>JACSVZ010000012.1:165226-1428559 GCA_014706295.1 Lycocorax pyrrhopterus obiensis
AATACAGGGCAAATACAGAGCAATATAGAGCAATACAAGCCAAATACAGGGCAAATACAGAGCAATATAGAGCAATACAGGGCAAATACAGAGCAATACAAGCCAAATACAGAGCAATATAGAGCAATACAAGCCAAATACAGGGCAAATACAGGGCAATACAAGCCAAATACAGAGCAATATAGAAGCAATACGAGCCAAATACAAGCCAAATACAGAGCAATACAGAGAAATTCAAGCCAAATACAGGGCAAATACAGGGCTATACAAGCCAAATACAGAGCAATACAAGCCAAATACAGAGCAATACAGAGAAATACAAGCCAAATACAGGGCAAATACAGGGCAGTACAAGCCAAATACAGAGCCAAAGGAGCAATACAAGCCAATGACCAGTAGCATATACGAGCAATACAAGCCATAATACAGGGCAGTCAATGCCAAATATCAGAGCAATATACAAGCCAATACAGAGCAAATTTAGAGCAATTACATAGGCCAAATACAGGGCAGTAACAAAGCCAACTAACAATTATGAAAAAAAAATCTTAACTACACAAAGGGGGGGCTAAGTATATGAAAGCGAATACGAGCCAAATACAAGCCAAATGACAGACGCAATACAGAGAATACAAGCCAATATCAGAGGCAATATAAAGCCAAATACAGAGCAATACAGTATAACAATTTTTCTACTTCTAGAAAACTTACTACATTTTGCTTTATTGTTACAGGAATCCCAAAAGAACAGCAGCACATGGAGAACATAACACTCATCCACCACACAGACCTCTTTCAGCTTACACCCACCCTGGCTCTCATCTCGACCGCTCTCCTCACGCCAGCCCCTGGGAACGGGGTTCCCAGGAGCCCCAAAATCGTCCTGCCTGACAAAACCCCGGTCCCGGCACGGTCCGCACCCGAACTTTGGCGACGAACATCGCCTCACAGAGCGGCCGGGACCGAGGAAAAAAAAACCCAGCCGGGGGGAAAAAAAAAAAATCCCCCCAGCTGGGGTTTTTTTATTCTAAATTTTAAAATGAGTTGAAAAACCTGAAAGGCAAACATCATACACACAAGGTTAGAACCATTCCACACACACACAAACCCACCCTGGCTCTCATCTCAACCGCTCTCCTCACACCGGCCCCCCGGGAACGGGGTTCCCGGAGCCCCAAAATCGTCCTGCCTGACAAAACCCCGGTCCCGGCACGGTCCGCACCCGAACTTTGGCGACGAACGTCGCCTCACAGAGCGGCCGGGACCGAGGAAAAAAAAACCCAGCCGGGGGGAAAAAAAAAAATCCCCCCAGCTGGGGTTTTTTTATTCTAAATTTTAAAATGAGTTGAAAAACCTGAAAGGCAAACATCATACACACAAGGTTAGAACCATTCCACACACACACAAACCCACCCTGGCTCTCATCTCAACCGCTCTCCTCACACCGGCCCCCGGGAACGGGGTTCCCGGGAGCCCCAAAATCGTCCTGCCTGACAAAACCCCGGTCCCGGCACGGTCCGCACCCGAACTTTGGCGACGAACGTCGCCTCACAGAGCGGCCGGGACCGAGGAAAAAAAACCCAGCCGGGGGGAAAAAAAAAAATCCCCCCAGCTGGGGTTTTTTTATTCTAAATTTTAAAATGAGTTGAAAAACCTGAAAGGCAAACATCATACACACAAGGTTAGAACCATTCCACACACACACAAACCCACCCTGGCTCTCATCTCAACCGCTCTCCTCACACCGGCCCCCGGGAACGGGGTTCCCGGGAGCCCCAAAATCGTCCTGCCTGACAAAACCCCGGTCCCGGCACGGTCCGCACCCGAACTTTGGCGACGAACGTCGCCTCACAGAGCGGCCGGGACCGAGGAAAAAAAAACCCAGCCGGGGGGAAAAAAAAAAAATCCCCCCAGCTGGGGTTTTTTTATTCTAAATTTTAAAATGAGTTGAAAAACCTGAAAGGCAAACATCATACACACAAGGTTAGAACCATTCCACACACACACAAACCCACCCTGGCTCTCATCTCAACCGCTCTCCTCACACCGGCCCCCGGGAACGGGGTTCCCGGGAGCCCCAAAATCGTCCTGCCTGACAAAACCCCGGTCCCGGCACGGTCCGCACCCGAACTTTGGCGACGAACGTCGCCTCACAGAGCGGCCGGGACCGAGGAAAAAAAAACCCAGCCGGGGGGAAAAAAAAAAAATCCCCCCAGCTGGGGTTTTTTTATTCTAAATTTTAAAATGAGTTGAAAAACCTGAAAGGCAAACATCATACACACAAGGTTAGAACCATTCCACACACACACTCACAGGCAGACACAAGCAGACAGAGACACAAACTCTCACAGACAGATACAGAGACACACACACACACACACACAGAGTCACACACTCTTCAGCTTGCACTCTGACTGCAGCACTTACTCAAAACACTACTGGTGAAGATGCTTTGACACATCTTCCAGCTGCTGCTCCTCAACTTCAGATGGTAGATTCTGGGAAAAATCGGTAGCGTCGGTGACCGCAGAGATCCAAAGCCGCCTCGGGGACCTGCGAGACAAGGTGAGGCGGTCGATGAGCGGCCGACGGCTAAGAATCGTCCCCGTGCCGGGCCCGCAAAGTTTCTGCCCAAAACCCCACAGAAGAGAGATGAACCGTTAAGTTTTATGACTGTTCTACCTAACTGTGACTCTGGGTGCCTGGGCAGGGCAGCTCCGACCCCAAGTGGCATGCAGACGGGCTGTGCATTAAATCTAAGATGACAAGAGGGCTCAAGATAACTCTCTGGAAGATTAATTCTCAAGCCTGAGACGCTCTGAGGGGATGAAACCTACTGAACTACCTCAGTCACGTGCGGAGGGTCTAATACCCTCCCTATAGAAGTCCGAGGGAATGGCACGTGAACGGAAGGTGCTACCAAAACTGAGAATGAAGATGGATGAGAACATCTTGCGTACATCCTCCGGTCTCAAGAAGTAAAAAGGTAAAGATGCAAGAATAAGCCCAATCTGGGAACATAACATCTTGCGTACATCCTCCGGTCTCAAGAAGTAAAAAGGTAAAGATGCAAGAATAAGCCCAATCTGGGAACATATGCAAGTAGGGTACGGCCAATACAGCCCAGAACAATGCCAAAAAGGCATCAAGATGTAGCAAAGCCCCATGACACAGAAGACAATGGACACAAACAACATAACAGACACAAACTACATAACACAGACACAAGTTGAAACTGCCCAGCAGTTTCACCCGATGGACCCGAGATTCCTAGTGCAAGATGAGCCAGAGAGCGATGATGCCAAAGGAAAGAAGGCTCTACGGCAATAGCACGTGACAGTGAAACCTAACTCCTTAAGAGAAGTTAGTGCCAAAGCTGTTAAGAGGATGCTCGAGAAGCACGGTAGGCCTAGAGAAGGACGACTGCCGGACGATCGCTCCGGACACAAAGTCGGGCCCCTCGGGCGAAAAGATCCGTGATGACGTCGAGACTCGAAGAAGGGCGATGACGCGAAGCTCGAGAGAACGCGGAGACGGGTCGGAACCGCCCTGCCCGGCGAAGGGTCGGGTGGTGCTGAGGAGAAACCGTCTCCCTTTACTTCCCGGGGGCCTGTCCCACTGTAGCCCTCTCCTCTGAGCTAACATCAAATTGCTTCCTGTGATTCCAAAGTTTTTTCCCTTCTCCCGACCACCGGTCCCGACACTTAGCTTTGGAAAGACGAGCGGACAAAATCCATCCTCGATGGAAAAGAATGCGTGGGCACCGTGGATGTCGCTACGTTCCCCGCAGTCTGTTTCGGCAGCTGCAAAAATTCAGAACGAAAATTCAGACTGTGATGAGACACCCCAAAAGTGATCCCTTCTGCAATGCCTCCCTCCCTCGTAACCGCCGAGGCTCATCGCTTACCTGCCGTTTCCAAACTTCGGCTCCGCAACTGCTCACGGTACCTAAGACGACAGAACGGAAAACGTGACTATCGCCCTCGAGAAGAGTAAGGCCCGGGGCTCCCCCGCACCGCCGCCCCGGCTCGCCTCAAATCTTCGTCCGACTCCGGAGGTGGCCCGGACGATATCTGCAAAGCAAAGAGGGACACGCTTAGCGCACCGTCACGTACCTCTGGCCTATTAGGCGCCCCGTCTAAATGCCGACTCACCTGTTCGCCTCTGTTTCGTGGCATGTCTAGGGCAGCAGCAGCACCTGCAAAGAAACAAAGCAAAAAAAGCACGCTGACAGACAGAAATCAAAACCTCCCCGCTCCGGTTGAAGTACACCGCACCTATACCTTAAGCTTGCGCTCACCTGGCCGCCGGCATCCTGGGCCGGGACATCTTGCAAATGGACTGCCTAAAATGCGCAAAAAACAACAGATGCTTAGAGCTGCACCAGAAATTGATACCCAAGCATTAACAACTCATTCTGTCCACTGGTCACCGCTTACCTCACTCGCTTCACCTTGACTGCTGCTATCCGGCTTTACTTCCTAAAAATAAAGATAAAGAACAATGCTGTAACATAGCCACCATTTACGCTTGCCCTGCAAAGACAAACAGTGACTGACCTTCCTGCGGGAACCCCCTCATCCGGTGAGGGGTGCTCTGCCACAGATTTAATCCGTCTGCATCTGAAAGAGAGTGACGACAAAAGTCAAAGGGCTGCCGGATAACTTAACAGCTCCAGCCATCCCATGTGAATCTAGGAATGCCATCTAGAGGCCAAACTACACCCTACATCACAAATTTCAAGTCCCCGGGCCTCGTCCTATTACACCCGTACACCAGACTATGCGGCAAGGCAGAGCAGCTCCGGGCCAAACCCGTGCAGGCACCCGTGACACGGCAGATGACAAACGAAGAGAAAACTCTCAGCTAGATGATCGCATGGACTGAGAGAACGAGGAACGAGATGACCTAGGCGAGACCGACGGCGAGCCGACGAGGCTCCGAGAACCCTGGCGGAAGAAGATGCTAACGGAAGGACTTATTCCGAGAACCTCGAAGACGGATGCCCGAGAATCGTACGGATGGAACGCTCTAGCTCTCTTCACATTCCTACAAGTCCTAATCCCCTATAATGCAGTGCACAGCTGTCAACAGAGCTCAGAATAGGACCAGAAAAGGCGTCCAACTCAATGTTTCTAAAGAGAGACACAATTCTGATGCGCCTCCGTGCTCACGAGTCAAAGGATCGATGGTACCGGCGCCGGGCCGAGGAACACCAAAAGCAGAGATGCTAAGAATAATGCCCAGCATTTCTGATTAGCATCTCAAAGGCCTAAGGCAAAAGACCTGCAACACAAGATGCCCAAAAGACACAAAACACACAGTAGACAAGTGACACGCACCGGGACTGCTCTGCCCTGCACACCTCAGCCTTGTGATCAAAAGTGAGACTTTGCCTTTATGGGGCCTAAGGGGCCCCTTCTCGGGTATCTCCGCCTCCAAAGCTGACTCAAAATTCCCTCCCGGCGAGCCCCGACTCAACAGCCCGCTTTCATCCCCTCTGTGGGTCATAGCCCTCGACTTATCTCTCAGATGCGCGGGGATGCGAATGCGCCTCAGGCGCAGAAGAAGGCCGCCTCGCCATCCGGGAAGCTCCTGCTGTCACCGGGCTGTTCTCTCTTAGCAGACTGCAATAAAGAAAACCAACCAAACATCAAGGCGTGAACTTAGCGGCACGTCGGCCAAAACCCGACAGTTCCGCTACTCACCGTCTCCAAAGAAGGCCCCGGTCCTCGGGCCGCACGCTTCGGCCCCGCTCCGAGGCGGACGCCATCGTTACATGGTATACCTGGATTAAGAGGAGACAAGGTGACGTGGCGCTGCTGAAACTTGAGCGGACCCTCGCTCCTCCTCCCTCCCTCACTGACTCACCTTAACTCCTCGGCTGCGGCCGAAGGCTACCCAGAAAGCACCTGCGAATGGAAAAGGTAAAGGCTTCGTCGCAGAGTCCCGTAATACTTCCGGAGGGCTCGCGAGGGCGGCGAGCCGGGTCCGTCGGCGAGGGGGTTCGGCGTAATACAAGCGGACAGCCTAAAACACACAAATGATAAAGGATGCTTAGAGCTGCACCGGAACTTGGCACCCAAGCAATAACAACTTTTTCTTTCCACCGGTCACCGCTTACCTCGCTCGCTTGACCTTGACTGCTGAGATCCAGCTTTACCTCCTAAAAATAAAGACAAAGAACAGTACTGTAACATAGCCACCATTTACGCTTGCCCTGCAAAAACAAACAGTGACCGACCTTCCTGCGGGAACCCCTTCATCCAGTGGGGGGCGCTCTGCCACAGATTTAATCCGTCTGCATCTGAAAGAAAGCGATGACAAAAGTCAAAGGGCTGCATGGGGACTTAACCATGGCTCCAGCCATCCCGTGTGAACCTAGGAATACCATCTAGAGGCCAAACTACACCCTACATTATAATTATCAGGTCCCCGGGCCTCGTCCTGTTACACCTATAGGCCAGACTATGCAGCAGGGCAGAGCAGCTCCGGGCCAAACCCGTGCAGGCACCCGTGACACGGCAGATGACAAACGAAGAGAAAACTCTCAGCTAGATGATCGCATGGACTGAGAGAACGAGGAACGAGATGACCTAGGCGAGACCGACGGCGAGCCGACGAGGCTCCGAGAACCCTGGCGGAAGAAGATGCTAACGGAAGGACTTATTCCGAGAACCTCGAAGACGGATGCCCGAGAATCGTACGGATGGAACGCTCTAGCTCTCTTCACATTCCTACAAGTCCTAATCCCCTATAATGCAGTGCACAGCTGTCAACAGAGCTCAGAATAGGACCAGAAAAGGCGTCCAACTCAATGTTTCTAAAGAGAGACACAATTCTGATGCGCCTCCGTGCTCACGAGTCAAAGGATCGATGGTACCGGCGCCGGGCCGAGGAACACCAAAAGCAGAGATGCTAAGAATAATGCCCAGCATTTCTGATTAGCATCTCAAAGGCCTAAGGCAAAAGACCTGCAACACAAGATGCCCAAAAGACACAAAACACACAATAGACAAGTGACATGCACCGGGACTGCTCTGCCCTGCACACCTCAGCCTTGTGATCAAAAGTGAGACTTTGCCTTTATGGGGCCTAAGGGGCCCCTTCTCGGGTATCCCCGCCTCCAAAGCTGACTCAAAATTCCCTCCCGGCGAGCCCCGACTCAACAGCCCGCTTTCATTCCCTCTGTGGGTCGTAGCCCTCGACTTATCTCTCAGATGCGTGGGGATGCGAATCCGCCTCGGGCGCAGAAGAAGGCCGCCTCGCCATCCGGGAAGCTCCTGCTGTCACCGGGCTGTTCTCTTAGTCCTCGACAATAAAGAAAACCAAACATCAGTGCATCAACTTAGTGGCACATCAGCCAAAACCCAACAATTCCGCTACTCACCGTCTCCTAAGGAGGCCTCGGTCCTCAGGCCGCACGCTTCGGCCGCACTCCGAGGCTGACGTCGTTGTCACCGGGTATAACCTGGGTTAAGAGGAGACAAGGTGATGTGGCATGGCTGAAACTTGAGTGGACACTGGCTCCCCCTCCCTCCCTCCCCGACTCGCCTTAACTCCTCGGCCGTTGCCGAAGGCTACCCAGAAAGCACCTGCGAATGGAAAAGGTAAAGGCTTCGTCGCAGAGTCCCGTAATACTTCCGGAGGGCTCGCGAGGGCGGCGAGCCGGGTCCGTCGGCGAGGGGGTTCGGCGTAATACGAGCGGACCCCCTAAAACACACAAATGACAATGGATGATTAGAGCTGTACCGGAACTTGGCACCTAAGGAATAACAACTGGTTCTTTCTACCGGTCACCGCTTACCTCGCTCACTTGACCTTGACTGCTGAGATCCAGCTTTACCTCCTAAAAATAAAGACAAAGAACAATGCTGTAACATAGCCACCATTTACGCTTGCCCTGCAAAGACAAACAGTGACTGACCTTCCTGCGGGAACCCCCTCACCGGTATGGGGCGCTCTGCCTCGGATTTAATCCGTCTGCATCTGAAAGAAAGCGATGACAAAAGTCAAAGGGCTGCATGATAACTTAACAGCTCCAGCCATCCCGTGTGAATCTAGGAATGCCATCTAGAGGCCAAACTACACCCTACATTATAATTATCAAGTCCCCGGGCCTTGTCCTGTTACACCTATAGGCCAGACTATGCAGCAGGGCAGAGCGGCTCCGGGCCAAACCCGTGCAGGCACCCGTGACACGGCAGATGACAAACGAGGGGAAGCGACGAGGAGAGAAAACTCCCAGCGAGAAGAATGACCGCAAGCACATCGAAGGGCTAAGACTAAAGACATGAGACACAAGACGCCCAAAAGGCACAGAACGCACGATGGACAACTGACACAACGTGCACCGGGACCGCTCTGCCCTGCACACCTCGGCCTTGTGATCAAAAGTGAGACTTTCCCTTTATGGGGCCTAAGGGGCCCCTTCTCGGGTATCCCCATCTCCAAAGCTGACTCAAAATTCCCTCCCGGCGAGTCCCAACCCAACATCCCGCTTTCATCCCCTCCACTTATCTCTCAGATGTCCGGGCACGTGAATCCTCCTCGGGCGCAAAAGAGGGCCGCCTCGCCGTCCGGGAAGCTCCTGCCGTCGCCGGGCTGTTCTCTCTTAGCTACAATAAAGAAAACCAAACATCAGTGCACGAACTTAGCGGCACGTCGGCCAGAACCCGGCAATTCCGATACTCACCGTCCCCTAAGAACGCCCAGATCCTCAGGCCGCGCTCTTCGGCCACGCTCCGAGGCTGACGCCGTCGTCGCGGGGTATACGTGGGTTAAGAGGAGACAAGGTGATGTGGCATTGCTGAAACTTGAGCGGACCCTCGCTCCTTCTCCCTCCCTCCCCGACTCGCCCCAACTCCTCGGCCGTTGTCGAAGGCTACCCAGAAAGCATCTGCGAATGGAAAAGGTAAAGGCTTCGTTGCACAGTCCCGTAATACTTCCGGAGGGCTCGCGAGGGCGGCGAGCCGGGTCCGTCGGCCGGTCGGCGAGGGGGTTCGGCGTAATACGAGCGGACCCCCTAAAACACAAGCGACAACGGATGCTAAGAGCTGTACCGGAACTTGGCACCCGAGCAATAACAACTGGTTCTGTCCACCGGTCACCTCGCTCCATCGACCTTGACTGCTGCTATCCAGCTTTACTTCCTAAAAATAAAGACAAAGGACAATGCTGTAACATAGCCACCATGGTTGCTCTGTCTGAGGTGTGGCTCAGCAAAGCTAAAGGCTACCTGTAAAGTCTTTCTACTCCACCTACCCCCCAGTCTATTCCACAGGGCAGAGCAGTTCCAGGCTAAACACAAACTCAAACAACACATTATGCTACAAGGATGACTAGAAAGAAGCTCTCGGGGAGAAGAACGATGGCGAGGACCGAGATGACGCCAAAAGAGACGACCGATATCGAGGCTCTAAGGAGCGGAAGACAAGACCGTAACAGAGTGACCCGTTACAAGAACTGTGGGTCACGATGATCGAGACGGCTGCGAGACAATGCTACGTTCAGAAGGCTCCTCGTATCCTTACGAGCCCCAGGACGTTACAACTCACGGCCGGAAAGGATGGATGGCAATACGGCCGGGAACAAGGACGCAAAAGACATCCGACTCGATGCTTCCGAGACGCGGCCGAGCCCGCCGGTAAAAGGACGAACGATATCGGCGTCGTGCCGAGAAGCGCGAACGTTCGAGAACCTAGAGATGACGAACGACGCTTGCGATAAGGTCCTCGAGGGGAAAAGGAGGAGTTAGCCGATCCGAGGGATCCCAAAGACACGCTAGACGACGTGACACGCTAGACAACATGACACAGGCTGGAACTGCTCTGCACTGAACACCCTACAGTTGCAATCAAAAGTAGAGCTGCTGCCTTTAGCTGTCCTAAGAGGCCCCTTAGAGGACATCCCTTACCCCTGCACTAATTATTAAATCTCTCCCGGGAATTTCCACTCCGCTACGATCCCATCTCTGAGTCAAAGCCCCCGACTTATCTTTCAGATGGCAACGTGAATCCGCTTCGGACCCTCGGCCGTCTCGGAAGGCCCCGCAATAGCCGGGTTAGCCTCTTAGTCAGCTAAGATAAAGAAAGCCAAAATCAATGCACAGGTTTAGTGGCATATGGGCTAAAATCCTAGCAATTTGGCTACTCCCCCTCTCCTAAGTGCACCCAGGTCCTCGAGTCTCTGGCTTTGTCCCGGGTCAAAAGCTGTGGCCATTATTTCAATGCACACCTGGGTTAGCAAGGGACAAAGTTACACGGTGTTTCTATCGGCACGGTGGACGCATTTGTGCGCTTTAAGACATGTAAATGGATCCGGTGCGCTCGAGGAAAAGCCTCGGGGGGCCCCGAATGGACACCTTTTCCCACCGTGGGGCTTTCAAAACCCCTCCCGGCGCTTCCTAAACCGGTTACCCTGCTCACGCTCGCTCTCCCGGACTCAATCCACAACTTACCTACCGGAAGCCTCTTTTGACACGGGGCGGGTCCCTTTTGCGACACGATGAACACGCTGAACAAATTTGAAGCTTCGTACTCGATGCAACCCAGAAGTTACAATGCTCCTAAAAAAAACCCCCAAAAAAACAACAAAACACCAAAATTTAAAAAAGCACCTTGCCACCCCTGAACACTCAACCCAAAATCACGAGCTTAAATACTCCCTGTGTTCCATGCTATCTTCTCCATGGCGTCTTCAAAGCCTCTATCGCTTTAGAGGCCAAAAGCATCTACTGAAAAACAAAAGCTGAGATAAGCTGATAAGACCTCCTTCATTAAAGTGAGAGGAGAGCTCTTACCCCAGTGAATCCCAGAGAGGGAATGAAGCCCTTTGGCAAACCCTGGGCTTAAAATACCCCTAGCTGGGCCCGCCTCTCGTTCCCACGATGCCCGGGAAAAGGGAGGAGGCAAATACCACAAGGTATAAAAGCCCTCAGAGGAGCTGCCCCTGTTTGGCTCCTCTGACTTAAATTTGAGGTGAGTAAAGGGCTCAATAGAGAAGAAAGCTCTTCAGGGAAAGGATGATACTTTTTTATTTTGCTTTTACCTCGAGCTGAAGGGCTGGCAACTGGTAAGAAATAAAACTTTGTGTTTTGGCAGCATAGCTAGATAAGTGGGATAATTTGTTGCTAACTTGTGTAATTATTCCTTAGTGATTGCCAAGTAGTACTCCACATGTGGCTAAGTAGGGTGGAGAAAAATAGTAATGATATGAATGATGTAACTCTCTTTGGGACCTCTAATTAGGGCTATATACCTTATAAATAAAAATAAGAAAAATTAACAGACTCCCGGGCGGCGTTAGGGTTACGTACGCGCCGGGCTCGCTCCCGTATGACGTTTGGTACCGGGGCGTGGGTAGGAGTGCCCCGAAATGCAGATTTAAACCCTTAAGATGCTCAAAAAGGGAGAGCTTCCTTTAACTGAGCCCCTTAAAATGAGGGAACGGAGGGTGTTTACTTAAACCGATACAATGGCAAATAAATGGCTTCTCCCCTTTAACTTAACTCCCTAAAATATTGGAAAAAGAGGGGTTTTCCTCACTTTAAATCTCTCAAATGATGGGAAAAGGGGGATTTTTCCCTCAATTCAAATGCTTAAAAAGGAGGGACCGCTGGGCTTCGCCCTCAATTTAAGCCTTAGGACGATGAAAATGGGGGATGTAATTCAAACCCATAAAATAGCCTCATCAAGGTTTTTCCCTTCCATTTAAACCGGAAAATAATGGGAAATGGGGATTCCCTGTCAGTGGATACCCCTAAAAGCATGGAAAAGGCAGGGCTTCCTTTGTTACCACTAAAATTGCAAGGGAAGGGGATTTCCCCACGATTTCAACACAGACAGTTATGGAAAAGGAATTTTTTCACCCTCAATTTAAACTCCTTTTCTCCTAATAACCCCTTTCTTTTCTGGGGAGGGACTGGGGGCTCTGGGGGGGGACCGACGAGATGGAAGGGGAAAGCTGAAAGATTCCCCCTGGGACGCCACGTGCTGCCCCGCCTGCTCAGGTGCTGCCCCTTGGCAACAAGGGCTTTTCCCTGGGCGTTTTCTTGAAGCGATGCTCCGTGGCCAGGTGCGTCCGGCCGCTCCCCGGCCTCCGCCGGATGCTCCGACCGCCGCTCCCGAAGGGACGCTCGGGATGCCCCCGTTGGCCCCTCCGGACCGGCGGCTCCCTGCGCAGGCGTACCCGGGTAACGCTCCTAAAGCGGCCGGTCGCGCCCGGAGCTGCCGCGCCTCGGAGCGGGGGGTGAGGTGGAGAAAGGTCCTGCCGGTCGTGCCCGGAGCTGCCGCGCCTCGGAGCGGGGGGTGAGGTGGAGAAAGGTCCTGCCGGTCGTTCCCTCCCCTACACGGGCCATTGTCTGCCCCTGAAACACCGGGGTGCCGGGCTTTCTTTTCCGTGGAAAAAGACCGGCCTTCTCGTCCGCGTGCCCGTGGCCAAAATTTGGATTCTGCCTCCAAAAATCCCTATGTCCTAGCTTTGTAATTACCGCGGAAATTTCCCACAGATCGTAAGCGATTACCGGTAATTTTTCCTCCGCTGTCGTTACTGAACTGTGTTTCTGTGGAAGCGTTTGACGCATCCCTTGAGGGGCCGGGGGTTTGGCCGGGTTGTTTACAGCTAATCCTGACGGGCCCGGACCGAACCCGAGCAGCCCCATCGCTGGTCTACCCTGAATTTCAGTGAAATATTGATATAGTTTATAAATACTCCCTTTGCCTGCTACTCAGTCTTTCCCCGCCCATCCAGGGAGCAGATTTACTCCGTCCTTTGTTCCCGACCGCAGCTCTCCTGCCCAAATGCCGGTTCTCACCGACACAAACTAAGCAGAAAACTACAACAAGTGTTTGCTTTTAAAGTAAAATTCTTGTTACATCTGGCTAAACGATCAAAATAAATACAAGGATCGATGGTCATGGGGGGAAAGCTTTTTCAGAAGAGAAAATATCCATTTTGGTAGCACAGATCCCATTGTGACAATAATGCATTATTTTGGGTTTGGGAATCTTGCCCATATAAGACATCTGAAAATTGGCATTTTGGAAGTTGATATTTTGAAATTGGGACATTCTGATATTTTTGGAACTTAATATTCTGATATTTTGAAATGAAATTATTTTAGTATTTTGGAACTTGGTATTCTGGTTATTTTGAAACTAGGTTACTTTGCTATTTTGAAACTTGGTTTTCTGGTATTGTAAAACCGGATTACTTTGGTAATTTGGGACTTGGTATTCTACTATTTGGAAAACGAGTTACTTTGGTATTTCTGAACTTGGTATATTGAAACTAGGGTACTTCGGTGTTTTGGAACTTGATTTTCTGGTATTTTGAAACTGGATTACTTTGGTGTTTCTGAACTTGGCATTCTGGTATTTTGAAACTGGGATTCTGAAACCTGGTTTCATATTGAATATGAAAGCATATGCGTTGCACTGTTTTTGTTTCTGCTCGTACAGTCGTAAGTACTATAGTATGCTATTAACTTATAAATTGTAAAAAAAACCCACCTAGATGTCATTTCTATTTAACCATGTTGTGATTTAACACATGCTGTGAAGTAATTTAAATTCACAGTACATATATAACATATCATATTAAAAAAATTTAAGAAATAAACATGAGACTAGAAAACAACTTGAAGCAATTTACAACGTATCTGCCAGCAAAACACAGTATTTAACAAGAACTTTTGTGTTACTTAGAGTTTTTAAAACATCCAAGTAAACACAGTGTTAGACCAATTCCAAAATACTGGCTCTAGCATACTAAGCCTAACAGACATGGCAAAGGAACCATTTGTACTGTTGAGTGTGTAGTTACTTTATCTACGTATTCAACTTCTGTTAGTGAAAATAACAGGTGGTATAAACACTTCATTCAGACACTGTGATGAGACATACAAAGGGATTTCAGTGCAAATGAACCGAAGTAGCTTGTGTAGAAGGAATGTAAGTGGAAATCAGAAAAGGCTGTGACGGGATTGCGGAGGGATGAAAGAACCTCAACACCGACATCACCTTCCCCGGGAACGCAGAGCGCGGACACGGACCCGCCCCGCCCCCTGAGTGCTCAGGTCCGAGCTCCCCCGCGGTCGGGGTACCTCCGCCACCGCGGCTCCAGCACGTCGGAGGTGTGGTAGAGCGAGCACGAGGAGCTGCTGGAGGGAGCCTTAGCTGACAATAAAATGCTGCAATCACCTTAAGAGCAAGAGACTACGAGAATAGTTTAACGGGTAGAGATTCTTTACCAATCATCGCCGGAAAACGAGGCACACACGACGGCAGCTCTGTATTTCCTTAAACAAAGCAGCTCGTTGTCGAGTTGTTCTCATAGAATAGGGAGCAAGAAAGCTAGTCAGGAGCAACAGGCGTTACACCTGAGCTTCAATATATTGGAAAAAAAAAGAAATCCAGGATCACTCTTTCACTCATTCCCCAGGAAGCCCCCACGCATCTCACTCGCAACATTCTACTGTAGTAAAATTGAATACCAAGGTTAGACCTTGTGACAGTACCAAATCAAGTGTATTCATATACTAGGCATCATGTGGTTAAGGGACTCTACAGCAAAATCAAAAGCCACAGTAGTGCATGTTGTTTAGACTACTCAGTGGTATTACACAAACATGATGCTACCCCAGTTTTCTCCATAGCTTCAGCCTATCTTAATAGCTGCTAGCATCTTTGTTGGTCTTTGGGTTTTAAGTAGGGATTTTAATGGCACAAACCCGATTTTCCATATTTTACAGTTGAAAACTTAAAAAGAGAAACCCTCTAATTTTGAAGGGACCTAAGTTGTGATAGTATTTTACATTCCTCCTCTCCAAGAAAAGTCTCCCGAGTGTGCAAGTGTGAATATCTATGAATCTGCACAAAAAGCCTAGATACTGTATTGTTCAAGGAAACCTCCCCAACATGATGCAAGCCAATCATTTCCATTCTGTGCAAAATACTCTCCTGCCGGTAATGATCACCTAAAATCAACCATGCCCAGAAAGTTCTAGTACAGAAAGCCTGCACCCTTGAAGGTAATTTCTACATTAATGAGTACAATTACACACAAAAAGAAAAAAAATTCGGAACACAATTGCATATTAATGATCATTCATTCAGAGCTGTCTTCGATATAAACTGAACATACTCTGTAATTACCTAAATGTCAAATGAAAATCACCTTAAGCAGGTATTTCACGGACATTCACATTTGGTATTTTTTAATACGACGATCCGCTAAGAAAACTGATCCATAGAAAAATGACGGGTTGTATAAAACTTATCTTCCAGTTCAAGCTGATCTGCAATACATCGTGTTCATCCCTACCTGCGCGATCCAGAAACTACGCCTTTTCCTACCAGTGTAAATTACTATGGCAAGACCAGCACAAAAAGCAGCATGAAGAAATCAAGCCTACATGCTAAGGCTGCCGAAAAACTAGGAAAAAAGGTTTCTTCCATTAAAGTGTCAGTATAGCTTTTAATCAGGTGAATGCCAGCAAACTTCTGGCAGCTCCTTCACTACACTCCCGTCCTCAGTTCTCCTTCTGCAGCTGCAGGGGAGCATTGCTTTCTTGGGCCGTATCTGAGTCCGCGATCTGGCCGGAGAGAACTGCTTGCAGTCGCTCGTCGAGCTCCGTTTTGTCTCTGAACACACACCACAGCAACAGCCCCGTGCCCAGCACGCTAAGAGGCAGCACCTTCACCGACGGCCTCTCGTGGTCGCTCCCCATCGACCGGCTAACGCTCCAAAACCGCGGACCGGCCTTGCTGCCGGAGAAGGGAATGGGCCCCCCGCCCTCCGGATCCGCGCCCACAGCACCCTCGGGGTTCCGCCGTCGTGCCAGCCCCCGGCGAGGCCCGGGCAGAAGCGGGGCTCGCCGCGCCCTGCAAAGACACACGCGTGAGCGGCGCGGACGGCGCACGTAGCGTCTCGGCCCCCCTCCTCACCGCCAGCGGTTACGGTCCGGCCCTCGCCCCAGCCCCCGTCCTCACCGCCAGCAGCCCTGGCCCGGCCCTGCCCGTCTCCGTTACTCACCGCCAGCAGCCCAGCGCCCAAATCATCCCACGCCGAGCGGGAGCGGAAACGGAAGCGCGAGGGCCCCCGCGGGCTGGGCTGCGGCTGGGCCGCCGCGAGGGCGAGGCCGAAAGGACCCTGGACTAGGCGGGTCGCGAACCGCACTACAGGAGGCGGCAGGGTGACCGCAGGTGGTGTTCACCGACTGCTACAGCGATGTTTCCACAGCTCGTGTTGGCAGAGTCCATTTTATTCCGCATTACGTACAGGTATTCCCTTCGCACAACTGTGCTTTTGTAACAATTCAGCGGTTTCGTTGCACCTTTCTGTCAGATCCCGACCAACTTTCATTTAACCCGGCAGCCGAAGACGACATTAACCTTTGAACACGAGTGGGTGGAGTGGTGTGTTCTGCACTGCTGTGGCAGAAAACCTTTCTTTTTCTGCTAAAGTGTGCCCAGAAAACCTTTTAGCATACAGATGAAATAACATGTCCTTAATATTGTATTTAGTACCTTTCTTACATCTTGCGGCACTGATCTTGAGCTGGTTTGTATTTACTCCAACTGTTACCACACTTGATCAATAAAAATAGCAAAAGCTGGGACTAGACACTGTAAATGTCTACTAGATCTTACTAGAATCTGTAAATTTGTGCCAAATACTGGTCTTAGCAAAGAAGCGTTACAAATGTTCTCAGAAACCAGCCAACTATTCTCATAATGGTGTGCCTTCACTCTACTACATTCTGTTTGCTTTAGGGCAGAAATTCAAAAAGCCAAGAAGACTCACAAGAAGGTAAATCACGTTTGTGGCAAAATACACGTTCAGTTTAATTTACATTCTGTACCACCCAAGTTTCTTCATACAGTGTAATTCCAAATTCCTGTATCACCGTGCAGGTGCTCATCATCCTTTGACCCCTTAAGAACTGATGCCGCTGCAGTTGCCAGTTGGTGACTTACGTACTCAACACTGGTATTTCCAGCTGTAAAATGTAGTTTTTTAAATAAGACATCAGTTATTTTTGCTTTTAAACACCAATACATTTTTGTCACAGAATTCACTAAATAATTTTGAAATAAGTCATCTGGAGTAAAGTGAATTCTGCTTTTGATTATACAGTGCTAATCTGCAATAATTAAAAGAACTACTGCAATAATGAAAGAACTACCAAACAGGCAGAAATACTGTGCAAATTACATAGTTAATAATGTGCAGATAACGTGCTATACAAAATTTTTATATGAGTTTTTTCCTAGAAAAGAGTTTTTCAAAGCAAAAAGAAAAAATTAAGTATGTCACTAATTTTAAGATAATTTAATTAGCTCAAGGGTTGTTTGTTTTGTTGAAGTGCCAATGCTGAACATAAAATCTGTAAAAGAAAATAGATCTGTATTTCTGTATATATGTGTATTTCCAGAAATTAAATTCTCCCTTGACAAACAGTTCACGTAATAAAGGGCACGACGGTCTGGAAGGAATGAGGGAAAACAAACAAACAAACAAACAGAAAACCTCTCAAAAACCAAACTACGAACTCCTCCAAAAAAATCAAAAAACAACTTGTTTGGAATTAATCCAGGTAAGTCCTGCTCCTTCACAGCCAGCACCAGTCTTTCCTTCTAAAAACTGCATGTGATATGGTACTTACCTAACAGAAATCAAAGAGAGAGAAGAAAGAAACAGGCAACTTCAAAAAGGGAAAAAAAACTATCCAAAAGGATATAGAGAAAACTTCAAGTGTTATGAAAGAAATTAGGCCTTGTGGTTAATATGCAGGAAGTGGAGTCACTTAAAAGACACACTTGTGCTATTAATGATGTAATATTGATTTCCTTTTAAATTGGCACCTTAAGGACCGGAGACAAACTTCAGTTACAACAGCACTCAAAATTCTTCTACAAAGCTAGAATTTCAAGTCATCGACAGATTTTTTTTGAGGACAAAGTAAGTCCTTGTGCACACGAATCAAAACCTAAGTACTTATTAAAAACTTTGTCTAATGAATTTTACCTCCATATATGCCAGATTATTTAATTGTTACTGTAACTGAAAACAGCATTGGGGTATTCACATTCTGAGCAGACAATAATGGAAAAGAACAATACAAAAAAAAACTCACCAGAATTTCCTTTGTATGCAATACCATGCTGATGTAATAAAACTCTAAGTTTTTTTATTTCTTCAGAAAGTTGCTTGTATTCCTAAGAAAGAAAATACATTTACAGCAGTTCTCCCACTTTTCAAATACATACCTAAATTGGGAGCTTTTAAGAAAAAAATGCCTCTGTGCACAGCTGTTACACCTTTTGGCTTTAAAGATGTTAAACTAAAGAGAACAGTGCAAATTTCAGAAAAAGATACACGTCTGTGTTGCCAAAAGAGGAGCCAGCTTTTTTCAAGCCCAAGAGTAAAAATTAGGAATGCTTTCTGTAACTATTTCAAATCTGCTCTGTAACTAGCATTTTATCATAGAACAAAATCTTAAGTTTGCTTCAGGACTACCCTTATTTTCTTATTATCATAATGCTGCAGTCTGGCAATTTGTGACCTCCTCAACTCTTGACCTAGTAACTTCATGTTCTTGCTCTCAGCAGTTTCTGTTAACTGACAGAGACAGGGATTGCCTAATTCTTCTGGGACTCAAACCACATACCTGAAATCTCAGAGAAGCCCAGTATTTTGTTGCGTTTTGGTGTTTGCGTGAATAAAGATAGAGCAAAATAATAAGTATTTAAGATTCTGTGGTTAGCCAAACCAGATAATTTATGTCAATTAAGCTATGATGGAGCCAGAAAAAGAAGTACAAATTATTAAATGCTGTATTGTTAATTAGTGAAAAAAAATCACATGACTGTTCCAGCTCCTATCAGATCAAAATGGTGATCTTTATACTAAAGTATATTCAGCTTAACCATGGTTTTATTTGGTTATATTCATTAATTACTGCATGGTGTTTTGCCTTTGCTACATTTTTCAAATAAAAAGACAACAGCAACTGCATCTCTGTATTACAATGAATGAATTCCATTCCATGCTCTTTTTCTGGTGTTCAGGTTGCACTCTTCTAGGCTGAGCACACCTGCTAGCTCTATTTTCCCCATTCCAATTGTGTTGCAGAAGAACTGTTCACATACACAAGAGTAATTCAGAAATTAATACAGCCATTCTGCCTTTTGCTTGTGCAACAGCCAGTGCATTCTTACGCAAGTCTGGGTAATTATCCGCAGAGAGAAGCGTCAACATTCTAGAGGTCGGTTACACATGTATCTTCACTAGTACTTCCTTCCTGTCTCCAGACTGATATTCCCCAGAAGGAGTACCTGCAAGGTGTTCATAACCCAAGCGCATACACTAATTCCTTCATAACCCCCATTTTTTTACTGAACATTCATTTTTGCTGGCTTGCTTTTGACTTAGGGGCTAGAATAAAGATACCAAATCACACTGTATGTAGGCTGTTACATATTGAAACAGAAAAGATAACCCCGTGAACAGATTCAGCTGAATACCGAGGGCATTTACATCATGCTCTACCGCTGATACTGTCATACGGTAAAAAGGTGGCAATTTAATTCCACACTGTAAATACTGTGCTCTGTACCTTACTGCACTTCTCCACCGTTTCAAATTCCAGAGTTATTTTCTTACTCTGTTTTTCAACTTTGTTTTCTTCTGTTGCTTTTAGAAGTCCTGCTTCCTCAAAAATCTCTTTCAGGATTTTTCTGTAACCCTAAAAAAGAAAGTTTCCAAAAGGCGATCGATCGATCTATTCAACTCTCATCTGTGCTCGTAATTTGCACTGGCTATTCCAAGTCCTCAAGCTTCATTACCAGTTCATATAGTAGTTACAGAACGCGAAAATTACTATCTGCCAGCTGCAGAATAAATGCATCTACTCCGAAAGGAGAAACTACAGAAGCCAGGTTTGGCTCTTTGACAGTAATTGGTTTTTTTTTTGACACATAGAGTTGGAAAAAATTAATAAACCTGGTCAGTTATTAGTTCATCATACAGAAGCTGCTCTGCTTCATCCCACTTCCTTTGCAGTGCTTCAGTCAGAGTTGGATAAACTGAAAAATGGAAGTCAAACCATGTAAAAACCAAGAGCACTGTCCTGCATTAGTTAATTCCTCCTCTAGTATCATGCAAGCATATTTGTTTTAAGAACTCAATGTTTCTATACAGTACATAGTCTCTACCGCTTTCAAGAACTGGGCTTACACTTAAATTGCGCTTCACACATTTAAAGTTTCTGGAGAATGACCAGAAATTTTTCTTATTTCCAGATACAAGGCTTCATATTCCTTTGCTTGGCGTAATTCTAACTGAGCTTTTTCGTAACGTAAATAAAATAACAGCTACCGCAGGGTAGCTTATTCCTACAGCCCAAGGAAAAAAAAAAAAAAAGAAAAAAATCATTCGCTGGGTCTACACTAGCAATGACAATCTATTCGAGACACACCTATGTGTTATAATGACTGGCATTTAAAATACACTTCATATTATATGTTAACATTCAATACGAATTTATATTAAGGTACAAACTCAACCTAAAAATGTACGCTCTGAGGATAGTGTAATATGCCAGCTGTTCCACAAAACATTTTCTAAATCTTACCTAAAAGTGAGTGGGGATGGCACACGAGAGGAGTCTCAAATGTCAGCGAGTAAACGCAAGTACTTGGCTCAGACACATAAGCCAATTTATTGCTCTTTCCACAAACAAGACGAACCTAAACATCGGTAAAAACAAAGATGAGCAAAAAAGGTCTACAAGAAACAAAACCAGCACTGATGATCAGTTTGCTGTGTTCCAATGCTAGTAGATGCATTTCTGTACATACTGTCATGTCAAAGCTTCCAGTGCCTTTTTTTTTTTTCCCCGAAAGAAAAAGCATCATAGGAAGCACACGGTCCATTTATTTTACCAAATGTGAAAACTGTTTTCTCTAATGGGAAATGATTCTCCCCACCTACCATTGTTCCTTGCACTTCTAAGCACCGTATTTCCAGCAAGAATGAGAGTAAAAAGGAGGGCAAATAGGACACCCTTTAGAATCTCATCTAACGTAAGCACAATTTTCTTCAATTTTATTTCTGACCAATGTGCTAACTGAAGAATACAAGACGCATCCAGACTGCAGATAATTGTTTTTGTCTTTAGATTTGCAGCACCAATATTTTCTGTCTTCAAAATGAAATGCCAGTGAAAGATTTCAATCACAATATCAAAGGTCATACAAGAATATTAATTCTTTCTACAGCTTCTATGGGAAATAAAGATGTTAACCAGGCACCTCCATTACGAGTATAACATTTTCACCTTGGCCAGGAGACGGCAGCCAAGCTGGCAGCTAATCACAAGAGATTCACCAAGGCAAAGTGCTGGCTACCGCACTTGGGTCGTGACAACCCCGTGCACTGCTCCAGGCTTGGGCGAGAATAGCTGGAAAGCTGCCTGGAGGAAAAAGACCTGGGGATGGTGGTTGAGAGGTGCTACTCATCAGGCTTGTGCTCCAGACCCTTCCACAGCTCCACTGCCCTTCTCTGGACATGCTGCATCACCTCAAATCTTTCTTGAAATGCTCCTAGTGCTCGTTCTAACACCATACTTAGCTTCTCAGCATGCTATTGCTAACTGCCTAATTCTTTTCCGTCCTTTTTCCTGCACGTTCTGAATAGGCTGGCATCTTGAATTCAACAAAGAGCTCTTTTTCTTTATTTTGCCTGACACAAATTACAAAGCACCGTACCGTATTTCTGCAGCAGTAATTATACCACTCTATCAAGGAAAAAAAAGAGTTGTAAGTAACCAGGGAGAAGACGTAAGTAAACGTCTTCAAAATTTTATCCCGATCCTAGCTTTCCTGTTCCATTCGTTCACGTAGTTCCTGCAGGAATTCATCTTTATGTTTTCTATCACAGCTTAAACGATGACTTCTTCAGGGCAGGAATGTTTCAGTTTGTAGTCTCACAAGTGTACGTAGAGTCACGCTGTCTGAATTAGCACAGTCTAGGTTACTATACCTTTGTCTGTCTGCTCTTAGTTTCACAGGAGTCTCCTTCCCTCATCCACATTCCAACAAATGTGTTGTTGTCAATTTCCCATTCATGCCAGATTCTGAAAAAAGAGGACACTATTTTGTTTTAAGTTACTGGAAAGAAAAAGATGAACCCTCAGGAAGAAAACCAAGAATACCCTCATACCATGTTCAATTTAAGTGTATATACTTCATTTTTGTTGTCTTAGTATTTCCATTTCCTACAGCCAACACGTTGGAAGCAGTGTAGCTTGTTATCCAGGTTGCTATACAGGGCACGTCAATAGCACTTTTTGAGAGCAGAGCTTTGGATCAAATTTCAGTTTGCAAACCATCTGCACTTAGAAATCTGTGTTTAAGTCCAGTAAAATACAGTTTATACATCAATCCCACAACAAATTCCATGAGGCTAAGTACCTTGTGCAACTCAGTTTGTTTGCAGGATTTTTAGAGCTGGTGAGAGCACCCAAAAAAACTAGTCTACTTCTGCAAGTCCTGAAGCAAATTGTACCCTCAGCACGGTGACGTACCAGTTTCCTCACATACCGGCTTACCACTTTGCACATAGGAAAAAAAGAGACATCTATACACAAAATATTTAGAAAAGCAACGCTCTGGTTTATACTTAAGATTTATGTCAGGTATTACGATCTGGTGGTATTATGATCCAGGGTCTTTAAATACATTGGGAAACTTTCTTTTTGGGTCTACGCTGAGCGTTTTATAACTTCTTATAATGTTTAACAACCATTAGGCATAAAGCACTCTTTTCATTTCGTAATTTTTGTATTCAACTCAAACTGCAAACAGTTAATGGATGTGCAATCTGTGCTAAGATAAGCTGTAGTTAGACATTATTGAATTTCTCACATGAACATATCACACTTGCAGTTGGCATTAGTTATTAATCGGTCTCCAGCTAAAATACTGGGTTAGTATATATCAACAAAAAAAAAAAAAATCTGAATTTTTCAAGACAGGGTACTTTTATGTATAATACCTTGGGAACTACCATGACGTAAGCTGACCAATAGAAGAATCTTAATTTTAAAACTGCCTCCTTTTTTACAATCTATGAAGTGGCCTGCTAACAACGTAGCTAAAACGTAAAAGGTCTAAATGCCTCACCCTAAAATCCCACTATAGGCATTCCATCGAAAAGTCTGCTCATGCTGGGTGACGTTATGGAAAGGACAAAACTCATACTTGTACCTTAAAAGGAGAGAAAGGAAAAAGAAAATAAGAAATGCTTCAGACTGGAATACAAAACCAGTTAATTCCTAGTAAGCATATAGAAACAAGTATCCAAATCCATTACTCACGTGGATTCCACAAAACTGAAACACTGGCCAGCAAGCCTAAAGAGATGTGCAGGGCCTAAAAACATCACAACGTGACATAAAGGAAAAATAATGTTTTGGTTACATTTAAGCAAGCTTCTGCAGTGACAAAAGTGCGAGGAGTATGTGACAAATTTAGTTTTCTGCTGTACATAAGGAAATTTTTATCTTTCATATGAATTACTGTAAATTCTCACTAGCACTGTACTCGTTCGTATCATGATCTTTGATGTTTTTCATTCTCACTATCCAGTGAAATAGATAAGCCTCTTTTTAAAACAAAAATAAGAAACCTGTGTAAAAATAAACATTTGGAGGCCAGGCCCATAAAAGGAATCATGAGTGCAGATCCCGCCAAAATCTAACATTGAAGTCACTGAAACTCTTGCTTGGCAGCTGTCTGTCTCCAAAGTCATCCAAACTCTGCAAGTTTACACTAGTAAAGCCCATTTGTTCAGAATGTTGACAGCGCTGCATATTTCAGTTTCACTGAGATTCGCAAACTGGATATTCTTTTTCACCGTTTGCCTTCGTGGTCCGAGCCAGGTAGTATTCAACAAGATAAACCTTTTGCTGTCAGACAGGTCAGCAGTTGCAGTTCTACTCTTGTAGTATTGACTACAAGGCTTGCTGTCAAAGGAATCAAGACAGGTAACTCATCATTAAAAAGAGGACGAAAAGTTCTGAAGTACATGCTAGAGGAGTATTTCGGTATCTCTCGTGTAAGGAAATTTGCCTTGGAATTACTAAATACTTAAGAGGAAAGAAGAAAAGAGATTACAAAGCATATAAAATAAAACCCCATCCCGGACTCTTAATTCCCCGCTGTCAGGACTGCACGGGTACTTTTTCCAGGTATCTAGACAAGCAATCCTACAAACAAAGGTCAGACCACCAGAATCGTGCCCTCCAGAATGTCTTAACCACTGGAATACAGGCAGGTTCTCTTTCCCAAGTGTTTTTCTGACTGTATGATCTTGCATTTCATTCTAGAGATAGGCTTGGCCAAATGGTTTGCTCCTCTACTACATGAAATCTTGTGCCCTAGCGATTAAGATGCTCTCCCCGCAGATGAAAAAAAGCAAACGTGAATGTCCGTGAGGAATGCATTGAACTCGTGCCTCCCTTTCCAGGGCAGATGCTCTAGAAGAGAAATTAACAGAACTATTAACCCAACTGTTTTGTAGAAGAAAAGAACAAGTACGGTTTCCAAGCTAAAGAAATAATTGTGCAAGGCAGGGTTCCATGCCCTAGATTCGCGTTCCATATACACTCCCAATTTTTGGCTACATGTACGATCCCACAACAAAGAAAGAGGGATTTCTGGTGTGCTGTCCTTTTTTCCTGCTACGTTTGGCATCTTCCCATTCAGCATTCTATCGCTAATCCCATTTCTAACTATTTCCCTTTTCACTTGCGGTACATGCAGAATTATACACTTGATTTGAGTTTATAAAACATGACAAAAAACATTAAGCATAATCACATTCAATGTCGCCATACCAAAATGCCTTTCTTGAATCTGAAAAAGGTTTAAGTCTGTGCCTAAGGTTAGCAGAGAGACAAGAGTTACTCCCTTTTGCTTATTCTTTGCCTTCAGTGTTTATCTGCTCTCCTCCACAGATGGCCTAGAATTTTTTACATTCCTGTTCATTTTGCTTAAGCGGTGTATTTATGTTGCAACACCTAGGCTGTGTGTGAAACTGAGGCCCTCTGACTGGTTCCAAGACCACTCTTAGGACTTTTTTTAAAAACTGTCGTTGGGTATTAAATACTATCAGATGATGGGATGACTTTTATATGACAATCTCAATGACATCAAGGATTGTGTCAAGAAGAAAGGAGTGTTTACTGTGGGTCAAGAGGATCCGTGTAAGGCTAAAAAACCACAGAATAAAACGTATGGATAGTACCGTCACAAAAACAGTATAAACAGCACTGGGGCCTGGAACCACCAGTGAAGTTAATCTAGGTTTTAACCCTTCAGGAGCACAATAAAATACATTTGCCCGTGCTTATTTTCCGTGATGCTTCTAAAATCACACAGAAAATTAGGTTTTGTGTGCATAAAGTCGAAGTAGACTATTTGCATTCCAAACAACTGTAGCTAAATGATAAAAACCGTACAAAATAAACCCCAAAAACGGTTGCATATACCTGATACTGCAGATGGGGACATCTTTGGCTGCAGCCTATTTGTCTGAGGCAAGAATGGGTTATTCAGCCTTTCAAAAGAAGGAAAGGTAAACGTTTAAGGGTGAATTATGCATCTGGCCGTGCATACATCCTCCCCTACCTGTGTGTCCCAACACCGATGGCCGCTGCCCGCGGGCCAACACAGCGGGGTCTGCGGCAGCGCCCCGGCCCGGCGCCCCATCCCCGGAGGAAGAAATGGGCTGGAGCGGGCACAACGGCAGACAGACCCGAACCCGCCGAGTGCGGGTGGATCGCGGGACACGGCGAGCGGGCGGCCACGTACCCGAACGTATTCGGTTCCTCCACGATCTTCATCTTCCCCGCCGAGGCGAAGAGACCTGCTAGGAGAGAGCAGTTTGCCCGCTGCGGATGGACCAAGCCGCCGGCGCGCCCGCTCGCCCCGCGGCCCCCGCACTCACCCAGCGCCGCGCTCAGCGCCGCCAGTAGCAGCCGGGCCGCCATCGCCTCTTCCGCGGGAAGCGGAAGTGTGCGCGCAGCGGGGCGGTGTCTCCGCCGGGCGCGGCCATGGAGCACCGCCGGCACGGGAGCCGGCGCGGGGTTCGCAGCCTCGAGACTTTCGCGGTGGAAGCGGAGGCCGCGCTGCGAGGTGCGTGAGGCGCCGCGGGACGCGGACAAGGGTAGGCGCGTCCCGCCGGGCTTGTGCCGCGTCGGCGCTGGGCACTGATGTACACCTGCTGTTTTCAGCTTGCCTGGAGGGCGAGAGGGCCGCGGATGGGGGCGCTCGGGACGCCAAGTTCCCCTGCCCCCTTGCCATGTGGGAGCTCGGACACTGCGATCCCAAGAAATGCACCGGGAGAAAACTAGCCCGGAAAGGGTTGCTGCGAACCCTGCGCCTCCGCCAGAGATTCCCGGGCGTCGTCCTCAGCCCGCTGGCCACGGAGTATGTCTCTCCCGCTGACAGGTGGGGAGCCCCGGTGCCCGTTGGCAAAAGCCGGGCCGGGGGGGTGGGGAGGCGCAGACTGTGAGGGAGAGCACTTGGTTCAGATACCGTCCTGATGCTGTATTAGGGAGAGCATTTTAAGCCCTGATTCATGGCCGAAACTGATACGGAATAAAATTGACTTTCTTATTATATTACACCGATGCACGAACATGAGAAATAGAGCCGTTTTATCAAATCAGCTTAACATTTTTACACAGCAGGTATCAGATGAGAAAAGCATCTGTAGATCCCAATGAAAAATCAAGGTGCGCGTCTTGTAGGTTAATTTCTTCAGAGCAGGGGCCTGTAGCTACTGTATCTTTTATCGTGCCATATTTAAGGACTTCGGTTAGACAACACATTGTGTTAACCAGAAAACTTTTTGGGGGAAATGAGAATTTCCTTCAAATGCGCCTGCAGAACTTTTTATAAAGATGTACTTAGTCAGAGAAAAGATTCGCCTTTAAAACCTAGCAGAGAACCTAAATCTGAACTTTGGTGTAGTTTAAGATGTGAACATTACTATTAATCACACTCCTCTGTCGCATTTTTAAACCTAGAGAATTATTCACATTTCATTTTGAAACGTACGGATAAACCTTTTTTTGCCGTTGGCATGTTTGGAGAAAAACCATGCTGCTATTCTTTCTCATTGCATCTCTATTTTAGGTTACTGTAAAGCGTAAGGGTTTCGATTGACAAAAGCAGGGGTCGTATGTAAGTTTGTTGCCAATATAAAGCGGCAATTTGAATTCTCACTTCATCGCTATAATGGTGACAATTTTTCAAATACAGGGACGTTTCTTTTTTTCAGGCGTGTCATTGCTCAGAGTGGAATTGCAGTCATAGATTGCTCCTGGGCCAAATTAGAAGAAACTCCCTTTAACAGAATGAGAGGGAGCCACCTGCGGTTGCTGCCTTACTTGGTGGCTGCAAATCCTGTAAACTACGGTCGGCCGTGCAAGCTGTCCTGCGTGGAAGCTTTTGCTGCAGCGTTTTGCATTGTCGGTAGGCTCAATTTGTCCGATGTGAAGTACGTTGCTAGCAATTCTTACATCCTTAATAAATCAGAAGAGATGGTCTGCGACGAAAGAAACCGTAATGCTATCACACGGGTCATCACTTTTCTTGAGTTTGGGATCAGATTGTCTAGCTTTCTTCCAAGTGCTTGTATCGGTGACATCGAGGTACCTGTGGAGTATTCATGTCAGCAACTAAACAGGACACAAACTGATAATCCTCATTTTGTCTGGATGGTGCGTAACGTTAGAAAAACTTAAAAAAAAGACAGAAGACAGAACACGAATCCTTAGGCACCTTTGCCTTAATGACAGGTAGCAGCTGGCTGTTAATAGGGCGAGGTCTAGGTACGAACAAAAGAAATTGCCCCCGTCTTGTGATGTTTTGCAGACTCATCACAGAACTTTGATAAGAGAAATGCTCTACCCTACTGCAGACAAATCTCTGAAAACACTGTATGTACAATTGGTACAGTATGTACTGAAGGGCTGTGGGACCTAGAGCTTGAATCATTCATTACCTGTACAAAATATTTTTATGTAACACTCACTAAAAGGCTATATAAAGAACTATTCTTGGATTCAGTTCCATGTTTCAAGTTAAACTGAAATTTGAAAATATTAGTAGTTTTTCCAAAAGTTTTAATCTCTGAGCACTGAAAGAAACACTGGCAAACATCTCTCTATTGTATTGATACGTAGGCAGGTACTGAACAAGTGAAATCTCACACTAAAGAAGAAAACTGATAATTTATTTTCTGTTTCAGGATTCCCGGATCTAGCCACCGTTCTTCTAAGGAAATTTAAATGGGGTAAGGCATTTATTGACCTGAACAAAAATCTCTTGGAAAAATACGCAGCTTGTCATTGCCAGGACGACATTCTAAGCATTGAGAAGGACTTTTTAGCCAGCGTCCAAGAAAAAAAAGGTGAAGAAGTAGGTAAGAGAAAAACACAGAAACACTACACATGCCCTTTTTCTACGCAGTTTCTTTAAAGTCTTTAACTTAAATCTCATGAAAATATTAGCAAGGTGGAAGATAAGTGCTTTGTTGATACGCCTTGTTCTGTCTTTATACCGTGCTAAGTGTGCCTCTTTGCCCATTTTTTTCAACGAAAGCAATTTAATGCATAGAGCAGTGTATTCACAGCTGAACTGTGAAGCAGTTACCCTTATTCACCTAACCAAATTGGAAGACTGAGGAGCAAAAAGAAAGTATGATGCTGCCTTGTTTTATATACAGATGTAAAAAGCAGAGTATGAGTAAAAAGACTAGTAATTGAGAAGGAACTGTGAGAGAAAGATAGGCGTACAGTCAGACAGCAAGTTAGTTATACATAAACCTCAAGAAGGACCTTTAATAGACTTATTTATGTAGTCCCCAATCAAGATGTCTAAAAGTCAGACCTATAAAGATAATTAAAATAATTTATAGTATGTACAAGTAGTTTATTCCCAAACTCTTCCAGTAATTTATTGAAATCCCAGTATTTCAGGCCGTACGCACAGGTGAGTGCTCGGTCTCAAGCAAGACAGCACAAAGAAAGGCAAATAATCAAGAACGTATGTAAAGAGGTTATCCTAATCAACATTTTCCTTTCCCGGTGATTAAGCCCTGTACAATAGGCCAGGGCTGTAAGAAGACAGTCAACAGCCTTTAGTTGCTCTAAACTTTGATCTCTTTGCCACGATACTGAATTAAACCATCCTCTTGCTTGGTGGAAGCCTAACTAGTTAGATTAAACTGAAGACAGCGCTTAAGGGGCAACACCTATGCCAATTAAAGCACGCTTCCACCTACAATCCTACGTAGTTCCCGGTTGAACTGCAGAACCTAGGCTATCGTGCCTTGTTTGACTTTTCTGAGGTTTGACAGTTCTTCCCAGCTACCTCAGCCAAAGTAAGCCCAGTCCGACCCTTACTCAGCAAGAGCTAAACCTGGACAGCTGTAATTCACTTCTCAGTGCACATCAGCTAACGAGATAGCCCTTTTAGAATTTAATCATTTCGAGACCATCCATGTTTTCTTACCCAAAGCCTTAGAAACCTACTTACACAATCTGACTACCTCTAAAGAGCTACTGAACCCCCTTCCAGGGGGTGAGGGAAGAGTGAAAAGCCTAGAATGGGCAGGCAGGACTTGGGTTATTTCTGCACCTCCTCTGGTTTCTCATCAAACAACTATGATAAACTTATGAGAAATGTGAACCAGACTTTCTGTGCCTTCTCCTCCCTGCCAATAATCTATGAAAATGAAGGGAGACCATTAAAAAAATGCTTTTTTCATCTTCTGCAGTTTTTCCTTCTTTTTCCAGATCCATTTGATGTTGACTTAGAAAAAGAATTTTCTAATCCCAACAGGCCAGTCAACTCCTCAGGGTAATGAAATTTAATTTAAATACTAGTTTTTCTTACTGTAAGTTATTTTGCTTTTATAATCCTGAAAAAATGTTTCCAGTCTAGCACAAACCAAGGAAGACTCTGAGGAGGACAGCATGAGCAATCCAGACGATGCCACTGAAAGCAGTGAAAGCGTTGACGAGAGCAGTCCAGAGGAAATAAAAATACAACAGGAAATACAAATCTCCAGTAATCCCAAAGAGTCGTAACATCTCGCATAAAGAAATCTTCTTGCGAATACTTGATTGCGTCTTGTTCACCTGTAACTCGGTGCTTAGCAAACCTCAGTCTCTATGCAGGTTTATAGGTCTTTTGATGCATGAGGGCTCTAGGTTATTTCATTTTAATTATTTAATTATTAAGTATGGAATGTTAAATGATTTTGTAAAGAGCTTGAAGCTTAGTTACAAGTCAAAAAATAAACAACACTGTGTTCTAATCAACATGTCTGGAAAGTGGTTTATAGGGATGGAACAAAGCTTTTCACATTTGTTTTGCTGAATGATTTTGACTAAAAAATACAATTAAAAAAAGCAGCAAAAGTTTAATAGAGGGCATATCAGCTTCACATACACGAAAATAACTTACATAATTTAACGGATTTCCTTTACAGAAGGAAACTGTAATTGCATAGAGCCCATCCTTTCCCTAGAAGCTATATGCATTTACATATGGAAAAAGGCACAAAATTATTTCTGATAAACAAGCACCATTAAAAATCCTCAGCATTCCTTGGACAGCTTCTATTATTGTTCGTATCAGTCTAAAGCTCACGTTACTTTAAATTAACGTGGTCGCACCAGTGTGCTGATCCCATTATGCACCATTGGTCTCTGGTGAGTCAGAATTCTGTACGCTGCTTGAGAAACTGATCAGAATTGACTTGCTGCAGTTACCACACAGCGCCCAAGGAAGGGCCACATTCGTGCTCCTGGTCAGGGACAGGCAAAACAAATGAAGGCAACATCTAAACAAAAGTCAAACGCAGCATCGCAGGCCTTAAAAACGGGACTTGCGCTGAATTGTGTTCAGAGCCATTTAAATGGCAGTCTTTTAATAATTTTAATGAAGATAAATGAAACAAAGCCCTTTATATAAACAGTTTATTTACTCTAAACAGCAACACAGACAGAATGCCATATAAACACAAAGAAAGTGATGCAGAATAAGGATGCTGGCTAACTTTGGATCTCAGAGGCTCTTAAGCAATAACAACCTAGTTTCTGAAAGATAGAAAAAACAAATTCAGGGAGGGAAGGGGGTGGAGGGCATGATTTTTTTTCATACAGCCAGCTAGAGGCTAAATATAGTTCTAACATTTTAAAGCATGCCTGCATCAGATAGCAAAGTAACTAGAGATACTAGTGAATTTATAGAAGTATAAAAGTTTATAATTTTACAGCAGTTGAAATACTGACATCAATATTAAAATAAAAGCGAGTTTTACATAACAATCAAAAATACAAAAGACTGAAGGAAGAGACCCTGTATGAAAAAACTGGGGGCAATTCAGCAAATTTAGAACTGTATACAACTGGCGAATATGGAAAATGGCACACATACAACCCCCTCCCCTTATGTGGATATTAATTGTACATAGCAACATTAGATTTTGCAAAAGTTTTGTAAACAAGTTCTTGCCAAACCAATCCCTTCCTTTTTAAGATGCTGCATGACAAATGCTTATGACGGTGCAAACTTCTTGGCTTGTGCTCGAACCCTCTTTTCATATTCCACTCTGTTTTGGCTGAAAAGAGAAAGGGTAATTATAGCTGGAGTAATCAGAGGCCATATTACAGAATTAGTTTCATACTGAAGAGAAACAGAAATCGTTGCTGAAGGGAAACCCATGTGATAGCAATTCACTGAACACTACAATAAATTAAAGGCTTTTCTAGACAAGTACGGTACCGTTCAACTAGATACTTCCCAAACACCACCTGCTGTCAAATGATTGCGCTTACTTCATACCGTACCAGGTCTCTTCAAACAGGTTTGCACCTGCTCTTCTCAAAGCCAACTGTACCTCAGGTGCAAACATTCTCTCATTCATCTGAAGATTTCTACTCCCCGCTCACATTAAGACCTGAGATCGTTAACAACAAATTCCAGTATCCTAACAGCACAAAGTGAGGAGAGCAGTTCACTAACAGCTGGTGGACTTCATAGGACTTCAAATTATCATCTTTATTGCTTTGGAGAGAGAATGGAAACACTCCTAAGAAACAGGAAAATGATAACGGTGTGGTAATTTTAGCCTTTATCTCTACAGACCCTGACTCACAGATTTAGGTTTATCCTGATCTTCAGTTGCGAAAAAAAACTAGTTCAACATAGCTAAGCGTAGCACACTTGCTACAGATTGATTAAACAAACAAGTACTACTTGAGGGAACTACGTCCAGTCACTAAGCCTCAGACTCAAGATGTAAAAGGGCAAGTTCTTTGTTTTCCGTTCTTGTGCCAACAACGGATAGTAGTAGCATAGTAAAGCATCCATTTACATTCAGGTGTCTATTTTTTATTAGCTGTCAGAAGTATCGGTTGAGCTAAACAAAAATTTGTAACCATTACTCTTCTACCAGAGGTAGTTTAGAGTGACTAATTTTGCAGACAGCTTTGCAGTAAAGTTAACTTATTTTCAGCTATGAAGGCTTGCTGCAGTGAAAAAAAAAATAAACAAAAAAAGGCAGCAAATTATATCCTCAGAACTTGACAGATACGGGGGGCGGAAAGAAGAAATGAAATCAATTTTGGTCGCATGCAATGAACAACTGCCAGCAAAGAGATTTGAAGATACTCTCGTGAACACATTTACAAACTTTATTCTACATTTCTTCTGTAAGTCATATTGCATTGCCACACGAGAACATAGGCTAGCCGTTAAGTCTCGCACCCATAGAATCCACGCAGAAGAATGCCTTCCATTGCAGACCCTGAATGCCTACAGCGAACAGGAGGAAGTAGGTTAGCACATTAGGAGTGCTAAAGTTACTGAACGACAGTACCAAAGGAATCCTGAGAGTAAGTACTCTTATTTTGAATACAACTCTTATTCTTAAAAGTTTAACAACTCGACTAAAAGACATCTATATAAACAATGCTGCATCTTCCGCAGTATTTATCAACTATGCTAACATTACGACGCATGCACAATCCTGCTCTGTTTAACTTCTACCAGATATTCACTAAGTAGCAAGAGAGGCACACTCAGACTGCAGAACGATAGTAACCCATCTGAAATACTCTGTATGTCCAAGAGACGTGAAGAGGATAAATGGGAGACTATATATACTCAAAGTAACAAAAATCATGTAATATTTTAAGCTCAATAGATTCCCCCCTCTCCCCCCGCCAAAGCACTTAAAGCAGAAACAAGACTAGCCAAGACTGGTTTTGTACATACATGCATGTGGGAGGTGATTACAAAAAATAGAACATAGACCATCTAAACGTGTATAGAAGTATATTATTGAGGCCTGCCTCATCGTTCCTGGCTCCGACAACTGTGGCCACTTAACTGTCTTCCATATGCACTCAACTCCATCAAACCTTCAGTAAGTACTTTAAAAAAAAATAACACTGTGAAGCCATTAATTAAATGCAAGCCACGCTACCCAATCCCTGTCTCCTTTTTAACTAGGACCCTATAAAAAACCATTTCTAACATAGCTCGCATGTGCAGTCACATAAAACATTATTTTTCAAACTTGGCACTCTCCTGGAGGCCTCTTCTGTCCAGAATGGTAATTCCACATTTCCATCTCGGTTATTATTTCAGTAGCTGCCAGTGCCAAAAGCGCTTGTTTAAAATGTTTTGCTTCCCTAAAGATTATGGAACAGATATTAATTTTTAACGGTGGGAAAACTGTTAAGATTAAGCCTAAAAAAAACCAACCAAACCCAAAAAGTCTCTTTAGCTCACAAATTATCCCCTTTCCTAATCAACGCAAAGTTCATTCTGCTAAAGCTCCAGGCATTATACTTTACATCTGTAAAGCTCCATCTGTACTTCACGACCTTTTCTTTTGGAAGATGTAGTTTTTCCAAAATGCCACGTTTCCTACAGTGACCACAGCTCTCCTTTAGCCTTCAGACACAAGTGCTTACAGGTACACACTACTTGGCAGAAGTAAGTTACTCCTGTACTGATGAATGTGGCTTGTCACCTAATTCAGTCTCCTCCTGGTCTCAAGACACCATTATGCCTCATTGTTACTATTCAGCCTTTAAGGGAAAGGACTCTGTTGGGCTAGAACCAGGATGAAAATAGTGGTATAAGGAGTCTTCACACTTTATTGCTGTTGCTTTGCTATTAAAAGCTCCACTAGACTAATAGCCGTGAAGTTACCGTTTTGTTCAAGTTTAGCACAATCTAGGCATCTCCACAGAATACAGTCACGAAGGTAAGAAAATTCCCCTGGTCATTCCTAAAAACATTTGCATGTTAATACTACAAGTAACAGAGAACCGTAGGACAGCTTTCGAGCTGATATGCAAAGATACTCACCAGTAAATTGTGTAAGCCTCTGCTTGAGCTGGGTCTTGAATATTTGGTTCATTTAGAAGTTCTTGTATTCCTAACAAGATCTATGGAAAAAGGAATAGAAGTAACATAGGCCTATATTATGGATATTACTAAAAGAGATTCAGTGAAAAACCCTTAGAAACCAATTACTGGAACACACAGTGACCATCTTATATTCGCATCGGATAAGCAAGCAAAGCAAAAGTGTTAAGAATACGTCTAAGTACAACTAATGACCTGTTTAATTGTGATTGCTGGCCGCCAGTCCTTATCCTCCTCTAAGATGGAGAGACACACGGTGCCTGAAGGGTACACATTTGGGTGGAATAACGGTGGTTCAAATTTACCTGATGAAGAAGAGGAAATTACTAGCATACAGTGCTAAGAGGAAGATCAGAGAGTTGGGTTAGATCAGTAGGGGAAAACAAAACCCAAAAAACCCCAAACCAACACTGGCAAAAGACCCCCAACCCCCAAATAAAACCCCACAGATCTCCGGAGCTATTAATACCACTTTTCTTCTTGGCTCAGCCCGCACCTAAAGCAGGAACTCCGTCACATCTGTGATCTGTGATATCGATCCAGGCAATCTAACATTGTCTTTTTGACTGATAATCTTTTGGTTTAGGAATGGAAACTGACAAAGTAATTTGTAGTAGCTTTGTGATAAAGACCTTTTAAAAACAATTCTGTCTTTTCAGCCTCACATACTCCTATGTAAAGGAAAGATACTACCCTTCGCTCATCTTTTCTCTCCTCACTTTAAAATACCGAAAGTTTCATACATGGAAGACTTAAGTTCCTAGCATTTTTTCAGTCTCATATTTTCCTATGCATAATCAAGATGCACTGAACAAGAGGAACCAAGTTTAAATTACAAGACTAACTGAAGACTCGTGCAGCTTTCCTTCCGCCACTCAATCTCTATGCTGGCATTTCTTTTAATCTTTACAGGACTTAAATGCAACAGCCAGCATCTCGAGTACAGTACCGAACACGCCTTTTGCAATACGTGAAATATCTACATATTAGTGCGGTTTTCTAATCCATCGGACATCGCAAGTATTCACAAGACGTAACAGCCTTGGTGCCCAATCAAGTTCAGGAGTTCTTCAGAAGCTGCATCGGTACGGAGTCTTACCGGTCACATATACATCTTATTTTAAGGCACGACAATTCCTTTAACACCGTCAGGATGTGAAAACTGGTATTTCTCGAGAAAATAATGTGAAATGTTTTCAGTTAAAAGAGACGTTTCCCCCCGTGTTACATGTATTTAGGCGGCAACAAACAAAAGGAGTAGCCAGGAGTTGACAGAGCTGAAATACGCTAATGTGATAAGAGATTAATCGCTGTCAAAAGAGTGATTCGTAATCACTGTCATTGATTTGAGATGGTAGCCAATTCAAGAACCAAGAAACCGTGCAAGGCAATAGATGTTTTTAGATGGAATAAGGAAAATTCAGTTCAAAAACTTAATAAGGAAATTAGGTATCTGAAGATCTGTTATACATAATAGCAGAAAAAGAACAGATTAATGGTTTAGAGCAAGTCGATTAAAGCGTTCAAGTTACAGAACCCTTTTTTCCAAGATTTTTGTCTTCTGAGTTCTTAGCATAGAAGACCAACTTAACAGTAAGAACATGCATAGGGATTTAGTCTAAGCATGCCTACATATTAGCTTCCAAGGAGTGCTGATAATGCGGCGAAAACTCCAAGCGATGCTTTTGTCAAACTTTGAGGGAACGCACACAGCAATCTCCGTCCCCTCCCAATTTTAATATATCGAGCACTTAGCTGATTTCATCACAACTTTCTGAATGCAAAGTGGGTGAGGAAAAAAAAAAAAAAGGAATGTGCCTTTAAAAAAAACCCCCAAAATCAAACAAAACCGTAAGAAAGTAGCAACTATTTGTCAGAACCTCATGGATTAATTCAACATTGTTCTAATAAACCTGTGGTTTTCAGTAATTTGACTTACATTTTGGGGGTGAAGAAGGGTAGTCATCCTTGAAAAGCATCCGTAGTTTAAATAAGCCTCCTTCCCACGGTGTCTGTAAAAAGTTAAGGTAGAGTTTCAGTTACAGCAAGGAAAAGTCAAAATTGTGGAAAAAAGCTTACGAAGAATACAGTTTCTCGGGCAAAGCACAAGACATTCTTCTACTATACAGCAGAAAACAGCTGTCCTGCACTGTAGCACACTGTCTAGACCACGGTAAACTATCCTACCTACATAAGAAACTGAAGCGGAAAGGAAGGGGTTTCTTTCTTCATTACAACTAGTAAGCGATGCTGAGTCATCAACAGAGTCAGGATCATCACCAATAATTCCATATAAAAGTAAAATTTTCACACTACATAAGAACAGAATACTTCTGAAGTTTTACATGATACACATACAACGAGGAAAGGGCTGTTGTACCCCCATTTAAGTTTGAGAAGACAGGATATGGATACACCCTTTAAGCACGTGAATGTAAATGGCTTCTATTGTGCCTTATGAGAAAGTGACTAATAAAACCACAAACAAACTAAAAATGTCAACAGCACTGTAGTACTGCTACAGTTAATGAGATTCACTAGTCTAAACTAATCCTGTCTACATTCGGTAGAATGTAGTCTCACAGATTCCATCTTTCTGTATAACAAGAAATCGTAAGAAGCGCTTTATCCCTATCCAAAACTGGCAAGAGCATGACAGGAGCAGTTCCCATGACACAGAGCAAACCAAATAAGACAGCACTACTCAAAAGAGTCATATAAACAAGAAAAAAAATCTAGCAATAAAGAAAAAGACTGTCTCAAAAATACAAAATATGTAAACAAAGAAAAAAGCCCATCTTCTGACAAACTGAGTTCTGCTAAGAAGTGTAGAAATACCGAAAAGATTATTAAAGCTGTAAAATTCAGACCGCTTCTCTGTAACTTGCCCTTGCTATGGAAACACTGCAATGAAAGTAAATGTTGGGTTGATTCTTTAAAACAACTGGAATAAAGATGGTCTCACATCTTAAGAGCAAAACTGATCAAATCTTCTCCTCACAGACAGACAGAAACGACCACCTTAGAAGGAAATTCTTAATTATTTCCTATCTGAATTATGTGATTTTTAGCTGAACGAAAAACAAAACAAAACACCCAAAAAACCCACACGAAAAGAGAAAATCACTCCATTGTCATTGGTATTCATTATGCAAAGTTTCGAGCTAGAACAGGAAGAAAAAAATGCTAGGAAGTAATAAAGTAACACATTTCCAGAAGTGAACGAGTTTGACTATATTTGCTATAGTGTATTTAAAGAACTCGCTCTAAATTGCTGTAGTCAGTTGTCAACTAGAAAACTCTATTCTCTACACCTTCTCAGAGGAGTTCCTTTTTAGAAAATATGAGCTTTTTGATAGAATAAATTTTACCTATTTTGTTTGCTTTCACTCACAGAGGAAGACAAATAGCTTTTAATAATTTACACAGACGAACAGAACAGGTCTGTGACAGTCTGTGAAGTCTCAACAGTTGGTGAAGTTTTTATCACGCTTCTGATGGAGCAACATACCTTATGGGTGAAAGACAGCAGACACTCAGAAGCCTTACTAAGGCTAACAGTATGACAGCAGTATCACGACCATATTGCTTTATGGGACTAGTTTTGGCAGATGTTTTTGGAGTCAAATTTTAGGTAGTTAACGAGCGATTTGCTGTCAAAAGAGTCAACGGAGTATCCGACCCAGGACTAACACCACTTCAGTATTTCATCTGGCGGACAAGAAAGCATTTTGATGGTTTCAACTACTCATCTCAGGGGAAGCAGCTGCAGTATAGGATGCCTCCAAACACAAAGGCAATAGAGAGCAACTGCTTGGTCTGGCAGAGATGAGCAAGTCACGCTGCTTCTTGTTAAATATAATTTTTAAAATTTTTAGCAGGAATCACATCAACATAATTGATCTTTTCCTGGTGTGACACATCTTCTAGTAGACGTGAAGCTGGCTTTAAGGCCTCGTTTGCTCCATTTTGTGATTTACAAAACTTCTAAGCAATAGCACGAAGATTCTGTACGGCATAAAAATTTTACCTAAGTATTTAAAGGTGACATCTTGATAAGGTGCATAAACTGTTACGGAGGATAATCTTGTTTTGGCAGAACACAAGGCGATGAGTTTTTCCCTTACACCATGTTAGATTATGTGTCGGTCCTTCTTTAAGAACTAACTTAAGCTGTGCGCAGACAACTACCAAAACTAAGTTGTAACTGTAACAGCAACGTTATGTTCAGCATTCAACTAAGGCAGCAGTACAGAACCTGCAGGTTTTGCCTACACAAAGAGTCTTCTCAGACTTTAAGAAACAAGATCGTAAGGGCATTTAAGCAAATTGGCAAAAGGCGGTAGAAATGGCAAGGGAAAAAAGTCCCACGCCGAAGACCTGAAAGAATTAAAACTCCCAAGTAATTAACAGTAGTATTTCAGAAGAAGCAGAAGACAACCTCCAGTTTGTTCAGTGCAAGACTCTTAAATGCTCCTCTGAAAACTTGTATTCTTAAGGTGCTAAGTGCCAACAGCTGAACAGGCTTATGGTGTACTTTGTCCAATATTCCTAGTCTACAGCACTTTTAATTCTAAAGAAGCAGCAGGATACAAACTTTTATTAAACTACATGTAAGTTAAATTCTCAATTGTCTGTGTAACGCATAAGCAACTTTGGTTACTTTTCACCAGAAGTGAGAAGTCAGGAGAACAGTAAGTCTTACCCCTTTCTTTCCTGGAATAGCACACTCCCAGTTCATTAGATTCATTGTGCCATCTGGATTTTTTGTAGGTACTGCTACAAATCCCTGAATTAAGGCAAAAAGACAAAGGGTGAGGATTTTAGAAGATGTACTTAAAATACTTCATGATATATTTTATCTTTACACAAAGTTACTTCTTTTTGCACTACCTAGTTTTGAAAAGCTTTTTTTTTAAATTTAAAAATATTAATTTTAATTTTTTCAAAAAATCCTATCAGGGTAAAGAAAAAAATCATCACCGGAACACTGAAACAACTGCAGAGTCAGAAATTTGGCAGTTCTCATACTTACAAATGGATGATCTTTTCTCCAGGCTTTTCTCTCCTGTGCAAGTCTGCTAAGAGCTATGCCAGACATATTCAAAGTCCCTCTAAAACAAAAGTAATTGCTGTTAGTATATACTTTTACTTATAGTGTAAACAACACATTATGTGTTTATAATCCCTGCTCGCTCAAGAATTATTTTGATCTCTGATTTTCACTTCAATAACCAAGACGCACGTTTTTGCACAGCCTGCAGAATTTATCGTCGGGAATAACATCACATTTCCCCATGCCATCAAGCTTTTAGGCACTGCACTTGACCTAGAAAATTCCACCCTTACCGTATTGCTTTATATTTGGAACCCGTCTTAGAAGCAACTTTGACAGTAGCTTGACAACAAAAACACTATTAGTAATGGAAAAAGTGCTCAGACTTTCTATTTGTGCAACTGATACACACTCCGTTTATCTCCTTCCTACATCACGTCGGGTACGGCTTTCTTCTGTAGGCAAAGACCTGCATTACTCCCATTTCTGGCAAATGGGAATAAGAAATGTTACTTTTAGGGCAAATTCCCATTGAAAGCCAGTATTCCACACAAAAGCAACACGGGCACAGAATTTAACAAAGTCATCTCAGTTTTGCAGTGATGCCACTATAAAACTTCTAGACAACAGCGGGAACAGGCAGCAACACAGAAGTGAGCTAAGTAAGAGCCAGCGGCTCATTCCACAAGACAGATTTTCAATTCCAGTATAAACTACAGAATATTTCTGCACCTTCGCTGCCTTAGTAACAGCCAAGCATGGTGACCACAACTATAGAAAAAATATGCAGAGCACAGGCCATTCACTACTCCATCACACAGAACAGTTCTAGATAGGATGATTGCACGAGTGGTGCTTTCAAATTCAGGGGAGGATTCTCCATTCACCCAGAACGCTACGCAAAGCGAGAGTTTATTTTTCATTGTCAAACTGTATCTAAACTCAGGGTTTCACTAGCCACATTGTCCAATTCCAACGAAGGTTTTTAATCCTCCTCGTACCTGCACTTCTACACATTTTAAATAAGAGCTGATAATTGGCAGTGGGAGAATTCAGGGCAATTTGTTCCCAACTCCACATGCACCTAACAAGCCTTTTTGACATCAGAAGAGTAGAACGCTTCCACTTAACAAGCTCACAGAATGAATGAAAGCAGTGTTACCGCTCCATTAAAACAAACACTTTATACACTGGTAAAGAATTATGCAAAATTTCACGACCTCTCAACATGTTGATTACTTATAAGAAGTATTGCAGTCTACTACTATTATAAGCATATGAATTGTAGATCTTTAAAAACACCAGACTAAGCAATTTATGCAGTTCCTAAGACAACATGTATTTTAAATCTGTTCTTCAACTTTTTTTTTTTTTTAAGCCAGTTTTGCCTGGATGGCCATATTCCCTAATTCACCTTCAAAGTAGCAACTAAATTAATGTTAGGTAAAGCTTTTTAAAAGGGACAATTCACATTCAGTGAACATGCACATACACAAAAATATTCCTATGTTCAGCCCAATTTTCCTCTAGTATTCCCAACACATACATCTGTATCTTAATTATGGCAGAAGACTTGCAGGACTTAGTGAGTGTGTACACATGACTTCAGATTTTAGTCTGTTCACACGCAGGAGAGGCAGAGCCATTGAAAAAGATACCAGCGGAACCCAAAAAAACCCCCCAAAAAATCAAAGGCAACCAAACAACCCAAAAAAACTCTCCCTTAACCAAATTATACAGGGAGCAATTCTTAACATGTTGTGAGCCCACGCCCTTGCAAGAGATGCAAATGAACTGAATATACAGCAGAATTTCAGTCGTGCTTTTGGTACCTGGTGGTCCACTATACCAATACTAACCTTCCCATCATAGGCTGAGAAAGCCATTTGTGCTTATAAACCATCCAAATATTCTTACATAGTTCGCTAAACTCAGTTACCTTTTCTGCCAAAAGACACAGTACAGGATGCTTTCAAATACATGAATTCCATTTCCTGTGGCTAATAGCCAATTAATTACAACATGCACCTCAAGGGAAATGCCAGTTTCTCTTTGGGTAAATAAACAGTGTATCTCCCGCACAGCATCGCTAACCAAGTAACTTTTCAAGTAATTGAAAAAACCCCGTTTTCAGGCCACGCATCCTACTTACTCTTGTTACACACTATACTGTGCCCTAGTACAGTACATATTTTTCTTATGTTCTACAAATAGCTTTCCAAATCTTGAGGCGTTTGACTCAAGCAAAGTCAAACACAAACAAGTTAAGCACTGACAGGCTACACCCAAACTTTCAGCGTATATGAGAGACGACAGGCTTCAAGTACTTGGTTTCCACAGACTTCAGTTACGTTGACGAGAGCAGACAAGCATCTAAAACCCCATCAGTCTACCAGAAAACGAAAATTAGACAAAGACAACTGAAAGCCCATTTCAAAAACTAAGATCCCATTAGTTAAGCACCCCCTCAAAAGCAATCTGCTACAATCTGCTAACAAACTGTTGATCTATACTCTCTCTATCCCAATCTATTTATGCGCTACATCATCAGAAAGAATTTTGCACCAGAGGAAGTCCATTCGATCCTACCTTGCACATGCCACAAAAGGCAAAGACATCAGTCTTCACATTTTGCTTGACATTAATCCCCAGACCTACCCCCGGCGTTAAGAGGTAGTAATGTCCGTTTTACTGCCATCAACTCAGAAAGTTAACAGAAACTTCCAAATTTACTCGGTAGCTTGCCTTTACTGCCTACTTTAGAAAAAGGACAAAATAAAACCATCACGCTCATCACAGATGCAAACCTTTGTGTCCCATTACAGAATATCTTACCCATTTACACCCTCTGATGGGGTGGAACATCCTACTTCCACACACAAAATGCACGTCTTGAAAAGAATCGTTCCCGTGCCACGGACAAGTCTCTAAATAAATCGACAATATGCTCTTTGAGGTTCAAGAACTTTCGGCACGACTTATTGATTCCAAACAGCAAGAAAAAACCCCCAAAACGTTAAGATGGCTAGCCTCGCATTTTTACTTTGGGGGTTAAATACTGACATAGGAAGAAATTATTACCGGAATACTCTGCCCCCAAACTATATAATCTTTAATTTTCAGAAAGGTGGAGAACGCCACGGTCTGAGCTTTAATCAAAGAACGCTAACTCGGGACTAGGATAGAAAGTCGCCTCTGTTTGCGGCCAGAGAAAGATAGAAGAGGCCGAGCGGCGACCGGAGTCGCACGTTAAACAACACAAGATGCCGCGCGGCGATGGGCTAGGTGTTCAACGGCCAAGTAACCGGACAGGGCCGAGCACCGCCCGCCACCGCCGAGGGCCGCTGGTCCCATCGGCCCCGCGAGGGGCCGGGGCAGCGCCCAAGGCCTGCACGGGGCACCCCGGGCCGGCCCGCCGTTCCCGGGCAGATACCCGGCCGGGCGGGACCGGCTCGCGCAGGTCCAGCGGTTCCACGCTCTGCTCGGCGACCTCCACCCGCCACCACCGAGACCTGCGGGGCGCTCAGAGCCTCAGGCGGGCAGCGCTGCGCCGGCCGGCCCGGCCACAAGGCAGGAGCCGCCGGGCCCGCACGCCCATGGCCGCCGGTCTCGTCCCGTCCCATCGCAGGCGAGGGGCGCCAGCCCAGCCCGGCCCAGCCCCGCTCCGCTCCCCGACCCCGGGGCCACCCGGCCCCACTCCCGGCCGGGCCTCACCGAGAGCCGCCGCCGCCGCGCGTGTCCCGGATCGAGGCCGCGCGAGTGACCCGGATGTTCCCGCTCCCCCTGCTTTGTCTCCACTCCGGAGTTTCCCTCCCTCTCGCTTCGACGCGGAGCGCGACAGCGCTATTCTGTCCCTCGGCCCGACCCGTCTGTGATCCCATCGTCACGCCTTACGCATCCTCGCGACACAGGACCCAGAGGTGCCCCCAACAATGCCTGAGTAGGAAGTACCGGAAAAAACTCACGCGGGGCTATCCCAAAGCCGATCGCTTCCTCGTGCCTCTCGCTCCCACCAGCTCCGGCGAAAAGCTAAATTAATTTTTACCTCCGGCGCTGTGGGAGCCGCCTGCGACTTAAGAACTCCTGGTCCGTCGGCGGGCGCGCGCAGGTCTGGCGGGCCGCGCTCGAGCCGGGCCGAACCCCGCCCACTGTGCCCAGCCGAGCCTGATTGGAGGACGGCCCGCCTGCCCTGGAGGGGCTGTGGCAGCTGATGGGCAGGCGGAAGAGCCTATCAGAGCGCTGGGAGGCGAGACGGAAGGCGGTCTTCAGTTTGGCTCCCGGCCGCGCTAGTTTCACTGACCTTTACGGGATTTACGGCCTGGCTTTTGTTTCCCATTGGTTTGTTTATTGGTTTGGTTTGGTTTGGTTTGGTTTGGCTTCGGCTTCCCCGCCTTGGTGGGGAGGAGGGGTGGTGTTTGGGTTTCTAAGAACGCATTTTTAGTGGCAAGTAGAGTATGAATCACATTCTGTTCTTATCTTGAACTTCCCTTTCTTAATGAAACAGAAGAATTTTTAGTCCTGAACCTCTGCCTAGCTATGCCTTGTGCTGGTCTGTGCCAATGTTACTTGAACTATGTTCAAGCAGTATTATAATATGTAGTATTAAAGTTCAAAATGGTTTCTTGGGAACTGTAGAATTGACTATTTCAATAAATAATCACCTAGATTTCAATCAGCCCTAATCAAAATACATGCTGAAGATCACTCTAGCTAAGAAACCTTTCACCAGGAGCAAATGCCCATGGTAGACCAGGACAAACGTATACTCCCCTATGTAACTTTCCACACAATTCTAGTGGCATTACAAAAAGCAGTGGAAACGCTTTAACACTTGGCTTACAGGATCTCTCTCATGAAATTGTACACATTACAGTCTCTGAGAATGTGACATACATATGGACTATGTGTTTATGACTACCAGGCAAGACTTCAGCACACTGAAAGATGAACAGTACACTAAAAGGTGAATTTGCAGGATCATTTTCATCTTTCTGAAGTGAAACTTCCCACTGAAAGGAAAGCTAGTGCCAAATGAACTCTAAATGTTATAAAAGATCCAAACAGGTTGCTAATGACTTACTCGTTTATGTCCCCTTTATAACCTGGTTTCTGGTTCAGGGTAGACACTTGTCCCTTTCATGCTCTCACTTTTCCTAACTGGAAAAAAACCCCCGCTGAATATTCATACTATTTAAAGAATCAATAATTCTACACAAAACCCCACGTAAGATCCCAAGATTGTCCTTAAAACTAGAGGTAACTGCAGTCTAAACTATAATGAAGCAACAGATATGCAGAGTAGGAATTTGAAAGTCATGCTGGTTGACTCTAAAGTGCAAATACTTTTAGTAGGACAGTCTGATGAAAATACAGATGCACACATTGATTACTTCATTGCTATAATTGCTGTACGTGATTACTACAGCAATGTTTGTTCTTAGCACTTATTTTAGCAAAACTCAAATGCAATTAAATGCAGCAAATTAGTTCAGTAAAATAACACAGTTTTACTGAAGTTGCTGGATATATACAGAAATAATAGAATGCGCTTTGCACTTAAAACTGATTAAACTGTTAAGATGAAATTCACCTCCTATGTCACTGTACAGCCTTTAAGATTTTAAAAATCATGGGCCTTGGCTTCTCAAATTCTTACTAGCAGTTTGGAAAATAAGAGCTGTCCAGTGGTCATCTCAACACTAATACTCAATTATGAACTTTTCTATATTTGCAGAGGACACAGCTGTCAAACTTCCTGGATCATTTCAACAACCTGTTCTTGGTACTTAAATCATTTACTTCCTTCAGCCATTTCTAGCCTTGAAACTTATTATATGTTTCCTTATTACAAAGCATCAATTTCCATTAGCTTAGTTTTTCAAACAAAGGAAGCATTATCAGTGGATTCTAGAATCTTAGATGTTGGGCAGGGTGATTTTTGAGTCGTGCGAAAGAAAAGGTATGCAAAGTGGTTAGTTAAAACTTTTTCATGTGATTATATATCCATATGAGAGACAACTATTTCCTCCTATAATGATCAGCAAGTCATAGCAACCGCAAAGGAAACCGATACGCATCTGAATAAACCTAACATTTTTTGTGTCAAACTCTTTGGGGCAGCAGTAAAGGATACATCTCCTTTACAAAGGAGAAAGTGTTAATGCTTTGAATCACCGCATAAATATGCAACTACATTTTACATCTGAAGTGCTAAACTAGGAATTATCTGTGATATGACACTATTAATATCGTTTAGTGCATTTGGAAAAGACAGATGTAAGACATCACACTTTAAAAGGGAAAAACCAGGTTTATTCCATGCAGTTTACAATACACTAGTGTTATGAAAAGGAAGTTAAAAAAATACCCACACACGTTTCATTTGTACGTTTGTTTTGAAAGCGATGGCTAACTGTAACCACCTTCAAATTATTTGGGAAGCCCTAGCAGATTTTTTTTCCAGGGAAATTTCCCTGAATTCAGTTTCTTGTCTGTGTCTGTGCTATGAGTTTTGGTTAATGCAAATGCATTAAAACCAAATCAAAACTCAAATTTTGCTGCAGTAAGAACACTTCAGAGATAACGAATTGGCACAAAATGAAGTGTTATTGCTAATCCACTATCCAGGAAATAACATGTTGCAAGTATGGCCGCTTGGGTATAAGCACAAACAGCTGATGCACAACTAATTTTGAGACCAGTGATTTGGAGGAAAAGGAAAGAAAAAAAAAAGAACATTTGTTGAATTGGGTAAGTGGGCCTAGAGAGTGCATAGGAAGTAGATTTTTCATAGCTAGGTTGAGGTGAGGATAAGGACAGAAGCAGGTGGAAAAGGCTGCCACTTGATACTTCTTCAGTTTGGTGATCTTGTTTCAGTTCCAGGTAGCGAGGTTGGCAACAGTCCTTTTAAGAGTGCCTCGGCACTTGCTTCATTCCAGCAAGTACACACGAGCCAAGTTAATGTGAGTAAAGTTGTGCATAAGCTTTTGGAAAATCTTCAAAAGTAGCAAGAATCATGTACATAATAAATACATTTACATTTCAGATGAGGAGGCCTCAAAATCACAACGGGTCTTAGGTCAAAATTTAGGCTCAGCTTTCTAAGGCAAGGAGAGCACTCTTCCCCTTCCACTGACCCCCAAAGTAGCAAAATAACTTTTTAAAAAGTTTCTCTCATTATAGTAGTTATTAAGACACAACATCCTGAAGAGAACCATGTGATGCGTCCAGAAAGCTATATATGCAGCAGTATCTATTCACTGAACTTTTGAGAAGTTTATGGCTTGGTAGACCTTGCTAAAGTAAAGGTCAACTAAGATGCAAAGAAATATTCTGTGACAATTTCCTGGGGCAGAATCTTCCTCAAAGCTTCTCTATTGCCAGTGCTGTTCACAAAAGTTGTCAGATTTCAGCAAAAGTGATAATAAAGTGGTGGGTAAGTTTACTGCCTTGTCTAGTGTGCTCTTATCCAATCTGGATACTGAAAATCCAAGCCATATAGGAACACTTACATCTGCAATTGGTTCAGCCATTTGTAAAAAAATATTTTAAGAGTCCGTGAGTTGAAAGGAAAACAGACTAGCTGTTTTTTAAATGTTGTATGTCTCTGGAACCTCAAATTAGCCCTGGAAAGCATTTTAGCCCTTAGCATTTCTGCTCTGAAAATGGAAAGAGTTCCTTCTGACAGTCATTTAGGCAAACTGGACAATAATATCTATTTAGCCCTTTAAAGCCTCTGTTCATTAAGAAGCCTTTAAAGACAGTTCCTGATTTTTGTGAGACAAAAGAAAACTTATATGACACTGAGTTCAGAGAGCCTTCCACATTTTTTTTTAAAACTGAATATTCATACTATTTAAAGAATCAATAATTCTACACAAAAACCCATGTAAGATCCCAAAGATTGTCCTTAACACTGGAGATAACTGCAGTCTAAACTACAATGAAGTAACGGGCAGCATCCTCAGGCTTAAGTATTTCAAAGTTTTTGTGTTAGAAAACACCCTTCTCCAACGACCACTCAGGTTTTGACGCTACTGTCTTAGGATAACAGACACTGTTAAAGGTGTAACAAAATTTCATCTCTTTTCAAGAACCCCACAGTTCAAGGGCTGATTGAAAAAGTTAATTTTAAAAACTTGAAACTTTTGATGTGGTGAGAGAGAGAATGAAATAGGAGAATGACACTTTCTGATTTTATCACATCTCAAGTGAACAAAATCCCAGACTTCACCTCGAGGCTCTCTTTCATTTGACTTTGATCTTCCTCAAGAAGCCCAGGACAACTTCACTCTTCTCCCGGTACTTCCCCAGGAATGTATTCCAGTATACCTGAATAATTATAATCCAGATTCTATTCGATTCCACTGAACCAGATACTATTGCATTTTTGCACTCCAAGTTCATTTTTGTAATATTAATAGAAACTTGTAATTAATGTAATTTGCTGGCGGTCGCTCTCTACAGCTCAGAAAGAGACTGACAAGTCTCAACAGCCTCAATACCCATTCACAGAATAGCGTTCTGTTATGAGAAGCACTTTTCTGATAACGCTATCACTCTACTCAGCAAACTTGTTCCCTTGGTTGCATGCCTGCAACCAAGTTATTTTTTGTTTAATCTGCCAGAAGTTTTCATTTTTCTCCTGAAAAAAACCCCAACAAACCACCTCTCTCAGAAAAACAGGACACTGATTCAATTTTTGAATCTGCAGGAAACAGTCCTGTTTCTAATCAATCGTAACTGTGCATTCACATTACTAGAAATGGAGCTGCACAGCTATTGTCTAAAGAAAAACTGAAAACAAAGAAGTCAGATGGATTCATCGAGCTTCATTTTTTAAGAAATATCTTTTCCAAATGCTACGATGCAAGATGCAAGGAACTTTTATCATTATAAGAAATCTGAGTTTGAAAAAAACACAGTACATTTTCCAAATTTTATATGATTCTGACGACAGAAACTTTAGTAAAGAATCAAGATAAGCTTCTAAATTCAATCAAGTCTTTGACACACAATTAAATTCCTGTGGGATAAAAAAACTGCAATTAACCATAATCCATGGAAATCCCTCAGTAAGTAGTAAGTAGGACAAAATCCCAGGTAACCTCTGGGCTGGGAGCTGCTGAGTCAGAGTTTATGTTTGGACAGTTATTATGGACCATGTGACATTCATGTATTTGAGGCCTCAGAATTACTTGTTCATTGCAGACAAACTCTGATTCACTTGCCGCTTGAAGAAGTCAAAAGCATGTAATATAAAAATGTCATCTCCAATAAAGGAAAATAGCCTCTGAGAAAACTTAAGGCCGACAATATGCTGTTTCCTAACTCAAAGCAAGAAATTGCTATAGCAAATTTGAACTTCCGTTTTTAAACAAGTTTTGCAAGAAGTTTGTCATGTAAATGCCTTTAAGGAATTTAGTGTCTTTCCCTTCCTGCTTTACTCCTTCTGCTATGATCTCTTCAAGCTCAGGATCTAAAGTTCTAACCTGGAATACCGTTCTGATTTAAGAATACAGGAGCTGTGTAAATCCAGAGTTAAGTCAAAGGCGTTTGCAGTACACCTTTGCAGCTCCAGCCTGACAGTGAACCCCTCAGGTCTCCACAGTCACAGGCAATTCTCAGGTAGGTACTCTCCAAATGGCAGAAAAGGAACAAAGGACTCCAGTTTAAACTGTACAGGTACATTACTTCATCCTGCAAGATCTTAACAGATGAAGCAATGTTTGCAAAACCTGGTGATGCAGATTGGAGTCTAATGCAATTACCTTGTTACTGTCACTAACTTTATTTGAAACTGCAACAGTCAAACAAAAAGAAACAAAACTTATTTAGGAATAAATTCTTAATGCCTTGAAAAAAGCTGAAGACAGCATTTCCATCTATCTGAAAGCCTCACATGATCACAAAAATTAAAGCAGTAATGACAACAGCAAGAATAGGAAAATAGTTAGTTCAGGTAGTCTCAAACAACAGCATATTTAAAATAATTTACAAGGTACCTGCCTACTAAAGTTCTCTCTTTTTTCTTTCCTTCTTAAAATCTTTGTGAGGTATTGGAAACAAAGTGCAAAAAATTATTAAACACTCATTTCCCTAAAATTAGCTACGGCAGGAATACAATGTAAACTAGACTGCAGGTAATCTCATCCTAAACGCAGGTTTTAAAACTGGAAATATTCCAGTGGAAAAAAACCCCCCCTACTTAGAAAAACCCACTCTTTTACATATTCTAAATTTGTTCAGTTTGCTCAGTTTGTTACTCATGCTTTGCCGACGTCATTCAGGAAAATTTCATTTTATTAAATAGTCTGTCCTTTTTGGGTTAAATAAGAGAGACAACAGAAATGCTGATTCAGAAGGATCACTGTAAAACTGGTATTTTAGGCATTAAAATCCACTTACATCAATGCTGAATTACTCTGTAGAGCACATCAAGAAAAGAACAAGTAACACGGTTGGCTGCAATTCCGTGAGCTGGGGGGCTCAGAGAATCTGGTGAAGTCATACTGTTTAAAAACACAGTGACTACTGCAGCAGAGGAAATGTTTTAATATGCAGTTAACACAGACAATTGTTATGCTTATTTTCAGATACACAAGATAATCTGTCACTATTTAGGGGAAATCTGTGTGCTCAGTTTAAGCTGATAAAATATGGGTACCTAAAAAAGTATAAAAGTATAAACATTCCCCCCTACACAATTACAGTTTTAGTAAATTAAATTCAGTTTTAACTTCTTAAAAAAAGACAAAAATTTTACGTGTTGCGGAGGGGCCAGCAGCTTCCTGTGCAGACCACATCCAAGTCACAAAATGCATTACAAATCCTTTCAAGCATTAGGCACACGGACAAAACATTTAGCCCATTGCTTAACCTGCTTAGTAGAAATGTTTCTTACAAATAGTTTTGCCAAACTTTTATCAACGTGTAAGTCCTTTAAAGAAAAATTTAAAAAAAAAAAGTAGACCCTGGGTGTTTGAAAATCAGGCTTTTGTGTAAAGGATTACCTACAGTATATGCATAAATTCTAAAATTACTAAGAATGAAAACTGTAATGTCTTTAGAATTTAAAACCATCCTGTAGCTTTTTGAAACTCCCTTCCACTGGTTCCATGAGTCAATGAAGCCAAGCTTTATACTGTCCATCTAATTAAGTGTTTTAAAGATGTGCTAAAGATTCTGCTCAAAACATAATGTATTAGAAAGCTCCGGTCTTGTGTATTAGCCTTCATCAAGGACAAACTAACAAAGTTGCACCACGTTCTTTTCAAACGCTGTTCTTAACTGCATAGTTGAAACTGTATAGAAAGGGAAAGGTTGACTACAGGTATCCTGAATATCCAAAGTAATTGGGTTTTTCAACTGGATGAGTTTATGTTCACACTACGGTTGATTTTAATCCTAGTCATAGAGACAGGGACCCAGGACTAGCCAGCCGTATTTCTGTAAAACCTTCGGCTCTAGAAAAATCTCTACCCTAATCCACACAGTTCAATGCTTATAGGCATTTTATAAAAGCACAAACACACATATGAGTACAAACATCTCCAAAGAAACAGAATGTTCAGTTGGTCATTTTAAGTGAATTTTGATTCCCCTTTCAAGCATGTGACCAGGACTGGAGCATAACTTTTGCAGGAGACGGTTTTAACAGAGTGAACATCAAGAATAACTCAGATGAAGGCCATTTTCTCTGAGTTTAGTCTTCCCTTTGGGTATTAAAATAAGCTATACATCCGGTCAATATATACACCCTTCAGAGAAAACTCTTCTCTGTTGTGTAACTTTTACACGTGCTAGTTTCAGTTGATCTCCTAGGCTGTTATTACATAATAGATTATGTCACAGAGCCATAAGGAATGTGCAGTATAATACAGTCAACTGGGGCTGACACTGAGTCTAAAACAATGTATGCCCAAATACTTGCATTTATGGGCTGTAACATTTGTGTGTGTGTGTGTGTGTGTGTGTGAGTGTGTGTGTAGCACCAATTACATTGTCCTTTTAAGGTTTACAATGATTAGTAGGAAAATGTCTCCAAACCGATCAACGTTGGGTCATCCAGCACCAGACATCAAGTGCTACATGTCTCCGAGGAAAATATGAGTGCATGGTCATTTCTTTTCAAATGACCAGTGTCAATCAGCCAACAAGAGAGTACGACCATGCACTACGACCAAAACTTAACACACACTCCCACACCATCTATTCCCATTATGTAATCTCGCAATGCTTCCAGAAGTTGACACCAGCTTATAGGCAAATATGGTTGAACCCAGATCAACAGAAAATTGTCTAAATCAGATTTTTTCTTTTGCAGCCGAGCCTCTTCAGTGTGACAATTCACTGCATCTTCGAATAAAAGAAAAAAAATTGTCACCGTTCAATACTGTCTTCACATTCTGGAACCTCGTTCTTGCAAAATCTGAAATAGACCAATAAAAATTCTATAAATGAAAATTAGCTCACTGTCATTTCTAAAGAGCATGGAGATCAAAGAGCAACATAATGACTATTTTAAATAACCAGTAATGTGTCAGGGATCTGGTTCGAGGACATTCCTGGGGTCTGTGCTTTAAAGCTGAAAAAAGACAGATTGATACGTACAATGTCTACTATCAAATACCATTAAAACAGATGTAAAACACTGCTAGGAATTGAGTATTATTAATATAAATAATTAACACATTAACAAGACTTAAGAGTTGGCAATTGTAAAAAGTAAGCCATTGCACCTCAACCTAGTCCAGAAGATCCTGAGGTCCTAGGTGGTAAATTAACCTGGGTACTTTACTAGAAACTGAATTTGATCTTCATTTTTCCTGTTGCAGTAAAATGTCCTTAACTTTCTGAAGTTTCAGATGTAAACTGTGTTCCATAAATTAGTACTGAAAACATGAACTAGCAAATCAAAATGTGCAGAAATGGCACACTGGTGCGATGATGCAAGAAGTTTTTAAAGGCCAAGTACATCCTGGCAAGATTTAAATCAACAACATCCATTCCGCTTCCAGTTTGAATACTTTTTCTCCTTTTCTGTTTCAGTTTTTTTTTGGCTTCTCCGGAGAGGAAAGGATCCAAGTCTTAGGACTGACTGTTCAAGCAACAATACTTTAATGTTGCTGCTCTAAACTGAATCGCAACCAGCAATAATGGTCAACTCTCGGGCTGTGTAGTACTCTAGAACTGTGTCAGCAGGCTGTAGAACCAATCATGAGAAAAGGCAAACAAAGCATTAAAGCTTCAAACGTACTGAGCACAAGTACCTAAGAATGTTAATCTGTAAGTAAAAGTCTTATGATACTTCATTTTCTTTTGCTTCTTGATAGTTTTCTTAGTATTGTGAAGGGCTCTTGATTTCACAAGCTGAAAGAATGCAAAGGCACGATCCCTGGACAACGGCAGAGCTGACTTCAAGATGGAATTTCCTTCTACGATGATCTTCGTGTAGCCTGATGTTACAACACTCAGTAGCACATTCCAGTCCCCAGAATCTGCCAGCACACACAAACACTTCCATCTCTGTGCTTGTAGGGTAAAGGCTGGCAATCGCTTAATACAGCACAACAGTTTAAGTATGGTTTTAAATTTTAAAAGTCTAGGTATTTGGTTTCCTTTTAATATTGCTAAAATAGCTATTATGACTTTCATAGTGACTGAAGTCAAGCAAGGTCTCACCTGCTTCATACCACTCCATGGGATTTTTTAAGGGCTGGAGATCATAAAAAGTCCATTACCATTTGTGTAGCTCAGGGACAGTTCAGAGGCAGTGTGGTATTAGCTCAAAAAAAAACCTAAAATTCACTTCATCTCTTGCTCGCTGTACTCCCTCCTACACCTGGATCTAGCTTTGTGCATACAAAGTTTTTTCTCATTTCAAATTCAGCATTATTGTTTTGAAGTTATGAAGCCAGATGTCAGTGCAACTACTTCGAAAAATGCGCAGAATAGAGACAGACATTTTCCACCGGCCGTGACATGCTTTAAGATGTATTTTAAAAGCAAACACTACTTATTTCATGAAGATAATTTACTATGTGTACTAAGCAAAAAGCATTTTATATGAAACCGCAGGAAAGATGTAAGTGAATTCTGGGGGGAAAAAACAGGCTCTGTAAATTACTCAGAAACTGCTTGCGTAATACGTGCAAAAGGGACTAGATAAACTTACAGAAGACGGTGACACTGATACCAACTCATGGTATTACAGTGTCACTGTAGCTTCCATACAATGACCTGGATGAAGGCTTGAAGCCAACATTCCCAAACTGAGTTTTGCCGGAAGGTGGGGAAATATATCAGGAGTAGACATCACAAATGCTTCATACTTAAACTCCTTCCCCAAGTGTTTGCTGTCGGTCAGAGCAGAGAACAAAGTGCTGGAGTAGACACCCACAATAGAGGATAACAGTCTGACCCAGCAAATGGAGTCAGTAAGTGAAACCATACCCAACAGAGACAAAAACATGGCTGAAACAAATACCTGCGCAACTAGAAAATTAATACTGGCTCTATTAATTTTGTTAATTTTTCCGACTTAATATGAAGTATTTGAGTTCATTCTTTCCTAGAGGAGTATTTGCACGATTAATAGACTTAGAACTATTTTCTGTAGCATCAGGAACACATGCAATGAGATAAACCTGAGCCAGAACTGGACACTGAACTTTGCACACTTTACTGAGCCAGTAATCCCAACATGAAGCAGAAAATTCTATTCCATCAGGCAATATTTTAACACACTTTTCTTGGTACTTCTTCTGTAACCTTTACCTCTACTGAAGGGGAAATCATAGAATCACAGAGTGAGTTGGGTTGGAAGGGATCTTAAAGATCATCTCATTAAACCCCTGCCATGGGCAGTGACACCTTCCACTGTCCCAGGTTGCTCCAAGCTCCATCCAACCTGGCCTTGGTCACTTCCAGCGATGGAGCAGCCACAGCTTCTCTGGACAACCTGTGCCAGTGTCTCACCACCTCAATGGTAAAGAATATGCTCATCATTATATCCAACCTAAAGCTAGCCTCTTTCAGTTTAAAAACCTCACTCCTCGTCCTGTCACCGTGAGCTCCGGTAAAAAGTCTTTTTTCATCTTTCTCATAAGGCTTTTTAAGCATTGGAAATGCAGTAACATCGGCCCTGGGGCTCTCTTCTCCAGGCCTAACAATCCCAACTGTCTCAGCCTGACCTCACAGGAGAGGTGTTCCAACCCGCAGGCCATTTTCGTGTTTCTCCTCTGGACCCACTCTCACAGGTCTTTCTTGCACAAGGAATCCCAGAGCTGGATGCAGCATTCCAGGTGGGATTTCGTGAGAGTAGAGCTGAGGGGGAGAATCACTTCCCCTCAGCCTGCTGCCCATGCTTCTTTTGTTGCAGTCCTGGATAGCTGGCTTTCTAGTCTGCAAGTATTGCTGGCTCATAGTCAAGTTTTCACCCACCAGTATCCCCAAGTCTTCTGCAATGCTGCAGCAAATCCATCTGTCACCCAGTCTGTGCTGATACTGGGGACTGTCCCAACCCTAGTACAGATCTGCTGTATAGAGAATTTTCCTTAATTTTCATATTTCCATTCTATTTTCCCTACAGGTGCACCAGATCCAAAGCTGGCTTATAAATTCTAAACAATGCTGAATGAACTCTCATATTATAGGGGCCTGAGTGTGATTGCTTCTTAGGGAAGCAGAACATGAAAACTATTTCTTCCCACTCAAAATAAAGCTGCTGCTGGTAAGTGTTTTAAGGACTGTTTGCCTGTCAGGCAGCCTAAGAATATTACATTCAATTACAGGAGAGTGCCAGTTTACTTTGTTCCAATAAAGCTTCAGATTTGATCCATTCCTTTCAGCCATTCTTGAAGACCTGGCAAAAGGCCTTACTCTACCCTAGCAGTAGCTTCTGTTAGCATCTTTTCAGAAAATAATGTAGGCTCCTCTTCAGCCATGTGCAGCAACTTCATAGAATCACAGCACATCCTGAGTTGGAAGGGACCCACAAGGATCATTAAGTGATGATCCTGGCCTTGCACAAGACAACCTCAAGAATCACACCACGTGCCTGAGAGCTTTGTCCAGACTTCAGAGATAAGTGAAAGGCTGCTTTACAGCTAAAAAGTTCAGGTGTATAGGTGAGAAGCTGAAGTTTAATCTCATGCAATGGTAAAGATCTTCAATTTATACAGGCTCAAGTGACCACCCACACCATACCACCGAGCACTCAATGGTATGTTCTAGAAACTAGAGAGCGGAATAAATATGAGCGGTACTTAAAGACACGTTAGGAGAAGTGCCTAAGTTGTTTTTTCAGATGTAGCTTTTTTTTTGCTCTTCCACCTATGACTTTTAATGTAACTTGACCTTCAATCAGACGTCAAACTACAGCGGAAAGGATCCCTCCCCAGAGTTGTTTCCTGTGATAAATACAACTGTAGCGCCAAGATCACACTATATACTTATATTTGCCACATCTTTACTAAAAAAATCCTTAGTTTCAAAATTATCAGATAAGACCACCTTTGGACGATGCTGCACTTCAATCCAGTTTGTCAAATTATTGCCAAATCAGACATTTACTGAAAATGTATATGGTAAGTTTGTATCAGACCCCTCTACATGTAAAAAAACCCACTTGACAGAAAAGCCGGTGCACATAAAATCAGAATGAAAAGCAATTCTGGCCGTAGAATCTACGTGAAGAACTTTCTTTCTCAGCAAAGCTTTAAAGGAGCTACTCACAATACAGTTTATAAAAGCAACACTAATTATTCTGTCAAAGAAGCAATATCCAGAACAGGAATTCTATCTTTGCTAACCATGCCACAACTATAATCACAAACACACACACGCAACCAGGACTAGCTGAAGGACAGCACTAGTAGGGGTGGGAATTGGATGGGGCAGAAAAGCATCTGGTTAAAATCCTACGGCAGCTAGTGCTCACCATGACATTTACACTTAATCTGAGTCATTCATATCGTAATCCGTTTCTTCATCCTCACTCTGAGTGTCATGCAGCATGCAGCACGTATAGAAGAAGGAAGGGAAAAGAAGAGATTGCAAGTGAGTCAGAGCTGCAACAAAGTACAATCCACTTACACCTGAAGCATCTGGCAATGACATTTATGCACTTTTACCTGGGACCTCCACTCCTTGTATAAAAAAGTATGACAGCTGACCATTTCAAGAAGGAACGTAACAGATTTCATGACAATTTCCTCTTCCAAATATCCTGAAGTCAGCAGATAGAAGCCAATAGTCAGGTCAACAAAGTGGTATGAAAGAGAAGAATGCTTGTGGGAATACAGGCTATCTTTTGGTTGCGCCATGGCTACCAGTAAAAGCCACTGGAATCACTCAAGATGAATTTCCTTTGCTTAGGTGTATTAGAAGGTTACACAGAAGTCATCTACTAACTTACTATGCTGACTGTAAACTAACAAAGGAAAACACAAGAAAAAAGTTCCTAAGAAGGAATGAAGGCGAAGTTTGATTAGATGGCTATCAGAAGATACCTTCTCCTATTCTAAAAATCCAGGACTATTAACTAAAACTGAAGTGCTTGTCAATAAAAATCACATACTGGCAGGTTTTTTTTCTCTAACTCATTCTGCTGTAAAAGTAATAAGAGGACTTTCTTGTGGCATCTAAAAGTCAGTCCCAGTACCTGAACATATTATTCTGTACGTAACAGCGGATACCAGAGTTTCAATCATATGAACTTCATGAATACCAACTCAGACACTACTGAGACTAGAGGATAATGCTTGCTAAGAGGGAACTATGGAGATAACGGCTCCCAAAGTCAAGATTCCCGAACACAGCTGTCAGAAACCTCTCAAGAAAAAAAAAAAATTCTTTTTCCTTTTTTTCCCCAGTCACAACACATACCTATATACAAAACAATTATCTTTTGGAAACATAATATATAAAAGAATTATTCTTCAAGTATTGCCTACTAATTGCTAGCAACAGCTTAACTCTTCCAGGACAAAAGGAGTGAACGTTTGTATCTCCAACCAAAATTAACAGTAATTCCTATTCATCGCAGTGGTCAAATGATGCTCTGGTCTCATCTCTGAAACAATGACCAAGCAGCACATCAATGGAGAGGCCTAAGACAGCCTCTCTCGGCGCCACTCAATTTACACAGTTGTAATGCAGTCTGAACTAGCTTTTGTTTTTCGTCTTTAACACTTGCATCTGACCCGTATTTTCTTTTACATTAAGGATGCAACGTAACTCTGGCAACTTCTGAAACTACCTGAAGATGCACTACCATTCCTTATGAAGATGTTTATTAGGCTCTAAAATTCCACATTTTATTTCAGGTAGGTATCTCAGCCCTAAATTATGACCAGACACCTCTAACATGTCAACTTTCAAAGTCTTCCTCAAGCATCCTGGCAAAAGCAGACCTTAACTAGGGTTTTGAAAGAGTGAGGCATGGCTTCACTGTTTACCCCTGACTACAGTAATCCTTTACAACTCTTTGGAACTTTTATCTCAACGGTGACGAACATAAATTACTAATTTCACTAGTAATCCAACATACAGCTTGGGGTACTTTTATAGTGCAAATTATAAAAATTACTCCGTATGTGTAGCTGCATAAGCATGTTACGAAGCATAGAAAGTAATGAAGTTTTATCTATTTGAGGCCTCAGCGCCAAGACTCAGATCCATTCTTAGCATTATTTCAAAATCATTTCTTTGAAGGTGATTCTTGAAAAAGCAAGCTTTGATGTTTTACCAATTGTTTTCCATCTACATAGGCAAAATCAAAAGCTTTTAAGCCAACTGCAGGAGTTTTCAGTTTGTCTGTAGTCATCTCCTCATACAAAGCAGCAATACAACGATAAAAGCCGTTCACTATGCATGACACTGAATACGCTTACCTTACAGAACTGCTCTGCCTTATGGCTAGTCAGCTGTGGTTTTACATTTTCCATTGTACAAATTCTGAAATACAACTGAGTAAAACGCTAAGATACTGTGCCCATTACAATCTTTTTGTAAAGTTGGTTACAGAAAGTAAACCTGGTAGAACCCTGAAAACATTAGCAAGTACCCTCATTTTATAACATATTGAACATGACTGTTTTACAGAGATAGCATCTTACAAGTTCCATTTTTGACAGTAAGATTTCTTCAGCTGAAGTCAAGCAAGAAAAACCGTTTTTAACTGAACCAGCGTCATTCAATGTATAAGAAACAAAACCTAGATTCTCAGCTGTAAAGAGCAAATATCTGCCAATACCTGAAAAAAACTAGGTACTGAAAAAGTACAGTGTTGTATTTAAATAATTCAGGCATGCATAACAAATGCATGCTGACTGTACCATTTACAGTCCCTCATACAATGGACAGGGAATCATTATTAGTCTTGAAAAAAGGACAATTAAATAATGCTCCAGAACAGAGGCAGATCTATCATGACTTGTAAAGCCCACCCAATTCAACACCATTTCTTTAGTCCAGTGCCTAGGAACGCACCTTTGCTTTTTCACTGGGTTCACTGGTTGTGCCATAAGGAGTGTTATGCAATTCCTTCGAGACAACACATAGAAATTCAGCCTGATCTTCGTTGCCATAGTTATAGGAAGAACCAATACTGACCAGCTGAAAGATGAAAAAAAAAAGTCAATTGTATTTCCACATAAAACAAATTCCATAAAGTCTCATGATTAGTACAAACACTCCTCTCTTCAGACTGTAGGCTGTGCCTGAAGCATGATTCTCCACTCCAATGCAAATACGTTTTGATGCTGACAAATACATTGACAATACACACTCTGATGATAAGATAAACACAGCTTTTTTTTTAAACAGTTACAGAATTAATGATTTACAGTTATAATTATCCTGTGAAAGAAAAGGCGGTGGAGGCAGGCCAGCGGACAAGTAGCCTGTTCCCTGTTTCTGTTATTTACTGGAAACCTTCCTATCCTCCAAAGTTAATTTTTAAAGTTTGTATGTGGCATCTCAACATGGCACGATTTAACATGTAAATGGCTGCATGCAGGAACCTCTTTAGCCCGAAGGGATACCCATCACTACTTACAGAATAACGGTATTTCTATTAAAACATATTTTGAATGAACAAACACAATATTTGCATCTGATTGGAAAACAGCAAGACACAGTATGGTGGGACATCAAGATTAACATCTGAAATTCATACATACTGCTACAAGGAAGCTAATTAAGGAAGCGCTACAAGCAGAAGCCACGTATAATGAAATGTGACATATTTACAAATTTCCAGAGTCTCTACATTGAATGATAAATGACAACTTACTGAGAAAGAAGAATATACTCAACATCGGTACTACTTCTTACGCAGCATGTTTATCAAATGGCAGAAATTGTCTTACCTTACACACAACACACTTACCTAATGCTAGAAGCTTTACACAGCCTGCCTTTCTAAGCCAGATTCAGTTCAGATGTAGCGGGTTCATTTATTTTAAAGCTTTATTTCAAAAGCACAAGATAATGTGTGATCTACAAGATAATGTCAGATCTACTGACACAGATCAAACTCCTAAAAATCAACCTGTTGCACAGATACACTGTATAAATTTGTCACTACCCAAACTATATTGAATCTATCTACCAAACCACCACACACATACCATAAGACTGCCCTATTCCTCAGTCTCTACTATACCATTAATGTGCTCCAGAAATGGCTACATAGAAAAGGCCTAACTTATTTTTCTAGGGCAACAGCACTTGAAACACTGTAGTTATCTCTGTAAAGACAAACAGTGTAGTACCATTAGTCTAGCAGAACACCAAGGAGAGTAAAAGATCTGTTAAAGCATGAAAGATGAAGATGAAATCCTGATCCAGAGTTTGTACTTAAGGGATAAAATTATTCCCCCAACAAAAAATGAAGTTAGACCAAGGTTAACAGCAGCTTCCATATAGCACTGTCAGAAGAAAGCAAAGCCTCACTGTACTTTCTAAGGAGAGGAGAGAGGAGAGAGATGTTCAGATGTTCCTGCACTGCAGTAAGACAGGCAAGCAAGCAAGCACTTCCACAGACGGACAGAGCCAATGTCCACAAGAGCAACAGGCAGTGTGTCTGCATAATGAATCAACTTGATGCCAGGCCTACGCAATGTCAAAGTTTGTGGAGCCTGATGATATTACAGCATACAAGGCGCAGCCTTCCATGAGCAGTACTGGCCATCAAAATTCATCACACTCAATTTACGTACTTTAACTACACTGAGTGTGATCACCAGAAACCTTCCCTCCCTCCTCCTCTTCTAACATCACTTTAGCTCTGCAAAATATATACACAGTCAGTAATGAACACAGGCTGATCAAAAATTAATGTGTTAAAGACATTTTTTCAACCAAAACTATGTAATGAAGTCACAAACACCCAGGTTTTTTAGAAGCACCAATGCATACAAAGGCACCATTTACCTTGAGATGTTAAGTCAGCTAATCTTTCACAATGAATACTCTGCAGTCTGCACCATAATGTATTTGTGTAATACAGAATTAGAAAACCCATGGAGTAACTACTTTCTTAGTTGCACAAGATGGACTAAGAAAGTCTACTGAAAAGCTGGAAAATCAACCCAAATTTACTTCATATATTGAGATGACTTGTTGATTGTCTTCCCTATCAACAAAAATATCATGCACAAATTTTCAGAAAAAAATAGCAGCAAAGTTGGTTTTAAATCCAACGAAATGGTCTAAAGTTTACGCTATACATTATATAGCAATTACAAACCATTTAGTACAAATACAGTAAATGCTCCAATTATAAAGGTAAAAGGTAGGACATTAAACAGTATTTTTAACCCACTTAAAGGCTAGAAAACATTAGCCATGCAAAATTCACCTTCTCTGAAGAGAAGTCTGAAGAATAAAATTCAAGCATACAACTTAATTAGTATACAGTTGACTCTTCTTCTTGCAAAATGGCAACAACTCGATATCACGTAAGCTATGACAACTACTAGAAGGAAGAATACTTCTTTACTTATTGACACTCTAAAGAAATAAATGACCTCTCTGAAAGCAGATACCACACAAGACCCAAACATCAGCCAAATCATCAATCCTGTTTCAACCAGGTCAACAGGTCCTCAGTTGATAGCTCCTAACAAATGCTCCATAATCCAACCACGTAAATTAACCTTTTGCACATAAGTCTTTTTAGGAGACATGGCAGATTGAATACTTTTAGCCAGTTGGACAGGACTACCGATTTAGCGGACTGCAAAACATCTAATGACTTTTTACCATACTGATCAGTTGATAAAGTCACTTTTGCAGAATTAGATCCAAGTTCCTCAAAACTCCAACTCACGATACTCTCATAAGCACTTTCATATGTGTGCAGCTAAAAATGTGTAATTTGCATAGTAGCAACTGCATGCTAGAAATTTCATTGTAGCTTTCTGAAATGCATCAACAACAAGGCTGATGGCAGAAAAAGAAGCAATGGAAAATGACTGCAGACTAGAACTGAACTGTTCTGTCAGGAACTGAGATCAGAAATAAAGCAATGTTTTAGCACTCCTACTCCAAAAGTCAATTCATTATTCCCAGTACTGGTGACAACACTTTAAGAAGGATGCTGATAAACTGGAAGACCCCCCCTGCCATGTCTGTCTGCCCCCACACTACCACCCCCATCCCACCCCCCAAAAGTAGCCACAACAGATCAGAGTAATCTGAGGTATGAAAAACAGGCCAAAGGGTTTCAGATTATCCAGGCTACTGTTTCTCAGACTTTCTGAAAGGACAAACTGTTTTTGCTTCATGTGGCTTACATGACCAAGAACTTAAGGAAGGATAAAAAAAACATGTTGAAACTGTAAATTCCTTAGATTTGTATGTTTTTATATATATATATATATATGTATGTATGTATATATATATATGTATATGTATATGTACATATACACGCATATACCTATTTCTCTGCAGTGGTTTATCCCTTCCATGACTTGTTTCATTACAGTCCTTACTAAAGCACTGTGATCCTGTTTAAGCATCCTTGTGAGCCCCAACAGTGTCAGAACTGAGCACGGGAAAATGCCAATGCTACTTTTCACAGAAAATTCATTAGATAGGGATCCATAACAATTTGCATGGAATAAGGGTGATGGTACTAGTAGGCTGGCAGCTACAGCTAAAAAAAGGCAGGAATGAAAAGCAGCATTACTTTTATTATTATTAAATCAACAGAAATACAGTTATTGCTTGATGTGCCAATAGAGGTCACGATTTTCGTGAAAAGACAAAGAAATCCCAACAAGGAATTTCCTGTCTCACAATAAGGAACCTTATTTTTGAAGTGAACTAATCTCATGCCTAACTGAACTGAGACATACCTCAAAACCAGACACATTTCAGCAACATGCCTATCCAGATTTGCTATATTGGTTTAATAATATTGATTCAAAATCTATATAGTACATTTACCAGACAAATCAGCAATAGTATTGCCATCTCAGGTAACCACTCCAGCTTGCACAAACAGCAGCCCAGTCTTCTTCTTCCTCTTCTTGTTCTTCTTCTTCCTCTTCTTACCACTGGAGCTACTCGTATTAACCAACTCTTCTACTTCACCATTAGTAATTTCCTTCTCTATTTTGTGATGGTCTGATTCTCAAAACCAAGTAAATTCTGTAACAATTATTCTCAAATTCTCTTTTAAATATTCTTGTACTTTGAATATTACTGCTTCTATTTCAGATGGGGTGAACTTCTTGTACACTAGAAAGCTTGAAAAAAATGTCCTTTTTTTTTTTAATTATACTATTGGCTAATAGAATTAAAGAAAATCCTCCACTCAATTCTTTTTTTACAGAATCAAGTTGTATGAATCTAAGAATGGACTCTACGCCTTTTAGACATATAATGCATTTGTTCTGCCTTCCCAAAGGATTTGCAAAAGGTTATAAAGATACACACACATCAGCTCTCAAAACTCAGCGCTGATGACTGACACCAGGCCTCAAGGAATATTTATTTCAAGTCTCTTAATGCAATAGTCAGACTTCAAAGCTTCATTTTTTCAAATTACAATTTTTATTTAATTTTATAGCTGCATCAATTTCTTCACTGCCTTCCCCACCTTCCATTTTATAATGCTGACTTTTACTTTGAGCTATCTAGGACACGAACACATGAATAACATCATGTTGCCTGTACCCTACACATCCCTAACAAGCCACAATTCTTCCTCTGTTGCCAGAAGTCTGAAAACCACACATTTCACGTTCCAGCTATTACCTATAGAACTACAAGAAACAGACTGTGCTTGGTACATTGAAAGGAGATTCTGGAATAAAGCTGGGTAACAGTCCAGGCTTCAAATCTAGAATTGCATGATTAAGTGTCTACATATGGTCATAGGCAAAGCTTTGTGTTAATTAAGCAATTTCACTATCATGTTGTCTTCATAATGTTATACTCATCTTTCAGACTAAATAACCATACATGTTGCAAGGAAAAAAGCAAGTACTCCAGGCATTTCATTGATGAAAAAACTACAGAGCACCACCAGGTTCCCAAATCAATTCACATACAACACATCAAAATGCAGCAGAGATACGTAAAGAACTGGAAACTGCCTCCAATGTTACTGAGAGCAGAAAATCCTTCCCAAACTCATGAATATTTGGAAGTAACACAGCAATCAAAAAAGCAGAACAAGGGGAGAAGGAAGGATGAAAAAAAAAAAAAGAGAGAATGAATGAAGCCAGGATTCTCCATTTGGATTTCAAGAAAATTTCCCAGGATGGGAAAAAACCCCAAAACAACAAAACAATAAAGCCAGGGAAACACACAGGATGTTTTTTCAACTTGAGACAAGATTTAAAACTGTTCATTTTGTTCTCCCCTCACTCTTCCATATTTTACTTATAAAAAACTCCTGTTATTCGTTATTCCAGTTTAAACATATCTCATCCACCTAAAAAACCAGCTAAATTCTGAGTTACCAGAAATAAAGGGTTCAAACTCAGAATTTAACCTTGGTGGATGAAATAATCATTGTCCCAGTTCACCAGAAACGTTCCCTTCTGAATCCAGTGAACTCAATGATGTATTTTTAGGGCTCCCTAGGTTTGAATTGTACCTCTTACTTAACAAGTATGGATCAAAGGCTGTTAACTTTGGAGGAAAATTTAAGGAAAAGAAGTTATCTACTGAGGAGGTAAGAACTCTTCTTAAGAAAAACCTTTAACTAAATAACCAAGGGATTTTTGTTTGGTTGTTTTTCTATTGTTTTTACAATGTGGACATTCATAATGTATAATGAAATATCGTGAATATAAATAAAAGCCAGTCACAAATACACACAAACTACTATGTGCTGTACATCCAGAAAAAAAGTGGGATGATTTGAAAGCAGCAGAAACGCAAGGAGGCCAAGCATATCAGTGTGAGGGCAAAAAGAATGGTGTGACACACCTCGCTGCAGCATTTCTGGAAGCATCTCTCTTCCCCTTTCACTTCCCGTGACACTATCAGCAGAAACTCTGACTGCTGAGCCCGGCCACAGCTGTACTGGGAACCTATACTGACAAGCTGAAATAACCAATCAAAGCAAAACACAAAAAGAAACCTTTGTAAAGCTGAAGCACATACCGTTATCCAAATTGTACAAGTAACAGATGAGCTCAAACGTTCAGGTAACATTTACTTGCCACTAGAACAGGTTGCTATCAAGCTACAACTTTCATTTCAACGTAAAATTTACTGAGGCAGTTGCAAAGCCCTTTCTAATTTAAAGGGAAGTTAAGAGTTACTGATAAGAAGACAGAAAACTCCCCATATAACTGTGTTGTAGCCAACTACTCTGAAAAACAAAGTTTGGTGCAATATGAAAGTGAGCATTATTTTCCTGTCATACACTGACAAGTAGAGAAGGTAACATGGACATAAGACTGGAAGGTGTTATGTAAAGCAATATATAACGCCTGGGTATTAAAGAACTTCATCTTGTTCCAAATACTGATAAAATACAGCTAAGGAAACATAAGAAGTCAACAAAAGGAAAAAAAGTTGAGTGGTCTAGATTAGTTTTAGAAGGAGTAATTTACAGAAGATCCAAGATAATAACTAGAGTGTAAAAAATTGTCTTGTTCCCATAAAAATCACTACCAAGAACACTAGGCCAAACATCTAATAATTTAAAGTTCAACCTGAGCTAAATTCCTCAACCTCTTATTACAAAACATATTTTACCTTAACAACACATGGCAATTCCTAGCCCATTTAAATTAAAGCGTAGCCTGTCAGTGCACTTGAGAGAGCTTAGAACTTTAAATTAAGCGTGAAGAGTTAGACAACAATTACCTATTCTGAGTAAACTGGAGATTATAACAGATGAGAAGGCCCATGAACAGTAAATTGATATACATCCTGCTATTGTATGTGAATAATTTTGAAGACAGCAGTTAAATACTATCCTCCTCATACAGTGAACCTATTTAAGACTGCATTATGGTGACAGGTTATATTAAACATTAACATTTACATGACCAACACTGCTGCTGTCTAAAGCCTTTGTATTTAGCCATTTTGTACAGCCCATAGTTTTTTATTCGGCTGTATTGCCAAAATACTGTTTTTTTCTGATTGCCTAAAGAGGTAACAGTTGAAGCTAAAAATCCTCTACAAAATAACCCACTGAAATCACAAAAGTGGGGCAGCATAATTTTTGGTAATAGATTTTGGACTGGGACTAACGCATAATTGCGCTGTTCTAGCAGAGCTTTCACATGTGTTCTTTGGAAAAGGGCATCAATACCTCTGCATAAGTGCACCAACAGTTCAGCATCTTCCACTCCTATTTAATAACTATATCCAATCATACTTAACAATAAAATTTTGAAATGCTAAGCATAAAAAATTATTTTTTTCAAAACCAACCACTTGAACACGTTATATGCGGCTCAGAGCACAAAGACTCTCAATATGTAAGAATATCACTCCTCTGAAAAAGCTGATGATTCCATCTTTTTTCACGTACACAGCACGGTAGGTACTGCCCCAAAGACTGCTTCCGAAAGAAAGCATGCCGCTGAGCAACATGGGCTCAGAAAAAAATAACAGAAATGCTACAGTGTTTGAAGATATTAACAATAAAACTGTTTATGCACAATATTCTAATCCTGTTTCAAGTGAATGACATCCGCTACAAGCAGGTCTGCAGTACAAAGGAGGGAATGGCCTAGCGTGAGGTAATGAGATGCTAAATATTATGAGATCATACAGCTGTTGTGTTTATCTACTTCAAACTATGTGTCTAAAAGCGTGCAACAGGAGAGAGGGAGGAAGTAGGGAGAAAGCTGGATGAAACAAGGATGTAATGTCCGAGAAAACCACTAGATTCTTCCAGTTCTAAAAGAGATTATAATAGGTCTTTCAGCAGTTGCACTGTCAAAGCAGTATTACTCTCAAACGCAATATCCCTAAAGGGTTTAGGATAGGTAAAAGACATGGTGTCATTTAATCTGCTAAAAAGTAAAGGAGCTCTATTTGTAATGAAAGAAAGTTTCTCATGACAAAGAAGAATGTTGAAAAACCTTTTTCAATGCGCTGGCCAAAAAACAGTCATGTGCATTAAAGCGAGAGTTTTTTTCAGGGACTTAAACAACATTTAGCTTCTGGCACAGCAAACAGACCTGGTAATACTTGCAACAGAGTACTGAAGCATAAAAAGCTTTCTCTGTGCCGGTTTAGTCTATGTGCTCATGGCTGTCTCCATGTCACTAGCACCTTACACATTTTATGAAATATAAACAAAATGTTCTCTTTTACCTTTGTGTCATGAACATTTTTTAAATGTTGCTTTGTTGTGTTATTAGAGTGAGACTGCACAGGATAATGGGCTCGTGCTTATTTCAATTTCTCCTGTAGTAGGCATCAGACACTGAAAAAGGTGCTAGCAGGTGAACACTTGTCTTTCAGAGTTAACAGATTCATTGCTCTGATGCAGTTTAAATATTCTGCTGGAGAGGAACGTGAAGGGTGAAGAAGCTGTACAGTTAATTTCTTACTTACAGAGATTATCAAAGATAACAGATAGATCTTGCAATTTTACAGTGTGTTCTTGAATGTACACACACAGCTATTTTTATGCACTGCAAAGAACAAAAACATTCACATAGCTCACAGCCATCAGGCTTCACATCCACTCAGTTAAAGTTCACCCTCCTTTGTGTACCAGTTTTTTTTGAAGAACCACTCTTCGGGCCTGGCAAACAGTTATCTCTCAAGCTCATCTCTTCTACCCAGAGCTCTTCATATCTAACCTACCATTCATATAAACTTGTATTGGTTAATTCTGGTTGATTCACCCTTCAACTGCTCATGTGTAGACACTGAAGAATTACATTTCAGACATGTTGCAGATGTTTTTATAGAAAGTCAGCAAAATCTACCTCCTGGAAAGCTACTTTTTTTTTTGTTCTATGATAAATGCAAACACAAATACTGCATTTAACTTAGCTGTGTATGTTTATCCAAATTCTGAAAATGACTGAATTTAAAAAGATGCATGGAATTTAATTTATATTCCTCTTTCACAAAACTCATTTTTCAGAAGACTATGTAACTATACCCCACATGGATTTTTTACCTGTTCAAATTTCCAGCCATCGGACATTGTGGAAACCATTTGAGTGAGTTCTTCTTCCTGACACTGCAGCACTCTGTACACATGTTTGACTGGCACCTTCAAGAAGAAATAGAAGATGCTCAATAGGGCATGGAATTCACTATGTTTGTGACTTATCTGAAGTTGCCCTTACTCTCTAGAAATGGTAAGCAACACCACTTTGAACCCATCCAGAGCAATGAATAATTAGGACCATTTTAGCTGAGACTTACAGTAAATGCTATCAGAGCAACCCTGTGATCCCACAACCCGGCTTTGAGAGAAATTTGGCAACATGAGTTTGTAATATCCCCACGAAGACCCAGTTACCAGGGAAGCCTGAGTAGCAGAGTTAAAGAACAAACTGTATCATATTCACTTTCATGGAGAATATGAGCTGCTACGAGAAGAGGCAACCTTCTCAATCACAGAGCATTACAAATAAAGAAAGTAACTTTGCTACAAAAACATATGACAGGAGCTAAACAGCATCTGTATGTACGCTGCATAAACATACTGTATAAACAGCAGTTATACCATAGTTAGGCAGCCTCATCATATTCAGAGCATCTAAAAGTAAATGAGAAAGGTATGTTCTACAAAAGCTGTTCTCTAAAATAACTATTTCCAGAAATGATATTATGACAAATTCTACTACTACCAGACATTTTTGAACAATTACTTAGAATGTTTTCAGTTTTTGAGTGAGATCTGTGAACTCTGTAAGCCAACTGGCAGCAATTAAGAATATTAATCTTTGTATACTAGTGGTTCCAGATCATGCAGTGATGGAGGCAGCCATTCAGTATCTTACTGGGGAAATCGGCCGCTACATAAAAAAACAAATGGAACCCACTCACTACTTGTCATAGAACAAATAATCAAAAGCACACGAGAAAACAGCCTCACCTGTGAGATTTTGCTGTCTCTTTCTCTTATTTTGTCCTTTACCAGTTTTATTAGAGATGTGATATTGTAGAATTCAGCCTCTTCCAGTACACCTAGTATGAAAACATTTTTTGGGAAGACAGTGTAACCAAAGATTCCAGGCCAAAATTACCAACCAGTTCATAAGATTATCATCTCAACAGCTACAGAAGATTATTTATTTTTCCCTATGATACGATAATTTATCAACCTAACGATTCTGGCTTCTTTCGGGTACACGTAATTCAATGTTTAGGTCATTCTAAGAAATTGTCCTAAAAATATCCCAAAGAAAACGGATGCCATTTCACAAAAAATATGAGGCAGGAAACAAAAAAATGCACACAGATACCGTTCCACAGCAGACGGATAGACCACCATACCTCAGGCCCTGCCTCAGGCTGGAATGCAAAAGAGAAATTTAAATAGCCCTACTGAAAATCTCTGCAGCTGCTAGCAAGCAGAAAATTTTTCTTCCTGCCATTTGAGATCTTAGAATCTGAAACAAAAGCTTAAAGATACATACTGCTTCTACTTACACGTTCAAGGCTTACCTGTTCTCCACACACAGTATGCTTAACAATGCACATGGAAATTATATTTCATACTGTTTCCTCCTAGTATTGTTAAATTGTATTTCTCTTTGATAAATTTCTTCAATATGCTATCAATACAGTTATATTACCATATGTTTTAAACCAGTCATCTTCCATTACGGTAAAATTGATGCAAATTGGGAGCAAGGAGGGAGAAGTTGGGGGCAGAACTTCACTTTTAGTTTGCTTTACATCTTCTAAAGCTTGTTTCCTAGGCAGCATTCTTTTGCTTAAAGAGGACTAAACCCAAATATTTCACAGTCATACCGGAAAGATACAAGATTACACAATAAAAGGCATCTCCCCTCTTGTTTGAATACTTATGTTCCAACTGAGAATGGGGGTTGTGAAATCAGGAATCATACTCAAAACGCTCAAATAACCCCATATACTATAACTGCATGATACCTATCAGTTTTGCTTGAAACAGATCAAAATCCTACACTGATTAAGGTTTGCCATCTTGTTCTGAATTAGTTTTGGTGACTCAAAAGAAGTGAAAACAATAAGCAAGTGGCAAGCAAACAGGATATTTAGAAATGTCTTACCTTCCTCAGCTAGGTCCTTATTAATAACCAGTTTCCCATGTCTGAGATAGTTCAGCACTGGCCCAAAGTAGGTTGGGTCTCTGTCTATTAAATAGGCACCTGTTTCATCCTAGATTAGAAAAACAAACAAACACAAACCAAACAAACAACCCAAAACAAAGCAAGAGAACACCAAAGCCCAAAACAGACAAACCAAAAACTCCACAATGATTTGAACATCCAAGTGGGAACTGCAAGCCAATATTCATCTTGCAGTGAGCAGGTATTCAGATGCAGCCACGTCCCTGAAAGCCGAATTTATTAAAGACAATAAAAGGAATTAAACAATGCAACTGTAATTGTATCAGACCGATCACTCAAATCATCCAATACACAACTTCTCTTACCTGATCAATCCTCCCAACCCGTTATCAATGATTAACATTGTTGGCATGAAAGATCTAAGCGGTAAGTGAGAACACTGAAAATTAAGGTTAAAAATAGCCCTTAAAACCAGGCAATTTTGTTTGGGAACCTGAAGAGTCAGAACAAAGCCTACATTCTAGCGAGCTTCAAATACCAGTTTTTCCTTTTCCTTTTCTTTTTTTTTCAATTAACGGCAAACAAACCTAATTCTTTTTAACCTCAACACTTTGCTCTAAAAACATTCGGTTTTGTCTTAGCTCAGAAGTACAAATACTCGCAGGGTACTGAGAACTGCTGTGTACCAAGCAAGGGTTGTACATGCATCTTCAAAGAAAAAAAGAACACTGAAGACGCAGTTCCTACCTACCTCATGCAGACAATGAAGGAACAGATGAATAGTTCAAACTAACTAAACCAAAAGACTACAGCATTTTGTGAATTGCAAAACAGTTCAAGCAATTCACCTGCAGAGTTGATATTCTTGACATAAAGAAACAAAATTGGTACTTCCTGTGTTATTTAGAATCCATGTGTGAACCCCTGCAATCGAGACAATACTGACATACTTCGTGCTGGCCAGAAGTCTAAGGAAGATTCATAGAAAGATTTCTAACTGATCCACTGCTCCTTTCTCCTACCAAGTGGATCACTGACTGTATTAATCCGTTACTACATAAGGTTTTGGTGCAATGGATATCCTACAGATATATACTGGAGAGACGTGGCAGCACCCCAAATACTTTTTTACTTATTCTTATTTTTAATATTCTAGTAGTTTATGGGAGATACTCAAAAAAACATCATTACCAATAACCCTAGCTAAATTTGGATCATACTCCCTCAAAACCATAGGTACTAGTGATACTTGCTCTTTCATATGAAAGAAATTCTACTGACTCAATCCTCTGTATTTGAACATTAACACTCATATGTAAAGGTTTGATTACTGAACTGTGATACCTGAAAACTCTCTCTTACTCAACAGTACCTAGAGTTCCTAAAATGTTTCATGGGAAGTAAAGATGGCGGATGTATTTTCAAGTACATAGATTTAGTGTCCGAATAACTGCACTTGTCTAACCAGGACTGGCAGAATGTAGAAAGACCACAGCCTGAACTACAAAAGCCATAAACTCTTTCTAAAATTACAATTAAATGCCTTACACACCTAAACACAGCGTCATTTTAGAAGAAGTGGTGTATAATTTTGTATAAAATTAACTGTTCGAGAAAACACTAATGTATTAAAACATGCTGTCAGTTAACCTACACTCAGACCAGACAATGCTTAATGAAGTCTAATCACAACTTCTTCTGATCTAAGCTCATGGTGTCACAAAAGCGAGACTATGCATCAAAACCAGTAGATAGATGAAGTGGTGTACTTCTAATATTTCATCTATAAATATATTTACATTACCTACCAAAATACTTCAAGAATGAACAATCTACATATACAACCCAAAGAAATTAAAATAGCTGACAAATTGTAAGTCGAAAAGTATTACTTACTAAAAGAACAAAAACCAGTGAGGTTGGAAAGGAAGATACAAAACAGATAAAAAGAAACACTGTTTTAAAGAAAAAAAAAACAGTGCTCGGTCATCATTTGAACTGCATTAAGAAACATAGGGCTTACAAAACTGGAAGTCTTCCCACTTAAGAAAAACAGATCTCTAGAAATAATCTTCTTCATTAAGATGACTGTAATTTTTTACACTGCAGTGTTTTCTCACATCACCTTCTGAAGCAACACCAGTCATCAGCTCTACGCCACTACAGAGGTAGAGAGGTGGGTCACAGAAGCAAAGTAATTAAAAGCTCTAAATGAAATCTTAAGTAACAATGGCTGCTTCACTCCTTGCACAAAAGGCCTGAACTTTTTCTGTTTAAAGGGTTACATTATCTGAAATTGGTTTTGTCTGAGTTGATTTCTATATACTAAACAAGCTTCCAACAAAACCACAAAGGGAAGAAGTTATGTCAGGCCTTCTCTTTCAACTTCCACCTCATGAGAGGTCATACATGAAAAAAATACCACCTCAGTAGTGTCATAGTTTACCCTATGAAGCCTTTCAGACAACAAGGTGTCTTGAAAAATAATAAAAAAGAAGGCAAACAAAAGTCCTATAATTTTTGCTGTAATAGATTTTTTTTTTTTACATTAGTAAATATCAACAGGTAAAGAACTCTGGCTAAATTTTAAGTGTGCAACCCAAATTCTGTCAACAGGATTCAGTTTAGCATCTAAATTCCATGCAAAAGTTGCTTACCCAGATTACAGACATAGAAAATATGCATTAATTAACATTAAGAGGAGGATGTGTGTCTCGAACGTTGACCTTACAGCTCAGATACGCGACACACTAGCACCAGGGAGTCAAGACCCAAAAGACGAACCAATCAGTAAGGAATACTGTAACCATATGCAAATAATGCACAAGCGAGGCAAAAAATTTACTTCCTCAGCATCTTCCTATACAAAACGCCTTATCACTCCTCCTTTTGAGGGAGCTGCCTGAATATCCTTCGATGTATGCTAAGCACTTCATGTTGAAATCACTAAGAAAAGCCGATTACGCTAGATCTTTAAGGATATTTATGTAAACATAAATCCAATACAAGCTGATGCAGAAGTGCAGTCATCTGCTCTACCTAGTACTCCAAAAATACAGGTCATAAGTCTTTCAAAATATTATCGGGATCGGTTTCATCCACACGTACATGAAAACACACTGTATTATCACATCTAATTAGCATTTTGACACTATTCATATAAACAGTTGTATTGTAAGATAAAATAATAAATTGCAAACGTGATCCAGTGTGATCTGGACAATTTAAAGAGGCAGCTAGTTTGCACAGACATAACTACCTGTAGGCTTGCTAGCTTAAGTATTAATAGACTTTGAGGTCCCAGCTATGCAATTTCCTCTGCTAACTAGCAAATTGTTTTTCTACAAGCTTTGAGCAAGTTTGAATCTTTACTGACGCAACAAGTGTAGGTACTTTGAAGCCATTTCCCAAACTTTAAGTGAATACTACAAACGTCAGAAAAACCTATATTCTAATAAGATTTCCAAGTTCTCTCTCTTTTAGATGCATTTTATACAAAGAGGTGTTAATGTTTACCAGAACAGCAGCAGAAATTCAAGTTTCCTCTCTATTCAGTATAGTCACATCACACCACGCCTAGAGGAGTTTCATGCAAATGTTGACATTCTTCATAAGAAAACTCAAAACAAATGCACCAGTTGTCTTCGTGCATCCAACCCCAAACTGCTAGTGAATCACCTGACTGTCTCTATCTTTACCCAGTTCTATTTTTGCATCACATTTTTCTCTCAAGAGTTTTTTCTTCATTGCCTGTAAGTTCTAGGCCTTTTTCATACATGCTTATGAGGACACCATTTCGAAGACAGCATTGCCCACATACAGTGAAGACTCCATTTGTTTATTACCACTCTTCCACACTAATGTTTAGTTCAGGTTACAAACACCACGGAATTTTAGAGGAAATGTAGTAACTTGCTCTTAAATTTTCAATCGCCTGGTTCATCGTACCAATGAAAAGTCAGTGTAGCTCACAATCACATTCCTTTGAAAAATACTGACCAAAGCAATTAATGATCATGTATTCCAGTTGCAAATGTTTTCACTCAGTCTTTATAGAGATTGAGGCTCAAAGGGATCACAATGAACACTTACCCTGATCTGAGTTTAAAACACACATAGAGCTCAATTTATTTACAGTGAAATTTAACCTTTAGAAAGTCGTGGTGAAACCTAACCATTCCAATAAATAATTACCGTCACTGCTAACATTATGTACTTTCTAGCAAGGACATCTATAGTTTGACACTTTGCTAGCTGGATTTCACAATACCTTTGCCAGACTGAACAGGCTTCAGTATTAGATTTCTTGTCTCCATGTATGTATATCTGGACTGAGAAGAGACTCCTTAAACTTCTTGCCAAAAAAAGTTTTGTTCTTTATAACTTTTCACCAAATCAGATTTCACCTTGTGACTAGTCACTGACCTGCTGTGACCTTGAATTGTGGATACTAGAATCCAGTACAGGATTCCAGTAGGACCCAAAAGGCGAAGCAAATACACGCACCTCCGTAATCCCATTTAACAATCTCCCCAAGAATTGCATTAAAACACTAGCTGAAATGTCATAAACTTATTTCCAATTAATTATCTTCATTGTGATCAATACTGGATCTGGATACACTCAGAATTCACACCACCAAGCTCTTGGCTCAAGGCTGCATGCTCTAACATGACTATTTTAAAAAATGACATCATTTACATATACTGAGCAAGCACAAGCTCTGATAAAGGCAGCAATATGCAGAGAAATACAGTAATATTTGGTACTAAATCTGGATTTACAAATAATTGTCTCCCCTATCCTCTGTGCTTTTTAAATATTGAACTACTGAATTTTTCACAAACTGTGTGGCCTAAAAACTTTGAGTGTCTGCAGACTAGCAGTACTCATCAAAACTACATCAGTAACACAACCCACCCGACAAGTCAGAAACCTCACAGACAAATGAAGTGTATCTGTTACTTCTTAGAATAATGACTACAATTTAGATATCTCTTAATGCTGACAGTCAAGGTTGTGCTACCAGGAAGACTTCGATTTTTCTAAAACACTCAGTGCTTGCATTCTTCCTTCTCTAACAGATTCTATGCCAACTTTAGAAAGGCATTAAAAATCGAGTATGAATACTACTGCCAAAACCTTATTAAGAAACTTTGACAATCTCCTTGCTTAGGGGAAAGTTAAAAGAACGCTGGAACAGTTTGCAAAAGAAAAACTGGTATATAGCTAAAATAGGAAGATGCTGAAAGAGGGAAATATATGTAAATCATTAACAGTAATGCAGTAAAAGCATTAAATTAGTTAAACAATGATGAAAAGGAGAGCAAGGCTCTGCTTGTCTATTTTTATGTATTCATCTCTAAACCAAGATTTAAATACTATGGAAAACAAATCCTATTGTGAATGGTAAGTATGACCACTACTGCTCATTCATTTGCTGAAATGATTCTCGAACAGTTTTAAATACAAAGTTGTGCGTGACATTGTGAAACATTAAATTCAGAGAATCAATGGCACTATCTCACTCCATGAAACACTAGCTTGGCCACAGGGTGTGCCAAAGGTTAATCTTTCTTCCATTAGAAGTGGAAACACACCTGACAGCAAGAGACAGGCTGCCCCGTCCTATTCAACATTAGCACCTTAAGGTAGTTTAAAGGCCAACGTGCTACCTTTCTTGAAGCCTGTCACTTCTTTACAGTAGCAAGCATTAAGGAAATCATAGAATCACAGAATATCCTGAGTTGGAAGGGACCCACAAGGATCAAGTCCAACTCCTGGCCCTGCACGGCACAGCCCCAACAATCCCACCATGTGCCTGAGCTCTGTCAAGCTCATGGCTTGGGGCCATGACCATTCCGTGGGAAGCCTGTTCCAGCGTTCAACCAACCTTCTGCGTAAAGAACCTTTTCCTGATATCCAACTTAAACCTCCCCTGACACAGCTCCATGCTGTTCCCTTGGGTCCTGTCACTGGTCACACAGAGCAGAGAACGGTACTGCCCCTCAGGAGGAAGACGCAGACAGCAATGAGCCCTCCCTCGGCCTCCACCAGCTGAAGAAGCCAAGTGACCTCAGCAATTTCTCATATGGCTTCCCCTTCAGAATCTTTGTGTCCCTCCTACAGATGCTAAGAGCCTTAGGTCCTTCTGATACTGTGGTGTCCAAAACTGCCCACAGGACTCAAGGCGAGGCCACACCCCAGAACAGAGCGGAGGGGGACAATCCCCTCCCTTGCCCGGCTGGCAATGCTGGGCCTGATGCACCCCAGGACACAGCTGGCCCTCCCATCTGCCAGGGTATATGGCAGTGCTTCATCTTTTAATTAAAAAACCTTAGAGGAATGCTTTTCTACTCTCTCCCAAACAGAGACAGTTGACCTATCAGCAAGCCACCTACAGTTTTGAATTTACCTTTATAGGTTAGTTTAAACTCTACAAAAAAACCCCAACCAAAACCAAAGACAACAACAAAACAATTCCCACACCACCACACTTTAAGATTTTTCTCCTCTAACTCAGGAACATCAGGTTCTGTTCCCTATCTTAAGTGTTCAAATATCCTTTCTGGAAGTTATGCCAGAAAAAATGATGACATTTACTACTAACCTCACCGAAAAAAAAATTCGAAATTTATATAAAATAAGCAACTCCTTATTTTGAACCTGTTGGTTATACATTCAAGGGTTATAAGCTGTTCCTTTCTTTTCCCTAATTGTACTGTAGTGGAAAACAGTTTTTCATCCATGATGCTCCAAAATCTCTTTCAGAGCCAGCACTATATACAAATACTTTATATCCATTACTACATACCACACCAAACATAATATCTTAATAATTTTTTTCCCCTACTAAAAATGAGTCAGAGTGAATACCAAAACATTCACCCACCATTTGCAATCTATGCAGAATATGCAACATTTTTTCTGCAAGAATTGCTGAAAAGACAGAATGCTACGTCTAAATGAGAGATTATTATCAAAAGTACTTTGCTCTGGTTCTTGCAATTGAACAAGAGAATAATGACAGTGCAGAAATAACACAATGTCAGTGCACGCAGATATTCCATTAAAACGCTAAAACCTAACCCCGCCAGACAACATCAAAAAATTACACAAACGTACAAACACTACTGTGCTCTCTGCTGTATTTACGAGCAGTTTTGTTATTCACGAACCCAACTGCTTCGCACGACATCACTCATTAAGCAACACTCTTCAGAAAGACTCCCTCCGCAGTAGCAGAGTCGTTCCTGCCGCCCCTCACCGCGGTGCCGGGCCCCGCGTTTCCTTCACGCCGGCGGCCGCCCAGGCAGGCGTCACAGCGGGACCGGGCACCGGCCGCAGCGCACCCTCAGCGCGGCAAGCGGGAAGCGGGGACAGGGGAGCGGGCCCGGAGCAGGGAGCGGGCGCGGCGGGGCCCGCGCTCACCTTGTCCGAATCCAGGTCGGGGTCGGCCTGGCAGAGGCGGAAGAGGAAGGACTTAGGGTCCCTGCAGAGTGTCTGTCGAGTGGTCAGGAAGCAGGTGCCCCCCACGTTCAGCCGGACCCACTTGCCGGGACCCGCGCCGGGCAGCGGTGCCGAGCTACACCGACGGCAGGGCCCGCCCGCACCGAGGCCGCCAGCCGGGGGCACCGGGAACTCACAGTGGTTCTCCGCCGCCATCCTCGCCACCGCCGGAAGGGGCCGCCCCCGCTGCCGAGCCCCGGGCGCACCGCCCACCGGAAGCGTCGGCTGGAACAGCGCCCTGCCCCCTTCTCGCCCGGCGCCTGAGTGGCTGCGGTCCGGGGCTGCGGGAGCAGCGCTCACGCCTGCGACACGGCTGCCACCGGGCCGGAGGCCGCGGGCCCGTCTCGTGTGCCCCCTGCCCCCCGCCCCACGGCCGAAGGAAGAGGCGGAGGCCGCGCAGAACCCTACATGCCTTTATTACAGACTACCAAGCATAAGTGAAATCCGTCATCCAGTCACTAACTACACATCTACAGCACAGAGATCTGTCGAGAGGAGAATAAACAGTCATTAAATTATGAGATATGATTAAATCATCGACCAATAGAAAATTTATATAATAAAGCCAGAAAAAAGGTGTAAAATATAGTTTACAATAATTATTCACATTCAAGGCTGTACATCAATACATACAACACCATGGCCCCGAACATGAATTCAATCCAAATAATTCATATATTAGAATTTAAATAACACAGACTGAACTAGAGGCCAACAAGAGCCAGCAAATAACCTTATAAGAATAAAAATACAAAAGTGTGTATCTTATATCATTGCATTATTTGCCTCTGTTTTCACGAGTTCTTGGAGGAGGGGAGATTGTTTTGTGGTTTGTTGAGGGGGGGTCAGGGGTTTTGTTTGTTTGGGGTGGGTTTTTTCTTTTTTTTTCTTTTTTCTTTACATCACAGTTACAGCTACAAACCAGGCAGAGCATAGTACACGTGTAACTGACTGCCACCAACCCGAAAACAGCATACAACTATCAAAACTGATTATTGTTCCTGGTTTCTATTTTTTCTCTTTTGTCAGATACAGTAATTTTAAGTTCTGCTACCATTTCGAACATTCGCCACATCGAATCAGTTAGTACATGGCCATAGGCAGCTTTGTCAAATGGCAACCATCTACATTCATGGCCCGGCTGACAGACAGACTTCTCTCTTGACCAGGGACAGGACTCGAGGAAATGGCATGAAGCTGAGTCGTGTAAGGTTTAGGTAACGTGTCAGGAAAAGGTTTTTCACTCAGAGGGTGGCTGAACACTGGTACAGGCTCCCCAGGAAATGGTCACACTACCAAGCCTGCCTGAGTTCAAGAGGGTGTCTGGCCCATGGTGGGATTGCTGGGGAGTCCTGCGCAGGGCCAGGAGTTGGACTGGATGACCCCGATGGGTGCTTTCCAACTCAGTATATTCTATTTATTCTAAAACCAGGCTATTAGGTGCTTAAGAACCTCTCCAACTGTTTGTTGCATAACACTCATTTCTTCTGTGAAAGAGGAAACATTCTGAAATTATCAGTCATAAACGGAAACATGCCATTTGGGTCACAGAACTTGTCTGTAAGCTCACTTGATCAACTGATGGACAATCTGCATCATGAGGCATTGCAGGAGCATTTCCATTTGATTAATAAAATATTTCCATGAAGTATTATAGGCATTCAGCAAAATCTCAGATATAAATACCACACCTATTTGTGCAATTTACTAGTAGAAAGAATGATCAGAATCCAGAGGCCACATCTTTAGGCAGCTATTAATACACAAGTTGTCTCCTCAGCAAGGTGTTGAAATCAAATGTTTTGTCGACAAGCCAAATGAAGTCATTGTCTTGACTTTACTAAATCATCCAAAAGAAAATGTACATGTGGGAAATTCTCATAATTCTTCAGAGTTCCCAGCACAAAATATATCAAGCACATTAAATTAAGCATCTTGAACTACGAAAACTGGTTAGAATCATCACATATTCGTTTCAATGCACAGTTCTTTCCAGACTTATATAATAGCAGAAACTTCACAATTAGATCATGTCAGAAGGAGGAAAGGAGAGCACAGTACTGTCGGATAGTTTGATCTTCTCAGCGTCTAAGTACTTAGCAAATGGAATCATAATAGGCAATATCAGTTTGCTCACAACGCCTCAACATCACACCTGAAGTAACTCTTCCTTAATACAAAACCTTTACAAAACTCGACTTTAAGGCGAATGGTAACAAACTAATTTCTCAGTTTATCAAAGTAGTCTTAAACTTCTTGTGACTGGGCAGTAGTACTTCATCCTTTCTTAAGCTCCACACCACAGAAAAAGATGGAATAAATACCTTTCTGAAGTTCAAATACCAAGCAAAGCAAAATGACAACACTATTGACCAGATTCTGCACAAATTATTGGCAATTGTTCAAATTGCAAGAGATGGAATGCATCAACAGATTGGGTTTTCAGTAGGTCTGCAGTGAGGAGGAATCTTAAGAAGAATCTTCAAGTACCTAACAATTTTTTCTATGCTTTGAAAACCTTGGATTAAAAGCAGAAAAATCACCTGGCTTACGTGCAGCTCTGAAGAGCCTCCCTTGCACATTGCATTCCATGAACTCCCATGAACCACAGGAGTGATCTTCAGGCTAAAGATATGAATCTACCCCACATCAGGTATAAGCATTTAAAATGGGTACCAGCCCTTCATAGTATGCAGCACCTGTCAACACACATTTAAGTGGACAAACTGGTAAAACATACTTGAATTCACAATTGCTTTGACATCTGACTCTCTACTCCTGCCACCTTTCAAACCCACAGATTCCACCTATAGCCGAAGAAATAGCTCTCCCAAGAAAGTTCTAGTTCCTTCCCAAAAAAGCAGTAGCTAAGTAAAACTGGATTAGGAATACTGAAGTTTTAAGTGGAGTGATGCCTGTAAGAGATGCTCACAGTTTTCTAATAACAGCATTGCCAGTTAGAAAAAAAAGACACCAGCCTTCCAGATACCTTCTTGCCAGCTTACTGCTACCAAGATCTGGCTGGCTGAAAGCTTCTCGTGGGCAGGATGGAAGTCTACCGAGAGAAGATCTTCACAGTGTGAAAAAACATAGCAATTAACTTGTTATGGTAAAATGACAAAATCTAAATACTACAGAAAACATGTTTAAGCACACCGAGATTTATATCTAGTTAACAAGCCAATAGCGGTCATTTTGCCAGACTTTTTACGTAAGGCCAAGTTTTGTCACACTGAACAGCAGTGGCACTGTGAACCTCCATCACTGCCAAACTCCCCTGTATAAAGCTGGGAATACGTCTGTCTAGATCTCTATAGCAGAGACTAAATCCAAAAGTGGTAGGGTTGCCTCCAGTGGACACAACACATGGCTGGAATTTGACAGCTGGAGAACAAATGGATACCACTGCAACAGCCTTAAAATACATGTCATCTTGGTTAGAACGGCACATATAGCTTACTACAGACTCAGACCAAAGGCGCACCGTGCTATTCAAATTTGAGTGACGAGTGTACTTTGTATGTGATGAAATTTCTCATGATGCAAAGGGAATGCTTCTGTCTTCCTCATCTCAGCCATTTACAGGACACCTTCTCTCCCTTAACACCAGACACAGTAAGCCAGGGATTTGCTTCTCTCAGGTTTCCGTACGTGGTGGGATACAGAAGACTACAAGAACGCAGTTGGCTCCAAAAGAAAAGGCAACTGCACTGTCTCTTTTAAAGACTGGAAAAGCTGAACTGCCATCAAGTTCAACCATATAACACAGTTTTTAAGAGATCAATAATAAATCTCCTTCGCCCTGTACAAGAAAATATTCGACATTCATGTATTTTCTGAGAAATCTGATAAGCCATTGTTTTTAAAATACTGCTTCTAGAAACAGTAGCCTAGGAGTTTTTTCAACATTATAGAGAAACCTTTCTCTGGTGGAAGGAAAAGCACATCATAGTATGACAACTCAAAATGCCAAGTAATGGTATGTGTAGTGAATGAATAAATAGGTGTGATGTTTATACTGCTTTTAAAACAAGGAAGGAATGCCTTTGTCCAGACCTAGGTCATTCCTCTCTGCAAGGTTTAGGAACATGGGCATGTTGAAAATACCACTGGGGAAGTTTTTTTTTACCACACAGGAAGCTGTGGCTTTGTAACACTACAAGAAATGTTTGACCACAAAAAATAGCCATAATTTGAAGAGGATAAAGGAGATTGATATGAAAAATATTTTCATTTTATAGATATGCTTTAAGTACCATATATTTTCCCCTTTTTATCAGTATTTGCCTTTGATTTTCTAACCAGATTACTTTATTATCTATATTTCAATTGCTTACATTTTTTTCCAGAGTTCCTGAATGTTTGGCCAAGGACCAAAAATAGAATTGACATCTCATTATACAATGAGACAAAAAAAAGTCAAGTAATCAATTGTACAAAGTTTTCACACTTCCTTCTCTACTCAGATAAATAGGTTGGCCCCACTAAAATGCACAACACATACACACCCTGGGAAAAAAGCTTCTAGCCCTCATCTGCTGAAAAGGTGAAAAACTAGTTACTATTTCAATAGTAGCCTTTTCTCCCCGATACTAACTAGTTTCTCTTTTAGTTAGCATTAATTAAAAGCATGCTGGTAAGTTTATCGTCCCTCGATTAAACACACATATGACTTATATTAAAATTTAAGCTTCATGTTTAAAATGCTTCAGAAGCCAACATTTCAACTTTAGAAATTTCAGTGCTATGTTCAGCATTTTACTCTCTCAAAACTTTTATCATTGGAGCCTGTCTGTCAGACAAATACATCTGATTCACTCACATAATTACTAAAGTACCACACAAATCCTGCCACCAGAACTATATTAGGAATTACACAAGGGTGCAACTGACCTGGCTACAAATGCCATATACCAATAAGCTGGGGGACTGTGAGGAAAGGAAGAGAAAACAAAAAGGTGGTACTTAGGAGAGGCATATAAAAGCTCCCTGATGAAACACAGTTTAATGATAATCTGAGAGTCACAGAAAACTCCAGCCCCATAAAATGCAAGGCTGGTACATGATTCGGCATGTGTGCGTGTGGATTGGTTTTAACTCATCTTAAGTGAAGCTGGTAATGCAAGGTCTATCCACTAGTCTGCAGCAGAAACCGAACTCAAGTGCACAAAAGCAAGATCTTCACTGCAATGATATGCATGTGGAAGCCTCAACAGAAGCACAAAGAGCGAGCAAAGCAACCCTGAATTCCATTAGGTTTTCGCTTTTCTTCCTTTTTTTTTTTCCTTCTTAAAAAAAAAAAATAAAACAAAAAAACAAACACAAAACAAAAACATTTCAGACGTATGCTTCCCCTTGAGATGGTAATAGGTGGGTTGAAAAGATTCCTCTGATCAGCTGCACACGGAGTTCTAGCAGCAAGTAGGGAAACGGAAATTTTGGATGAGCTTTACTATTTTGCAGCATTCTGGTGGTATCTGTGCCGCCAAACTTCATGTATCTTTTTGCACCATTTATGAGCATTCCCACTTGGGTCCATCAGGTAATATGTCCTGTTTGGCTATAAGTGAACAACATTTTAATGATTACTCCAAACATAGTTTACCAAAAAGCAGTAGTACATCTGCACCTACCAATAAAATAATTATTCAGAATTAGTTCATTAACTTTCTGAAAGTTAAACTCAATTACAGCTATATAACATTATATATTACTGATTAACCATACATCTGGCACCTCAATATTTTTAAGCAGTCAACTGACAACATATTATCAGTACACCTCTCATGATTCACTACATACAAAGAGGGCTAAATTTTAGAAGCCCTTCAGAACGTCCTTCAAATCCCAAAATTCACTTATAGTTTATTTAAGCACTAATAATAAAAATACAATTGCATTTTTGTGAGAAATGTGTATGTCAGAGTGCGTTTTTGTGTGATTTTTGTTTTATTATTGTTTGGGGGTGACGATTTTGTGCTTTTTTTGGGTTTGTTGACTTTGTTCAGGTTTTTGTTTATTTTTGTTTTAAATTAAGACTATGAAAGTTTGTATCTAAGCAATTATACTTTCTCCAGAAAAATCTTTTTGATAACAGCTTACAGAAATTGCCCGAGGACCTCAGAGCAATTTACAAAGAAATTCAAAAAAGAAACATACCGTGTGAACAAAAAATGTCTTAAAATTCTTGGCTTCTGGACGCAACTCTAAAGACCATGGAATTTCTCCTTTTAGAACTTTGTTGACAGGATCCACATAATACAGGTGGGGTCCTTCCGTGAGCAGCAATTGGCGCCGACGTGCGAACAATCCCTAACAAGAAAAGTAGAAGCAACAACGCAAAAAAAAAAAAAAAAACCCAACATGAAGGAATTAAAAATGTAAATTTACAGATCTCTGAACTGAACAAGAGAGGCAGGATAAAACCAGCTCAGTGATAGGATGGTATGTTTGGGTTTGGGGGGTCTTTAATTTTACTTTACCTATTTGACCTCACTCCTTTTTTTAGGGTGTTGCAGTGCATTTCTACTACATGGCAAAACACAAGTACTATTTTAGGAAAGTATCTTCAAGTTCTAGTAAAACATAAAACACCTAGCTGTACAGAGTGAAGCAGAATCTATTTCTCAAAGAAATCAACAGTCATGATTTTGTAGAAAAGACTACAAAGAAGCAGGTAGTAACTTAGATAAAAGAGAACCTTTCTTGTAAAGCTGATGCAGACTATCCTTGCTCATCTGTACACTGCTGAAGTTAACACTTATGTTCTAATGCCACCTCTGCCTCTCTCAGGATAAAGGCACAAAGTCAGATCCAGAAAAAACACCACAGTTAAGAACAAATGGGCTTGTATTTCATTTTTTGGTATTTTTGGTTCAAACTACATTCAGACATGCATCAAGAAAGAGTGTTTAGTGGACTGTTTCAGATTGGGAGGAGGAGGGGGAGCAAACACTCATTTGCTACAATCTCAAAATGAAAGCATCAATAGCAGATTTACTTCAGGCTTTTCCAAGAAATCAAGAGCACATCACTAAATCGAGGGGGGAAAAAAACCAATCTATTCACAAGAAAACATGAATTTTAAAAAATAACTTGTTTATAGGTGCCAAATTGTTTAAAGAAGGAAGTTTTAAAACAGGCTGCTAATCTATGGTGCAACTGCAAAAAACTGACAGCTGAATCTTGTTACAGGAAACTAAGAAAAGCCCTTACCTTTCTTTTGTCCACTGGACCCATTTTTAGGATTAAGTTATTCTCTACAAACTGATGCCTTAGAAAAAGAAAAATAACTATTACTCCAGAAGTAATTATTTCACAGAAACAGCTATTATTATCAAGCAGTTTTTCACGTCACCCCTTGCATGTCCTTTTCCACGAGAGTCCTGAACAACTTTAGTACATGAGTTTTAGACTCTTCCTCAGCCCAGACCAGAGAGTTTTTTCTAAAATTTGACAGGGGGTAAAAAAACCCAACCAAACAAAACCAAAACCAAACAAAAAAAACCAAAACCAAACAAAAAAAAACCCCAAACCAAACCAAAAAAAATTAACAAGACCAAACAAACCAACAACAAAAAAGTAAACAACAAAAAACCCAAACAAACCAACCAACCAAAAAAAACCCCACCTAAACACATCAACCCCCTCCCCCCCCACCACCCCAAACAAACAACAACAACAAAAATTCACACATGAGAGACTTCTCTAAAGAGTGAAAAGAAATGCTGTTACATAATCTGGAGGTATTTTGGTTAGGTATCCACAGAATATTATCATGCAAAAAATTCCAACAATTTATGGCATCTGTAAAAAAGAAGGAACCTTTTCTAGTTCTAGGACTGTAGAGCGAAGACTCCTCAGCACTGGATAGCGTCATTCTGCCTATCTTATAAACACACTCCACATCATCTTCTAGACCTTGCAAATTTTAGAAATATAATATTAGGGTTTTGCTGCTACTGCTTTAAAAATAGAAGCCAAGTAAAATCTAGTTGCTAATTGTTTACTTGAAAATACTAAGATTGACAAATATTAATTTGAATCAAAATCACTTATTTTTCAGGATTCTTTATTGCTGTGCAAGTTAGTTAGCTACATTCAAAGATCCTACCAAGGATTTCCACCAGCTTGTTTTGCCAGAAGTAACCTCTTTTCATCTTCAGAAAATTGTAAATCCAGCTCAAAGGAATTGTTGTCAAGATCATGAATATACTGTTCAATATTTCCTCCTGATGTCTGTGGTGTACTTGTCTCTGCAGCAGACAGTGAATGGGAAGAGGCAGAACTAGAAACTTGCATGCAACCGAACTGACTCAGGAGATTGTCATACTAAAGGAGGAAACAAAATGAAGTAATTAAATGTCTTTTATTAAAAAGCTTATTTTGCACCAAACTGTGGCTTTTAACTTAAGCATGCATTTGTTTATTTTGCTTTTGGGCAAAACCCCAGCCTATTCCCAATAGATCAGCAGGCATTTATGCAAAAAAGTATGACTGATCAAAAGCAAGCCAGCCTTGTTTTTTCAAAACACTCACTTTATCAGAAAACAAATGCTGATTTAAGTAAAAACTTAACCAGCAATTTTTATTAGACTCCTAATAATTAAAGTCTTCATTAAAATATAACTAATCAGTAGCTTCAGTAAAAATATTTCTATTATTTATTTCTATTAATATTCAATAATTATGCTATAATGGAAGTCTCAGGCAGCATCAGAGCTGAATACAGTAGTAGACAAACATACATTTCCATAACAATCTTCATCATCCTCTGACATAGCAGGTAAATACGCTGTAAGTTTAGGGGGTGTCTGAAGATGTAGGTTCTCCCACACAATGGATTCGAAGAAGGGGTGAGCCTTAAGAGGTCCATATCCTCCCATTTCTTCACAACCTAATCTGTTGGTAGCATCTAGAACCTAAGCAAATTAAAATTAAGTTAAGCTGCACCAAATAATGAAAACGTAAAACCAGTTTGTCCCACTGCCCTAAGCATACATATCTACAATATAAGGAGGTTGTTAATAATAAAAGATGTTATTTATCAGTATGTCTTGTCAACAACATTTTGTATTAGATCAGCTCACAGATCTAAGGACAGGAGCACTTCTTTAGGCCCACACAGTTTTCTGGCTTTGCTTCTTCATAAAGACTGAAGCAAACATACAGAGAAGGCCTGATGAAGCACACCTCATTTAAGTTTAGTCCACCATCACATTCTAGTGATGCAAGAAGCTGTGGAAACTACAGTTGGTGTCAAACATCAACCTCTCGAGCACCTTAAAATGACACAGTTCTTGGGATACAACCAGGTTAATACAACCTGGACTTCACCATTCAGGAGACACTGGCTTGGCCATAGAGCTGGCCTTGGACACAAGAACACACTGCTAGGCCTTTTAGGTTGTATTTATCATCGTCCACAAAGGTAAGTGCTTCCTCCTTATCCTCTGCTAATATGATAGGCTATTGAACTTAAAAAAGCTTATAACACCTAAAATGTTCTCTGCGTATTCACTTGAGGGGCTATAATCTCACTGATGGAACACAACTACTTTTTCTTCCTACTTGTCAAACCTTCACAGGCACAGTAATTCTTAGGCTGATACTACTGAGACATGTTAAGTGCACGGTAACTGCACGCTAAAATGCAAAGCAACTGGATTTATATTGTAGTGTGATGTACAGAATGCTATTTTCAACTAAATGATCCATTATACAACTCAAAACCAATTAATCTGAGAACTATGTGAGCCTAAGTATTTGAATCTTAATTTCTGTTTGTAATGCACAGTATCTAGAATTGTTTGCTTCCATTTCATAGGAAGACTTTCCTTGTCCATACCTTAGAATTCAGACTAAAAAAAAAAACAAAATTGAAGTGCTGTTTAATAACAGACATTGATTTTCAAGACACTCCCCTACACAGTCAATAATGCTCACAGATGTTCGTATCATAAGATTTGCAAGAGTGCACAGAAACTTTCAGAAAAGAGAACTACATAAGCTGAATGTTTCCAATGTCATCGCGCCATTTAATGACAAATCAATTTCAGCGATACCTTTTGCTTTCAAGAAGTTAGGCATTTAGGCACTTGGTCACGTATAAAATCTACCAACACAAGCCTTACTACATTCAAAAATAAAAGCGCAAATATTTACCAATAGCTGTTCCACAAGGTCCTTTGCCTTGGGAAAAAATTTTTCTGGGAAGTCATATTCCAACTTTATTATCTTCTGGAATATAAGATATTCATTTCTGCAGAAGAGAAAAATATTAACTCTTGTTATTAGTTCCCCATGGCTCCTTCACCTTAACCTGAATAACCCAGACAAATACTAAACAAGAAATCTACAAGTTAAGTTACATTCTCATAAATCTTCCTAGGGTGAAGGAGTACTACAATCCTGTAAGCCCCAGATACTTGAGCGGTAACAAGAAAAGCTCAAATGACTCAACAGAGAGAGCTGAGGATATGCCTTATAAGCATATAGTTACATAGTTACATGGCACAAATAAGGTGCGAAATTCTAGGATAGCTTAAGGAATCTCTCTCTCAGGATCCCTAGTTGTAGCTGTCTAAGCAACTTCGTGACATCAAAAAAGACAAATAAAAGCAGGCATGATATTAAAACCAACTCTGTATCACGAAAATACTTCAGAACTGGTAGTAAGGTAAAAATCAAATCAGAGACAATACATTTATGATCCACAGGTAAATAATTAGCTCAAATCTCTTACCCAGCTCTAAATGGAGGCAATCCAGCTACAAGTTGATATATTATGCATCCCAAAGCCCAGAGGTCAGAGCTTCAAAACAGAGGAAAAAAAATTGCACCTTTTTGTAAAAGAAGTCTTTATAACGTAAATTAAAAAGAAAAATTCTTAACCTTCTGCTTCTTAGAACATAGTGTGAATCCAGTGGACAAACCTGCTTTGTATAATTTCCATACTATTTTCACTTCAGCCCTTGACAGAAGAGTAGGCTAGCAACACAACTTTCAAGAAAAAACTGTGGAGTAACAGTCCCACAAAAACTGACTACAAGCACAAGAGGAAGACAGCTGAATTCTCAGTCAGAATAATGGGTATGTAATGACTCTCAAAAGAATACTGATTATCCACATGACGATTCAAAGATGCATCCAACTTAATATATGCCCCTTCAGAATTAAAATACTTTCCTCTAAATATCTGATAAAAAAATTACAATACAGCTTTCTACCTTTTTCACTTAAAGCTTTTCTTAAGACACAAACAAAAAGACAGGCTATAATGGTATGTGGGGAAAGTTAAATTTTAGTGTGGTGGGTAAAGTTAAGTTTTAGTGTGTTGGCCTGAAAGAGCACTTTTAACTTATTTTACCTCGAGGTAAGCTATCCACAGATTTGATTAAAGCTTCAAAATCCTCATGGAAGACTAAAATACTAACAAAGACTTAAAACTACTCAAATTAAGAGTTTCCTGCACAGATGAAGCACTATGCAACTTCTAGAAGGAGATGATATTCTGAGTAAGTCTTTCCATTAGCCAAAACAGTCAAAAGCTCTTCACTAAAAGATGTGAAAAATCTGATGGTATTTCTATGACTTCAAAAAATGCTAGCACAAATGACCACACCTATTCATACAAATGATCCTTTGTACCTGTGATTTGTCAGCTACTAGCTTACTCTTCCATCATTGCAATAAAATAGATATACACATTCAGTAGGTTACCATCAACAAGCAATTTTAACGAGTTAAGAAATTTCTTAAGGGCATTACTCATACCAGGCACAGAGATAAGATTTAAAATGTGGCAAATCCCAAGCACAGCTTGCAAGATAACTGCAAGTTGATCTAAATACAAGTCAAAGAAAGCTGCAGCCTTCTTCCTAATTGAACAGCATGTGTAGTTACACTCTGTTGTTACTACAGCAGGAAATACCATATTTGAGCAATCTTACATAAAACAGAATTTTTAAAAATTATATTATTTGGATAACAGAAAAAAGTTTTTCTGATGTATTTATGGGTAAGAAGCCCAACTTCACCTTACACATCTCCTTTTTCCAACAACACCTAACCCTGTTTGTAGAACTCCAAAAAGTAGATAAACAGAGGAAACCAGCCCTCAGACAAGAAGCGATACTTGATAAGAAAAAAATTTTCAAACTCTCTTAAAAAACCTTTATACTCAAGCATCTTGTTTATTTAAAATACTAAGCTTGCTTGCTTGATTTATCCACTCCTCCCCATTTGACAGCTTCCTGACAGAGTCAGTAAAGTTCTGGAATATAGAGTCCTCACCTTTTACAGGCAGATTTCTCTGTCAGCAGTTCTGGAGAAACATACTGTGCTGTCCCTACAAATGAGTTTGCCCGCGCTGTTAGGGAAATAGAAAGAAATAAGCAAACACACACTCATGGATAAACCAATATTCCCCTTCCTCCCCTGTCCCTACCCAGGTAAAAAAAAAAAACCCCAAAGGCAATCTGTTGCAAGTTACATAATGCTACAAAGAACCCATGAGAATTTAATTTCTCTACCCATCCACAAAACCTGCTTGGAAGAAACAAATCAATCTCAGTAATACCTATCTGGTTCAAGAAGCTAGGCATTTAGGTATTACTTAGTTATAAAATCTACCAACACAAGCTTGCTACGGTAAAGAAAATAAAAGTCTATTGAACTCAGCTCGGCCTCGTGCTTTCTTCAGGCATTGTTTGCAGCATCTGTTTACAGACTATTAGTAACAACTAAAGACATTAATTCTAGAACCTTCACATCTGTGCAATTCTGACAGCCACAGCAGAGTAAAACTTACTGTATCAGGTTAGCCACAGGACCTATTTGTTTGCATTCTTGTCTTGCAAATGAAAACTAATTAATCTCAAGTAGTTAAACTGCCCGCTATATTTGGTAATCTAGCTGGTATCCCACTACACCAAATATTACCTCCTCCGACATAATCTAAGTAAGTAGTGACAGTCAAAACTGTTTCAAGATCTTTTAGTGATTTAGGTGAGGTAATGATATTTGAAGGTTACAATTCGGTAAATACAACATATGTACATTTTCAAAGGATCACTTGCTATTATTACTGGTGTCACATAATGAATAATGGCAAACCTTGTCTGCTATCTGCAGATAATACTTTTGCTGTTCCAAAGTCTGTTATTTGAATGTGCATATCTTCATTTAATAAGATGTTCTCCGGCTTAAGGTCCCTGGAAAAGACAGATTTTTATATTCAAACAGCACACAAATTAAAGTTACAAAACTGTCTAGTGACTTAGGTACATAATGCTATAATAAATGAATGCAGACAGTCTATAAACATTGTTACAACAACTTCTCTAACTTGTAGCTGTCAACCTGCAGACTAACAGATTTTGGTAAGTCCACTACTTAACTTTTTTTTTAAAACATCAAGTAAATAATTATCTCAAAACTATGCTACTGTGCATGTCACATGTTCAAAAATTTAAAAAAAACCAAAGAGACAAACAAAAAACCCAACAAAAACCCCACCTCACAAAAACACACACAAAAACCCAAGTCCCTTCACTCCAAAGCCTTAATTTAAATAACATCTGATAGATTGATACGGCATTGAGATCTTCTAGGTCTTGTTTCCTCATTGCAGAACTCCAGTTAGCCAAACACCGGCAAACTCAGCCCCAGCTAAATGTCCTGACCAGGTAAGAACCATAGATCACCTCCATGCATAATCTGTATTTCAAATGCATGCCTACCATTTGCACAGACACCACCTCTGATTCTGAATAAAACCAGACTTCACAGTATCACAAACACAATAGATAGCAATACAGAGTTAGATGTCAAGAGGTGCGTTAGAAACAACTTAAGAGCATTCAGTTACACTGATATGATATTCCTTTGCACCAAGTTTCCTTAGCTGATACAAAAAGAAATTACATACTTCCCTCCTAAGCAGTATCTTTGAATGCTCATAAAGAAATCTAGGAGCATGGGAGTTGTTTTGTCTAACTGGTAAGAAAAAAAACAGTAAAAACTGAAAGCTGTTTATGTCAATCGCTGTGTAGCATTATTTTCTTCATATTAAAGCCCCCTACTACAGAAAAGCATGAGTTGTACAGTTTAAAGTCTGGAAACTAGCACGGAGAACAACTGGAACGAAGTAATTATGACACACATGCCATAAAAATCCTGTTGGTTTTCCTGTGACTGCCCTAAGAGAGAAGTAGAAAGTACATGAATGGAATGGACCCTTTTAACAGTTCTGCGTAGGGCTTTTTAAAGATACACATGTATGCAGATCTATTGTACTCTATACACACGTATATATACTGTTTATATAATATACCTACATTAATACTGTCTAGATACACAGAGAGATATCTGTAATAAATTTTCCAGAGTAGCCTGACATCTTAAAGTGGTTCTATCTCATGTCCTATTTCTTCAGGCAGCAGAAAATCCCAGGAGCTTTCAGGCACTGCTACAGCTGTGGCCTCATAAACTTCATATTAAGTTCTCTAACTGCACAATTTCACTGTTTTCTTTTGAGCTCCTTGTAGGGTCCTTCATATAAAGACAAGTATAAAGCAGCTCTTCTACAAGATAAGGCTTCCAATATAGGCTTAGTAACACTGACAATCATGCTACATTCCTTTTATAAGCATTCTCTCATCCTAAACACATGGACTATAAAATCAAAGTGAAACTAGGAGTTCTTGAACTTCCCCCCTGCCCCTGCAGAAAACCTTATGCATTCAGTACTCTCCACATCCACCCCCCTTAGATTCTATTTCAAATTATTTCACAAAAACTTGTATTTAAAAGGAAAAAATGGGTTTTTAATAACTGAAAGAAATAATGCTATCAGAATTATAATCAGTCAGCTTTTTGCCAACTAGCATCTAGTGTCCCATGACAACTGCTTGGTAACCTACAGACACAATAGATTTCCCACCCAAAAAGAAGTTCTGCAGCTCAGATGTCTAGCACTTAAAGCTTTATTTAATAAACATGAATGACAAAACATGATTAGTCAAACAATATATCACATCGAAAACAACTTCAAAAGTACTACTCAAAATTTCGCTAATTTCACCACTTACCTAATTATTGTGCAGCTTTGTGGAAATTGTTCACTCAGTGAAAACTGATATGGATTAACTTCACTTGATTACATAGTACACATTAAGTCACACACAAAAAGAATTCTAGTTACTTTTGCTGCATAACAGCACAGGAAAAAAAGTGTAGTAAAACAAAAAGTCAGTTTCTGGTTCTTAGGCCAACCGATGAAGCTTGAAAGACAAGCTTTTGGTAATGTTAATTCTAGGCCAGAAGGTGTTCTTACTTTTTCCTGCTCCAACAATTGGTATAACAGCGATTGGCTCTCGCTCCTCAAGTTTGCTGTGTTTAGTTACTGATGTTAACTGTACCAGTGCTGATCAAATGCAATTTGTGCTCTTTAGCTTTCCACAAAATCCACATTTGCTTTTACCTTCACAATGAACATTTCTAGAAAAAAAAACCACCTTGTGCATGGTCAACTGTATATCTGTCTCAACTTTGTATTACCTGTGAATTATTCCTTTCCCATGCAAATACTCCAGGGCTGATACAATTTCGGCAGTATAAAACCTTGTACAGGTCTCATCAAATGAGCCAATTTTGCGTATATACTTTAGGAGTTCTCCATTTTTGGCATAGCTAAGCCCAAAATCTGAATGTAACTTAGTTAAGGTTTATCTCTAAGCCGCTCTAAAACAAAAATCCCCACATCTTATTCCAAAGACAAGAATACTACTTAAAAAACATGAACAACAGGGAAGAAGTTTGTTAATTTGAAACTTTACAAGTAGCAACCCAAAATAATTTTTTAAAATATATTAACAACCTAGGCCATGGGTCTAAATTTCTTAGCATTGCAAAAACTACATAAAGGGTTAACTTTGTAGTTTTTCCAGAGAGTGATACGATTAATTAATTTAAATTACATACAGAATTGCCGTCAAAGAGAGTTATTTACAGTAATAACTGATCAAAGTTAAAAATTGTCCCATCACCTGGAAAGTACCAGAGCAAGTGTTTACACTGCAAAAGAGGCCCTGTGAGCTCATACTGTATGATAGTACGGTAGTGCTTGCCAGCACTACTAGCAGCCTCTGGGAAAACCAGAAAACTACTTACTGACCCAGAAATAGACTGGTCTATACCTTTACCCTTGGCACAGACAATTCCAAGCAGGAGGTTTAGGAGGAAGTTCACATAACTAATATTTTCTTCGCAAGGTTAAAAAAAAAAAAAAAAAAGCCAACTGCCAACCAATGAGCTTCCAGGATAAAACTGCACTTCGCAATTACTGCTAGAGAGAGCTTGGGAAACAGTAGCCCAAACAGAGAATTCAGATTATTGTATAAGCACCTTCACCTTTACATAAGAAAAACTTTAATGATAGCTCTAATTGTAGAAATGAAACTAGTAGGAAATACAGCTGGCTACCCCTATTTTAAATGCAGGAATTATGGTGTTTTACTACAGATATATATACACACACACACACACACATATATATATGTCAGGAATAAAACAGTTCTAAAACACTTCTCATACATGCCCCCTGATTTAGAATTTTTTAATTATTTTAAACTTGGACCCTTCAACATTTACCACATGGACAATTTGTTTAATTGCTCCCCCCTGTCCCACAAGACACCTACTCTTGTCTTTGAGAGGACCCACTCATTCGATCTGCTTAATTTCTGTTAAAAGCACGACTGCAAAAATTGTATCACATACATTAGGATATTTTAAACACCTGAAGTTATTTTCATCATTTCTGTTAGACCATGTTTCAAAGGAACCAAAACTGGGCATTGTTACTCTTAAGAAAGTGTTACAGCAAGTTTTAATACGCAAAGGATACATAGCTTTTCATCATCCTGAAAGGTGAAGTAGAGTTTCACAAAAAAAGGGTGATCCAGACGGGACATTACATCTCTCTCTCGTGTCACATACGGTACCTTGTTTTCTTTTATGATATGACGTTTTTCTAGAATTTTAACTTCATGAAAAAAAAGAGAGAGTAAAAATGCAAGAGGTACAATTAAATGAATCCCACCTTGTTTTGGAGTTTTTTGGTTATATAAAATTAACATGAAACCACTAATTCTGTTTCTTCAACGGGTGTTTTGTAACTGGACTACATTGATACTGTATTTTCAAAAAGTTCATGTTAAAGGAGTCAATACTTACTGGCATATTCTCTAGAACTTGCCAATTCTCGAGCCAAGACAACCTGTCGCCAGAGGAAAGAAAACATATTGTAACTGGCCACTAAACACATACACTAATATTGATCTTCCAATAGGTATTTGGAACACAGCAAAATATTTAAGCATGTGTTCATATTATGCTGGCTTCAGCAAGACTTCTGCAGAAATTCAGTTCAGCAGACCAATGCCTGTTTTGCCAAAAGACTTACACATATAAGAGTGTGAATACTGATTTACTTTATTATTTTTCCAGAAGAATTCTGAAGATAGTAATGTAAGTCAAAGTAAATTGCCAAATCTTCTTAAAGGGGAGAACAAAAAGCAAGAAGTACGCTGAGGAATACTCATAAAAATAATTGTCACAGTACTTTACCTAACACAGATGGCAAAGATTGAAAGATAAATTTTATCTGAGTGAGCAAAAGTAAAAAGTGAGACAGAACTTCAAACTATTTACAATTCGTTAAGAAAAAGATCTAAATAAAAGGAACAGAAGATTTCCAATTAGTAGAAGCAAGGGATGAAATTTCAGGCAAGCAGGTTTACATTTTTAAAGAGAAAAGCTTTTGTGGGAACACGAGGCTCATTTACAAGAAAGAACTTTATAAAAGGCAACTTTAGAGAAAATCTGAAAAGTCCGGTTGCACGAATGCAAGCAATAACCTTGTAACAATAGATGACCACAGCTTTCTGTTTTTCTCATTGTAACTTTATATCCATTTCAACACCTTGCTAAAATCTCAACTTCGTGCTATTTTCTTTTAATCACTGCACCAGGCTTGCTTCTAATCCACCCCTCATTATATTCTAATCTCTTGCAAAATCAGTTATAACAGGTTACTCCAAAATATTACTACACACACCTGATGCTAAATGCTAGGTATTTAGGAAATCTAAATAAGGCATTTTTTCAGATGAAAGAAGTGCATGCAGTTGCCCTCTTTAGTACTAGAAAATTGACCTCAGTTCAGTAGTAACAGGCACCCTTAATTTTTCTTAAAAGTTCATCTCCTACAAACACATTGAAGTTTACAGTATTTGATCAATGAAAATTTCCATTAGAAACAACCAGTCTGTTACAATCTGCATCTCTGCATAAGGAATTTTTGAGATCCTTCTGTGTACACACATAACACTAGATAAGATGTGCAGTCAAATGAGAATGCTATTAACTTCTCCAATTTTTGTAACTAGGTTTCATCAACCATATCTACCACAAAAGCTGACAGATGAAAATGTATCTTGGCAAATTAAGCTATGGACTGACTCTCTTCCAGTCCTGCACTGTATCCAATTTTTTACTATTGTATTTCACAGGTATTACCCACATACTTACATTGACACTGAACAGCTGTGTTCTAAGTACACATGACTGAGCACTTATCTGATAGCAGAAGTACTTTGGTATCCTCAAGTTCCTTCCTCACCAAACAAATCTGAGCATACCATATATCTTAATTTCCTCCCAACTAATAATCCAGAAAACCCCAGCAGACAAGCACAAAAAAAAAAAAAAAAGGAAAAAGAAAGAAAGAAAGAACTCAGAGGTACATATTAATACAATGTCTCTGTTATTAGGGGCTTATCCACCCTATGGGAAGAAGTAATATCAATAAGGAATGTAAATAGAAAGAAATTAGACATTAGCTGGATAGCTTAAAAAAAGACTTAAAACTAGCAGAAAAACAAAAGCATTCATAGAACATATAAATGTGTAAGTTGTAAATTCAGACAACAGCAAGGCAAGAAATGTAGTTAAACATCCCAAATCGAAGGAAGGGGAGATAGGTAGAGCAGAGAATCCTCAGAGGCTACAACGCAGAAATAATTGCCAACATACCTGGCATACATCATGACCAAACCCCACTCTAAACTTGAACAAATACTTCAGGCTGCCAGAGATTAAATCTGCATTTAAGAACTGGTTTTGGTCAGACAATCATACTTCCTTGGAGCTCCTGCTTTTAAGAAATGCCTCATTTATCGGCGGAGACAAAACCAAGGTGGAATATATATGTAACTCACTATATAGAAGGAGGTGAGCAACACAACATGCCACCTCAATCATGAGAATTTTAATTCTTCCACCACGTAACAGATATCATTCTGAAAGCAGCTTGAAGCTGTCTACAAAGCAAGTAGATTCTCATTAGTTTAAAAGAGCAGAACAACAAGTAGAAGGCCCTGCATTTGTGTGTTTGTTTATATCAACCATGCGTCCAAGAAGCTGCAGCTGCAGAAGAAGGTCCCACGAAACTGGAGAATGCTCTGCAGAAAAACCCTGAAGCCACATCATGTGCATCTCTGTTGTATTTAAAATGCAGCACTGGCACTAGGTGAGAGTTCGTGGTAGCTTAACAGAAGTCCAAGAAAATGGAATATGTTCATTATTACCTTGAATAAAATATTTTTTTAATCTGAAGATGTCATTGGATATACGGTAATATGAAGGCCCCTGCTTTTTGAGATAAACACTTTTCATTTACAACATTGGTGAGGATCTTGCGGAGTAGTCAGATCTCTGAGTCTACAACCATGTTTAATAAGAACAAATCATATGCTTTTCAACAAGATGTTTTGATAACGACAAAGATACATGCCCCACAGATCAAATGCTCTGAAGTTGATACATCAGAGGGTTGTGCTGCTGTCCGGGGAGACAGGCAGCAGAGCGCTGGAACAAAAGTTTATTCAGAGCCTGGGCTAAGCCCTATGAACTCCTCTACCTACATGGAACATGGCATTAACTTTCAGAGATCAAAAGCAGAAAGGAAAAGTGTATTACTGAAGCAAAGTGTTCTGGTATACCCAAGCCACAACAACTCTCTTGGACTCTTTAGGGAAACCTGCAAGTTACGCGAACTATGTGTTTGAGTGCAAAGTACTCTTGATGAGCACTAGAGGCCCGCATCCTAAACACTGCAGTAGGCTGTACTGGAAGAACCGGAAAGCCCCAACATTTGGAGACCTACAACCAAAAATTGTATACAAAAAATATCATACGAAAAAGATACAGAAATATTATTCTTACAACTGGGAAACTACCGAAGCATCAGATTAAAGTATTAATTGCTTCATGGATTCATTAAGGTAACACTTAAGTAATTCATTTTTGTGCAATGCTGTGGATGTGAGAAACAAAGCATTTAAGGCTACTGAACACAAATATACTGACTGTGACTCACTAAGTCCTCGAGGACCGTGACACTAGAGGCTGAGAAAGAATAATGGAGAAGTATCACTGTTCTTTCTTTCGAAAGCATCTGGCAGTACCTCCTGACATAGACAGGACATTGCACAGTTCTTACCACTAGCTCCTAGACCAGTTCCAATCCTTTATATCAAACTTTAAACATAACCTATTATGGCTATCACACTTACATTAGAAAGCAACGTTGACTGAACACCCAAGCATCAAGTCATTAGGATACAATGGAACTTCTGATCAATTTAAAAGGAGCTTTAAAAAAAACCCCATCACCACCCTTATTTAGGGTGACACTTAATAGGTAAGCTTAAATCCACTATATTCAATTCATTTACTCTTCAAGTTGTTCTCTCCACATTTCAATCTCATCAATCTTATACAACAAATTTTCAAGTTTATCTAAGATATCTGGCACTTCTTATAAAAAGTAAAGTTACCGTTGAAAAAGATCCTTCACCCAGAATTTTCCCAAATTTGAAGTCATCAGGTCGTTTCTTTCGAGGCTGTGGAGGCTGCTGTCCTGTATGTTGCTGCAAGGAGTTTGAATTAGATCTTGATTCAGGTGCTGTGCCCTCCATGTTAGATCCCTGTCTGCTGCCACAAGTGGAAATGACAGATGGAGTGCTGGAATCTGCTTGGTTTCTCACCATTGATGGGGATGAACAGGAGCATAACACCACGCTTGACTGGATTGGAACAGCATCATACTGAAAAGAGAAATGAGACTCTTATTCCCATACCTGACATAACTACCATGCACAACTGCACTTTATTTCCATACAAGAATCATATAAATTCTTCTTTGAAAGGGTCATAATTAAAAATCTCTTTAGGAGGGAATATTAGTATTTATTTTGGAAACGGCAGCTTCAATTTGATAAATAACTCTATTTAGGTCATGCTGTCATACAGCCATACGTCAAACCTCTGAACACTTTAATTCAAGAATGCTTTTCTTAAACCCAAAAAAATGCTCCTAACACCAAATTTCATGGTATCCTCTCCTACGAATAACATGACCTTACATTTCTAGTTATACAATGAACACCTGTATTTACCAGTAATATTAGTTCAGAGATCCAAGTTACAATGAACTCTAGATGAACACATGAAAAGTTTAATGGAGGCAAAGGACACATTCTTAATTTTTTACTTGGAATTTCACTTTCTCTGGTAGTATTTCTCTTAAATACACACTGGGGAAGGACAAGAAGAGGTAACATAAAAAAGGCACATGAGCTAGAGGGTTTAATAATCAGCAACACCTAAAACTTTTTTTGAAGAGTGCTCTGGTTCATGGCCTTTTAAAACAAGTGAGATTGCACTATTTAAATTGTACATATGGCCACATAAAGACAACCCAATTGCAAAACAAGAACAGATATAGCCCAGAAAACAGCAAGTACAAGAAGACACACTCCTAAAACTGATTAATGTAATATGCAAAGCAAATCATCATTTGGTACCCTTTTATCAATTTTCCCTAAGTAAGACCAAGGAACCTTGTCAGGTTGCTTTCTGCCCCTTTTGGTAATATACCTCAATTAGTCTGTCAGGGACTGCATCTGATGTTTTACTTGAAACTGGCCAGAAAATACAAACAAATAGGAGAGCTCTGCTAAACTACTGCTGACAAAAACAAAACAAAACAAAAAAACCCCAGAGGAAATATTTAAGAAAGTTAACACCATGGCTGAATATTATTTTTTCATCTCAGTATTCTAACATACATCCAGCAGAATGAAACTATGATTTAATGAAAATCACCTAATCTCAAAACAGACGTAATGTACAACCACGTCAGGTAGTCTGTAACATACATCATGTTACCAAATTAAAAATTACTTCTGACAAAAAGAATTTTTTTACCTCATTAATTTCAATTTGAAACAATTTTCTGCATTTTTGTCAGAAACCACCTTAGAAGGGAATTGGACTGGCACTCAACCAAGCACATGGTCTTAAAGAACCTAGCTCCCAAATAAGCGATTCCTCACGTGGCTGTGCTCTGTGCAGTAGGGAAAAGCTACCTTTATTTACTGCTAAAATTGACATTATTATTATGAAAACAGCATATACACATTAAAGTATATATGCTGTAGGTCACAATTCCTTTTATGTCTTATATACATATATTTTAGCTGGTACCTTCTGCAGACTAATTATTGTCCCCAGCATTTTCATATCCCAGATGAATCACCTCTCCTTCAGACAGCTACTCAAACAGCAGTGTGCCTAAAGATACACACTAGCTAGAATTAAAAACAGATTGCACCCTTTCCCATCAAGACTGCAGCAAGACTGACACAAGCATGAGTGCACAGTAACTGAAGTGATGCCAGGATAAAAAACAACCCATTAATTGAAATACAGTAAATAAAACACGCATACACGCAGACTAAATATCGGGATCTAAATGATGAACTGTCTCCAGTCACAAATGAGCAAATTAGGTTTTACAGGTTAAGAGAGCAGCAGCATTGCGGGGGGGTCGGGTCTGATTAGATTATGCAGCTAGCAAAATCACCTTGAAAAAGCAAACAAGCAAGAAAAAAATCCACCACAAAGCCATCAGAGAGCACTGTGAGAAAGGGGCGGGGGGAAGGTGCTGGATGCAGTGTATTTGATTACACAGTAGATGAAACTAAGTCACAATGAATATCAAGTATAGAAAAATCCTAAGGGAAGAGACAGAAGTAAAAGGACTTTGTAGGAAGAGAAGGTTATTTTCAGCCAGGGTGTAACAACAATTAGTCCCGACTTTCTCAAAGGAAAGTCAAGATTAGGAACGAGGAGGACAGAGAAACATGCAGTAGATTTAAAAGGATCAGTTACCTAAGAAATGACAGAACTATGCAACTAGGTCCGTTATGTTGCACCTCAGCATTTACAGAAAAAGGTAATTCCTACACTCGCCTTTCCACACTCCATATATTCTTCTTTAGTATTTTGTCCTGCATTATTTACCTTCTCAGTTTTATTTTGAAAGGCTCCAAAGAACACATCTGCAGAAACCACAAAGGTCTCTACATATATAATTTTCACATATGCCAGAGGTAGAATACAGGTCAGCTTATCTGATCTAACCCTCCACCATCACTCTTCTGTAAAAATCAGACTTAAGATCCTTCTTCTGCCAGATGCAGACACTTTTTAGTGAGAAACGAAGTCAATCACAGCAGAATTTTAAAATGTTCTAAACTGCATCTGCAATTCTCAGAAGCTTGAGGATGCTCTCCTTCTAGCAATTATCAACATTTCTCAGCTGGCAAGCCAGTGGAAGCACAGATCCTCACATAGTAACAACAGATTTACCTATTGCATGTCATGGATCACCATGGACCACACTGATTACCACTGATCTAGTAATTCTATCTCTTTAAAAAGTAGTCTCTAACACTACTTTCCCAAACCCTTTTCACTTACTTTCATATAGAAATTGCTTCATTCTTAGTGCAACATACTCTGAGTTTGAAAGCCTTTCATGGAAAAAAATAACAAGCCTGCTGAATGCATGTGGCATTATAGATCAACAGTCATTTCAAAATCTTCATCAAGTAATTTTCACTAAATCACTAGAAACAGGATTCCTTTTATTTATACGTGAAATAAGTTCTAACACTGTTCTTTTCCCCACTTGTCGTCTGCAAAGAGTAGAAATAAACTTTAAGTAAACTGGAATCAATGCAAAAAGCCCACTAGATAGCACTACGTTTTTCCTTTCCTCCCCACCACCTAAAAGGACTCATACTTTTTCCCTTTGCAATTCAGCATTTTGACAACTGCACTATCACTACAACTGTTAATGTATTTATATGCATCAAACACATACCACACTTCTCTAAAGCAAGTACAGCCACAACAACTGCACCTCCACTAGCTTTTTCCCACCACAAAATCTGCAACACTACTTTACTGAGACCATTCTATCAACACTGACAGCAGCAAAAAATACTTTTCGAGACTGGGCTTCTAAAACTTCCAGTATCCTTTGCTTCTGTACTGATTGACAGGATGTTGAACCCTGAAGATGACTGAGAATATCTTTGCTATTGCTGAATTTCTACTAGCAAGATCTATTACAAAGAAAATCACTATGAACAGGGTCCTGACCTCTCAGCTGTCTGATAACACTGAGTCTGACTGCTGACTATTACTGAATCTCAAGCTGCATTAAGACATAGGGCAGACATGATCACAAAAGCTCTTCCATCTAACTACTTCTAAGGCTAATTTTTTTGGAAGCAGACCATGGTAACAGAAAATATTTTTTACACAAAGCAACACGACCTCTAAGCCTCAACTGGTACATTTGTTTTGACTATAAATAATGCTAATGAGACTATAAGCTAGAAGATTAGCACAACCCGAGATTCTGCTAAAGGCAGTTTAAGTTAGACAGGTTTGGCCTGAGCTGTTTTGTAAACTGTTTTGACATTGACATATAAGCCAAAAGTTCTGAAACTGAAATTTATTTTGTATTGCTTACAATTTAAACATTGAAAACCTGGGGTTTCAAAATGAAAAAATTAAAAGATAAGCAGTTATATTTAATATATTCTTTTCATGGCACACTGGTGTTTCAGAGGGTTGACAAAGATGCACCAACCGCATGTGACACACATCTTGTATCTGAAAAAGAGCATCAGAAGGGGTAATTAACAGATATTACACACTGCTTTTCCACTGGCCTCCTCCCCCCTCATATCCCACAATTAAAATGTTAACCTTCTCTATGTTCCCCAATACCTAGTTGTGAGACTCTCCACTTCAAAGGTTATAGCGTAACACACCCTGGGAATTCCAGCGTGTTCCAAAAGAAAAAAAAGCAACTGATCAGGTCAGATACTTAGATGGGCCTGAATACATGTCCTCAAACTGCTACTAAAATGAGAATGCAGGCAAAAGCAATGTAGTTCAGGTACAAGAAACTGAAGACACAAACCCACTGAATCAGAGTAACAAAAATCCAACTAAAGGCCTCACCTTTCAGTGCAGAAAGCACAGTACAGTTTGCACCAATAAATACCAATCCCATACAGGAGCTGTTTGCAGGAAGCGTAATGATTATTGTGTGATCCCTATCAATATTTAACACCGATTTTCCTTTCATAAATTCTGTCCGTTGCTGCACCAGAGTGAAACGCCCTGAATGAAGACAATAATAGATGGTGTGCTTTCATAAACTGCAGTAAACATCAATTCTCAGACCTTATATGCTCATGTCTATTTGTGCTCTGGATGTCTGCCTAAAAATGGATTGTCAGACTTTCTGCTAAGTGATCAACAGCACCCTTTTTCTATTAACCAATTGTACATGTATCTGTACAGTGAGAAACAATATACTGATTAATCTAACTCCATTGCATGCCAGTTTCTCTTCATATACACTTAGAATAGCTTAGAAGTTTGTCAGATAATCTCAAGAATTTAACAATACATCTATCTGCCAACATTATTATTACCTTTAAGTAATTAAAATACTTGCCTAAAGAGAAAAACGTTCCTTAAAAAAGGTCACTAGCTGCTATCAGACTGCCTTTTGACTATAACATAAAATCAAGCATGTAATGAACGGGACAAAACTCACAGTAAGCCAAGCCTCAGAAGTACTTCTGAATGCATCACACAGCTATTTAACTGTTCGCCCACTTAACAGGTTAACTTTGACACTAAAATACATACACCCATACTAAAACATCATCGTAATTGGGAGGTATTTAAAGATATGCATTCTGCTCACACTTTCAGCTTGACAGAACTTCAACATGATTTCTAAGAGCAAACACCTGTCTCCAAAAAAAAAAAAAAAAAGAGACGAAAAGCATTTATTAAAAAAATATACTAGGTTGCAAAAATATTTTCCCAAAACAACAGGATGCTCTTTTCTACAGAGTTCTTTGAAGGCAACAGTAAGCCATTTTCTTCAAACTGCAGCAAACAAACCCTACTCCAAGTATTACTTATTTGTAGATATTTAAAAAGCATTAACATCAAACATTAATCTTGTGATCTTGTGTAGCAGGGGTTTGCGTTTATGTTGCGTAGAGCTTCATCAGCACTCTTTCAAACCTCATCATCAAATGGTATGCAAAAGATTACTGTAGAGAACTTAAAATTTAGCTCATAAGCCAACAAGCTGCCCCTTTAACACCACATATCTTGAACAAACTGACCCTCACAGTCAGTAAAACAGTCTGAAGCCAAACAATTTGTCAAAACCTACACTATGGTTACCAACTACTACATTTAAATGAACATATTAAAATCTCATAGTGCAACTATAAAAACTGTTTTAACGCAAATTCAGTTTGCAAGAGAATCTGAAGTCATACATCTATTTAGGGTGGAGTTTTTTGATCTCAGAAGTTGCTGGTCCCTCTGCAGTAGTGCGAAACAGAAGTACTGTTTGTCTACTGACAGCTCTTCCTTTGTGCAGTAAATCCGTAACACGGTCCATCCGTGAGTAATGAGGATATCAGCTTCATATTATATCGGCAAAAATATAGCTAAGAAGCTCAATGCTTTGGAAGCACAGAGAACACCTCTACATTCTTAGACTGCTTTGACCTTTAAGGAATAAAGGTATTTTATCCACAAGACTAATTTCATTTCTAGAGAAATTAATTTTTCACATACCAAGCAATGCTGATCCAAAATTTTAGTTTATGCAAATGCCCTTCTATAAAGTCAACCACCTTACATACAGTGGTATTTCTTGCCACTGATTTCCAGGATTCTAATTCCAAAATCGGGTAGGGATTGAAGCTAATGAAAGGACTTATAAGAACCTGCATATCAGCCAGTTACCCTCTAACCTCCTCTACTGCTAAGCAAAGCACTTAAGTTCCACGCATCTTCAGAAGCGGACTATTTAAGGCATCCTTCCACTACCTAGTGCTTCAAAACAAATCAGAAACAGGAAACCACACAAATCTCCAAGAACCTAAAGTCAGCCTATGGCCCATATAGCTATAACGTAAACAAGTCATTGAGAATTCATTTAACACAAACAGATCTAGGCTAGCTCACAAGAAAACAAAAGCCATCTGTGATCGCAATAGTCTGGATCCCAGGCTACACCACCAGCTACCTCACAAGGCACACTGGTAATCAGGTGCTGCGCAGCATAGATGGGGGCTCAGGTTAGCAAACACAAAAGGACTTCCTATGCCAGGCTCCTTGCTAGCAGCTCTAGGAGGCAAAGAGAACAGCTTGGGTGAAGAACAGAGAAGCAGACACACCGAAGTGGCAGTATATAGATGGAGTGTATGTACAAAGGATTCATGGCACAGTCAAGAACTCTAAATTCCTGCAGGATTACTAAAGAACCAAACATTGAATTTAGTATTTTCTTTTCAGAAGAAAGCGCTAAGCAAGTTAATCCTTACAATTTTCCACCATAAAGAATTATAAAATATTTGCAGGTGAAGTATTTACAGCTTGTCTTTTAAAGCAGAAAGCAACTCTCAAGTTCAATATTTACTAACACAGCGAACCACTTATTTCCTACAGCAATTTTGAGTAGAATTCATATGGTGTGAAAAATAAGGTTCCAGACCAAATAGCTAGCTTTGTGCATTTTGTATCCAGTCCTTTCAGACACTTTAGACTGTAGTAAGTTTCTACAAGCTTACCTGCAAATAAGATCTCAGAAAGGGAAGTGGGAAGGGAGGAAAATCTGCTTCTTCCCCTTGTTTCCTTCTTTATTATACATATACAATCTAACTTTGCCACTTGCAAAGAAAGTTTTTTCCATTTGAAATACCAGAAACAATAATTCCTTGGCATCATACATATACTTTGGAAAGCTCCGATATGAGGAACTTGGATTTTATCTTTCAAACATAGTGTTTTCTAAATTAAGGTCACTTTCTTATTTTCTGAATGGCATAAATGTGCTAGTTCTACAGCAATCCGTATAGCTTTTCTAGACAAATATATATATAAAAAATACAAGTTTACTGTTAAAAAATAGGTATTACTAAAATATTTCACATCTTAATAGACCAAATTTATTTTTATTACTTTGCCAGTTTACTACATTTTTCAGTCTAACAAAGTGATTGTGTCCCTGGTTTCATGCCTTCTGTACAAAAATTCCTGCAAGTACTTCAGTAGTCATCATCCCTTTCCAAGTTTTTCCGGCAATGCTGCCTTCCAACTGATCTGCTTTAGGCAAGTGCAATGAGCCTGAGCCTGCAGGGTATCTTACAACATCCAGCTACAGTAATCTACTTGTAGAGTTTCAAGAGCTAAATGAAACAGACTTTACTTCTGGCACTGTAATAGATCAATAACCCAAAGAAAAATTTGTTTTAAAAAAAAGTCTACCCACACAGTGGAATCATTGCTTAGTAGACCATCACTATCATACTCAGATTATTCTGTGGATCATGTCCTTTCACCTAGCTCTAAGCACTTTTAATGTTAGAAATATGAATGCATATAAAACTGCTCCTCTTAAAACTCCCAGTTTTTCCACCTTTGAGCACCTTTTCAACATCCATGTCTTCTGCTATTTTCTATTCCTGCAGCCTGCTTTGGTAAGGGATTTACTGAAAACTTATCCCAGTTAAAATCCTACACACGAGTGATAAAGACTAGTCATGGTTTTATGATGAAAACCCAAGAGAAGAGAATATTAAGTAGATAGGCTTGAAGGGTTTCCCCTACACACGTATCTGGAAGCTTTACATCTTCAAATAATTACAAACATAGCCTCTTAACATAGCCTAATCTAATTCTTAACATAGATGCAAAACTTACTCTATGTAAGCTCTAAGAGCCCAGTTCTTCGAAAAGTGTAGTTCATACTAGTTCCACTGGGGGAAAAAAAAGAAGCTAGCAATTTTGTTCAGCCAGATCCATGACTACACTATAGGTTTTATCAGGTCAGAAACACTGGTAGAAACTAGTAACTGCTAGTGCAGCTAAACAGTCCAGTGAAGATGTTGCTGCAAGTGAAGATATTAATTACCATACTTCCAGACTTCTCATTTTGAGAGGAAGGGCACTTCTTGGTTTGAGACCCAATATACTCACATTAGTATTAACAGCAAATAACTAAGACCACACTGGCACCTGCAACTAAAGCTGCACTAAAATACTTTCCTTCTTAGAAGTACAACTCCCTCCTTATGCCACATCTTCATAAAATAATGGAACGTTTTAGGAATTGTCCCCGAGTACAAAAATAAAGAAATTAACTGCTTTGGCAGAAAATTGCTAGAACATTCCTTTCAAAGCTGTGCTCTAGTCATACCTCCCCTCCCCAATCCCATCTTATGCATTTACAATTCAACAATCACAGAACTCATTATGTCATTAACTCCATCACATAAACATTAGCAGTAATTTGCTCAGTCTCAGAAATACTGGATTTCCCATATTTGATATCATCTATATTACAAAAAGGTTAGTTGAATCGGGCCACCTCTATCTGGTACTGCCTGCCAGTACACTCACTGACCAGGAAAATATTACATAGAATGGAAGAGAAGGAATTAAAAAAAATTACCCTGACAAAATATCTTAATTTTCACAAAAATGGTTGTCAGTTGCATTCCTAATTTTTCCCCTCTCTGCATGTTTTTCTTATGGGCAGGGACCTAAACTGTATACAGAAAAGGAATGGAAATGCAAGTATTTTGGATAAAAAACCCTGAAAAAGATGGGCAATAAGCAAGAGCAGAAGCACAAAGGGAAGCACACTCCCTGTTTAAGGGTCCAAGTAAACAGAAGTCATCTCTGATGCTAAGAAGCAGCTTTATAGAGCTGTATCAACTAGCAAGAAAGCAAAACGAATCCCTTTAATAATCAAAAACTGGTTTATTTCATAGACCTTGATGTAGCATTTCATGTGCTCTGTAGGGCTATTCCACATCGTACTTCTCATCCACATAGTACTTCTCATCTTCAGTCAATAAATATGATTCTGTGTAACACCCTGATGAAAAAGAATCACTGAGCATGAAGAGGACAGCACACTGAAACAGGATGTCAAGAATCAACACGGCTGTACCAGTCTCCACAGAAAACCCTCCTTAGCCAATTCCAATTGATGAAAAGGTTTTACGGGCTGCAGAGTGAAGCTTGGCAGTTTGCAACTGACAGAGCACAAGACCCAAAAGCACAGCAGCATGCACACGAGGATAAGGAACATATCACTGCCAGGCAGTTTTGCCAACACGAGTGAAAGCTGGTGATCATTTTTCTTTTCATGAGAGAATGTCCACACTAACTAAACTGTATAACTTACAACACAAAAGAAGATTTACCATTACCACGCCTGTATACCAGCTACAACTCCATCTTCGAGATACGTCAGTGCACACAAAACGAGTTTTACGCTGTCAGACTAATGTAAACAACTGCGTTTGAAACGGCGTCCTACTGTGACCCTCACGATCTTCCTCACGCGTTTGTTCCTACTACAAAAGAAATCGATTACAGAGTGACAGGTAGCTCCCACAGGGCAACAACGCCTGTTCGGCCGGCGGGAGACGGCCTGACATAGCCATGCCAACGCCCCGTACCCGGAACCGAAAACGGAGGTCCGCGAGAGGCCGCGGTGCGGCCCCTTCACCATCGGCCTCACCTCCTCCCGCGAACGGGCTACGCTCGGGGGAGAACGGGGCCCTCCCGCGAGGCCCGCGGCAACCCAGGAGCGGGGGGCGGAAGAAGGACCGCGAGCAGCAGCGCGAGAGACAAGACTAGCCCCACAGACGGCAGCGCCCATTCACCCTCCCTGTTCGAGCGGGTGCAGGAAGCGGGGCCGTTCGCGAAAGCCCACCGCGACCCCGCCGCCGGCAGAGCGCTGGGCAAGGGCGGCCACCTCTTACAGGGTGGCCCCGGCGCCTGGGCCTACTTATTCCCTCAGCACCCCGCGGGCCGCGGCCCCGGGCGGACTCACCAGGGGGCTGCCGGTGCTGGCCATGGCCCGCCTGGCCCGCGGGCCGCCCCCCCCGCGCCCGGACTCACCAGGGGGCTGCCGGTGCTGGCCATGGCCCGCCCGGACCGGGGCCGCTCCCCACCCGTTCCGCGCCAGGCGCTCGGCCCAGCCTGAGCCAATGGGGCGCCCGCGTCCCCCGCCCCCGACGTCACCACAACAATCCCCCCCGCCGTAGGCGGGTCTTCCGCGCACTGCGCTCACTCACTGGTGGCGGTAACTGTTACTCACACGCGAGCTAGAACGGAGCGTCCCCCGTCAGCCTCAGCGTCCAAGCCGAGATGAGAATGCGCAGTTGAGGGCATGGCGCCCCCAGGAAGCTGCGTAGTTAAGGGCGGAAAAGGGCGGGACCGCCGGGCAGCACCTCCCCCGACACTCACATCCGGGTTTGTGCCACGACGGCGGCGTGCCGTGGGAGCGGCGGATGGTGGCGCCAGCGCGGCGGGCGGGACTGCCGGGAAAGCCGCGCCCTCCACACAGCTCGGAATTCGAGTGCGTCATGAGTGCAATTCCAGTGCGCTTGTTCGTTCCTGAAAACTTGCCTCGTCTGCGTAACACCCGGGCTCCTTCGTTGGTTCTGACAGGCCGTTTTCCCTGTTTTCCGTACGAGCCCGCGGTGCCCGTTAACGGCGTCCTGTCAGTCCGTGTGCGAGCCCGCCGGCCACGGACGCCGGGAGGCGGGCCAGCAGTGCACGACACTGCAGCGAACAAATTGAATTTGTCAAAGAATTCCTAGAATTGTGAGGGATTACTCAAGAGGATGAGGCAGGAAAAGACCGTCTAGTTTACTGAACTGCATCAGAACGTACAAGATACAGATATTTAGCTTCAAGTGGGGGTGGCGTGGAGGGCCAGGGCAACCGCAGTGTCCTGGGGTTGATCCACTTTTTTCAGAAAGGTTTTTGAAATAGCCAGCCTGAATCAACTTTCCTGTATGATAATTTTTTCGTCCTTCTGCAGATTAGTAGAATAACTGATCATAATCTTGTAGTAGGTTGGATGCATGGGTCAGTGGACGTGTGTATGTGCGTTTTTTTGTTGGAAGCCTACCTGCACTCTTCAGATGGTATCGATATTTTAGGCCTCTCAGAGAAACTCTGCCAAGTAGGAAAAAAGCTTTTGTGTAACTTAGGCCAGTAGTGCCGTAACTGTGTTGTGGCTACTGAATGCTACTGTGATGGTTTTCACATATGTGAATTGAAAGAGATTATCCTGGCGAAAAGGCAGATTCTTTTCCATGTGATCTGGTAAAAATTTTTTGTCCTCAGTTTACAGTTTTGGGTCTAACTAGACAGTATCATAATGGTCCACACAGCTGCTTGACCAGCTGGATTTATGTTTATATCCTTGGATACTTTCATAAGGCTCAAAAATTAGCTAGTTTTTTTAAGGCTCAAAAACTATCACAAAACTAGTAAAATTTGTGGATTGCACACAGCAAGTTTACAGCTGTTCCAAACATCATACAACCAAGAGTTGTGAACACAAAGAAAAGGAAGGAACCAAAAAGGGCAGACTTGTAATAGTATTACATGACTACTCAGTTAAGCTTTATGTGTCAAGACAGTTCTGTGCAGACTCGCATCCTGTTCCAGTTGGGCTTACTTGTGCACATGTGATACTCTGATTCGGCTTCTCTGAGCTGTGGGTCAGCTGTACAGACTATATGTGTATTTCAGTATGTAGGAGCCAAAGCAAACATCAGTCGGGCAATGGCATCACTATAGGCAATTTGCTAGGTTCTGCTGCTTAACATCAGCAAACTGTAACAGTTTCCTTTCTAGAAAAGCAAATGGTGCCTTTAGAACAGAGGTAATAAAGCACACAGTAGCATTTAAAGCCACGAAATACCAGTATATTGTATGTAATCCTTAGAGATGACAATGCTGTAGAGTCCAGTGGCTTCATTTGGCACAGTTTAGTGTACCAAACCTGCTGGAAAACTTGGACAGTAGAAATTTTTATCTCCTGTTCAGTTGAAAACAAACTGAGAAACTAATTAGAAAAGGGGACAACCACAAAATCTACAAGTTTGTCATCAGTCTTAGGAAAAAGGGAGAGTAAGGGCCTGTTATTGTTCAGGAAAGGGAGTGAATAATAGATAATGTGTAATGGATTGAAGAACAGAGTACGTCCTTTTTCTTCCACTAAAACAATCTAGTTTAACAATGAAGATAATATTACTCATTTTAACAAGATAATAATAGTCCACGAAAAAATGAGTTAAAGTCCTTAGCAAGGGTGTTAAATTCTACAGGGACAGATGAAATTTGCCCCAAAGTATTTTTTTGGAAAATGAAACAAAACAAAAACACCAAAACCAAACAAATAAACAACCCCAAACAAACCAAAACAGAACAACCAAGCAAACCATAAAGAACTGAAGCAGTCTCTGCAATGTTGAAAGTTATTTCTGAGAAGCCATTCAAGAAGCCTAGAGGACTTCTGAATGATGGTCTCATCTTCAAATGTAGGAAAAGTAAGGCTGAAAATAATGCTAAACCAAGTGAATGATTAAACAGAGAAACAATATAACTTGATTCAACTTCCATCTTTGACAAGAAAGTTTACTTGCTGCTAACAGGGTAGATAGTATATAATTTGACTTTGCTAAGATTTTTGACACAGTTCAATTTTAAAGGAATACTAAGGAAGCTAGTTGACCTAAATGCTAGCACCTAGTCTTGTTAATGAATAATTAAATTTTTTGATAATGCGTCTGATCATTAGCAGTTCCCCGTTAAAGTGAAATGGCATTTCAAGGGGCATTCCAGGCTCAAACTTGGTCTGATTCAATATTTTCATCAGTTTTGGTAATGAGATAGAAAGTATGTATACAAGACTTGTGATATTATTCTGGGAAAGATTTTAGTCACTTGGTGAGACAAAAATGAGGAGAAAAAATATTTTGACATATTTAAAATACACTCTAAATAATATGAAATTACATAAAGTGCAAAGTATTGCACTTCAAAAAAAGAAAGCAAATGTATTAAAATAAACTCTGAAATAATAGGTTACTAGCAATATACTGAAATAGGATGTGACTGAGAGCTACAGAGTACCAGAATTTAAGTAATGAATTAATAGTGAGATGTTACTGCAAATAAATACTATTTTAGCACATAATGACATACAGAATTTGAGAAAGGCAGCTAGTACTTATTTCATTCTTCATGTAACAAATGAGGATGCAGTTGAATAGTATATCCAAGTCTAGGCATGATGCCTTCAGGAAGCTGTGAATCAGCTGGAGAGAATCGGGGGAAGGAGACACTGCCTGTGGTGGGGGACGTGGGAGAAACCGCCCGCGGCGTCCGGCGGGCGGGATCTGCCAGCAGGGGGCGGCCTGCGCCCAGGGGCATCCGCTGGGCCGAGGAGCGGGGACACTGCCCCGGAGGGGAAGGGCACTGCCCCGGGGAGAAGGAGGCACTACCACATCCACCCAAGGGGGCTATCCAGATATAACATAGCTGAAGCCCGGGCCCAGAGGCCATACAGGAAGCGACACAAAGACAACTGAAGACGAGCTGTGTCCCTCAGACCTAGGTGGAGGCTAAATAAAGCTTCCATGCCCTGGGCAATATAGGTGAGTAGAAGTCCCATGTGAGACAAACAAAACAAAACAAAACAAACAACCCCCAAACACCACCAAGAAACAAACCCACAACTAAACCAAAATCTTTGTCACAGAATATTTTCAGCTCCTTAGTGGCTTACAAGCACTACTTAAATATTTTCCAAAATAGTTTCTTTCTGCAAAACTCAACAGAAGAAAAAGGGAAGAATGCTGTCTACTTTGTTCTGGTGGCAGGTGATACACATAGCATGCACTCGGTAGTCCCAGGATATGAAAGGCTTCATAGGTTTGATCAGAGCCAATATTATGTCTCCTTATTAGACTGTAGTTCTCTATCTTCCACTTGAAGGATATATCTCACTCTTAGAGGTGAAAGTCAACCTTAGAATAGTTCAGACATTCCGGAATAAGCTGTGAAAAACCATAGCTTAACCTAATACCAGTCTCAAACATGACACCAAAGAAAAGAACAAAAAAAACTTAAAAAGAAAAACACACAAAGCAAAAGGACAGGAAAAAAAAGGGGGGGGGGGGGCGGATTATAGCCTGCTTTTTTAGTAAATTTGTAGTATTTCAGTGGCTGAATAAAAATGAGGCTTTGATTGTTCCAAAGACCTAATTGTAAAGCAGAGGCATTTTGGTTTTAGCTACAACAATTACTATTTTTAAGTAACTCCATAAAAGCAGAAGCAGCTGAAAGTTTTTAAGAGTTTCACCTGGAGAACTCCTGATGTTGGAATATCATTTCAGCCTTTTAACCATCAGCCTGTCATCATCTGCAGACTCAGTTCTTATAGTCTTCCTATCTTGTCCTAATGGACACAAACAGCAGCGTCTTTGACTTTTCCTTTCTTTCAAGTACTTTCTGACTACATTCAATCTCTCAGTTTTCTTTTGCTTCTCTATTAATGAAGTTTTATGCTCTCCCTTCCATAGCCTGACCTGCTTCTCCTTACTCATATCTGAATATAATTGTTCCCACTCTCATTTTGCTAATACAACTGGTACAGAATACCTTATTAACAGAACAAGATTTTATGAAAATGGTTCAATTTCTGTGCAGACATGTTCATAAGTAAGGGCTATCAAGATCTGATTAATTTAAGATACAATTGATCTGACAATTTCAGAAAGCATCCCTCAGATTCTGAAGATTTGAAATTTGGGACACTACATCAAACTACACTATGGGGTCTAAAAGTTTGGGATCACCAAAATCCTCCAGGTATGTGGCATTGTTTTTCTGATTTTCTCATCCTGGGGAAATTACAGCAACTGTTAATGACAGCAACATCATGTTCTCCTCTTGCCATTAGATTGTGGCAGAATAAAAGAAGCACCCTTGAATATAGTTTTTGCAAGTTAAAAGGCACCAAGGACCAGAAATGGGATATTTTTTCAGGTATCAGAAAAGCCCTTTGCTTACAACACTGAAAACAAATCACTGCTGTCACCTCCTATGGCTGTCACACAAATCAGATGTTAACTCCTCCTTCTGTTCCCGTTTTTCTCACAGATGAAGACTCCTCACAACAGTTCTCTGGCTTAGCACGCTTTTTTGGAAGGATGTCTCAACTCATTTCTTCTAAATGAAATCTTTCTTTGCCTTGTCAAAACTAATTTGTGCTGTCACCAGAGAGACAAGGGAAGCACTCCAAAGAGGAAGGAATGAATGTATGTGACTGTGTATATGCGTGTGTCAGCTAGTTCGGATGCATGTGTACATATCTCAGTATGCTTGCTAAAACTGTTGAGCCCATTAAATCTAAGAGATACAACTAAGACTCCAGAAATCTGCTTGGTAGATGATTAATCATGTATAGGCTTTTCTGTGTCTAGGGCAGAAAGTAAACCTCCAGAGATTCAGCTCAGAAAGGCTGTACCTGTTGTGCAGTTCTGGAGAAATAATAGAAACCCTGGAGAGGCAGTGGGCCTGGCCTGTTCTGTGATTAAGTAAAGGTCATTTGTGCTGTTCTTGTTTTTCACCTTTCGCCATTAGATCAGCCCAGCCACTTAACCTTGAAATAAATATTTGTTAAAGCAGTACATGAGGCTTACTTATTGCAAAATAAAAAGTTACAACCGTTCAAGATAATAAAGAACAAGGCCTACTGTCTGATTATCTTTAAATACAGCAATTACAAATTCTGATCAAATCAGGAACTCTTTTAATCCATCAATATCATATTAAGAAGCAGAATTTCCTTCTTAAGCAAAAATAATTTCTCATGATTTTATGAAAAATCATGCATAGTTTTTACAAAATGATGGAGTTTAAATCATGGTTCCTCACATTGCAAATATTTCTGCTTCCAAGAGGCACACAATTCCAATAGTTCTTCCTGAGGAAAACAGCAGGTCTGCTGCTTCCTCCTTAGACAAGAGGGTTACTGGATCTTGCAGCCAGGAGGTTAATTTAGGGAAGGGCATAGTCGTGTGTCTCTGGGACCGCAGATGGTGCTGGAGTCAGGCTTTGCCATGCCTGTAGGGGTAGTATTTGCTAGATAGAGGACTTAGTCACGATCTTCTTCTGAAGTACACAAGTTGAGGATTTATTTTAAAATTATACATGTTTGAAACTGTTTGCACAGTCACCATTTAAGCTGCTTGGAAGGACAGTGTTGGGAGGTGATCTGAGAGCACAAGGGACTTCATAGGCAGTATTCCTCAGGGAAGGTCACTGATCTTTCTGATGTTTAACACGACTATTGCCATTAGAAAGCTTCAGTAGTTCAGCAGAAATCAAACCTCCTGTGGTATCATTGTCACACAAAGTACAATAGTCACTACCACTGAAGGACACATCTGCTATCCCCAAAGATTCTTGAAGCATAAGAAAGTCATCCTTTCCATGCTGTGAGTGAGAGGGATAATTCCTTCCAACACTAGGGCTCTCAAGGTTGTCTTTAATTATTTCAGAGATTTTCAGGCCGACGGTATCATCAGCATGGCTTGGTGCAAACAATAGTCCCGGCCTCAACTCAATCTCTTCTGCTTTTATGTACCTGCTGGGGACATACTGCTCGCTTGGACCCGAGGCAAATTCAAAGTTCTCTTCTGCAGTAACCAGATCTGTGCTTCCTGTAGGTTTCAATGAGATTTGGGAAATCAGTTCTTGGATGTTTGGATCAGAAATTCTATCTGCATTCACGTTGCTTGAGTTGCTGGCCTCTTCTCTTTCAAGTTGGCTACAAGTCTCATTTGGTCCAACCCAGTCCTAATGAAAACATCAATAAGTTGGGGTCATTTTGCATAGTTATTCCAAAATAACTCTTCTTTCTTTATGGCTTTGGCACAATAACCCAAATGTTTAGTGTAAATCCAACAGGCTAAGTTAGAATAGTAGGGTAAAAAACCTGGCTGCTAATTGCACAAAAACAAGATTACACCACCAGAATATAATGCAAGCTGCTGGTATTGCTTTGGTTTTGAAAGGGTGCACCTTTTGCATTCAGTCTGAGCTGGGAGCCACTGGAAGAATTCCACTTCTAAGGAGCAAGAAGCTGGACAGAAGCTCTGGTGGTTAGCTGGTATGTGGAAGCAGGAACCTGTGAAACTATAAACTCTCAGGAAGGTCAGAACCACGTGTCAGTAATTCTGCTCAGGAGCTAGAATGATTAATCCCAGAAAAAAAATCCTCCTGTCATGAACTGAGGGTCATAAGAAAGAAGTGAAATTTATTTCTTACCTTAAAATTCCCATTGTGCAAACTATAGAGTGGCTGAAAGAAAGCAGCTGGCGTGGGAATGTTAAAGCAGGTGAGGCTTTTTGCCCTAAAGTAAGAAAACAACACTTAAAAAAAAGGGACAGTTTTTCTGTGTTTTGTCTCCATGGTACTGGTTAGATGAACCCCCCCACACTTATGTTAGTAAGATTGCATAAGTAGCCCACTCATCATAATTTCTGACTTCTCATGCAACTGTTTGTCTGCCACCTGTGCACGCATTTAATGTTTCTAAGCTGAAGTACAGTCTCATAAGTTTCTTAGGAATATGCCACAAACTTAATATACTGGTCTATTACTCATTATATGCACTGAGCTGTTTAAGCATTTGTTTATCATCTTACTTGATCTAAACCACTGTTTCTGAAAGTGTTTTAAAGAGTTCTGGTTTCATTACATTTAAACAGAGAAATTCTTGCAGACATCCTTGCCCCTTTATTAGAGTCTGTCCTGTAAAAATATTTTATCACATGGACATCATGTATTCTGTTTCTCTAAGAATGATGTGTATATGGAGCATAATAATGTATGTCAAGGCAAAAAAGAAAGCGGTAGGAGATTTACTTATGCTCTGCCAGCATAAAAATTGCAGAGGATGGTTGAACCAAGGTTCTAAAAACACTTTTTTCTCTGTACAACTTGGTCTCAAATGAATCGGAGTCAGTTTGCCTATATTGGTATTTTACCTACGGACTCCTGCCAGGAATATAACAAGTAGCTTAACATTGACATCAGTTTAACCGCCTTTATGGATTGCTGTGTACTTGCACTTTTAATTTATCTACGTGAAACTTCAAAAATTTCCATGGGCTTAAATGTCTTTAACTCCAAGAGACCATCATCCTTGGACTGTAGCTGAATTTGGGAGTCCCAAAGGTACTTTGGTCTCCTTAAGGACTGTATAGTGGGTCATTAACTATTACCAGCCAAGGAACATGTCACATTCCAAGATTGTCAAAAGACCTTTTGGAAATGACTGAGTTTGTGCAGCAGAAAGAGGAAGGAAAAGGGTTATAATGACTCTTGATTTACACTTTTCAGGCCATAAAGATCAAGGGGAACTTAATGAAAATCACATACCTTGAGGAAAACTTGCAGTTCCAGAATAAATACAGTAGAGTGCCAAAACTCAGAGGAATGAATAAGAACTGCATAGTTTTGGTATTTAGAATCTTTTCAGAGACTTTTGGGACATCTAGGAAAAGAATCAGCACAAAAATTTTTAATAAAAATTCTGGAAGTCAAGATAGAACCCTAAATAACCAAGCACTACAAATGAAACAGCCTTTTATTTGTAGCGAAAGGCCTTAAGGAAAGTAATTTGGCTATGAATATTTGAAGAAAGCTAGTTCTGATTTGAAAAGCTTAATTTTACCATGTATCTTCTTTTTTTTGGAACATGGACATGAAAAGAAATGAAATAAGATTAAAACAACATTCTTTGTACCTGGTCTTTGAAACACTGTTGTCTGGCTCCACTCACTCCACTGACTGTGGTACGAATTTTCATTTTCCGAAACTTTGCAGCGAACTCTTGCAGCATAAGCAATGCCACTGCGGAGCTCTGTGGCTTCAATTTCTACCTGTGGCAGTGAACTGGGTAGTGTCTTGTTCAACGCAACCTGCAAAGTATTACAAAGCATTGCTGTTGATGAGACTGGGCAAAAGGATGGTCTTTTAAATACTCTCTTTTTTTTTGTTTTTTCCCTTCTCTTTTATTTTCCAGATTTTTTTTTTTCTTAGATGCAAGAAGAGGGCCTGCATGATGATGGATGACTTCTGCAGGGTTCATGAGAAGAAGAGTTATTGAACTTCAGTATTGATGTTTTATGTAAAATCTCTCAGCCTTAATATAGGAAACTAGAAAGGCCAGCTTAAGTCAGCTGGTGGAGAGCCCTGAGCTGAGTGGCAAGGCCATTGTACCCAAAGAACAAGGCAGGATCACTGTATGCCTCATCCAGTTACCTCCCAGGACATGCTGTACTCCTTATACTGCAACTCATATTGGAGAATTTCAGCAAGGTACCAAGGCACATTCCACACACTCCACCGTATCTGGCACTTGCTGGCAGTGGCATTGCTCTGGATGTTCAAAGGTGGATCAAGTTTTACTGCAAATAGAGGAGGAGGAGTTTTTTTCACAGTATTTGGGACACCACAAAAGAAAATGCATGATATTAGGGTGACTGAAGTCATGGAAGATAAAGCTGGGTCTAAAGAGGGATACTAACACTAGCAGTAGACCAAGTTAGCTTACAGGATCAGAATAGCTACAGATCTGACGTAAATTGATGATAACTCCAGTAGTCCCTAGGGTTAATCTTGCAAGCAAAGAACCTCTCTGGATATCACATTCTGCCCTTACAACATATGACTAATATGAGCAGGTTTTGAGCATTTCTCTCTAGTACCAGGGCATGGGACATTCAGTTAAATCCATGACTCCTCATTACATAATTTCTTAGGGAAAAATAAACCAACAAAACGAACAAATAATTGAGGCAATCCAATTGCAAATTACCCAGGGCACAAGAAAACATGATGCAGATGAGAAGTATTCTTGAATGGTGCTCCAGAGCCAGCCCTCTCTGAAGTCTGGGAAAAGTCAGGATGGAGAGACTCAGTGACTGCATCCTTACTGGTGCAGTTCACACAGTGAACTGGGGATGGGCAGTCTTGCTTGTTTTCATTGTTTTCACTTGCTATCTTTGAGACATCCTTTGTTAGACAGCCTATCAGACCTATTCTGAAGCTTCTGGGCAGAGCCTGAGCTCACAGCTGCCCTGGTTCATACTTACTGTGTTTGCGGGGATTGTACTCGGGAAAGGTCATGTATGTGTGATTACGTGCAAAGAAGTTTCCTTGGAGAGAGACTCTATAACCATCTGTTTCCAAGATCTGGCTGGCTAAATGAATTGTGCAGTGGTACTGATTCTGCGTGCTCTCTGCGGCAGTCAGTTTGCAGCTGGCGTTGTGGCCCTTTGACCAGAGGCTAGAAGAATAAAAAGGCTGAAAGTTTCTTTTAAGTCATACAATTAAGTGCTTTTCAGTTTATGGATGTGTGGCAGCTTAGCACACCACAACACTCTGGAAGACCATGAACCTCTTTAGTGCAGACAGCAAGCAAACCAGCAATCCAAAAGCTGGCAGGATGGCAGGGCTGGATAGGGAGGAAGGAGGCACCTTCATAACCTTACTGCTGAGAGCACCAGATCTCACGGGAGTTGCACATAGCACCTGGTAGCTGTTCGCTGCTCCCTCTGAAAGTGAGAGGGCTACTGTCACTGCAGGAAAGCAGATGGGTAGGGGGGAAGGAGTGGATGGACAGTTGGTTACAAGTGCATAGCACAGAGGTAACAATAAGCTGTATATTGAGTCCTCTTTCACTACAAACCAACCAGTACTGACAGCAAAACATGTTGGAAGTTGGTTTGTCTTTTTGTGGTTTAGCCATTTATTAGTAATTTTTTTACATTGCATGTGATCCCGCAAGAAACTGGAAGATCACAGTTTATCAGTTTGCCCATTTTTCTGTATTAATAAGAGTATTATTAATAAGAGTATAAAATCCAGTATTAATAAGAGATAGGTTATTTTTTACTTAACTGTAGCAGAATGTGAGGCATCTAATGTCAGAGTGGCTTACCCTCATGTAATAGTTACTGGCAGTCAAGACAATGTTACTACATAACCTAAACATATTCACCTTAAATTATCCAATGAGTTAGCAAACTATTTACCCAGTTTCTTCTATTAGAGGAAAAACTATTCAGATAATATTCTAAATCTCTTATTAAAGCTTATAACTCACTGGACTTGTATTTATATATTTACTTACATAGATTAAACCATTAAGTGTTTAATTGCTAGGCAAAAAGGAAAGAAATTATTAGAAGTTGATTAGGCAGCTTTATGTAGGATGGGCTCTGGAAGTTCCCAGGTCATGGGGACCAGAGGCTGGAAAGGGAATGTTCTCTGCGCCGAGATGCCTGCCAGAAGGGTTCACTGAACAGATGGAGAGCCCACAGCTGACAGGAGATCATGCAGCTGTTTGCGCTGGACCTTTGCAGCAGCCCCTGAGGCTGCAGGACCACAAAAGAGAGCAGCTTCTGAGGCAGCCCAGGTCTGGAGTGATGGGGTGGCAGAACCATCTGTGCCACAGGTCTCCTGCTGTGGAGGGAGCGAAGCCCGCAACTGGGCTCCATCTTTTCTTCTCAGTGCTGTCATGCCCATACAGGGCTGGAGCTGCCACAGACAGCTTTTGGTGTGCAGCTCTTACTTGGTGAAATGCAGGTGGAAAGGTCCATCACCCACGGGCTTCTCCGTTACCCACACGCAGCTCACAGTAGTCACGTAGTTATTCAGGCAGCTCAGGCTGCCAGAGAGCTCTGCAGAGGAAGGAGACCAGAACTGGATTCATGTATCACTGAATGATGCCTTGCTCAGTACATCAAATAAATGCATTACTTGCTACTACTTCCTTTGCTGACACTGCATCTAATCTTCCTCATCATGTTCTTACTCTGTTGTAACACACTTCACTGCATGAGATGAATGTAAGATCTTAGAGCAGGGACCTCGGGCAATGGCTACACTTTTTCTGGTGCCCAGCTTGTCCAGTATGTGCTCAGTCCCCTAAGCCTGGCATTGCCAGCCAGCTGTACTGGTTCCTGGGACCTGGGGAAGGGCAGTCACAAGATCTTGGGTTGCATACTGAAGAGTCTGTGAATGGAAAATGAGCACAGGCATGTAACTGTCTTTGTACAGTGGATGTATTCCAGATCTCCTCTTACCTCTCCTTCTTCCTCCACCAAAGACCAGTGCAGCAGCAATGCACAGCTGGAGGCCCAACTGCCACACAACTCCTCCCATTCCAGATAGTGTCTAAAACAGAATAATTGTTAAGAGCAGTTTTGTCGGTATTTCTACCAGCAGGTTGAAGCGTTAGCAGCATGCTTCTGCCAGCCTGACAAAAACTGATCCTGAATCTGTCAGAGAGGGCACCAACTCAGCTATATCATTTCTTCTATAGGAACTGTTCTTCTCATGGCAGTAAATAGTACTTTGTACTAAAGCACCAGCTGCCTGAAAGGAAATCTACAATTCCTGAAATTTGATTGAGGGTGGGAGAAGGTGTGGGTGTTCTATCTTTCCTTCTTCCTGCATTTTTGTCATCTAGTTTATGACAACTTAAGAGCAGCAGAGAGCCACAGTGGGTTGGAACCAATGTTCATGCTTCCCCAAAGCCTGTTTCTGACCATAGTCAAAACCAGATGCTTAGAGAGAATCATAGCAATAGAGCACGTTCGTCTCTGAGCATTCTAAGCCTCCAGACATCTGCAGCTCAGGGACCTCATGGAGCAATGTTATTTCTGCATATTCAGAAAATAGACACAGAGAATAACTGATGTGATCCTGGTCAAAGCACTCATTGGGAGACATAGAATACTTAGGGCCTAGTCATTACCCCAATTCACTGAAGGGTTATGTAAGGATGTTTGAAGGGCATCTTCTGCAATATAGAACGCTACATCTCTACAAGGTTATGCTGGGCTCACTCTCTTCTCTTTCTTTTAACCAAAAAATCCATTCTCTGAATTGTCTCCTGATGAAGTTTTAATTTTAAATTATACTTTTTCACTAAAAGTTTCTGATTTGATGATTTTATGGCAACATTTAATATGAAGAATATGGACCTGATCTATTCAGCAATATGTGGTGTTTTAAAAAGATGTTTCCAGTTTGCATTATTTGCTGTTACCTGAACACAGCAAATGAGCCCAGCACCACTGCAAGGAGAGTGCTGCTCCAAGGAGCCTGAAACCCAGAAAACTTGGAGTGAGTTTGTAGACAGAGACCACTAATCAGTATAAACAAAAACAGTTTCTTGAAAAATTTAAAAAACATTGAAGGAACAATGTTTGCATGACTTGACTAGTACGGACACTGAACTGAACTTTACAGCTGGGGTAACAAGAGGGTGGGGAAACGTTCTGTCGCAAAAGAGCCTGGGTTAGTTATTATCAGAAAAAAAAGAAAAAAGAAAAAAATAACAAACAAAACTTGCCAGAGATTATGATCTCTCTTTCAGAAGAGCCTGGGGAAAGGGGAAAGAGTGTCAGGATAGGAGAAACAGTAAGTACAGCGTTAGCACAGGACCAAGCGGATATAGCCTGGCTATAGAATAAGATTGTGACTTCTAACCAACAAAGAGTCTCAAGAAGTCTTGAATAGAAGTGAGGGAGAAAAAGCCTGTGCTTAGCAAGGACTGTGATATAATCATTAGGATTAATAATAATCATTAGGATTGTTTTACTGAAGAGATAAAATGATCTGCTCCATGATCAAGAATATCCTTCCAGTCATGAATTTCACAAAGCTAGAAAGCAACATCCACGTATAACTTCTTGCATGTAATTATGCCTGCCTATAGTGTCCCTTGTCTGAATTAAATTGTAAAATAATTACGATGTTTCAGGAACTGATCAAGAGAAAAGGAGTATTTCTGGCTTTTACTTCACCACCTCTTCATTTACAGGTTTTTCATAAATATCCTGTTTTGCTGCAGACTTTCTTCAGAGTGGGGGTTGTCGAGAGGAAGTGTCACCATTAGCTGATTTTAGCTGAGGGAGGCTGGGAGGCATGAAGCCTCTCCTGCTTATCATTCTAATCAGGTTTGCTTATGATCCCTGTGATAAATACAGTAATACTGACTAAATATGAAATAGAGAGAGCTGCATTAAGTAGAATTATACATGTGCTTACAAGAACTTGTTCAGGCACACAAACAAATAAACAAACTTAGGTCAAGATAAGTAAACCAGGACAGAATGTTTCCAGGTAATTGCTACTAATTTGATAAACTCCCCCCACTCCTACGCAAGAAGTTCTTTGTTCAGTTCTGCAATGTTTGAAATGTGTCAGATATTTCTGGCTCTCTAGCTCACCTGGAAACAAATACAGCATGTTTAAATGCAAATTTTTGTGTTAGAAGCCATAAATGTTAGTCATAAGTAGGTCATGGAACTGAATTCTGAAAGACTTATCAGAAAATAATTTCAGGAAATAGCACATAACCAGCTGAATGAGATTCTGCAGTACATTAATGCAATTAGAGGAGCTAACATACAGACTGTGGATACATATCAATTAAAAGAAAAGTTATTGCAGCTACACGTAGCATTTTTAACACCATTAATTAGTTTCTTCTGTTGGAATCAACACTTTAAACAAAAAATTGCTGTCAATATGAGAACGGTTGTGAAAAGGGCTGTAAGAACAATTTAGTCCTGGAGAACTTTACTCAGAAATCAACAATTAAAGACCAAGTGAATCTCTAACTTAAGCGAAGGAAAGGCTAAGTAGCCATTTCACACCAGCCATAAGTATCTTACATGAGAAGATGATTTCAGGTAGGAGAAAAGTATTTTCTTTTCTTTTTTTCTTTTTTAAATCTACGAGAGAGAAGTGTCCAGTAGCTGGACACTGAAGATAGATACAATTAGGCAGAAACAAAGTGAAGAATTTGTGCAAAAGGGATCTATCTTTATTGCTGAAACCTCTTGCCTGAACATATGCAAGACTATAGTAGTCTATAAATCTTGGTTAGGTATCTTAAAAATAATAAAAAATCCTATTAGCTCAGATGGAAGCCCAGTTCTAGTAGCACGGGTGCAATTACAGCAGCTGCTAGCAGTGGAAGACAAATCAACTTCTTAGCCAGATGTCTTGGGGACCAGACTGCTTGCTGCTTTTTTGTGTTCTAATGTCCAGTTTCTGCAACACTGCAAAGTTGTGGGCGAAGGCAGAAAAGCCATATGAGAACTAGTGTCAAGAAGGGAGAACCACCTTCACTCTGCGGGAAAGAGACAAAATGTCTGAGATGATACCCTGAAATGATACAGCAGGCATGCTGCCAGCAGTCTATCAGCACCAGGAGGTAGGAGTGACCTTGATTTCCAAGGTGGTCTCAAGCTGGTTGCAGTGGTGTTTCCATCCTTTCTGTATGTTTCCAGGGCAGAATTCTGCCTGTTTTCTGCTCGAGGAAATGAAGCCTTGCAGCTGTGCCTTTCCCCTCCCCTCCTGTGGTTCTTGCCTTCACTTTCCAAAAGCAATTTTAAGTAATTTTAACCAGAATTTGTACAACACATTTTCCAAATGCTCTCAACTGCTTGTTAACAGAAAGACAGATGATTGACTGTTACTGCTAAATCTGTTAACCCCCAGATTTGGGGCGCAGTTGAACACACAATAAAAAAACATTTTCTTATATGAATTTGTAAGGTAAAATTATTTGATAGATACCACTGAGAGGGGAAGTAGTACAAGCAGTTGACGACACAGTGTCAGCATGTGGGTAGCCTAGATATCATCTAGGTTTTAGAAACTCTGTAAAGCAGAGCTTCACAGGGAGACTTGAAGAATGAGTTTGATGTAGCCCAAGAGAATTGTAAGCAGTGCCTTCAATGTGTAAACAGTAGCATGGAGGATGATTAGGAGAAGTAGATTTAATGATCTGGTGGGAGGTGGGAGCTGACAGAGTTAACTTCTAGATGGGGAAGTGAGAGATGACAAGAGGACAAGAAGAGGCTGTCAGTGACTTTAAAAGTGGGGACAAGAAGCTTGTGCTTGATGAGATAGAGAAAGAGAGATAGAAGAATTGTATAAATAAACATAACGGGCTCAAAGGGATGGACACAAAAAAGATCTTTGCGTCTCTGACTTTTGGATGACTACAAGTAAGATCAGCTTTACAAAGGCCTGATAAAACATGAAGTATCATATAAGAGCATGAGCAAGGATTTCACGTGGAGATGTGTGCATAAGATTGTTGGGTATCCTTTGATACATGTGATATTATGTGCCAGACCACAGCAGACAGCCAGGAGTCCTAAGTTTAATTCCACTTCTGACATCAACTTTTATATAAAGTATATTGCTTAATCAGTGTAATTTTTTCTTGTTGCAGCTCATTCACATGGTTTTTTATGCTCACCTAAATCTTAGAGGAAGTCAGAAGCTTCAGGCTCTGATTTGGCAGCGGCTCTGGACTCTTTCAAAATGTATTTTGCTCGTTGTCACTCCCAGAGCTAGATACTGATGTTGACAAGACACTCAGCATGATCTAGCAATGCATGTTTGCAGCCCAGAAAGCCCGTCATATCCTGGGCTGCATCAAAAGCAACATGACCAGCAGGTTAAGGGAGGGGATTCTACCTCTCTACTCTGCGCCTGTGAGACCCCCACTTGCAGTACTGTGTCCAGTTCTGGGGTCTTCAACATAAGAAGGACATGGAGTTGCTAGAGCAAGTCTGGAGGAAGCCACAAAGATGATCAGAGAACTGGAGCCCCTCTGCTATGGAAATAGGATGAGAGAGCTGGGCTTGTTCAGCTTGGAGAAGAGAAGGCTCCAGGGAGAATTTAGAGCCCCTTCCAGTACATAAAAGAGCTAGAAGAAAGCTGGAGATGGGCATGTAGTGAATGGGGCAAGGGGGAATGGCTTCCAACAAGCAGAGGGCAGGGTTACATGGGGTACTGGGCAGAAATTTTTCCCTGTGAGGGCAATAAGACACTGGCACAGGCTGTCCAGAAAAGACATCCCTACCCCATCCCTGGAGGTGTTCCAGGCCAGGTTGGATGGGGCTTGGAGCAACCTGGTCTAGTGGAAAGTGTTGAGATCCATGGCAGAGGGTTTGAAGATTCCTTCCAACCAAAGCCATTCCAGGATTCTATGATACAACGAGTGTTGCACAGTGGGAGCAGACACAGCAGACCTGGACCCTTGAACACTCAGTTTCTGTTCCTTATATCTTAGCAACTAGTCATAAATGACCTGCTCTCCCTTGGCCGTAATCCCTTCCTTTGCTTACATCTCTTCCAGAGGCAGCACCAACAGGCACTACTGAAAGGCAGGACACTGACTGGCACCTACAAAGTGAAACAGTGACAGGCAATAGCACGTCTGTACCAACAGGCACACCCTTTCATCCATTAAGATTAACCAAAGTGTAGAGTCTCCAGAGCAATCTGTTATGCTACTACATGTAATCGGAGGGATACCCATTGTAAACAATCATCCCTGCCTATAAGAAAAGATTTTTGTAGGTCCTTTAAGAAAAATTAGTGATACATTGTCTACCTTCTGAATACCTAGGCCTCTAAGCACGTCTGACAGAAGCACATCAAATGTGTATAACAGGCTCACATGAGCCTTATCCTGGGGAATAAGGAAAAAGTAGTTGGATTTTCTTATCTGCACAGATTATCAGAGAGAACCCCATATAACCAGCCTTTTTCTCTCTTCATCTTTGGACAGCTATTTTCCCAACAATTTGATGCCCACAAACAGCCATGTACTTTTAGATTTGATATACTTGGATCCCAGAAAAAAAGCTGCTACAAAGGATGACTGCAATAAAGCAATAGTCATACACACACATATATATACACACATACATTTAAAAAGTTTATTTATGTCTGCAAAGTCCCAAACACTGAGAACTATTTTGGCTGGATTCCTTTACATTCATCTCTTGCAGTCAGAGGGGAGTACCTTGTTCAAGATGGTCCTTCTTTCAAGCACAATCCATCAGAATTAATGCAATAGTGTTATTTTGTGCTCAGCAAACTATCAGAACAAAAGTGCAAAGACACTTCTGGTCATTCTTTTGTTCTAGGTTCCTAGTTCAAGAAACAATAAAGAATTCCACATTTAGATAAAGAAAATATTTTTCAATATTTTAGCTCAGTAGATGTCCCCTAACATTACATACTGGAATGCATAGAACAGAAATATGTTAAACTGTCTTACCGGCTCAAAAGAAATGTCACTTTTCACACTGCTTCTGTCCCTTGATAGTGTGGTTTGATGATCAGGCAGTAGCAGCAGTGGCATAATAAAGCAGAGCTTACTGTGCCTGATTTTAAAGATAATCTCAAGAACCAATGAAAAACGACTCAGATTATCAGATTGAGTTAAAGTAACTATATATGTAATTTCTCATTAGTCATGGAGAAACAGGAATTTCTGCTAAAGGGTTAACATTTAAAAGGCCAAGTAATTTGCTGAATAGAAAAGCATCTGCTTGCAACTTTTATATAAATAGGCCAACAAAAGAGCTTTCTAAGCAACCTAAAGCCATTTCCTAGCCCTGTCTGGATGTGGGGCAAAACTGCTTCCACCCAAGACCTGTGCCCAGCTCTGCTCAGACCTCTGCAGCACCCCTGAGCTGCCGTGTCCTGTACTTCGTCCACAGCTAATTGCTGCACTGTGCTCAAAGGGCAGCTCTGGAAGCAAAGGCAAACAAGCATTGCAGTGCTTCCTTGTCCTGGTCCTAGAGTGTATAAGGGACAGATTTTCCCATGCCCAGCTGCAATGATGCAATGGCAGTGTTACAGCCAGGAGGCATCAAGTCAGTCCGGTACATGGGTCTAGTGCCAGAGAACAGAGAGAAGCAGTCAAAGAACAGACTGAATAACAGTCTGCCAATATCAGCTTCTGGGGCCAAGAGACAGGGAGGCAGGGGCCATGCAGAAATGGAGATGAACATTTCCAAATTGGTACATCAGAATGGATTGTGGTGCTTCTCCCAGTACCTGCTTTTTGACTCTATCATTCCTGGGGGAAAAAAAATTTCCAAATTAGAACTACTAGATCAGGGACATTTGCAGTTTGCTCATAAGAGGCACTGAAAACCTCCCACCTCAAACCCCTCCACAAACACAGTGACAACTCCCTGACCAAAAGCTTAATTGTTACAGCTTGCTTCAAAGGGAACAACCTCCCTTATTTTAATACCCTTGTGCCTCACACTTGTTCATGAAGTCTGCCTCCTAGGGTAAACAGAGATAAGTTCCAGCCCAGCATAACACCAAACCACCACTTCTATCAGATGTACAGCCAGAGAGTGTTTCAATAACAGAAACAGCTCCTTCAGCAGTTCTGGGGCCATCAATACAAACGGAAACAAAGAGCACACAGAACTGAGATACAAAGGGCCCCAGAAAAAAAAGCAAGTTTCTCCCTTAAGCAGCCTGGGGTCAGTTACCACAGTGTAGTTTCTGAAGTGAAAATAGCTGTGAGATGAAGCTGCAGAAGACTGTGTTGAGACCATCAGAAATGCTTCTGCCCAGTACACATTTGCATCAACATGATCACCATGCAAGCAGCCCTTGTAGGACAGTGTGGGGCAGTCAGCTCATCAGAGCAGTGGAGCTGGGGCGATCCTCTGCTGCCTTGTGGAGGGCATGTGAGGGACCAGTAGAGCAGCAGGGAAGATGCATCAGCACATGAAGACAACACCTCCCATGGCTTATCACAGCAGATGACAAGAAAAATGGAAAATAAGGAGGGAAGAAGCCAAAGAAACTAATGTATCTCAGAGCAGTACCCAGGAAGCCGCTGAGCCAAGGATGTATTGAGGGAATAATAACAACATGGGCAAAACTAAGTCATGTAGTGTAGGTCCAAAATCAACATAGCAGATTCCGTGGCGGATCTGAACAATCAAACCAGAGGATGTGGACGCAACGCAATACTGTCCCAGCATTCACCTATGAAAGAAACAGCTTCTCTTTACTACAGTGCTCTCTTCTGTTTAGGGAGCTGTGGGGTTGCCTATAGTCTCAGGTAAGAGAAGGAGGTGAGGGAAGAGAGTTTATTGGTATCATAGCAACAACAGATTATTACTACACTGGAAACATGCATCATTCACCACCAAGGTTCTCTCAAGATATGACCTTCTGGACCAAGCAGCCTATGGGTTAGTAGCACCATGCCTATGCAAGATGAAGGTCTTCACATTCAATTTCAGTATTACAGTGATTTTTTAAGACAATTAACCTGAACAAATCAGAGATACAGAGATGTCAGAGAAAAACAGATTCACAGTTACAGTGCAGTTTCATATTTGGCTTTATTAGCTAGCAGAAATTGCTCGAAATTTTTGTTACTGACCTGTTAACTGCAGCAGAGCAAGTCCAAGGCAGAAGTGGCAGGCATATCTAGGTAGGACAACGTTTCAATAATTTTGGCATAATTCTAAAAACTGCTCAATTAATATGCTTGAAAAGCGCAGGGAGAGAATCTGACTCAATAGACAAGCCGAATAGCGAGAGTTTGTTTAGATTTTTTTATGTTTTGAAGACTTTTCATTTGCAGACTCCACCTGGAAAGGCAAAGTCTTTCTGAAACCTGAGTTGTGCTTGCTCTCTAGTACACACATTTCTGTGATGACTACATAAGAATTGGTTTTGATCCCCATGGACAGGTCTGGAACCCTCTGTAATTAACAAACTACTACAGCTGAGTTTAAAGAGCCAAAGACAGTAGAAGGAAAAGTAACATCACATGTTGCTTGGAAAGGGTAGGGGAACTTTGATGTAGCAAACGTGCTTGCCATGGGTTATGTTTCTAAGGTTCCATGTACAGCCAAACTCTCAAGTCATGTGAGAATACCAGGGAAAATAACTTAAAGTTTTGTACTCCTTATAAGGTTACTGCAAAAATTTTTGCACATCTACATAAGCCAAAGGATAATTTTCAAGGTACAGTTGTTTTTTTCTGACATTATAAAGGAGGGTTGAGCTATGATTCTAAAAAACCCCAAACCCCAACAAAACCCAGGAGCAATCAATCACAACACATTTGAGACATTAATAGGATAAGTGGCAATAGAAATAGGCATATTTCTGTGGACCTAACAGGTTTCAGTTCATGCAATACAGATTACACAAAGTAAACTTTGTTTCTCTTCCAAATTTTGCTAACACTTTGCTCCTGTCACACTATGGAAAAGGCCCCACATTCATCCAGGCAACATCAAAGGCCTTAGTTTGTCTGTGTCCCACTGACAGGGCTGTCAGAGCGACAGGAGACCCACTGCTTGACATAGCTCCGTGGAAAGTCTTGCCCCTCCTGCTCAAGAGGGATGGGACCACAAATGGTCTGACTGTTTTGCCCAAATTCACAGTCAACTGGACTTCCACAGTCTGAGTCCACAAAGCCACTGTCAATAGTGTCCAAATCTACACAGATCAAAGGATAACTGTCACTAGGCCTTGTATTGTGAGGGAAGAAGTCATAGGAGCCTTCACTGTAAGAAACACTTTCACCATCAGGAGAAGGTAAAGAACCTGAATTTTCCAAATCCCACTGATGAGGCTGCAAGCAAAGGGCTTCTAGGATGCTCCCCACCCCTCCTTCCACTCCCCTTTCTCCTTGTTGATTGACTGGGACACTTGTGCTCCTCAGGTGGTCTGTGGACACAGAGCCTGAGGCAAGTATTTTGTCCTGTGTGCTCAGATCAGCCAAATGCAAGTCACTGGATATCCTTCTGTCTTCCTCATCAATGTTAACCTTGGGATAAGCAGGTTCTCCAGCACTATCATCTTCCTTGTTGGTATGCTCATGTTCCCTGTACACATGGTTACAGCTGCACTGGCAGTTACAAGATGTAAATTCATCAGCCACAGTCACTGTATCAATTGACAAGTGCCCATATGACTGGTCCTCAGTCCCACCACTACTGTTTACACTACACCACAGGGACTGGCTATCTTGACCTGGGGCAGTCAGGCAAGACACACAGGGCTTGCAAGGCAGATTCTTTCTCAGCTCATGCAGCTCTTCCTGTAGGGTGCTGTTGGAAGGATGCATGGTGTAAGCTTCTAGGACTTCTGGAAGGACTATTCCCCATTCAAAGAAATCAAAGGTCATTTTCATATGGGATGCACCAACCCACTTCTGCAGAAAAGGACACACAGGGAGAGAGAGGTTAGCATCACTAGGTTTTAGGTTCCACAGAAATAACCGAAGTTCTTAGGCTTTTAGAGGCAAAATCAAACTCTAAAGTCACTGACTCCTCCAATATAACAGTGTAGGAGATACTGTTATTATGAGACACAGGCAACTGCAGGAGAACTAACTGAAGTAATTGAAAATAATTAGCTCTGAGAGGTTTGGATGGGTTTGCAGTTTTCTGTGACACTCCCGTCAGGATCCCAGGCTTCACAAACCACATGAACTCAGCTCACACATTGAGGCAGCACTTATAGAGAAAAAGGAGTAGAGATGTAACATAAAGGTCTTCATGGCACCAAACAGATACTGGAAAGCTGTGGTTCTTATATCTGGAGATGTTTGGCATTCCTTTGAGACAGATTTCCCCTTCTACTACCCTAATGAGAATCCCTTGCCCAGGAAAGCATGGTGGCCTTTTAGTCTGTCATGTGCTCCACTCACTTGTGTAGCCCATTTATACCTTAAAATCTCCGTTATGAGCCACGTAAAGAGGTTTGAAAAAGGGAGCAGGGTCTGGGATGCAAGCCACCTTCTTCCACAAGCTGGAAGAGAAAAGAGAAAGGCTTTAGGGTTAAGCACACATTACAGATGCAAAGCAAGGCATCTCCAGATCCATTTCAAGGAACTGGAATCACCTGCCCAGCCTTGTGAGTTAGCAAGTGGCTGAGGTTCCAAGGATGTCTTGTGCTGCCAGAGCCATCTAATGGCCTTTCTTGTGAACCTCACTTGGAGGTGAGGCCTCAGCGCTTGCACACAAATATTCACACTAAGGAAAGAGGTTCCAGTTTTTCCCTTCCTGGAAAAGCACCAAATGCTAGAAATGCATTTTCCACTGAGGCTGGGCTGGTTTGTGGTCTGCAGGCCAGAACTCTGCCCTATACAATTCTGCTGTGGACCTGGGCTGTGCCAGCCCTATTGCTGCACCAGCCCTTTTCCATGTCAGCACCCCTTATCTCTTCAAGGGCATGAGAAGCCTCTGAGAGGGACAGAGGCCTCCAGCCAGCGTTGAGGGGCCTATGTCAGCTTTGGAAAGGGCCAGGCTAGCTCTGGCTACTGCTGTATCTGGCAACTGCAGAGCACAGACAAGACCAGGAGAACAACTCAGGAGGCTGTGTGGCCCTTGCTCCATCCCCATGTGCCACCATCTTGTCCCAACCAGATGAATGGCAGCAGAGTCCCAGAGAAAAGCTGGTCACTCCTGGCGGTACATCAGCTAGAGACCATATTTGGCTGTCCCTCATAGGCCCATAGCTGCCCACTCATAGGTATACAAGACTCAAGGAAGGCTGCATGTGAACACCCCATCTTTATCAAGATAGAAAAAAAGCATTAACTCCCACTTCCTGAAGCATTCTTACCTCTGCTGTTTGGCCAGAAAGGTTGTGATTGAGGCCATGATTGCCACAACAATACCAAACAGCAACAGCCATTCCATGCCTGCTGTCTGTGTCACTGCTGAAGAAAGAGACAAGGTCATGCAGGCTCACCTTGTATTTATAGCCTGGTCAATAAACAGGAGATGGTGAGGAGAAAAAGGGGTTTTGGAACAGAAAGTTGTCAAGCATTGGAATGGGCTGCCCAAGGAGGTGGTGGAGTCACTATCCTTGGAGGTGTTCAAGAGACTGGACGTGGCACTTAGTACTATGATCTAGTTGATAAAGTAATGATCGATCAAATTTTGGACCAGATGATCTTGGAGGTCTTTTCCAACTTAAATGATTCTATGAGACACCCTTAATTTCTATCCCAGATTCTCTCACAGGGATACTGAGGCTATCACCTGGGCCCCAGTACTCCAGACAGGTCTGACTGAGGATGCTCAGAGAAGACAGTATCAATGAAAGGAGCAGTACATCAGCTGCCCTATGACCTGGCTGCACCACAGACAGACAGCCGACATACTTAGGGCAGGATGGCTCCTTGCCACAAAGACCCCTGTTGTTTCTGACTCCTGGTTTAGGGACACCTCCACAGATGATCTGTGAAGTGAAAGAGTGAAGCTGATTAGAGACAGGTGTTGACTAGATGACTGCTTGGTGGCTGCTCTCCACCCGTGATGAAAAGGGGCACCTTTGAGATCCAGAACTCAGATATCCCTTAGCAAATGGAGCCTGGCCCTGCTGCCACAGCACCGCGTACACTCTGTAATACTTCAGTTCGAGCTGCAGATGAGTGAAAGCAGGGAAGCTCAGCACATGCTGCTGGCATTGACCAGTCATTTTGCACCTGCTCTATTGGAGAGCAAAGGCTCCTTATTTTCATAGCCTCTGTTCCACCATGACAAGCATCAGTGTACTTCTGAGTATAAAATACTGTGAACTCCCCGCAGAGTGGTGGCTACCAAACAAAACACCCATGCCCAGCATGATCAGAGTCCAATCACAGAACTCAGGTTTGAGAGCAGGATCCCCCTCCCCTCAGCTGAAGACAACACTAAGACCCAGTAGAGGAGATCTCCCCCATTTCTGAAAGCTGCAAGCAGGACCCTGGACATTTGACACTGAAAAGGAAGCTAGAGGCCGCACTCCTGCAAGTGGCACCCATATGTACAGCCAACCCCACCAAACACTCCTCTTTTGTCACACAGTGAGAATGTCAATACTGACAGCCCAGGCCTCGGGTTCACATAACCAGTAAGGAAGCTAACCATACCTGTCTTTACTGGACTGTTTAAAATTTGTTCTAATTAGTTAGATTTTATTAAATTTCTGAAAGCATTCTCTGATACTGGGCTAATTGAAAGGGCAAGGAGATCTGGCAGCATGTACCGGCAGGGCTGGTTTTCAATGACAGCGGAGAACTCCATTCACTCCAAAAACCACCATAGCCACTGTCTTCCCGGGGTCTAGCTCTCACTTGGAACTCGTACTCAGTGTTTGCCTGTAGTTCCCATGGCAGGAGCACCAATGTCCGCTTATCTTCATGAACAGCTTTAGTCTTCTGAGTCTGTGAACGATTAAACACCAAACACGAGAGTGACTGCTTTTACTTTGCTCTCCCTGCTGCACAGTGAGGATGCCTGCAAAGTAACCCCTTCTGCTTTCATGTTGTTTCTGCAAGGCCATGCTCTGACTGGCCAGCAGCTGCATGCAATCCTGGTGGAGCCTTCCATGCAGGACAGCATGAGAATCAAATGAATTATCAGCCTTTCTCACAGGATCTAATACTTCTCACACAGCTTCTGTTTCTCAATTAATTTTTGGGTTTGCCTGTTTTCAGTCCTGTCAAGCAGAGAGACATTTTTTCTAAACCATGAAAACCCTTGTTCCACACCAGTGCTACTGTCCTGCTTGTGCTGGCTTCCTCTTTTCTGGTACATCCTACTTGATGGTAAACTGATATCTCACTTACCTCCCAGGTGTCAGTTCTTCTTTTGTAACGCAGCTGATATTCCAACTCCTCATTCAAAAAGTAGTAGGAAGAGTTCTGGTAGATGGTTTCCCAAGAAATATTGTAACCCTCTGAGAACAAAGCGGTCAGGTTGAATGGAGGCTGTGGTTTGACTGGAAGACAGGATGGTGTTACCTTTCATAAGATTACTACAGTTAAGAGATGGCCCAGCATGGTATCAGCAATGCAGAGTGAGTAGGGAAAAAAGCTGCCCTGGCAGTGGTGGGCCTTCCTACACCAGAGAACATCCACAGCCTTCCTGCCCTCAGCCATGCACAGAACCTCACATGTGAGCAGCGTAATGAAGTCAGGACCATGTTTCTCTGAATATATCTTCTGCTTGTCTCTGAACCTCCTCATTGCCTAAGGAGCAGGAAAGATAGTACACAGTGCTAATAAACTCCGGGGAGATGTAAAATGTAGAGCACCTTGATCTTCTCATGACATAAAAGAACTCTGTGTAGTCATTATCACTCGCAAAGTTGGGGAAATACCCCTCAATGTAACAGAGTCATGAGGAAAAGCTGAGGCTAGGGGACACTGCATAAACCCACTGCAATCCTGTGTCCCAAGTGTCCAAAAAGCAAGCTTTTGTATCCCTGCAGGGAGTGTTTGTGTATTGAAAAGCAGTAATGCAAAACTCCAGCAGTCTGCAGGGCCCACCACTGAGCTACGATGCCTTTGGATGAGGACATCTAGGAGATATGCATCGCTACCCAATCTCTAGTCTGTCAGTGGGAGCAAGGAAGCTTCCTGAAATGTTATGGCATTTGTCAAAAAGATGACACTTCTCAAGTAAAGTTTAATTTCAGAAGAAGACAAATAGAAAAATCCTATGGCTGCGTGGTGCCCATCTGCCTGGCTAACCACTCCTTTTCTTCACAGATTGCTATACAACCCAGAACATACCAACATTCTACCAAGTCATCTACATGACCGCATTCAGTCTTCATGTCATGCAGGAGAAATTATTAGGAATTGCCCCAGAAAGGGGAACTGCCGCATCCAGTACATCTGGGACACCTTGTGCCACCCAAAATAATGTCATGTTGGTTCAGGTGTCCACTGCGAAAGCCTTTTGGGAGCCTCCAGCTCCTTGGATATTACAAGGGAGCTGGAGAAAGACTTTTGACAAGGGCATGTAGTGATAGGACAAGGAGAAATGGCTTCACACTGACAGAGGACAGGGTGAGATGGGATATCAGGGAGAAATTCTTGGCTGTGAGGGTGGCGAGGAACTAGCACAGGTTGTCCAGAGAAACTGTGGCTGCCCCCTCTCTGGAAGTGTCCAAGGCCAGGTTGAATGGGGTTTGGAGCAACCTGGTCTCGTGGAAGGTGTCCCTGCCCATGGCAGGGGGTGGGAGCTTAATGATCTTTAAGGCCCCTTTCAACCCAAACCATTCTAAGGATTCTGTGATTTGTGACATTCGTAATGAAGCAATTCCTCCTGTCCTTTAGAATGCAGCCAAGAACAAACTCTTGCATAGTCTAGGTGTGAGACTGGTCTGAGGTGGATACTTATCACCTACTGCTTCACGGGGGAAAAGGAATTTCCCCGTAAAAAGCATGGACCAAGCCAGCTCTAAGCCCAGCTTCAAGCATAATAGCAACAATAAGAACACAGTGCTTTATGTAGATGAGTGTACAGCAAACATAGCCCCACACTACATGCTGCAACTCTCACTCCTTGTCCAGACTATCCTAGCACATAAAGCCAGACAGTATTTATCAAATTCGTAATTTTTGTACTTACTGTTGTCTGACAAATAAAAGTCTTTGGAAAGCACATGCTGCCTATCAGCTATCTCTGTAACATCCACCTGGATTTTGGTATCTGCCAGGAGTTCAGTCATGTCCACAGTGCACATGTACTGTGTGTGACTGGTGTTCCTTGACAATTGCAGGAGACTGCAGGCAGCCACAGTATTTTCTGGATCTTCCTCAGGAACCCTAAAAAAGCCAAAACAAACAAGTCCGCATGTATCACATGCTGTAGTTGGATTAATTTGTTGCTGAACCAGTAGGCACAGGAAATGATTAAAATGAAAAATCAACATATTCAAATAAAAAATTATCTTTGAACTTCAACAGATTTCTTTTTTCCCTCCTACTTGCTCAGCTTAGCATCTTTGAGAGAAATAGGAAAGTGTTTCTGGAAAGGAAAGGTGCTCCTCAGGGCTACACAGCCCAAGACTGCATCTACTTCCTTGCAGGGGCAGAACAGCAGCCATAGAGGACTGGACAATCTGCGTGAGCCCTGCCATTGCACACGGGTAAAAGTTCACTTTTAACAGCAGCAAAGGGCAAGGTATTCCTGTGGCAGCAGGGAAAGCAATGCTAAGGAAACTGGAGTCAGCATAGCAGTCAGCAGCAAGAAGCACAGTCGGCAGAGACAGGAATCAGGGGTCCTTTTCTAGAGAAGGAGTCAGTTCATAACTGGAGAGCAAAATACCGAGTAAAAAAACCAGCGTGGCAGCAAGAATAGGATTTCTACCTAACAAAGAGGACAGAAGGTCACCACTGTGCTATGGCCATGTAGAGGCTCTTGCTAACTAGACTTTGCTCATCCTACCAAGACGTACCATGTTGCAGTAAGATTGTATGAACCGACACCCAACTCATTTTGCAGGATACAGGACAGGGTCTGTACATAGTCCACAAAACAAGTGAGGTTTTCACAACACATAGCTGTAGGTTTGGAAAGAGAAAACACAATATCAACTTCCGTGATAAAGCAAGCAGAACTTTGTATCAATATATGCACCCCTCAGGGTTCCCACTAAATCTGAAAGGAACAGATCAGCCTCTGACAACCCTCCTCCCTCCCGCTGAAAGTCTCCAGTTTTGGGGCATAAGATGTGTTTCAACTCTACAGGGTGACAAGTCATTGACGGCAAGCTAAGTGTCAAACAAAAACCGATTAAAAACGCTGTGGCAGCCAAAATCAGGAAATGCCCAAATTGTGACTGAATTTTCAGACTTATCCCCGTCCCCTCTCGTACAATCACTACAGCAGAGTCACGTAGTTCTGCAAGTCTTAGCTTATAGAGCACATAGAAGAGGTGTGATAACCCAATAAGAAACAGTAGCATATTCAAACATTTTAATGATACCACTTTCTAAATTGAGTACTGTTCCTTGCTAGTCTAGTTTTCATTGTACATCTATGTAGCACTTTGCACATTTTTTTTTAAAGTGCTATTTTAGTATTTTTTTCTTTGCCATTCTCTTTTCTGTTTTCTAAAGCTTGATATCTGCAGCATCAATACTTTTTATGTCCAGCTCCAGAGGCTTGAAGTATGTTTTTCATGGAATTTGGGAATAAAAAATATTGCAAATTTGTAGTTACTTTAATTTCTATTAAACATTCTGATAAGCACAATTTATTAATTAAATAGAATTAAATTAAATAATAAATTAAATAATTAAATAATTTAATTAATAAATTAAACAGACTTCTCAAGCAACCTTGAGAGGCAATTGTAGAACTTACACTGGTCATTAGGAAAATCAAGTAATTTTTTGAAAGTGGTCGCAAAGCAGCATTTATATTCTTGCACTTGTTCTGCAGGAGCTCTGCTCACAGAGCAGTATCCAGTATGTGTTGTATAAAAGTACCATTGTCCTGTGCATAACACACTTATCTCCCTGGATTTCAAGGCAGGTAAGATAGTAGCACAGTGAGAAATGTCTACATTGACAAGTCCCCTCCTGACAGCTCCCTGGGCTGACAAGAACCACCACCATTACCCTAGGAATGGCTGAATGAGGAAGAGCCTGCAGGAGATGCAGCATGCCATGCTGGTTCAAACCATGCCTACTGCAGTGACCATTCATTTCTGACATGTACAGTCATGTCATGTCAATGACATGACTTTTCAATGGGAATAAAATTGTCATCATCTAGGAAAAGACTCAAAATTGTTACATTCACGCTTAAATCAAGCACGGGTCCTCCCCTACCATATCGGCTGCTCCCAGCCTCCTGGGAACACACTACTTTGCAGCCATCAGGCAAACAAATCCTTTGATGCTAACCATGCTGCAAGCTCACTTCCCTTTGTCGTTCTGCTGCTTTCTTGGTTAGAGAAGCTGCACTCCCTGCTTCCTCCTTCCCTGTTGCAACATGCTTTGTGTCCAGAGTGTTGTTTGCTGATGTGATATGCTCAACAATTCCAATGCCCAGTCTTACAGTTGAAGCTGTATGCAGAGAACCACCATGGAATGCAGACAGTGTATGTAATGATGGACCAGAAACATCTGTTCCACCCTCCAGATCAAATGGCTGTCCACACAAACAAGATGTCTGCATTTACAGTTACAATGCACAGCAGTTGTGTCCAGAGGAGGGTGCAGCCTCCTTCTAGGCTGGGGTAAGTTCAAAGGAAAACAAAGTCCCACTTTTCCTGGCTGAAGCCACCCATCACAACAGTTACTTACTACTCCTCACATATCAGAGCACACACTACTCTCCCTACAGGAGCTCTGGGCAGCACTCAGACTTGCATACAAGATCCTCCTTACTCCAAAGAGTTAGAATGGTGGCAGAAGAAATTTGGGGATGTCTGCAACAGACTGGTCCCAAGAATGTACATATGATTTTTTTAAACCTTCATTTTGACTTTTTAATTTTGCACTGACTTCAGAATTCTGTTCTAAAATGTTCATTAAGTTTTCACTCTTTATTTTGAACCCTCAATAGACTTTTCTGAGGGTCCTGGACCAAGCACTGTTTAGTTCAGAATCCTGAGCAACATACATTTTCTCCTTTAGCCTAACTTTATTCTCCTAGAAAAACAGGGTTAGAAATCTCTTGCATTCCTTTAGAGAGGGCAGAAAGTACTAATAAGCTGTTAAGCAGTGGCAATTAGCGTTCTTCTATGCTATTATGTTAATTAGTCAAACAGACTACTATTCTTAGGTAGCTGGTAAGTTGCAAGTGCATCTTTGGGCAAGAACCTGTTAACAAAATTAAGAGGACAGCTTTTTACTGGGAAAGGACTAATTAAGTGTCCCAAACACAGTTGGTTAGATCTAGGATAAAATGTCTGTCCTTGGCAGCTTTGGAAACAAAACTCAAATACTTCTAACAGTAAGATCTAGATTGATCCAAACTGAAATTAGTACATGGTAATTCCCTGGCTTGCATCACACAAAATTCAGACCAGACATCACAGTGGTCCCTTATGACAGGAACATATAATTCTGAATGCATTTTTTCTCCTCATTTAGGTCTGGAGCAGGTCCCATGCTCTGCCTACAAGCAGCACGTAAGATACTAAACTTGCATGGTTCCCTGCAGACATGGTTGTCACTGCCTTTTTCTGTCCAGCTGATCTGTTCAGAAAGTCAGCTCTGAGTCAGCTGGAGTTTGCAGTGGGGGTAGGAAACAGCAAAAAAAGGGGGGAGTGACTGTATGCACAGTCCAGTCCTAAGCAAAGGGACTCAGACTAGGAGAGGTTCACTCCACTGACCCTGGCTGACCAGCCAACAGCAACCCTGGGGATATCCTCGTCCTGGCCACCAGAACATTTTCTACAGCAAAGGGTATTTTTGATGGGGGAAATCCTACTCTAATGTCACTAGGAGACATTTCAATGCAGGGCAGGCACTACCTCTGCAGGCTCTCTGCTGGTGCTGCTCCCCGGAGCAGTATACAGCCTGGCTGAACTCTGCCCAGCTGTGCACCTTCCTGTGCCTGTCCTCCACTCATTACCCCATGGAACTCTCTCCCATGGGACCTTATCTTATGCTTGCTGTCCCATGGCAACCTTGTGCCATGCACATCTGATCAGAGCCGGCATATGTGGTCTCTAAGATAAATCCTGTGGGTGTACAACCTCAAAGAAATATCTGAGGACTTACTGTACTGGAATAAAAGGCAGAAGAAAATATTCTGGAGCCACTGTTTGTTCTTCATGGTGGTTCTCACTGGATGTCCTGGGGAAGAAAAAAAAACAAAACAAAACAACAACCACAAACAAGACTCCCACAACCAATTTAAAGCTCTGCTCAGACATCTACTTGATTAAGGCTGAGGTGGAATTAATCTTGCCTTCATTTAAATGTCTAAAAGTAAAGTGCCTTGTTTAGACAATTAATTTCAGCTCTCCTGTGTGTATCTACTCCATGGGCTAACGGGGGGATGACCAACAGTCTGCCAACTTGCCATAAGCGAGGTCAGTGAAATCTTCGCTCCTTGCCAGCACATGCCCAGAGAAAGCAGCAAAGTGACTGCAGCTCAGGCTACCCAGGCAACAAGAAAGACTCTTGGGTTAAGTGCTAACCCATTTTTACTTCATTAGTATCTTGCAACTAGGAATGGCTTGCCACTAGAAGTGACATTACTGCAGATTAAACAGCTGTACAGTGATTTAGCCAAATGGAGTCTGAATATCATTGTGGGTCTCTGTGAGCAAAGCTAGTGAGAACTCATTGATTTGGCCTACCCATAGTTAAATAAGCATGAAATATCTAACTAAGGGACTCCAGGAAGACAGACCAGAAGAAAAAAAGAAAAAAACCCAGCCTCCCATGTAGCATCCAAGAGAACAATATACAGCACTGACTGCAGGGAGAGGCTGCCCTGATGGTTTAGTGAAGAGAACCTACAAGAAAGGCTTCAGAGAAGATGACGGCAGGATGTTTAAAACAGAGGAAATGGCATCACACACAAATGACTGTTCAAACCACGGCCCCTGCTCCACGACAAAGCCCTCAAGTCATATAGCACATTAAGGCTGTGTTTTCACAGCATTTGAACATTTATAGAAACATATGGACGTGCACAGAAAGACTTAAAATAAGCTTCCTGCAGAGTATTGGCTGTTGATACCTGGTACAGACTTCAACACTGTTTTCTCGAGCTATTCTTAAATGGGACAAGACTTTGGAGAAGCAACCTGTATTATTTTGGGGACATAGTTTTATTGAAAGGAAGTTGCAAGGGTGCACAGACATCAGGAAGGGCCCACATGCCACGCCACATAGTCTGATCTACGCTTTTAATTTAAAAAACCATCACCCTTTGTCCTGTTATAACAGACTGCTAAAAAGTCCATCCTTATCTTTCTTACTGGCTCCCTTTAAATATTGAAAGGTTGCAGTTAGGTCTCCTCAAAGCCTGCTCTTCTTCGGGCTTAACAAGCCCAACTCTCTCCACCTGTCATACATAGCAGAGGTGCTCCAGCCCTAGAAGCATCTCTGTGGCCTCCTCTGGATTCACTACAGCAGCTGCACGTGTTTGTCACGTTGCAGGGTCCCAGACCTGAAGGCAGAACTCCAGGTGGGCTCTCAAGAGAGCAGAGGGAGAGAATTCCCCCTGCTGCCCACACTGCTGGGGAAGAACCCCAGGACACAGGGGTTTCTGGGCTACCAGCACACCTGGCCAGCTTATGGCCAGCTTTTTATCCACCACTGCCCCCAGGTCCTAGTCAGCAGGGCTGGTCTCAATCTGTTTGTCCCTCAGCCTGTATTGATTTGGGGGTTGCAGGTATCCAGGTCCTGGGGTGCCTGTGCTGCATCCACCCCAAAGGAACAAATACCCAGGCAATCACTCACCGGAGAGAAGCCCATGAGGCCTCTAAGACTTGGGGAACATTTGTGGTGTTTAAAAATTTCCCAGGTTTACTCAAATAATGAAAGCAAAATAAATTTAGCAGCCACCAGAAAGCCCCTGCAGCCTCATGTGAGCTCACAGACGTGCTCTCAGGGTGTCAGTGCCCAGGCGAGACCAGCAAGGCTTGCTCTGGAGGTGCCACAGACACTCAGTGTCACACCCTGTGGTGGGAGCAACGGTGCAGCTGCTGCCCCTTCTTTCCTGCCAAAAAAACCCTGCCCATGAAGCACTGTTCCAGCTCAGCAAGGAGCCCCAGGCGCCCTGCCATCCACCCTCACCTGTTGCCGGTGGCAGGGCAAACTCTCTACCTCCATACTCCAGCCCTTCTTTCTGCATCACACTTTGCCTCGAGTAAACACCTTTTCTTGACCCCTCTGGTCCCAGCTCTCCAAGTTTTCTCTGTGTAATAACTCTTGTCATTACCAGTACTTCTGGTGGTGCAGTCCCTGGTCACTCAGATACAGTCCACTGTCTAACCCCACCTTGTGATCTCACCCATCTTCCACTGCTCTTCTCCAAATCCTCATTCCTTTGAGGAAGGACTGCTGTTATCCTGCCTTCTGAAACCAGCTCACTTGACTTCATGCTAAGACTGGCTGCACCGTGAGCCCATCTCAGCATCCCTTTGTATTATGAGTGCCACAATCCACACTCTTGGCCACCATGGAAAGCAAAGAAAGGCAACTTGCTGCCTCTTCTTCAGGAAGGAAGGAAAGAAGGAAAGAAGGAAAGGAAGGAAGGAAGGAAGGAAGGAAGGAAGGAAGGAAGGAAGGAAGGAAGGAAGGAAGGAAGGAAGGAAGGAAGGAAGGAAGGAAGGAAGGAAGGAAGGAAGGAAGGAAGGAAGGAAGGAAGGAAGGAAGGAAGGAAGGAAGGAAGGAAGGAAGGAAGGAAGGAAGGAAGGAAGGAAGGAAGGAAGGAAGGAAGGAAGGAAGGAAGGAAGGAAGGAAGGAAGGAAGGAAGGAGGGAGGGAGGGAGGGAGGGAGGGAGGGAGGGAGGGAGGGAGGGAGGGAGGGAGGGAGGGAGGGAGGGAGGGAGGGAGGATGGAAGGGCTGGGCCCCCAGAGAGGTCTGCAGACCCACCACTTATTTCAGAATCCAATTGGCAGGGCCTCTGATGCTTTGTATCCATGATATTGCGGTAGCTCCCTGCTTCTATGCTCATTCCTGCCTAAATGAACAGATCAATGCAAGGAAAGTCTTTGCTGCTTTTACTTATCTGACTATGGTTTCTTTCAAGGGCCTCCCCTACTTTCCTTCTTCTGCTCAGAGAATGGTACCATCAACCCAAAGGGACGGGCGGGACTGAACAGGAAAAAGGCAAAGCAAGAAGTCCAAGTAGCTCATTGGGAAAATGTCTTAGAGTTACCAGAGGCTGCCATTACACAATGGGGAGAGGTCGGCATACAGCCTTGCAATCCAGAAGGAAGATTCCTGAAGAAGAGCACAGTAGCAAAAATAAGAAAACCAGTAGGATCTCCTAAAATAGGTGAAAAAAAGAGACAATACTTCCTCAGTTGGGACGCCACTGTCCCATCTCTTACCCTTGCCAGTGCCCACAGATTAGTCCAACATTTATCTCCTTCTCTTTCCCTACCTCAGTGTGGTAGGAAAGGGCTGAGACCTCTAAGAGCACCACAGACACTTTCAGTGCTGCTGAAACTGTCTGACCTCCTGGCTGTGCTCCAGATTGTTATGACAAGACATGGACAGACAAGACATGTGCAGGAGAGCTGGGAAAGCTGCAGCTCTGCAGCAGCGTCTTTGTGGTCTTTGATGCCAAAGACCTCATGACTTCAATGGAGATGTATAGCAGCCCTAATTCTGAAGCATGCTCTAGTTAGGCCCCCTGCAAGCTTTAATCCCAGTCTATGATTGAGACCCCCACCTTTCCTACATCCCTCCATATGTTACACCGTTCCTATTTGCTTCCATCTGTCACCATGTGATTGTTCACCTGGAGGAACGAATGGCAGTGGGCAATGAGCAGAGGCAGGAACTTAATCCCAGTCTGGCATTAGAAAAGTCCTTTCTACCACCTCATTTCATTTTCTCTGTCTGTGAAATGGGGATTCTGAATCAGCTTCACACATCCTTGTGACACAGACACTTAATTCTTATAAAATGTCAAGCAGCTGCCGAGTACCACTGCTGCAAACTCTGTAGTATCCTTATGAGACCACAGCAACAAAGCTGATTAGCCATTCATAATATGCACATATAAATGATGCTACCAGTCTTTAATACACCAGAGAATAGGAAATAGGACCAATACAGACACAGACATTTATGAAGACTATTTTTGTTAAGGATCTGGAAATACAATGCTATAAGCTGCCAAACATGGATTCAGTCTAAGCTCACAATTTGAAGTGTTTCCAGGAAATGTATGTACTTAAAAAACTTCCACAAAGAAACAAAACAAAAAACCAAAACAACAACAAAAAACCACCAACCAAAAAAAAAATAACCACCCCAACAAAACAAAAACCCCAAACAAAACTAATTAAGAACTCATTTTAAGTAAAAAAAAGAAAGAAAGGGGAAAAAAAGGTATTTCCAAGCATGAGAAAATGGATTTTGTTACACCCAAGCGAAAAAAGGAAGACACATTCCACGGGTTATATGCCCAAACAAGCTTTTCTTCTTGAAAAAAAAATCATTATTGATGCACACTGCCATCTAATCACAAAGCTGAAGCAAGAGGGAGACAAAGGGGTGCTCTGACTGTCCAGAGGCCAACAGCAATGACAGCTGGGGCACAAGGGCCACATCAGCTATAAGAAAGATTTACAGTGAAGTTGCAATATCAAGCAGGAACAAACTGGCAGCAGGGAAAATTGGTGGAAACACAGACATTACCTGCCCTGTTGTGTGCATTTCAGCCCTCCAACACTTCCATGACCAGCCTGGCTAAATCATTACTGTGACTGCAGACCCCTGCCTGGGGAGCTGGGGAGCAGGTGGGTCTCCTCAGCACTGAGTAAGAACAAAGCCTACTTGTGCACAACCAAGGGCTGTCGTGTATTGGAATACACAGCGATAAATGGAGATTGACGTCACCACTGTATCAGTATTACTGTGCCGACAGAAGGATGTGGTGAGAGGAGGTGATGAATTCAGGTCCAAACACCCACACAACATTTATTACTGTACTGCTTTGCTCTCTTACGTGAGAAAAGGGTGGGAGAGCTGATAAAAACTCACAAGTCTCATATCTAAAAGGTCATAGTGGGGCTGGTGGACTTAGACTTGTGCAGTGAGGAGGCATCAGTGTCAAGGTATTAATGGGCTAAGCCAAACTGCATGGTACAGCATGTGCCACGTTGGAGACAGTCAAGCACCACTGCATTCAGCTTCCATCCATCCCCCAAACGGTCCCAGCATCAGGGCAACAGCACCAATCCTCAAACCACAGGCAGGGAGGTTGTCTGGCTCCTGCACAAGTGAGGGGCTCATGCCTGTCATATCTCATGCCTGTAACTTGTGTCTGGGCCAGGTCTCTTTAGATTGCAAGGTTGACACTGAGGGAGGGTCCGTCAACTCACCTAATCCTACCTTTAAACGGGCTACAAGGAGCCCATGCACACTCACTGTATCCTTGGACAAGAGGGAAACAAGCAGCACTGTGGAGGGATTTGGCACACACAGCACAGTGTGGAGGTAGGAGGGTAAAGAACAAGGAGCTGTAATAACCCAAGAAGATGGCAGCAGTGAAGCTGGCACAAAGCAGCAGGGCGCAGGATGAGGAAGCTCCATGTTCAGCCCTCCACGCCTCTGACTCACCATGTGAAAAAGAGATGTTTTGGAATGTTCAGGCCAGCGCAGGTGGCTCCTGACCATGCTTGCCAGGTAGTTGCTGGTAACTGAGCTGGTTGTACACTGTTAGAACATGCATGGAGACAGTCACATGACTTAGTCCAGAAGCTACTCCTCATGGTGCTTGGAGCAGCCTCTGTGAAAGACCAGCTCTCCCTTCCGCATGCTTTGTGGATCACTTACAGGCACAATGTCAGGCCCAAGCTTTTAGAAAAGACTTGTCTCAGCTGATGGCGCCTGTGGGTTGTGGAGATTGTCACCACTCTTGGGTGCACAGTGGGACAGTACAGGGTCAATCAGGCTGAGCAGCTAAGTTAGAAATTTCTCAGGCTCTTAGTAATATCTTTCTGTTGTGAGGATAGCACACCAGGAGAGTGGTGTAGCTTTTGCCCCCTGATTACACAGGACTCTCCAAGGTGTGCCAATACTGTTATTTGTGCAGAGGAAGGAGGGAAAGGGCAGCACGTGCAATCAGTCCAAAGAGTGATAGTCTGGCAGGCACAAGCCACACTACTTTTAAACCATGCAATAATATGCATTTGATATTACAGAGATAATTTTTAAAACAAGAACACTGGTAGCACTGTAAGACCAATGGCTTTATAAATGTAAACACATTGCACCAAAAGGCCTGTTTTCCTCAAATGTAACTCATAAAAAGTGTAAATTCAGCCCAGCCTGCAGCAGCAATATTCACCAAGAAGCAGGCATGAAGGGCACACAAGGGAAAGCCTGGTAGATTCTGCTATTCATGACCCAAAAGCATTTTGCAATCACTGGAAGAAACGCAACATGTGTATGTATTTATCAGCAAGAATACACGTCGAAAAAACAACAATCAGAGCTGACAATTCCTTTCTCTAGGAGATAAAACTAGTCACACTTCGAGTTATCAGGTTCATGATTTGGAGAAAAGGGGGAAAATCTCCACAGAAACAGTACTACCTCTGTACTTTCTTCCTGTCATAATGGAATTAAACCAATATCCCCAGCAGCATCAAAGATACAGACCTGGCATAACTTTAGGGCCAAAGGCACCATTACTGGCTGGTGTCATTTAGGAGGAAGATAATCATACATTACGATAAGGAAAAAATGGCAGGAGAACAGCTGAGATATTAGTAACAGCATTCTGCTGGAAGGGAAAGCAACAGAAGAAACCACCTCAAAGCTCAGGAAACAGGTTAAAATATGAATGAGCCAGGCAGAAAGCGGAGGTGTTAGTCAGCAAAGCAGCAGGTTGAAAAACACCGAAGCTCCACAGGTGGTGGCTGTGAGCTGACACAGGATGCTGCAGGGGAGGGAGGAGTGCATTGTTTTCAGTCTGGGGAATGCTAGTGTGACCTGCAGAGACCCCAATATCCTGCCTCTGTTCTGCCTTTGCCAGTTATCTGTAGCCACCAACACTGGGCTCAGCCTCTTGTTTTCCCCAATATCCATCAAGTCTGAACTCATACTGCATGAATGCCATAGTAAGAGGACATCACTTTGGCTCCTACCAGAGGAAAAGGGCTTACCTTCACAGAGCTGTGACTACGTATGTCTTGCTCGCAAGGAGGAGACTGCACAGAGGCTCGTATCTTCTCTTAGGAAATCACCAGACACATGCTGGTAAAGAGAAACAGGAATGACTGTGCTAGTGAACTCACCCTGACCATCTGGAACAGAAACCTACAGCTCTGCTCAGGCTCAAACCCAACATCCTCAGCTGCACCATGCAAAGCATGCCCAGAGCATCTCTGCACGAGGTCAGCAAGACTGTCACACATTCCCACAGTGCTCACCTGAGTTGGCAGTGCTAGCAGAACTCCCTGCTCCTTTCATGCAGGTTGCCCCTTAGAGGCAAAATCTATCAGCTTGTCCCCAGATCTCTGCAAGTGGGGATGCACCAAGACCAGAACTCTGCTGCTGGCACACAGCTATTTATGGCAGGAGCCTCATCTGCATCTCATGGAGCTTTGTTTTACCACAGCTGTCAAAAATCAGCATGTCCCACCTATCCTGCCTGGCTGCAGCTCTTCCACACCTGGGGCTGGGTGCAGCAATGGAGTGTGCCTTAGGCAGCTTCCAGCACCTGTCATAGGACGAAAAACACGCCAGCTGTCTGCAACCTCTGGCTGTGGCAGCATGTGCCAAGCAAAGCAAAGGGCTCACACAGCAAGCTGCAGGAGGGTGGCCAGCTGCATCTGTAAACCACAGAACATATAGTCCTAACACATTTAGTGACTTCTCATGTCACTGGCAGCAATGTACTGTGTCTTTAGGAGAAAAGGCAGGAAGGGAGTGGCTTCTCAGAAAAGCCACCCTTGTAGCCCCCCTCCACTATAAAATCTTGGTACGCAAACCCAATATAGGAGCACAGCTGGAGGTTTTTAAGTTGTAAGAACAGCAAAGGCAGCTTGACCAGAATTGGGAAGAACTCCTAATACTTCTGAACAAGAGTGTCTGTTGCAGGGGCCCGGCAAAGCTCAGAATGAGGCCATGAAATAGGCAGCACATGCCAAACTGTTTATCCTAATTCCTGCTGTAGTGGAGGAAACAAGGCATTTCATGGCTTTGTTGCCCCCTCCCCTCCCATGGTGTAGAGGAGCATGCTATGAGTTTCTGAAGCATCTCAGCCAGGCACTAGAGGGGGAAGACCATCCAGCAGTGAACTGCCCTGCACAACCTTCAAGCCCAGGGCCTGCCAGACATGCACACTGGTCAGCACTTGCAGCACAGTACAAGCCAGTTCCTCCAGACTCAGCTGGCTATTTACCACAGGCACTGGCTCCATGGCCTGCCACGGCCAATGCACACCTGGTTCTCATAGAAACTCTCTAGGGCGTCAAGACAAGAACTGGAGACTGGTTATAAGTCTGACCCAGGTGTGGAAATTCTACCCCCAGAACACAGTCCAGTGCTTTCTCACCTCATTATAATTCTTGTTGCTGTGTGGGTGGCTCATTGCAAGTGAAACCAGCAGTAGCTGAGCTCGGGAGAAGCAGTCAACCTCAAACTCTTCAGCTTATAGCAAATTTCCCCATTTCTAAGAGCTGGGGAAACAGCACCAAGTAGGAAAATCCCAGTGCTACGTGTTAGTCACCAACTTGGTAGCCTTCAATCAGAGGACAAACATCACACTGCTACGAATGCCCTGCTCTTTACAATTGGGTAGAGATAGGATGAAGGAAATGGCTGATCCATCACTAAACTGGGACAGGAGCTCCTTAGGATGCCTGCCACACTCCATGGACTGGGGCAGGTCCAGCACAGTAATCCCTCTAACAAAGACAGGGGGTGGCTCACAGGTTGTACTGTAACGATTCTTGCCATGACAATTGCTTCTCTGCATTCAGAATATAGAATCTTAGGTCTCAGGCACAGATGGTCAGTTTTATAGAGAGCATTCTGGGTAAGAGCAAAAAAATAAGAAAACAGCTGCTCCTCCCCTCATGAGGCTAAATGTGCCACAGCAGCCAGTTTCCCATTCTGTTCAATTAGGGCTGCTGCCAGTTTTTCTTCTTTTTCATCTTGCAGTCTTACTGAAGGGGCAGTATGGACATGTCAATGTTCTAGAAAGCCGCAGAAGGGGCAGGTTGGAAGCAGGACAGCAAAACGGACACATAGAGCAAAGCACCTTTGGCCAGAGTTCAGCAAAGATGTAAAGATCTTCTCAACAAGCTTGTCACAAGCAGTGAAAACACTCAGGATTTAGCAATCCAGCAGTGCTGCTGACAGCTATTATTAGGCACTCTGGGAAAATAGCCCGGGGTTTGGCAATTCATTAAGCTTTAACTTTGGTTGTGTTAATGAGGTATCTGGAAAGTGCCCTCTTCCTCACTTCTGTGTTTTTCCTTTGCTTTGGAGCAATCTGCTTAGAGAGACAACAGTCCTGCAGCTGAAAACCAGACCAGTTCACTGGTGTCCCTGCTCTTTTTACCAGAAAGTTCCCGCTGAGCTGTTGCTCGGCTTCTGACCTTGTGACTGTGGTGCAGTAGGAGAGGCCTTGAGGGCTGTGGCCATGACTGCAAGGTCTCAGTCACAGAAGCGTGGTGAAAAAAACTAAAATTCCGGGGAATGCAAGATCATGATACATCATCACATGGGAGCCTGGGGCAGACCTTGTACTCAGCAATCTGCAGAGGTGGGAAACGATCTGTTTGTGTGCACACATGGGCACACATGCCTGGGCATTGGACAGGCACAGTCCTCCCAACAATTAATAAAAATTACCTATTTTTTTGTAAAAGCAACTGCATACAAAATAACACACTTTGGAAGCACCTCTGTCAGGGCTAGAACACAAACTGTGTGAATCATGCTCCCTAAGAGGTTTTCTACAGAAAAGACATGTTCAGGAAAAAACAAACTGTTCTCTCAGCCTCTCTTCATTAAGGAGTTTAGTCACATAATTCCACGGTCAGAGGTAAACCTTAGGGAGCAGGGTTTTGGGAGTTACAACCCCAACATTTAGTTCTCTAACCCTTTGTTCCTTTGGCCCTATCCCTACTTAAAAGAATTGGTTTTCTGATATAAAGTTTGTAGCTTGTGGTGGGTGAACACTTGGGACATCCTTGCACCCTGCCTCAACAATGTAGGGTCACAAAGCAAGACGCAGAGGCAAGTTATTCAAAAAGCTGACCCCTCCTTCACCCAAAATTAACTTGTCCCTACCCCCACGAACCTGACTCCACATCCTCAAGCTCCTGCTCCATACTAGTATCACCCTTGTTGTGTGGTTATTGTCAGTTTTCTATGATGACAAACCTTATGATTGATGGGAATTTGCCAATAGCTGATCCTTACAGGTGCGTATTTCCAAGGAGCCAACTCTGTTCAGAAGAGAAATGAAAACAAGCCAAGCCTATGGCATTTTTGCAATGAAAAAAGAGTGTATCTGAACTAGTTTCTCCTGAACTGTGAATACACCAGCGTTTCTTCTCAGGAACTTATTTCACTCACGGTGAGTCAGGTTGCTAGTATTTGGTAGACAGCCAGGTGAGAAAGATGTGGAGGTGGAGTGATTGTGAGCAAATGGCACTATATAAATGGCACTATAACTAGGCTAAAACTTGGCACAAGCCTTCACTTGCATGGCAATCTTTCAAAACAAACTGAAAACCACTGAAAATACCCTTACTGTGATCAGTAATTGTCCTGGCAGGAGCCCTCCACTAGCAAAAAGGACATGCCTGGAGGGTGCCAAAGCTCCTCTCTTGGGAGGCTGAGCTGCCTCTCTCTGTATGAGCACGAAGGCACAGGCTGGTCCCCAGATGGTGACCTCAGTCCAGACCCCTCACTGCCAACTCGAAGTCACAACTCCCACTCACCGCCCAAGGGGCAAACCACCAGCTTGGGCTAGAAACCTGTCATTTGAAACCCACCTCGGTTTCATAGCCTGGTAATAGCTATTACAATGGCAAAAGTGGCAGGGATAGAGGATGGAAAGTGGAACTCAGCTCGCACTACAGCCAGGCACCATGCCTATTGCAGGGAGAGGGTGACCCAGACAGCTGCCCCCCTCAGCCCTGCTGTCTGTCTCCAGTTCTGAGTTATACAAAGACATAGGAACAGGGATCCCCCTTCTCTGAGAGTTAGGTTCCACTTCACCAGAGAAACACTGAAGCTCCGAGAGAAAGGGAAGAATAACCCCACACAGAAAGCCATCTTATGGAAATGTGCAGACTGGAGGGCATAGCTATGTGGAAGAAAAAAGCCAGGGAAAGGCAGAATGGAGCTGGGGCTCAGCAAAGAAGCAAGTGCTGCAGCAAAGTTTTCCAACTGCGGCCTGAGCAGACCTCTCCAGCCAAGCACAAGCCTTCATGGAGGATTTCACAAAGAGCGCAATGGAGAGAGCACAGGAGTAGAAGGGAAAGAAAGCACCACTGGTGTCCCTACATGGATACCTCTACTACTTTGCCAACTTGGAAGAGAGATTTGCAGTACCAGTTGCTGTGCTTAGCATTATGATTTCCTTCCCTATGAATGGCAATACAAATAGAGTTTTCTAAAAGGAGAATAAATGTATACATTTCAACAGAAAACCCCCGTTACTTAATGGTTCTTAACTGTTTTATGCCACTGCCAGCATACTAGGGTGGAATTTACCATACCAAAATATATAATTATGCTGTAGAGAAGTTGTCAGTAAAACTTCTTGAATAATTATCCAACAAGAAGTACATACGGCCTTTAAGGTGCAGGCTACATTCCATTCTCACTGGACATGAAGAAGCCAAAAAAAAAATTCCACAAAGGCAGAGTGTCGGACCAGACACTGGATAATTTTTCTGGGAAGAAACACTGCTTAGAAATGTCTGATTCCTTTTACAGCTGTGGAACTAGCTCTGCTTGTTTCTACAAGATAAGAAACTAATCACCAATAATAGCACTGTGTAAGTGCAAATGATGGTAATCTTTATTTCAGGTCTTGATTGAGCAGCTATAGAAACATACACCCCATTCCAGGGCTAAGCACACAGGACAACATCCCCCACCCCAAAAGAAGTTATGGAAGCTGTGTGATAAGTCAAGCACCTCCCCTTTGGACCTGCACCTATGTCCCACTTTCAGGTGTGTGAGCATGTTCCACATCACCTTTGTGTGCTTCCCAAGCAACACACAGCAACGGCGATAACCACAGGAGCTGTACTAAGAACTCCTGCTTCTTGCAGCTGCTGCTCCCTTTTAGAGATTGCTCACAGCTGGAGACACCAGCTCTGACTTCATCCCTGTAGAGCTGTGGCTGCCATTGCTGGGTGCTAACCTCAACTGTCCCCAGGGGTCTGCATCATGTCCTGGCTGCCAGTCCCATGGGCATGGGTGCTACAACCCACTGAATCATGGGTGACCTATAGCAGCCCTCACTTCAGTCAAGATTGAAATAACAAGCAACAATTCAACTTGCCATACGGTTTATTTCCAAAGACTAGTTCAGTCTAGGCAAATGTGGCTAGGCTACCTCCATATAGCAGTTGTCCTCTTGGGCAAGGGTTTGCACAAGCTTCATTTTTTTCTCATTCTTCCTGCTGTTTTCCCTTAACAGTTCTATTGGTCTTTTTTTAACTGCAAGTGCCAGTCTGGAGTCCTCAGTGTGAATGGTGTGAGAATCAGAAGGATAGGAGTTACTCACATGACAAGGTAATGCCTTGTCTGAGACATGGAGCTCCAGGGGCTTTGCAGTTTTTCTGTCTAAGTTTAGCCCAATACTGTCCAGTGATGCTGGTAAGCTAGCTGCTGAGCCACAGCTTCCCCCTTCTGCATGCTTCAGCACCTCTTCACTTCCCCCTGCATCTCCAAGTTCCCTCAAGTGGTTGTGTGAGTGGCAGCGGAAGTCAGTATTTAGTCTGTTATCACCACCCTCTTGCACTACTTTACCAGTAGGGTTAAAGCTTTTCCATTTCGTCCCCTTTGTAGCTCTTTCTCTGCTGTTTAAATCTTGACATTTTATCTCTAACAAATCCAACAGCTGTTCATCTCTGCTGGTATTTTCATCATTGCTATCACCAGACAGCTCATTAGCGCTGTTGATCCAAGGGCTCCCATCACTAGTCTGTGTGCCATTCTCACCAGATGCTAAACCTGGGAAAATGCTGCAGTCAGAACCCTGAACAGTCAAAGACACACAGTCCTTTATCCTTGGGTCAGGTTCGTAGATTGCAGTATCTGGAGGTGCTACACTCAGGTTGTTGCACAGACTAATGAAGGATTCATTTGGTGACACAGAGATAACCTCATTGTCACTGTCACAGTATAGACCATTACATTTACCTGCACTACGAAAAGGCTGATAACCAGATGGGCGAGGTGCAATGGGGCAAGAAATTATATTGGCTTTCTTTTGAACATTTTTGTATATTACTTGCTTATGTATTTCTTCCTCTGATAGAAAAGCTGAAGCACCTTCATTTGCATGCGTGGAGAAAGACAGAAAATCAGTATGTTCTGAACAGGTGTTTGGAAAATCAAGCTCGGTGCTGGGAGATCTGTAGTTGTTATAACATGTCTGATTGCTAGCAGGCTGAGCACTTTGATCTCTGCAGCTGCGTTCTGGCGTCTCTGACAACTGTCTCAAAGGCGGTGAGGGACGCACACTTTCAAAGCACGGAGTCAGGCTACTGTTAGCCATCGACTGAGACACGAGGGCATTGAAGCTCTTGTATGCAGAGCTGCTTGGTTCCTTGCATGCAGACACAAGCATATTAAAGCTCCTGTAGGCAGAGCCAAAGGGCTCCAGGGATGGAGACAAAAGGGTGTCACAGCTCTTGTAGGCAGAACCACACAACCCCATGGATGCAGACACAAGGGTACCAAAACTCTTGTCTGCAGGGCTGTTTATTCTGTCTGTTTTGGTCCCAAACAAGGATTTACTTGTAGATTCCTGGATCAGGACGCAAGAGTCAAGCTCACTTTCAGAACTACATAGAAAAAGGCTTTGATGAACCATTTGTTGAAGATCTCTTGCATCCAGAGTAGCAGAATTTATGCTGGAGCTCCGATAGCCAGATTCAAAGGATTCTTCTGATAGTTCTGACTCTTTGCTGGCTGTACTACAATTGTAGTCATCTTGAGAGGCTTTGGTGAAAAGGGGAGCTGTATGAGAATCATCACATGGTTGCTGATCCCGAGCTGCACTTTCTTTTGGATTTCGCTGTGATGGATTTTCTGACCCAACGTTCTCTAAGGTTTTCCTCTCAGTTGTGGGGATGTTTGGGCCTTTATTGTCTTGCATGTTATTTTCATCTGCCAGGAGTGCATCAAACATGTTAGCTAGTAACTCGTTGTGTTCAGGCTGCTCTCTGAAAGCAGTGATGCTGCTCTCACAAGGCTCAAACATGGTGATCTGGTTGCCAGTTTCTTCTTGGCTCTCAGTTTCACTGTCTGTTAAACATACACAGATTTCTATAGACTCTTCAACTGGTATTGTATCAGGGGTTAAAACTGCACTGCTGCCTTTTGGCAACCACTCTCCAGACTTGCTGTGGCAACTGCAAGATTTCTCAACATTTCTGATGTTATCTTTTCCCTTGAAGTTTTGGCTTGACAAACTTTGAGCCAGACAGTTCTTGCAACTTCTGTTTTTGGAAGTCAAAAGGAAAGGACAGTTAATGTTTACGTTACAGGAAACAATTTTATGCCATAAAGCAGAAAGATTTTTTTTTTAATCTTACTTACATTTGTTGATCCATATGACTCTGCTTTAAGTCATGGAAAGGGAACTTAATTTCATCAAAGTAGCACATAACTGAAAACTAATAAAGATACAATGAGATTTAGGACTCATATGAATTGTATTTAGTATCCCTTGCACTAGACAGACAACAGAATTTATTACATATTCTACTTCTGATGATCAGGAAAAAGTATTTTTTGCAAAGCTTTTTAATTACCTTGACATTTTTCACAACCAAATGGCTCTTTGCTGGATTTGGGATTTGATCCCACCATTCTTTCTTCACTCTGCAAGAGAAGAACGAAAATTTTTTGTTTTGACTGCACTTGGGCTTAATCGGTGTACATTTCTCTCCTCTGTTCTCCTTTCCCCCTTAGGCATCTGCATTGCAGCAACAGAAAGTGTTCATTTTGTGCATCTCCTGCTTTTCATTAAACCAGTGCAAAGATGTTTATATGTTTGGTATGCGACTGCTCTGCACAATGACAGTCACCTGTTCTTCTAATCATGTTTAAAATGATGTGTGAAACAGACAGGATCTCACTTTCACATTACCATTTAATAAAATTTAAAAGAAGTATTTAGCCGTCATTACTTGAACTCCAGCAAAGACCAGGGTCCAAAACTGACAAGCCCCTACAATAACAAGCCTATTCTAGTAAGATTAATAAAGACTATTCAGAAAATGACAGAGTGCAACTGACTTGTGTTTATAAAATCTCTGCTCACAGACAGCTAGATAAAGGTGCTGAGAAAACCCAAAATATTAGATTTCTGTGCTACCAGACATTCACCTAATCAATAGCAATACTGATATCCACATAAACTGTTAACTCTATAAACTCTGTAAGAAGCAGGATACCTACTTGGTAAAACAGAAGTAACAAATGATGGATCCTGCCATGATCAGTATGCAGGATGTGGGCACAGCCATCTGCAGAATGTCTTCAGCCTTCACCTGGTAATCTGTTAAACAAGCAAATATTTACATGTGAACATGCATCTAAACGCAAGCACTGGCAATACCAAATTCATTGCTGCTCTGCTGCAGCTTAAAAAAATGCTCTTTTAGAGGATGTAAAATAAAGCCTCCAGCACATAAACAACAGACCCCCACAGCTGCCAGTAGCGATGGTGTGTGGTGTGTCAGAGACTGTCTGGTGCAGGTACTGGGGTCAGCTACTGGGCATGTCAGGAGCTGGGAGAGCCAATGTGTACTGTGAAGCCACTGTCAGCTCTCAGGGACAAAGCCTATCACACAGTGCCTAAAGTGGCATTATCATTGTCACTGTAGTGCAGCTATGTTTCTTGTTCTCTCTGCTGCTCTTCAGGGGTTTTTGTAAACCCTGAGACTTCTGATGGTTAAAATACTGCTTAATTTTCAGCCTATATATATATATTGTTCATTTATACCCACTTGCTCTCACATCAATGTTGCTGTTTAGTTCAAGTATCTCTTCTACTTCGCTGTTGTCTACTTCATGAAATATTTATAGAGAATAAACACATCCCTTTCAGCCTTTTTTTCACGAGGCTAAGCAATCCAGCCTCCCTTGGTCTTCTCTTCCTTAGTTTCCAAAGGAGTCGCCTATCTATGTTTAGTGTCTTTTGAAGCCTTTGCAGATGTATTCACATTACATTCAAAATGATGAAGATGATGAGTCCATAGCTCGCTTCCAAGAGAGCAGCAGAGTATGTAAGACTATACCATCCTTCTACCAAGCTGCTATTTCTGACTATTACCATAGTGAAATTCAACTTCTTCACTCCATTCACTCCAGTAGGCTGGGTAGTCTGTGTAGTTACACCTGAGACTTGCAACGTAATCATAGCCTCTCTTCAAGGAGCTTGCAGTAATCTCAAAGCTTTTTGTCTGGTAGTTAATTGCTTTTACAGAAATCTGAAAAAAAAGTGAGAAAGTTCACTTTGATGTCTTTATAAAGTGAAGGGTTAGTGACAGCAACTAAATATCAATAGTATTATGTGTTTCAGTGACCTTTCAGAAATGAACAAATGAATGACTGTGTATGATATTGCAGTTCATGTCATCAGCGGGTGGTATTTGTTACATGCCCCCATGCATGTTCTTCCTCTACCAGAAGAGGCCCAGCCCAGAAATGCTGGATTATTCAGAAGGGCGTTTGAAGTGCCTCACCTGCCCCACAAAGCCACCGACATCCAGCTTCCTGATGTCTAAGGATCAAATGAAGTTCAGGGAACAGAAGTATTGTATTTTCAGTCTCTGCCCTGTCTACTGCAAGCAGCAGACTATTTTGGGGTGGCAGTCAGAAGAGTTTCAATCCTCTGATATCCAGCTGAACCATCCCGGGGGCAAAGTGAACTGTGGCAAGTGTGTAATCAGGAGCACTGTGGGACTTGCTCTTGCTGGCCCTTATACTATTATTCATGAAGTAACTTTCTAGAAGACTTTTTAAACCTGAAAGCTCTGGAGACAGAAAATGAAGAGACTGGGTGTCTCTTACCTCTGTCGGGTGCTGCTTCCTCCAGTATTTCACTTCATAGATGACTGGCTGTCCAAAGAGCAAGGATGGAGGAGAGTAGCTCTCCTCCCAACTCAGATTGAAGTTACCATTTTCAGCTTTCTCAACGGCAAGATTTTTGGGGGCCCTCGGCTTAACTGTATGTTAAAAAATACAGAACAGGGTAATGGGAGAGTACTGATAGAGAGAAGCAGAGAGAAGTATTCACCAGAGACCAGAATATCATCGCAGTCTATGCACTTAGCCCTTTTCACTATGCTGTAGCACAAGGGTAGAGAGGCCAAACCAGAGCAACTTCAGGGTATTCATTAACAAGTGCTGATTCTTCAAGCTGGCTGAACAAACTGCAGGCGTGGCCTTTTGGTGCACTGGATGCAGCTTTCACCCTGGAGAAACGGGAACGACCTGCGCCCTGACAGTAGCAACTGTGTGGCAGGGTGGGCACAGAGCTCCAATGTCGCAGACAAGCTGTCCTGGCTCCCTGCCTCTTGGAAATCAATGTGGGCTTCTGCTTATTTGGCAGATAAGCAGCAGCATCAATCAAGTATTCTGAAGAGAACCAGCTCCTCGGCCTGCCTAAGGTATTCAAATAGTTTCTCTAAGTGTTCAAAATGTGACAGGCGTAACCAACAAGCATACTGTTCTGACCAAACTGGGGGCCTAGGCAGAGACATGAACTGTGTCTACACTCTGTCCTGTTTAGGAGCAGTCTCTTTAACTTTTTATCACTGGCTGTTAAAATCCAACAGCAATTACTGTAAAAAACCTTCTGCTCATGTAGCATGATTCAACTAGCATGAAAAATCAGAGTACGACAGAGACAGGAATGGGAGGAATTTCAGCAAGGATAGCCTAGTTTCCTTCTAGAAACTGAAAGCAGGATGATTCCTCTTCATCCTGTAAACTACAAATAAAATGCACTAAAGATAATCTAAACCCCTAAACTCCTGCTGGCTCGCAGCTGAGAGGGTACAGCTAGAGGAAGAATCACTCTCTGCTTTCCCCATTATATTCAATCCTTAAGAATCTAATCCAGAACCAGGTTGCTAAGACAAATTGATTTTGCATTTAAGCTACCACAACACTTTCCACCTCTGAAAAGCAAAAACTGTTCTGGTGACATGAATGAGAAGTTAGCTAGGATTGCAAAGCCTGGAACCAGATGTGCCAGTGACAAAGTAAACAAGTTCTTACCAACAAGGGCTGGTGTAACATTGTAATTCCACATATCAGTCCCATTGAATTGTAGGGCTAGAATATATGTGAGGCCTGATACAAAATAATCTGGATATATTGTGCAAGTGCACCTTAAACTGTCTTTTTCATTCTCAGGAACACACATGTTTCTGAAAAACAGGCACAAAATTATGGGATGTTTAAGAGAATGTGACACACTATTCCTTGAAAAGGTGAAATCAAGTTTCCCAACATCCAGAACTAATCAAAGCTGAGACAAGTCAGTTCCCAGAAATGTTTCCAAAGCAAAACTGAGATCCCCAAACAACCCACCCTCCATAGACATCCCCCAGACATCTGTATCGCACAAATGAAAAACTTGACAGAAAGGCTAAGGATTGATCCCAAATACCACGCTTTGTCACGCTTCAGCCTCTAAAGGAACATACTAACAGCTTGTTAGTATAGGAACAGGCTTATTGCAGTGTATGAGCGAGGTTATTTGAATGTCAGTGTGGTGAAATCATACAGAGAGGAACAGGAGAACCCAGATGCATCTTCTTTTGTAAGAGATGATGACTGGCCCTGCTCAGAACAGGGACAACAGTCTGTGCCTGAACATGGAGTTAGACGGTATGCAGAGAAAATCACCTGCACTCCAGCAGAGAGTATCTTTCACACAGGCTACAGACCGATGAATCACGTAAGATTTTTCATGAAGAAGGTAACATTTTGCATGAAGTTAAGGTTTTGTAAACTTCTAAGAGCCCTACGACTCCTGCCAGTAGGACTTGATCCCTCCTCTGTACTAAGAGTGAATAAAGTTCTACAGAAGAGTAGACCACCGAACAGAGAGTGCTGTTAATTGCAGAAACCCATTTTACTTAAAAGGAAAATAATCCATTTTACCTTAAGAGGAATAATCCGAACTACATTTTGTCCCAGACACCCACAGTAGAGGGAGGGAAATAAAGCCAATAGTGGCTACAAGATATATGAAGCTCTAACAATGGCAGTGTAACATCTTATTAAACACTTACGACACAGAAGAAGTTTCCTTGCTGTAGCAGAGCAGGAATTCTTTGGAACAATTAGTTTGTGCAGGCACCTTCCAGTGACAAACCAGCTCTTTGTCATAGTCAGTGAAGCATGCAAATTCTTGTATGTGTCCTGCAGTCATAACTAGAGAAAAGCAGCATACAATGAGAAGCAATAGAATCAGAAGACTACTGGATTAAGCAGAAACATTAACTTTTCCATCTGAACAGAGCTGCCACACCCCTACAAATTAAGTGAAAACACTGTTATTTTTTGTGTCTGGGTAAATGTAAAGAGTGGCACTCAGACTGTCTCCACCTTTCCGGAGACAACGTCTACGGAGAGGAAAAGTCTGCAGTAGTAAAATTGAGATAGAAAGGCACATCTCAGCCAACGCAGACTTCCAAGAACAGAAAATCCGATTCCAATAGCCCTATTTAAAACACATCAACATTAAATTACAAAACAGCATCATCCCACCTATTAAAAACAAAAGGTTCAAAACCCAAAATGCAGATAATTAACAGTCAGACCAGGATCACTGCTTACAGTCATGACTCATGCTTTACCTACAATGGTTCTAAGCTTCCCAAACGCACAACTTCTGCCTCCCCAGAGCAGCTCCCCAGTGCTTAGAAGATCGTCCTGCCACAGTCTTTCTTCTAGTATATACACCTTCATTTCACTCAGTACTTCCTGTTCTGTCTTCTACTTGTCATTGCTATGAGAGCATTCAAGACCCAGGAGAGATTAAGAGTCACACTGAGCCAGGCACTGAGGAGGCACACGAAAGCCCGAAGTTTCTGCACTCCAAATTTATAACTATTTTCACTGGCAGTATTTAAGCAAAAAATAGAATATACCGGTAAAAATATCTTTGTTAGACCTGGAAGCGGAAATAGAATACGCAATCCTCAGTACCCCTTCCAGTCTCACTTTATTTTAATGTGCTCCACATGAGCGATACACAGAACAGAAGAGGAGAAGCTAGGTGACAGTAAGGTCATGCTGTTATTTGGACTAACAGTGTGCCACCCATGGTACTGGACCCTGGAATGTGATCATTTCTCAGCAAAGCAGTCAGAAATAGCTTATACTTTAATCATCCAAGACAATTATTTGCCTTTTCTGATGTTTGACTTTTCTTTCACAGGTAAATAATAACAGTACCTCCCTTTTCTTGCACAAGCTGTACAAATATAAATCCTTTTCTGCTTCACGTGTCAATTTCCTGTAAAAAATTTAAAATATCTTTGACTGGTTTTTTGAATCCTATTAATTAAGATTTTCTGAGATTTTCCAAAGGGATTCTGCTAGAAGGTTTTCTGTGGCAATTATACAAGACCAAATTTTGTGTACAGGGCCCAGTGCATTACCAACTCTCCATGCTGGTCATTTACATTGCAAATTCAAGACTCAGTTGCCAACAATTCACATCTTGCAAGGTCGCTGTCCTTCAGTCACTTCTGCTTCACAGGCTTATTCCTTCCAACAGGTGCCTAAATTTCAGATTATTCCTCACAAGGTTTTTTTGCTGAAAGTACCTAATTTCATTTTATCTTCCCTACATTTCTGTTTTTCTGTAGTCTACTTGTGTTATTTATTATGATCCAACTTCTGCATACTCTGCTACAGTACAGGACCTGCAAGTGTAAAATGTGATGGTCAGATACCTTTTAGTGGACATGATATATAGCACAATGGGATCTATAAAATTTGGATTCTAAGTTGTTTGATATATTGACTGCTTATAAACCTAAATTATTTAATTTAAAACTCATCAAAAAAGCAGCAAGTCAAACTTCTGCAACACTTTAACAGTCACACTCCTTTTTATTTTACAATAATCATAATCCTGTTGAGGTTGTTTATATCTGGTTGCCATTTGTAATTTTATTGCTAGTTTCCTTTTTTCACTTCAAAATGTACTTTTAACAGAAGTACTACCAATTTAAGGCCCTTAAAGACGAATGACATTATTTTTCAATGTGTTAATCACCTTACACTTTCAAGAATACTTCAATTAAATGAAGCTCTTCCTGCTGTGTTAAGCTATGACAACTAACAGTTTTACTTTATCTTGCCATTCAGTGCCCTCATGTCTTTTCAGAACTCTGAATTATATTCTCTGCTCTTTTCCTGTCACCTTCTCGCTTTTTCATCTCTGGTACACCATATTTTTTTTAAAAAGCTCAGATATTTGAGAATTTCCTTTTGAAACCATATATGGTACAGGGTTTGTTTTGAATTTGTGTAGCTAAAAAAGGGAACTGAAATACTGAATTTATTTTTTAATCCTCAAAGAGTACACGACGATGAAGAAACTTAAAACATGTAGTTAACTAGGTGAACAAACCCAAAGGAAACACTATAAAATTAAACTTTGATAAAGATCATTTAAGGAAATGAAACGGTGGGATTACCTAGATCAGACAACCCCGCCAATGTGCTCTTGCAAATCTTGATCCTTCTCATTAATTCAAATTGCACTATTTCATAGTACATAAGACAGTAGCTATTAGACCTTCTTTTTTAGAGACAGGGTATTTTAAATTGTCTTTGAACTATTTTGGTTTGCTTCATAAAACAAAACGAGACCTAAGAAACTACAGACCACTGCAGAACTAGTTAAAAAAAATACAGAAAGCAAAGTGTGAGATTGATTTTCCAGAAAATAAAAACGCATTATTGAAAGCCATTAGTATATAGATCTCATTTGTATTTATAATCAAACATCATAAAAGATGCAAGGGAAACAACCCATGTTTATATTCAGCTTCTGCCAACTAAGCGTCACGAAATAACCCTTAAGGAACCAGCAGCACTCGGACTCGACGCATCTGCAGGCTGACAGAACGGTGGCAAGGGACACACCGAAGATCCTGTCCCTTGTCTGCCCCTGCGCAGGTGCCAGTCAGAGCTGCAATGTCCTACAGACAGAGCCTGCCAAATCTGTTCTAATCCGGGCAACTATGTTTTCCAGCTCAGTCACTCTGCAGACTTTGGAGAGCACAAACTGACAGCAGCTCTGCAGACGCAGTTCCGGAAGCACAGCTCCCTCGTGGTCCCACCAGCAAGGCGCAGCAGCCAGGGGACACTGGAGCTTCCTGCAGAGCTGCCTGGGCTACGCTGAGACCTTGTTCACAGTGAGGTGTCCAGTGCAGATCAAATAGTGGGGAAGGAGGAGATGGCTTTCCAAACCTGTTTCTCCTTTCTGCAAATTTCTAATTTTTCTTGCCCGCATAGAAAAGGTCAATATAAAGAAAAAAAAAATCTAAGAATTTTTTCTACTACAGGGATATTTCTGACATTTGAAGTTACAAATTTTATAGTAGTTAATTAGTGGTAACAGCGTTACCTAGTGGTTGTGGAAAAATGCTCTCAATAAAAACTTCAGTATAATAATTTAAAATATTGACGAACATACCTTCATTTGTTGTATATGAAAAGAAAAGGATCCACAGGGTATATGGTGCAGCACTTAGGAGTCTTGCCATTATTGACACTGGTCAGGTTCAGTAGGAAAAACTGTGCTGCAATTCTGCTAACAGAAAACATAATAAGCTTACATCTCTGTCTCAGTTAAGGTAAAGGTGTAGTTTTTCCTACCACTCTGCTAGATGTTAGAATTCAGATCCCCTGCTGTACCTGTTTCCCACCTCTGCCCCCCAAAATTAGCTCATGGAACAATGAGACATGTAGAAGAATAAGGAGAATACAAATGATCTAGAAGACTTTTCTGCAAAATTTTAATTACAGAGGATATGGGACTGACATTGGCAGTGGACCTACTCTCTTCAGCTACTAGAAAAGGAAAGTTGCTAGTATGTGAGCGATTAAAAGGGTAAGCACTAGACCAAAACCAGTGACATTGTCACCAAAGCCCTATGATTCCACTCAGATAACTGAAAGAATTTAAGAATGAAGTGTCTGATTTATTGACTAAAATATTTTCCCCAAGTCCTATCACCAGTACCTTGACAATCTGAGTATCACCTTCTTAAAAAAAAAAAAAATAGCAAAGAACTCTGAGCATTGCTCCAACAGAATGCAGATTCATTAAAGCATTAAATAATTAGAAGTTGTAAAACACATGCCTAATCGTGATGTAACCAGCACAACTTTGGAGAAGGAAAATTCTGCAGCTTTTATGTCCCTAAGCATAGCAAAACTGTCTAGGTAAATTGAAATCAGATGAAATAATTCATTTCAGACTTAAAAATAGCAAGTGTCCCCAAATTTTTTTTACCAATGTAGCCTTTTTTTACCATTAAGCCTTACTTAATGCCTAAGATGGCTACCAGCTTTCATATCACTACAAATGGAAGTGATACATTTAAAATTCTGGTAAATTTATAGGTGAAGTCATGCTAACTAATATGCTTTTGACTTTGCATTCAGTATAAAGAGGGATAAGATTTGTTCAGCAGCACATTGTTAACACACAACTCTTTGGTCCCTTCCTCCCATGCTTTTGGAATTTTCTAACCTCCATGTCTGGACAGAGTATTCTTGCTGCCTGCAAGCTTCAGATGTTCTGTTTGCACCTGTAGAGCTCCCAGGTAGTAGGCTAGTTTTTATTTCAAAGCCTCATGAGAGACGAGAAAGAGACGAGAAAGAGACGAGAAAGAGACGAGAAAGAGACGAGAAAGAGACGAGAAAGAGACGAGAAAGAGACGAGAAAGAGACGAGAAAGAGACGAGAAAGAGACGAGAAAGAGACGAGAAAGAGACGAGAAAGAGACGAGAAAGAGACGAGAAAGAGACGAGAAAGAGACGAGAAAGAGACGAGAGAAATCTCCTTCAGCAGGTGAATTGTGTTGAGTGTTCTGCAGAAGCTTGGTCAGATTCTGAAGTAGAAAAGACCACTGAAAGGTATTTGTGGATGGCAGTTCAATACTCTCTGCCCCAAGCCAACCACAGCAGCAGAACCACATTTCACGTGTCTAACAGAGGCAAGTCTGTCTGCCTGAAAATATCCATCTTAGAAGTTAAGGGATAAGGACATTTTTAGTGAAAATAGAAGATCAGAATGGAGACTCTTCCGTGACCTTCTCTGGGGCAGTTACTACTCATCTAGTAATAAAGGACAAACCTGAAAGACAAATTTCTCATAAGAGCTTGAGAGAACTATTACTCAAGAGCTGACTTTTTCACAATCTGAGAATAGATGAAATGTAACTAAGGACAGTAATACATTTTTTTAAAAGAACACAAGCGCCTTTGCTGCTGCTCAGAAAAAAAGAGCCAACTGCTCCAGCATAAAAAAAACCCCCTTCATTTCCCTTTTTCCTGGAATTCTCAAGAGAGGAAGCATTTCCTCTCCACTGTTAGGTAATACTGCTGCATGACTGGAGTTCCAAGAAACTCTTAGAACTCTTAAAACTTTGGCAGAGAATCCTGAACCACGTAAGCACGTCCAAATGAGCAGATGGCAGACCAAAACCATCTTCTCATAGAAGAATGGATCTGCACATGTGGATGAAAACGGAGTTAAGCCAGAGCTTTAATGAAACTGCAAAAGGAGAAAATTTTAAAATATCCACAGTTCTTCTGCCTGTTTCCTCTTAAGTTTTTCATTATACCAGACAATGAAATACCAATCTTAAGAAAGTATGTAACACATACAGACAATACTAAAATTGCAGCAAACCTAGTAATCCCAATATATTTGAGGAAAGTAAATTGTAAGGACATAAGTGACTTCCCCAAAACTAGGAAAGAAATCTCTGTCGGGGTTAGAAGTAGATCTACGTGATTACTGGTACAAGCTACATGCTTTGATCACTTAACATTTCTGTTTCTTGAAAAAAAAATGATGTGATTAAAATTATTTCATTTACTTTCAAGAAAAACAGTACTAACTTTTGGTCTGGTCTTCTAAGGATATTAGGGTCATATTTCATTAACAGGTATGCTCTGCAAAACTGTTATGTGGAAACAGTAATTCCTGCCCAAACCAAGAGGTCAGATATTACAAAAGACTGCTTAATGCACCGTCGCTGCAATTGTACAGCTGAAGCATCACTCCCTGTTTAAAACTGGCTCTTTTTAAAACTGAGGCACATCTTGTCTTACTCTCTAGTTTAAAGCACTGGCTGTAAACGCTGAATAAAATGAGACAAGCGGTACATGGCAAAACAAAAGCTTCACCAACAGATTCTGTATCAAACCTTGAAAAGAAAACCCGTGCAGAGTGTAATGCCTTCTGATGAGAAACCGCTCCCTCTGAAGCCGCGTTGAGCCCCTTTCTGGGCGCTCAGCACGAACCGGTCCGAAGTTCTGTGGGCCCCCGGGTACACGGAGGGCGCAGCCCGAGCCCCGTGCTGGGCACGGCGGGGAACTGCTCCGGCCGGGAACGCGGGCCCGGGATAGGCGGGGCTGCTGCGCCCACCGCCCAGCACGTCCGGCGGGAACGACACTTCGGAGAGTTATACCACTTCTGTCTAAAATATTGTAAAAGGAGCACCCGAGTTAAACAACCTCAAGGAAAGAGAAGCGCTTCTGCCCGCGGGCTCCAGCCAGAGCCGCCGCACAGGACGGGCCCCGGGATCTCCGCCCGGCCAAGCTCCAGAGGGAGCACAAACCTTCCGCCCTTCCCAGAACCGGCACGGAGAAAAACACAGACCGCGCAAACGGCGCGCCAAGCGCACGTAACGAGAAGGAGCCGGTCCTGACGCCGGGACGAAGGGGCTGCCAGACGTACCTTGTCTCGTCCGGCCCCCGCGCCGGGCTCCGAACCGGGGGATCCCAACCCCGTCCACGGCGCCGCCCCGGACCCGGCCCGACGCCATCCGCCCCCGCACACCGCTCGTCCGGGGCGGGGCCGGCGCGGGGGAGGGGCCTGGAGGGAGGGGCCGGGGCGGGGGCGGGGCATGGAGGGGGGCGGGGTCGGTCCCGGGGGCGGGGCCATCGATGGCAGGCGCGCGCAGCCATCGCCGAGCTGGCGAGCACAGGTAGGTGCGGGGGCGGCTTGAGGGGGGGTGGTGCCGTGCTGGGAGCTCCGGGAAACTCCGGTGGGTCCCGGTGAGCCCCAGTGGGTCCCGGCAGGGCGGTTTTTCGGGCCATTGCTTCCGTGGGCTGCGGCTGGCCCGGGGCCACGCGGGCGGTGAAGCGGCGGGGCCGGAGCTCAGCCAGAAGCGGGCAGTCGGTCGGTGCGCTGGTGAGGGAATTTCCTGAGCTGCCTTTAGTTAGTTCAGGCGTTCTTCGAAACCTGTAGAGGATTATTTTCGATGCAAAGTCACCCGCTCTGATTGACTGTGTTCAAATCAGGCTGTGTGGGGAGCAGGAGCTTTATCCAACGTAGAATCACAAATGGTGGTGTGTTTGTCACCCAACACTTATTTTCAGGTTTGGGGGATGACAGTGTTGTAAATACCTTAGGAGAGGATACCGGTTAATGGAACGTTATGTAACGGTTAGTGGGGCGTTGAGAGCTCTCTACCCACCGTTCGTAACAGGTCAAACCGGCCCAATCCAGTTTGCTCAGCAACCCGCTGTGCAGCTTCGATGAAAACCACACCGTATAGAGAAGATCATTATCAAAGTTTAGAGGCTCAGTGACCACCAGGGGTGCCTAAAGACCCTCCAAGAACACCGTCTGAGACTAACTGACAAGCGACTTAATGTGTGTATCACCTTGAGCCGACTGTGCACGTTAAGCAGGAGTCATTCCCCTGTGTATCCAGTGCTGCAATAAAATATTGCTTGCTTCTTAATACTACATTGGTGTTAAGGAGTTTTATTCCCGATTTTGGGTGACAACAACACAATGCCTATGTTGTTCTTTTCTGCAGCTAAAACTAGTTGGACTTTATCTCTTGTACCCTTCCAGAACCTCAGAGCTGGTCACCCTCTGCATTCTGAGGACGACCTTGGGATCTGCTTTTTTTGCTCTCATTCAGTGTAATAGAGTTTAATTGAAATCTTGTGTACACTTGGACTGTGTATTCTTAATTTACCTGAACATGTGCATTAATTCCAGCTTAAACCTCCTGCAGCCTGGTGAAACACTGCGATGGCAGCTCAGATGACCGATGCTCATCGACGGTTCTTGCAGGTTCTGATGTCTAATGGAATAACAGAAGGATCAGAAGCCAGGAAATTACACCAGCACTGCTGTGAAACTGATAAAGGTGTGTCTGTCTTGGTGATGAAAGAACTGGGCTTTTTTCGTGGTGCAGCTTACAAGTAATTTGATTTCTGAAGGGCACGGACCAGCTAAAGTTTAAAAACTGTAATGATATGAGTGTTCCCTCTCTTTCTTGAAAGATAAAATAACATAGCAATGAGTAAACTAACTTCTAATCAGGCCAGATTCATATATAGTACTTCTTATTTTAGCAGGGTTGTTGTTTATAGGTTATACATATAAATGATTAAAAAGAAATTTTAAAAGTACTGGAAGTACTTCACTATAGTGAATGCTTTTAAGTAAATGCACTTCAGTTATTTCTCTCAGGTGTGGTTGGAGAAGTGACTACTGCAGAAACATTTTGGTGAGGATGAGATGAGGTTTCCTGGTGAATTGCTGTGCTTTTTTCCCACCTCACCTGCACTGTACTGTCCATTACAAGTCCTGGAAGCTGTGCTCCTGCCAGGTTTAGGAGTGTCCCTGTGCCATGTCACCATGCTACCCACTCTGCAGGGACTCTTCTGGTTTTCTGTGAATTTGTACCTACTTACCCATAGATGTAAGTTCAGAATGAAGTAGTCTATACGTGTGTCTCTTGAGTCAGGAACTGTAACTTGACCTACTTCTTAGATGCTAAAATTGTGAAGCGCAACTTTTGGTGTGCTCTAACCCCTGTTCATTTTTTATGGAGAGTTTTTATCCCTTTTTTTTCCCACATAAGATTTACTGGAACAGCCATTCATCTCACATTAAAATGTTAGAGCTGTTGTACAAAAGAGTATTCTGTTATCTTTCATCTTTTACCCTCTCTGAGATCTGTCACTAAAGCTTCCTGACAGCTGTGTGCAATGTTTCCTGCTGACAGAGACTAAGCAGGTGACAAAATTATACTTAAATATTGTACTTACTTTACTACTGTTCTTGCTGTTTGTTGGCTTTGTTCACTAAAGGAATCATATATCAGAATCAGGAACTCCTGGGCAGGAGCATCCTATGAGTGCTGTTTGGCACTGTGCTGTATAGTGCTGTGGGGTTTGGGAATGGAACCTTGGCCCAATGCTGTTACGCGAGCAAGGGGCTCCTGTGACTGAGAACAGGATTAATTTAGTGATAACTGGTTGTATTTTTGAGACTTGAATCATTTATCTAAAATTACGAGCTGTTACTTAGCTCTGGTTTTTAAACCATAGACTGATGAAGGCAACAGGAGTGTTGCCACTGACAAAATCTTGTTTTGGATGGACATGAGGGTTGTGCTGGTGCTGTGCAGGCAAGAGCCATCACACGCGCTTCCACAGAATGACTCCAAAGTCCATCTTAATTATGTCTATGAGAAAACTGCTGCTAGTATTTACTTGGTTTATAGAACATGACTTAAGATATTACTCGTGTTTCTACAACACTGGAATTTTAGGTATTCTGATTTGTAACTTGATCACTTATATGCCAATTATTTGTGAGCACACAGAAACAAGAAATCCCTTGCGTGTAAAGGAATTCAAGTCAGTGTATTTTTCTATTGTGCATAATATTTTTTCCCAGTCATGTTTTATTTTCAATTCAGCTTAGTTTAAGTCACTGTAATTACTGGATTAGTGCCATGGGTTCCCTGCAACAAGGCAGAATGTCTGGACTCTGTCAACTGATTTTAAAGGAGCTGAGCGTCTCTTACGGCCACGAGACAGCAACACAAGGAAGTGATATGTCTGCTGAATAGAACAGTTTGAATTCCTGTTTGAATTCTGCCTCACCGTTTTAGCACTTTTACTTGGGAAAAATGTTTCACATAAAAAGATCTGCCTGATGTGTAGTTGTTTGACTTTTCTCTGTATGTGGTTTTTCTCATTCATTTTCAGTTTACTACGCACACGATAAACTGGACGATTTCATCAGCACTATTAATAGCCACCTGCAGCCTTTGTTTATGCAGATCCGGAAAGGACTATCGGAAGACGATGGGAGAGCACATTATGCTGTAGTAGGTACCTGCTGTGCTGTTTGTGTGGGGCTGGCAGTGGCTGCAGGAGCTGCTGGGAGGATAAACTGCCATAGCCCAGGTGTGTGGGAATAGGACATGGCAGCAAGGACAACAGCAGTGTTGGAGTTACTTAGCATAAACATTGCTAAAGTGCTGAAGTGAGATTCCTTTACCGCAGGAGACTTTCTTTCTTGAGACAGATTTTTAAACTAGAAAACACAGAGAGCTGTCCAACATTAGTTTTCTTTTTCTCCCACTCAAAAATCAACCTAGCACAAAAGGGTTGCTGAGGAGTGACCTATAAGAAGTTTCCCCACATGATCTACAATGTGCATGTCAGAGAAGGAAGGTTATTTAGTAATTTCAAAAGACCATATAGGAGGTATTCTAACATTAGCTGCTGCTTTTAACCTTTCCTTTTGCCAGTTAAGTTGAGCTAACAGTTAATAGTAGTAGCATGTGCAATAAGAGTAGAAAACATGGGCAACTGTTTTTCACAGTGAAAAAAAAGGTGACCGATAGCATAGTTCCTGCTGCTGTCTAGCACTGGGCCTGGTGTGAGGTGTCCGTTCTGCTGCAGCACTCTGTGTCAGTTCTGGGAGCTTGGGTTGTTGAATGGCTTTGCCTGGGCAGAGGCAGCTGTGGAGAATTTGTGGCTGGAAGATCAGGGGTTGTAAAGAAAGAACTTGAATACCGTCGAGTGCCCCTCAAAGAACTAACATTTATGTTAATTGTAAGATGATGTATTCTTTACCTCAGGGGATCTTTTACAGTTTCTGGTATAAAACTACAACGGCACTTTATATCAGTTTATTTTTTTGTAGGTGAATTTGGCGGAAACTGAAGTAACTAAAATGGCATCTGACTATACAGAAATTGAATTAGAATTGTTCAGAAAAACAGTAAGTATGTCAGTTATCACTTAGTAAATCATATTATTTGGGAAGTTATCATCTTAATGAAAATGGAAATGAATGGAGATGTGGTTGAGGAAGTAGTTGCCATTTTACCTAAATTTATCTGAGATTAGATGGGTGGGGTGGGCAGGGATGAAAGTGTGTGCAAGTAATGATTTGCTCTTGTAAGTCAGTTATGGGTAAGGCAATATCAGCACCAGGGAAGGGCTCCTTGGGGTTAGGGACGTGACACGCCTGCTTTTAATTACACAAACAACTTTGTGCAGGATTTTCAGTCATGATTGCTGAGTTTTTCACTGGCTTCAGTAGTTTAGTAATATACAGTAGTTTTTAATGCTAGTAACACACAAAATGAATTTGCTGATTTGAATATAAACATTTGTCTATGGTTATTGAGGTTTTTCCTCAAAAGAACTTCAACAAAGAGCAGATAAAAAGAAACGGATCTCTCACCACTGAGTGTGTCCAGGGGTCCCTGAATGCACTTAGGCAGCACTTCTATTTGTGGAAATGTTTTCTTTGCAGAGATGGAAACTGTCAAGGGGACAATGATCGTTTCAGCTTTTGGCCTTTGTTTTACAATTCTGGCTCGAGCCATATACTGCAGTATCTCTTACTTACATGGATGCTATAAAAATGCACATCAGCATGTTACTATAAGGTATGTCTGCCTAATTGCAGTGTTTCTAATACTTGGTAATGTTTCTTCCTGTAGATGGACCTAATAATTTTATCAGAAAATGGCTTTGCCTCATCTACAGATATTTTAAACTTGGCTGACCAACTTAAGACAAAGAAAATGAAGAAAAAGGAAGCAGAACAAGTGCTGAAAGTTTTTGTGGAGGACAAGTGGCTCTCTGAGGTAACTGCATTCAAGTGTTCATAGTTCAGTAGGTCCAGCTACCATGTTCTTATGGATGTGGTAGCTGAAACCGGAGGTCTTCTTGAATGAATGATGGCAAAAATGGTCTTATGGGGCCCATGCTTATTGCTGCTCCAGTGATTTTTGCAGAAAAGGAAGTAGACTTACAAGGAAGAAGTCCTTGGGTAGGTCTGTACACAACTTTATGGTTTCAGTTTCTTGTACCTGAGCCAGGTGGGTTTGTGCATCCAGTCCTGCCCAGTGACACACAGACATCCTTTGTACACAACAGCACAGCGTCCTTCAACCTGGAAAAAGAGCTGGGGAAAGTTCTTCACAGTGACCAGTGCTTTTAGTTACATTTAGAATTTCCTGAAAAGGAGTAAGGCCAGACATGTTGAAAACTCCTCTACCAGAAATGCATGGGCCACTGTGCACATGGTTACACCTGTTTTATTTTATGAGAGAGCAGTGGAGATGAGCTCACCATGTGGACACTGCAATTGCTTGCCAAGTGAGACCTTAATCCCGTGTCTGCTGGAGTCATTGCATCATAGATCTCCAGCCTGCTGCCACACAGTTACTTGCATGTTAAGTTGATTTGACAGAGATTTCCAAAGATACCTCAAGCAAGAAATGCCTAGATTTTCTCAAAAGCCGGGAGAATTTTCTCTAACATATAAATGGAGAGTCCCAAAACAGCACGCCTCTGTTAAGGAGCACATGCTTGCTCATCTGTGCTTTTCAAGGACTAGATCTCTGTTAAAGGTGTGGGATCTTTATTCTGCTCCTCTAAACAAAGGGGTTCTGCTATCTCAAAAGTGTTCTGGCATTGCATTGTACCAGCATGTTAGTTTCATGACAGTAGAAAAAAGTGGCCTGTTAACAAGTGGTTAGCAAAGTCAAAAAAGGTAAAAGGAATTAAAAGAAATTCCTCATCTCAACACTTGTTTCCTTAGAAAAATGGAGAATATACTCTGCATACTCGTTGCATAATTGAGATGGAACAGTACATTCTCAGCAACTACCAGGATGTGGCAAGGAAATGTAACATCTGTCACAGCCTCGCCATCCAGGTAACATGTTTTATCAGCTCCTCCAATGGACTTGTGTCATCATAGCTGAGGTTTGTGATACTTTCCCTTGGGTAGTAGGTAGGCGCTAAAAAATCTTGGTCTTGTAATCTGATCATGGTGCTCATGTATTTTGTAAAAAAACTTTTTTTTTTTTTCATTTTAAGTATTTTATCTTCTGTCTTTAGAAATAAAATTGTCTTGGAGCAGTGTCTCCAAGTATCAAGTTGGGGAAAGTGCACTCCTGCAATGAGGAACGTGGTTGTGCTGTCTGGCTTTCCAAACCAGCATGTTAGAGATGAACCCCTAATGCTGAAAGAGGTTTAGCAATGAGGTGTTAGCAGTGTCCTCTTTGGGCCTTACCAACAGATGTCATCGTGTGACACGTTCATTCTTGGTCCTGGGATTTTAATTCAGTAATTGCTTGTGTTTGAACCTCAGAAGGAACATGTGTGCTATGTAGAGCATGCTAAAGCACTGTGTTTTGATAGCTGGGACGTTACCAGTTCAGTCTTGCTTAAGTAGTTACAGCCTGGATTCCTATTCCAAAACTGCTATGTTTTCTTGCTCTGTGAGCCTGCATCTTCTGATCTGCCCAACTAACATGCTTCCATGTTACTTTTTCCATCCTAATTGGTCTCCTTTATTGCACTGAAACTGTTGTCTTTCAAGCTAAATTTTGTCCATATAGGGAAATAGTATTTCCTAGTTTACAGAAAGATACCTCCTTTTACCCTTTACCCCCTTTGACTGTTGAGTGTGTCCACCACCTGTATTGTGGGAACCATTCTTTGGAACAAAGCGTTGCATGTCTGCTGCCCTTTGTAACAACTTTCTCTCAAATTGAAGGACAGGTTAGAAAGATTTTCTGAATCAACACTCCTGATTTCAGAGCCAAGTATGTGAATCCTGTGGAATTGGAATGCACTTACCTTGTGTCAGAAAGTACTTCAGAGCTCAGACTGAACCCCGCTGTCCCAAGTGTAATGAATTCTGGTCTTGTGACATCCCAGGTACCAAGCAACCTATTTTTTAAAAAATTGAATGTAATAATACTAGGAAATGGGCTGTGATGTTCAGTGGCACTGCCTGCATTATTTATAACTGTGAGTATCAGCTATTTCTGACTTCAGCGGTACGTTTCAGACACTAAACCACACACAGGCAGCACTGAGCCCCCACAGTGCCCGAAGAGTGCCACAGGGGCATAGAAGACCCTGTGCATGTTTTTTTATAACTTTTAGGAAGTGGGGGGGAGTAGAGGCACACACAACCCATGACACTAAAACTTCTGGAAATACCAGGCTTCTAAGAATCTCTTTGTAATTCCTCCATTTGTCCAGGGAAATGGGACATTGTGAACAGCAACACAGGAATATACAAAGCATTTTAGAAAGGGAGGTTATACAATATAATTCTTTTTTTGTGTGTTGTCCATTAACCTTTAGTTTTCTTTACAGGGATGAGTCGGATGGGCTCCCAGACCCACCACAGAGCTCCATTCTTGGCCTTAGATGATGCCAGTAAAACTTGATGTCAGTGACATCTGTTTGCCCCCACTCTGGCAGAACAGCCAGACTGTATTGTATCCATTAGTAACAGTGGTCAGTGTACTTATTTTCTAAAGTTCTAAGAATCTTAAAATAAAACTATCATTTACCTTCCTGTTCACAGTAATGCCTGCCTTCCTGTTTTGTGTTTGTAATTCTCCATATTCTTGGGTTGGGACTCTCAGTGCATGTTTGGGGATGAAAGATGCAAATGTTTTAGTCAGTCCTGCAAGCTGATTTATGCAGCTGAACTCTTGAAAGAAGCCTTTCTCAGCAAGTGCTCCCTGTTTGTACAGCAACAGTACAAATTCAGTTGCACAGTGGAAATGACACCTGCTGTAGCACCTCAAGCAGGTGAAAAATCAGTGCAGTATGTGCAAGGCAGCTGGCTGAGTCTCTGACCTAGGACTGGAGTTGGAACACTTCTAGTTAGCACTGTGGTTGTGTTTTGTCCCTTCTTTAGATGTAGAAGAATTTGTCTTGACATAAGGCCAGGTCATGAGCAGCTGTGCTCTGTAAGAAGGGAATATTGCCACAGAATGATTGGAAGCAGTAGGACAAGCAGACTTAGGGCAATGTTAGCTTATGTCTGCAAAGTGCTGAAAAAATTACCATATTGAGATTCTTTAGGTTTTTAGTCCTGGCACTTCTGTCTCCAGTTTTAAGTAAGGATGCTTTTTCCTTTAAGAGTGACTTGGAAAGGAGCCAAGGACTGGCTATTGCCAGACACCAGACTGAAATGGCAGCGTTCTTGTCCTTGGCAGAGATGTGTGACACTGCAGAAAGGCTGTGTCAGCAGTTCAGGTGGTGCTTAATCAAAGTATAATTAAACTTCAGTTTATCTAACTGCAGTTAAACTATGGATTAACTTCAGTTATGTTCTAGGCTTTAACATGATGATGTGGTTTAGGAATGGTACTCCCCAAATTAGTGTTCCCACCAAAACACTCCAAACCACGAGATGCTTGCTCACTCCCTCCTCCCCCTACCTTCTCCCCTCATGGAGAGGAGAATTGAGAGGCCCAAAAGATGGAGATTGTGAGTTGCAAAAAGAACAATTTACTGGAAACAGCAATGGAATAAGAAAATATGCAGTAATAACAAAAATAACAAAGTGTACAAGAGAGACAAAAGATCCACACAGAAGTGTAACTCAATCACTAAGAGACCAAGGAGCCCCTTCCTGCCCCTGGCCCACAGCAGTGGCTGGCTGAGGTGGTACAGAATAACCTCTGGGTCTGGGCCATGCCCCTCCTGGATACTGCAAAAATTAACCCTGTCCTGGCCAGAACCAGGACATGAGTAACTTTTTCCATGCAGGAAACTAGTACCTTTCTTGGTGTTAGCCTAATTTTTTAATGTATTGAACCTCTAGGTAGCACCATCTCTCTAGCTAACTCCAGGGTTTAGCGTTACTAAATCCAAGTAGAAGGTAACACTGACCTGGTTTTTCAGACAGAGGCACAGGCAGAGCCCTGGCAGTGCCTGTACACAGGCTGTTTCTGAGGGACGCACACACAGGACAATGACCTAACGCATGCTCTTTAGGAGTTATTAGAAACATCTACAAAAATGTAGTGGCTACAGCGTCATCTTTCCACTTCCCATTGTGACTCTTTCTCCATGCTTTAGCAAGAGTTTGTTGGTTTTTGATTTTGCTCCACCTCTAAGCTCTCCTGAGAGAGTTGCTGCTTTCCTGATTTTTAATTCCCATTTCAGTGCTGCTGACTACATTTCAGAGCTATGACCACCAGAAACTAACAGAGAAGCTGAGCTCAAGCGATCGCACGTAGTGCCAATATTTAACAGGAATAAACAGAATCTGTCCAGGCATCAGAATGCAGGACTGAAATGCAGCCTTTGTGAAATTTGGAAACTTGACCAAGTCTGGATCTTCCACATCGACCTATAAAAAACCAAACAATCATCGGAAGAATGTCTTTACTCACATATGATTTGATAAGATAACACTACTGATACTAAAATTTCAGGCAACTATTTACCTGACTAGTGTTGTGAAGAATTTGGCTCTCATGTGGGTACAAGTTTTCTGAATCTTGTGGTGAATAGAGACGGATATACTTTCTTCCAAATATCTGTATATAATAAAATAAATGTTTTCCATTGGTCATTAACTGGCACATTTTACTGGAAGCTGTGGGCCATAGCTGGCATTTAACAGTAAAATATACCTGATTACAAGGAACGTAATTATCTTTGTTAGTAATAGACACTGCTATAATAAAAAGTTAAATCAGGCTATTGGAATTCAAGTACTTCTTCTGTTGGCGCAGATAAGAACTTGAAATACCTTTGGGAAGGAAATGCCTTTAACCAAATTGCTTTCAATTCAAAGTTTAAGGCACCCAATTTATACACTGTTATTTGGGCTCTACATAGCTAGAAATAAGAACTGAGAATAAAGAGGCTGAACCTTCATTGCAATTCATATCAACAGGCAGAGGTACATGCACAGTGACTGCTAAGCTTCCAGATACCCCTCAAACTCTTATTTCTGTGTTGTCATTAAACCAGTTCTTTCATTGGAGTGCTGAAATGAGATGAGAATTCGTAAGGTGAGTGGCCTGGCTTCCCTGAACACTATATGAACTGCAAGTTTTTGGTGCCAAGATGTGGCAGCATGAACGAGTCAAAGCTGACTCCTCCGCTGATACCAGTGGAACAACAGGTTTAGAGTGAAGATTCATACTGCTTGTGCCAGCATTCCAAATCACCTCAAGAGCTAGGCATGATCATACTTGTTGGGAACTGTCCTGTTATGGGTACTCTGACTAACTCCAGCGCCTTGGAGTGGCTACCCAACCATTCCTAACCAATCTGCTTTTCCTCTACCTTAACATCCCTTCCCACATAATAGAACAGGATTTCCTGAAATCTTACCAACACCGAAGCTGTCATATGGGCTATCTAGAGTTTGTTGCTTCAAGGACAGCACATAAATGTATTCTCTACAGACTGGACAAATACCAATGTACTCCTGCCTTGTTCTACTCTTCACTATCACTGATTAAACTACTAGAGCATTGATCTACATAACTCTGTCTCTCCATGTGTTTTTAGGATGCCTTCCATACCCCAAAGGGATTAAGGATATTAATTAGCTCTGTAAAGAACCAAGCATTACATGGTATTTGTGGTGACCCATGGAAGTGACAAAAATGCTGGTTATTGCTCCAACAGCATGTTCTCTGAATGCTTGAACTTATTTTGGGACTGCCATCAGCTGTTAACAGCTCCTTCCTTCACTTGCCTCACTGGGTTAAGACCTTGTATATTATAAGACTGGGGGCACCAGTTAATGGGCAATAGCCTGCATCTCCAGAGACTGCTTTTCTCATTAATGGAAAAACTACAACCTTGGCACCAGCCACCAGCCAGTCAGCAGGGATCATTTCACTTTATTACTTGTGCTTGTGCCTTCCTGTACTCCACAGCCACAGTTTAAATGGCATCACGAAGCAGGGCAGTTTTCATTGAAAGCTGCCAGATCTTTGTAATTTGTTCAAATTACAAAGACTCTCTCACAGCACTGGCAGATAATCTCCCATTTTTCAGGCAGAAGAAAAAAAGCTCTGAGGCTTCTAAGGGAAGAATCTTTTCCCAGTTCAACAGCTCCTATAAATTTTTCTTCCAAGAAAAATTCCCCTCAAGCTTCACATAGCATGAATAGTACAGTACTTCACTTTCAGAATGCAGCAGTATGTGTGTGCTGAGCAGGTAGCACAGAAGAGAAATACAATCCATACAGAGTTGCACAGCAGTTGTAAAAAACCATTCTAGGAAGGCCTGAATTAAGCCTCAGTTTCCAGTGAAGACACAGGTTAGCAAGATGCAACTGGAACAGAGAAACTAAGGCTCAACCCATAAATAACCATCAGTAGAAAGTAATGTCACAGTCCTTCTGGAAAAGTGTGAAAGTGTAAGCCTGGGGTTTTTTAAAGAGTTTGATGGGACAGCAATCTCCTTCAGTAAACAAAACACCTCTCAGTATTTGAAGATTCACAGTAGTCAACTGCTTGGATCCAGAATACATCTGTGGACCTGTTTAGTGCTTGCCACAAAAGACCCCAGTGTTTACTGGGTTATTCTGCACTAAAAGTCATCATCAAAAAGCCTACCAGGAGGAACTCAGCAGAAATGTGGTAATAGTACAAGTTTTAATTCCCATCTCACTGCATGCATGAATATTTTACTGGGTAACCTGAAATGGACTTAACTATGCACCTAAGTCCACCTCAAAATCTTGCTTTCCAGATGTGCTGGCTTTGGCTGGGGTAGAATTAATTTTCTTCCCAGTGGCTGGTATAGGACTATGCTTTGGATTTGTACTGAACACAGGGTTGATAGTACAGAGATGTTTTTGTTATTGCTGAGCAGTTTTTGCAGTATTGCAAAAACTTCAGTATTGCCAAAGCCTTTTCTGCTTATCATACTGCCATGCTGGCAAGGAAGTTGGAGGTGCCTGGGAGGTTGGGAGGAGACACAACCAGGACAGGTGACCCAAACTGAATGACCAAAAGATATTCCAGACCATATGACATCATGCTCTGTATATGGGGGAAGAAGAAGAAAGGGAAGATGTTTGGAGTGATGGTGTTTGTCTTCCCCAGTAATTGTTAAGCATGATGGGCTCTGCTCTCCTGGGAATAACTGAACACCTGCCTGCCCACGGGAAGCAGTCAAGTAATTCTTTGTTTTACTTTGCTTGCATGCACAGTTTTGGCTTATTAAACCTCAATCCACAAGTTTTCTAGCTTTTACTCTCCCCGTTGTCTCTCTGATCCTGCTGGTTGGGGGATGAGAAAGCGCCTGCATGAGGCTTGGAGATTGGCTGGGCTCAAACCACGACACCAGAAAAAGAAACTCCTTAGTACAACGTGACAGGATCTAGATTCTTCCCAGCTCCATTACAAATTCCATGTGACCTTGGAAAAGCTGCTTCTTGTGATTTCTATCTATCATCTGTAAAACAAGGGTAACTAATGGTCTCTCTCAATGAGCAACACTTGTGGTCTACAAGATTACATTCAGTATTAAGTTGCAGTAGTGACAAATGCAATAAAATAGCAAAATAGTATCTGCATGTTCTCTGTCCTTCAATTGTTCCTCAAGTTGTCTGCTCCCCTTGTCTCTAACACATACCATAAGCATTTTCTCTAAGTATTGCATTAATGGCATGTGCAGAGTAACTCGAGTACATACCTGGGCTAAAAAATTTTGCTGGGGATCCTGATGAAGAGGTGAGATTGTGCCTCCTGGACCAAACCAAGCGTTAATGGTGATGTCATCTTCTTCCCCTTCCCCCAAGCAGCAGTAGTCAGGGATACTGATATCTTCTTTCAGTTCTGGGATCTATTTCCATAAAGAAAGAAACATTAAAAAGGGTATGTGCTGACTTGCCAAAATATGTAATTCATAGAACAGATGAGCAAGGCTGGACACAAAGAAAACAAATGACTGGCTGGTCCAGCAAGGGTAGGAGAAAAGTAGCTGACCTGCTAGGAATCTGCAGGAAATGTTCTCAAACTTTCTGTTCTAGTGAGCAGATTCTGTTGGAAGGAGAAGTGGGAGAAAGAAAGGGGTTTCCTCACTGTTTAGAGAACCTTTGCTTTTGCAGAAACCAGAAACACCCACAAGAATGTTTGCTCTTCACGGAAAAGGAGCAGCTGATCTCTTCTATACTATGCTTGCTTCTCTGTGAGATTCCTTTTTATGTCTCCCACCAACCTAAGCTCCAGTAAACTGGAATGACATTTCAGATTATGGTAAATATATAAATGTTGAAGACTGTTTCCTGTCCAAATCTCTTCCCTGACTTACATAGTCTTTGAGGAAATGGGCTTTCCAGGTGATATCCCCCTAAGTATATGCTACATTGTACTGAAACAGCACTAGGACGTAATGTCTTCATCCCAAAAGGGTTTTGTTTCCATGTCTTGCAGCCAAATGGAATAAACCTCTCCCTCTGTTCCTTCAAATCGTGGGAATAGAAACTTAGGAATTACTGTGAATTCTCCATATGCCCTTCAATCTAGTACAGTCAACATCCTCAGAGACAACTTGTGCAACAAAAGGACTTCCTATATGACTGTAGGAAGATAAAAACATTCACTAAGTTTTACCTGATCAAAAAGCTGGTGCTGGGCAAGGTATCCTACATTGTTCTGAAACGACAGCAGAGAAAGACAAAACACAGTAACATACAGGTAAGACAATGAGTTAATTTACTTAAAGGTGAATAGAATTTACTTATAGGTAACAACCATTTCCAATGGCCTATTCAGAGTACTATTTCAACAGTATAAGGGTCTTCAGAAATAGCAACTTACAGCTGCATTGAAATTGTGAGAGTGTAGGTGTGTCTCCACAATCAATAAATCATCCAGCTCAAGTTACTGAAGGAAGCTGGGACTCCCTATTGAGTCTTGACAGCTGACAATGCCCTGCATCTTTCTAGCCAGACCCTGCTGGCACACAGACCAGTTCTCCTTCACACCCTGGAACTACTTCCATACTCTATTCCAGGGCGCACCACAGATCAGTTTGCTATGGCACATGGTCCTTCCTGCCAGAAGGCCAGGAAACAGAAATGGGGGCTTGGGATCCTCATCTGTGAAAGCAAAAAGACATTCCAGATGCTAATCAACTTTGTATTTTTCTGCCTCATGGCATGTAAATTTGGATCTAATCCTAAATCTCACTGAACAGTTTAATAGAAAGGGGAACAACACTGCTGGCTGAGGATCCCTTATCCTCAGATTCCACCAGTCAGGTTTTTGCTGCGTATGTATGTATGTATGTATGTATGTATGTATTTATTCATCAAATTCCAGCCACTGTACATGTGATTATAGGTAAAATTCAAACCTATTATCGCAATAATTATTCCTAGCTTCAGGTCTTGAAAATATGTCAAACCATTTAATTCAGAGTTGTGCTTACAGCACACCCCCTCCCTTGACATCACCTCTGTTTGTTATAAGCAGAACTGTTGTCTGTACCAGCACCATGCTGCTGTGTTTGGAGATGAAACAAATGAGTGCAACAGACCTCATCCATGATATACTGGCTGATGAAGTCACTGACAGTCATGAGCTGCTGAGACCATTCCTCATCTGTGTACCGAGCACCCAACTCCACAGGGACTGTGCGGCACCCTGCGACTTGACAGAAATAGTCCACACTGAAATAAAGAAAGTTCCATTACCTTCTATACTGCTCTTACTAATTTTGAATGTAAGGCAATCAATCCAAATCAGTCTTGTTGGGTAATAAAATTCTACTAGCCTGAGCTTCTCCTGTCTAAACCCAACCAACCAGAGGAAAAAGGCAGAAGAAAAGGGTGCAAGCAACAAGGAAATCAGCAGGCAGGTTTGTGTGTACGTGACCCCACAACTGTCTATTTTGTTTTGAGAGATTGTGCCTGTTTGCCTCAGTTGTTTCCTTCCAAACTAAGAAGATTTAAGCTGTTACTGTCTCTTGGCAAGGGATGGCAAATTTTTTTGCTGCCTGCTGCCATGTTTGATAAAATGTTGTATCTTTTAGTCAGTAATACTAGATCAACTCTCTGTCAGTGTCTATACAGGTGCCAAAAATGCCCATCCCAATTATAGCCAGAGGGATTAGTTTGATGGGTGAAATACATCTCTCCATGGGAAATGGTGTTAATTAAATGGAGAAGTTAATCTTTTTAAGTGTCTAAGGTTAACCAGTGCAGTAACTTCCCTCAAAAATTAATAAAATCCCTATGACATAACAAGTGTGTTCCCTTAATTTTACCTTTGGTTGTTGAACTAAAGCAATTACTCAAACTAAGCAGGAGTGGTTTTTCCCCTTTTCTAGCAAATCATGACCTTCACCTCACAAATACTTGATGCTCAGTATTGGAAATGTGGGCACCATTGCTTGCACTACCCAGGCAGCACAATGCTGTTAGTCCTGCACAGTGGTGTCTGAAACTCAGCACTCAAACACAACACGGAACAAACATCAGTGCTTGGACTTATGAATGAAAAAGTCAATCATGCTTACTCATGGCTTTAAAATTCACTTTCCATTGCACTAATTATCGGTAAGTTCCAAGGGGTAAAAACCACTGATGTGTGCGTGACTCAGATCCATTGAGCTATGAGCAGCACTTTGCAATGTGCAATTCTGGTGAGTTCCCAGGTGTTGCCATTGGGCTCCCGGGACGGCTGCAGGCTGGGCAGGAGGCGGCCTTCACCCATGAAGAGCCAGAGGCTGGGAAAAGGGTCACCTTTGCCCCAAGACAGTCCAGCACCTGCCGTGTGATGCCCTGAATGCTATGAAGAGCTTCCCTCATCTATGAAGCAACTTCCACAGAGCAGTAGGACAGTGCTGCTAGCAAAATGCACTGCCCAGGGGGTATCCATTCTCTGTGAAGGTCTCTGCTGCCCTATCGAGCATCAAGATACCCAACACAGGGAACGATCGTGCCTTTACTTGGACAGGGAAGGAACTTACTTCTCACCTCCACTTCTTCATACACGGCCAGTGGTCCATGACGCCCTCCAGGACCACGGGCCGCTGGGGAATGAGGTAGTTGTCTCTGAAGTGCTCCAGCGAAGGACAGCGAAGGTGCGGAATCACCTCCTGCGGCTGCACCGCGGGGGGCGGCGGCGGTTCCAGCAGGACTCTCTGGAACGGACGTTCCCCCTCAGCAGCCGGCACGAGGCCGGGGGCGGGGGGGGAGCGGTGGATGCGAGGGGGGGAGCGCGAGGCGGGGAGCGCAGGAGCTACCTCGGCGCGGGCTCCGTCGCGCGACACCGCGCGGGGCAGGTGCGGCTGCAGCGCGCGCACCAGGCGCGCCAGGACGTTATCCAGGATGGCGGCGCCCATAAGCAGCCCCAGGTCGCAGAGCCGCACGGCCCGCGCTAGCGGGCGGCCCGCAGCCACCTCGGCCAGCGCCCCGAAGAGGCAGCCGTAGGCGTAGACCTGGCGCCAGCCCTTGCCGACCTCCCTCCACGGCCCCGCGTTCAGCTTCTCCCAAGAGTAGTCGCGCAGGACGTCGCTGAGGCGCTCCAGCGCCGCTGCCGCCCCCGCCCCGGGCCGGCCCGCTGCGCCGTAGAGCAGCGCGCGGGCCCGCCGCAGCAGCGGCAGGATGCAGTCCTCCACCTCGCCGCTCAGCGCTAAGGTCAGCCCCTCCTCGGTGCGGGGCAGCAGCGCCCGCATCTCGGTCCACAGCGCGGGGCCGTCGCTCACGCCCTCCGCGCTGCCGGTCGCCGCCATGGCCGCACCGGCATCCGTGAGGCGGCGCTACCGGGCCAGGACGGACGCGGAAAGCACGTGGCGAGGCGGGGCCCCGGGGCACGGCCCCGCCGGGGGCGGAGCCTCTCGTATCGCCGAAGCGCGGTCTCGACGTTGTGACTTGTGCGCTTGACCAGCGAGTCCTCTGGAATTGCGTGACTGTGATCGACGCTGCCGTTCGCAGCAAAGGGGAGCGCATAGACCCGGTGAAGGTCACGGTGTCTTCTCCGGGCGTTCACCCAGGACCGGCGTGAGGAGGTGGCTGCCTGCGCTTTGGAAGCCTCTCAGTCCCGGTCGCGGGACAGCGGAGCGCAGGCGGTGAGTGCTGGGGGAAGGGGACATACGCTCTTCCCAGCTGACCTTTTGTGCTACAAAGAAACGTCCCTGCTCGGGCCCCCGCGTGCGCTCGAGCAGCTCGAGCGGAGCCCAGCGCGGCTCTGAGCCCATGTCCTCTCGCTGGCTCAGTTGCTTGGTGTTAATCTGCACATAGGACGTGCTTTCTGCATGTACGAGAAAGTATTTATGTGGCAAGGAGATTTTCTTGTTGGGCCCTGTGTTCATTATTTGTAATTTAGGATGCCAGCAAGTATAGTTAGTCTTGTGCCTGTGGACTGTCCGCTTTCTATTACCATTTACATTAACTTTTATTTGCATTTAAGTTGGTTAATACAATTTTCATTGAATAATAGTTTTCTTAGGTTAAATGTGAGTAATATTTTCACGAGTTTCACTTTGAAGATTAGGATTTTTTTTCCAGAATTTCAAATAACGCTAAGGTCTGAACATGTAATCTCCAGCACAGCAGTGAGGCATTGAGGCCATGATGAGCTTTATCAGTTTCACTGCAGGTGATTTTAGTTTTTGGGTATTCAGGGAGGCTCAATGTTCCTCTATGAGCATACACTGGAAGGCAGTTATTTCTAGTCAGTTTTGGTGCAATAGTTTGAATTCTGATACAGCATCAATAGTCTTGAATCACAGAATCAACTAGGTTGGAAAGGACCTTTGAGATCACCAAGTCCAACCTATGACCTAACACCACTTTGTCAACCACACCATGGCACTGAGTGCCACTTCCAGTCTTTTCTTAAACACCTCCAGGGATGGTGATTCCACCACCTTCCTGGGCAGCCCATTCCAATGCCCTGCCACTTCTTCTGTGAAGAACTTCTTCCTAATGTCCAGCCTAAAACTTCCCTAGCGCAACTTAAGACTGTGTCCTCTTGTCCTGACACTAGTTGCCTGGAAGAAGAGACTGCCTCCCACCCGGCTACAACCTCCTTTCAGGGAGTTGTCATTGCGGTTAAAGGGGCTGCATATCTGCTGAGCTAATAAAGCTCAGGTCTTAAGGTGTGTACTGAGTCTTGTGTGTTTGGCCTCTAGTCTAGGAGGAAGATCTACTAAAAGCTCTTAATATCGTGCTGCATCTTAGCAACTTGGTTGAAATTGTCTTCATTGGGGAAAAAACCCAACAGATTTGCAAATACTGAATTGGAAAGTTCAGCTCTCAGAGCAGTTAACTTTGCAATAATGCGTGCTAGTTTTGAAATGCCTGTAAAATACTGCAGATATTTTGTGTGAGCTGGCTGACCAAGGAAGTGGACGACTTCAGTGCTAGACATTTCCGTTTTAGATCAAGAAGAGATAATTTAATTCCTGCTGCCAAAGAGCAAAGATTACTGTGTCATGTGTCTAACCTGCAGAAACTGATGGGAAAAAGAGTTCCATGGATTATGCCACCATCACTGAAGCTTGTGCTGTTTTCATCAGAAGTAAATTTTTTAAAGATTGTGGAAACCAGACTGCCTAATCTTGTAGAAAGATGTCCCTTTAAAGCACAGAAGAAAAGTTGGTACTAAGATTTCCCGTGCTGCTTCCTGGGTTATAGCCTGTGCTTTTTGTTCTCTTTTATATTCTGTGCATTTTTAAAATATGCTCCAGCCACCTCTCTTTCTCCTAGCACTGACTTTCAGAAAGAAATGACCTATTTAAAAAAACCCAAACAAACAGGCACACAATTAAGGGAGAAAAATGAAGTCTGGTAAACCATCTGTATTTCTCTCTTCTGTTTACAGTCATAGATTCCATGACCCACAGTTGATGTTACCTTGTCTGCCACTGGTGAAAAAGTGATTCATTACACCAAATATATATAAAAAAATGCTCTGTATCTTATCTTGCATCTGTCTTCATTGAAAAGAATAGGTATTTGGCCTGTCCAGAATTTAATTTTTTAAAATTTTTATTTATAAGAATATTCTCCTTTATAGCACTCTTTCCTATTTTACTAATTTGAGTTAATGAACAGAGTCCTGTGATTGTTTTTGGGTTTTATTAAAATGTTTTGGATTTTATTAAAATCAAGACACATGCTCAGTGATTCACCACTTAAGTCCAAAGTAGGACATTTGTACTAGGTGGATCAATTTTTAAAATGACAGCATTTGCTTGCTTCTACACATTTATTCATGATTCTTCCCTAGGTAAGTGCAGCAGGAGTCTGGTGAGTAATAGCCAGCTGTTGGAATTAGCAGATAGAGAAAGCAGTTATTTGTTCTGGGAAGGAGTGTGAGAGCTGAGGCCAGGAGTAATAAAAACTAAACAGATGCCCTAAATATCTAAACACAAGACAGGACGTGTAAATTGCCTGCAGTGCTGATTGGTAAAGTCATCTCAGATGGGTTGCCTTGTCTGGAATTCTTACTAAACATGAAATCTTCTCCGGTGCAATATGGTATCTAGCAATCCAGAGCACAACAAGTAACACTAAAGATTTTCTTTCTCGGGACTCCAGGCTGCTGCTCAGCTCCTCAGGAATGCCATGTCCCTTTTGGCAGCCTGGCATTTTGGAATTTACACCCTCCTTAAAGGGAGGATGCCAAGAAGATGGAGCCAGGCTCTTCTCAGTGATGCCCAGCAATAGGAAAAGAGGCAACAGGCAGAAACTGATGCACAGGAAGTTCCACCTGACCCTGAGGAAGAACTTCTTCACAGTGTGGGTCACATGCACTGAACAGATTGCCTGGAGAGGGTTTGGAAAGTCCCTCACCGCAGATATTGGACACAATCCTGTGCCATGTCCTCTGGGATGACCCTGCTTGAGCAGGGAGGTTAGACTGGATGACCCACCTGTGGTCCCTTCCAACCTGAACCATTCTGTAATTCTGTACCAGGGAAGGTGATCCATTCCCTTGTTTCCAGGGCTTTTGGAATGCCTGGGTGTGTGCCTTCACCAGCCATCACAGCAGGTAAGTGCCTGTCAGGAGTGGCAGTGTCCAGGAGCAGGGATGAAGTGGGGACAGGCTGGTACTACTGCTGCCCTGCCACCAGTGCTTAGGCTGTTTTTGCTTCCAGGAGTGGTTGACTGGTACTGTCCATGAACAATATACTCATTTAACATCGCCCCTGCGCCTCCCCACCCACGCAAAAAAAAAGGTAAAAATAAGTGAAATTGTAACCTAAGATGCCCTCTAGCACTTAAATGGGAATATAAATTGATGACTGCCATGAAAGCCATAGTTGGCTCTTATTTTCCTTTACAGGAAATGGTTGTCTCCTCTTTTGCAAGAACAAAAGTGTGAACACATAAGACTTTAAAGATTTTGGATGTCTTTCCTGGTTGCTTTTTCTGTTCCTCTGAACAGAAGATGAATGATTCTGATTAAAATATGTACAGAATTAATTGTTAAACATAATTTTCCTCAGATGAGCAAGGTCATTAAAGAAACATTAAAGAAAACATAAAGTCTTTACAACTGTCATGAATGAGTGTTTTAAGGTTGCTTAAAGAATCGCTGGCAAAGGTATCAGCAAAAGCATGTTTGATATAAAAGTGGAAGCATGAAAAAGTTTGTTGGCAAGGTTAACTCTACTACTTGGTTTAAGAACTAGAAAAGCAAACTAAAACCTAAAATCAGTCAATCTAAAACCAGAATTAACTCCAAAATTATCTGTGTGGAGGCTGGGGGGGTGGAGGGAAAAAAAGGGTAAGGGCAGAAAATGATAAGGATAAAAAGGAATAAGGAAGACCCTCCTGCTGAGTTTCAGGGTTCAGAAAGGACCTCCTCGCTAAGCTGAGCCAGGGCTTGACCAACGGTTTAGGCCCAAAGGTTTAACAGCTCTTAAATTTAACAACACTTAACTGACAGCTCAAGTTAAACAATTTAACAAAAGATTCATATAGAATTATAGCGCAACAGTAACTACTAGGCCTAATTTACTTACAAATCTAAAGTTCTTAAGAATTTAAGAGAGCATCATTCATAGTACATTTCATATAGCATATTCACATTTGTACGCACAGAGACCTAAACAGTATGTACAAGGTGTATACCTGTGAAAAATTCCCCTTGAATTCAGTGAAGCATTCACATTGGATGCCTTTGCATCTTCTTAACAGGCAAAGGGTTGAGCCTTGAGGAGTGGGGGTATCAGCCCAGGATCTGTCCTTGTCATTCAGCAGTGGCTGTCTGAGTATAACAAACTTGAGAATTCACTGGCTCTGAGTGGCCCCACTCAAAAGGAGGTCGGGTCGCAGCCCACTGCATTCCAGGAGAGTTCAGAGGGTCTCACTCAGGACCACTGTTTATAGGGTCGCAAGAGAGTGGGCTTCAGTCATAGTAATTTTTCATCCTGGCTGCAATTCGTGTTGGTACCTTTCTTTGAAATTTCGATAACAAAAATGTTGTTCCAGTTGGGTTGTTATTCAGGCAAGAAAAATAAGTTTCCAAGGCTGTTTGTTAAAAACAGGAGCTCATTAGACAGCACCACTTCCTGGGAACAGACAGGCACTGTTTCTGATAAGCTTAAGAGGAGCTTGGTGCAGGTGCTGTTTGTCAAGGCCAAAGCCTAACCAGCATTTCTTAGATCACAATGTGGCCCAAGAAGGAATGGAGCAGATGCACTACCACAAGAACAAACCTTTAAAACAATCTTTATAGCTGCAGGTGCAAGGAAAACTGAATTGAGATATTCTTATTGCTAATGAGCATTAATGAGAAACAGCCTTTCTGATAAGGCAGAAAACCCAGTTGGGATAAAGAAGATAGAATATGTATTCCTGATTCTTCTATCATTTTCTTATTCAAGTGCCATAGGATGTCAACTGCTGAACAGCTGATTGGCAGCCTGAAGGTCTGAGGCACAGAGACAGCTGGCTTTGTAGTCAGCCTGTTTGGAACACTGCTGCAGGTAGAAAGCCTTCCTGACAGGAATATGGGAGGAAGCAAGGGCATGGGTCCTTTATGTTTTTCTGTTTTATCTGAACGGATGTGTAGATTTGGCACTTCATTGCTAGCAAGGCAGAGGCCATTGGAATTGTGAACAGTGTTCTCCCAATGGCAAACAGAGGGCCAGGCCAGAGAAAAGTCTCTTGGCATTTAGCTGATGTTGTACACTCTGGAGATGTAAGTCTTACCTGTCATTCCAGTAGTGCATTTCAAGAGCTGATGCAGGCTTCTGGCATTGTTCTGATCTTGAGCACACACAAGATTCCCTTTTTATCCTAAGGGCTGGGACATGTCATTTTCATTAGCCACACTTTATATATATGTATGTACCCTAAGAGGAAGAATATATATACATGTAGAACCGTACTTGGTGAAGCCACTTGCTAGTGGGAAGTGTACTCAGACAGAAAGCATTATCCCTCCTTAAATCTGTAGCTGACACACACCTTTCCCAGCTAGGAAAGTTCAGACATGTAAAGGTGACGGTTGTTGGAAGTGTTGAAAATGAGGGAGGTAGCTGAACGTATTATTTGTAGATAGTTTTCTTTGGGGTTCTTGTGAAGCACTCTGAAACAGGTATTTATTTGCAGGATTTTGAAGTTTATATGTGAATGCTGAAAATAGGAAAAAAAAAAAAAACAACTTCCCTTGTGGAAAGGAAGTGATGGTGTCAGTGGTGTCCTTGTGTTGTCCATGGATCTCTCAGTCAGGGTAGAGTTTCTCTACACAGGGCAGTCTGGGTGCCTGGCTGTCCACATTCCCTGCAGGGTGAATTAACTCTGCTGCTACCATGGTTATTTTAGTGTCTTCCACAGACAACTGGAGGAAAAAACTCTGGTCTTTAAGGAAAAATGGACACCTTTGGGATTGTCTGAAAATCTATCTTGTGGTTGCTGGGATGGTGGTGTGGGGATCGGCCTCTTCTGCCAGGCACCCAGTGGTAGGACAAGAGGATGTAGTCTTAAACTGTGCCAGCAGAGTTTAGGTTGGACATTAGGAATAATTTCTTCACAGAAAGGATGATTAGACATTGGAATGGGCTATCCAGGTGGGTGGTGGAGTCACCGTCTCTGGAGGTGTTTAAGGAAAGGCTGGAGGTGGCATTCAGTGCAATGGTACAGTTGACAGAGTGGTGTTCAGATAGAGGTTGGATACGATGATCTCAGAGGCCTTTTCCAACCTTAATAATTCAGTGATTTGTAAATTTGTGGCTTTATGACTAAGTTATTATTTCATACCACAACTTATGGATAGCCCTGCAGTGGTGAAAGGCACGGGAATCTCTGTAAGGTTACCGTGTTAAAATCGTCAGGCGGGGCCCGGCCCAGGCCGAGCCCCGGGCGCTGCCGCGGGCGGTGCCGTGGCCGCGGTTTCCCAGCGCCCCGCGCGGCGCCGCCCGGCCCGGCCCGGCGCGACCTGGGGAGGGAGCGCGGAGCTGCTTCCGGGCCCGGGCCCGGCGCTCGCCGAGATGCCGCTGCTGGTTAATGGAGCGCGGGTCGACCTGGCCCGGCCCACAGGGGACATGATCCGCGCCCACCCGTACCTCGAGGTGAGGGAAGCGGGAAGGCCCGGCGAGGCCTGCCCTGCCGGGGGTCCCTGGGGGAGAAGCCGCGGTCGCGGCCGGGGCGGGTGGCGGAGCGGGGCGGCCTCGGGCTGAAGCGGGCAGGGGCGGCCCTGGCCCCGCGCGTTCCCCATGCTCTGACAACGGAGAACGACGGGGTGATAGAAAATCAATAAGTCGGTGTCTGCGGAGGGGCTTAGCGGTGACGGTGCGGCCGGGCGGGGGGTGCCCCGGCGGGGCTGGGCGGGCTCGTTCTGCGTGAAATAACAAAAACTGGCGATAAAAGTCAAGGTGGGCACTCTGAGGAGGGTGCTGATCTTGCTTCCAGGGTATAAATGTTATAATTTTAACGGCGGAGTGCGAGCCAGGAACGTGAGCAGAGCTGTTTGGGGAGGTGTTTCCCATCAAAAGATGTTTCTTTACAGACCCTTCGATTATGCAGAAAACGAGGGCAAATTTTATAAAGCCGTGAAGTATTTTTTGAGCCCAGAATGGAAATTCACTTTGTCCCCATCAGGTCTGTGATGAAGCACTGCAGTAGCCATAGCCCAGGAATCCGGGTTTTTCATGCACCAGTCAAGCTAATAATCGACAATATTTTGATAAGTGCTAAATAAATATTCTGGATTATGGCAGTAGAAGACTGAAATTTCTATATTACAAAAGTTTCCTGTTCTGATTAAACTTCCAAGATCAGTTCTGGTATTATCTAATGTAATCTTTGCCCAGTTCAAATGCTTTTTATTGTGCCTCCATTTTATGGTCCATATAACAGGGAAAGGTGTTTTGTGTGTCTCCGGAATGATGGGATTTGACTATTAACTTGATCAGTGTCAGGAAAGCAAAAAACTTTCAAAATTCAGAATACTCTGTAATACAAAATACACGTGTTTCTCTCTGACCTGAGTCCCTTTGCTTTTCAGAGGTGATGTTTCTGTGAAGTAATGGATGCACCTGAGAATTCAACCACTGTAGTATCTGTTATCATTTATCTTTAGGAAAAGGCAAAACTTCTGAGAAGTCAGCCTGCTCAGATTGTGGAACCAAAAGGCCTTCTCTATGTCCAGCAGAGAGAGTTTGCAGTGACTACCCCTAAAGATGGTGTGTAGGAACATAAACATTTCTTCTTGTACTGAAGCAATGATTGTGAGAGCTGAGTTCTTACAGTGTTTTCCTCCTTTAAAATAGGTTCTGTTTCCATTCTTGGATCAGATGATGCCACTACCTGCCACATAGTTGTGCTCCGACACACAGGTATCTCTAAAGGATGTTCAGAGCAAAGTCTGTACTCTTGAAGTAAGGAATTAGTACCGGTTTATGTGGCATCAATAAAATAAACTGCAGTTACATTAATATAAACCTGAATCCCCAAAAGTCACATAATGTGTTAGCTAAAGACTCATTCAGAGAGTTGGTGTGTTTAGTGTGAGAGGTTCAGTGTTCTCGTTGCTCAGTGAGCAGATTTTAACTTGCTCTGCACCTTTGGCCAGTGGCAGTGGCATTGCAGCCCTGGGCTGTGTCCAGCAGTCTGGCAATGTGTGGTTTGGACATTGCAGAGATGGAATTTGTGGAAAGATCCTCACTATGTGCCTGGATTTCTGCCATTAGAGACATTGCCTGGTCCTGTTAAGAAGGTGCTTGTAACCCTCACACGAGCTGTGCTGATTTTATAATGGCCCACACAGAGGGTGTTGCCTCAGCCCGAGTCATGTCCCCTGCTGGAGGCTGCTGTGCTCAGGCAAAGCAAGGCAGTGGAGGGACAGCTCTCCCCTGCAGCAGTGGGGACTCCCGCTGTTGGTGCCACAGTCACTGAGACCCTGTTCTGTGCCTTCCCCAGGCAGCGGAGCCACGTGCCTGACACACTGCGACGGCTCGGACACGGAGGCCGAGGTGTCGCTCATTATGAGCTCAGTAAAGTCCTTCTCTAACTCCACAGGCTGTGGCAGGTCAGCTCTGGTCCTTTCTTATGTTCTACTTCTCTCAAAGGTTACTGCAGCTTGTACGGTGAGGAACTGGGAGGTGATTGGGGTTCAGACAAGGGAATTGTGCAGGAAATACCTCTTGATAAGCAGCTGCATGTAAAGTGAAAATTATTTCCTTGATGATGATTTTGGGGGTATTTTTAGCAGTCATTTAAAGTACGGTTCTGTTCTGAAGAGTGTCTCTGTAAAATGCCACCATGAGGTTTGTGTTTGCTGTTTCCCATTTAACTTTTGTTCCAGATTTGCAAAATTTTCCATATAACTGTTCTTTGGTTTGTGTTATATTTTTCCCTTCAGAGTGTTGACTTTGTAAATTCTTTTCGGCATCTGACAATCCATCAGGAATTTTCTAAGTCCACATTAAAAAAAAAAAAGGGGGTGTGGGGCACAGGACAGTGGGTAAAAAGCTCTGAAACAGAATTTAGCAGACAAGCTTCATTCTGGATGTGGAGGTTTTTGCCCCTGTAGTTTGGTAAGAACAAAAGCTAGCTCATGAACTTAGATTCATGATTTGTAAGGACTTGTCTTTACATAGACACTGCTTGTAGAAGAACCCTGCTGCATGGTCCAGAATAACTGTGAGGAGATCATGGGAACAAAAATCTTCAAGTTTAATTAACCCTTTGTTGGGAACTGAAAGGTGATTACAAAGTTCAGTCCAAACCAGAGGTGCTGACCGTCAGAGATACCCCTGGGATAGAATTGCATGTATTTAATGCCTCTTCAAGCTTTTTCCTGTGCCATTTCCTGGGTGATCCCTGAAGTTTTCAGAATGGAATTACCATAACTTGCTGTGTAATGCAAACCAGCTTGGTGCATGTGATTGTAATAAGTGAGGCTTCTCTAATGATTGCTTTGCAATTTGGGGTGGGGATTATTTTGTAAAGCTATTCATTTTGAGATGTCTTTTTAATTGCTGTTTCCTGTTATTCCATCTCTGTTAGGCTGGAAGTGCACCTAGTTGGAGGTTTCAATGATGATAGGCAGTTATCACAAAAACTTACTAATCAGCTTCTTAGTAAGTTCACGTTTTTTCCACTCTCATGTCCAAAAAAAAAAAGTTCTGGCTGGATTTGGGTAAGGTTTGTTTGTAATCCGAGTCCCCAGATATTTAATGGAAAGAAATGTGGATTCACTTTGAAGGGTCTTTTTCTCTGCCTGAGAACTTGGTGTGGAGAGGGGTTGGACTGCTGGGGCTTGCCCATGGCCAGTGCCTGGGCCACAGGGTCTGATCCTGTCACTTCTCCCTGGCTTATATTCGGGTATGGAGAGTTGGGTGCAGTTCAGCTGGGCTTTGATTCCTGGCTTGATTCCTGCTAATCTGCTGTGGGATTTTGGGCGAGTGTCGTCACTCTCCAAATCTATGCATGTGGATGACTTCATTAGTTACCATTCAGTTCATTCCTTAATGCGATGAGGTAAAAATTAATTATTGTTTGGAATTGTCTAATGAAAAATGTCAGGTCTGTTTATAAAATCCATAGTCCAGAGGAGTGGTGGCAGTGCTTTACTAACAATTGGAAATGTGAAGTACCTGCTTACCTGGAAGTGCTCTTGGCTTATGCTAAGCACTTTCTGAGTGTGGAGAGGCCACTGCCCCACTGGAATGGGGAGGGGGCAGGGATGGCGCAGGTGTCAGGAGAGAGGTGTTTAAGGGGGTAAACAAAGGAAAACCAAGGCCCTGGGCTGCAGCCTTGTGGCTATGATGCCTGATGTGTGTTATGTGTCATGTGAGAGTTCTGTCCAGAATAAAATATTTTGGTTAACTTATTTTAACCTTCTGATCTTCATGCATCAAGGTACAATTTGAATCAATAATGCTGTATTGCTATCAGAACTTTGTAAAAAAGAGGGCTTTTTTTCTGATGTTTGGGATGGTAAAAGGCAGAACTAATTTACAGTTAATGAAAGACTGGGTTTGCTCATTGTATATGTATAATTTTAGGAAAAAATGTTTCAATATAAGCTGCTAAATGTATAGTAGACTAAAGCAGAGCTGATGTGATGCCAGAGCTAAACCAGTGTCAATAGAAGGAGTAAGTGGCAGAGCACTTTTTTAGCAGATTTTTGCTATTACAAATGGCCCCTCTCTGTAAATTCTTGTTAGTTTGAAGCAAATGTGCGGAACCCTGTTTGCTGTGTTGCCCTACCTGGGGCAGGGGTTTAGGTGTGTTCCCCTGGCCCCAGACAGCACTGCCCTGCCATCACTCACACATTTTTGCTGTCCTTGTCCCTGCAGGAGCATTTGATCTCCAGCCAGATGATGTTCATTTAGTGACTTTCTGCGTAACAGGTAAGAAAGAAAATGATCCCTTGGGTTTGGAAGTACCTTTCCTGAAATCAAAGGGTAGGGGGCTTTTCACACATGGCTTTTTCTCTGTCCTGTAAGAAAGAACAGCACAAGTCCTCCATACCGATGTGTCATTTTCAGTTTTACTGCTGGTATGCATATGATGATGTCAGAGAGCCAATGCAGGGGGGATTCTCTTCTTACCAAGTGCTGCTGCACTGCAACCAACTCGTGATCATGGCCAGGTTATTTTGGCACGTTTATCCCAAGGAACAGGCTCTGTACCTGTGGATATCTTACAACTGAGTAGTGCACTTATGGAACTTTATTCTCCTGGGCTGCTGGACCTGCCTCCCTGCAAGGTCCAGTGAATTCATAAACTTCAGTTAGTTCATAGTGTGTGATGTCACTTGGAGGGGTAATTTCCTCTTTTTTGTATCATGTTGCGGTCATATTTCCATCCTCTTTCCATGTCAGAGGTGTCGGTGACTCACATCTTTGAAACTTGGCATCATGGTTGTTTTGCATTGTGTTTTTTTCCCTGTAAATTGTCCATGCAGAAGCAGGGGCAGCTGGCTGGAGCTGGCTGTTCTGTTAAGAGACAGTTCCAGGTCCCACGCATGTTGTTACTGACCTCTACCTTCTTTTCCATATTTCTTTCAGGCTTCCTTGGTTTTTTCTGTCTTTATGTGACATCAGATCTGTTGCTCCCCAATAACATACAATTAAATAAATGCTGCTCAGATTAAAATCCAAAGCCCTACAAGTTTGACTTCTTTTTTTTCCTTACAGAACTAAATGACAGAGAAGAACAGGATATTCACTTTCCAATCATTTATGGAATAGGTGAGTTTGTTAAACTAGAATTAATTTTTTTTTTTGTAACTGGATTGCTTTTCAGATTCCAGTAGTAAATGGGCTGCTTTTAATGACTGAGTAAAGTCCACCCTAAAAGTCACATGCTACTGTCAGAGGCGTACGTAAAAATACTTTCCTTCTGGTGCCACAGCTGGGGAGATGCACATATGGAAGAGGCCATGTACAAATGAAAACAGATTTTTTTTCCTTTAACTGCACTTAGGATTTTATCACCATCAAGCTACTGCACTAAATTTATGCTTAGAATTTAAACTTTTTCTCTTCGATTACTCAGTGTTTTTTCTGATTAGTTTACTCATCTCTGGAATATTGAAATGCTGCCAAAGGAGATGAAGTAGAAATGTGCTGTCGCAGGCTCGGGGTCTGAGAAATACAAGTGTGTGATGCATTCTGCAGTTCTGCAATGCAGTTGTGTTGGGGACGTGGTCACTGTAAAGAAGTGCCTTGAAACAATAATTCTTACTGTATTTAATCTCTATTTCCTACCAGCTGTGAATGTTAAAACAGCAGAGATTTTCCCTGCCACCTTCCCAGAAAAAGGGCCGGATGAGGATCTGCGTTCAGCCCATATTTTAACAGGAGCACCAGTGAGTAAAAGTAATGGGGAAAACGGGAAGGGGAGACCAGCTGGGGCAATGAAACATCCAGAGTTTGAGGAAAAAAACCTTTTGGTAGGTCTCTCCCTTTGGGTTCTGGGTTTGTTGTTACCATTTCATGTTGTGTTTGTTGGAATAGCTGGGTAATGTAAGCGCAGTTGGAGGGAAGCAGGGCTGAGGTGGCCCAGCGTGTCTGGGACAGGCCAGACTGAGAGGAACTCTCCTTGTCTGGGTGAGCCCTGGCTGCCTCTCTGTGTTGTTACAGCTGACCAACATCTATGATGCAAAGATGGAACAGCTCCGGATTGGGCCTTATTTCTGGGGGCCTTTCCCACATGTGGATTTCTGGTTGGAACAAGATGATGCACAGATTTTACAGGTACCTGAAACTAACTCTTTTTTTTTTTTGCCTTCTAGCTGAGTAGAGAGGGGTGTTGTAGTCTGTCAAAACTTTTTCCAGTGCACTGCTGTCCCTGGGAGGGTGGGGAATAACCTTCAGGAAGGGCAGGATAACTGAGAACATTGTATTCTGAATGTCAAGCAGCTCTTGCTCCCATCTTCTTTTTCAGAACCTTTCCACATCGCCCCTGGCTGAGCCACCCCACTTTGTTTCCCACATTAGATCTACATTAACATTTCTAAAAGAACATCCATTTCCATCTCGGTCCCTGTTCCCTGACAGGAAACCTCGCATCTACAAAAAAAATGAAGAAGGGTTGTGGGAACAGGTTTGTTCTGACAAAATCTAACCTGGAACCAACCCCCACATCTGCTTTAGGGAAATACAATCTTGCAAGAAGAGAAATTTGTTGCAAATAGCATATTGCTGGTCACAAATACCATTGTTCCTGTGCTTTTCAAAATAAAGTATTTTGATAGAAGTAACTTGCTTTTTCTGCATTACTTATATAGAAGTCAGGGTTTCTTTGAAGTAAGAATTTGGCTTTGTTTAGGTTGTGTTGCTGCAGTAATTTGATGGGCACAGGTAGAGAGGTGGCAATGCTGGAGATTGACAAGGTGAGTCACTGCACTGGTGTGCAGTTAAATGATTCTGCACGCACAGGGGGAAAGAAAGAGCTTGCTGGAATGTAGGGAAGTATCCTTCAACAATAAGTTAATTCCAGAGTAATAATTTGAAGAATCTTTATTGAAACATTCAGGTAAGTATTTAAAGAATGAAGCTCATTCCAACAAAACTACTGATTTAACATTTCCAAATATAAAAACATTAAAAATTAATCTTTGTGGTGATAACTTTTATCCCCAACAAATTACTCTTATTAACATACTTCATTGCACCAAAGAAACCACGGAGGAAGACTAACCAACTTAATTGCTTTTGCACTTCAGAAAAAATTGCACTGATTTACATAAATTACCCCAAAATTACCCCAGGAAAATTAACCTTGTTCATGGCATCCCAGCCCTGCAGGCTTGAGAAGGTGAGGCAAATCAGGTGCCAGTACAATTCAAAACCCTCAAAATTTGCAGATTATCAAAGTAAGTCCCACTACCACTAGAGTCATTATGGTGTTAAGGGATACCTGTGGCGGGGGGGGGGGGGGGGGTGGGAATGGAGGGAGGAAAAAACCCAACGGGAACAAACTACAGTACTTGTATCCAGTTGTAGAAGGAGAGGAGGGTTTGTATCACCATCAGGTAACTTGGGGAAAGCAAGTGTTGCCAAAGATGGCTTTTCCACAAGAGGCTCTGAAAATTTGCAGTGAAGTGACTAAGGTGATTTGGGGGAAAACACCTTTACTCACTGGATTTTGATTTATTCAAAGCTTTGCTTGTGCATTGAGTAGTCCCAGACACTCTGAAGTTGTGCTGTAAATAACCTAAATAACTTCTTCTGAGTCTGTACAATTCCTACCATAGGTAAGTTACTGTTATTCAAAAAATAAGTGTTGAAACCATCACAAACGTATTAGTGTTTCAAGCTTTACTACAACTGTCTTTAAAAATACACAACAGAAAGAACTCCAGTTACACTGCATGAACATGTTCAGTATTTGGTGTGTAAATGCCGTGCAAAGGAAAGTAACAGTGCCTTGTGTTCCTTCTCAGGGCAGGAGCAGGAAGCTGGCCAGGCATGCAGAGGCACTACTGCTTTCTAGAAGGCTGAAAACTCATTAACTCAGTCCCCATCATACCCAGGACCATGGCTGGGGGGGGTGAAGTAGTACAAGCGCAGGAACAAAGGGATCATGGTCCGGTGCTCCTCAGTGACTCCCATCCTCAGGGCACCTGTCCCTCCCCAGTGCCCACCACCCCACGGCTCTTGGGCAGGGTGTGGGTAAGGTAACAGAAAAGAAGCAATACAGAACTAGGGTGACTGCAGGAGATGTTTTGCAGGCGAGGCTAAACTGAATTTTAAATATTAAAAAGGTGAACAACTGGCAGTTGCTTGTTTTTTATGAAGTATAGTAACATAAAATAATTTTATAATTATTGGGTGCATGGCTGAGTGGTTAGTTAGCAACTGTTGTCATGCGTGGATTCCTGCAGGAAGGATAACTGCCGAGTGTTTTTACAAATGTTCATGAGCACTTAATAAATTTCACTACAGCTTTGGTGACACCAACATGGAGAGGATTAAAGCAACTGTAACAAGTGTACAATAAGACAAATCTCTGTCCCAGGGGAGGGAATGTGTATTTGTGCAAAATGCCAGTTAATAAGTTACAGTAGTTATTACTGTACTGTGTGTGGCACTGTTCACATTTTCAATGCATCACTGCCACCCTGCCTCCCTGGGCAGGGGCTTCCTCGGCACAGTCTGAAATCCACACTCTGGATTTTATCTTTGACTTGCTTGGTCCTCTACCTTGGTGCAGCGTGGTGGCGATTTGTCACTGTGAATGTCCTCAGTGTCTGTCTTTGCCTGCGCCACCTCCTTCTGCTCCTCTGCTTTTTCCATCTCCAAAGTTCCTTGCTCTTGGCCAGGGGAGAGAGTTGAGGGTCTCTGATCCATCTTGTCCAGGTCATCACAGTGGCTGATGGAACTGGTCTCACTGAACCCATCAGAGCTTCTTAAAGACCTTCTGAAAGCTTTCTGACCTGTGAAGTGTTTGAAGCATACTGTACCCATGAAGGCAGCAAATACAGTGGTGTGCACAAGTTCAGTTTCCAAAGGAAGTACTGGAATTTTCTAACAGCAGAGAAGTAGATTTTGTTTGCGTGCTACTTTGGACCCTGAACATAGCCCCCACTCCCTTGAGTTACAGACAGGTCTGCAAAGTAATAGCACCTGTTACTGTATCCTGTGTATGCAGAGACAGATAAAACTGAGCTGAAGCCAAGCTGCCTGCACACAAACTGAAATCATTCCAGGTCAAAAAACTGCACTGAAAGTCATAGGCTGGAAGCCACCAGCCCAAAAGGTGAGTTAAAACTGGGGTTCTTGCCAGGCAAATCAGCATTAATTACTAATAGAACTATGCAGACTGCCATAAATTTAAGAGATCTTTACCTCAGAATGGCTTTGGCCACAGAATGTTTGGTAGCAACAGAAATGCAGTTGCTGAAGTACATGGCTACATGTTATTATGCTTTTATTTCAAATAAAACTTTTGGCTTGTTTACCTGCTCATTTTTAAAGCTCAATAACCTCATAATATTCCAGGGGAAGATTCCAGACTTCATGGACAGTTGTCAGTTAATGGGATAACTTCCTCTAGTCCCAGGAAGAACGTGTGGGGTGAAAACGGCTCGAGGTAGTGTTGCGTGCAATGTGTACATTAAGGTTTTTAAGGTGGTAGAAGATGGGCTCTAGTTCCAGATGTTACAAAAGATGGAAAATCACGTGGGTCTTCCTCTGACAGGGAGGTTTTGGAAATTAAACTGAGCTACAGAAACTTACCAGGAAGTCTTTGCTTTGCAAGGCTGGAAGTGGGAGTTGGTGGTGGAGTGGTGCCTGTTCCTTGGGCCTTTGATACATACATAGATTCTGTGGATTCCAGAGAGCCTGCAAGTTAAAAAAAAATAAGTTGACTAAAACTTCTGAAACTGCAAACTGCCACATGGGGGTGATGCATTTCTGAGAACCCAGGGACTTGAGTGCTGAGACTTCAAAAGTGAATCATGTTTCCCCTCACACTCATTTCACAACACTGCTACACTCCGTAGTCCCGTTTTCTTCCTGCCCTGGGCATGTGACATCTTCCCAGCTGCAACCTGTGGAGCAGTGCACATGGAAGGGGTATCCCAGCCATGCAGGGTCAGCATTCCCAGGGGAATGGATTCTTTTCTGCTCTAAGAACCTGCCAATTGGTGCATCCAGAGTCCGAAAGGCCCTGAGCACAGCAGGAAGCTTTCCCTGCAGGCTACAGACACACAGTGGGCCAGTGTCCTGTGTGTGACACACACTCTGCCCAGGAATATTTATTCCTATGACTGCCACGGTATTTTTACAGTGAAAATTTATAATTTCAGGAAGTATTATGTTGGTACATTGGTCTCACTGATGTAAAAGCTTACAGGCTTTCTACATCCCCAGACACCAACTACAAATCTGAGAGTAAAATAAGTCTTTCACATTGTACCATTGCATTTACTACTGTTTCCCAGGCAGCGCAGTTGATGCCAGTCCCCAGCTGGCTTTAACATGTCCTCCAATTGCTGGACATGCAGTTTAGCACACAGACCAGCACTTATCAGGATGGCAACAGCCAGGTGACATCCCAAACCAGGATTCCAGGCAGACATCCTGTTCAGGGGCACAGTGGAACACGAGTGCCCTGGAAGCACTGGAGAGGATACACATGCACTCATGTGAGGAGCAGTGTGCTAAGGCCAAGCTACCCCCAGCTCATGTATTTACAACCCCCAAACTCCTTCAGCATATGCAGCCAGAGGTCACAGCAATGATTCCTCTATTAATAAATGCCCATGTCTATCATGGCTTTTTTAAACATGATTCAACATGCAAGAACAAAATGTAAACTGTACAAGAGAGAGTAGAAGATTCTTACTGGGCATTACAGAAATAGTGCAAAGCGTGTTCTTGTACATCCTGAGGGTGGATTATGTCACTCATGATCAAACCAGTACAGGAACTGTGCTGCATGTTCAGTACCAAACTGAACAGTCCCAATGCCAGCATGACACAGCTGTAGGTGCCCCGAGCCCTACCTGCTGTCAAATTAAATGTCCTTCCCTTGGGCGAGGCTTGGAAGGGAGAAAACCAGTTCAGCACAGAGCCCACCACAGGGATCTGTCGCAGCAGCCCCTGCAAGGCACAATCCAACACTGGCTGGTGAGAAGAGTCTCCCAGGGGGACAAGTTACCTCAAGGTACCACAGGGCTGATGTTTGTGGCCTCACCTCTTCCAGCAGTCGTTCTTCATTTGCTTTCTGAAGCTGGAGCTGTGCTTCCTGTATCCCTTTTCTAACAACTTCAGTCATGTTTTCCAACAGCTAATAAAACCCAGAAATAAGGACATATATTATCTGGACTTGAAATTGTCTTTTTAGTTCAGGTTTTCAGGATGGAGACAGGGTAGTCAGATATTTTTCTAATTTAAGACAGTATGTGACAATCTCTATTTCATTATGACTATAAATTAAAGAATGAACATGCTGACTGCAAGATTTTTAACACATAAACCCAGAGGAAATAATGTAATTTTAAACAGGAATGGTACTTTTTTTTTACACTTAGAAATGAGCCTGTGACCCAAATTCTTTGAAGACCTGCTTAGTGTATAAATGTTCCTCAGATGAATGCCTGGGAAGAATGTTTAGGTTTATAGAGTACATTTTGGTTCCTAGAAGCACCGAGGACTTATATCAGCCTCACAGTAACAAGGTACGTGTCGTCAGCCTGTAGGTTCACGTTGTTTTTCTGCTCTCGTAAACAGCTGCCACTGATCCCTGTGGCAGCCCAGGCCAGCACCAGCTGTGTTCTATACTGCAAAGGACCAGCAGTTTACTGGGACAGCTGCAGGGGCAAGGAATGAACCCAAGAAGCTACATCTTTCTTTGTGCAAGACAACTGCCAATTTCCGTATATTAATGTTGGTTTCAATATTGCACAAGGATGTGCACTTCCTCCAAAATGCCAAAAATTTGTGTTACTGTCAGCTAATAAAAAGACAAAGAGGAAGCTGCTCCTGTTCCCTGGGGGAGAGACTAGCCAGGAACTGACCCCCAGGGCAGCTCAATACCCCTGGTACTCCCTGGCTAGATGAGGGAGGGCAGTGGGGTGGAATTCAGAGTATCAGGAAGAACCACTGTGTTTTCTGGCCCAGTCAAGGTGTTTATCTTCAGCTTTGGCCCTGCCTTTCAGTGCCTTTAGTGCATGTCCTTAGGGCAGGCTGGACTGATGTGGGTTTTTTCTTCCCTCTTGTACCAACCCTCCTCATCTAAGTGGGGCAAGGGGCATTTACAGATGGGTTCTGCTTCCCAGCTTTGGATCAAACGGTGAAGATCCACAGATTTATTGCAGCTGGTTCCAAGGACTGCACCTTTCTGAGTCTTCCACTACTCTGCTCCTCCCTGGAACCTTCAGGATCCAAGGGGCCCATATCCAACATTCAGTTTCAACCTCTCCACTACAACAATTAAAAAACAGAAGGTGCTCTACAGGCAAAGCATTCCTCATGTCACCCTCCACGCAGAACAGGGAGTCAAGAGTGGGCAGGAAGTCACTGCTAGAAAAAATTTCATTGCATATTCCCATGAGCAGAAGTAGGCAAAGGATTTCTGAAGTTCTATTTATTTCTGAGATGAGAAAATTAAATGCCCAACACTAGCAGAATGAAGGGACAGATGTAATGTAGATCACTTAGGAATTCAGTTTTAGAGAACATTTGAAGAACTCTATTCAGGTAAATGCTTTGAGAAATAGGAGTTGCATCATCAGCTTTATTACTTCGATGTAATTTGTAATTTCTGGGTTTAAGACACCAATTTAAAGTTTTTCACACAGCTTAGAGCATAATCTTATTTTAAAGATGGTATATAAAGAATCTCAATCCCACCATATCTAGCAGTGAAGAGAAACACCAGCTCACAATCAGCCTACACCTTCACTTTTGTTTTTTGACAGCTTAAAATCTGAGTAATAAAATGAGGCTATTTCAGTACTACTGAAGTTTTTCATTAGAACTGCACACAGGACCATGAACACAAATCCAGACATCCTCACAATATCATAATCCATAATTCTCCATATGTAGACACAGATTATTCCTTCCACAGTAATTAAAACTGTTGTGGGCAAGCACAACTTCTACATTCACAATGAACAAAACCATGTCCTGAAGCCAATATGAAAGGGGAGAAAAAAAGGTGCTTCAATGTTTTGTGAGTTATTAATACATACTCTTGAATTTTCTTCAATTTCTCTGCCTGTTGCTGCAATAGTTTCAACCAACTCTGACACATCCAGATCCTCCGTGACCATGCCAATGTAAACACAGTTCTTCTGCCCTCCAAATTCCGGACCTGGGGACACAGGAGGAGTCAGGTCTTTGTGGTGAACAAATGTGCAATCCTGCAATGGCTGCAGCACTTGTGCTCACGAATCTGGAAATCCCAGTACACACTCCCCCTCCAGTACCTAAGGGCAGGATCTGTGTGGGTACAAATTATGCAGGGCAAGAAAGTTCAGCCCTGGGGGTTTTCAAAGACAGAAAACATAACCCGAGCAAGAAAAACAGTGGATATTTTATACAGTCAAGGAGTTGTATTATAAATACAATTGAATATGCTTTAAATGTTGAATATGCTTTAAACTCCTTAACTTCTGCCATTTACAGATTATTTGGTTCCACAACCGTAGGGCACTTAATTTTTGACAGCTGATCAGAAAAAGATCAGAGTTCTGAATACTGAATTAATACTGTTTCAGCTATCATGTGGCACTGTGTATATGTGAAAGTGTTGGTAATTATCACGAAAGTCATCTAAAGCTTTTAATTGAGCCACAGAGAGCAGTGAAACCATCAGTGCCAGTGGGTTTGGAATGAGATCTGCTTTCCACTAGATCCAGCGCTACTTGAGAAGGCTCAGTTTACACAGAGGAATCCTGTAGCTTTTATTCTTTCTGACAAGGAAACCCTTCTTGGCCTAGTTGCCCATACATCAGTTTTCACAAGGATTTCCGAGAACAGTGCACCTTGCTCACCTAGTGAACACTCCCCAGCTGAAACAGGGGGGAGGAGGAAACAGTTATAGGTGTTCCTTCTGCAGCAACCACATAGGCAGCAGCTCATTCTGCATTATAATGACCTATCAAATCATTCTAACACAGCTAGGAGACTGACTATTAGCTTGAAAAGAAGTTCTTTAAATACTGCAGTTACCCAAAGAAAAAGTGAGATCCGACTCCAGTTCATTTAACTTTTTCAGAAGTTCTGTATTGATTTTTTCTAGTTCTTTTTCTTGTTTGTCATCATTCTTCCCATCACAGTGATAGTTGTACCTTCAAACCAAGCCAAGAGATAGTAATTTCACTTTACAGTACACACAGAAGCACCTACACATTTAGCATGTTTCTACAAATTCCTGTATTTTACAAACAAAAAACCTCAGAACATTACAGCTCCTACCAGCAAGTTTATGGGCATTTGGCATTGGGGATTTTGGAGTGGGCCAAGCTTGCTGCTGCAAACTCGACACAATAGATTTCTAGTTGCTATATTGACTATACTTGAACTAGAAAAAACTTGAGTTTTGACTATACAGAATCCTTCCCAGAGGACTGCATCAAAGCATCAGAACACAGACTTCAAGGGTTTTTTGAAGTCTATTCAGCATATCAGTGAGTGCCATTATAGATAAAAATATAACTTATGCTTGGCTAAAGACAGTGGGATGCACTTGCTCATTACATATCCCACACACACACACACACACACACAGAGCCTTCCAATGTTACAACTGGTGCCCAAAACAGCTCTTCAGCTTTTCTTTAAGAAATAATCAAAGAAAACAACTTTATAAAGGCAATTTTCTAAAAAGCACTCAAAAGCTTCCACTGGGTGCAAAGCCAGATAACAATCAGGAAATGAAACATTCAAATCAACACTGAAGAGACCACGTAGTCCTGTCTGCTCAAGCACAGTCTTTGCAAATACAGCATGAAGAAAATAATTTACCTCACAACACCTAACCCTGGCCAGCCAAGATCTTCAATATACAACAGGCCAACTGTTCTTCTCACTTCTTGCTCAAATTCCTCTCTTAGCTGCAGTGTGCTTGTCAACACCGGTATCTTAATTTTTAAGCAGTCTACCAACTGATCAATGTCTTGTATTTCAGTTCCTAAAACTACAGAGCAGAAGTGTTAGTGTGTGGTAAGTGTGATGGACGTGACACAGATGTCTGAATTAAGTAATTTGTAAAGGAGCCGCTCTGCAAGTTAATGACAAATGTAATTTACAGGTAGTATTAAATATCTTGGTCTAAGTAGGGTTTTGGTTCAGTTATCTATGCACTGATACATCAAAATGAAAGGAAGTAAGTATTTCAAAAAAATGTAATAAAAAGGATTTTCTCATGTTACAAACTAATAAGGATATGTTACAATATCCTTTTACATTACTTCAGTAGCTAGCATTACAAAAACCCACAAACATCCTCTTCCCATAGCCCAGCTAGTCATGAATTAGCTTCCATGCTGGTTTAAAACAAAACATCACAGCATCACCAAGTAATTTTATTCTAAACCTGCTGTTCTGTGTACACCAGGACCCTCTCACATGAATGTCAGCTGTTCTACAGCCTAAGCCCCTCACCCCACACAAGCCAACAGGAGACACTGTGCACCCCCTGAGCCCTGCACACTGCTCTGTGCATCTGCAGAGTCTGAACTAAGAGTAAAACACTGCTGGCTTAAACAGGAAATTTAAGACACTTTCCAAAACACAGATTTTTTTTTTTATAATTCCCCCTCCACCAGTAATTATAGAAAACCCTAGAGGCTTAGTAAATAATTATTCTAGCTAAGTAGCTGTATTTTGAACACAAGCACCATTGCAGTGTTGAAACACCTGTGTAGAAAGATCAGGCATCTGGTGTTAGCAGCCGAGAGAAGGAATTTAACTGCTTTTCCTAATGACTTTAAAAAGTAACCAGGAAGTCTTTCTCTGCAGAGGTAATGAGGCAGTGTCACCCACAACAGCAGGGCTCCCACTAATGTACCCAGTGCTGAGGTGCAGCAGAATGATAAAGCTGAGGTGGTTTTGGTTTGTTTGTAAGAAAATCCTCCCCACAGGAGAATATTCTGAGGAGCTTCTTAAGCACACCTGCTTTTACCCCAGGAGATTGTCGTACCATTCCATAGCAAAGCCCAGCTTGTACAAGGGGCTGACTGGAGTGAATGTTACCTGCAGAAGTCATCAGGGGGCTGAAGCGCACGCAGGTGCCTTCATCCTCCAGCTCTACCACATCAACTCCACTGGCAGGAACCAGCTGTGCCAGCTGCTCTCCCAGCTGCAGGGACAAGGCACAGTTAGGGAACTGGACAGAGCACGGCTCCTGCAGGCCCTGCCTCAGGCTCTGCCACAGTTCAGGGAACAACACGTACAGAGTTTTCTCTCAAAATCAGTTCTTGCACCAAAATACTTCACCCTGCAGGTGAGACAACTGAGTTTGACAGCTGCTTAAAATCATGAAAATTCGGGATAAGCTGCAAGCGTTATGAGTCAGAATTTTCTGCAAAACTGCCACTGCCATTAGGTGTGCCATGATTACTGCACAATGGATCCAAACCAGCCATGTGCTCAGGTCTGCCAGCACAGGCTTCTAGAATCAACTCAAGAGCTGGAAAAGGCAGCTGTCTGTTCAAGAATACAGTGGCATTGGCAATATAGCATTTGGCTGATTTAAAAGAATTCTAGTTTTCACATATTCCCACTAGACCAGGGGAAAAACCAACAGCTTAAGATTCAGGAATGATTTCAGTAGTAATTATGTGTAAAATGATCAGAAATATGAAAGCAACTTTGCTTCAGAGCAAATTAATCTTTTAAATAGGCCTAAGTTTTGCAAAGGAAATCGGATCAAAAATATTTTTCAAACTACTCTAACAAAGGGTTTATAGCTCCTGATGACCCCCTGAACCATTCCACTGTCACTTCTCTTTCCCTAAAGAGAAAAGCATCCATTCTTACCCACTGATTGAAGGTGTCATAAATGTGCCTTTCATTGCTTATTGCGGGGTGCTGAATAGTTGAGGCCTGTGCAGCATGTGAGGTCTGATCTGAATCCAAAGACACAAGAATCACAGAAGTGGATTTTTATTTACTTAATTAAACAAAAGGCAACCTAAAATTTAGATAAAAGACAATTACATTTCCTAGATAATATAACACATCTACACCATGTACTGGGCCTGGAGAAGATGAACACGGATGTTTTTGTAAAGGTATGTTGAACATGATAAATACTCGAAGTACAACAGAGTTGAATGTAATAGCTTTAAAAAAAAAAAAAAAAAACAACAAAACCAGTAAAATAATTCTGAGTTTTAAGGTTAAAACGCCCCAATGGAAATACAACCAATAATTTCACAAAGCAAAATCCTGTCACAGTAGGCTGCAATATTTAATACCTGTGACAGCACTTCCAGAGCTGTTCCTAATGTGTTCTGCTGCTTTTAAAATTATTGCAACAGTAACTGTAATCAGTAAACCACAGTAACAGTGGTGCTTGCCACTAGCTACAAAATGTTTGAAAGGAACAGAAAACCTAAACAAACCAAAATCTCTCCCCACCAGTACACTCAAACCCAGCTTGCAGCTTGTAAGAGACTTCCATCATCTGCTCTCAAGATCAAAATCATATGCAAATCTTCTCACTCAAGAAGGCAGAAAATTACTTGTTATGAAAATTTAAAACACTGCAGTCTGTCTAAAAAAAGAAGCCATCACATGTATGATTTGTCACAGATTATGACCAGCATTCACCACCTTTTTAAAAGCACGTTACACGAGTGAACTGCACTATGGATGCTGAAAAAACTCCAGCAGAGAATTTCTTCAGCTCTCTGCAGCATTTTTGTGAGAGTTCTGTCTTTCCCATGCAAGTAAGACAAAACAATGTTACAGTTTTGTAAACTTCTTGCAGCTGCGGATTGTTTTGGTAGAATTGTTATGGTTCTAACTAGAAAAACACTCAGAGATGTGTGTCTTAGAACTTGACCAATCCCCTTAGGGGGTGGATGGCAAAAACCAATTACCTTATGCCACTTAATACACTTTGCGAACTAACATATAAAAGTCTTCTGAGAATTCATTAAACCACCATCCATTGATCCCTGAGCCTGGACTTCGTGTCGTTTCGCTACTCGTCCGTGGGGAAAACAGCGACACTGCACTATATCACATTTTTCCCAAATTCATTTGGTGAATTAGTAGTTTAAAATACTGTATAGAGAGGGGTTTTTTTCTTGTTGTTTGGTTTTAAATAAATCACATACCTCTATTTGAATATTCCTGGAAAAACTTGAAAACCACCACTGGTGAACTCAGCTCATCTTCAACCTTCAAAAGAAAAAAAGTATTTTCCCCTGTTTTTTTAAAGATTTAACACCATGTATAATTCCTCACACTGCTGAGCAAAGCTTGAGCTCTCTTGGAAATCACCCCAGAATCATTGGGAAACATCAAGAAAGTTCCAGCAGGAAAAATAAGATTATAATTGATCCTGCTTTGGATCAGTTTGCAGAAACAGACTGGGCTACTTCTGGAGACAATCTGAGGCTACATTCACAATCCTAAAAATGCAGGATTTATTTACGTAGAAGGGTAAGTGATACAGTAACTTGAACTCCCAAGGCCATTAATACTCTACAGCTTACTCAGTAAGCTGACTAAATTTTCTATACATCAAATATCAACTAAAATTCCAGGGTGGGGGTTAGTGAGTAAAATCACCAAACCCTGTTGGACAGGACATCTCACAGAAACTGAATTTGGAATGAATACATTAGCTGTAATTTCTAAACCTATTTCTGGTGTAAAAACTTCAGCTGAGATAATTTTTGTGTACAATTTCACAGGATTCACAATATGGTCTCAACAGCAGGGTAAGACGCAGCCAGAATATATTAGAGACACTTATGGAAACTGGTTTCATAGATGTATTACTGAGCAAATCCATGTTCTAAATGCAATTAAATCAAGCTCTGAACACAACTTCTGGATGCTCTTCTGCACTCCCCTGGGTGCATGAGTACAGAACAGTGGAACAAATACAATCCAGAGGTCACACACAACCAAGCCATGAGATTTCACTGAACACTAGAACTTAATTAGAAAGATCCCAAGCGTCTTCAAAACAATGACTATGATTTAAGTAATGTTTTTAAATAATTTATTCTAGTCAAAGTTATTCTTATCATTTAACAGACAGAAACTAAGATATACTACCAAAATATTAGAAGTAGACTGTACCGAAGTTTTAATGAAATCCAGGTTTTTCAAGTTTTCCAGCAGCCTTTGACTCTAGAAGACCAGAGCAGAAGGAGAACAAATGGAGGAGAGAAATACAGAGTTTTAGAAGTGGAAAATTATTCTGAAAAACATGAAACAGTCACTACCATAATCTCTATTTTCGAGCTAAGATCAATCTTAGATGCCACAAAATCTTAATGACTAATGATACTGACACTCTTTTAGGTCTTTCATGCCAGTAGCTTCTGTACCTTTAAGAAATAATACTTTGCATATAAGCACTGCATTTTGTAACTAACACATATTGGACCTTAACTTTTACTAAAGTAAAGATTCCAAACATAGCGCTCTTGTACCTCAAGAAATGTTTTCAAGTCCTTTTTACTAAAAGTAATTTACTATTACTTAAATCAATACGATGCCAAGTAGAATAGGAAAATAAAGCCTCTCTGAAGAGCTTTCAAGAAAAAATAGTTAAGAGAAGTGACAAAAAATGAAGTGATTATGTTACTTCACTGTCTAGGAAGAACAAAGACTTTTTTTTCTCATTTATAAAAAAATACATACAATCCAATAGTAAAAGCACATCCCTCCCTCAAACACGTTCCTGTGCTTTCATCATGTGTGTAACAATGTGAACCAATGTTATACTGCCAACAACTGCAGTATTTTAGTTGAGTCTTCTACAGCACAGCACAATAACCAGAAAGATCTGACAAGAGCTGTCATAAATCACTGCTGAGCTGTTGCTCACCAGTTGTGAGGCATGTTTTATCCTCTCCACAATGCCATCATGGCCCAGGTACTGCAAGGAGAGCCACAGGGGCAGGGCACGGAGCTTCTCCACGGGCTGGCTCGACGTTAGCCCCGCTGCCAAGGACTGAGGAGGAAAACAAACAAACCACTATTAACCTCTCCTCAATGCTGCCACTTTTGCCAGCTTTGGAAATTACACTTGAGATGCTTATGAAGAACATGGCAGCACGCTGCGATCAGAATCAAAATTCCAGGATCTTGAGAATGGTGAGTGGGAAGCTGAACATACCAAGGATGGATCCTCATGTCTGTAGAGTGTCACTGCAGGCACTGCTGGGAGCCCCAGCCAGGAACCCAGAGTCAGAGTCATGCTGTCACATTTTGTAGCAGCCTGAAGTTTATTACAATAAGCAGAATATAAGCCATGTATCTTTTGATTAACCTTACACAAGCACATTATTAAGTTTCTAGATACAGTGAAACATACCAGTACAGAAGAAGAGACATAACCCAATGCCAAAGTTGCCAGATTCACACTGGAAAAAAGAAGGTTTAGCATATATTAAATATTTATTAAGAGACAGCATTTTAATCTGCAGTTTCAATATTTCATATGGATGTATAAAGGGATGTAATTTTTTGTTCATATATTTTTCATTAACAATGCAAGAAATGTTGCTACTTGTTATTCCGAGATTGAAAAACCAAAAGTAAAAATCTACTTTGGTCTAAAAATTTTCAATCCAACCTTTGGTGAAATCATCACCCAAGGTCCTATCCATAATTTAGCATCAATTTGGTATCAGAAATAAGTAGTATGCAAATACAGCTATTCTACAAAATACCAGGAGAAAGAGTCTCTATTTTAGGCTCAAAAAATATAATCTTAGAGCACTGAAGTCTTCATTGACATGGTCCAAGTTCTTGGAATTTCTTTTACTCTTGGTTTAATCCCCCTCCCAGTCCTGCTGCACACTGCTCTTGCTGCAGCCTTTTTGACAATCTTCACTGAAGCGTCGTTTCATTCTCCCTTCTCATTCTCAATAACCACTGTATAATGTCCTCCCTGACACAGAAGGTCTTTTTAGGCCTCCTTAGCCTAAAAGGTCTTTTTATTCATATTTCAAGCTCTTCAAAGCAAGGGCAGATAAGATTACCATCTGAATAAAAGTAATCACTAATGTGCTGAAATTACCTCTCCAATTAATTCTTCCTGTGTATGTAAATCAATTTCTATCACAAAAACAAAATTATAACCATATAAAATGCTTACTATGACAAAACTAAAGTTGGCCCTATGGCTCTCTGTGAGCTGTCAAATTAGATGGTGTCTATTAGTGAGACTTTTTAATTAATGCAGTTATAGAAAAATAAGTCTCCAGTTCCATACCCTTCCACATGAAGCCACATCTTGTACTGCTCACAGAGCTCCTTCAGCCGGCCCAGCTTGTCCGTGTGCCCAGCACCTGGAGTCCCTGGGTTGAACAGGAAAAAGGCAGTGACAAAGGATCGGCCTGCAAACGAGGCTCTACAAAATGAGCCTCTTGTACTGATTAACATCTCAGATAATTTTCCAGGTCCCAAGCAAGTAACAGTCACCTCCGTCATTTATACTTAAAGCAAATTTTGTACATGTGTTTAATTAACTAGAAGAAAAATATCATTTTTCAAGCTAAAGTTGATGGCATATCTGTCAAAAAATTCTGAAATGTTAATGTGAAACTGATTTCTAACAGGAGATGTGCGTTCACTAAAATAAGTTATATTAATATATCAACTGACATAAGCAGAACTGTAACAGTACAATCCAAATTTAAATCAGTTAAATAAAATCCCCTCTGGACAGATAATTATTGTGTGGTCATTAAGATACTTCCTGATATTTCTTGATATGCAACCACTGAGCTATTTAGGAAAATTTTTTTTTTTTATCATTGTATTCATGAAATAGCATGGAGGGGTTTGTGATTGTTTACCCACAGCACTTACCAGCATTGGCCACAAGCAACAAAGGCAGTTTTCCAGACTCAACATCATCTTTAATCACTCTGTCCAACAAAGCAACATCCTGGTATCAGTAAGAAAACAATATGTTTGTCAAACACTGAATTGTTTCTGCTGAACTCGGAAAATGCATTAAAATTGAAAACGAACAGCATTCTGAAGTTCTGAAAGGAAACACTCTCAATGGCTTTGTTTGTGGCTTGCAGTTTCTTCTTCTCAAAGGCAAAATAAGCTGAAGGCCAAATAAAGTATTTGTGAAAAATAAAACACAAATACATCACATAGTTTGTGAAAGTACTCCAACTACTCCTATTCTAGAAACCTTGCACTAAAAAGCATTTTACTTAAAAGCCATTAAAATATTTTGCAAATGACAAGACCACGATACAAGCTGCTTTTAGAAAATTTCCATGTGTGATTTGTATATCTATGTCTTTAACACAGAAGACTCAGACGTTGAAAAAGTAAATATATTAACAGCTTTCCCAAACAACATACTTGATATTCATTTAATGAGGCTTAAAAACCAACCAACCAAAACACAGACAGAGCTCTTAGGGAAGACAAACTTACCATTTGGTGCTGAGATCCAAACATAGTGTTACAGGGCACACGGCACATGCAGGAAAGGGGCAACCCTAACTGCAATAGAAATGATGGAATTTCAACTGAGAAATACTCATTTCATGTGTTCACAGAAATATAGAGTGACACAAAAACCAGTATGACAATAGAAACCTCAATATTACATTATAAACTAAGTTTTCTGCTAAAACTCATAATCAAATTAATAAAGAAAAAGCACAGGACAAATTGTGTATGTTTGGGCTCAGGTCTATTTCATGTGACCAACAGCTTATGTAAAGCACAATGCAATCTAGAAACAATGACACATTTTTAAAGAAGTTAGCACGCAGGATCCTTTCACTGGAAATATTCAGAAAATTTCTCTTCCTCCCACAGTATCACTGCTGCAAAACACAGTCTGTAGATAAAAACTCAAAGTATTTTTCCCAGACAAAAGGTTTTATTTTAAATGTATGGTCCACTACAGCCAAGGTTATGCCCAGTATGGACTCTGCTTCCTTTGCTGTTATTTCCACCATGAGGAAAAATAAGTTGTCAAAATCACCAAAGCTATGCAGGCAATATGAAGCCAGGTAGGTTCTAGTTGCAGCTAAAAACCCCCTGATTGACTTTACCTGATTGCAGAGAGCTTGGCCCAGGCCTGGTCTGGCTGCAGAACTAATGTATATGACAGGCTGCTTAGTGTAGAGCACATTAAATCCCTCGAGTGTATAATCTTCATAGCGGGTGTGAATCACAAGTCGACAGATTTTTAGGAGACCTTCACGATCATCTTCATGATAATAGGCTGATCCATTTTCATACCTGCAAGAAAAGCCAAGTAAATAGGATCAACAAAACCAACAGTCAGTTTAGGGACTAAAAAAACCCTGAGCAGCAAAGGACCTTGCCAGAGGGCAGAGAAGATAATAAAAACCCTTCTATTTTCCCAGGTTAAAGTAGATTAAAAGAAAATTTTCATGAGACAGGCTGAGATTAACAAAGAGAGAAGCCTAGTATGTATTTTCATTTAGACTCAGAGTAAGAAAGAAAAAACATGTGGGTTCCTTTAAGATTGCCTTTAGAGAGTTCAAAACCTTGCTTACTGAGAGTGGAGCATGGGAGGAAACATAAAAGGCTTCATTCTGGTTCTAACATAGATGTAAATTCTGGACTGCTAATTTTAAAGATAATGCAACCTGACATTCTTTAGGCTAGGTTAAGGTTGTGTTTCAGGCCTTCCAAGTATTTCTAAGTTTGTGGCACAGTGGTTTCTTTTGTTGACATCCTCAGTCCAGTCACATCCGTTTTTCGACATTATCACTACCTTGTCACACAAGTTATTCCCAGGGACTCACCTGAAAAGCCTGCAGAGCCACAGAGTAGTGTCAGAAAGGATCCTTGTTGTAAGTTTTCTCAGTCTTTCCCTGTCCAGCACAGATATGTAAGCAGCCAAACTATGTCCCAGTAGAGCCATGTGACCCTGTTCACCAACGTTTTGAAGCCTGAAAGCCAGAACGGAGGAACAGCCAACCAAATACAAGTCATGGACATTACAGTAATATAGGGTTTGTGGGTTTTTAATGTAGAGTGGCAGAATTGGTTGACATGCAATTTAAATATTTAGAGAGAAGTGCAGTATGTAACAGCCACCCTCCTGCCATTGTGTATGACACACCAAGCTGCCAGTGCAGACAAGAGCACTTCCCTTTGCCCAGCTGCTCACAGGAACGGCTCCTGCTTTTGAACCAGCCAACATGAACTAAGCACTTTATCTGCTCTGGACTTAAAAGTGCGTTAAACTCCCCTATGCACAGAAAACTCAGGACACTTACTATTTTTAGAGGCACAGTTTTCTTTGATGGGTTTTTTTTGTTTGTTGGTTGTGGGGTTTTTTTGTTGTTGCTGTTGGTTTTGTTTGGGTTTTTTTTAAATCTTGAACATGTTTTTTGAATGTTAGTTTTCAATAATCTTCTGCAGATCAGTTAGTACTATTTCCATTTTGCAGAAAAATAGAAACAAATTTTATTTCCTTTAATTTTAAAGTCTACAGAGATACAAGATAAAAAATCTATTGGTATTCAAAGCTTTAAGACTTTCTGACTTAAAACAACTTTCAGAAAAAATGAGCTGTCACATCAGAAACAATTCCCTTGTATACCTCAATTTAGTAATTAGTAATGAAAGCTTTGTAATTTTAAGAAAGCCAAGCCTCATGCATTATTCTGCTTCACTATACAATGTAAGGTGCCTTTAAAAAGTTACCTGGTTGCACAATATTTTACACTTTAAAATATATAATATATATATTTATGTATATAGATATATATATACTAAAATATAGAGAGAAATTATATATACTGAAACATATATAGAAGTTAAAATTAAGTAAGTTCTATAATGACCAGAATATAACAAAATCAGGTGTCTTCCAAATACAGTACCTGATATTGGCCTTACCTGTAGGACTGTGAAGTTTCCTCTTCCTCCTCTCCATGCATTAGGTTCTGAACTAACTGAAGTATGCTCACCATATCCTGGCCACTGGGAGGGGAAACAAAACCATATTAAAAGACACAAACAGGTAAATACCAGCATCTAAAAGAAGCCACCCGGGACACTGCACTTTTACTGAATGCTGAGTACAGCAACAAAAATGGTTCCTTGGTCTCAGAAAAACTGATCACAAAGATAAGGATGCTGAATCAATTCAAAACCCTACTTACTTATAGTAGGAGACTCAGAAAAACAAATCTACTGATATCTGAAAATTTGGTCTGAAAAGCCTGACTTGCCAACACTGAATTCTTACTGCTACACAGCCAACTAAGGTAGTAGCTAAGGATCCACATTTTGCTTCACATAAACCAGCTTCAGTTCATAACTCAGCATATCTCTTAAACAATTTCCTACAAATCTCAGTTTCTGGCAGACACAAGCTACATTAGAGTTCTGATATAAGATAACATGGTAAAACTGGAAAAGATCCACAACACCTCAACTTTTATAATTCCAACTAAAATCTACAGTAGTGTAGGAACTTACATTGACAGTTGAAATTGCTTTTTATTCACAGAAAAGATAATTCAGTGTCTCCACTCAAAAACAGGGTTAGTTTCTGCACAGCAGAGGCTTAAATCGCTTTTGCAGTATTTTCTGAAGTGCTAGCCTGAACTCCTGCAGGATCATCTCCCATAGAGGACACAACCAATTTAAATCTTAGTTTTCAGGTACAATGGTCTTACCTGCTTGATGCACAAGAGCTCTGTTTAATTTCTAAAGACAGCTGCTCTGAAAAGGTGGGAGGTTTCTGGGTTTGGGGGGGTTTTTTTTTTGTTTCTTTACTGTTTTCTACCCTATAAGTCTCAATTATTTTTTTTTAATCTGGGTACTTTTTTCCAATAGAAATTTATTTACTTTGAGTCCCAATCACCACTGTAGGCAACAATACTTCATCAGATTCCATGAATTCAAAATTTCAGTCACCAAGGACAAGTAATCTTCTTTTCTCCTTTCTACATGAGAATGAAAATAGTTGGTATGATTATAGTATTACTTTTTTTCTCCCCTATGTGAGTAAGGGAAAAAGGTTATTATGATGCCTGGAAAATGTTAATATTTCCATCAATACAAGTTGCTTGGAAGACAAACATGCTATGTGTAGTTTAAGATTTTGAAAAGAGCATTATCTAAAAACTGTTGCTGCCTACCTGCCTTGGAGAGGTCCAGGAATATCCTTCCGTGCATATTTCTTTTCATTTTCCTCCTCTGCTTTCCTAAGTTAAAGAAACAAAATAAACTCTGTATTTAGTTTGTGTTCTATAACATCAAATACGTAATTGACTTTGACTTGCAGAAATACATACTGACATGTATCTATTTCACTAACAGGTTCAGGAATAAACCAGATGAGACCAACACAAAAGTTTCGTTCAGACTGAATTAAAAAGTTCCTAAGTTGTTTGAGTTTTTCAGTTCTTTAAGAGAAAGCTTAGAGAAGAATCTCATATATACAGGAATTAAAAATTACTTGCACTGCGATACTAAAAAAAAAAAAAATCCTAACTTTGAAAAACAGACTTGTTGGACTTGTTTAGAGTATTACAGAGCATGCATAAAAACACATACATTTACTTTAAAAACCCCATCAATTGAGAAATAAAGGTGATTTGTATAGGTGTAAGCTTCAGAATGACAATATGACTTTAAACTACCAGCAACATGAGGGGTTTTTCGGCTTAATGTCAGTGACACAAATAATCCTCCCCTCAGCACAAACAGCTGTAGTTTTTTATTGTATCCTTTGCACACACCTCTGATTGTCTTCCAGCATCTTCATTGCTTCGTTCAGATTCTTCCCCATTTCTGCTAGAGTAGGGTCCACCATCTTTTAGGAAAAAGATAGCAACTTTCAAGAAAAGATCAAAACCCATTTATCTTACTACTGTCTCTACAATCTAATAAATCCTAGAAGAGGCTAAAAAGTCAAAATTTTGCACCTAGAAACACAAAAGTATCCTTTGAGACTGCCCTAGAAAAGAGAAATAAAATGGCACCATTCCGTGCCCTTTCCCCAGTAGACTTTTACAACAGTAGTTTTCAAAACAGATGAGAAAACACCTAACCCAAATACTCATGTAAATCTATTTTTCTCCTATTTCTGGTATCTTTAAACCAGTTTTTAATTTTAACTTATTGGAGAAATTCCCTTTATGTAGACAAAAGAGTAAAGCCGACCTGCAGCAGGCAGCTAAGACAGGCTGACATGCAGCAATTATCCTCCAGCAGCTGCAGCCCTCCAGCTGCACAGAACAGGCCACAAATCCTGATCTCATTGCTGTAATCACAGATACTGCCAGGATGGAAGTGTTTAAAAATCATGGAACTTATTTGCCCTGAACCAATGACAAGCTCAAAGTATTTCCCAAAGAACTGCTCTGGCTTTGAAGAAGTGTCTTTCATAAACTTTAACCCAAGAGGCCTGACAGAAGTTTGTGACACTGACACAAGACATCTGGACAGGAACATTTATCCATTTAAGGATTAGATGCCTTTTGAAGCTTCCAGAGAATGTGGAAGGTCTCATCTGGAAGAGCCTGGTTCACCTATATTTGAAAAATAAATATACCCCAACGTGATGGTAGAAGGCAACACCACTGCTAAGCTCCATCACATCAGACAGCAAAACCCCCTGAGATACTCAGGCGACCCCATTACAGAGTTTCTTCTCCCTCCCTCTGCATAAATTCAACACCAAACCATCACCCACACACCAAAGACTCTGGTGGTTACCCCTGCAGGCTGCTACTGGGGGGGGGGGGGGGGGGGAGGGGCAGGGGGAGGGACAGGGGTTGTTTAAAGAAAAAAATCCCACAGGCAAATGCATTCACTCAGGCAGATGCAGACACAAAAGCAAATTTAATCACAGAAGGTAGTGGGATTCGTTTACATGAGGATTTTACACTATTTTCATCTGGAGGACTGATCAAGAAACGAAAAAACAAATTAAGTTGAGAGTTACCATATGTTCAAAGACTGTTTTTAACCAAGTATTTTGAGATTTAACTCACATTATAGCAAGTGGTAGGTGGCTGAAAGAATCAGTAGCCAGGCATGGGCACAGTGATCAGACCAAGACTGACAATTCTCTATTCTGTGGCTTTGGAAGTGGCCAGTAATAAATGTTCGGGGGAAGAACAAAAGAACAGAGCAATATTTTCCCATCAGAACTCCCAGCATTCAGCAATAAATAGGTTTTTACACTTTTACACTGACTTGTACAACATCGACTGGGTGTGAGGGCCACAACTTGATTAAGCACTGAGTGAAAAAGCAGTACAAATACAAAAAGTTCAAGACCTCATCACAGAGATTAAAAAAAACCCAACACACACTGCAAGCATTCAATACTCAGAAGAAAACAGACGTAACCAAAGAAAAAACATAAATTTGATCTTTGGCAATATATCCACACATTTTGAGTGGTTTTCAGAGTTGCACCATGTCAAAGAAACTCTAGAAAGAAGTTTGGAAAAAAAAATCAGTTTTGCTCCTGCAAGCCCTTAAGGGAGTAAATGATTGGACTAATCTACTGATTGCGACTATCTCATATAATTTAATTCAGGCTGCCATAAAACATCATCAGTGGCTGGAAGGCAGTTACTTCTTTGAACCTTCTTTAGCATCACATGCAATTATTCAAACAGATGTGTTGTAGATGAGGACTTGAGATGTAGAGGTATCACAGAAAGGGCTCTGAGCTGCTTTTGTTTGCTACTAACAAAATTCACCTGCTGAAATGACATCAGATGTTAAAAACTGCACATCCCTACCTTGTGACTCATCCTGTCTCACTAATAATTACACACGCATGAAACCCTTCTGCCAATAAGCTGGCAGAATAACTATAGAAAATACAGCTTCAAAACTCCTAAGTTACACTAAGCTCCAAAAAATGCTATGAAATCCACAAAGTCTTTGAGTTCTGATATGGGCTGAACTGGAAAATTAATCCCTTCTGATTTTTTCCAGTTGCTAAGTGGCTATGCAGCAACTCATTTTCTCCTCTGAATCACGGAAGGAGAAAAAGCCCACCTTTAACTGCTGCATGCTGAACTCTATATATGCTCCTCCTCTGCTCACATTAGTAGGGGCATGGAGGTGGGAAGCAGGAGACTGCTTATTTTAAGCAGCAAGAAAAATAGGTGTGGCAAAGTTGCAGCAACAAACTACTTAGTTAAGAAAGGTTTCTGAACACACTTTAATAACAAGAGCAGTAATAAACAGAGTATTTTTTCATGGTCTTGAACTGTTTTTGAAAACGACTGGGGGAGGAGTTCTTGAACACTCCCTCCTGAACCACAGGACAACACATGTGTTTAGGGGGTTAAAGCAGCCGCAGGAAGTTTCTGCACTCAGTCCTTTCCCTTGACCACAGGCAGCCTTTGACCAGGGGAGTTATAGGACATGCAAATCCTTCCAAGCTCTAAGGAGGCATCAGCCATGGCTTTTTCCTTCTAGGTGTCCATTCAGCATCCCAACACCTCCTCCCTCCTTCAGCCTCTCAAAGACCCTGATACACCTACTTTGTCTTTTATCATTCATTGCCTTCAAAATGTGTTAATCCAACTCCCTAAGGTTATCCTGCAATAGCTTTGATTAGTAGTCACTTCCCTATTCTGTAACTAATCTGTTACTATTTTATTAAGTACTTTGAACTGTGAACTGTTTATGATTTTATAAGCAGGATGTCACACCTTGGAGTCACTTAGCAACTGGGGAGAGGATAAGGGGCCATTTTCCAACTGTGATAAGACTGAACCTTAATTGCAAATTCAAAAAGTAGAACATTGCTTCATATACCAATGTTTTACAACATTGATTTTGCATGTCTGTAGGCTGTACTCCTAATGAAATAAAGGGATGAATTTTAAGCAGTTTACATAAACTAATGTTGTGCAAAGCAACTCACAGGTGTAGCTCCTTCCCTATTTCATGAGAGCTCATTTTCCCACTACGTTATTATAACTGCCTGAAAAGAAAGTTTTATCATCAAACCCCAAAACCTCTTCTCAACAGTAAATTAATCTCAAACAGTATCAGTATTCTTCAGCCAAAAGAATATTGTGTTTATTCTCCAGGGTAAGAAGAGTTTAAGATAACAAAAAAAAAGCAGACACTTCATGACTGTTTGGCTTGAATAAAAATGGCACTGTGTCATCACAAGGCTTCTGCTCATAGGTATTTGCTCTTTTAATCTTTATTATTCCCGTGACATGCACTAGGACCTGCATGCAGCTCTACTGCCATGAGTTTTCTGTAAACTTACCAGGACGTCATGGTAAATAGCACAGTAACAAAAGACAAGAGCCACAGGCTGAGCAAGAAACCAAACCAGCTTTTTTCAGGTTTAGGGAAAAATACTGCTGTAGAGACAGCAAGAAGTCACAAGGTAAGAATTTACACTATTTTACCATTGACAAAGTCACCTAACTCGAAACGAAATGTTAGAATCCTTCAGAAGATTGGTCACTTCTATCAAAATCTAAATGGGGAAAAAAAAATAGAATAGTTCTGTTACGGCAAACTTCTGAAATCTAACACAGGCTTCCAGAATTATTTAAATAAGTTCAGACCAACAAAAGATTTCTGAATTTCAGATAAAATTAACTGTAATTATATCACTTATGACATACAACATTAATACCTTAAAAATAATGCAAAAAAAAAACAATTTGCAAAATCAAGCCAAGAGATTTTTGGTGTGCACACCTGTGTGTCAGACTCTACAATGGTTTTCCTTACAGTCCTACTGTGCAATGTTTTCAGTTCTCAGGAAGTTTCTCATCTGCTAAAAAAAAACCCAAACCTTTTGCCATTTGCAAGATCCTAATGATGGCAGTCACTCAATGTCACTGCATTAAGGCTCATCAGGTGATTGTACCAAAATGATTATGAAAAATACAAAGTTGTAACAAATGTTACTACAAGCTAAAATGTACTTATCACTGGAATCCTGATAAGCTACATGAATAAATACATGGCAAGGAGAGAATCCATGGTTCAAATAAAAGACAGTCTCAGATCTATTATCATAATGCTTAAATAAGCATAAGATAAGTGAACAGACATTCTCTGCAAAGACATGTATCCCAGATTGGAGGAATTTCAAATATATTTGGGGAGAAGACTTCTGACATATCATGCTCAAGACTAAGTAAAATGCAAATTGTACAGATTTACCACAATCTTAACCAAAGACTATTCCAGGAGGGCACTTACTGCTAAATATCTAGAAGACCATAATCGTATTATGGCATTTTATTGTACAGAGAACTACAGCTTTTATCACACACGTGGAAAAAAGAAAAGAGACAAAGTAAAACAAATGATAACTCTTGACACATATATCTATCTGCATATATGGAAAAATCAGACATGCAAGTTTTTGCAGACCATTATAGACTATTCCTTACATCAAGAACAATCAAAACATGGACTTTTTAAAGGTATTTCATTCTCACAGCACGCTTATTGCTTCTTATGATGAACTAGTCAAGCAAAGCTTCTAAGAACTTGGTCAGTACTACACTTGCTTTGTGCCAATGCATCTTCTTTAAATAACCATGTATCATACTATTGTTCTCTTTCAGTCCAGTTCATAGAGAGCTCACTCCAAGCTATTCCAGTAAAGTTTTACTTAAATAACTAAAACTTTTCATAACAAGCAGGAGTCACTTCTGTCAGCACAAGAACCTAAGCTTTTAAACACTAACAAATACTCTGTAACAGTGTATTCTTCATGAAGCTTGTAATATATCGAACTTTTTTGCCACCAACCCATTAGCCACGTCAGAACGATACTTCTTGAATTTCCCAGCCATCTTACTGGAGCACACCCCATTCATACTTCTCTGGCGGTCACCATCTCAAAGATCACATAAAACCGAGCATGCTGCATATAGTAAATGACGCAAGGAGGGGCGTGTGCATTCAAAGCCTTAAGCACACAAAGTACTCGTTATTCCAGAGGCACACCGTCCCCACAGCAACAGAGCGACGGGGACAAGCTCCGGGAGGGGCAGGACCCTCGGGCAGGTGCCGGCCCCAGCACAGGTGTGGAGCAGCCACTGCCGAGTGAGACTGACTCGCTGTGACAGAGGAAAACAGGCTCTGTCCGGCACTCACGGCATTACAGAGCCAATATTTGCTTTGTACAGTGCATTGGGCAGAAACGCCCACGGCAGCAAGGCACAGGGCAGCAAACGCCTCCATTTCAATTTTTAAAAATGGGTAAAATAATAATTTATTTAGTAACATTTCCTCTCCTGTCCTGCTGAAGGCTAATGCTCACAGGAAATAAGCTCCATCTTTTTCTCTTTAACAAAACAAAAAACCCGCTCCTAAAGCATTTCCTTATAGTTATCCTGCCTAGTTTCAGACCCGGGACACGGATGCCGGTCACACCGGCGGCTGCGGGGGCCGAGAGGGACACGCCCGGCAGATTCACTGGTGCCCCAAAGCTCCGGGAGGCAAAGCCGCCTCAGCCCCGGGGGCAGCGCCGTGCCCCGAGCCCCGGCCGCCGCCGGCCCGCGCCCCTCCCCGCAGCCCCGGCCCCACCGCGCCCACTAGCTCGCGGCGGCGCCGCCCCGGCCCCGCGGCGCTGCCCCGCAGACCTTCTCGAGCGAGCCGTCCATGGCCACGGGCCCAGCGACACCGCCTCGGCCGCTCCACGCTGGCAGCGCTGACGGGGCCGCGCGGGGCGGGCCGCGCTCGCGCGCTCACCTGGGCAACGGGCCCGCCCCCCGCCGCACGCACCACCGCGCCGCGCCGGCGGGGGGGTGCGCGGCGGCCACACTGTGCACGGCGCGGCGGGGCCGGGGCCGGTCCTTCGCTCCGCGCACAGCCTCAGGCCGCTTCCCCCCGCGCCGGCTGGTGGAACAGTCCCGGCGAGAAGCCGGGTCAGTGCTGCACAGATACCGGCGCATGTGCAGGGAGTGCGGTCTGGGCGGCGATGGGCGGTCGTTCCGGAGCGGAGCTGCGAGGAGAGAGCGGTGCGCGGGTTCGAGTACCCGCGGTAGCGGGTCGTGGCAGGCCGGCTCCCGGGAGGGCTCTGCGTGGCTCCAGCCTTGGCGAATCTCTCGGTTGTCACCCCACTGTCGTGTACGGGAGCACCAAAGCCTTTCCTCCGCGCACGGATCCCGCGCCGGCACGCTTCACAACCTTGGCGGAGAGCACGCAGCTGCCCGCAGGTTCCCGTCCGACAGGCAGCCCCCGGAGACCCAAACCTGGGCTTTTTCTGAGCTTTATTTCTGTTCTTCCAAGCCGCATTTACTTTTCGGTACATATGCCTCTTCCTATTAGTGCCGTTGTTGTTATTTAATAGCACCACTTGCAGATGGCGTTGTTTTGCGCAGGGATGCATTGGGATGAGGAGCTGGAAAGGGCAGTCCCTGGGCCCTGACACAGCGTGTCCGCCAAGCACTGGGCAGCGCGCTCTACACTCTTATTAAAATTTACTTAAATCTACAAGCTGTCCATGCCTATTTATAGTTGTTCATGGAAGAATTCATGATAGTTTCAAAGGCATTAATCCAGGTCACAGAGCGAACTACCACCTCCTGCCTGGAGATGGTTCACTCAGTCAAGCCTGAGCCCATTGCCAGGAGCAAGGGGAAGCTCCTGGCGCTCCCGGATGCGCTCCTTTTCTTACGTGGCCAAGGGGGCTGTCTTGCAGGACACGAGCCACCCTCGGTGTCACCTCACTACGTGGGCTTCGAGTCCACTTTGTGGCACTGGTTCTGCGTGTACAAAGCTGTGTACACGAGTCTCTTCAATAACCTCACATCACTTGTGGCTTTCTCCTCAAGTTGTCTCAGCAGCAGAGGGCAAAGCAGAGGAACCCCACGGGCCGCTGCTGCTCAGCAGGTGTGCATCGGCCCTGCTCAGTCTGCAAAACAAGGGCAAAATTGAAAAGAAAAAGCCGTAACCTACTCATGTAAGCAGGCAACAAGGAGATAATTTAAAAAAGATAATAAGGAAACAGTGCCTAGTTTTCACTTGTCTCTCAATAGCTGCAGCACTAATGCACAGTGACCCCATGGTGCTACTTAGACCAAACCCCAGGCGACATAGTCACCGACACCTTCGGGGTGAATGCACAGGCTCTATAGAGGCGAGCCCACGAGCTGACGCCCAGCTTCCCTGCTATAACCCGCGGGTCATCCATCACCCACCGGGGCCCGGCGTGAGGAGCCGGCCCTTCCTGGCAGAGGGAGGGCTCCGGGGCCGCGGGGATGGCGAGGCGACGGCGGGGCCGGGGCGGCGGCAGCGGGCGGGCCCGTGGGAAGGAGGAGAAGGAGAAGGAGGAGGAAGAAGAGGCGGAAGCGGCGGCGGGCGATGGCCGCGGCGCTGCTGCGGGGGGTGCGGCGCTTTCCCTGGCTCTGCAACGTGCTGCTGTACGGGGGGCTGTTCGCGGCGGGGGACGCGGCGCAGCAGCTGCTGCGGGGACAGCCGCCCGACTGGGCGCAGACGCGGCGCGTGGCGCTGGTGGCCCTGGCCTTCCACGGCAACTTCAGCTACGTGTGGCTGCGGGCTCTGGAGCGGGCGCTGCCCGGCCGCCGCCCGCCCGCCGTGCTGGGCAAGGTGCTCTGCGATCAGCTCCTGGGCGCGCCCGTCGCCGTCCTCGCCTTCTACACGGGTGAGTGCCGGGGGCTCCATCGCAGAGCCCCGCACCGGCAGCGGCACCGCATCGCGACCCGCGCCTGGCTCGGAGAGCGCGCACCGGCAGCGGGACTCGGCAGCCCAAGGAGGCCGGGGTGGGTGGGTACCCCCTGCCCGCCTGGCGCGGCTCCCGCACCCCAAAACGCCGCTGCCCGGGCGCTCGGAGCGGGGGCCGCGGCCGGGGGGCCCTGCAGACCCCAGCGGCTCTCCCCGAGGATGCCCGCGGGTACCGCGGGCGCTGAACCGCCTGTGGCACTTCAGAGCTTTCCATGAGGGATGCTGGACCGAAGGAGGCCTGCCCTGAGCTCGGCTGGGCACGTAGCTTTTAATTAGCAACAAAAAATTCAAAGCACCTTCAAGGATTGTAGCATCCCTGTCTGTTTAAATTGTTCTGCTCAGTTCTCAGCATCATCTGTCTCATTTTCCAAAACACAGCTGTAAATGTCAGGAAATGCCATAGTTCAGCGAACCAGCTTCTGCTGTGAGAGTCTATAGAAATACAGCATGCTACTAATGGCTAATCTCAAAAGCTAACAAGTAAGAAGATACTTTAAAGAAGTCTAGTATCTGTTTCAGAAATAAACATGACGGAATAAGAAAATTAATAGGTGAGACTAATGTAATTAAATTATCTCATTTAATTCAAACTTCATGTGGAAGAAGAGTAAGACAGGTCCTCTTTTTGCTTGGTATTGTGAGATCTGTATTCTATGACCCCAACAGGGAGATCATTCAGTTTGTTTTTGAAGAGAAGTAAAAAAAGAAGTCAAACACCAGATACTTCCTCTCAAAATCTTAACAATGTCACAGCTTAAGCTGAGAATTGCCCAAGGACCAGAAGGATCTGAAGGACCACAAAAGGGATAGTAGAAGTCCCTAAATTGGGTACTAGTAAAATAATGTATCCATTGAGAGATACTGATAACTTCAAGGCATCCCAGAGTCAGACTAAGGAGCCTCTGCTTATATGGAAAATGCCTTATTCTCTCTCTCATGGGTGTAAAAGGTGCTTTCATCCTCTCTGTTCTACCACCACACCACTGGTGCCTGGTATGGCAGAGAAACAGATGCTACACCACCTGTACACCCAGTATATCCCAGCTGATCTCTGGTGTCAGCGCTAGGAGTCAAGTCAACAGATGAGGAGATTTGATGTAGCACTGTTAGGGAGTCAGAATGGTATTTTTTGTAACAGTATCAGCTTTTCTTGCAAAGATATTGCAATATATTTTGAGAAGGGTCTGGGATGTCATTGAAAAATGTGAGCATTTAATTGTTTGCATTTTTTCTGATTATTGTAAATATTTTACCACTAGGTATGAGCATCCTTCAGAGGAAAGAGGACATCTTTTCAGACTGTAAAAAGAAATTTTGGAATACATATAAGGTGAGGCAAGCAATTTGCTTATCTCGCAGCTAAGCAAAAAAAAAAGGATAAAATATTTGAAATATTCCTTCCTCCAACACTCTTTTTTTACTCTTTCTTTCTTTCACTCCATTATTTGATTATGTGTAGGAAGCTTTACGTACCAGCAGTCATGTGAAGTAAAGGCAGTTTGGGTTAGGCAGTGCTGCCAGATGGGTGAAATTATGCCATTTAAAAAATGTACAGTGTTTATATACATAACATGTGCACCCAGCTCTGTTTGACTGACAGCCCTACAATACAACATTGATTCAGAGGTTTTATACCTTTAGTCTTAAGAACTACACACACAGAGTCTTTAGTTAGTGATACTATTGGAAACACTTACATGCATACCTATTAAAATCATTAATTACAGAGACACCTTCTTTGAGAATCATTTTTAGCCTGTACTTTTCAGTGACAATCTTCTCACTTGCAGAAACACAACCCCTTGTTTTAAGAAGACTTTGCTATAAACAACTGGCTTTGATTTGCATTTCTGCATGCACAAGACAAAATTACCTGTGCACCTCAGAGGTCAGCAAACTGAGAACGCTAAAGGTTTCTCAGATGCAAGAAGAATGATGGATTAGCAGGAAAAAAAAGTAATAGAAGGAGAAAATGTGATTGCAATGTGAATTTCTTTTCATACTGTAGAACTATAAAGGTAGGATGGAAAAGGATTATTTTTATTCCTGTGGAAGATGATTCTAAAAGCAGTGCCCACTATAGCCTATCAAAACATAAGGTTTCTATCGGCCTTATGTTCTATGAGTAAATTATCCATTGATTTTTCTAAATATGCCTTACTTGTATGAGTAAGTAGAAGGAGCATTGCAAGTGTGAAAATATAAATAGTGTTCAGTGGTATTTTTCATTAATGACTGAAACAAATGTTCACATGTTTAAACATTTGTTCACCCATCTGGTAAATGCGCTTATTGTGTCTGGTGTCAGATGTCTGTGAAGACTTAACTGTACTTAGGGTTTTGTATTTAAAATGCGTTAGAATAATGTGTTTGAAAAACTCAGAGCATAGAGGCTCATGAAGATGATTATAAGTTTAATATGGCAACCTCTAGGTTAAGCAACTCCATTTGTAATTGAACAGCTTTTATTAACTTTACTCAAATACGTTTCAGTCATCACTAAATGTAGAAAAAATTAATCTTGGTGGTTGAAATCCGTAAGAATAACAGATGATTTGTTTTCCTTTCAGGCAGGACTGATGTACTGGCCTTTTGTGCAGGTGAGTTCTCAGGGTAACTCCATGAGCCTTTCCGTGCCATAACACCTGGTCCTGTGCAGCCACATGGTGTCTGACCCCAGGAGAAGCAGTGGAGTTGTTGGGTGTGTAACAATGCCTCGAGCACTAACTGAGCTCTCTCTCCTTCCAACACAGCTGTCAAACTTCATTTTGATCCCAGTTCACCTACGAACAGCTTACACTGGGCTCTGTGGCTTTGTCTGGGCTACCTTCATTTGCTTTTCCCAACAGAGTGGAGATGGCACAGCAAAGTCAGCATTTATGTGGCTCCAAGGAGAGAAGGTCAATGCAGATGAAGAATCATCAGACAAATAAGAACTTTAATTCTGAACACATTTTAAATTGCTAAACTGTGTTTGTGAAAGTCAGTAAATCACAATGCAGCCTCATTGTTGTGTTTAAAATAAGCAGTTATCTCAACATTTGGTGGTTAGTATAAGCAGCGGAACAGTTTGTCTTTGTGCGTGTTTATTTTTCATAAAATAGGCCAGTTGTATATTGACATCTAATTATTTTCATGCTGTCAGCCCGTCTCGTCTGAGAAGAACTGACTTACAGGGCAACGTAAGCATTTGCACATCATGTCAGACTGCCTCACTGGGGAGAAATATTAACTGTAATTTAATTTTCAAGCAACTTGTAATTGCTAGAAAAAGGAGAATAGAACATTAAATCATCAGTTGTTGGACTTGACAATTGTTATCAATGCAAGATTACTTGCAGAACAAAATTTAATGGATTCCATATCTAAAAAGTGGCATTGAATCTGTTTCATTGAGAGGAACGGAAGTGCTGTGTTTGTAGAGCCCACTTTTCTATGGGGCCAACTTGTTTTATTCTACACGAAAATTTATATAGCAAATGAATTATTTCATAGAATATACAAACCTGAACTATATTTGTACATGTTTTATCTTATCTGGGAGAATAAAGATAGCTTTGGTTCATGTCCTTTGGGGTGGGTGCTGTCCATTGACCCTTGGGGTCAGTCATAAGCAGCTCCTGCACAGTGGAACCCCCCTAAGCACTGCAGGGAGTTTTTGTTCTGTGTGCAGCCACTGCTTCCTTTGCTCTTCAAGAGCCAAAGTGTTGAAGAGTTCATGAGAGTCTTGACTCCATTTTTTCAGCTGTTTCATTATGCTGAAGATATAATTAAAATTTTGAAGAAAAAGAGCATGGGAAGGAAGGTAACATGAATGGCAGAATCCAGCTACATATATATCAGGAACTTCCATTTCTCCCTCAAATGGCTTTTAAACATTCCTATTCACAGAAGACACTGGGTAACTATACACAGGAGACTAGGAGAAGGTGAAAATTAATTATGGGTCTGCTTTGTCAGCTTGAGGATCAGGTCTGTGTATGGGTATTTTTTAAATGTGCATTTGTATCTCAGAACAGGAACTGTGCAAATTTCTGTGATTGCAGTAAGTTGAAATCAGACCAGTAAAAGAGCCCTTGCTATATTAGAATGGGATTTTATGCCTTGAAGTTACTGAATTGTAAGCTTGAAAGAGTATCTGATTTAATGGGTCTGATTCTAAAGAGAAGACTCATTCCTCTGTTACAACAATAATAAACCACTTTGAGGAATGTCTGAATTCCTCAGTCTTGTCTAAATAGTGTACCAAAGCCTGCTTAGGCTATAAATATACATTCCTTTGGCCAGCAGCTGTGCTACTTAATATATTGGTAACAATTATCTGTCACTGTAGGACCCCAGTGCAGCTTAGCTGAGAAAGGAAAAGGGATCATGCAAGCACTGCCCAATCTATTTCAGGTAAAATCAACTTGTTTAGCATAACCCAGTAATTAAGAGTGATGCAAAGTGCCCGTATGGCTTTGACCAGAGGACTGCGTGAGTGGGAGGAGGGTAGATGGCAGGGGGCTGCTTTCACAGCCTGTTTTGCTGGCAGGCAGGTGGAGGAGGTACTTTCCCTGTCAGGATGGACAAGTCACTGCAATTCCATCTTCAGCTGCACACCTGCCTACAGTCTCAAGGTGGAATTAATTTTAATTGACTTTTGACACCTGTGGTATGGACATCTCCAACTTGGTTAATTGGTTTAAGCTCTGTATGATGAAATGTGCACTGTAAGAGCCCATTTCTCTCCATCTATAACGTGGAAGCTCATATGACTGGCTGCTGTGTCAATAGCTTCTTTGTAGATGCTTATATTTGGTGAGTTGAATTCCCCTGCTGGCTGTTGCTGCATGAATCACATAGTGTAAATTGAGCAGTCCTGATGTTGGACATCCCAGGAGGAGTAGAAATCCACAGAGGAACTAACTGCATTTTGTCTGTCTATTTAAAAAATGAGTGAACAGATGCTTCAGACAGCTATAGCTGTTAAACTGTTCTTGTGCATATAAAGTCCTCAGGATAAAGAAGCAATTTCAGTAGTGGTTTTTTCTGTTCATATTTTTGGGATCAGACTGGTATTCTTAAGTCTGTTCTGTTTAGTAAGAGCTAAAAATTTCAGGTAAGGTGTGCTAATTAAGTTTTTAACTTTTTTTACAGATGCTATTTACTTTTATTTCTGCTTGTGCCTTAAGTGTTTAATGATTAATAGCAGTCACTTGGAGAAGGGAACTGGAGAATAGTGTCAGTACAAGGAGAGTGAAATGCTGTTGGTTTGCTGTAAGCAGTATGTGATGTTTTGCTGTAACGCAGAGCAAAAAGTCTTTCTTCATGGGTATGGTTGGTAAAACTTAATCCCCAGATGAATCAAGAATTTATAACTCATTATCTGTATAATGCTGATGCCTTTCTTCATCAGGACTAACTAATAAATGGAAGATCCATCTTTTATTTTAAATGGCTTAAAAGCTTATACAAGCTGTGCTTTATTGCTCTCTGCTTTTGTGCTGCCAGCTTTTTGCTTGGGAATTTGAGATAAATCCTGCTTTGTCTTCAAGTTTCTCTGGCTGGGGAGTTCAGGATTTCCCTGCATCTTTCTATTACTTGAAGTACAATTCTTTCATGTAATGGAAGCCTGTGGCTCTTGTATTTCAGTAGACTTTAGATCCTGCATAAGCCTTTCACTTTCTCTGTTTTTCTTGTTAAGGCACTTGACAGCTAAGTAACACAAGTCCCTTTTCACATAAAAAATTTTTTTTTTCTTATAATTATGAGCACTGATTGGTCTCACAAACATTTCAGACCCACATAATGCAAAATTATGAAGCTGTGTTTGAACAGTTTCTCAGTGTGCATAAATTAATGGACCTTCTAAAGATTTTCTCCCTCTGACAGTTTAGTCTGAGGACCTAATCCCTTAGTTGTTAGAGCCTTCATTATTTCTTGATACTTTTTTGGTTTAGAAGATTAATTTCACAGAATAACAGAATGGTTGAAGTTGGAAAAGACCTGTGTATGTCCAGCCGAGGTCATCTAGTCCAGCCATATTTGACACATATGTAAACTTTTGTTTGCTTCTTCTAGCAACTCACTAATTTTTTTGGGGAAAAAAAAAGAAATAAGAAAAAGACAGGCAAGATTTATCCTAATGTCTCTTTGCAACCCTTTCAAAAACAGTCATAAGGGCTTTACGACTGTTTCAAGGAATTGCACTGATCTTACTGCCAGCTGAACATGCAGATTTCCACAGGATGAACAGAATTACACATCACATAGGTGCTCAGGAAGGAGCAACACACTGCCAGTAGCTATTGGGCCTGCAGTCAGGTGATCTTTTTATGCCATGGATCCTTTCTAAGAGCAAATGGGATGAGCAGACATTTGTATCAGGCACAGTTCCAGCTCCATATTATTCTGGATGGCTGTGGAGATGTGGAGTCTGAATTTGATAAAAGGAGAATTTCAAAATTTATTTTTCTACTGCAAATCTTTTATGTAAATGAACCTTCTGTGCTTACTAGTACGCTAAATACATCCTTCTTAGAAAATTCACCAGAAGGTCTCTGTCTTTTTCACACCAGAAGCGCCCATCCAGTAACACAGCATAAAATAACCAGTTCCTGTTGCAGCGAAGGTGAAACTGCCTCTAGTCTGTTACCATATCTGATATGTTGAGTTCTCTTTATAGAACAACCTTTGAAATCTATGCAGTTTCAGCCTTCCAATTTTGTGCTGTAAGTGCCAGTGCTTCCTGCTTGTGCTACTGCCTCTACTGCTAGTGCCAATCCAGTGAGATGTGCAAGAAATACTTGAATTTTACTAAAATAATGAACTTCAAGTTGACTGAAATTGTCTGTGTTTTTGCAAAGGCTTAATAAACATTAAATGCTGATTTTTGGCTCTGTCTTTAACTAGTATGTGTATAAACAAAGGCAGATCATATGTAATGTTCTCATGGTATCTTCATGGACCACATGCAGCAAAAAGCTCAATTTGGTGTCATAGATCTTGACACAGCAGCAGAGTAAAAACTAAGCAGGGATTATTCACTCCCTTTAAACTTCAGTTACATACATTAAGTCATCTGCCATTTCTGAACAAATTTAGAACAGAATTAATAAATAATATATTTGCAGAAGGAATGGAGGAATTCAGGTAGGAAAAAGATATAAACAACTTTTCTAGAGTACAGAGGTTAGAAATGGGATCCTTACTGAAGGACTTCACTCGGTCTAGTTTGTGTGGGATACTCTTGGGAAGGAAATGGTTCAGAAGATTTGAGGCTGAAGGAAGTAATATATTCCACAACTGGATGAGAGACACCACCTCCATTCCATGCTGTAACTTCTTGTATATTTAGAATGAGGAGGAAGCTTTATGGAAAGATTTCAAGTTGAAAAATTCTGTTTCACAGACTTCATGGCCAACAGGGAGAAAAAGGATCACTCATTCTGAATGCTTGGGTAATGCAAAGCAAAGAGTTCTTCCTGAATCAAACCAGTGATGTTGAGTCCAATGCCATCTTCTAGGAACTTACCCAAAGACTTCAAGTAACAGAGGATCTTCTGCGTCTCAAAGAAATTATTTATGTGTTCTTACGAAATTTTATTACCTACCCACATTAGTCTAGCCTTAACATTCTAATAAAATGTTACTTCCTTTCTGACAAGATTGAAAGACTTGGTACAGCAGGCAAAGCCTTCTTTGTGCATGTAGTAGTAAGCAGAGATTTTATTTATTCCTTGGATAACTGTAATAGTTTAGTTCTGTTAGCCCTTTGCTATATCATTCTTGAAGCTCATTTGCAAACCTTTTTTTGCTGTGCAGCCTCTAATTTGAAATGTAGAGAGTAACACTGTATTAATCCCAGTGATGTTCACATATGCTTCAGATAATATTTTTTCTATCTCTGCCTAATATTCCTATTCTTAAACAGCTCAGGACTGTCTGTCCTCTCTTAATGTCCAAGTGGCACTGAGAATTCACATGCAATTGCCAGTCCACCATGTCTGAAGTTACTGTAATCCATTTTAAACAAGAACAAAGAATGCAGATTACACATCTGTATGTGTTGAATATACTTTTCAACATCGTCCACCCTACCAAACACTGCCTTCCCTTTTTTTGCAATTTATGAATTTAATGTGGTAATGCCTGAAAGTCTTGCACCTTCTGTCCAGATAAAAAACCAGACTTTAGTGTAAAGAATATAGTAGAATGTATCATTCCCCTCTATGCAACACTAGTAGCAAGTACACCTTTTTGTGCTGAAAGAAATCTTGGGCCCGGAAAAGCCTAATGAGGTGTGAAGTATGGTCAGAAAAGACATTGTCAAGGACAGCCCTGCTGTAGCAGCAGGTACACCAGAGAACTTCAGAAACTGAAGAATGGGTGGTTTTGTTTGCTGTGTTCAGGGAAAATCAGTTGTGAAGTGGAGCTGTAAAACAATAGGGGAAAAATGACATCAGGTGAGTGTGCACACACTTGGGGTTGTGTAAGTGATGAACAGGGGACACCTATGCAAATGCTCCCCTCTGCCAGAAGACCTTAAAAATGGGATATTGATACAGTCACCCTTTTCCATTTTACACCCTCAAGACTGATAGAATCAAAAAGAGACCAAGAGGGAGCATGGATGTGTAGCCTAGTAGGTAGTTCAGTCACCAGAGATATTGGGAGAATGGGAACTGACTGGGAATGAGAACTGTTCCCCAGTTCTGTTACTGTGCTTTATCCAGTTACAACAGAACTAAAATGCATAAGCCCTCAGATGGCTGTGATAAATACAAGGTCTGGCCCATATGGACTCAAAGCACGCACACAAAGTTCTGCACCACATGAGATCCTTTATCTGTGGAGGAAGTGTCAGCTTCATTCTGAATTGTGTGTCCTTTTACAGGCTGTAATTTGGTGGCAGAGTAATTTAAGTTACAACTCTTCCCTGGAATTAGTATCTTACTGTAACTAACGTGCACTTAGTGTGTGCATGTATAAGAACAAACCCTCATTATTATTTCTTTGATTTGTCAGGATAGCAGCTTTCCTGTCATTGCACAAATATTTGGGAAAGAAAATACAAGTTTTGATGATTTCTTTTTCCACCTCGAGTTGTTTGTTTTCTCCTGTTCTATGCTGGCCTGTAGAAATCTACCTCTGAAAGACTGGTCCCCTGTGGTATTCTTGTTTTGCCATTGCTTACACCTCTCTGTGAATTAAAAAACACCTTTACTTACCTACTAAGGGTGTTCAGCTGCTTCCATTTCATGCATCACATACTTTTACATCCAAAATGTAACAAGACTATTAACTGCAGCTGATTAGCCATGACATGCAAATGACACTGAAGGATTTTGTATTAGTTCTATATCTAGTTCAGAATGGTCATCATACAGTAACGAATTATTATGTGTTCATAATTACACCTGATACATCATGGCAATTACCCATACAGTGTTTTGCTTACTGTTTTGCGGCAGAAATTGGCAAAAAAACCCAGTGGAACACAGGTACAAATATAGAGAGAAATTCAAGTCATAAAGAAACCTTTCAGAATTCAGGGCAGTGACTTCATAGCTTCCAGTTCCAGTGAGGGGAGTAGTGAAATGGCACACAGAAGTGGACCTGCCTGTTAGGATGCAGGGGTAATGGAGCACGTACACTGCATACAGACATGCATCAATCAGCAAGACACTGGCACAGTCTCTTTGAGTGCCTCACAGCTTGCAGGCAGTCTCGAGCTCTCTGTGTAAAATGCCAGCTTGTGTCGGTAAAATGGAAGCTTACAGAAACTCACCTTTATATTTTGGACTATGGGAAATGAGAAAAGGCTCAGGCCCTGAGAGAGCTGTGCCTGGGGCTGTGTGCTGCTGTGTTTGCAAAATTTACACAGGATGTTTATTATTTCAAAATGGACATGCCCACGTACACACTGAAATATTACTTGTTGCCTGCTGTGTTTGCAAGTCTAAAATAGCCCAGACCAATTTATGTCGACATCTAAATTTACTGAACTCAAACATCTGTTTTTCCTTTGTAGCTATGGACACCCATTACTGATGCAAAGGCCACCTGCACAGTGACTCACCTGCACAACAGTCAGTCCAGTCATATCACTGGACTTGGCTCCAAATGCCAAAAAAGACTCTTACATGGGCAACTTCACTACCCATGGTATTAGTAACGTATGTGACAGATGCTGTAACAGCTTTTTCTGTGGAATTTTTACCTTAAAAAGACACTGAATGTAGAAAGAATTTACTAAGACAAAAGTGAAATGGGAAAGAAAAGAGTTTAGAGAAGTATGTTTCCGAAATCTCTGGTTTGGTCACAACTACAGCTTTTGAAGTGTGCGGATTGTTTCCATTCTTTCTACCAGACATTTTCCCTGACTCTTTGCTGCTGCATCTCCCGAATTTGTGCTGTGTATTCTGACCTTCTGCACCAAAAAAAATAACTCAGATAAATCTAAGTAAGTCATGTCTGCCATGGGGCATCTGTGATGTCTGACAGAGGCCAGAGAGCAAGAGACAGGAGAGTGGATTTGCCAACTGTTCCTGCCCAGCTATAGCTCCTGATAGCAGGATTTAGTGAGAAATGGGAACTGAAGCCATCAGGGAAAATGACTGCGAGAGCGAAGTGTACCTCTGTTTCTCTAGCAGGCATTATGTTATAAGCAGTGAGAAGAGACCTGAATTTTTGTATTTTCTGCATTAACAGTGCTTTCAGCAGAAGAAAACCAGCCTTTATGAGTAAAGGAATGCATTTATAATTTATATTGCCAGGTCCACTGAAAGACCTCGTCAGTAGGAGAGAAATTTAATTCCACTGGCAAATGCAGCAGCAACAATGCTCCAGAGTCACAGTAATAAAAATGCTGATCTTACATTAGCAAAATAATTGATACATAGTTAGGACTTATTCTTGCAAAAACTTTTGTCCAAATGACCTCAGCGGGGCGGCTTCCGCACACCTGCTCTTATGTGCAGCACTCTATAGAACTGGACCCTTACTGGATTTTGTGACTTTTCAAAATGAGCAGGTGAAAACTTCCTAATTACAATAAATCACCTTATATATTCTTTGCTTTATGTAAGTAAATTCTTTGCATCCGAGTTTCTGGCTAGTGGGTGTTTTTCAGCCATACTAACAAAAGCAGTGCTTTAAATATTCAACTATTTCTAGGATCACTCATTTCTAGGATCTCCTAAACAATGCACTTGGACTATAATTACCTAAAAAACTTGAAAGGATGGTTTGAAATTAAATAGTCCTCAGATCCACCAAAAATTGGCCCTTCTCCCCAGTCAGCCTGTTTCCCTTAGTCCCACTCTCATTCAGATCCCAGATGGACTCTTATTCCTCCCACACTTGTGTTCCTCACTTCTACCAGTGAGTCAGTCCAGCCCACCCCAGCAGGCAGCTGCACTGTCACCCAAAATCAGCTGTGCAGAGTCCTGCCACCAGCTTTTCTGCTTGACTCACAGCTCTGTTTGGGCTCCATCTCTAAAGGCCAAAATCAGTGAGGATGAGGCACTGCAAAGTCAACAAGAGCTGTTCCAGCACGTCTGGTGCTCAATTCACGACATATCTCTGGGGAGCACAGCTGACAGAGAAAAATCAGACTGCCCTGATGATGTCCTAAAACTGTCCAGCTCGTCTTGTTGGCTAATTCCAATTCTGAGGAAGACAAGTAGAGAAATTTTCAGTTACAATTTTAAAAGCAATGTGGAGGTTTTCTCGCCTCCAACATGTGAAGCATTCCTCAAACAAAATTGTTCACACAACAGCATCAATGTGTGCCTGTCCAATTAGTAAGTGTATCACTGAACCCAGAGGTGGTATTTTTGAAGTGTTGATGATTAAGGACAAGACTTTGCAGGCAAAGGTAGGTGACAAACAAATGAGCTTTCCCAGTATTCACCGAGAGTACCCCATAATTCTTTATAAATGAGGCAAAAAGATTTGCTGTGGGACACTGGACAATTTACCTAACTCCTGCTTCATTGTCTTTAAGTCAGAAATTATACCACTCACAGTAAAGTGCGATGTGATCTCACTAGGAAAGGTAGTCTCCAACTGTAAAATGCTGTTCAGGGATTTCATCCATATAACCTCCCTTGCAATAAAAGAAAAAACTTAGCAATAACAATAATAATCACCACACTTGTGCTTCCTGCAAAGTCATTTCCTTTATTCCCAGCAGGCTGTATAAGCAGCAAAGCTGCATGCTGATGAAAAATGAGAAACACAACATCGCATCACTTGTTTGAGTGCTGTTCTCTGGCTTGGGGCAACGTGATGCTGGAATGAGTGTCATTCCAGTCAGTGCAGGACTTTTAGGAAAGCCAAAAGCTGCATGCGTAGCAGCCTAAGATGTGTTAGACTGCAAAAGCCATGAGTGGGTGTGGATGTTACCATTATTTCCCAGCTGCTCAGGTCAGAAGAAGCGCTCAGCGCTGCACCGGCCACAAGATGGACAGTCCTGCCGTGCCCTGCCAGCGAGCGGGTTTGAGAACTCTCGCCTGCCCGGGTGGTTTGGCTGCGCCAAGGGGAGCGCAGCCCGCAGGGCTGGGCAGCGCTGGGCACGGCTGACAGCGCTGGGCAGCGGCGCAGCAGCGAGCCGGGGCCGCGGAGTTCAGGGCAGCACCCCCGGCGCGGGCAGTGCCCACCCGAGCAGAGGTGGGGCCGGCCGGGCGGGGCGTGTGTGCAGCATGTGCGAGGTGTGACATCGCTTTGTGTCGCGGCTCGCCCGCCCCAGCCCCGCACTGAGCATGTGCCGGAGCCCCTGCCCGCCCCCCGCCCGCGGGCCCCGCGCCGCGCACGGAGCGCCGAGCCCCGCGCAGAGCCCGCGCCGCTGCATGGGCTGAGCGGAGCCCCCGGCCATGGAGCTCCGCAGGTCCATCTCGGCCAGCGCCGAGGCCGAGAGACCCATGCGGCGCTACGGGGCAGTGGAGGAGACGGAGTGGAAGGCGGAGGCGCTGGGGAGAAGTGAGTGGGGGCCGCGGGTGCGGGTCCGGCCGGCCGGGGAGCCCCGGCTGCGGCGGGGCCGGGCGGTCCCGGGTCCTGTTGGCAGGGCGAGGCCACCTCGGACTTCTCGGGGAGGAGGGTCTGTGTGGCCGTTTTGCCCTCTGAGGCTGGTGCTTTGCGAGGGCGCTGTGTCGGGGACGCACAGCTCGTCTGTGCCAGGGACAGGGCAGCTGAGCCGGTGCGGCTCCGGGCGCTCCAGCCTCGCCGGGCGCTCCAGCCTTTCCCTGCGGCACGGGCGGCTCGCTCCGCACACCGAAGCGATGAGCGGGTGGCCGAGGAAGGATCACTGGGACGTTTGCTCTCCCCCGTCGTTTAGTAGGTGGGATTTAGTATAGGGATTTTCATAAATATTGGTAGTCTTCAACGTGTTTCACATTTGGAAAGCACAGATGGTGACCACTTTATTCCCTCGTTATCTCAGGCAGAGGGTACAGCAATGCAGCACTTAATTCACACCTTCAGTGGTTTCACTGAATTGATGAGCTCAACAAATGTTCTGTGCTGGGAGAGCTTTCTTGAAATCATAATTTTCCAGAAAGCAGCAATTGACATAACCTGTCCAAAGTGCCAATGGAAAGAGTAGTTAAAAAGACACATCACTGCCAATTCACATTATCCGTGGGATCTTGTTGTCTCTGAGATACCAGCTATTATTCTATTGGCAGAACTATCTTCTTTACAACCTAATAAGCCTGCAAACCCCTTATAATTTTCTGGGTAACCACTGAGGCAAGAGATCTTGAAAAGCTAGTCATAAAAACTGTACTAGACAGTATCAAGAGCAATATTTTCTAAGTAAGTTTCATCAAGTGTTTGATTTGGCCACAGGAAAAAAAGCTTTGTGTGCTATCTGTTGTGACACTTTCAGCTTGGCTGGTACTGGGGTTGCTGATATCCTTGATTCCCCACCCATCTTTTGATCGTGAAGTCTCACCTGGATGCTTTTAAACATGGCATGGCTTTGCAGCACCTTGATAGCAGATTTTAGCCAGTGCGTCTGCTATGTTTACTTTTCAGAGACTGCTGTGTTCTGGAATGATACTTCACCTCTAGCTTCAGTTTTTCATGGCTATGTTATTGTCTACCATATGCTGATGGCAGAGTGTAACTCTCCCACTGATGCTTCAGTTGCAGTGTTGGTTTTGTTGCAGTGCCTGGCATAGATTCAGGACTGAGAAACTCCACACTTTCTAAAATGGAATTGAAGACTTAAATCGCTGTTGACTGAGTTGGTTGAATCAGACACTTGCAACAGTTTTGCACGATACGGACGTGCTTTTCTTATTCTCATAACTGTGTCTGGTTTTGTTCCAGCACTCAGGAGCTGAGTGCAGTGCAGCACTTGTAATAATAATAATAATAATAATAATAATAATAATAACTGGCATCCCGAGGTGCTAGGAAAGATTATGTCTTGCAACTTTGGACAAAAGATGGTCTGTTTGGCAGAAGGCAATGTGCAGGCTGAGAGGGAGATCTGATCTGCTCAAAAACATGTACTCAGCATTGAGCTGCCACCCAAATCACAGCTTGACACCCAGTACCAGAGTGGGCTGTTGGCAGGACTAGGACCCAATGTCCAGATGTGCACCCTGGCTCTGCTCTGAGCTGCCCTTCTACACACTAGTTTCTGTTTAATGAAAATATTTCTCTGTGTATAACGATTTAGATAGGAATAGGAAATAATCTAGAGACCATGATCTGTTCTTTGAAAAGTAGAAACTTATTTATTTGAATAATTGATTTCTTTTGTTTGCTCATTGGCTCCAGCTTTCTTTAAATACTGTGCAAAATACTATTTATAGTAGCTGGTTTAGATGATCCCTGCCTATCTTTCCTATTTAAATACTAACGCTGACTTCTAGTCACACTTTGGCATTGATTAAAAAGAAATAGATCTTACTATTTACTGTAGTGCTTCCTTACAGTCATCCTAAATTGCATGGCATGATGACAGTAGTCGCCAGACTGTCTGTGAAGGAGCTGAAAAACCGTCGTCCCCTTTTTTACCGCTGTTAACAATTAGCCTTTGGTATTTGCATATTGTTTTAAATATGAAGTGCTTGGTAAGAGTATTAACAAAAGCAGAAGTCTATTGCTGCATATGAATTTGCCCTTTTTTACTCTGAGGATTTGTTGTATTAAATCAGGATCTTTTTGGAGGCAGAACTTGTGTATATGTACAACACTGCACAACAGAGTGCTGTTCCCTGGTCAGTGCCTGGTGATGTTAGTGCAGTCTTATCACAAGAGAATGTACATCCTGATTATGTCCATTACAGAGAGAATGTCATGGAAGTCAGGTAGTTCTCTTCAATTTGTCAAATGGAAAGGGGGCTCTGTGCTAACTTCTCTATCCGTGGTACTGAAAGCATTGCTGGGTATTGGTTATAAACAAAGATGAGTTGCTTCACAGCAATGAAATGTACATCATGCATATTTCTACCCTACGATGGCCTCTTTCAGCCAGGTTATCAGTGGAGTTAAGCTGGTTCACAGTAGCTGAGGATCTGATGCCCTGTGACCTGATGGTGTCAGGATCTCCAGTGGCTGTGCAAGCAAAATATGAAGCAGATTGTTCAAAGGTGTCTCTTTAACAAGTCCCTGAAGCCTTTGTCTTCACATACAGGAGGGAATTTCCAAGGACTAGAGAACACTAAGAATGGTGGTTTACTATGTACAGGGCAACTCATCTGTTTTCTAGTGCATGCATGTAAAAGACAAGCTTATAAATCATCAGACTTGTATAATGATAATGTGGTTACAGCCTTCCCAGTAAACGATTTTTACGACTTAGTCTTGGGGAGCCTGCTCTGAAGCAGAACACTTGAGCACTTAGATCTGTCCTTATTACTGAGTGCACAGCTTCGTTTAGAATCATCTGTCTTGCTGTTGGCAGGGACTCATAATGCCCCGATTAAGTAACTGCACGCACACCATGCAAAGAACCACAGAGAAACAAAGCAGTTTTTCACTGTCCTTTTGGACACTGCACTTCTCAGACACATTTCTGCTGAGCTTTTCTGTCCTCTTGCAGTTTGTATGAGGGCTGAAGCTAAATGCAAAATTCACCATGAATCCTCCAGCTTGAGTCAGCGTAAGGAAGCAGAAATGCCAGAAAACTGCAAAGGTTATGCTTTGATGCAATTTACTGCACCGTGAAACTCGTTTATTGTTTTCATTTGAAAAGGAACTCAGCATTGGAGGTAAGCTGCCACACTCCTGTGTTGCAGAGATCCACCTTTTTGACTGTTCTGGAATATGAAGCAGAGAATAGGGGAAAGGGGCCCTGTTACAGCTCAGTACTAAAGAAGCTGGAGATTCCCACCATGAGACTCCATAGTAGCACAAAGCCTTCACAGGTAGCTTTACTTGCTCTCCCTTCTTGCTGTGAGTGTTGTATCACAGCTTCTGTCCAGGGAAGGAGCGTGAGAACACTCCAGAACAGCACCAGTGGGGTGAATCTGGTTCTGAGATCACTCTGATTTGTTCCAACAGCAGAAAGATAGAACAGGTCCCAGGTTCACTAAGATCCTGAGATGACACATGTGAAAACTTATTTCACCATATTCAGTTAGTTTATCTTCAAAATCTTTCTAAGCCTGTTAGCCAGAAAGACTCTTGTTTTTATTTACGTGCTCTGCTGCTGAGCAATGAAAACACGGGCTGTTTAATGTTTTTTTTCTATCATCTGATAGTTAAATATTCAAACATATACCTTTGGGCCTTCTTTCATAATGCCCCACATATTGCACAGACATCCACAAATCCATGCTGGTGTTTTGCATAAAAACTTCCTGTTACTTCAACACCTCCCCAGTCAGTCAGGGATGCAATATGACCCTGCCTATCATAGTCTCATAACACTGTTCCCCAATCTCATCATGTTTCCACTCTGATTTTAAAAAGAAATTAAAAAAAAAAAAGAAAAATAAAGTTTCAGAGGCACAAAAAGAATTCATGTGACACAACCACCACTGCTGTTCCTTCACAGTCATGCTCTTGTGTTACTGTAAATGGGAATAATTGTTAATTGTATCTATTACAGGCAATAAAAGACACAAAACAAATTAGGCTTATTCAGGCCATCTATTAAATAGGTGGGAAAGAGGCTAAGTGAAGGATATACACAGTTATGTTTCTTTTTATAGAAACAGCAACACTGCTGGCTTTGTGAAGGTCTGAACATGGGCTTCAATCAGAGAATTTAATTAATATTCTTTCCATGTCTCCACTTAAAAAACCCAAACCCACAATTGTGTAAAATTTTTGAAAAGAGAGTGATCAAAAAATTCAAAGTGACAATAAAACATTAATAGTGAACCCTAGACCTTTTTAGAAAATATTGGGCAAAACATTGTCATCAACAAAGACAACTGATTCAAAGGATGCTGCCATTCTAGATTTTTACCTTTTTCATTATTCTTAATGTTAACATATTTATATTGCACTTCAAGAGGAAAAGCAGCTGAATCTGGTCTGTGGAACCAAGACAGAACTCCCACACTGAAAATCAGAAGGGGTTTTCTAGAAAGGATTGAGGCTGTTTTCTGTAGAAAGTTGTAAAACTCACCCGCTTTGATGGCAGTCAGATGGCTCTAAAATTCTCCTACACAGCTTAGTGTTCTTATAAGTAATTTGTGATTTTGGCTAGCAATCTGTACCTAAAATGTACCATTTAATAATCTCCATCAGGTCATTGCTGCATCCCTGTGGCTCATGAGGGACGGCTGTAACATGGTGTTTGATTTGCTTCACAAAGAGCCCAGAGAATGATTGACAGAGTGAGACTAATCCAGTTTATACTATTATACACGTTGTCTCATTTTTCTAATTCCCCCTCCCACAGCTGGTTGCTCCGGCAGCTACTGAGACAGAGGAAGAAGGAAAAGGGAGAACTGGAAATACTTTAGTGTCTCAGAATGTATTCCTACTAAAATATTGGTCAACGGAGGGTGGGGGGGGGACTCTTAAAGCAGCTTCTTCCAAATGATACTTTATGTGGGTGTCTCAAGGCCACAGAACAGAAATGTATCAGTTAATGGGCCACCCTTGCTCCTATAGTCTCCCTCCCTTTGTTTCTGTCATCTGATAGTTAAATATTCAAACATATACCTTTGGGCCTTCTTTCATAATGCCCCACATATTTCACATATTTCATGAGTTTTGTCCTTCCTTCACTTTTTGGTCTAGCTATGTGTGTCCAGGGTTTCTCAACAAAGAAGTGCAGCTTATCTACTCCCTAACTTGGCCCAAGGTTCTGGACGTAAATGTCTCTTTATAATACTTTGTGTCCTATGAAGTCCAACCCCTCCTACAAAACACAGACAAATGAGGAAAACAGCAACCAAATCCATCCCAATCTGATCAAAGCCAAAGGGGCTGAGAGGAACAAGAAAAGGCTGAGGGAGCTGGGACTGTTCAGCCTTAAGAGGAGATGGCTGAGAGGGGACACCATCCATGTCTGTCAGTGTGAGCAGGGAGGGCTCAGAGCACGGACCAGGCTCTGCTCTCTGGGGCCCAGCAATGGGACCAGAGGAACGGGCAGGAACTGATGCCCAGGAAGTTCCACCTGAACACGAGGAAGAACTTCTTCACTGTGAGTGACTGAGCCCTGGGACAGATTGTCCAGAGAGGCTGTGGAGTCTCCCTTGCTGCAGATACTCCAGAACCATGTGGACACAATCCTGTGCCGCGTGCTCTGTAATGACCCTGCCTGAGCAGGGAAGTGGCACCAGATGGGCCACTGTGATCCCTTCCAACCTGACCCATTCTGTGAGTCTGTGTAATTCTGGATAGGGGCTATTTTGCAAAAACATGTTGGTTATTACAGATCAAGATGTTACTGCTGCACATCTACTCACATATCTCAGCAAAGACGTTTCTCTCACCTGAGACACTCATAAATCTGAGCATTAATAACTTAAAAAACTCTGTGCCCAACTATGTGTGCCAAGCAGGAAATGAACACTTAACATGTAATGCAAAGTTTATAGTCAAACCAGTGTCAACAATAATTGCTGAAAAAGTTATAGATGAACCTAAAGTGTCGTATTTGGGACTGTTGCTCATGAATTTTCTCATTTCCTTTAAACATATTTTACAGAAAAAATGCATTAGATTTGGAAAGTAGGACACTTTGAACTACAAAAATCATCCTTGCTGTTGGTAGCCTGTGGGATTATGGACTCAGCCTGTGTAATTTTTTTTACTATATTTGATAACTGATGTCTTAGTTGCATGGCATGTATTCATCAGAGAAACCACTTGTGAGAATGTGTGTATGTCTGCCTCAAGGGTGCGTTATAAAACAGGAACAAGAGCTTACATTTAGGATTGGGCATGCCCTGCAAAGTACTGTGTATTATGTGTGAAGTTTCTCGAGTTTTCTTGTAGTTACTGAGCACAAGAAAGTTTGGAACTCAACACTCTTTAATCCTTATTCCCAGAGGGCTCTTCTTCTGTAGCTAAATATGTTCCATTTTCATAAAAATCTTACATAGTAAAATAGACCCAGAGACAATAAATAATGCTAATTCATTTCCATGAAACATGTTCTGCTGTCTGCCTACTTAAAAGGCACAGTATAAATGGATTCAAAACACAGAGATGAAAAATGTATGCTTGGAGGGCAAACTATGAGAAATCAGGAGGAGCACCCTTGGATAAATTATGTTAGTTGCCCTTCAGGATCAGCAATGAAACATGAATTATCAACATTTTGTCAGCTCATAAAGGGCAAAATATCTGAGAAAATAATTTTAAGAGAGTTTGTCACTGAATGAGGATGAATGATTTCCAGTGACACAAGCTGCTCATTGCAAAAGCCTAATGATTGCAAACGCTACCAAAATGCAGAATACCAGAATATCAGCAGTGTTTAAGGATCTTTTTATTGCCCTGAATCCTTCCACCGCCCAATCCTTCATTGATTAGGGTTTTTAGTAGTTTTTTTACACACACATTTGGGTTTTTTCATATACTGGTAAAATTAGAACAAAAGATCTCACTGTAAAGTGATTTAATGGTTTTGTTCATCTTTTGTAGAAAACAACTCAAACCAGGAAAGGAATCAACAGTCAATTCTACCACTTAATGTCCTTTCAGTCCAGGAAGCCAAAGTAAGTTTTAGAATAATGGTGTTGAAGCCAAAAGAGCAAGTGAGTGACCTGACCTCCCTGGGAAAGGATGGAGAAGCCTGATTGACACTTTCTTGGTTGCAAATATGAAGCACAGTCCTGACTTCATTGACATCAGTGGAAATTTCCTCACTGATTTCAGTAAAAGCAAAACTGGACCAGACTCTGTGCCTTCATCTCCTGGAGCCCTGTTCACCTTGATTGTCTTTAGAAAACAGGGGAGGGGATCTGAGGGCTGTGTCACTTCTATGAGGACTCCCCTGGGCATCTTTGTCAGGCTGCCCCATGGGTTTGGTCTCTCTGCCCTCAGTTGTCACTGGGCCTGTCCTGTGGCAAGCAGGGATGAGGATTTGCTCCCTGGAGAGCCATTTGCACTGGCAGAGTAATGGCACTCCAGTCTCCCTGTCTCTGAGCAGTGAATCATCAGGTAATACATTGGAGCCCCTACGGTGAGCAGCTGCTCTTCAAATTATCCTGCTTCACACAAGAGAAAGTCACAGAAATTCAGTTATGCATTTGTGTCCCCACCTTCCTATCCAATCTGTAGCTTCTTGCCTTTCATCCTCTACCATGGATTCCTCTGGGCACCATGCCTGGGAGGGGATTGAAGTTACTGCAGTTTGGCAGATTCTGAGGCACACATTTTCCTTCAGGCTGATAGTTGTCTGTGGCATAGACAGTGTGTGGGATGTGATAGTGAAGGGCAAGCCACGGTGTTTTGAAAGCCAGTAAAATCAAGATCCATTTGTTTCTGCCTTGGCAAGGGGTGAAACATCCTGCGATTACGAAATTTCTTTCTCGTATGCAAAGAGAAGGTGACAGCCAGCTATCGATTTGTCTCAGATATAGGTAAGACTCTGCTTGAATTGCTTTCATTTCTTCACCTCTGAGACCTCAGCCAGCTCAAACTCACAGCTGCGCAATGCCAGTTGTGAGGAAGAAAATATTAGTGTATTTAAAGAAAAGTGAATCAAAAGTCAGTATGCAAAAGCAATTTACTTGGTGAAAACAGAGCTTGCTAGAGAATGACTCCACATCTACAGATGAAAGGCAAGTGCAAAACACATTTTTTTACCAGCTGTCATCATTTGTGTGAGTTGAAGAGCTGGAGCCCTGTGCTGTTTGACCTCAGAATTCACTGAGAAAGAGCCAGCTGGTTTTGGCTCTTCTGGCTCTGGCTATTTGATCTTTAAGAAAGGACACAGGTTTTGCCTGTGGCTCCCTGCAGATATTGTGTGCCTCATACACCGAAGAACAAGATCCCAGTATGATTCTCTGCTGCCTGACCTCCCACTCTGCTGTCAGACTGTACACATTGTATGCCCATGGCCTTAAGAATAGCATCGTTCATCCCCCTGGGAAGTTACTTGTCCTATGAAATGAGAAACACCTTTTTTTCTTGGCTTCTGAGGCTTCATTTTCTGAATGTTTATTTACTTGCTGGAGTGGGAATCTGTTATGTGAACCAGTTTCTTTACTGTCTGAAGCAGTTCTCTATACCAGTATCAGTTTTGGTCTTTACTGGATTGGACTCATATGTCTGTAATAATTACCCAGTGGTTTTAAGGTTACCTAAAATTACCTACCAGCTGCTGGTAAGATGTTTAGATCACTGTTAGAAAACGGTGTTATTAGAGAATCATATCACAGAGGGGGGAGAGACAGAGAAACAAGCTTTCTGGCATGCAGTAAGATAATTTCATAGGAGAATATCCTGAAGATGTGAAATCTTGGAATGTCAGTGGCCGTTTTACTATTATTTCACTTGCACATATGCTGCTCTTTATCAACTGGTGCTCATATATTCTTTCCTAAAGAGGTTTTGCAAGACTCTTTGAGAGTCTTTGAGAGTGAACATTTTGTTGACTTTGTGTTTTGGAATTAAAAAAAACAATAATGAAGATAGAAAAAATCTTTAAAAAATACCAAACTACAGAAGTTTGAAACCCCTGAACATTAGCTGTAGCTGGCACTGTTACAGTAGCATTTGAAACATAAATGCTGAAGCTTTTTATTAGTATTACAGGATCAGAATCTGACTCTGGTGAGGAATAAAATGGAAATCCACAGGCTGTTTCCTTTGACCACAGAGCAAAATGATGGAAGTAAATGAACAAATAATGTGTGTTTCTTAATACTGCTTTTTAAATCTCCATGATATAACATGAAGTGATGTAGCAGGAATTGCTTTCCTTGGAGCGTGGCTTAAACTCAGTCTTGCTGCAGATGGGAAGGTGCAATGATTTCAGTGGGAGCTCCACATTAGGGAAGGTACCTAGCACAGCAAGGAACTGTTCCAGTTTCTATTCACAGCCTCCTGGTAGTGCTCAGTCTCATGCAGGGCTGTGGCAGGGCTGGGCACAGAAACCCCTTCCAGAGTCTTCCTGACTGCTTGGCAGTTTTCCTGAGCCAGACTAAAATAGCTCCTTACAGATAAAGGTCTAACCCAGTGCCACTGAATAAAACTGACAATGAGGGCTTCTGGGTCGACCTTCAGAGGCAATTTTTCCTCATTTTTTGTGTCCTACTTTGGATTCATTTTTCCATAGAAACAGCTGTCAGATCACATCCACTGTGTAAACTTCCCCACCAGGCTACACACAGCTGTATGTTCTCCTTATTCTCTGAAGGACAAACTGCTGTTTAAAGTGCATAAGGTTGTATTTCCAATTCATAGCATCATGGGAAGAGGTGAAAGGACTGTGGAAATCCAATAGCAACTGCATTGTCAGCATCATGGTTTATTTAAATGTCAAGCAAGTTTTCATCTCACACAGGTTTATTTGGAAAAATAAAATATTATTTTAAGCACTTGGTCCATTCCTCTGTCCTGCACACCTGAGCGGATACCAAGAGCTGGTTACTTTAGGACTTTCAACTCCTGACTCTTTTGCATTCTCTTTCAGTAATCGGAGAGCTACTAGGAAAGCTAATGTCTGTTCTCACAAATCAGACCTCTAGAAAGAGGTAACTAATGCAGTTTGATTTCTGGATATTATTTTCTCTGCCTCTGAGGCACTGGGGGTCACTGGAGTGAGGACAAATTACGGTGCTTGTGGTGTGAGAAGCACTGAGGTACCTGGAGGCAGCCGGTGACCAGTGTGTTCCTTTTTATTTCTTTGTTGATAAAGTGAAAGAAGTATTCAAGAGGGATATAACAGTGGTGCTAGGACAATAATTTGGGGAGGAGGGGAATATTAAGGCCTATTTCAAGGTTTACATGTTATGAAACTATTTCCATATACTCCCTGATCGGGATGGGTGCCAGCTCTTGTACCGGCTCAAGCAACATTTTCCACTACGTTCAATCTTGTCTTTGATATACAGGCACGGTGTGCTAGAATGAACGACTGAGCTTAATTCATCCCTCCCCTTGATTCCTCCTTTACTGCAGCTTTCTGCCTCATCTCCTATGTTCATTCAAAGAAAAAAAAACAGCTATGACTTAAACCACAGCTCTCCTGCTCCTGGGTTTGTGCGTGCAAAGCTGCAGGGGTCTGAGGGCTGGACAGACCACACCTAGTGCATGAAAAGCACTCTCAGCTTGTCCAAGTCATGTCTGTTCAGCAGAGATATCCTGCAAGGGAGCTGAAATTTCAGGATAATTCCCTATCAGAAACAAAGAGCATGTACAAGAGCTCTTCCGACATCAATCTTAGCCAGGCAAAGCTTTTTTTCAAGCATCTTCCCAGTTTTTTGTTGTAGCCATTTCATAGTAGCTGCTGTGAGTTTTTTCCTCAGTAGTTGTGGAGAAATAATTTATTGAGTTTACCTTTTATGTAGACTAGTCTGTATATAAAATATCTTTGTAAAAATATTCTTGTAGTGGAGAAAATCATAGCACTTAATTTTATTGTTTTAAAATTATGTGGTTAGCCACAATAGTGGCTAACAGTTACAACCTGACATAACTATTTTCATGCTGGGAAAGTGTTACACGACTGTGTTGCAAGCAAGAAAAAACTGTCTCCTGTGAGTCCTCCACATATATAGGTATTTACAGCAAAGAAAATATTGTCCTTGTTGCATGTTTGCATTCACTCTGCATGATGGAGAAGAGACATTTCTCAGAAGTCAATAATCTGTGTGTTTATAAGGAGGTCATCCACTGCCCTTTGCAAGAGTGAAATATACATGGAGCAGGAAACATGGATCCCGTCTCATGGAATATCCTTTTAATAATTTTCCCAGGTTTCCGTATTCTGGAGTGGTAGAAAGACAAAATATCCAAGCTAGAAACCATTCTCTATCTACTAGAACAAATGATCAGGATTCTCATCAGTTTCTAGGTCCTGTGGAACATCCTCCCCTAATAACGGTTGTGAGTTTTTTGTGTGCTGTCCAAGAAGCCTGGATAGCAATGACATTTTTGTGGGCTAACCCAGGGCATTATCAGATGCTGGCTAGGATAAATGGGTGTTTGCTGGTGAGTCAAATAAAGAAACAGGCAGCATGGGAGATGGTTGTTTTGAGATGTATATCTTTCTAAATGAATCAATATTGCAAATGAGCTGAAAAACATGCAAACAGATGCAAATAAAAGAGCATGAACTGTTTATAGCAGTACTTGAGCATTGTTTTATACTCCAGTCTGCATCAACACAAATTAGGTCAAAGATAATCAATTCAAATAACGGTCTGTAAAAATGAGATTCATCACTAAAGGCTTACTTAATCCAGGAGGTCATTAACTTTGCATAATGAGTTCTGAGGAAATAATTAAATGGAGCTTATATTTTCCTTTTTACAAATAAATGCCCATTAAATGTAAGAATTTGTACACAGATCTTAAAAATGCAAACAAAAGGTAAATTCGTTATTTAATCCTGTAGAATTTATTGTACGAAGAGTGGTCTGAGACAGGTTATAGTGAATGTTTTTTGTCTATTCAGTCTATCTGATAACACTTCCTGAATAGAGTCAATATTATTTTCTTTGCTGGTTGCAAGTTTTCATATAGCAACAGGGGAGATAAACACCTAATGAAATAGGAAAATCTCGTTGTAAAGCCAGAGAATCAAATAGGAAAGATTACCAGAGGGAGAAAGAGGAAGGAAAAAGGAAGCAATTTAGCTAAATTCGTTTTAAAAAACCAACAGATTTCATGCTGGTGGCATCCCAATATCTCACTGAATGACAAATTTGTTTCTAGCTCTTTTTAGGCTTATATTTAATTCATAAATAGGGAATTTCAAATTAAGAAACACAGGATTCTGATGTGTTGGATTTGTGGTGGCTAATTCTTGGTGAAGTGCATGTTCAGCATATGTCAAAAATCTTGATCTCACGCTTTGTGATGTGGAGATGCACTGAGATGAAATTCTTGGCTCAGATGAAAAAAAAATTCCTTTTTCTAACACCTGCCTCGTAAGAAAGGTGACTTCTCATATAGGAGACCTCCAACTTTACACCAAGTATTTGTGTCACACATATTGACTTTGGCAAAACAGGGGGAGTTCATATATGAGGTATGAGGTCACGTATTACCTTGGTACTGAGAATTTCTCTGGGCAGCATTTTAAATGGGACACATTCCAGACTGGATATATAATTAAGAAAATCTTCTCTAATTCTGTGATATGTGGTATATGAAACAGTATCATGAGAAATCAGATGATTTGTCTCACATGCAGAGATTTATTTATTTGTTTATCTGTGTATAGGGGCAGAGAGAAGAGTAAGAAACCAGAAGAACAGAACATTAGGAGAAGCTTCTGGTTTTAGACTTGCTGGGATAATGGGGGCACCCTTCCGTCTGGTTAGGTCAGTAGGAGAATCCCTGATGAAATACACAGTGGTACATCTCCTAGAAAGAGGTGGAAAAATGCCACTCTGTTATTGCAGCTACATCAAGACAAATTAGGTTGCTTAGTTCCAGACTGACATGTAATGTGGTCTGGGGGAAATTGCTTTTGCACCTCACCTAAAGTCACCAGCCAAATGTGTAAAAAATCCTGTTGTCATAGAGCATCTGGAAACAAGGAATGTGGTACTGGTACCCAAACTAGAGTTTATTTAAAATTGGAAATAACAGTAGGAAGTCTGGAAAATGTTCTTGCACAATTCAATTGTAGTACTTTGTGAAGTCTGTCATAATTCTCTGCAGACCTGATTATGTGGACAGCTTTTCTTTAAATCCCACTCAAACCCACTGAATCCTTCTTTATGCACAACAGAAATGGTTGGATGAGATACCACGGGCTATTTTGCAAATGGACTGTAGTTGTCTTGAGAGTTTGTGGCTCAGTTCAGGCACTGGGGATCCTGAAAACTGGGCTCTGAAATGGTGGCACTAGTCGTGACGATGCCCTTCCAGTGTGCTGAAATTGGTCTGAAAAATTTCTGTATGTGAGCAAATCCTTTTGCACTCTGTCAGGATTCCTGAGGCACCAGTAAAGACCCACTTTGTTGCTCGATATTTATGTTTAATGTGTGATAGGAACTATACTGAGATGATCCTGAGCTGGCTACTGAGCAGTCACTTGCAGGCCAGCTTGCATCTGAAGGCTTGAGCTGTTGTGACCTTATCACAGCCACCATAAGGAAAAAAAAGTTAAATCTGCCAAATTTAGAATCTGGATATTTGAAAACTGTCTCAACTCAAAGATGCAGCTGATATTAAAATAGGATTTGGTTTCAGCTGAGTGGAGAATTGGATATGAATCCATGAATAATGTGTCTGGGGTTTTTTAATTCAATAGGACTTGAGTTTAAAAAGGTTTTTATAAAGAGATATTAATTCCAACTCCCTTTGCTGTTTTCATGGTTCTGTTTTCCTCATTTTTATGCATTTGCCCTCTAACCAGCTGAAGAGATGTGTGCAACCTTGTTATCACTGACTGAATGGAAATTGGCTGGGGCATGCAAATCGCCCGAACAGTGTCTTGGAATCAACTTCAAAGTAGCAAGGTTGAGCCCTGTAATTGGAGTGTCAAAGCCCCTAAGGGTTTTTGAGATCCAACCTGTAAGTGCCATTGGGGTGGTTTATCTTAGTGGACATACTTCTGCATATCCTGAATTAATTTACATCAGGAGCACTTCCTGCAAATTTCTATCACACTAATAAAATCTGTATTTTTGACAATATTATGGCGTAATCAAATCAGGCCTGGGGCTTTTATTCATTGTTTATCAAAGATTTTAATAGGAAGCTGCTTTTATCTTATCTTTTCAAAGAAACTTTAGTTCAATATTAAGTTCTGACTTCTTGGTCATTTATTGCTATGAGTGCTGAAATCCTGTTTCCTGACCTGTAAATATGGTTTTGTATTAGCTCTTAAAGTACTGCAAGAGAGGGTGCTACTGAGGAAAAGTCCTCCCTCTCCCCCTAAAATTGACTGTTTAGGGGACTATCCGGAGTATTTTGAGTCACAAATCAAAGACATACAAAAATAGAGAAAGCCAGGAGAACTCTCAGTAGTAGAAAACACCTCCATGAAAATCATACTGATATCGCTACAAACTAGCACCAAATCAAACACAGATTTACAGCTAGAACTGATTCTAGTTAGAGATAATTAGGTAGCAGATTGTCCCACTGTACTGAGTCAGTTTCTTGCACACACAAGCACCCTTAGATCCAGAGGGAGGATCATAAAAGCAGAGATGGAGCACTCTATTGAAGGGATAGTTTAATTTGATGGGATGGATCCTTATGACTTCCTGCATGGAGAAAGAGTCTGCAGTCTTTGTAGGGGCAGTGTCTGACTGCAGAGGACATTGGACCTCAAACAGCTAAATCCTACCTTAATGAGTAAAGCCCCAGATAATGGTCAAATTAATCTTCTCTACATCCTGAGTCCGCCCTACTGTGCCTGCAATACACAATACCTGAGCTGTTTACAGCACCTGTCTCCCTCACCACAAGGAGATGAGTACCACAAGGCTGACAGCATCAGAAGTCAGGAGAATGCTGAAATCTGAAATCTTAAGTGCAAGGTAGAACAAATGGAATTTATAATCCCAATATAGGATAGCGTAGTATAGATATTGAGGTACGTTAAGTCTGAATCTCACATTAAGACCTATGCATGACATTAAATTTTGATGAGAACTCCAGCCCGGTGCTGATTCACGGGATCCTTATTGTCAGGGAAAGATGAACAACTATTGCCAGATGAGATGTTTTTTTCAGGATATCGTTAGAACCAAGATGAAGCTTTCTGTGCACAGAGCAGTTTCTCAAGACTAGAGACATCTTTTTCCTGGGGGAAGTGTAAGATTAAAGGGTTGCATAATTACCCAGTTAGGAAACTGGAACTGTCATAAACTGACAAAAAACAAAGCCAGAATAATTACTGCTTATAAATTTTACAGGATAACAAACAAGCATAAATTGTTGCTTTTTTTAAGAGGCAAGATCTTTATAGATCTTATCACTATGGATTTGTGCTGGCATATATATTTAAATAGGGAGAAAGGGCAGAAAATGGTCCCTAAATTAAAAAGTTGAAACAATCATTTAACTGTAAAACTTCTAGTTAGCAAAGTACTGAAGACCATCCTTAATTAGCAATCACTTTTAGCACTGACTGTCTATTTCTGAGTGGGGATATGTAGTTCAGTGAGAAAACTCAAAGCAGGTTCTCTTTCAGGTTCAGTTTTTAAACCAGTTTTATTCAGTGCAATGCAACTTGTTCTACAGAAGTAAAGCATAAAGGATGGAAAGCAACTGAGAATCTTATTTGGGCAATGGGCAACTGCAGGCACTTCCATCAGATGTGAGAGGAGACATTGTGTGCAGCACTTTGAGTATAATACCACAGGAACCAAAAGGACTTTCAAAGTTAGACAAAGGAGTTAACATTCAACACTGTGAATCTGGCATTTGTATTTCAAGAGAAATCTCAGTGAGACCAAGTATACAAAAGCCTGAAATGGGAAAGAATAGACTGCTGCCAACAGGCTTTCTTGCAAAGGTAAATAATAAAAAATAAAAGGTCAAAGCTTGGAGATAAGAACAAGAACATACAGGACAAGCAACTAAAAGAATCTTTAGAGGCTCTTAGATATGGAACAGACAGGGCAGTGATTCTGGAAGTGCAGTGACCAATTGCACACTGTGCTTTTTATATTCTCTGCTCACCTAATTTTAAAATGGGGTCATATGGTAGAGTGTCAGTGAGATACTTTTGAAGTAGAAACTTATGTTTGAAGATGTCTAGGCTGTATATCTGTGGTAATTAAAAAAAAAAAAGTATTCATGACCTGGACAAAATAAATCCCAATATTATAATTGTGCTATTACACTCAGACCACAGCTGACTGATGGACAGAGCCATCACCAGTCACAGCAGATGATTTAATAGTCCTTGGGAGGAAATGATAGGGCAAACAGAATGATCTGTGGTGGTTTTTGAATGAGAAGAGGTGGATGAATAGAGAAAAAAATTAATCATATATGTCTCTCTACAGACATGAAATTCTGCTCTCTTGCCTGAGGAGCTGCAGAATGGACCAGATGTGAGGGACTGCTCAAGTCCAGCAGTTTATCCCGGAACATAAGTGATCTTAGCACAGCACAGAGCCGAGGTCACCAGTGCTTTGTGCTTCAGGTTTGCTGGAAGCAAAGATGCACAATTCCCCACAAATCAGAAAAATCCCCCACTTCTTCTCCTTCTCCAAATGACAGTGGAGAAGCAGGGATATTTGATGACCATGACACTCCCAGAGATCCTGGTGTTTAATCAGCGTTCAGTAGGCATCTCTGGATCCTTCCTGCCAAAGAGGATCCCTAGAGCTGCCAGATTTCACAGCTGCCTATTGCAAAGCCAAGCTGTAAGGGGACTCAGCCAGCCCAGAGGTTTACTCTGAGACATGGAGCATGTGAAAAAAACACCTTTGGGATTTCTAGCTGCCCTGCTGTCTGGCAAAAATATTTGAAGCTTTGATGCCTGGTTATAGCCAATATCTCAGGGCTCTAAGATTACCCCCTGTGCACTTGGGAGCTGCACTGCAGTTGAAACTTCTGATTATTTTTGGAATTTAACATTTCCAGAAGTGCAAGGCTGCTCTGGATCCTCATGCACTGAAAGGAAACAAGGGTCTTTGCACAGAGGGGTTCTTTTTGGCTTTATAGTAAATGTACTGAATCCAGTATGTTATCCCCCAAATACTCTGAATGCCACTTCTCTGGCATTTTCCAGCAGACACAGTTATGTCAGAAAGTTTTGGCTACCATTGCTTGCAGGGACAAAGCACATCTGGCTACCTGTGAAGGAGGTGTGCTCGTTGTGTCAGCCCAAAGTGCAGTTCTGCATTGCAGCCGCCACCCTGGTACTGCTCCTTTTTTCCCTTTCCCCTAGTCTACCCATTTTAAATTGCGCAAGGCTGCAGCCTCTGAGGCAATCCAGGAACAAAATACATTGCAGCTGTTTGTATTGTATTTATATGGTAATTCCATCATAAAGCATTGAATAAATACTGTGCCACACACATGCCAAATTTAATAATTGTTAGGATTCACAGTAATAGAATGCTGCAGCAGGCTAGATTAGAAATAAGCAATTAAATGTAGTTTTTCCTACACAGGTTAGTTATTGGCCACTGCATCCTGCACCAGAAGGATTAAATCAAACAGAAAAAAAAATCAACTCTGAGGCAACAACAAAAGGTATAGTAAAAGGCCTGGCTGCAAGGCTAGCCATTTGTGCCTCCAGGTGATGTGCTAGTGACAAACTACAGGAATAATCTGATTTTTTTCACATGAACATATTTTTATCTGGAATATTTTGAACTATAACAAAGTAATATTTCTGCATTATACAACTATTTCAATTTCCACCAAGCATGCTGCTTTTAAGTGGCACTAGGCTGGTTCTCTCTTCATCTACTTCTGACCTATGCCTCGTGCTTACTTCTGTTTTGTCTCATCAACCAATAGTGGTCTTGAGAGTCTTGATTTTGATATGTGAAGTAGCATTAAGAGTTTACTTGCTGCACTCTGCTCTATTAGCACTTAATATACTTCAGTGAAAAAGGATTAGCTCCAGAATTTCACTGAATTCTTGAAAAAGCCCCAAAAGTGCTGACTTGGATTTGGAACAAAACTTACCCATTAACATTTTGTTAACAAGGATTATCTTATTATTGGACAGTTTAAGGGAGTGGAAGCAGGCCTCAAATTGCTCAATTTAAGTCCAGTCCAGATCAATGACTTAAAACAATTTTCAGCTGGAGCACCATAATTGAGTGGGCTGAAGAGCAGGTTTGCTGCTGAGTAGTATCCACATTAGAGAAGTCATGCAGCTGATCTCTACCACCATCCTTTAAAGAGCTCTCAGCAGTCATGGGTTGAACAAACGGAGTCTCATTTAGGATGGTTCTCCCATGTCAAAGATGAAAAAGAGAAGTAGTAGAGAGCTGGGCCATTACCCTTAACCTGTGCTGGAGCTCACCCCTTGCTGAATGACGGAGATGACTCTTGAAGGCTGAGTGACTGAGTTTCCAATTGCAACAGTCATAAACAAGAAAAGGATAAACACTGTCCTGAGAAGACCTCTGATCCAGCAGACCCTGTGCTTGCTGTTTATCCACAGGCAACTCCTCCCTGAGCTTTTCCTGCCTCCAGGCTGCAGGTCGCCTGCAGGTGCCTGAGGTGTTCATGGAGCTCAAGTGTGAGGCTGGCGCCAGAGTAGCAATGACATCGTTTTGGGTTCCTACAGCACAGATTTGGGACCCTTTGTGTTACTGATACACCAAACCTTCTCCGTGGCATTTACTAGAATAAGAACCCCCCAATGACAATTAAACCACTAATGGCTGCAGAGCACAGGGAGCTCCTCCTGCGGGGCCACCATCAGTGACAGCAGCAGGACCTTTGCTGATAATTAATTACAGCACCCCTTACCAATTGGTCTGAAGCTATTGACACCAGGTGTAATGCATTCTCCCATTTCTCATTGTGTCAATTCAGGCTTCTTTTAAAGTTTTCTTTGCACTTACTGACTTAATAGGCAATTTATTTTTTTGTTGCTTTTAAACACAGCTGGCTACTGTTCTGTTTCTGGCTGGCACATTGATGTGATCATTAAGTTAATACCCAGTTTAATTATACCAGTCTCCATTTAAATTGAAGCAAAATTATGCATAAATAACTTCAGGTTTACCTCTTCAGTCCCTCTCACTATATATAATAGCTTGATAATTTTATTTCCCTATAGTAATTATTTTTGTGCTAATATCTTTTTGTGCATACAGTAATATCATTTTACTTGTTTCTTTGTCACTGAAAATTATCCCGGAGATTGCAGAACAGCCAAAATAGTTTCATCCTGTCACTGGCTGTGACTAATCTTGGTGTTGTCTCCACTTTTGCTTTATGAATTTTGTCTCATTACCAGAAAAAAAGCTTAATAACAATATATGCTAAAAAACCAGTTGACTATTGCATACCTGATTTAAATAAAATGAAATGTTTATTCTTTCTTTTTTGAAAATGTAAGAGACTTCAGTGTGAAACTGTTCTGAGTCATGTATCAAGGCACTAGAGGTGTCATTCCTCACTGGGACAGAGGTAGAGCTTTACTTAAAGGCTTAATAATGTTAACATGTTCTTCCCAAGTGGTTCACATCCCAAGAGCTCAAACCATTTCATGAAAAATAATTAGTTATCCTTCAGCACAGCTGCTGCCAGGTAGGCCAGTTATCCACAATGTTAGAAGAGAAATTGGGCCCCAAACAGGCTGGTGTTTTGTGAGGATCACGATGCTGAGGGGGTGAGGCGGGAATCCTGACCTGGCCTCTTCAGGGGCAGTGTCCTCGCACCTGTGCTCCATTCCATTGTTCCAGCCACATCTCTGAGTTTGCAGAACAAGCTGTGAGCTAATATCTAATGGTTTCTATATTTATTTCCTTCCACTTTCAAACTTGTGCTGCCTTGCTTGCATTTTTGATTCTTTTGGAAACACTGCATTATTTTGGATCGCTTTCAAAAATATTTTCTCTGGTTCAAGCACAGATTGAGTGGGATGTGAAGGAGAATCTCTGACTGTTGTGCAAGGGGTCAGAGTAGACTTCTGCCTGACACACTAATTCCTGTGCTGGCTTTAAGCACATCACCAGGGCATAAGGCTTGTTTGTTCCTGAATTGTTGAAATCACAAGGTGGAGGCTGACCCCACGCGAGGGGTGACACCAGGGCACTTACAGCTAGAGCTGCAGAGTGCAAGTAAATGAGTTACTTTTTTTCCCCTTCTGTTTTCTGAGCTCTTGAGAACTAATTTTACAATATGTATGTATGTGTAATTCATTTATGGTTTATATTTCTGATTACCAGTATTATTTGCTTTAATTCATGGTAGCATCAGAATAACTTCCCACCTCCTGCTTATATTTTTGGCAAGCAGTGAAAATGAGAGGGGGGCCTGTGGGAACCTCATGACATTTAGGCTACACATCAACTAAATATACCCCAACAAATACAACGGTTTCCAATAGGGAAACGCATCTTGTACAGGCAGCATTTGTGTGTTCAGACACACAAGATAGCCTTGCTTTACAAACCAGTTTTGCAATTTGAGTTTTAAAAACAACTACTGAAACACTGCTGTTCTCTCATGACAGACATTTCAAAATCTGTCTCACTTCTTTTTCTCAAGATTATCTTGGAAAAAAAAGGGATTTTTTTTTGTTTCCCCACTTTTTTTGTTAAGAAATGAAGTCAAAGCTTGCAGATAATACTAGCAGGATAACTTAAAAAAAATATATTTTATCTCTTTTTAAATACAAGGGGACTATATTTTGTTTATATAGGATAGAATAGTATATGTTTATATAGTATAGAATGTTTTTCCTTTGCTTCCATTTTGGGAGAACCATGAACTAAGCTCATACAGGGGCTGTTTGTTGAGATTTTGTGGTTTCATTCCTACTCCAAGTTTCTGTCAGAAATTCTGCTCCGCTGTGCTTAGTCTGTCATGAGGGACTTCAGAATTTGTCTCCTCTTAATTAATTGAACAGCTTATTTTCTAATGCTTTTTGTCTGCTGTTTTCTGCATAATTATTCTGAGTACATTTTGACCTCTCTGTTTTCCCTTTTTCAAATCAATACAGCTAAAACAGGTCTTCTTTCAGGAATATATCTCCGTTTGGGTACCAAAATATGCAGCCACCCTATTTTTCAGTCTCTAAATTCTTGTTTAACATGAAGGCCAAGTATGATGAACCTTTGGAATGGGGTTTTTCTAGAGGCCAAGTGGCTCTTTTTCCAAACCCATCTTATATAAATTACCTTCAGGGAACACAGTTCATAGCCCTGTTTCTCTCTGGGTTACAGAGGTAATTCATCAATTATGGAGAAATAATCATTGAAGCACCCTGGCCTTCCTTACCAGTTGCCAGGTTATTACTGCAAAGTACTTTTTGTCTCCTCAACCAATTCTGATGCCCTTGTGAGAGGCACTCAGCCCCTTGAAGGATGAGGCCCTACATAATTTCTGATCTCATCCTTGGCTCCTCTTGGTGGGGCTGGGCTTTAGCTCCGAGTCAAGCTAAGAGAGTGGAGTGGCATGGAGAGTTAGAGGGGTTAAAGATGGGAAACAGTCATGGGTTTACATTGCCTGCACCAAGATAGGACTCTTCAGAGCTGCAAGTAATTGCTCTGAGAGAGTTTTGTAGCAGTCAGTTTGTGGTGATACCAGTTAAGGAATGGTGGCTGTAGCTGTGTATGGGGTTGGGATTCCTTAGAGGAACGATCGAGCCTCACTAACAAAATGATTGTCACTTTGGCTTATGGAGCCTTCCACTTCTAAACAGTTACATTGGAAGTAATAACCAAAACAATAGAGAAACCAGTCAACACAGCATTCAGTTAGAATATTTTTTACTACTTGAATTAATTACTCCATAGTTAGGTAGCTCTGTGATTTAGTTTACCTCCCTGAAAAACACCATTAAGACAGTCTGACTGGCTTAATTCATTTTCTCTGCTTCCACACACAGATCAACTTGACATCATTTCAATGGCTGAAACAACAATGATGCCTGAGGAAATTGAGCTTGAGATGGCAAAGATCCAGAGACTTCGGGAAGTCTTAGTCAGAAGAGAATCAGAACTCAGGTTCATGTAAGTATCAATCCTTCTGGGAAAACACTATGCAAAATTAATCAAAATAGGAAAGAATGGTACTTAGATGACTTTTATCTGCTTGACATTTTAAAAGGGAGAAAAATAAAGAGCATCCCAGTTAGGTGAGCACTTACAAAATGCCGTTGGGACATGATTTTTGTAGTTGCAAAGGAAATTACCTTTTTTTAATTCAGCACCTTTTTTTTTTATTCAGCACAATTTGCAGAATACATAAAACAGATCTCTTACTTACAAAAGGAAACTTTAGCAAAGTATATGTCTATGGAGCATATTTTCCTACCTGATTTCAGTCCTTTGTGGGAAGGATATTTGTCTGAACAAAATATCAACAGGTAGGGGATTTGAAGCTTCCAGAGTCTAACCTAATTCAGGCTTTATTCCTACTTCATTAGCGGTCTTAGACAGTTCATGACATAAGAGAGCACACTGTGTTCTGCACTAATAGCAGCCAAGATTTGACATTTGTTAAATGGAAGCCATTAAGTTATGAACACAAAACACTTTCTGATATATCAAATTAAATAGCAATACTCCAAGAGGGATTTTCAAAATTGCCAAAAAGGTCAGGCATAGGAGCCTCACTGAAGGTTCATGAATATTAAGCCAATTCTGATGATGAAGTCAATAGAGTTAATATTCCTAAATCATCGAATTTAGAAGATCAGAGCTTATTAATAAGAAATGTATTATTTTGAAGTGTTCTCTGTCTGTGAGTATCTGAAGTCAGAAAGAAATTGCTGACAGGCCAAGAACTTCAGTAGCTCTAAAACCTGCTGAACTCAGACCCTTAGCATTAATGAAGCTTCAGTGGCCTGAAAAAACTCACTGGCTTTCTTCTCACGTTAAAGTACAGGGGACTGGTACTTTGACCCTTACACTGGAGGTTAACTTTAGTGCCCTGACTTGCATTGCCAGAAGCTGAAAGCATCACCCCTCTGCAAACAGCACAGACATCTGTGAGTATTATCCCAGAAGACTTCTGCCCGGAATCACTGCTTAGACGCCTTTGGAAATAAGGACTGGTAATAGTGGCACTGACCTTTAATAATGCCGTAGTGGTACAAATAAAGTGAACAGGAAAGGTTTTGTCACTCCTGCTTCTGGTAGTGAAATAACTACTTGGTTATTGGTTTGTACATAAATTTAATCTGGAAGAAGCCTCATCAATGAACCCTGCACTTCTCTTGACATTTTCTATATCAAACAAAGCACTGAAATAAACTGCCCCAGTGAATGAGACCAATTGTTCTGTTTGTTCTGGTATCCTGTCTGTTCTTTTCATTTCCCCCATGCTCACACTCTTTACTCTGTATTGCCTGGCAGGTGTTTGAGTAAGGGATTTAACACAGGAGAGCTTGCTTATTGAAAAGGGAATAGAACTGATGTTCACACTGTGCCCTGTTCTCCTTCTGCGTTAGGTCTCATCCTCACACACTGCCTAGAGCTGCCCAGGAGCACTCCCACCCTCTCCCTGGCACAGGCAGGAAAGTTCTTCCAGGCAGCAGAGTCTCCATGAGGCTTGGCCCAAGGTACTGGCAAAGTAGGCAGGTGACAGAGGCAGCGACTGCCAGAGGTGGCCTCATTTTCTGTCTCTTCTAAGTCATGGAGAGCCACAGTCACAGACCCTCCCATTCTTTCAGCTGGAGTAGTTTCCAGGGATATTCACACAGCTTTCTAGCCCAGCTGCTCCCTGCTGTGTGGCAGAATATTCTGACTCTGCTCATTAATCCTTGAGGCAGTTAAATTCACTTTGTTAACACCACTGAATGAAATGGCAAAAAAAATTGTCTATTTGGCTTTACCTAATTTTTAAAAATGTTTTTACAATTTAGCCCTGACAAGAGAGAAGCATGTTGCTAGTATGCCCAAGTAAACCAGCAGCACCTGTTCTTTACTGCTTTCATGCTGGATAGTTTACTCTGACAGAAGGGCTTGGCTGCATTTGTCTTCAATGACAAACATCTTTTAATGACAAATGTATTTTAATGACCTATTGCTGAGATTAACAGCACAAGTCATGGTTACCTCAGTGGTCCAAGTTTTGTATCTGTTTAACTAAGCAGATTACATAAACTCTAATTCACAGACAGATTGTGGAAGACTTTATATGTAGCCTTTTTTTTTCTTTTTCATTTCTGAAGTAATGAATTGCCAATGTCCCAAGACCAGAAGTCTGTATGTAGGTCACGAATTTTAGTAACTGATTTCTTCTGACAGGACTAGATTCCCCTGGGAATGACCTATGCAACCAACCACATGAAACTGAGCCTCCTCAGACAGGTTTAAGGCAGACTCAGCTTTGAACACTGCTAACAAGCAGCGCTACACCTACGCTCAGACCACGGAGTGCCAGACAGCTTTAATGAGAACCACATCTCTTTAGTTCTTGCATCTGCTTTAGCTTTTCCTTTAATTATAGCAAAAGGATAAAACACACACATAGTGTTAGAGAAACTGTGTGGTATGTTTGTATTCCCTTTTTTGCCCTTCATGCTGTTAGCAACAGAATAGAAATTCTCTTGAATTGGGGTGTTTTTATAGTTCTTACGGAAGCATGAACATGATGAAACAATTCTGTATCACTTGCACATCCAGCCACAGCTTACATTTCCAGCTACGTTTTTTAAAGTAATGGTTCATTCTTCTCACCGTCTTCTGTCTGACTGATCTTTTTATTCACATATAGCCAGATCCTAAATCAGGACAAAGTACATTGTAGCTGCGCTTAAAGAAAGCAGTGCTCTGTAGCTGTGCTCAGAGCGTGTCCCCAGCCCTCACGGTGCCCATGGCTCCCTCCTGTCACAGGCACACACGGCCTGCCAGCTCTGCTTGCACACCCCAGCAGGTGCCACTGCTCTTCACTGGGTTTAAAAACACTCGGGCTCAAGAATAAGAAAACAAAACTCTGCGAGCTAGACCTGCTGCTGATGGAAACCACAGCAAGCTCTTCTTCTGTCAGGTTTAATCCATGGAGGGAACATGCTCTGAGGCTGCTAATTAAATTTACTATTTTCCATGAAGAAGATGCAAATGTGGTGGCCATAAAATAAGGACATTTGGCAGAGAACTGCTCCAGGTTAGCACATCAGCCAGTAAAAAGCCCCAAACAAACCCAACTAAAAAAAAACCCTAGCAAGGTCTAGATGTTCAAGGGACCGGGAATTGGTTTGCATTTTTCACACTTCTGCGTGTGAACAAGGAAAAACTGTTCCTGTTGGTATGTGAGATCATCAATAATGTAATGTTCTTTTTGGTAGTTCCTCAGCTGTGGTTTGTATAGCACGTGTCTCTCTTCAAACTATACAAACTCTGCATGAGGGATTCCTTGGCAAAACATAGAAACACAGAACAGTTTGAGTTGGAAGGGTCCCACTGACTGGTGGACATGTACTAATTCCCATCAAAATTATTTTAAAATTCAGAAGGTATCTTTAAGAAGGTGTTGCGATTTCACCGCATCTCTGTACCAGGCCCACAAATGATGTGCTGTCCCCAGTCCCACAGAGCAGCATATACTGGTTTTTAGTGACAGACCAAGGATTCACTCTCAGACAAGCATAGATATTTCTGTAGTCTACTGTATTAAAAAAAAAACCCTTCCCCAAAATACAGAAAAAAAACATCTGTGAGAACAATGGAAACAGGTTTTACCCTGTTTAAAAATGAAAAAGCAAAAATTTTTAAGTGGAGACCAGAACTCCAACAGACATCTCTGATTTTCAAATTTCAAATAATAATTTTTATTGCAAAACATAGCTTTTTAATTCCGCTGTGTGAAATTTATGTGTGTGACAGCTTATTCTTAGCCTGTCCCCTGAAATTTTTTGATTTGAAAAGCAAGGAAAGCAGCTGAACTATTTTATCTGTTTAACAGACTATTTGCTATATACCACAGTGAAATAGTTAATCCTGTAGTGTATACTTTATAAGAGGCCAGTTTTCTGATAATTGTTGTTTTTCTTTTTATTGATACAAAGAAACAAAGAAAAAAAAATGAGCTGAAGCGATGGACTAACAGGTCATGATGTTCCCCAAACCATTGTGCACATTGCAAGTCAGATATTAACCTTTGTAAATGTGTCCTTTGCTTTGCTCCTTGTTTTTGTTTCCTCCTTTAAAAAAAAAAAAAGGGCAGCTGCAAGCAGCTGTACCCTTCATATCCAGGAAATCCACACTACTTCTAGCTGAATACCTGTTTGCTGTAAAGAACTACCTAAAGTTCATAAGGAGACAATTTTCAGATTATAAAATCAAGCCTTCCTCAATTAGGTAATGCCACAATTTATGTTGCACAATCATATTTTAGCTCAGGCAACCTCAGTCACAGCAGAGCAGATGCACTGTGATTTGCTCTGTAATTACATTATCAAATCCTATTTTTGTCTCAAGACCCTGCCTTGCTTAGTGCCCAGGATGGACCTCCTCAGGATATGTCCAGATTATGTAGAAATTGTGGCTGTTTGTGGCATCTCTCCTTCAATGCTACCGATACTATGAAATTTCATAAAATTATGCCAGGAGCTGTTGCGACCATCTCCAGCCAGCCCAGGAAATGAAAATACAGCTTGAAGCCCTCATACGCTATCTCCAGCTCTTCTTGGTTTGTTTTTAGAATAGCTGAGAACTCAGCATATATTGATATGAAGGAGACAATATGTACAGAAAAGCATCAGTTTATAGCCTGCCAGCATTCCCCCTCCTTCGCTTCTCAGGCTTCTCTCAGCTCCTTTCTTAAAATGTTCTCTATAAAAAGAGTTTTGGGTCAAACTGTAAATGTTCAATCTGTCTGTGCTGTTAAGGAAAGCAAACACACCACTTCAGAACATGCACTCTCTCTCTTCCTTTCTAATTCTCCTGTCCCACTTCTTTTTTTTTTTTTTTCTTTCCTGGTGAGATAACAGACCCAAAAGCTGAGAGAGCTGCTCAGGCAGCATCCTCTTTGTCACATTTGTCACACATTTAATGTGTTGCTGCTGTGGATGTGTTTGGCTTCAGAAGCAGTTTAGGATCGCTGGGGGCATGGAAATCTACTGTGCTGAAAGACATGATTGTAAAAATGGATGATGCATGTGTTAGCTCAGTTTAGCTGACAGAGAGAGGCAGCAAACCCTCAGACCTCTGTGTGGTACAGAGCAGATCAAAACTGAACTTCAGAATCATTCGTAGTGCAAAAGTCGTGCATTTTAAAATGCATTAGCATGTTGGGAGCCAGTAAATATTATTAGTAAAGGTGAGATCTTCTCACCCACAGTTACTGCCTATGCCTATGGAGAGGCATGGAATTCTTATAAAACTGCGTCCACTGTCATCATGAAACACAGTCTGTGGGAGATCTGCCAGTGCCTGATACTGCTGCCTTTCCAGATGGGAAGCAAAGCTTGAAGCCAGCTATATTGGATGACCTTGAACTAAAACTGTGGCAGTTGCTTCCACCTGTGATAGCTGTCTTGGGATGGTTATTTCTGCCATGTAGAATGGCAGAAAATGGCAGAAACTGAATAGCAGTTTTTTAATGTGTCGGGAATAGAAGATATTAAACATAAAGCCCTATTAGGTTGCTTTAGGCAATTACTGAAAGCATTTTACTCATTAAACTTTTTTTTTATCTGTAAAAATGCTATAAATACAATGGTGTATTTGCCGAATGTCTGTGTGATTATTACATCGCTAAACTAATACTGTGAAGAGGCCAAATTCACCTCCACACTGACTCAGAATTAAAATTGGTCATTGTCTTTGTATACTCTCACTACAGTAGATGACTCCCTCTTCTCCAGAGTGCTAATAATATCTACATCATCCAAATTCTCCATGGATCTATTCAGGGTTTTAAACCATTTTACACTACTATGGTTGCTTGCTTGAAATCCCAGACCTTTTATGTAGAAAAGTTTGCTGCAACTTGACTTTGCTGTCCCACGGCTTCATTAGCTGTCCAGAGTACGTGATTTATCTCTAGTTTGGTTTTTTTCTTGCTTCAAATCAGGCTTACTTTTTCTTTACATGCCTTTTAAACCTTTATCCTTCTCCCAGTTTGCAAAAACCCATAAATCTCTGTTGTCCTGCTGTGACATTGATGTGTCCATTGCTGGTAGTAGTTGAGGTGAAATAGTCAGTGATGGTCATTCTGGAGGTATTGGGTTTAATGGTAGAATCTCAAACTTAGGGCAAATTCATGGAGAAAAATGTATAGTATGTACTCCTTCTAAGAACAATAGGACATCCACAGAAGTCAGATAGGAGTCTCACCTTTATGTCATTTGCAATATGCACAGCACATTAGTATTTTAAGTACAGAAAGGTATCTCTGCTGATTGCCCACCTTTATGCAACCACTGCAAAGGGAAGCAACTCCAAAGTACACAAGAACTGCTGAAGTGAGAGGTTGATTCCCTACGTGTTGACAACCCTAAACAAACCAACTTAGAAATCCCATGTTTTAATTTAAAATGGGTGCAGTAAGTCTAGTAGACACAAAGTGGGAAAATGAAACAGTCTCATTACTGGCTGAACTTGGAAAGTAATGCTGCAAAATACTACAAAAATGTGTATGTGGAGTGTTCCATTCTCAAGTGACAGAAGGCAGCAGTAATTGCTGTCTTTGAACAAAATTAATTTCAAATTTTAATTCTTTTTTGAACCAAATACTTTAACATTCTTACAAGTGTCTCACTAATGTGACATCAACTCTGATTTCTCAGTGCCTTCATGCCTCATGTGGCAACAGAGCCACACACTGAGCATCACCCTGGGGAAGAGGGAGAAAAGAGAGAAAACAGGCTGTCAGAGGTGTGAATAGCAGTGGTAACTCACTGGTTATATATTGCTAAGCAGGTGTTCTGACTTTTGGTTTCTTGGGTACTTTTGATTCTTTTGCTGCTCCTTTTTTATTTTGTACTGTATATTATCTGTTTTCTGTCATCTAACGTTAAGCACGGAATTCTCTTAGGACTGTTTACTTATGTGTTCAGCATCTGGTACTTTTCTCTGAGTTTGGCACCTTGCTGTTACTGCAGTGTAAATAAATAACACCAGCAAAACCAGATTTTTGCTCATGAATAGAGCTGTTGTTGTTGTCAGTGTTTTCTGATAAGATCCATCTTTTCATGGAAAGGAGCAATAAATCTTTTTTCCTTCACAGTCCTGGAATCTTAACAATACAGTATCACTTATTGTGATTTCCTTCCTTTTTTTTGCTTCCTGATTGTATCTTGCGCTAGGAACGTAGGATGCACTTGGGGAGGCTGTAGAGAAGGAGGCAGTTTTGTGATGATACATATTATTCAATAAATATACCTGTCAGGTCGTCAGCTTCATAAGATAAGGCACCATTAGGGAAAACACGAAGCCCAGCTGAAAGAGGGACACCATGGCTGTCCCACTGATACAGCCTGGTGTGGCACAGGCTCTTCTGCAAGACAGGGTTAAGTTGTGGCTGTGACTGTGTTTCTCCGTTGAGCTTTGCCATCCCAAGCACATTGCAGCGGTGTCTCACCTGCAAATAACCAGAGTCCTTGAGACAATAACCAGGAAATTGCAAGCTGTGAAATGGCAGAATGTGCTTTTGTAATGAAAGTTGTCAGATAGTCAAAGCTTGAGGTCTCCGAGACTAGGGACAGCATTTCTAGGGGACTTCCAAGGGTTTGGGAGCCTGAAGGATGTCAGTGTGTCCACTATAGAGCTGGGAGCTCCTGTAAGGTCCAGCTCTGCCAAGTCTCCCAGCTCCTCACATGGAAGCCTGAAGAACATCAGTTCAGGACAGAATTGCAAAGTTCTGGACTGTGCACTTTAAGCTAAAAGTACAGAGATCAGCTCTCAAAGAGGAAGGAAAATGCCTTCGTTCAGTTTGATCTCTCTGCAGACCCATCTCCTTTGCCCTGTTTGACAGCAAACCATCAACCCCAGAAGAAAACACAACATTACACTTTCAGATGTTTGCCTGTAAAAATGGTGCATTAAAATACTCAGAAAGGAAAAGCATTTTTTTAGTGGTGTATTAATGATAAACGTATCATTTGGAAAGTATTTAATTAATTGTAAACTTGGTAGTTGAGATGTTTGTGTCTTAGAAAAAATGTAATAGGAATTTTTATTATTGTCTCTGTTGGACAGCTAGAAAAACAGTTCTTTAATAAAGACTTTTCTTTAAACAGCATTTTCTACATTGAATATGTGTTGTGGTTGTTACAAAATGCTGTTAATAGAAGAGGGAGCAGCTTTAATCTTTTGACATTGTCATTTTTAATCCAGAAATTTAGCACTGTATTTCCAGATTTAACCTTCAATCCCAAACTGTTTTTCACTTCCCAGTTCTTAGTACCTGTGCTCTGGTTTGCATGAGTGGAAGGTACAATGGATTGTCCCTTCCACTCGAGCACATCATGCACACATGGCACTCACAGTTCCTGGGGCCCCCCCTTTGGACAGCTGAGCTTCCTCCAGGCAAGGTTGTTCTGTAATAAATGTCCCTCTTGCCCTGTGGTATTTCACTGGTCCTTCTCACTTGTCTTCTACTATAAATAGGAGAGTAACCAGTGAATTGAAAAGCCCTGAAATGGACTGTCAGTGTTTAATTTTATACCAGAAACCTTTATATTCTTTTCAGCTGTGATAACAAATAGTTGCTCTTCTGGTTTTAAAAATAAGAAGAGGTCAAACATGAAGGCAAAGGTCAAATTAAGAAGGAAATGTGTCATCGATTCTGCTAGAGACAATGCACAGCCAGACCTAGAGTTTCCTCCTTCCGGTGCCTAATATCCAAAAGTAGAACTACCAGAGCAGTTTAAATGAACCAGGCCCTATGCTTTTGCATAGAATCTTCTGTATGCTGTGGCAAAGGGCTGATACTTGTGAATTTAAATCTGACTTCTCTATTGTCTATACATTTTTAGACAAATTAACTTAGTCAATTTTTGCCACATGGAGAAATATTCCCCTCCACAGTGGAGCAATTTCAGGAAAACTCCTCTTTTTACTATTGATTCATGGTAAAACTTCATAGCTGGCAGAGGAGATGGCCAAGCTCAAGAGAATTTAGCAATGTCAGTGAAAATGAAAAACAGACAGCCTCTCTAGACACTGTTCTGAATTTATGTGAAATATATCTTAACTATGACCCTTCAGGGACTGAGAATTTCAAATGCCATCTTCAATTCTCTGAAACAACAGCTGAATTACAACATTACTGTGCTAGTTGTGGTTCAGTAGCGTCTATGCACTGTTCCTCCAGCAGAGAGCACTTTTAACAAGAAAAGTTAGACACACTTACTTTAATAGTGCAAGTTAATCACAGGACCTCTGATTTGTGAGCTGCCCTGCCAAGCAGGCTGGTCAGCAATCTGTTACCTTAATTGCCAGCTCTGTGTCTTCCAGCCCCAGCAGCACCAGGTGCTGAGCTAAATAACAATGTGATAAACACACACCATAATGACTCAAACAACGTGTTCTGTATTCATTAAATGTTGCCTGTGATCTCACAGATTTATAATTAGAGGATTTGAATCACTAAGCCAAGCCGACAGAGACAAAAAGGAGTCAAATATAGAAGAGGAGCATCAGGTGGAGGTCGGTCTCTTCTCCCACATAACAACAAACAAGAGGAAATGGACTCAAGTTGCACAGGGAAGGATTAGATTGGATATAAGGAAAATTTTTTTGACTGAAAGGGTGATCAGTCATTGGAATAGGCTGCCCAGGGCAGTGGTGGAGTCAGCATCCCTGGAAGTGTTCAAAAGACGTGTGCATGTGGCACTTGGGGACGTGATGTAGTGGTGAACATGGCAGTGCTGAGGTAACTGTTGAACTCTATAATCTTGTTTTCCAACCTTAACAAATCTATGATTCTATAAATTTATTGTGCTCTTGTACTCCCAAGAACACTTTCACCATTACAGATTCCCCACAGCTTTGACAAAGCCATAAACACCTGCAGTACCCAAAGGCGGCCTCCACTGAAGTCCCTTGAATTTGCAGCTTGACATCATCCCCATCTATGTAGCAATTCTCTTTATTTCTATACATCTCTTTACTTCAATTCCCCAAATTTCTCCATCACTACTGGTTGCTCTTGGCTGGTGCTCACCTTGCTCACTGGGGACACCACAAAGGAGATGATCTTGTTGTCCCTACATGGAGACCTTTATTTACATAATCATGTCAGCTTGTGACTTAGCATGACACCTGATTCTCAGGCCAGCTCCTAGACTGGCACTATCAAAGTCTTCAGAAACTCCAACAATTACAAGCATTTTACTCCTGGGACAGGAATGCATTAAAACAGAACTAAAAATAATCTAAGTGTCTGCAAACCCTCTTGGAAGAGAGGGAAGGAAACCAACAAACCCGATTTACATTCCTTTTTTAACTTAAGCACTTTAATCCAATAACAGAAAGCAAGGGAATCTCAAACCTCCTCTTATAGATATGCTAGAGGGAGCACAGATCTATTTCCAGCTTTGAAAGTCATTCAGCAAAGGCAGAAGCCCTCTAGACACACTGAACTGCTCTGCTCATCCTGAAATCAATGAAAATTATATTTGATGCTTATGTAGCTGTAGTTCTTACATTCAAATATGAAGTATTTGTCAGTCTTGTTGGCCATCTCTTTTTTTTGGCTGACCACTAAGAGGGGTGTTTAGTGATTTTTCTATGAGCTTTCACTATAATTTTTCCTTTTTTCCTATCCATGTCTCTAGATGGCACCTAGGTCTTACACTGGGGAATTCGCTTTTCTTCCTTGGCTGAAAAGAAGCCAGAAAAATTTAGCTGTTGGGGAATAATTTCTACTGAAACAAAACAAAACAATTCTTTTGTGTCTGGTACAGAATGTTTCTTTTTTAAGTCCAGCCTCCCATTATCTTGCACAGCCTTTGAGGCTTGCCAGGGCACAGCTGAATGGGAGGGCTCTGCTGCGTTTGCATGCCCTGCTCCTCCTCAGTGCAGATGGTGCACAGCAGAGGTGACTCATGCTGTCAACCTCACTTGTGGATCGGGTGGCAATGATAGCACTCGGGGCACTCTCCCCGTGGTAGCTGGACCACAGAAACATGTAATGGGGCTGAGTCACTGTGCCAGACCACTGCAGGCTCTCCCGACCCACTTATTTTCCTGTCATTTTGTGACATGTTAAGAAAACCTTTTGCTCATGATGGCTATGAGGTTTGTTTTTTTAGGTTTTTTAGTTTGTTTGTTTGTTTGTTTGGCAAACAGAGAGTCTACTTGTAGGTTGTGATGATATAGCTTGAAATACTAAGAGAGAAAAGAATAATACGTGCTTGTGTGATATCTCCAAGCATACAGAGAGTGTTCTGCATTAAGCCATCAAGAAAGAGAAAAGCAGAAGTGCAGACAGCGTGTCAGGTATACATGAAAGCACACTGAGAATTCATTCCTAGTTCAATACTATTGGAATTACTCCAGGGATGGATTTGGGCTCCTAACAAGAGAAATGTTTTATCGTACTCATAACTCATGTGTTTAGGATTCCTGGGCAGATGTTTAAAGCTCAGCTCTGGAGGCAAAACTGCCATATTGTAACTGCTATTTGCTTCATTGGTGTTTTTTCTACAATGTGAAAAATTATTTCACAGGGACTGGAAAGGATGTACCATCTCTTGCAGAGAAGAGAGTTCAGCAAAGGTTGGTTGTATGTTGCAAATCTTATGCAAATGTCTCAAGCAGCATTGCAGGTAACTCAGCCAGGCCTGGCAGGTGCCGTGTCAGTGCCTGTGCCATGCTGGATCTGCAGGGAAAAGTCACTGCATCCTGCACAGCCCCACACCCTGCCTGTGCTGCCTTTCTTCCAGAAAGCACCAGGCACACAGGGAGTGTCACAGAGCTTTGGAATGAGCTGGACAAGAGTCTGTGTGACTTCTCCTCTAGCTTGTCTTGCGTTGATAGATTTGACTTACAGGAGAGAATGGGCTGCAAAACAAAGTTCAGTGTGTTTCTCCAGCTTCTCTGTAGGTTAGGGGACCCACAGGAGATTTTTCTCCTCTACTCTGCAGATTGCTGCTCTCCTTAAGATTTCCAAAAGCTCTTTTTACTTCCTAAAGAGGTCTGATAGTAATACCAAGATGCTTTCAGTCAAACCCTGCTGACCATCCAGCTTCCAAATGAGAAATACACTGGGATTTGATTTTTTTTTTTTTTTTTCCAAGAACCAGCATTAGCTTCTTCTGGGACTCCTGTAACTACTCACATCCAACATTCAGAGCATAAGGGGGAAAAGAGAGGAAGGTTCATAGTACCAGTACAGATTGAATGGCCTTCCAAGAGGTTTCCTGTCCAGGAGTTCCTCTTCTTCCCTTTGCTTCAAGGGCAACAAGGCAACTCTTGCCCAGGACAGTGCCTGTCGCCCTGCATTCAGTATTATTTGCTAGCAGATGCAGAATGTGCTTTATAGTTACAAGCAACCATAGATCCTGCTTTCTTTAAGTCAGATGGATGAAGCTTTGGCATAGTCTCATATGTCCTTCAGCCCTCCCTTTAGTCATTTAACCTTATTTTTTATTACTTTTTTCCTAATCAGCACTGTAGAATGGATGAAACACAAAGGCTGTTTGACACAGATGGGAGGAAAGATGTTCCATGTGCTTAAGGGGATTGGTGCAGATGGTGGGTTTAGTTTTTGTCCATCAGCACAATGCCCCAGCCTGCAGAACTGGGACTCTGGAGAGGTCATCTGACTTAGGATCTTTGGAATTCGTGTGGTCACAGAGCTGTTACAGACCTAAAGTGCTTTGGCCACAGATTTACTTCTCTGCTGTGTGTTACAAGGCAGGAACAAAGTTTAGGTCTCAGGAAAAAGAGATGCTAAGAATATACGTGGAGTATCAGCTACATGCTCTGCAGTCTGAAAACCAGCCAAAATAATGGGGAGGAAGTGCAGCTGAAGTTGCAACATGAGGCCAGTACCTTTGCCACAAATTAGGCATGGGGACTGTAGGGACTACTGAACATGAATGATCTTGCTCACTTGGAATATACTGCTGCTGCTATTTTAAATTCCTGAAAATCCTCAGAGAAGAGCTGTGCCATTAGCTTTTTGGAGTTCCTTAGCGAGGGCAGGGAGCCAAACTGATTTAGTAAAGTATTTTAATTAGTGTATTTCAGAGCTTCTCAGAATGAAGCCAAATCTACTCAATCAGAAAAAAAAGTCCTCTCTCTGTCTATCACAGAGATCTTTTGTAGAAACTCACTGTTCTCTTCACTGTTCTGTTCTAGTTGAGAGTGTGGCCCAATATAATTTGAATACAGCAGTTCAATATTGAATCTTTCTCGCCAAGAAACCATCATCTTTGTTAGCCATGGTCATCTTACTCAAATGTATGAACATGACACCCAGAGTGCATGAACATTGAATAGATAAGGAGCTGTGAGGTTTGCTCATATCCCAGCACATTTTGAATACCGACTCTCCTGGGAGGACAGCATTTAAGATTAATTGATAAAAGTAATTTCAGTACCATTTAGTGTGATGGATCTCAAGAGTGAAGCAGGCTTTGCTTGTGATGAGCATGAATAATATGGGGACCCTAAGTGAGAATATTCTTCAGTAAAAACATCTCTGCCTCCAAGTGTCCTAAACACACACAGCAATGGACCATGCGCTAGTCCTGAGGCAAACATGCTGCTCTTCCCAATAAAACTAAGTCTTACAAGACAGATGGGCAGTGGGAGAGCAGATCCCAGCAGAGGTGACAGGGATGCACAAAGAAAAAGAGGTCAGCAATCAGGATTATTAGGAGAGATATTTCACGGTTGTATTTTGGGAGGAGGGGGGTAAAAAGGCAGCAGGAACAGCTGTCATAGCACAGTGAAAGTAGCAGAACAGGCAAGATGGAGTTAACCAAAGTACCAAATAATAAAGGGATCAACATGTTTTACTAACAAGAGCAAAGCAGCTGAAGGACAGCTCCCTGCAGAGACCTGCGTTCCTTGCAGAGGCGGCAGGGAGAATAAAAGCTCTTGGGTTGTGATTAAAGTTTATTTGTGCCAGAAACACCTACTTTTTCCACTTCTCACGTAAATCAATAATTTGGCTGCATTGTCCTTTGGGGGCTCACTCTCACGTACACACACACTCGAATCCCTCAGCCTCCCTCTCCTGAAATACCACTGTGACACCCCCTGCTCTGATGGCACTTCAGCTACCTTTGGGTGCTCAGGCAACAGCCAATCCACCCCTCAGGCACAGGATTATGAAAAACAGAACTCGGAGATCCGTGGGCAAGGAGAGTGTTGGTGAGATCCAAGCTGAGAATGTACAATTAATCACAGAGGCTGGGTTTTGTGCTCTTCAGGGTGTGATTTCAAAATGGAAGCCCAAGATGCAGCCCTTGCAGCCAACACCTGAGCCTTGGCTGCTGCTGTGGCTGAGACACTGAAATGAAACCTGTGCCAGGAAGCTAATGCTGAAGGCTGCTACCTTCCAGGGGAATAATTCAGTATGGCAGCTCTCTGGAGAAGCAGCAATTTCAATGAGAACTGAAGGTGCAGTTTCTGCTAATGTTACTTTTTTGGTTTTTTTTAAGCTGTCTCCTGTGTCTTAGCATTAATGGACTTTCTGCACATATCAAGGATTTGAAGCATTCAACATCAACCGTGGAGGACATTCACCGAAGGCACAAGACCTCAAAAACAGATAAATGCCAAATTATGACAGTTTCCAGATCTCTAGTATTAGGGCTGAATTATTAGTAAGGTCACAAAGAAAGCTGGTAGTGGAATATAAACCTTGCCCTGGCTGTGCCAAATAATGTAGCACCTTCTGCTGCCCCTTCCCAGACTCTCTGCTATCCCACCCTTGCTCTTTCCCTAGTGAAAACTGTTGCTGCAGTAAGTGCAATATGGCACACCTGTCTTTTCCCAGGACACAGGTTCCCATTCCAGAATGTTCTCTGATGTTCAAGAAAGCAAAAGGCATTTGAAATTACCCATACACACGTATGACCTATACACAAATTAGAGCCCAATAAGACAAGTAATCAAGGGCTCAGTGGGCATTTAGTATTAAATACCCTTTGCTTTCTGTTAAAATAGGTGAGTGAAGAGTGTCAGGATCCCCTCTGCCTTTCAGGCTCACAGGTCCCAGGCAAGGGCCAGGGTCATGTATTCAGATGAGATCTGGCCAATCCCATCAACACAGGGTGGAGTTTGAATGTCTGACCATGCTTTTTCTGTTTCTGCAGGATGGATGACATCCAGCTGTGCAAAGACATTATGAACCTTAAGCAAGAGCTGCAGAGCTTGGTAGCAATCCCAGGTAATGGCTGTCTCCATCCAGTATTAGGATAATACTTGTGTTCCTGGCACCATTCCCAGCCGTGCATCACCCACCCATGCCCCAACAATCAGAATCTCCTCCCCACAAGGTTGAGTTTCATATCTCTTTCCTCTAGTCCTTATTTTTAATTCCCATTTTCCTGTCCATCTTTAATCTCCATGTCACTAAATTTCTTTTCGTGCTGTATTTCACTGCTCCCATGGCAGCAACCCTGCAAATATCACTCAAACAAGGAGCACATTCCTTATTTCTTGCACTCCCTTGGCAATCTCAAGGGAACCAAGTGGCACAGAGATTGTCAGGTAGAAAAGACAAGTGCTGAGATACCAGAGATAAAAGAGGGAAAGGAGAAGGATTTATAACCATCACTGTGAACGTGATTGATTTTTTTCCTTGCTACACCAATCCATTGTCACACCTGTAGTTAAATCTACCTTCTAGAATCAAGAAGAACATGTTTCTACAAAAAGCATGGCCCAACACTCTGGTTTGTGTTTTGCCATAAATCTCTGCAAATTCACTGTTTGAAGGAGGGACAGAGTTGTGGGCAGTTCTGCAGTTCTTGGCTCAAAACTCCAGCTGCCATCAGTGAGGAATTTCACTTCACTACAGCTTTGCCATTTGAGATGATCCACAACAGCCCTACTCTGTTGAAGAAAAAAAATACGGACAGATCCTGCAAAACACTCAGAAACTGCAGCAGGCCATTTACACCACATATTACTGCACAGCCTCCGGCACCCTGCAAAAATAATTTGCTCCTGCTTAACTATTAAGGCCAAGTTTTGACTATCCTTTGGTTATCCTTGTTTTTCTTCCTCACATTTTTTTGTGCAACTTTGAAGGACAACTTTGTCCTCAGAAAGGAGAGAGAAGGTCACTCGTGACACAGGAAAGAGGTCTGCTCTGAAACCACCCACTCTTAGCTTGTGTAAGAACTATGCCACATTTTGCACCCAACAGAAATAGATTAATAATATTTCTTACTTTTTCTTTCCTTATACTTCTTAGTTATGTGTAGGTCACATTTTAAATTTTTAATAATAACACTGTTGGTTCATTATTTGTTCAAATGGTATTGGAGAGGGTTACAAATCCTAGAAAGTATCTGTGAATGCTGCCCCTTGCCTCACCTTTCTAATCTGCAAGCTTTCCTGTCTAGACTTTTAACTTACAGATAGGGTTAATCAGCTTTCATTCTTTTGGTGTTTCTGCTGTTTGGGTCTTTTTATCTTTTATCTTTTAGAAATGATTTTTCAGTCTCAAGGCCTCAAGCAGAGACCCACAGACAGCAGTTTCTCCTTAGCACTTCGCAAATCTCAGCAAACTTAAGAATCAAATAGGTGCAGTTCCAGCAGCGGCATCTTTAGGCAGAATCACAACAGCTTGGTCTTAACAAAGACAAAGCAGCTGCTGGCATTGCCTAAGTGCTGACACAGCATGTGCCTAACCTAGAAAAACACTTTCCAGAAATGGATTAATTCACAGTATCTCTACCAAAATTTTCCTGTTGGAATACAGATTTGTATAGAGAACTGCTCCTTGGTTTCAGTAGACAAGTTTCGGTTTAGCCAATTTCAGTAGATAGGGAATCAGTCTTCTAGTACACAGAATATGCAGTAGTTTGCCACATGTATTAATATATTTCATAGACAGTTTCCTGAAGGATATAATGGGAGAGCACATCTCAATTTAGGAAAAGGATAGATTGAAAGGAAGTAGAAAGTAGCTTCTACCTTCAGAAATGAGGAGGGTCCTTGCTCCTTAGCTGCAAGAGACAAAGCAAGAAAAAGCAGTGACTTCAAAGCATTCTTTTTTTAATCTGTACTAAAAACAATTGTTTTCAAGTGTCTGATTAATTTAGCTGTTTAAACTCTCTTATAACTTAAATCAGCAGACATAACACAGCTCAGATGCATCAGACTGCAGGCAGCTCACTCTTCTTCCCTCAGCTCTCACTGTACTGAATTGTGTAGTTCTCTAAACACAGTTTTACTGCCCAAATCCCAAATTTTTGATTTAATACAAAGTGCCTTTACAGCTGATCAAAAATTTCAGCTTCTCGGAGAAATACATGAGCTTGTATTAGCCTCTGGCTTTCTCATCTATGCTGCACTTGCTAGGTTGGAAGAGTTCTGTCTTTAATACATTTGCTTTATAGCCTGAAACAACAGCTCTGTACTCCTTAACAATTACAACTTTTAGTTTGTGACAGGCACATCTTTTATGCCACAAAAATTGTTTATAGACAACCTAGCCATTCCAGACTGGCCAATTAACAAGGACATATAGTAATTACTCCGATTTTTAAAGCACAGGGAAAATAAACTTTCACTTATTTTTCCACATGTTACAATTGATGCTATTTGTGGGGATTTGCAGCTCACCTGCCTTGTCAGAGTAGAAAAAAAAGTGTTGTTTTCAACAGCCAAAGCTGTCTTGAAACACAGAGAAATAGTTCCTTTTGGTGTGATCTCCTTCCCCGAGGTCAAATGGAGTTTGTACATCAGATTTTAACAAAGCGTCTTGAACTATTTTCTTGCTAAAGCTCTTAAAAAAATTCCAAGCAATGTCTTGCAGAGTAACTGAGTATTAAAAATAAGCTTAGCAAACCCCACAGGGCCTTCAGACCATTAAGCTGATCAGAGTCAACAGCAGCAAGTGAAGAGAGCAAAGAGGCAGTGACCTGGCTTGCTGGGGTTTTGGTGACTCAGGTCTGAAAAACCATTGACTTCAATCAGCAGTTGATTCTCAGACATCTGCAATGTCCTATACCACCCCCTCACACTCCCTAGAGTCCAAAGTAGTACACTCTTTTCTCTGTTTTTGACCAGAAAAAGAAAAAACAAAGATGGAGAAGCAAAGAGAGGATGAACTGATTCAGAAGATTCATCGACTGGTACAAAAAAGAGATTTTCTTGTAGATGATGCAGAAGTGGAGAGATTACGGTAAGAATCAAGAGCAACTGAACTTATTAGTGACATTCCACAAGCCTAATAATACAACAGATTAAGTGCCAAAATTTAAATCAACATTAATGGGAGAGAATTGGTCCTTCAAAACAACTTACCAAGTTAAAAGCCTCCTCCCCATTCCATAGGAAAAACATTAAAATTAGGTTACTCTAATTCTGTGGCTCTTTATCCCATTAATGATTCAGTCGTCTCATGAATAACAGTGGGATTCGGTCTCCTATTTTCCTACCAGAAACAGTCTGGGCATTTACCATTTAAGAGAAAAGGATTTATGCTGCTACCAGGGAATCCACATAAGAAATAGACATGACATGGAATTCTACAAGGGGCATATTTGTCAACATCTAAAATCCTCGTTTTTTAATTATTCATGTGATTGGGTTGATTACTACTAGTCCCATCTTGTCATAGCAAAAAAACCCAAACAACAACAAGCAGCCCCAAACCAACTAAAAAGCACTCGGTAGTACAGCCCTACCTAACTTAAGACGTAAGTAAGTTCTGAAGGGTTTCGTCTCAGTAGCTTAGCCCAAAGTTGCCAAGAAAGTTGTAGTCTTCCTCAAAAGTTCACTTTCAGCACCCAAACCAATCTTTTTTTTTGAGATCAGCACTCTACAGTCAGTTTTGCTCTTACTTCCCCCTCTCTTTCAACAGTAAAGACGCAATCCATTTATCCGAAATGACAATATCTCCTCCAACGCATTTAAATTCTAAGCAAGCAAGGAGAGGATAAAGCAAAGCTTTTGCCAAAGTCCTGCAGCTGATCAAAGAGAGCTGGCCAAAGGCAGCAGCTGACAAGCAGCCTGAGCTAGCACTGAACCCAGAGCTCTCACTGAGCCCCGTGTGCAAATTTCAAAAGCCTCAGCAGCAGTTTTCATTTAGGCAAATACTTTCCTTTTTAATATGTGGCAAAATTAAATGTTTCTAAAAATAGCAAAGAAATTAATTGTTTACTAGTGACTTGATCCTAGCTGCTCTAGCTTCTACTGTCCCATTTACAGAGAAAACTGCCATTCCTCTAACGTTTATTTTCCTTCTTTCCACCAGGGAAAAAGAAGAAGACAGAGAGATGGCTGAGTTCCTTCGCACCAAGTTAAAACCCATAGACAAAGCAACACAGTCTCCTACCAGTGAGTTCCTAATCATTAAGAAAAAAAAAACAAGAACAAAAGGGAAAACTCCAAAGACAACTGATTAAAAGAGCATTTTCAAAGGCCAGCCTCTGGCAAAAGTTAGGTGAAGCTAGCTAGATCACCCAGAAACAACACAGTGTGTCAGCAACTACGCCTTACCAAACTACCCCTTAAAACTGAATTTAAGTCACCTATGGCCGCTTCAAAATTGCTTTGTATGTTTTAAATATGCAAAGTATATTTGTATACACAGTGCCACAACCTGCTTTTCTAAGCAGTTAGATTTCTGTTAATAATTTTCCTATCTGGTTCTGCAAAAATAACTGAAAAAAACTTCCTCAGATCCATGCTTGAATATGTGAAACAAAGCTTGCCTGTTTTACTGCAGTCAAGATGGAAACTAGAGAAAAGACTGCAAACTTCCACAGATGACCTAAATTTCTTACTTATTACCATCAGAAATAGGCTTTTGAATCACCCCAACCCAAATCACTTGTAGACAGAATGGCAAACATGCTGGTTTCTGAGAGACTAAGTGTATTGCGTGAACCCTTGGAAGCTTTTAGATGCAGCTTTCAAACAGAACAGTCACAGCAGGAGCTCTACAAGTTCACAGGTTGATTTTGCCTTGTCTCAAGATGAGCTCTTAGGCAGAGAGAGTCAAGTGAGAGCAGTGCCCTTCTTAGAAAGGGACTTTGGTCCACCAGCCGAAGAGGCTTGTATCAAACATTCTGCCATTTTGTACAGATCAAGATCTTGCTCAAGAGTTTCCAGAGGGACTGGAATGACTGAAGTTCAAGTACAAGGCTGAGAAGAGACATTTTAAGATGCATCACTAATTATTTATACCCCTTAGTCACAGGGAGCATGACTCATCTCCCTTGTTAGTTTATTTTGTCATTGCTTTTAAATGCAGTTTCAGAGATAAAAAGATTCTTCTCACTCTGAAAAATGAAAACCTACCTTTATCTTGTTCTCCTAATTACAACATCCAAGTTGATGAGAGAATAAATTTTAGCAATACTTTTGTTCTTCAGCTCCTTTCGTTGTTGGGAGTTAACAGTGAAATGGCTTCATGAAAGGACCCATTATCTGGTCCCATGGCTGTGAAAAGGGACACCTTCGTGAACCAGATGCAAGTTTACCCTCCCTTTGAGATGTATGGATTCTTTAGCCCCTCTTACCACCCTTCCCTGAAGAGATAAGACTTTCTGAGCAATTTCAAATCAGCTTATTACCACCAAAGCTTATTAAACCTGAGTTGAAAAATTCAGGGTGAGTGGAGAGAGGGCGGGAAAGGTTTGCACCCTTTAAGGCAGAAGTAGGAAGAAATATTTTGAGCAGCTCTTGGTTCTAATGGTGTCCTGTTTTGAACATTGCAGGCAGCCCAGCAGAAAAGAAGGCAGAACCTCCTCCAAGCAAGCCCACCATTGCCAAGGCAGGGTTGGCAATTATTAAAGATTGTTGTGGGGCCACACAGTGCAACATCATGTAGAGCTCTGGGCTTCCTACCCTGCTTGTCTTTTCAATGTTTCCATTGAGTGGAACTGGATGGTGAGGGGAACCAACAGGTCCTGCTAAGGGAGTCAAGAGCAGCTGGCACAAGTGTAATCTATGGACTGTACAATGGCAGGTTCTTCACTGTTGCATGGATCACTCTACACGCATGCCTAAAAACACAAGAAATTTATTTAGTGGCTGTCCAGGGACTAGAAGAGATCAGCAGTAGAGTTAACAAAAAACACCCCCGTGATACAGATGAATGAAAAGGGGCTATATTTTATCCAGCACGGTGTAAAACAGCAATTCTAACAGGCTATAACTTTATAAGAATATGTTGTACACTTTTCACCCCTGTGACAAACTGCACTCAAAAATTGCCAAATTATCCTAGTTTGGCTACTTTTTGTAACAAAAGCCACAAGTAGCAACGCTATATATAGCACAATTGATAGAGGAAGCAATTGTAGGATAACTGATGTTGCATACAAAATACCAAACTTGTGTGATGTTCAACTACTTTGCTGTGGAGTCTCATTTCAAATTCTTCCTAAAGTATGAGATCAGTGACAAGGATGCTGCAAGTAGCTACAGATTTTTATATGCCATGTGATATCTGAATTACTCAAGTCAAATTAATATTGTTTGCACCAGGGGAAATAAATCCCTGGCAAAGCTTTAGCAAAGCACAGCTACAGTAATCTGCAAATAGATGAGGCAGTCCAAGGTTGTGTCACTTCTGTTTTAGATCTCCACTCCCATGAAGTCAGAGAAATATTCACCCAGGGTTTTGTCCATTTACAAGCTACGTGCAGTAGGCTATTACACGTCACTGGAAGATTGCTGGGAGAAGAATAGAAGACAAAATTTAACTGATATTGAAACCATACTTAAAACAAGTATTAATTGTATATTTTGTGACCACAAGAAATATAAACTATCAAGCGTAGAAGACACGAGCCACCTAAGACAAATTTGCCACAAGACAAATATACAGAAGTAGGTACTTGTGGCAGGTAGATCACATTCTATACAAAGTGGGTTTAAAATTAAGGGAAATACAGAAATACTTGTCTGTGTTTCACCATTAAGTGTGTTTCTGGTCTCTATGCAGATTAAGCCTTGTGGAATCTAATATCTTTATATTAGCTGTCAGTAGCTGGTTTGTCTGTGTGATGGTATTCCATATAAATGTACTGTGATAGGTGTAAATAGTAAAATAAACGTACATGGATCTAGTGTGACAATCTCAGGCTTAGAAATAACAAAAGATAGCAAAAAGTTCCTAAAATAAAGTTTTACAAGAGGAACTTCCATTTTGTGAAGCCAGCTAAGTGAAGTGTGTGCTTATATACCAAGGAACCACAGTATAGGAAAGGAGAAAAAATTAACAGCAGTTACCCCAAAAGGATAAACAGTTATTTTTTTAGGGAGAAAAAGTATCTTATAAAGGTTGAAGGCAATGGACACCATCTAAAGTAACTCAGACTATTCTTATACAAATAAAACCTAATCCCTAGCACTGACTGATCTGATGAAAAACACTTGCATTTCCAGAATAATTTCAGTATTGCAGACTCACTTGAGACAAAGAACCCACGTCGCTAAGTACCTTAAATTTTAAGGATCAAAGAGGAAAAAATATAAAGGGTTTCCACTAAGACATGAAGCACTTTAGTTAGTTTGACCAAAGATGCAGGAAAGAGAACAAAAGCTGGCTCTCATATATAGTTATTACATCCTTGTTGAGACATTCAACTTTAAGCTCTGTAGCTGTTACAATCTGTACCTGGCGTGGGTTGGACTCTGCTTGGCACCTGTGCACATTGACACAGTTATGGGGAAAACTGCTTTTAGGGGAGAGAATACACACTGGAGGGAAAGAAACACCCATTGGCTTCTGTAAAATTCCACAGCCTCTTGCTGGTGCCCACTTAAGACATCAGGAACTGTCAGTATCTTAAGAGAAGAGGCAGATGTTCAGTGTCATTAATAAAGGCAAATGGAAGTCAGGGAAAAAGCTGTAGTGAAGCACCAAACTTTAAGCCTTAGGAGGATCAGCCGTGAATGCCACTAAGGGTCCAGAAGGACTTCTGCACATTAGTGTTTAACCCAGGCTGTGCTGATGATTGGGGTGATCCCTATAGGCTGCATAGAATCTGCAGGCACTTGGGAATAAAGTGAAATGAGTACAATGTAGGTTTCCATGAAAAAATTTCAGTAGCAAGAAACAGAGTTAGACATTCCTGGGAAGCAACACTCATGACCAGGCTACGGAGCCATCTCCTTTAACTAAAACCAAGGAGAAACACAGCAAGTAGGGATGTGCAATATTCATACAGTTAAGCACTGGTAGCCAGTGCCCTAAAAAGACTTGAACTTCAGCAGTGTTAACGAGAGTGAACTTCATTTTCAGAAGTTCTAGCTTGGCTCAGCTAGAAGGTTTTCTGTATGCCAGTTTTTGTTTTTAATTAGCAAATGCTTCATTTCTGTGGTTATTTGGGTGGGTTTGAACAGCTTGCCTGCAGTGCGCCAGTGGTTCCTTCAGAAGTGGGTTGGTGATGGTGCTTAGCAATAAAGTCCTGGATTTTTTAGACTGTAAGGTCAGATTCTCAACTGTGTTCAACACTGATTTAGTGTTGCCTATCTAGAACACAGCAGAGCCCTTATGGCTGATGTCAAAGCTAATGGCTGCAATTAAACAAATTAAACTTGGGAGGGAATTAAGTGTAAAAATCTTGACCCTTATTTTTAAAAACCAGACTAAATCACTGAATATCCCAAGAACAACCAGGGGTTTTGTAATGTCCATGATCCTGTGAACATGACACATTATACAGTCCCCATATATAAAATCAGCAGAGTATCAGACAAGTATCTTTAGGTGACTATATGGAGTAACTGTCATCATTTCAGAGCTGATTTTCAGATACCAGTCACTGTCTGCAAAGAAGGACAGTGATTGACTGAAGCACCCAATATTTCTTTCTGGAAATCCTGGCTGTTTATCACTTCAGAAGGAAGGCAAGGCATTGGAAAAGGAAGAATGTGTAAGGTGGATTTGACACACTGGTAAATATGACTATGTTCAGGAAAGGACCTTGGTCTACTGAGAAAAACAAAAGTGCTGAAGTGCTATTTGTACCAATCACCAATTCCACCAGCAAATGGTTCTCTTGTACCTTCCCCTAGGCCTACTGAATCTCTTCCAAGTTAAACATATTTCCAAATAAACTAAGCTGCTGTGTTATACTAAGCATTTGTTTCTTCCTGTTACTGAAGGAAAAGTTGGTTGTGGAGTGGAATGCACCTCCTGTGCTGCTACACTTTTCAAAAAGAATATGGTTACTATTCTGCAAGAAAGGAGTAATGCCTAGGTAAGTTAGAGATACTACTGAAATAAAGGACTTTCTCACTGAAAAAAAAAGAAAACCCACCAAAAAAGCCAATCTCTTTATGCTCCTAGATGACTTTAGAACCTCACTACAGCCCAGAGCCTGCACAGATTAGAGACAGGTCCCAGCCCTACACTGAGAATAAGGGTCCCAACATATCTGAGTATCAAAAGAATTGCCAAGCCAAAAGGGCAGTCACGTTATTTAAATGAACAAAAAAATCCTACTCCATCCCAGCATAAATGGTACCATTGTTACCAAGTGCATCTTGTTTCACATGATCCCATCCATCCTATAAACAGCCAGGCAAGCAGGCTGCTTTCAAACAGGATCATATCAAAAATACTACTTCAAGTCCAAAACTTCCTCTCCCTTCCACGTGCACACAACACTTCACACAGGACCCTGAAAACACCTCAGCAGCTCAGCCTGGATCCTGACAGCCTTGGCAGCAACTTGGTCTCTGAGATGAATAAGGAGGTGTCGCACAGGAGATCTCCCCTCACATTTAAGTTTGCTTTCTTTACAGCCTTAGTAGTTTCTTGATGCAACAACACTTCACGGGAGGTTGAGATAATTGTGGTAAGACACCAAGAGATGTTTAAACTGATATCTAAAAAGTAAATCTCATCAGTTACAGAGGAGAGTAGATTTTAACAGGCTTGATCACAAAACCAGAAGGGATGACTGCAGCTAATATCAAGTTTCTTGCAGCCAATTACCTCATCCCATCTACACCAACAAAGGAGTTTGTTATTTTTTTCCTTAATGACACAGAACAGCTCTTCTGGCCGGATGCAATTCTTCACTTTGAATTCAATAACTGAAAGACTGACTTGAAACTTGAGCCACGCCATGACATAAAATAGCGCTTTGACAGCCATGTCAAAAAATGCTCAAATAACATCCTGAAGTGGCATTTCAGAAATTTCTTGTAAAATGACATTCTCTATTTAGATCAATCTGCTTTCTGTAGCATACATATAGCACTACAAACCATTTTAATAATCACTTGAATTAGGATTTTTTTCTATCTTTGTCCACCTAAGTAAATACTAAACATAAAAATAGTCATACAGGAAGGAATACAGCATTAAAAGTAATGCTTGCTAGAAAAAGGCTCCTTTTAATAGGAGTTAAACCATAGCTCACACCATGCAATTATGCCATTATGGCAGGCAAAACAAGCCATGTTAATTTTAGAAAAAAATGACAGTTATTTCCATAATGACTTTTTTGCTAACTTAAAACAGATGGCTTAACATAAAATGAGAATGACATAAGTGGGAATGTTTGCAGCACAATACCAAAGCAGCATTTAAAATCAAACTCATCTTTTGAAGGTAATCACATACCAGGTGCTATGAGGGATTGTACTCCTTCGTTTACTTAAAAACATTCACAACTACTGAAAAATGAAATTACAGAGTGGTGATTTTAGGGTTTGTGGTGCTGCTCTAGAAAGTTTTATAAACTGCCTGTTCCTCCTTTCAAAGAGGAATATTCATTATTTTCAAGAGGGATATTTATTACACTGTTTATGAAGAGTTTCCCACTAAGTTTTTTAGGCAGTTACTTTAAAATTGTTTACTGAACAAGTACTCTGTAAGGTCACAGGAGTGCTTATCTGCAGCAGGCCTGACATTTACTCTAGCAGACTCCACTTAACAGTTCTATCAAGTGAGAATATGTCATAAAACAAAAATCAAAACCAACCCAAACAACCTCCCCCCCCCCAAAAAAAAGATAAAATCAAGAGCAGCTCATCCAGCTCTTTACTTTTCTCCATGATGATACAAGATAACAAAACAGTTCAGTTTAGTTGCCTTTTTCTGTTAAGATTTGGAATTTCAAAACACTCCAGTGAAAGAAATTTGCCAGAGTTGTAGTTCCTGGATAATAACCACCTTCAGCAAGCTGGAAAACAAAGCTATTATAACTCAAAAGTGACTTGTTAACTTTATTAACATTCACATGACCTCATTTGCAATAATTTTAACATCTCAAAGGGAGACACTGAGGAGAAACACCTGACATCCAACCACTGAATTTACACTCCTTTCTCCATTTTTCTCTTCAGGCTGATAACACAGCTTCTTCTCAAAAAAACCCCTAAACATCATGTTGCATGAAGAGCAGTAAGGGACACTGAGTGCATCTGCAAACAGCTCAATTGCAAAAACTGGGAAAAGCCTCATTCTCCAGAATTTATGGTGGTTTTTTTTATTCTTCACTAAACCCCAGCGCTCTGTTCAGTCTCAATAATTAAATTTAACATGACACAGCAAGTTACATATTCTAAGGCAGGTCGGGGTGGGGTTTTTTTGGTTTTTTTTCAGGTCTTCAGACAAGGACAAGAGTTATGCTTGCTTGAAAATTTTATTGACAACTGTTTGGTCCCAACACACAAAACAGCACTTGAGCCACAAAAGAAAGTGTCCAAACAAAGTAGACAGCTAAGAAAAGAAGTCTTTCTTCTCTCTCCCGTTCCAAGAAAAAAAATAGTGCATAAATTGAGGGCTTCAGTGACATATTTTCTTTTAAACAAACATGAATCTGAAGTAGTACATTTATTTGCTAAATAAAGAATTTCATGGTTGCAATGCTTTTAAATCTGTAAGTCACATCATTCATTTAACCCTTTGGATAAAAAAATATATTGCAATTCAATTAGCTATTTTGTTACACTATGAACACAACTTCTCAAAAGTATTATTCTATTACTTTTCAAACAGCAATTTCAGCAGAATCACACAGGAATCCAGATAAGATATGCTGACCTCCACATGAGGTATAACCACCACTTTACTTGGACAAATACCATATTTTCCTCTGAAGCAAAAACCTGGTTTTCTTCAGTACTCCAAATGACTTGTAGCTGCATCTCATGAAAATACAGTTTCAGGCTGCTCTCTTCTCCCAGGCATGCTCTTCTGAAACAAAGATCTAGACTGGTCACTGTCAACCTTATCAAAGTTAAGGTGAAAGCAGATTTTCTTGCATTTAACTCACTAAAAACATTCCAAGAAAGCTTACTTCTAAATTTCTTCTTCTATAGCAGTATGTCTGTAGAGGTTTACTGTGGACTCAAAATACTGTGCCATAATGCTCAGAAAAACTTCCCAGTGTTTCTTTGCACTTACAACAGCTATAAACTCACTACTGGTAATACTTGTCTAAATAAAAAAGATTTTATAACAAAATCTGACTAGTAAAATTCTGTCTATAGCCATTGTTCAGTGGCATTTCCTGCTGCTGGCTGAAAAATTAGAGCCTGTGTTCCATCTCTTGCATATTACAATAGAATCCATCTAAAAAAATATTCAGTTGGCCAGTGGAAAACTTCTAGTATAGGTTCTTTCAATACTACAAGCAATTTATTTGCTGCCTGGCAAATACAACCCATTGTAAATGCCATGGTTACCCAGAATGGGTATAAAGTCTCACACACTGGACAATTCTGCTAACTAGAGTTAAGGTCATCCACTGACTTAACCTCTTTCCCAAAGCTGGCCCTTGCAAAAGCCAACACAAGATACCACAAATTCAAAAAGCTTCCAACACTAGGAGTAAGTCTTAGAATAAAAACAGACACAGCTAAAAGACAGCACATCAAAGAACGAGCTTCCCATTTACTGAACATGCTTAAAAATAGAAAACAAGGTTAAGCAGAACAACCTTAGCATTTCCACATGTAGTTAGAACTTTCCTTACAAGTGGAAATAGCATCAATAGCTCCCATCACAAACCACTTTAATAAGACCTGCTCCATTATCTGTAATTTATGCATTAGATGCATATTTCAGAAATATCAGAATCTTCCTAACTTCATTTCTAGACACAATGAAAATGTGTGTGTCTGTATCTTACACTCATGACATCAAGACAGTCTTTTCCTTAACCAAACCCATGCCAGACAAACTAAATATGAGGGAAGCTTAAAGCATCAGCATCCTAGAAAGCTCCTAAATGGAACTGAAAGCTACAGCAAACAAACATTTAAAACAAGTTTTACACAAGACCCACATAATCTTCTACAGACATCTTTAGCCAGGCATTTCCAATGCAGTTACAAGTCATCTGAAAGGTCAGAGAACAAGTTTCCCCTCTGGAGAACAATCAGCTCCTCTCACTCTTGTCATTCCAGGTCAGCGAGTTAAAATTTCTCAACAGGCTTTTGAAAGACAAATCATGCATTTCATTAATACTGTCTGAAACAATACCAGTAAGCAACAGCCTATAGAATACAATATGCTACATGTATGATTACATCACCAACAAGGCTTAAAGAAAATAAAATCTGTTCCATGTTTGTTGAATTAATATTTTGCTTTTACTGAACACATTTATGAAAAACTGTAAAATTTAAGAATAATTTAACAAATGCCAGATTTTTTTGAAAATAATACAAAAAATCTGCTCTGCTAACAGCTGTGTTCAGTGTAAAAGGAACAAAATCTTCACAGAATACATTAAATACAAATTAATTCCTCTAGGTTTTCCATTAAAATACACATGGGCTAGCAAACAGCTTTACTTTGTGCACAGTCCATAGGTATTTGTCTTTCACACTAAAAAGAAAGAGTTAAAGCTTGGTTACAGGTGCAAGTGAGAAGTTTGCTGCCAATTTGACCTTGTTTTTGTGTTGCTTTTTGGCCGGGCTGTCTGTTGCTTCTTTGTTTACTTGGGTTTCAGAGGACTGACAGGGAGGCACTGAAGCATTCTCTGTGGTGTCAGACACCACAGAACCAGAGATCAACTTTTCTTGAGCCGTGGTAACAATTCTTTGTTTTTCTTCTTCTGTTAAAATCATTATCTCTAAAATAAATAAGACAACTCAATTTACTGAGGCTCTGTTCTTGTAAAAAAGAATATTTCTCTGCTATTAGGCAATAAAATACTTAAAAAGAACTCAGCCTGATTTGAAGCAACATAAGGAGGCAAACTCTTACCTGGGAGGGGTGCAGGGCGTTCCTCAAACTGAATGAGGTCTGCAGACTCAAGAACCACGGGATCAGGTCTCAGCTGGGGGGACGGCAGGCAGGAAGGTACTGGCTCACACAGGAGGTCAACAGGAGATGTATTTGTGAGGCAAAGGAGTTCTTGTTCTGTTTGATTAGAAACTACAAAAATAAGGGAACATCTTTCAGAGTATCTGTAAGCTGTGAAGGTGTCAGTATTGTAACAGGTAAATGTAAAGTCTCCAGGTGCAAATCTGAGGATTTGAGAGCTATGTACTATTTGAAATACTAACATCAAGCTAATTTAATTAATGCTAATTAACCTCAGAAGCTATATATACACACACACACATATACACACACACATACACATTTATACACTCGCAGCTCAGGACACAAGCCTAACCACAAACTCAGAGAAGTTCAACCAGCTTTCAAGCCAAAATTTGTATTTATACTAGTTGAGATTTACTAACTCACCTTTCCCCACGCTGCTTCAATTACTCTGCTTATTTCCCTTAAGACAATAAATTTCTTACATGAATCAATTTTGCATTACCATTACTAGGCCTTCCTAGATTTAATTCCATTGATGAAGTGGATCCTCGGGTCTCCAGAATATGTCCATTATTGTCAGCAAGTTGATTTCCATGATCATCCACATGATCAGCAGGGGGAAAACTAGGTGAGCTAAAACGAGCTACAAAAAGGCAAGTTAATTTGGTTAGTTTACTCAAGCTGCCTCTAAAAAAAAAAAAAAGAAAACTAAGATACTGCTTAAAATTGAAACTGCTTACTTTTCATATCATTTTTCAGGACTACAATTCTCTTATGGCCATGTCCTTTAATCCAGACCACCTATTGAGAAGGAAGTAGAATTGAACATCAGCACATGCTAAACTCAAAGCATTTGCTCACTGCCTTTCATCCAGCTTTGCACTGACATTATTTCTAACAGTAAACTAAATCACACTGCTAATTTGTACAACACTACCCAAGTAAAGGCTCCAAGTAATTGATACCAAAGGCAAACCACAGTGCTCAAAAGTATACTAAATATACATTAAAGAAACTAAATGTGTAAACATGGAGCTGAAAAATTCCATTTTGTCATTCTTCAGAAAGATTGACTTACTTAAAAGAAATATTATAGCCACAAAATTATCCCAGAGCAGTCAGGATATGTGGATGACAAGAACATGGTGCTTCTGACAAGACCCCAGAATTCTTCACTCCCAAACCCAATAATGCACTCTGATCAAAATGAGGGTTCAGTACTGTACAACCATTCATTCACACAGACAGAAAATCAATTCTCTCACTCAGAGGTGCCAGGGTTGTTTTACAGCCTTACTAGGAACAGTTCTTAAGCAAAATTTCACCAAAACATGTGCTGGTTTATTTTCTTTTTGTTTCCCAGATGTCTCAGAATATTAAAAATACAACTGATGTAAGATTCCCTGAAGAAAGTAATTATTCCATTAATTCACCCCAACTAACAGAAGCTGTGGTTGTGTAACTACTTTTAATCCACGCAGAAATCTCAATGTAGCTGTGCAAAACTGAGTTCTTCGCACCTGTGGAATTGCTCCCAAGAGCTCTTCTAAATTATTGCATCCATATGCTTTAGGCTGCAGCACTTCTCCTGTGTATTTGCTGTATGCTACTGGGAACTCATGAAGAAAAATTTGCTGATAATGGTAGGTGTGAAGTAAAGACCTCACATTCTTTGCAAACATATACAGATTTGTAAGCTTGACATATTCTTCTGCTGCACCATTGTTAAAAACCTAGCAGAAAAAGGAAAAAAAAAAGGAGAAAGAATTAGAGCACACACTTCCATAGCCTCTAGACACAAGGCCTTTTCAAACACATCAGAAAGGTAAGAGCTTACACACCTCAACCAAGTAAGGCAGACTCTTCAAAAGTTCAGTTAAGGTCATAAATCCATATTCACATGGATTAAGTGAAGTACTGTGGACTGTTTCATAATGTTGCTTAAGCTGTTCAACAGAGAGAAAGGATGTTCCATCCCAGGACATCAGCAAGACCAGCAACTGGGCAGTCAGTGTTCGCAGAGATTTTCTATTTATCAGCTGAATTTGCTTGCCAGATTCTGTGTCAATCACCTAGAAAAATTAATTGGGAAAGAAGTTAGGGACACAGAAGAGACTGATTTATAAATAAGATGTATAGCTGGGGTTTATTTAAGCATAACTGTATCTGACATTCCCCTAGCCAAAACCACACAAAATCAAGCAGCTTATTACATAGAAATATTTACTTTAAATATACAAGACCTGTACAGCTGTGCAGCAGCTTCTGTCCACTGGTAGGTATGATTTTACTCTTTGTTACAAGCCAGTTGGTCCTGACTGAGCTCCAGCCTAATACGAGCTGCTAAGTCAACAAAACTGGAGCAACTAAACCACTAATTACATCCATGTAATTGCAACCTCTCTTTTCCACTGGCATAGAAGACCACTTATATATTTACATTCAGAGTCGAAGTCTCAAATCACAGCTAAAAAAAAAAAGTAAAGGAACTGAAAGCATTAGAAGACTGAAAACTACTACAGTTATCCGAAAACTGTTTTTCACAGTTAGAAGTCAGGTGGGGGAAAAATGAATTTGTACTGTTAAAATAAGTACTAGAATAGAATCTTGTCTGATTATAGAATCATGTTTATTGCTAAACAAACATGAGTATTCCCAGAGAATGCTGCAAGGTTACAAAAGAACAGGAGAACATCATAACAATATAGAAACTACATATAAAAAACCCTTTTGGACTTTCCCCTTCCTGAGTCAATGCTGTACTCCAGAAACAACATTTTGTTACACGTACTGAGCCACGTCCTGTGAGACAGAAAACTCCTTAACACAACCCTACATCTTCCAGAGGGGTAAATGACAGGGCCAAAAGGTTACCTTTACAACGTGGCAGAGTTTCTGCATGAGGGCTGGCACGGAGCTGACGTCAAAGTCGTGCAGGCGCAGGGCATAGCCGAAGGTTTTGCTGTACTCGGGCAGCAGATCCGCCAGCAGCAGCGAGTTGTCCTTCTGCGCCCGCAGCAGCTTCACAAACTGGGCAGCCACTGCCTTCAGCTGCTCCACCTCTGTCAGGGTGAGAATCTTCTCCTCCCCACACTCCAGTACCTAGAGAACACAAGTGACACTCTGTTGAAGTGATTGATGGAGTCTGGATGAACAAAGTCGTAAGCTTCAGCTGAAACTCAGGGCTGGCAGGGAGGCATTTGCCAGGGCTCAGGCACCTCAAAAGCTGTTTATACAGCAAGCAAAACCAAGTAACTTCTGAAATACAACAAAACAAGCAGCTAAATAGTTAACTTTTTAAAAGCAAACTGAACACAACTTTAATAAAACTTAGCTCAAATTTTGAGGCACTGATTTTTTTTTTTAATTTGTTAACAAATAGCCTCCTGAATGTGTTCAAAACCATGGACTTTACCAAAACAGCATTAATAAAAGATTTTCTTAAATACAGCTTCTAAACATTACAGGTGCACAATTTATACCTCATACTAAAGTTTATGAGAAATATAACCCCTGCTGAAACAGCTGTACGCATTCCAGAAAAATGCTTTTGTCCAGTTTATTATTTTAGGACTTACAAGTAAGACATCTGGTATGGCTTCAAAGAGTTCAAGTAGCTTTGTAAACCCATAGTAAGCGAGTTTGCACTGACGCCCGAAGTGGTGGTGGTAACAAGGAATAAATTTATTGAAGGGCATTCGAAAATGAGGCTGGTGCCGCAGCAGATCCACCACTTCCTTGGAAAACTGCTTGGTTCTTTCAATTTCCTCCTGGGTACGTTCTAAAATTTAAAAAACAAAGCAAGAGCTACATCTCAACACACTTACAAAATGCAACAGAATATAATAAGCAAACACAATGGCTGGTTTTCAGCCTGATCGTATATTATGCCAAGTCACTCTTTACTCCTACCACTGAGAACTTTACTAGGCTTACATGTTTAAAAGTCCAAAATAGGTTATTTGCACTTTAGAAGGTTTTAAATAGCCAAATATGCTGGGGTTTTTTCTGTATGAAAACAATCCACTCTCTAATCATACCACAGAAAGCACAACTACATGCAAAAGTAGCAACACTGTTCTGTGGTTTTTTGCCACCTGTCCTATTACAAGTGTTCAGAGAATGACATTCTTGATTTGCTAGAACTTAGCAACTTAGTTATAGAGGTAGAAAGACAATTATAAAAAAAATCCAAGTCACTCCTACACATTTGAGTTACTAAAGCTTTAGAATAGTCCAAGAACAGATATTCAGAAACAGCACAAGAAAGTTTCATGGACATACCTCTTTTGGGAATACAAATTACCATTTCATTGTCTTGCTGTGACAAACAGATGGTTGTATCTGGAATTTCTGATATAATATCAGCCAGTTCACACACTCCATACTCAGTAACATCCCAATCCTTAGAGAAACACCTGAAAATTTAAAAAATTTGTGTGTAATACAAGTATTAATGCATGCTGTGTAGGCAAAAAATACATTTTTTTGAGAGTTGAGAAAGTAAGCCCCAAATCCTAAAAAAAAAAAAAAAAGGATAATTTCCACATTGGCAATAATACTAGCCTGGGAAACAAAGGGGAAACTAGAAATCCATTCTAAACCAGAGAAGTAAGATCTACTGTCATATGAACAATCAGTGTAACAAAGAGCTGTATATATCAACCATTGGTTTTAAGTGCTTCAGGAAAAATGTAATTATGCTGTGTATACAGCTCCAGCTGGCTACACTTCTAATAGTCTGTATCTGCTTAATAGTTACAGCCATACACTCTTAAACAAGAATAGGGCTCAAGAGAAGGCAGAGACCATCTCCTGGAAAATATTGTATTAAGCTTCCCAATACTGTGTAACATATTAAAATGTATTTTACTCTTCCCATCTCTCTGACCAAAATCTCTCAGGAGCAAGAACACTTCACAAACACTTCTATTCAACAAGTGGCCAGTGCTGACTCTACATCAAGTAGATTTATAAACAACCAATAATGTATTTTTACCAAGAGTGGAAATAGGAAAGTGTACTCCCAAGAAGGAGCTGTTGGCACATGATTCATAACAGCACACATTCAAAAACAGATTCATAGGTAGCTCTAATATGTCATGGTTTGTTTAAAGCACATTAACTATTACTTTCTACCTTCATATTAAAGAAAGCACCAATCTTGGTTCTTAAAAAAACCCAAATAATACCCTATTTTTTATCATGCTAGAGCAGAATGTTCCAGACAGGTATTACTCCTCATTTTTGCCACTGCTAGATCCAGTTAAAGCAGTAAAAGTAACTCCTGACAGTTAATCTATTCATTTTATATTTCCTTCTGAAGAAAGCCTAACACTAAGTTTTCCCTTTACTGTTCATGTTAATGTGCCATGACCCACTTGCTTAAATCCAACCTTGCAGCCATGGCTTCAAAGAGAACTAAGGAAATACAATAACCCATTTCCAACCCCAACGAAATTGGATGAATCTTAAGTACTAAGGGAAGGAGTAGAATACAGCAGAGAGCTTTTAGTTTTTGTTTTCATTGGAAGTGTAAACTTCCACATAGCAGTGAAAAGGCAATGTAGTTGCTACAGTTTTGTTTTAAAATTTTAAGTGCTGACTCCTCTTGCACTAGGTATTAAAATCACCCTTAATAGACATGCCCTGCACAGTTGTTCTTGTTTCATAAAGGATAACTTACCAGTGATAAGCCTGCAAGAATTCCCTCACAATAACTTGCTTACTGGCCTGGGATTTGAGCAGCTTCAGTAAATCTTGAGTGAAGCGCTTCACCTGAGCTCTGTGCGTTAGCGTTAACAAGCGCTTGGAACCCATGCCAAGAATCTGAAAGAAAATCAGATTTGGTCATTCACATCCAGCATCCTCAGTAAGAGGTATTTAAAAGCCAGTATTAGTATAGGTAGGCTAGAAAAATAATATAATAGAGACAACATCCGGAATGGCAGCCTCATGAAGCCACCCACTTTCTGTACTAAGAACTATCCTCTCAAGAAATTCAGTACTTCATCCATGAGTGCTATTGCAACTTCTGCACATCTGTATTGGTTATTTGAAAATTCTACAACCAACTGCTGTTCAAAGTTGTAAGCTAATGTGACCACAGCGGTTTTGTAATAAGGTCACACGACTTATTTCTCACAGAAATCCCTCCAAGCCACAGGCTACACATCTCAGCCCAACTCATGAGCACTCAGCATTTACAGTGCTCTTATGCTGCACACAGCACAATTAAAAACTTTTACCCAAGTGCCTGCCAGAGGTTAAAAGGAGCTTCTGACTTTATTCCTGAGGCTTATATGAAGAGTTAATTTTGCCAGAAGTTGTTTTGAAAGGGTGGGCACAGAAACAGCATCTCAAAAAAGAACACACCCACCAAGGTTCAGTCAACCATCTCTTTCAAGGGGCACTAGGTAATTGCCCAGCATCTATTCTACAATAGCAACCAGGAACTCAGATAGCTGCAGCTACAATTCTGGTCAAGATGGCCAGTACCACATCACTCACCTGCAGTACATGAGGCACTGCTTCCAGCAGCTCCATTAATTTGGAATAGCCATAGTCAGACACTCGGCATTGCTTTGCAAAGTGGTGGTGGTAGGTTGGGATGAATTTGCTGACAGGGATGACACAGGATGGTTGGCTTTTGAGCAGATCTATCACTTCTCGACTGAACTGAATGAGCTGGGGATTACCTACAGGGCTCTTGGAACGCAGAAGCCAAGGATCTACAAAGAAAAAAAATGGTATTACTGTACCTTTCACTAGTATTCTTCCACTAAACACTGCACTGTACTTAGGGATTGAAGCTACAGCATAGGAGAAAATAAGTATGAACATTCAAGCTGAAAGTTTCTCCTTATAAAAAGTTTGACAATTATACGTTTATTAGCAGAACTTATTAGTTTAACTTTTTAGCATAAAAAAATTAGTTCAGAGAAAAGGTTTTAAGCAGAAATATTTACCTGCAGTAGGAGGTGGTGGTTTGTTATGTATCCATTTGATAACTTTAATGCCATTTTGGGCAGTGGCAATGTTAACTCCAGGAACACAAGTAATCAGATGTTCTAAAGGAACACCACCTTGGCCTTCTGGCACCATTTCAAGATCACTGAACTCTGACATGTAACAATCAGGAAAACTTCGGAGGAAAAAAAGAAATCTTCCATTATACACTAAAATACCACTATAATAATTGTCCTAAAAACATCATTATTTTGAGACACTTCATGAGTTAAGAGATCTCAACAACTTACTGACACATTACAGAAATCTTCACAAAATGCATATTTTAAATAAGTGTGCTGTTTTTGCTAAACAAGAATTTTAAAAGTAATCACTTTATAGGGCATTAATTTGCTATAAAGGATATCCTTTTATGTAAGAACTGAGTTTATATCCAACTGGTAATTTCCATAAGGTTTTAAGTCTTCAACCTATCAGACCTTACTAAAAACATAAATTAAAATACTTTACCTTAGTAAAGGCACAGTACCCTCATGTGTCTGTAGAAGACTGTGAACTTGGGGAGCAAATGTCTTCAGAGACAAAACCACAAAAGGAATTCTGTAAGAATCTGGATCAAATTCATGTTCACTGCAAAAATAAGAGGTTCAAGTTTCTACGCTTACTCTACACACAGCTTTAACATAGTATCTGTGCTCACATAGACAGTAAACATAATACTACATGCATATAATATACTGCTACTAGTGACAATAGCACTTGTAGTACAGTACAAGCAACTTTCATCATGTTTTCCCCAGAAGTAATACAGCTACAGCAAATTTCCAGAAGTAACATTTAGAAGACCATATTTTTATTACCTATTAAAACTTTCAAATTAAATTTTAGCAGCACATACCAGACGAACACCTGATAACTCCTCTAGTAGCACAACCTGGCAACAGTTGAATTACACAAAAAACTTAATACATGGCTTCAGGAAACCTTCAGCTCACTATGAATCACTAAATGTAGCTGGAGGACAAAGAAGAATGATCAGCTACAATTACATAATGAAATTCAGGTAATAGAAGTCTCTAGTATGTATAACCTTCCTACATAACCAGAGGAATGCTGGGAACTTTCCAGCTTCCATTAAAGAAGTGTTCAAATCCTGGCAGCTGTGCTAAAACCCAATTCTCTTACCTGGGCACACTAACCCATGAGAACTGCCTAGAAAATTCACTGGCCCATCTCACTATTTTCTGCCTGACTTAATTCTTGTAAACATATGAGGAGTGACTAGAGCACACTATGAGAACATACACCTCGACTTTAATGTACCTGTACACTATAAATGCTGTTCAAATATTTGTAAGATTTATAGTATTTTATACACAGCTTACATAAAGTCTTTATTCAGGCAATGCTGCTTACAAACAGGCTCGTGATATTCCAACTCTTCAAATATTATTGGACTACAGTTTGCTGAGGAGCCGTCATGTGACTGTGAAGATCCCAAGGGACTCTGCCTGGCTTGGCTGCTGGGCAGGAGGCACACGAGCCTCCCACTTCCCTGGTCACGGACCGCCACGGTGTCCGTGAGTTTATACAAGTCTGAGACAATTAACTTACGGCCAAATCTAAAAGAGAAAGATTGAAACAAATGCACTTTATAAACACAGGTAAGGCAACGCTGTAATCTGCCTTTTGTTTAATGACCAGGAACATGCTAGAAACTATTCGATGCATAATGTTAAGGTAACTAACCTATTCATAGCAACGCAGAAGAATTAAGTAAAATACTGAAAGTAGAACCCTCTACAAAAAGCCAGTTTCACCATCATTGCCTCTGGATACAAAATATGCTACAACACCTAACAACAAAAATTCCTAACTCTCCACTCCACTACTCTAAGTCACTGCAAAAGTCACACATGATCAGATTTTTTTTTAGAAGCACCAGAGGGGAAACCACCAGGAACTTACTTTTTTTCATAGATTTCTGTGAATTTGAACACAGGCAAGCAACAAGCAGGTGCATCCTGCAGAATGGACATTGCTTCTGAGCTGTAAGAGACGTTTTGCAGCATTAGCATAAAATTAATCTGCTGTTATTAGACTCCAGACTAAATTAGAGATATTTACAGATGCAGTTTATGAACTATAAATGAAACAGGACAAACTGCATTCCCTTCTATTCCAGCACTATAAAAGTTGTCATTTTAGATCAGGGAGCGCAAGTAGTAACACTTCTGTTAATTCATCAGGTCATGTCTCTGAAGGAGTTGCATCTGACATAGGTGGTGCTAAGATCTGAGCACCTATAAAAAACATCAAAGCTGCAGAATTAGAAGTTATCAGCCTGGTCATTACATTACAAACTTTGAACAGGCAAGAATGAAATAAAGCTGTAAATTATACAATGGCAAGTAGTACATAATTGTAGAACATTCTACAGTCCAAGCACTAGTTTCATTCCCTGAATAACTGATGACAACTTTTTCCCTAATGCTTTCTTTCTGGAAGAAAAAAACTCACTTGTATTCTCACTAGCATCAGCACCCTAAGTTGTATCATATTTCACACAGCAAATGAAATGCTGTTGGTGTTTCCTTGATGTTCAACTGTGTACCCACCCTCAAAAACAAAATTCATACACACTTTCTTGGAAGAAAGAAGAAATAAAGATGCCCAATGCAATCTTAACTCAGCTGCACAAATTAAGTTAAAAGTATCAGTATTATGCAAGAATAGTAATGCAGCTATTAAACCCTCTCTTTAAGAGAGATCTAGAGTCTTCAGATGGAACTTAAAATATAAGCAGTGCACAAATGCTAAACTAAAAACCAGCCTAGCTGTATTTAACACATTTATCAAGTCATACAACAGATTTTTCTTCACTTCCCTATTATCCCTTTGAGCAGTATTTTAAATCATCTCTCAGCTACTAATACGTGCTAGGACAATTAAGAAGATACCAAAGTGTTTATTACCTAAGTAGAGAGAGTGATTTACTAGCAGCTCCCGTTGCTAATGAGACCTGGATCCTCTTACTGCCAATTTTGTATCTGTGCAGACTGTTGACAGCACTGATGGCTTCTTGCAGATTTTCCATCTGAACCATGGCCTTCAGCTGGTAGTCTGTGTGAGGACTGAGCTCCACACTTTTTACCTGAGAGGAAGAAAACACCTCATGCATTTACAGCAAAATATTAACCCAAGGCAAGTCACCACAGGAGCAGAGTCTTGCTTTGGCCAAGAGCCAAATACAACACAAAAGGGAAGGGAGTGATGAACCACAGCCATCAGGGCAATGCAAACAAGAGCCAAGTACAGTGATCCCAGACTAAGGCAAGTCGATGGTATTTCACTAACACAAGCATCATCTTCCCATGTAAAGATTATGCCAGAAAAATGTCATCCACAGATCAGACAGAAATAGGACCACTGACCTCACCTTCCATAATTGCTTTCTACCAATTCACACTTCCCCTGCTTTTGATCACTTCTGACTCAAAACAGTTTTTACTGTGATTTTTAAGCTGACATTAGGAATTCAGCTTTACAGCTTAAAAAGGTTGTCCTGTTAAAGCTTAAGTCTCATCCCTACACACTAATGAGCCACTTAGTAAGAATTTTATATACCAAACTGCAGAATACGAGACCTATGAAGACCACATACAAATTAAAAACCTAGTACAAGTGGTTATCTGGTCTTTTTAACGGAAAAAACCCCCCCACAATCCATCCTTGTAACAAAGTTTAAAAGTCCTGCTCCAGCACTCTTCTACTTCTGCTCACCTGAAGCTAAACCACAAACATGTCCATAAATACATAAACAGGAAGTATTTAAAAAACAGATTTAATAAAAACATTTGAGCCTTTACCTTGCCATGTCTTGAGAAGATTTCTTGTAAATTTTGCTGCAACTCTTTTCTGGACAATCTGTAATCTATGTTGCTGATCTGAATGTCTGCACCATTTGCAAAAGGATCAGGGCAGTCTGTACCAGTGGTATGATTCACTACATTAAATGTGAGTGGAGATGATCTATTTGAAAGATTGGGAGACATACTCCTGGGTAAAATAAAAACATTTATGAGCTTAAGTAACTGCACAATTCCAATATATACACCTCAAAATCAGGTAACAGACAAAGGTCTAGTGCACAAATACAGCACTTAAAAAGGATTTTCCCAGTACGTGTGTGCAGGCAAAACAAATTCCAGCACAAGCAAATCAGCTGTCAATAATCAATGTATATATATTGGTGAAGTCTCACTTCCCCTCCCAAGACAGACAGACACTTACCGAGATGACCAACAACTCTGAGACATCAGTAAAGGACTGAGTTGTCTTGAGGCCGTCAATTTACTGAAAGCAGATGGATAGCTGACCTGAAATACAGTTTCATCTTTATCTTTTTTATCTACAGGGGAATTGGTAATGCTCCTGGAAGCAGAGGTCTCTTTTCTATTTACAAATATATATAAGAAAAAGAAAAAACATTATGTTGCAGAATTTACATTAAAAAATACATAACTAACATAAACATCTTTATTTTTAAACATACTTCTGACTATTTTTGGAGGACAAGTCGCCTGCTCCCATTTTTTTGGTTGCCAGAGACACGGAAATTGCTGCATTGGAGTTACTCTGAGGAGAAGGAATTTGTTCTCTTAAACGTTCTTGCTGGTTTTCAGTATTTCTACTGATGTTCTTTGATTCAAGGCGGCACAGCTCCTATATGAAACAGAAAAAAGGCCAGCATAAAAGCACCAGACATCCCTTGCCAGAGGCTTTCTTTCTGATGGAAGGCTAGGTGACTGACCATTTTTTCTTACATAGCGTTTTCACTGGTATTTCATAACGAGGAATTTTTGATTTTCTGCAGCAGAAGACAGTAGACTGTCAATTAGTTGAAATGTTTTGCTACACTGTAGGTCTAACCCTACTTCTCCTTAAAACGAGCAAAACGGATCACTCTAGATGTTACTCGCCACCAGTGCAAAAGTCAAAAGCGGCTAGAATTTGAGAGCTAATATCAGCAGTATTTTCAATTTGAGAAAAACACGGCAGGGAGGGGGAACAACAACCACCCTCACATTAATTGTCTGCTTCCCAAGCAGATGAACATAGCTTTCATTCAGGAATGTCACCATCCATTAGTTATTCATTTAATAGGACTGACAAGTTAAAGCTGTAACAGAAGCAATCCTCAGAACACAAGGAAAAGCAAGAATAAGGAACAAGGTAGAACAACAATACCTGTAAACTTTTGACATTTGTGGGTTTGATGATAGATCCATGAATCTGGAATCCTCTCCCAGCAGAGCCTTTGGTACCAGCAGACTGATCATTTGAGTCTTTGTTGAGGAGGCACAGCTTTGTGTTCTTGTTAATTTTTTTGGGAGACTTGACCTTCTCAGTTCCCACAAAGCTGGAGCTTTTTGTTTCATTAAGTTCTTTGTTTTTGGGAGTGAAAGACACTACAATCCTGTTACCAAAAACATCTTCATTTTCCATTCGCTTCCGAGCCCGTTCTGCACTTTCCTGGTTTAAGAAGCGGAGAATTGCGCTGCTTCCAGAAATGCTCAGCACCTTCCCTCCACAGTTGTCTGACAAACGCCTCAGGCGATTGCTGACACTTTTGCTGTCTCTGTTTGTTGGCAGATTATAGACATATAACAGCGTATGACAAGCCTGTTAAAACGGAGGAAGATTTCAATCTGATTATGCCAGAATACTCTCTGGTTCAAACCCAGCAGTTTTAACACTGGTTCTGCTGACCATGCCCTCCTCCCACCACCCCCATCCCATCACCAAGTTATTCCTTTCACAGCACTCAATCTGTTTGGAAAACTCTCATACCAAGGTAGACCCTCAAACTTCCATCTCCAATATAATTTAAAGTTAGAATAGACTATGGAGTCCCTGATCAATGGATCAATACCTGACCAGTTCCCCAGATGAGAAAGCACCATTGTTAACCATCAAATAACCTATATATTCTATACATGCATGTGAAAACATAGGTCAGGAAGTTAGCTCCAAGAAAGAAAAAGTCATGAGTGCTGTACAAAGACACCACAACATATCCAGAGGGAATCACCAAGGAAGACAAAAACCCCAAGAAAAGACACAATCACTGAAAACTTAAGAAAGCATCACTAAGATGTCTTAACACACAACTAAGTTCTTATCCAAATTTTCTGCAAGGGAAGGAAAAGCATGTAAGGTGTATTATCTGGTAAAACAGTTATTGGTAAGGATGTGACTTTGCTATTTCACTTTTTAGTTAACTACTTTATAATTTTATTATTTCATTCTTTCTGCCTTAAAGCAGAAAGCAAACATTCACATGGTAGTAACTGAAATACAGACAGTGGCCAAATACACAGCAGACATCATTCCTCATCACAACTAACACATACATAATTTCAGCCTGCTCTCCTCCTAACTTACAACAAAAACTCCAATTTGAAACTTGGAAATGTCTGTTGCATCAAGAATTAAAATCTTTACCGGCATTTTCAGTGGTAACCTTGGTGGCAAGTCTGAAATAAATTCTTCAAAACAAATAAGTTCATGGGCATGATGTAAGAGTGCTTCTGAAGCTTGGTTTTTATGTACCAAAATTATTCTGAAACCATGTCGATGTCTCAGGTCACTCAGTTCCAAAGCAAAGTTTACATCCGCTGGAGGGAAAAAAATTAAATAGGCAACGAAACACTTGAAAAATCTGAAAAATCTAATTGAAGAAACAAAACCACAAATCTCACTCAAGTTCTGTTTATCAGTGGAAATTTCCAATGAAAAAACACCACCAGCTACAAGGCTTCTCAGACATCATTTAAAATCAGCAGTTCACATTCAGTCTCAAGACAAGGGCTTCCTTTTAACTGCAGCTTGCAGCAATTCATCAGCAGGGCATTGGAATGGTACTGGATATTTCTATAGCAAGCATTTGTTTAGCTTTAGGGAGAAACCCAAGGCCATCACGTGGCAATTCAATAGTTGAGTGGATTGCAGATTTAACTGTATAATATGCTGCTATGAGAATTAAAAACAAATACATTTTGCTCAGAACATAAATACAACTCCATGTGTTTTAATTTAGGAGCTTCCTGCTGAAGCTAACTTTAAACAGTAGTCAGACACGTACCTACTGACACTCAAAAAGGCATCAAATCATAACAGTGACTAAGCTGAGCCAAGTTCTCATCTTACTCTTCCTGCTTTTCCTCTGCTGCCACTGACATTAAGAATTCTTCAGCAGTTCAGTTAAAGCTGGTTCTAAACACCACCCTTGGAAATCAAAATAGCGTCATATGCAAAAATACTATGGGAGAGAGGAACTGAAGCCAGCACTGTAGCTGAGTATCACAAACACTTACTTGACACAAGAACCACAGTGGCAGGTGCAGTGTGTGTATCAGCAAATCTCCTCAGACTCTGCCTGAGTTTGTCATCAGCAGCATTCTTGGCTGTAGCATTGATGTGTGCAACAGTCACCTGTGGAAATACATAGACACACTGAAGAAAGGCTTCAATGTGAACTGTGCTTACTTCAACGGAATTTTTAAAAAAAATTAAAATACAAGCTCTTGCATGCACTTTTAATTTAGGTAAATTAACACACGCATGCATGAAATGGAACATGCAGGGATCAAAAACTGTTCTGTGAGCACAAAACTTCAACCCTACTTGTTCAGCAATGTCTTTGGGGTGACTTCCGCTGTTCTGTTTAAAGAATCCCAATTCATAGACCTCAAAAACATGACAAAAAACTGTCAACCTGTTATCATATCTGCAATTTAGAGGGTGGTAATTTCTGACATAGAAACCAGCACAAAAAGTTAAAAAAAAATATGAAGAAACATAAGGTATTGACGGAAAATACATGTAGTGTTAAAGGTGCTCCAATCAATACCACTAATCTACAGGTGTCCTCACCAATCAGCAGAGTATTCACTAACAAAGTAAAAAAGTTAAATTCACAGAATCATAGTTCTTTTAGGTTAATCAGTCACAGATTTGAAGGATAACCAACTCCACTACCACATTCTACTGGATGAGATTCACTCCTGTGAACACTAAAACTAAAGTTAAACCAGTTACCTACAGATAACAGAATGCAGATTCACTTTTAAAAAATATCACAGCAGGAAAAAAAAAGAAATCAATGTTAGAGACCCCACCCATAAACTAAACATGCACTAAACCCACAGAAGTGAACAAAGCTTTCATGAACGTGAATCACTCTTGGCACACTCAAAGTACACAAATTCTCAAGCAAGAACACCATGCTGATGCTGATTGGATACCTGGCAGTTGTTTAGCTCCTGAATGACTTCTTTGTTTTCTTTACTAATGTCACACACACAGATGAATTCTGCCTCTCTGTGACCTTTAAAAAATTTCTCACGAATCCTCTGCACAACTGCTATAGCTGAACGGCCAGTGGGAACTGAACAGTTTTCAATATCCCAGAAAACTCCAATGGGGGGCAAGTTTTCCAGAACTTGGCCTGTTATTGCAACTTCCGGGGACCCTGTGCAGGTGGAAGAACACAGCTTATTTTTATCTCCAAATACTGAAAATGCTAAACCTAGCATACTATGCTAGACATGGGAAGCCTTATGAACAACACGCCCAGGAATGCAAGTTCAGTTTTACTTTCTCAAGGAATCCAACAAACCATGAGTCTTAAACAGATATTTAGTCACTATCAAATTCGGATGAAGATGCAAGACAACTATGACTTCACTTTCAAGCTCTCAAACAATCAAGTAACGTATTTAAAAAATTACAAATGTCACAAAATCTTTCTGAAGTTGTGTAACACTTGGTGCTGTATCAGTAACAGAAGCAAAACATGGAAACTGTTCAAATTTACATTGTGGATTAGCTAAGAAACCTAAACAAAACTGGATGAGATGACCAGCATCGTGATGGCGATTACAGAAAATTAAGGCAGTATACAACTAACACAAAGGTATCCTACAGCTCAGGAGAGGGAGCTTAAGAGTTTTTGCTACTGCAGGCCAAGCTGGTGTTTCAGCACTCTGAAAATCTATTTAAATTTGAAGTAACATTATACAGCCAACTCTGTCCCCACAAAACAACTTGAAAAGAAACACAAGGAATGACACAGAATCCTCACAGTTCAAGAATAAGCTACAAATTAATGTTACCTGAGACTTTAAAATAAGGCACACCAGACAATCATATTTGTTTGTGTGTATGTTGATTAGTCACACAAAAGATTCACTGGAATTGCATTTTGTAAAGACATTTGATTGGGGTGTATCACCTTAAAAACCTTAAAATGGATGTAGTTTTAAAGTAACAGTAAAACTATCAATTTCTCAATATTCTGTGACTTTTTAAAAAGTTTGTAACTTTTATACTAGATACAATTTTGTAATTGAAGCAGTACTAACACTGTAGAAAGGCCATGCAATTATTTCACACAGTATTTTCCTCTAAAGAGCACTTGAGAAAGCTATACTGTAATTATAAATGTTACATCTTCACTGCATATGGAGTGACAACAGACACTAGACTATGAAAATGCTTTTCAAATATGGCTGAAGATAATTTCTTTATACATCACCAGAACAAAATAGCTTCCAAGTCTGCAGAATTTCTTTTTCTAGTTCTTAAAACAGTAAAAACAATAATAGTAAAATCAAAACTCTAGGCAAACAATACAGTAAGTTAACTAAGTAGTCAAAACACGTAAAACCAAGTGATGAATTTTCAAGAGAGACAAGATTTTTTTTACTGTTTAGTCTTTTATGACTTTATAGAAGTTTGCAGGTAACAGTGCAATTTAATAGAACTCTTGCTGTGCCACAGTATCTAAAAGGAGAACATCAACTAAACGGAAGTTTCAAACAAACGTGGTTTACCATATTTCTGTGGTGATTTGCCAAGGCTGCTTGCCAGTATCAAACTCTTCTCATTTCCTGTTCCTTTGGTTCCACAGCCATTACAGATTGGGATAGGAACAGGTGCAGTCTGTGCACTTGGAGGAGGAATATTTGGCCAGATTTTAGCAGCATCAACTAGGCTGTTTCTGGTTGGCTGTTGGGACAATTTTTCAGAACACATGTTCATTTAGTATACAAAATTAACACATGCTAATCCATGCTAGAAACACTCAGTTTCCCTTCTGCAACAAACGCCAGTTCAGATGTACTCTATAACGCTAATTAACAACAGTATGATGGCATGAAGGAAGCTTCTGTCCTTCTATCCCAGCATATTCAGCTTTAGATTTCCAAAGCAAGGAAAGATTCTACTAAACTCAACATACCAAGACATGCCAACTTTAGGTAGTACAAACATGTATCCTTTAAAAAATACAAACAACAACACCCAGTCAGAGACCTAGTATGCAAAACCTGCACATGAAGAGTAGAAGGTGTGATGGTAACTCCAAATATACTGAATTCACCATTTAGTTCATTAAAATGACATTTCACTTTTGTATTGGAAACTCAAACTTAGACGTTTAAGTAACACATCCTGCAAAATTGAGTATATTATTTCACTAGAAATTCCTGGTAATGTTCAAGCAGAGTTCTAACAAGTTCTAAATTTTACTAAATTGGTACTAAAGTATAAATTACAAATTTGGGAAGACCTATCCAACCAAACCATCTAATTCATGTTCAAACCAAGACTAGAATAGCCTTGTAGCATAAGATGTATCACCTGACTTACAAATAGCTCTTTATTGATCAGCTGCCCAAGGGTACATCTTAAGTGTTGTTAGCCTTTTCTCAGAGTCCCTACTATGGAACAGTTTAATTGGAGCTGTAAAGAAGAGATGACTGGATTTGAAAGAAGTTAAAACACCACTTGAGTACATTAAAGATCCCCTGTAGGTTGAACATTGTGACAGCTCTTTTGTCTTCCTATTGCACCGAATGTTACCTCAGAAAAGAGCTCAGCTTCAAAAAGGCTGTCTGGTACATTTGGACTGTGCATCACCAACTGGGGGGATGCAAGCTGCACCTACAGGAGCTGGTGTTTTGCTCAAGTTACACAATTTCAACATGAACCACATACCACAGTAAGGAACGAGAAACGCGGGCTGTACAAACCTTGCTCAAGCAGTCAGTGCAGTAGTGAGAGCCCTTCAGACACACGGGAGGCGCCACGTTTAGGTGCAGAGGGTTGGCGCACACGCGTGACGTCAGCTCCGACTGTGCAATGTGCTCATCCAAGTGCCCCGCGGCCCCACTCGTGAACTCGGGACAGGGGAAATAGCCAGAAGACGGGCAGCTCTGCAGGGCTGGGAACTGATGCAGTTTGTGCACGTTACTGTGACAGGGCTGGAAATGGAGTTTTCCACAACAGGCCAGATGCTGACAGGAAGATACACTGTTTTCTACGCACATGCCAGAGAACTCACTGGAAATTCCTGCTAAATTGCTTCTAGCTGAAGGGTTCTTCAGTGAAGATGCAGACTGATAAGCAAATCCTGACCCTACTTGACAAGTTATTGTCCCAGTGCTTTTTGAGTCTAATATTGTGCCAGGGTGAATCAGGTTCCCACCACCACCACCACCACAGTGCATTTGCGGAGTACAAGAAGAGTCAGAGCCATGAGCACAGCAGCTTACTTTGGGGCCAGGGGAAAGCTGTAATTGCTGTTGCTGAAGAGGATGAACATCAGGAAGCGGCACTGCTGGAAACAATTTAGAGTGAGGAGATGCAGCATCCTTCAATTCTACAGCAGCTTTCTTGCTCTCCATGTAATCTTTCTGGAAAATGAAAGCACAGTTACATTCACATACATTAATAAAATAATAATTTTATAGGGTAAAAAGCACGTATTTTTAGACTATTACATTTTTACATTTAAATTTTACATTTAAAGTGCTATCCTTATGACTACTATTACCTTACTGACTGAACACATAAAATATTAAAAGAACCACGTCAGTTATGTGTGCCAGCCTTAGGTATACTGGTATCAGTGGATTTTGGAAGCAACAAACCCAAAGAGCTATACACCAAATAGCAATGAGTCCATAAAACAGAATCATAAAAGCAGAAAACTGTTAGGCTAAGGCTGAGAGGATCCTTACTTCTTGTAAGAACAAACACAGATGGATGTGACAAAGCTTCGCAATTTGCAGATACATAAGTAATATTTTAGTTTGAATAAAGATTTTTAAGTTGTATTAAAATTCTGAAAGTAATTTATTAAAAGAGTATGACAAATAAACTAGAAATTACATCAAGCAGGTAATATAGCAGAGGGCAAAGAAGGCTAAAGTTTTACAACAACTAAGTGGTTTTTGTCTACTCTGATTTAAGATATCAAGATGTACAGACAAAGGCACAGACGAAGTTTTTACAAACGCCAGGAGTGAAAACCAAGCAAGGTTAAAAGAAGCACAGAATACTCAAGGTCAGTAGAGGTAACCTGCACAAAACACTGCTACGAAACTTTTGAACAACTTTTATTTTCCAAATTGAATTTAATGCATTTTCTACTACACATGAATGAATAATTAATTACTCAACTTGAAAACCATTCCTCTCTACTTGATGCTACATCTCATGAAGATAAACTCTACCAAAAATCTGTCTGGAACTCATTTATATACCAAATTCCAGATTTTATGGCAGCTCTCTTCCTAACCCCCAACACATGAAAACAGCAACATGCTCATCCATTTCTCCTATGCCTTTACTTAAAGTCAGATTAAATGTGTCTGAATGAGTGTTACTTAACAGTTGGAGCTAACTTGCTCAAGTACCTAATTGTGTTATACTACTCCTTCTAATCCTTAGCCCTTTGCATCTTAAATATATAGAATTATGTACATTACAGAAAAGGAACGTTTAAAGAAATGGAAACAAGGAGTAAGTAAGACATTGTGAAGAACAGTATCCACAACTGCTGTAACTACTATACAATAATAATTCAGAGAACTATATTTGCCTCCAAACTAAACAGATAAACTGGAAGCATGACCTCCCTACTCTACTCTTCAACAGTAACTTGGCAGAGCTCTCCAGAAGCTCCTTACACACCTTTTAGGCAGCCAGTTGCATTATCCCAGACAGCTGTGGCAAGTAAAGCCTGACAAGCAAAGCAACTTGCCTGTTCTCACCAACACTGGTGTGAGTGCTGTGAGCACAACTGAAGGCCTTAAACGCCCAGGCAGATTTTGTACTTACCTCAGTAACTGCTGCCTCCTCTTCCTTCCCTCTCCACTCCCCCTTTAGTCAGTAACACCACTGGAGTCAGCCAGCCACCCCTCTGCTCTGGGAGCCCAACTATACTCTTAGGGAAGGCAGAAATTACCGTTTTCGCACTACAAGGCAAAGCCTTCTCAGCAGCAGAAAAGCAATTAGAAAGTTTCCAGAGCCATGGTTTAGCATCATTCTCTTGTCTCTGAAGCCATCCCAACGATCTATTGCAGAGGTTCTCCGTCCTGTTTCCTTCCATCATACAGCCAAACAAAAAGGTTCAACATCCTTTCATCCCCCCTTCCTTTCATTCTTCCCACCTGCTAAAGGGAAAAAAAACCACAAAAAAACATACTTTAAAAAACTTTCAAGGCAAGACAGAAAAACTGTGGTGATCTTAAGAATTCCACTACTGCTCCATCAGTGAACCTGCATCATTTATGTTAAATTTAATTATGCCTATGACCAAGGCCTTGACTAGCCTTTTTAATACAGGAATGTTCCTCGTGACCTGCAGCACAGAAGAACCAGCCTGAGGGAAACACCTTGAAGTCCACGGCATTAGCTGGAGTCACACAGCTACTAACATGAAAGAGTAGTCTCAAACGTTCAGCGCACTCTCCTAGAAAGACAAGAGCAACTCAACTGTAAATACACAACAGGTGCAACTGAACTCAGCTGAAAGAATTGAGCTGTATAGTCACTGTTTTTCCACCGGCTAAGAAAACCTATACACAACACAGCTCTATTAAGCACACAGTATTTAGCATTTAAACAGAGCTTCAAATTATTAAAATAATTTACAAATACTTCTGCTCGTTCTCAAGCTGCCCCACTGTACATCAATTTAGCTTTACAGAACCACAAAGCAGCAAAGCAACCTAAGGCTCAGTACGAGAAAAACTATGGTTAGCAGTGAAGTCTTCTTACCCTCCAACTACGTGCTGCATTCATTAGATTACACTCCTTCAGGTTCTTTTATATTTAGTCTTCAACACAAGAACCATAGAACACATTACATAGCACTACATTTATCTCTGCATTGTTTTTAACCCCAAAAGAAGTTTCACTCTTTTTTTTAAGCAGAAATGCTTATTCACGCGAATCCTAGCTATCCGAAAATTATGCTGTATACAGTATCAAGTTCATCCAGTTCTACAACTCCAGAGTACGTTACTCTTGAATGTGTCTGACAGCACCGGTTAATTTCGGAATTAAAACGGCAACTGAAAGGAGTTAGCGTAACATTAACCACACAAGCCCGTGGTTCTCCCTCTGCGTCCCGAGGCGCTTTTAGACGGACCCTTCCCCACGCCACCCCACCGGCCCCAGACCGCCGCCGGGCTCCGGCTGCCCGGGGCCGAGGCCGCCGCAGCTCCGGCCGCAGGACAGGACGGGCCGTGCCGGGCCGGTCCTTCGCTCCCGCAGCAGCCCCGCGCTGTCAGGGGCCCGGCTGTGCCCCCCTGCCCGCCTCACCTGCGCCAGCCCCGCCGCCCCGCGCCCGCCGCTGCCGCGGCCCCGCCGGCCCTTTGTTGTCCTCCCTCCTCCCGCTCCGCTCCTTCTGCCGTCAGGCGCCGCCGCGCGCCGCCAAGCAGCGCACTGCCGCAAAGCCGGCCGTCGTAACGCCCCGCGCCCGCCTCCTTTAAAGCGGCGGCCTTGAGGCGGGCCCGGAGCGGTGTGAGGGGGGTTAAAACGCACAAAAACACCACAGTAACTGTCAGGATTGAAGCCATAACATGAATGTGTAAAAGTGTCTGCAGGGAGGGCTCAGAGCACGGACCAGGCTCTGCTCTCTGGGGCCCAGCAATGGGACCAGAGGAACGGGCAGGAACTGATGCCCAGGAAGTTCCACCTGAACACGAGGAAGAACTTCTTCACTGTGAGTGACTGAGCCCTGGGACAGATTGTCCAGAGAGGCTGTGGAGTCTCCCTCTCTGGAGATACTCCAGAACCAGGGAGGTGGGACCAGGTTGATCCCCTGTGGTCCCTTCCAGGCTGACCCATTCCGTGGTTCTGTGACAGCGAGGTGTTGGAGCAATGGAGGAATGCAGAGTATCAAGTTGATATATATCCCAGGAACAGAACACTACAAATCCTTATTTCCTTGACAACTAATTGTGTAAATAGATCCAAGCAGAAACGAATAGAGTGTAGGGTTAAATAACAACTTGGTGGCAGCTGATAGGATGAAATATAACCTCAAATTACTTTAAGTGATTATAATGCTAAAAAAAAAATCCTCGACTTAAAATAAAAATGACATGGCAAAACCCAAAACGTCAGGGTGTTATCAGCACCATTAGCATTTGGAATCCAAAACACAGCACTGTACCAGCTGCTGAGAAGAAATTAACCCTATCCCAGCTGAAACCAGGACAGTGACCAATCCCCTGTTTCTGTATCATTCTTTCTTTGTTACCATTTTCTATAAAAGACTGTGTGGTTTCCTGAAAGGTGCACCACCTGTGTTAGATGCCTGACACCCTGTTCTGCAGAATGGTAACAAAATCGAGTATTTTGACTCACTGTTGCTTGGCTCTTGCACACTGGATGAAAGAACAATGGGATAAGAAAAGGGGTCTCCAGGAAATCCCATGGAGTGGCCTGGCCACCCAGCAGGTACTTGAGCAGGTGTAGTCATGGCTCAAGCGTGTTAGGCAATAAGGAAATTACCAGGATGCTGAATTGGGCTCTTACAAGTAACAATTCTGAACACGCTGCACAGAATTTAAGGTTTCACTTAGAACTTAATTCACACACAAAAAAGTCTGGGTAGATTGTCAGGGACATGCACTTTCAAGTGTTTTTAGGAGCCTCTTGCCTTGAAGGCAGTTTATAGTCTCAAGCCCAAGGACAGCAGTTAAATGTCAATACAGTTCAGAAATCTTCTGTTTGCTTATTTTAACAAACATGTCTGACCTGTCTGTACTTTCTCTGGATGCCTTGGGCATCATTAGCTATTCCCCAAGTAAGATGTACACAGCTTGAAAATATAAAGCAATTACTGGCTAACAAAAAAAGAGCAGCCTCTAAGAACTCACTGGGTTAGGCATTAGTGTGTCCCCACCCCTTGACAAAACACCTGAAGTCTGCTGGCCAAAGAAGCATCAAGAAAGCTGTGGGCATCCACTCATCATTCATTGGGCCTGTTGATGTGGTGACACTGGCAACTCACTAGAGATAACTGGGCTTTGCTCACTTTAGGACTGTATAACTTTCCACATTGATATTTTTCCTCTTGAATCCTTGTGCTGCTAATAGTCCTTGTCTCAATAACCCTACCTTTAATTCTAATCTTCCTGTTCTTGCCTTTCTGCAATCATGGCTCTGTCTCACAGTTCAACAGCTCTCTCGGAAGGCTGGGTCAAAGTCATGCAGCCAATCCATGCCATCCAGGCTGGGCTTGCTGCTCAGGTGGTGGCTGAGCTCCTCAAGGAGAGAGGTTAGTGACAGCACAGGGTGGGGATCTGTTTTTTGGTGCCTCAGTATCTTTTGATCATAATTGTAATATTAGCCTAAGCTGGAATTTACTTGCACCTTTGCCTAAGAGGCTGCAGCCAGCAGCAAGGAGAAACCCTGGTGACAATGCTCAGAGCCACCGCCAGGCTTGCCAGGGCCACCGGGGGTGTCACTGCTGTGTGCCAAGGCCGAGGGAGCTGCTGTGTTCTGCTCTGCTTAATAAACCAGCTCTATTAATGAGCATTTGACAGTTTCATAAAAAATGTGTCAGTTCAAGATATCAGAAGGTTTTTAAAGTAGTGAGAATCTGTTTCTTGCTAAAGCATGTGCAAATCTGATTCTACATATACAGACTGCAGAGAATTATATAACATCTTTGAAGAGACAGAAAAAATGTTTTATTAATGCCAAATACTTGCTTTTCATTGATAGCAATATTTCCATATGACATTCTAACACATTTGTCACATCTTGTTATGGGTGTCAGTAATCCATTTGAAAAAAATTAAAAAAGCAGTTCAATAATTTGTAATGACAATTGGTGAGCAGTTCCTGTTCCATCCTTAGAGTGGGTGGTGTGATGAGTTATTTAATTCTCTAAGAAAAGCAAATATTTTTTCCCAACAGAAACTTATTGCCAAAAGATAAGGTGTTACAACCTTACCAGAACTTACAGTGGATAAATTTTTGTCCACTTAGTTTTCATGGAAGAATCAGTGTGGCCTTCTCATTAAAATAACCAGCACACGAATCCTAGCACCACAAAGATCTGCCAGTTATTAATTATTAATCAGCAAACTAAAAATAAATGCATAAAATAATTTCTCCTCCTCTGCTAATTTTGAAATAGTCAAGTGTTCTCGTTCTTCTTGCAAACAAGGCAGTCACAGTGATTACAGTAACCTTTTTTAAAGAGTATTTATTGCTTGTGTACAGTAGTGCTTCTGGTAGTGCCTCTGAGCCCCTGGTATTTGTTAGGGTGCTGTTTCACTCTTTCAGAATTGGACGAGAGGCTAACAGCTTCCTCTGAAATCTCAGAATTTTTGCTGTGTTTTACAAGTATTTCAAGATGAGGAATTTTAAAAATACTTGGGTGTACCTTTGACATGATCTGTGTAGTCATACTGTCCTAAAAAATTTGCTTGAAGTGTTGGAGTAAAACTTGTGAGCGATGTATAATTTTTTTAATTACTGGGAACATACTACAACAGTATGTGGTTTATTTTCTGCAACTTATCCAATAATAAAAACATTCTTGAGTAATGACAGAACTGCAAATGCTATTAACCCAATTTTTTAAATACCTTATTTAGTTTTCTCTTCATAGTTGTATGATAGTTTGTCTCCATTTACTTCTGCTGAACATCTGACCTGAAAATATAGTTATTTTGCTGAATGCCTGACCAGAAAATAGGACAGTTTTGCTTCTCCTTTCAGTTAAAGTTATCTTAGTTATGGACAGATTCCTTCTAGTGTAATATTTATGGAAAAGCATCCATTGTCTTAGTTACAGTCCCAGCCTTGTTCTACAAAGCCTTTGGGAGAGGCATGTTTCCAGTTTAGACAACTCTTTTCAGAATCAGACTGTGCTCCAGGCCTGGTGTTTCATCACAGAGGTAAATGAAACTGGGACCGGGGCTCCTGCACGTGGGTGCCCATCAGCAGCAGTTTGGGGATCGCTGCCGGGGTGTGGGGCGATACTCGGTGACACATGGCCCTGCCTGTGCGGGCTGCTGTGATACACGTGTGATAATTTGTGTTGTTGTTTTGGCTCCGGAAACAAATGCCAGGCACCACTAATGAGCAAGCGTTTGTGTACGCGGTTGGTAGGAACACACCTGAGGCACTTGAGAAAGCCTCGGCGTACCTCGGTTCCCTTCCTATTGATCCTGCCTGCCAGGGCACGGCAAGGAATTTATGGGCTGCAGTGAGCGGCAGCTCTGCCCCATTGTCTGCGGGAGCTCGATTCCCCTGCGGATGTCAGCCGCTCCTTTTCTGGAATGATGACATCCTGCTGAGATGGAGATGAGTGGAAGTGTCTAATATTTCATAGACTGCGACACAGAAACCTGTCCTTGGTTGGGAAAAGGGCACTTTGGTCTAAAGATGGTGGGCTGGCATTAAAAATAGTTACGGGCGCTGTCTCGCTGCTTGCTTTTGCAGCAGAGGTCTTATGAATTGAGAAAGTAGAATTAATGTAAAGTTTTTCCTCTTTTAGACCATTTTAAAGGCAATCACGCCTTAAAAATTACGGCACGTACTGGTTTACATACTTAGCACCTCAGAAGATGGGGAGCCTTGTGCGTGTGACTGTAGGTCATTGAACATGGACGGGGGTGTTTTAGCGAGCCTGACGGGGGCCGGGAACAGGCATGGGAATAGGGCCGGGGGCCGGGGCCGGGGCCAGGAACGGGATCGGGATCGGGGTCGGGATCGGGGTCGGGAACGGCCGCGGCCGCCCCCCCCCGGCGCCTTTTGAAAGTCACCAAAGTTTCCGACGCGCGTCCCGGCGGCGCTGATTGGCGGAGCGCCCCGCACCACGTGATCGGCAGCCAATGGGGCGGCGGCGCCGGCCGGGCCGGGAGCGGCGGTGCGGGCGCGGCGGGAGCGCGGTGAGAGCCCGGTGCGGCCCGGGGGAGCGGGACACGGGACCCGGCACAGGGGACCTGGGACCCGGCCCGGCTGCGGCCTCGCGCGGACCTGAGCCTCCATCTGCTTCTGGAGTTGCTCGTGCGGGTGCTGGTGGGGCGGGGAGCAGAGCGTGGGAGCCGTGCCCGCTGGTTTAGCTCCCGCCCGGCTTCGTGCTTCGCATGGGAATGGGATCCGGGAGCCCTGCCTTGCTGACCCCTTGGCTTGCAGCTGGAACCATCAAGGTCAGGCGTTTCAGCGGGGAAGAGTGCTGAGTTTCCTTAGGAAGCACTAGAAAGTTGCAAGTATCGGAGCTGGACTGGTTACTGAGAAGAGGAGGGTTTTGCTGAATTCAGCCTTTTGGTAGAGAAGCCCCGGAGGAGGTGATAACTCTTTTCAGTGCTGGCTGTGGGATTCTGTAGTAATCCTGACGCTCCCGTGACCTCTCCCTTTTCTTTCTCTTTTGTGGCGATTTTCTTTTGTACTGCTTAAACAAAAGAAAACAGGCCCATGTATTACAGGAAGACCCTTTCAAGGGGAATATTTTAAGCAAGTCTAATTTCCATATGATGGGAAAGTTACTTCTCAGGAGCAAAGAGGTGGTTTGCTTTGGTTTACATTTAGGAAAAAAAAGTCTAATTGGAGCTTTATCATCTCTATCATGGATAATTCCGTAGTATTTGTGGTACTGTTTTACTTTTTTATTGTAATATGAGTTTCTTTGACTTGGACCATTAGGCATTGCTACAAAGGTAGGCCAGCATTGTTTACCAAGCTAAATGTTCTTTTGTGAAGAAAAAAGTTCAGTATCAGGGTTGTTTTGAGTCTTTTGTTCTAGGACTGAAACAATCTAAATTGAGGCCCTCATGAGTTTGGGTGAACTCAGACTCTGATTTCCAAATCGAAGTTCCTTCAATAATTTTGTGTGTGACTTTTCTTGATAGTTGTTTTTTTTCCTTAGGAGTTTTGCAATTCTGCTCTCACTGGTATGAAATTGTTTCCCGCAATATTTATCCTGTGGTGTTCTCATTGCAAAATTCCAGTCCCCACCCATGATCACTTCCACTTCCTGTGTGATGTGGAGGTTTGTAATGCCTGTGACCAGTGTTTGTGCTGCCTGCACTCAGGAAGTCTGGCCAGATGTCTCTTCTGGCTTCATGTGTGCAAAAACAAGCAAGATGCAGCCGGTACGTGCCTGTTACACACTCTGATTTATCTCCTTGTTTCTTCTACCTTTTCCAGTGTATAACAAAGCATTTCTAAAACCTCCTTCACCCCCCTTGCTCTCCCTGCTTTTGTAGTGAGCCCAGACAATGAGGAGTTCCTAATTAATTTCTCTTCAGGCCTTTTGCATATTGTCTCCCAAGTTGTTAAAAATTATGGGGAGAGGGCAGCAGGGGAAAACCAGTCATAGCCTTACCCTTTCTACAGGCAGTTTAACAAGACGTACATGGTTTTTGTTTGCACTCTTCTTAGACAAATTTCAGAAAAAAAGTTTAACAAAGCTTTAATACTTTGTCTCAGACTTGGAATTTTTCTTTTCAGTTTAAGTCTGTGTGTTTCCTCTTTGGTTAGTGTGAAAATCCCTGTGAGCTAAGATGTAGTGCAGGGAAGGAAACTAATAGGTCTTCCTTTTATGTTGCAGCAAAAAAAGTGCCTGTGGCACTGGACGGTAGCCACGTCTCTGGAATAAGTACAGGTCCACAGTCCTTCCGTGTATTTGCAGTTGAATAATTAATTTTAAATTATAAGTGCTATTTAGTAATGGTAACCATGAAGCAGAGTGAGCTCTTAATGGATGACATCCTCAGTGGGTCCATAATCTCACATTCACAAAGACATACCTGGAAGTGAAGGTACAGCACCTTTGTGCTGCTGTGAACGTTCACAGGGTTCTCTGAAAGTCTTATGGGTCGTATGGATCAGTTAAGGAAAGTCCTTCTGTATGCGGCCCTACAATCTTAAAAAATGCCACTTAGTACAGTCTTTTAGTTCTTCCAAAGTGCAGCAGAAAAACACAAGAGCTAGATAGTATCATATTCAAAATTTTGGGGCCGGTGGAAGCTGTCTTTTGGTTACAGAGGGTGGTTTGAAAGCTTTTCGGAGCAAGATGTCTTGCAGGTCATCTTTATGTTTCCTGAATTATTTTTGTTGACTGTCCAAACACAGATACTGGATTTATTATAATGCTTGTGTCAGAAAAAATCCTTTTTCGATTTTTTTCTTCACAAGTGTGCTGCAAGGATCGGTGTGTATGTACACAGTGCCTTGAGCAGGACTTGCTTATTAACATCAAAGACACTTTCAGTTCACTTAAAAATAACAGAGTAGGTGTGACGTAAAGTATCCTAGGTCAAGGATGTTAATTATGCTTGGTCATGATTTTCTTTTTAATGGGCAAGAATACTATTTAGAAAATCACTCCTCCTTACTCACACTCCTTTTCCTCTCTTTTTTTGCCCAGTGCATACTTCAGCCTTGAAACTTCATGGTGGAAATGTGTCAGTACATTATACAGTGCTTTTATTTGTTAGAAGGAACACTTCTAGCTTTGTCTAATGAACATTTTGTGTCAAACTCAATTGTAAAAACTAAGACTTAGTAACTTCTCTCCTGCCAACTCCCCTTTTAAATAACAGTGTAATTTCTGTGAGTGTGTAGCTGATACTGTGCACTGAGGTATGCGGGCACAGCCCCACTTAGCTGTGATGCTGCTTACTCCTTGCTCAATAATCTGATAATTACTTGGGCTGTGAAAGGGATTTGTGGCATTGCTTGGGTATGTAAGAATGGGGCTTCAGATTGCCAGACTACTTTTGAGTACTTTTGTGTGTAGTAGAGGTAAGAATACTTGGGTTTATCTCAGTAGAGTTATGAAATAGGTGGCTGTTAATCAATCCTGTTTGTACTAGATGATTTTTTGGAGAGGAAAGTCTCGACACAGGTTAAAGATGTTTTCTTCCGTAGAGTTCAGCAGATGTGCAGTGTATGCACATTTTCTTTAGCTGAGACATGCTGCTCAGAGGGTCTACTCCAGCGTTTTATGAGTATCATAAATAAGAGTTGAAGACAGGGCTGACATCTAAATGGTATTTGAAGGCTTCAGCTATCCCTTCTTTGTTCCATCAGAATTACCTCTAGGAAATACTTTGCTCAGCAGAACTGGAATTGAAACTTGGTAGAACTGTGTTTCATCAGTCATTAGTTTTCAGTGATATGGTTTTCTGACAACTGCCACTGTCATGAATTGTTCAATTCCACCTCTGCTCTTCTCGATCTTACTTGGTTTCTGTTAAGTTGATAATGTCTGAGTGGAGTCTTTGCCTCACCCAGGGCTGGACATGGGCAGATTATGCAGAACACTAGGTTTGGTGTTTCTCCATTGTCAAGACTAACTCATATGAAATATTTGCTACTGAGCGGTTAATAGAGTGTGTCATACGCATCACAGGGCATTTATTTAATTGTGGTGTTTAGATACTTAAGTCTTCAGGTGGGAGTGGCCAGCTTAAGGTTCTTGATTCCCTTGTGGCTCTTCCATGTGTCATTCCCATTTGGGACTATGTCCTGTGACTGGGTTTGTGCTGGCAGAGGGACAGCTGGATGGTCTGGATTGCTGCAGTCTTATCTGCATACCTAACCCAGCCAGTGGTATCCTGCTAAAACCTCTGGGGAGCTTTTACCCTCTCTTCTCCCGTGGCTCTCTGAGGTATCCAGATATATTGTAGCCATAAATGGATTTTGGTATTTCAGATTTAAAGTTGGGTAGCTTTGTCTGTGTTGACCTAGGAAGAAATTTTTCACGTGTCCAGCAGTTACGTCCATAAAAACCTTATGTGTTCCTGGAAATGTTAACTCAGGAAATCAGTATCTTGAGTACCTGATCTGTGTCTCTTTGAAGTTTCTCTTTAATTTGATGATAAGTGTCTTTAGGGTTGTTGAATTGCAGTGTGTTTGGAGCTGAAGTTGTGCCTGAGATGTCTTCTTTCCCTTGTGTTCTCTGTGCATTGGCACAGCTGCAGCTCAGGTTTGGGGTTTTGTGTAGTCAGAGGTGCTGAAGGTGCTCACAGCTGGGAGGGTGATGTAAGCCTGCAGCAGGTTTGGAAAACCTGGGTGAAAGTGACTTAGCAGGAATTCTTTCACATTTATGGTCTGTCTGACAGAGTCCTGTCAAGGCTGGTCTTTAGTTTGGTCTCCAGGTGAGTAGTGACTGTGTGGGAGGAGGGGTGTTCTGCTCTGCAGCAAGGAGGACTGAGGCTGCTCACTGCCTTAGTTCTTATGCTTGACCCTTTTAATTTTTCAGGGGGGAAAATGAAACAGGAGTTTTAGACTTTGAGGACTCACTATGGAAGACTCAGAAGGACGACACTTCAGCTCAGTGGAAGAGGAAACCAGATACTGGAAGGAGTTGGCTATGAAGTACAAGCAGTGGTAAGGCAGTGGCTTCATTCCTCCAAGTTGTTGGATAAGGTGCATAACACTGCATGCAAAGACACAGACCCTTCATTGCTGCTTGTTTGGCTTGCTGGAGGATTGTTTCAATAGAATTGTTCAAGAGTATGAAACATTTCCTTTCATCTTTCTCTCTGTTTCTCACTTTTTATTGCTAATCAATAATGACTTTGTTTATATTTCCAAATAAATAATAGAATTGAATAATGGAATAAATGTGTGATGGCAATGGACAATTGACAAACTAAAGAGATGCCACAGATCCTCAGCGCCTATAGTGTGAAGACAGATTCTGGGGTTTTTCTGTTTATTTGAACTTTTTTTATTCACCAGTTTGCTATGGGGTGACTTCCCATGCGTGGCAGAGAAACATTTGCATATGGTTCTCTCTTCCTGTTGAATACATACGTTGGAGAAGGGCATATAGCCTTCTATGTTCAAGAGCAGTGGTTTTTTTACCTCGAGTATACAAGAGATTTTTTTTTCTTTGTTCACTATGGTGAACTCTGTTGCTGGAATTTCTCTCTAGTGCTGAGAATACACAGGAGGAATTGCGTGAATTCCAAGAAGGGAGCCGAGAGTATGAAGCTGAACTGGAGACTCAGCTGCAACAAACAGAGTCCAGGAACAGAGACCTTCTGTCAGAAAACAACCGTCTGCGGATGGAGCTGGAGTCAGTGAAGGTAAGAGCTGGTGATGCTCATTGTGTGCACGTCCTCAGCACAGAGGTGAACGGGACAGGTGTTTGTAGACTCTGTTTGCCCTGTGGTGTCACACTCAGCATTACAAAGAAATTGAACAGAAGACTGCAGAAAGGAGAGTCTTGAAAAATAAAGAAATGCCAACCTGTTGTCTGCTTTGAGGATTCTGTGTTCCTTGGTAGCGTTCCTGGACCCCTGTTCACAGGTTGTGGCTGTGTGTCAGGATAGATTTCAGATGGGAGAAAATTGTCTACAGTAGAGTAGAGACTAAGTGTGAACACAAGATAGCTGCTGTTCTGTTCCTTCTTCCATCTATTTAGTGCTGTTGTTCATAACTTTCTTGCTGTCTGCATCATGCAGTCACAGATAATATTGCAGAACAATCGAAGTACAAACACTGCAGCTGTGTTTTTGCATTACGTGAGGAAACGCAGTTTTAAACCCTTTTTACATAGTTGTGTATTTATTATCTGACATTTCAGATCAGCTGGGAAGCAGCAGCTGGTGGGTAACACATAGAATTGAGAGTCATAAAACAGTTTCAGTCCTGGTTTTGTTATTGAATCTGTCTGTCCTTAGGGAAAAATGAGTTATCCTCTTTGCACTTGGTTAGCATTCTGTGAAACTAAGAACCAGCAGAAAGGCATTAACTTCCAGAACTATAAAATATAAAGGATACGAACTTACTGAGATGGGGCTTCTTAACACAGTGGCTTAAGAAACAGTGAAGCTATCTAGAGTATGAAGAGTGATGAGTGCCTCATTTCAGTCTCATCGAAGATGCTGCTAGTCCCCTGTGCTGATTGACAAGTTTAGGAAATACTGGTAAGTTCTCTTAAGTTTAGAAAAAAATTGTCACTGAAATTGATGTGACTTTTTAAAGTTTTATTTTAGACCTTTTGCTTACAGATGAGTTACAGTCACCCAAGAAATACTACACCATGTTTTGTAGGGCTAGGTCAATCTCTGTGGAAGCAGAGATTAATATAATTACACTCCTTCTACTCAATTGGATGCAGTAATGAGCTAATGGGAGTGTAGGTATTTGTATAAGTGATTAATCACCAGATAATCCAGGTTTGCAATGCCTTTTGTTTAAACTGTTGTCCAAATTACTGTCTTAAGGAAATACTCTTCCGTTCCAGGCAGATGTCCTGTCCCTCTAGCACCAATTTAGCCATTCCTTCCACTCCCTGCTTTTTGATAGCAAGACCTCCAAGACTTGTTTCATTGTACTTATGTTGCATTAATCCTTGTTATGCTTGTTGTAGCACCTTAGAAATATTAAATGTTGTGCATGGTGTATGGAATATTGGTCTGCTGTTCCATGTAGCCACATAAACCTATGGAGGCTGATGGGTTTGGGGAGAAGACAAAAGTTTGACAAAGATAAAACACATAGTTCACTTAATTGAGGAGTGTGTAGACTATTTTCTTTCTCTAGAGTAGCTGGGATGAGAGGAAGGGACAGTGAACCAGCCAAAACAGTGAAGAATGAAAATAGGAAGCAATACAGAGCCTCAAAAAGTGGAGGGTAGCCATATTTTAGAAAATCTGAAATTATTCTTCACAGTAGATAACTTTAGTAAAATATATTCTGCTTGAAATAAACCATTCAACAATTGGCTGTTCATGCAGCCTGAAAACTGCAGTAACAGCCTGCAGTGAAGGAACAGAGCCACCATTGAGGGCCAGATCAGCTGATAGTTTATTACAATTGGCTAAAAACAAAGACTCAGACCTTGCAGTTCTGGTCTTTTATCTGAATCAATTCAAGAGCAAAGCATTAATCTCATGAAGCTATTGAGCAGCAGTGTTAACTGAGCCCATCAAGGATTGGGATCTGCATCTAGGTCAACACCAGTGAACTTTGCCAGGCCCACACAGCTTGTGGCTCTGAGCTTACCAGCCCAGTGTGTGTGCTTGCTCCCCCTCTGAAATCAGAGCTCACACTACCTAAAAACTGATGGGAATAGTGCTTTGGAGGGTTAGTTTAGAGAGTCCTGAGAAACTAGTAGCAAGTAATCTGCCTCTTGGAGCTTAGAGGCTATTAACTGTATTTCAGAGATTTGGAATTACAGCAGTGTCACCACACTGCAATCAAATAAGGATTTCTTAGTTCAGGATGGATATCTCTTTCCCTCCTCCTTGTCTATGCATTTCATGTGCTAAAATAGCTGTTTTCGCATTCACGCTAGATTGCTTGCCATGGTTTTCAAATTCCAGTGCATGGATTTGTTTCCAGTGACTTCAAGTGTTTTGTACTTGAATTCTGTCGGGAGAACACTTCAGGACTGCTGCTTACACAGCAATCTTGGAGTTTCTAAAAAACCTCTGGCATGTTGAAGTGGTCTGGTAGCAAAGTGGTTGAGTATAAAGCACTGTAATAGTGTGCTGTGGAGCTTTCCCTGTCACATGCTGTGGAACTAACTCTGCCTTTAGTGGTAGTGCAGGAGAGAGAGATCTGATGTGCAAGCTAAGTCTTCCTCCCTGCCCATGCCTGTCTTACGTGTACGCTTGTATACATGGTGTACAGGGAGACAGTTTGGTTTAGGTTCACATCCAAAGTATAACTGTGCCTGAAATGTTCTGTGATCTAGAATTCTGAACCTGCTTTGGGCTAATAAAGCCACATGGGCAGTGCCGAATCTTGCTGATACCACAGCAGCGTGTAACGGTGTCACACTTGGATTTTTTTTTATTCTTGTTACTTTGGCTCCTAAATACTGCCTGACTTCAGACTAGGGTTGAAAATAAGTGACTTCTCTTGTGTCCTGCTTTGTGTATTGCTAAGAAACTGTGCTGAGTCAGGCTGTTGGGGAGAGGCAAGAAATTGCCGTGTGCTGTGAGTGTTGGGAACTGTTCCCCAGCACTTTTGTTTGATAAGGAGTGACAGGAAGAGCTCTTGTCTGCTGGCAGCCCAGAATTATGTGAGCAATTGAATTTGTTGGCATTTTATCATATGTAAAGTGGTGTTTCTCAAAAAACTTCAGAGCATCTGTCTCTGCCTTTCAAGGGGCTCAGACAGTGCTGCAGAAAGAGAACATCTGTTGCTAAGTACCTGATGTGCTGTTTGATTTGCCTTTGGGTAGGAAAAGATCGAAATGCAGCATTCAGAAGGATACAGGCAAATCTCTGCACTGGAAGATGACTTGGCACAGACAAGAGCTATTAAAGAGCAGCTTCAGAAATACATTCGAGAACTCGAGCAAGAAAATGATGACTTGGAAAGAGCAAAAAGGTGATCTCCTTTTTGTGAGTTTTTTTTCCCACCTTTATTCTGTCCTGTGAGCATGGTGTCACTGAGCTGTTTGTGACACTGTACTCATTAGCATTGCCATTCTGAACTATCACTTGTGTGATGATTGTGTTGAAGAGATTGGTTGCAGATGGGCAATGTGATAAATTTTTTTTACCTCTTCCACTCCCCTGACTGCACTCTTTCATATCTTACAAGCTAAAATAAAAAATAATAATAAAACAAAGTAAACCAAACAAAAATGCAACGGTATCCATTTTCTTGTGAGAGAGGGAGTCCTCGATGTGCTTGAGCAATTTGGTAGTGACACCTAATGCACTCTTTTTCAGAGCCACTATAATGTCTCTGGAGGATTTTGAACAGCGTTTAAACCAGGCTATTGAAAGAAATGCTTTTCTGGAGAGTGAGCTGGATGAGAAGGAAAACCTTCAGGAGTCTGTGCAGCGCTTGAAAGATGAAGCCAGAGGTTAGACAGAAGTTATTTGTATCTTTTCCTTTCTCTCCCGCTGCCTTGTAGCTGTTCAGTCCTCTCCATATGCCTTAGAGCTGGGCTTTTAAGTTTGCTTTTTTAAAACCTGCTATCTGAAATATAGAAACAAGTAAGGAAACTTAAGAATGTTCTGCCCCACTCCTTGAACTCCTGACCTTGTTCCAGAGCACTCACAGAAACAAAAGTCTGTTCCAGCCTTCTCCTTATCAGGGCTTTAGGGAGTTGAGAGGAGCCAGTCCAGCTGGGGCATGTGCTGGTGTGGGTTCCTGTAACCCATGAAGGTCAGCTTTAATATGCATTAAGCTCATTGTTTCCTGGCCTGTGGAAAGTGGAGTCAGTGAAGCACAAATGGGGAAGTAAAACAGGAGGGCTGTGACTGACTTCTGGTTTCCTTGGAATGCACTGGCTTTTTGCTATCTGTCAATAAGGCTGGGTGATAAGAGAGAGACCCTGGAGCTGGATAAGCATCTGTTTTCAGGTCTTGGATTCTGTGCCCTTGAATGATATCCATAAGCTACAGCCAGGCTGTGGGACAGAAGTGATCTGTCCCTTGGCTAGATAATGATGTGGCTTCCACCTGGCCTCAGCTCAAGTTTCCTTCATGTGGGAAACAGGATAGGAAAGGGTACAACAGGTAGGATCTCAACCTTGCAGGAAGCCAGAATGTAGCCAAGGTGTGCCAAGTTGCCAAGCCTCAGACTTGATGCGCCTCTGCTTACCAGCCTGTAACATTTGGAAAGGAGTTAATTCCTGTCTGAAGAGGAGCCTCGTGAAAGGGTTTGAAAATGAAAGCCAGATAATAGCAACTGAACTCTAAAACATCTTGAGCCACAATCCTAGAAAGGCCTTTAGTTATCTGGATTTTGAAGATATGCCTGGATTAATCTTCTACAAGGATAAGTGACTTTACCTCACCTCCATGAGGAGAAAAATCTTTTGAGCGAAAGATAACCTCCTGTTTTTATCTTGGCGGCTACATACCCCCAACACTTGCTTTGTGTTGCTTTCTTCACAGATCTACGACAAGAGCTTGCAGTGCAGCAGAAACAGGAGAAACCCAAAACACCAATGAGAGCTCCCCTGGAAGCAGAAAGAACAGACACTGCAGTTCAGGCCTCCTTATCTGTGCCCTCGACACCCGCAATGCGTCGGACACCCATCAGCATACCCACCCCTGGGACATTTAGGAGAGGTGACTGGCAGGGAACCGGCTCAGAAATACTATTTGATGCTCTTGTTTTTGCTATAGTTTGCTCTCTTCTTTTCATTCCTCATTTAGCCACAGAGTTGAGTGTATGGTGTAGTGTAAATACACCTAAATCCAATCACCCTGGTTTCTGTATTCATAGACTGGAATTTTTTTGACTTTATTCATAGTCTGTTCATTTCCAATTGACTTGAACTGTCTGGTAATAATGAGGGATAAGATGAGCTGTTGGGACTTTAGTATTAGTTCACAACTGTCCCAGAGATGTTGGTCTAATTTAGGGGAAAGGTTTTAAAAACCTGCGTGATCTTTAATCGTGTTCCTTGAATCATCTTCTCTAAGAGAGTAGGGTGAATTTTTTTTTTTCGTTTTCTTTTCATGAGTAACATATCCTTCTTTAACCTGCCCTGCAGGTCTTGAGGACAGTTATGGTGCAACCCCTCTCACACCAGCTGCAAGAATATCTGCACTTAGTATTGTGGGAGACTTGCTGCGAAAAGTGGGGGTGAGTGATTACCTGCCAGGCAGTGCTCTTGGAAAGCTGGAGCTGTTGGAAACTGCAGCCAGCACCACTTATGCTGCTGTTCAGGGGAGACTGGAAAGAGTCTCTTGGCCCCAGGTTAGCTAAGCGTGGCCTTGGGATTGGTTTGGACTTCAAACGTTTCTGACCAACCCCCAGATAAAATGGACCGTGCTTATTTTTCTAAGTTCTAATCCAGATGGGGATAAGATCTCCCTCTGCAAATTTCTGGAAGTGCACGTGCAGAAAAAATAAGTTAGCATGAGTAAATTGAGAAGGGATCTGTTCCAATGAAAGGCAGAGAAGTTAGCAGGCTGGTGCCTGCTGTCCAAAAGGCTTCTGGTGAAGTTTGCCTTAAGAGACCAGTAGTCTTTGGAGCAAGGCCTAATGTCCTGCTAAGCTGTAGTTTGATATTTAAGGTAGTGCTGATGCTGGGGAAGTTATCCCATTACTTGTGTTTCATTCCTTATGCCTCAGTGCTGTGTTGTTACAAGCATTTGTATGACTCTTTGGTGGGCTGAGCTGCACAACTGGTACAGCCAAAAAGTAACTCAATAAAGGTGGAGTGATCTAGAATGGGAGCATGTGATGGAGCACAGAATATATGTCCCTCTGGTGTACCATGATAATACATGTCCAGGGAAGCAAATAGCTCAAATGAACGTTTAGTAATCTAAAAAGTGATGCCTGTAAGAAAGATGTAAAAATCTCCCGGAGGAAAGTGAAGATTTTGTGTTCCTGCTGGTGAAGAGCATCAGGTCCCTAGAGAAACAGAGATTCAGCTTTAGAGAGATGATTGTCTTCATCTCTTTGCAAATTTAGTACTCATGTGGCACTGGTGTCTAGCAGGTTCCTCTACTGGACAACTCACTCTTAAAGAAAGAAAAAAAAACCCCAAACCCACATACTTAGTGCCATTTTGGTGTGCCACAATGCCATCTTCTGAAAGAGAAGGGTTCTGACACTTCCCTCATCTATTTACTTCAGGCTTTGGAGTCCAAGCTCGCATCTTGCCGAAACTTTGTGTATGACCAGTCTCCAAACAGACCTTCAGTGTCCATGTACATGAACAGAGATGTCCTTGAAACACGCCTGAGTCCTCATCAGCCTCTGTGTGATACAGGGTGAGTGCTGGGCTCTGCTGGTGTCTTAGTGACAGCCGTTGGTATTGGAATTTAGGGACTGGTATTTAATATTTAAGTCTTTGTTTTGGTTGGGACAGATTTATTTTCAAAGTATGTGAAATTATTCAGGATTATGATTTGAATGTTTCAGGTCAGTTTAAAATTTGGAATCACTAGCTGCTGAAATTGGAAGACTAGCTGAAATCAAGTTTTGAATACCTCAAATTTGAAGCAAGTGCAAGATGTGTTTTATTATAAATCAGTGTTTAAATGGGACAAAGTACAACAGTTCTTGCTTATTGGTTCAATTTGTTTTATGCTTTTTCTTCTTGTACAAGTGATGTCTCAGGAATGTTACAGCATGTAGGGAGACTTCTCTTATCATAGTTAAGATTCTCACTTACGGGAGAACTGGAAAAAAGGTGAATAGTAGGTCCACTCAAAATGCTTTACAGTTGCTAAGAGGTGTTTTTAAGTAGCAGCTGACAGGGAGTTACTTTATTCAACTTATAAATTTCTCTGAATGTTTGAACTGGTTGCCTTTTTTTAATCAAATGAAGAAGAATCAGTGAGGTTTTTGCAAATTGCAGTAACTGCCAATCCTATACTGCACATTCTTTAGGTTCTGTGTAAATTAAGTGCCTATAGTACACTTTGTTTCAGACTAAATTATTTAGCCAGACCCTTGTGCTGTGAGTACTGGTTTGTCCTGTAACCCAGTGCCCAGTGGTGTTGTTTAGAAGGAATGTTCCACTTTGTACTTGCTCTCCTAGTCTGGGGAGAAACCTCATGAAAGCTTCTGCAAGAAAGCCTCAGGGGCCATACATTTACATATTAATGCAGCTGATTATCTATCTACTGCTGCAATGCTAGACTGAAATTCCAGCACCTGTAAAAGATAGTGTTCGTTACTCAAAGGGAAGTGGAGCCTTGTGTTACACTGGAAACAGCCCAGTTAAGGAGTGGGCTCATGCAGTGCTCAGAGTGCTGTTTTTTCTTCTGCTGTTTTCTCAGCTGAGTAGTGTGCTCTGGAAGTGAGCAGTTATTCTGAGCATGGTTACGCTGAGTGAGAAGTGCACTGACTTGTATTTTGTATTTGCAGGTTGGTGAAGCGTCTGGAGTTTGGAACACGGCATTCAAACATTCCAGGACCCATGAGCCATCCCTCACAAAGTGTTGTCAAGATGCTGCTATGAAAAGCCTGGCTGGCTTTGGGAAAGGAGAAGAAATGTGTATTTCAAACTTTAGTTTTAAAGAGAATATCAATGAGCAAGCAGACAGCAGTGTCAGGGTAGGTGAGAGCTGAACAAGAAGTCTTAGTTGGCAGTGGCTTCCAGTGTGGCCTCTGGGCAGGCTCTGTGGGTGACAAAGTGTGACAAAGCAATGCTGACTGGCAGTGCAGGACTGGGAATTGCTTCCTGCGTCAGCTACTGTAAATAGCTCCTTGCAGGTCACTTCTTTTGACACTGCCAAAGCCATTGTCCTTCTGCCTCCAACACAGCAATATTCCCTATGCAGTTCCTCAGGCTTTGGCTTTTGGTGTTAATTCACCACCAGTTCTGGCTGAAATTCTGCTTTCTACCATGGGTATTGTGTGCTGCAGTCACCCAAATTAAAAGAGTGTTTTTATGTGGAGAAAGGTGTATTTTTGCAGGGAAGCTGCTCAGCTCCTCGTGGGATGTTTGCTGACCAGAATGTTGCTGCACAAAAACCTGCCTCTGTAGTGGCAAGATGTTTCTGTAAGCAATGATTTATTATTTGGAACAGGTCATGGTTAAACGTGAGACATGTCTAGTGCTTAGAGTGCTTAGGAGATCCTAGAGCTAATAGCATGTAGACATCTCTCTTTTTTTTTTTTTACCCCATAGTGGGGGCCAGACCTGATCAAGTTTCTAGTTCTGACATCTTGATAGGTGGGTTTTACTGCTTTACAAACCTCCCTTCACTAAGGTGCCTTGGGTGTTAGTGATTTTTTTCTTGTTTTATTTTTCTATATGAATGTATCAGCTATTACTAATTTAGAAATGCTTTTTTAACCTGAAAAGCCTTTTATGCCAGAGGTGTTTATTTAAAAATAATTCTCTACTCATATAATTTTTCCTCCTGTAGAATATTACTGCATTTGTTTTTTAAATGGAGTAGATTCATTCCCAGTGTTAATGTATTTTATGGAAGCCTGTACTTGCAAAACTAATTATGACTAAACAATTTTTATGTTGTTTTTTTTTTTTTGTGGAAGGGGATGGGGAGAGCTTACTTGAGAAAAGAATATGTAGATGAGTTTGATGGTTTTTGGCGTTTTTTTGGGGTTTTTTTAAGAAAGTGCTATGAAAACAGCCACTGATACATCTATTTCTCTAGAATATGAAAACCACAGATAATTTCCATTTTTCAGTCCACCTCTGAAGTTGGTTTAACTGGAGAGCAGAATAAAGCTTATTTTGAATGCGCGTTGTTGATACATTTTGAGGTTTTTTGCAAGTTGTTACTGTGGTTTATACATGTTCAGTTTGCTGGTTCTGCTCCAAGGATTGGTGATTAAGATCACTTAATATGAAGTCTGACTTGCTTGTCTCCTTGTTCCCACACATGCAGGCTCACAAACTGTGTTAACAGCCAGCTCTTGAGTGTCTTTACAGAGCTGGGCTCTGCCTGATCAATGATCAAGTTTTGTCCAATAACTCCTAACTCCCCTCTGCTTAGCTTAGTTGCTCTAAATGGATTCTTCCTTTACTCTTTCAGGAGCAGAGAGAATTCTCTGGGCTCTGATTCTGCTGGCTAAAGGGTGCCTAGTCTGAATCCCCAGTTTGTGATCTCTGCACTTGTGAAACAATGCTTAGATTTAGAACATGATTGCTTTAGCTGTCAAGGTGGATGTTTGTGCATGACTTGCTCTCCCTGTAGTCACACTGCTTAAGGTTCACTTGCTGTTCAATCAAAGGCATCAGGTAAGCTCTCTGCACCGGATTTAGAGAGATTTTACATCCTGCTTTGCTATGCATGGCTCCCTACTGCCCCGATGTGACCACAGAGCTGCTGCTGTCTGAAAGTGCTTGAGCTGCATGGGTTTGTTGTAGGTCCTAGTAGCTCCCAGGAGTAGGTTGTGGTCTTGCTGGAGTGCTCCAAAAATAGAAAGTAACTGCATGCTGAGCCCTTAGTGCAGAATAGCTTGGCTTGGATCCCTGCGTTCATTGTGGGCTGCTGTTTCTAATGGTTTCAGCCTGCTCTTGAGGCTTTGGTTGGAAATATTTCTGCACATAACAGATGGTAAAGGGTGGGTTCATTGCCCACAGAAAGACACATAGGGCCCTGACTGCTTTCCAGCTCCTGCACCAGAGTGCTGCAAGTCTCCTGCAGGTCCTGTGTCTGTCAGTCCTTGGATGTATCCCAGGGCACCTCAGTCAGCACTGTGTGTTCCTGAGGGAATCAAACCTGTCCCATGTACTTATGCCATTTTACTTCCAGCTCAGTGTACAGGCTTTTTTGTATTTCTTCAAAAGCATTGCTTTGGAGAAAATCAGGGGTTTGTTCCAATGATTACAGATGAACTTTTGTAAGAAGTATTTCAGTTTTGGAGAAGCTCTGCTGCATCCCCCCTTCCCTTCAAGTGACACCTGTACACAAGAATAGTGGAGTCATTTTTATAGCCTTTATTAGTGTGTAAGCACATCCATGGTGCATATAAAACTGTAACAGTTGACGTAATTTGAACAAATGATATTTTTCAGTAAGTGATTAAAAAGGCACTTCCACCTTGTGAATTGTGCATCAGGGGTGTAGTAACCAGGAGAAAACCCTATATTAATTGAATACTCAAAACAAAATGAGAGGTTAAGAAAAGATTAACTGACCAATGCCTTTTTTTTTTCCTGCAACAATCTCACAAATCCTCTGTAGACTATAGTTCACTGGGATTTAAATCATTTGAGCTACTAGAACTCACTTTCTGCAAGATTCTCAAAGTGAATTACTCTCTTAAAAGTCCCCACCTTTTCAAATACACTTCATGGTAAGATAAGTTTTGGAGTACTTTTAGCGTCAATCTGTACATTGGAGACAAGGCAGTTGTGCTTTTATCTGTCAGAGGAGTGGGTGTATGTGACCTTGACACTAAGAGTAGACTTATACAGTGCTAAATATCATCCTCCCTCCCTCCCCTTGCTGCAGTGCAATTTTTTAAGCGTGTTTATTCACTGGCTTTTGTTCCATTGAAATCTCCATCTCTTGAATCCATTTCGTCATCACCTCCATCTGTTGCATTCTCAATTACTCTTCTGCCTCCAGATCTACGGGGTGGGGCAAAAGATGCTGGCTCATTTCCCCTCCTGCAGTAAGAGGGCAAAAATAGAAAAAAAAATCAGGTGTTAGGTCATTTGGAATCCTCACAAATAAGCATAGTTTTGTAACAGGAACTGTGGGGCTGATGATTCTAAATGCAGAAAAGCCAAGAGCTGTGGGCCTCTAATACCACTTTTTTTTCTGTAACATGGCATAGTAATTTGTGAACAGGCTGAGACTCCCAATTGCTTGGAAATGTGATGGGTTTCCTGTTCTTGTGCTTGTGTCCTTGTCCTCCTCTAAATAGTCTCATCAGCCCCAAATCACCCCCACTCTTCCCTTCATTTCACTGGTTTCACCTATGGGAACTGCAACTGATGGTAGTTGAAAGGAGTGGAAGCCACAGCAGAGGAGTGTCCCTTCTGTCCCTCTGGAGGAGCAAGGAGAGAGAGCAATTTGTACGGAATTTCTGCCCGCCAGTTCCTGAAGGCCTGTGAGCCCTGGGCCTGGGGCAGTGCTGTGGATGTCAGCAGGCATTTCTGAGCCCACAGTTCCTCTTTGCACAGGCTGCATTGATCAGAGCACCACAGGTGCTGTGACAGGTATGACATCCAGGTTCTGAGTAACTCCAATCTCTTTCCCAACAGAGAGGAAACAGTCATTGCTTTGGAACTGTTGTAACCCAGGGACTGATGCTTAGCAGTGCAAGTGTCTTATAGGAAATGCTTTTCCCACTTTACCCCCTTTTCCTCTCCCATCTCCCTCCCATCCCCATAAATTTCATAGGCACATCCCAAGGCAGGGACACTTTGGTCCTCAAGGTTAATTTTTGGAGAGGTGTGAGCAAGTGAGACAGAAGATGGGTTTGTCCCATGGCCTCCATTGCTAATGTGCTACAAAGCATTTCAGTTTTGTGACATGGCCTCTCACTTGCCCCTCATTAAGCAAACCTTTGTAAAGGCTTGAGACCAGAGACATAAGCAATAAAATAAATGCATGATCACTGGATATTGTGCCAAAAATACTAATTTAGTGTTAAATATATCCGAGACTGCACTTTTGGGTACAGCAATCATGCATAAATATTTAAAGGCTTGTCTTGTCCTTGCAAAAGACTAAGCCGGTGCCCTTTCTGAAGCAGCTATTTAAGTCTGAAGCTCAATCTTCCATATGAGGGAAGAGGGTAGGAGCATTGGCTGGACTAACGTAGTTCAGAGGCACGGATATGCATTTCCAAGATGGAAATGTGACATGTAGTCTGTTTTCCATAATTCTGCCCTTAAACTTCCGTGTAAGCAGGCAATTAGCTGGCTAATAAAGCTTCATGTAAGATCACTGATAGTTAACCATGGTTGTTCTCGTGCTGATGGCATTTACTGAACACAGGGCTGTGTCATTTCTACCCTGGTATGTGCTTGGCAGGGTGTAACAGCAGGGTCTACTATGTTACGGCAGCAGATATTTGTTATGATTATTTAGCAAGAAAGTTCTAATTAGGTAAATAAATTTGTTAATTCGTGTTAATAAAGGAAGAGCTCTCCATCCCCTTGGACTTGTGCTGTCTGGACTTGGTTAATCATGAGTCATTTGTGCTGCAGTAATTCACTGAAGTGCTGTAAGAGAACATGGGACTGGGGGGAATAACAGCAAGAGTTTCACCAAATTGTGCACTACAGTTTTGGCTACAAAGTGAACTCCACTAACTTACTTATTAACAAATTGTTGCAGTATGCATAAACTTACCAGTTCTTTAAACTGGTATTGGCCCTGTGGATAAACACTTTTTGTTTATATCTGCTCCTCTTAAACAAGTTTATGCATTTGATAATATTCACGTGGTCATTGGCATTTGTACCTTTAGAATAATGTATGTATCTGGGACAAGCCTTCCACATCGGTGTTTGCTTAGCACCTCTGTATTTAATCTGCCTTTCAGCAAGTGCTACTGGAGTAGTGCTTGAGTAACAGTCTGACTGGAAATATTAGGCTAAAAGGCACATGCAAGGACAAGACATCATCTTTAAATATTTGTGTATTGACAGCAAAATCCAGCCTATGTAAAATAGAAAATATACAAATATTACAAGGCAATAGCTCTTTAAGTTTTGCAGTGCAGGTATTATTCCTATCTCCAGAGAATGTGCTAATAAGTATAACATAATGCTGTGCTAGGTTACAGTGTCAGCTTTCATTTCTGTGTCCGTGCTCTATGTTTTAATAACAGTAAACAAGCAATGTAATGTCTGTAAAATAGCTCTAAAAGCCTCAGTAATAACTCTTTGTAAGCAATACAGGTACAGAGTGCTATGTAATGAAAGGCAAGACTTTCTCTTTGGTCTGTGATTGTGTGGTGTGATAAATCACATGCAAGTAAGGCTTCCCAAATCTCACGTGAATTAGATGGGTTCTTACCTTAGGTCAGCATTACAGTAGGCACAGGAAATACTGTGAAATTCTAATGACATGCTGTGACACTCCATATTCATTAGTCCTTTTAATCAATTTTACTAATCAATGGTGTATTTTATTTGAAAAAAATTTACTCTTCGTGGCAGTGCACAAAGATGATGTGCAAAAAAAAAATTCATGCAGAAAAAGTCAGAGTATTTAATTAGGTACTCTGTTGGTAGAGCTTGTGAGAATGCAACGTTGTTAAGTCTACGTAACCTACTTGTAAGGAAGATGTATCACTGATGAACAGCTGATGGTAGCTAGATTATTGTAATATTTGTCTTTTTTGATAAAACAGATTAATGCCAAGATATCCAAGCCTTCACAGTTTGCAGAAACCTCACATAATTTTAACCAGGGCCAAAGAAAATGGAAATTTGTGCAATACAAGCTAGCTGCAAAGTTGAAGGCATGGTACCTGCTTAGTCATGCGAAGGTTCCTGTGTCCCTCTGAAACAGAGATAAAGAGTCCTGGGCAGTTATACTAGGCACATGGTCATGATCAGAGGTAGGTAATTACTTTTAAATAATTAAACAAAGTACATTACAGCCAATTACATTACATTTAGATAAAACAAAAATGAGCCTTGTGGTGTTCTATGTAAAAGGGCTGGACACAGCCACTGCTTCATAAAGCAGCCAGGAGCATGTACTACCCAAGATAATGGAAAAGGCTGCCACATCATAACTCTTCACTTTGAAGGGAATCTACATCCAGTAACACTGAAGCATGTTACTGGTAAATACCCTGGCAAACTACTTTGAAAACACAACTAGACAGGTGCTTTTCTTTTCATCTGACATACTGTTGGTCTTAGGTAGAAGGCAAAATGTTATGGTACAGTGATGCAGATAGAACAATTTCTTCATAGCTCAAGTCAGCCTCTTTATTTCCGTGAGCTCAGTTTTCAAACCCAGGAGTGCAGAACTCAGGGATGTAGCTGACTGATCACAGCTTTATCTTTTTCCCACGCAGTTTTAAAAAGAAAATGCAAAGGGATGTTTTAATCTTTTCCTTGGACTGATGACACTGAATCCCATAGTGGCGAAATCCAAAGAGGCTTTGGAACAAGAATAATGTAATGTGCTTTTCCTTTTACTGCCTGTGATGTCCAAGACTGTTCACAGTCCTTACGTGTGAGTTGTGCATGTGTGAAAGTGTGAAAAGCACAAGCATTTCTACCCTTTCGTGACTGCTTCTGTACAAATAGATACAGCCATTATATAAGGGGTGTTTTCCAAAGCAACAAAGCCTAATTCTGTTCCAATTTAAGCCAAAAGGATTTTGATTAGAGAAGAGTAAGGCCTGTGCCATGTTATCACAGTTCATCTCAGCTGAAATCCTGAGGCTGCTGCAGTCTATGAAATGCACTTCACTCCTGACTTCGGCCTTTTGTTCTGAGTGCCAAGCTAACACAAGGAGCGAGTATTATCGCAGCATTATCAGTGTCTGTTCTTTACCTGACAGATTTTTTTCCACTTTTGTAGTTCAGTTCTAAATTTCAAGGCTGTCAGTGAGTGGGAAGGGCTATCCCAGACAAGGGGACTCTACCTGAGCTTGCTCTTTAGTGCTGCAACCTCACGGCCCAGGGCTTCGTTGCTCTCAGTAGCTTCATCCAGCTCCCTCTGCAGCTTCCTGCGGTTTGCGTTGATGCGCTGGGACTCCTCCTCAGCCTCCTCCAGCTGCCTCTTCAGCTGCTTGAGCCGTGTGTTGCCCTTCTCGGCCTAAAGGGAAATTTTAGAGTAATGCTTTAATTTAAAACAGATCTAATAGCTTTACATTCCTCATTTTAATTTCTTGCTTCTACTGAGAGTTGTACTGAAACATGACCCGAATCAAAGATGGAAGCTTATAGCCTGAAAACAGCTTTGCTTTGTGGGAGTTCATTTTCCTGATAGCTACTGTATTCAGACATAACCTTGTTGTTTCTTTTGCTGCACAGTCCTACCTCTGCTTTTCAGGCTTGCAGATGGATATGCATGAGATAAAGCTAAAATTTTAATATAAAATGTGTTCAGCATCTCTATTCATATAGCACCAAGGGTCTTGTGGACAGTCCTGTATATTGCAGTGCAGTCAGACTGTTGCAGCTGGCTGATTGACAAGGACTTGTGCTTTGGCACTTGGTATAGCATGGAAGAATTATATTGTCCCATCTTTTAGTAATGGACTGTATAGCTCTCACAGCATAGAATCCAAGCATAGAGTCTGCTTTCTAGAAGGGCATTTGCTTGAGGCAGAACATGGAATTCTCCTTTCTTAGGGCAAAACCTGAAAACACCCGTGCCCTTGACCAAGACCCTTGTGACACAGTCTGTACCTGATCTTTGTACTGCTCTGCTTGCTTCCTCTCATCCTCCACCTGCAGCAGTGCATCCTTCAGCTTCTTGTCCTTCTGGCGCAGCGTCTTGGCCGCTGCCTGCTTCTCTCTGCAATGACAGTGCAGCATTTGGTGATGTGGAAGCTCTGTACTCTACACCTGCCTCGGGCTTGTGGCTCATGAAACTGGCACCAAGGACCCATGTGTTAAAGGTCTTACTGAATTTAACAGGTGAATTCTAAGAAAAACTTAAAGGCCCTGTTCTTCTGGTCAAAACAAAAACAAATATATGTCTCTGCTGTATGCTAGAGGTGCTCTAGGAGATGTGTTCTGAAACACAAGGTAGTTTCCTCAAAGAATAATCCAACAAGTGGCACAACGTGTTCTGGCAATTAACCTGGCGGAGTCATATTGCAGTTACTCTAAACTAGGGGAGCAGATCCTTGCCTTTGGTACCAGTAGAACTTTTCAGCAATAAAATGGATCTTAATCAGAAACTGTAGCAGCTCCAGTTACATGTCATATATCTCAGAAATGTTAAGTGAGAATGAGACTTTACCAAGTCTTAGTGGCTCTGAAAGCCTGAAGACACAAATCCTGCTTGCCTTTGTTTATTTTCTCTCTCATTAACTGGAACAATAAATGGACAGCTGTGCCCTCTGGGAGCCCAGTACCTGGCTTCCTGTTCCAATTGCTCTTCAAGAGAAGCAATTTTGGCCTCCAGAGCAGCAATTGTAGCTTTGAATTTGTTCTTCACAGCTCCCTCCATCTCCTGCAGCTTACTCTTTAGCTCTTTGTTCTGCCTCTCCAGTTGCTGCCGAGCATTTTCGTTCTTCTGTGCAGTTGAGCGTTCTGTTGCCAGCTCATTGTTCAGCTGCTCTGCCTGCAAGGTGGGAAGGGATGCTGTCACAAGTGTTGCATGCTTTCAGAGAAATGACAGGTGGCAATTTGGGATGGCAATTCTCCAGATATTCAGAACCACAAGTAGCTTTTTCTGGAATACGAACAGAAAGTGTTGTGTGCTGGAATGAGCTCTACCTGCTGTACTGCTTTCCTCATGCGGTCACCCATTGCCTCTATGTTGCTTTGCTCCTCTTCCAGCTCTTCCTCCAGTTGGGCAATTCTTGCCTCCAGGCGCCGTTTCTCATCCTGAAGGCTTGTCCTGGAAGTTTAAATTCAAAAGGTGAGTAGTTATGGCTCTGACCATATGTTATGAATGCATTATGAACTGCAAATAATTCAGAAAGGGAACTAGATATTTCAATGAAAGTAGTCATATGTGTGCATGTTGTGTTGTCAAGACCAGATGGCTGTTGGGAAAGGAACAAAACTTCTCTTGGCAGCATTAGTAGCATGTTCAGAGCCTTGTGTGTAATTTGCTGTATTCCTACCTTCCGGAGGCAGCGCTTGCAAGTTCCTCTGCCATCTCTTCTTTCTCCTGGTCTGCCTGTTTGCGAGCTCTTTCTGCAGCAGCCAGGTCCTAGAGAAATGGAAAAAGCAGCATAGTAAAGAAATGAGTAAATGGTCAAATGGTTATAGCATGATTCAGAGGACTGTAAACTTTCTAAAGCCGGTATGAGATGGCTTGTCTTGTTAACAGAACAAATTCTTGTCATATCATAAATCCCAGGGAAGTACAATGAAATACACTTTATCCAGCCTGTCAGCTGGTTTCTATTTCATTTGTTTTAGTCACAAGATTGCCATTTAATACAGGTAGGAATAATAGCACTAAGCCCTCAAGAATTTATTGCTATTGAAAACAATTTGTGGTGGATCATACAGTACATTTCCCCTTAAGGCTGGCAATCTTTACCTTCTTCCAAGGTGATTTTTTTCAGTTCAATCTGACTATGCTCAGATGGAGATCCAACAGCTTTAGTGGAGTGCATGGAGCACGTGGAACTTGTTACAAGTTTGGTCCCTAAGAGCTGTTAGATTACTTCACTGCAGTTCTGTTTTGCTACTGAAGGTCATATATAGTATCCTTTCTGCTGTAGGTTTCCCACTTTACCTCCTGAAGCTGCAGGAGTTCTGCTTCCAGGCTCTTTGCTTTCTTCTCATTTTCTCTGGCTGTAGCAAATATTTCTTCTCTGGCAGCCCGTGCATCATCCAGCTCTCGTTGGTAGTCCTTCATCTGAGCCTTGTTGAATAACAAATTTGTTACAATTTCAGTAGGAAGAAATGTGGATGGAACAGAACACACACACATTTACATAGTCATAATGCTGCTTAAGTTATATTTTCTGCAGAGATCTAGCACATGTTGGAAAGATCTGAAATGCTGTTCCAAGGAGGGCAATGCTTCCACTTGAACACTGCATCTTTTGTAATGCCTGTTGTCCGTATTTCCTCTGAATATTTGAGTACGTGTACAATCTTAATCTTTTTGATTAAGAAAATTTTTGTTGTTTAGTTGTTAGCATGTGACACAACAGTTGATACGGAGATTTAAAGTATAAACAGGAACATGCTAATTCAGAGACAACCTGATTTCTGAACAGTCTTTTATGCTCTTGAGTAAAGTGTTAGAATCTGAATTGAAGCCCTGTAATAGATTTTATCTTATAGTCCTTTCTCTTCATGGGAATCTTTGTTTTCCTCCTTGTGGGTAAGTCAGCAGCAGATGCGTGTTGGCTAGAGAATTCTGGAAGATCTCTACCGTGATGAAATTTAAGATTTTAATCATTTGCCCTGTGAATTTTTCCACTGTCATTCAAACTGAGCATTAAAATACTGATATTTGAATGTGGGAGTCTAGTTAAAATTCCCCCTCTGACCAATCATTTGTAATGGGCATCAAGTTCACAAATGTCACCTAACTTTTGTATTGTGGCTGTACAAGACACAGCAGTGGGAAAAGCTGTATTTTTGGGGCTACATACCTGTAATTTGCGAAGTTGTTTGATGGCTTCTTCCCGACCTTTATTAGCAGAGTCAGCCTGGCTCTCCAGGTCTTTAACATCCATCTCCAGCTTCTTTTTGGCGGCAGCTGCCAGGGCACGTTGCTTCCGTTCATCTTCCAGTTCCGTTTCATATTCATGGAGCTGATCATTAAGGAAAACAAGTTCAGTCTAGGGAAGTCCTTGGGCACTCTTAAACACTCTGTGTATGTCTGAATAGCGTATACAGACCCCATGTCTCTGTGATTTCCCTGGCAGTTAGAATAGATTTCCATTTTGTCCCAAAATTAAAGGTTTTTGAAAGGACTCGGCAATTTGGGTTCTGTATTCATGGAAATACGTGTGTTATAAGATGATGACTACAGCAGTTGTCCTTGTTGTCACAACACTTCTATACAAATACGTTTTATCCTGTCTGTTTTCATCTCCAATGCTTTTGTATGCATTCAGTGTACCTTGGGAAGACAGATATATTAGAAGTTGTCTTTTTTCACTTGCACTGAGAATACAGGGAAGGTGGTCCTGACTATGTCAGAAATAATAATTCATATGTTTTATACTGTATTGATTGTAGATTTATTGGTAACTGTGCATCTGCTACTGAAACAGGGAAACCCCCCTGCCTTTTTCAGTACAATAACCCTTTTATTTTCTTCTTTTTTTTTTTTTTTTTAAATCACCAAGTACAAGGCAATGTAATGCTTTTTTCTCATTATAGTTAATGAGGTGCTTTTAATAATGGCATTAGGTTGGGGCCTTTCAACTGACTTGGTTAGATATTTACAAAGGCAACAGTAGGGAGTGGTACCTGTCTGAGGAGCTGTCTTTTCTTCTCCTCATTCTGTTCATCTCTGGCTTGTAAATCTCTTTCAAACTGGCCTTTCAGGGCCTGCATGTTAACTTCCAACCTGAGTTTGGCATCTTCAGCAGCTTGTAGCTCATCCTCTAGCTCTTCTAATTGTGTCTTCATCTCTTCTACTTGCTGTTCAAGGGTCCGTTTAGATTTCTCCAATTCATGGACCTTTCAAGCAATGAGAATTTAATAGACTTGTTATGAGAAATAAAAATAATTCTAGTTATACACAGTGTACCTGCAGTAAAGGCCACATTTGAACCAGCAGCTGTGGACAATGAATGAAATAATTTACACTGAAAATGGTAAATTAGCTTTATTTTGTACACTTGCAAAACTGTCTTAAAATAACATGAGATTCTCTTTATCCCAATCTTCCATTTTTAATCTAGTCAAATATAATTAATTTATTTAGTATTAGAAGTAATATAATCACATCCCTGTAATAAAAGAAGTGATTGGCAATGCATAAATGGAAATTTGGCAGTTAGATAAGTAAATATAAGGCAGGTGGCAAAGTCAAATATAACTAATAAAATAAGGTTTGCAGAGTTTACAATTTCAAAGAAGTGTAATAAACCAGTACATTATTTAGAATCTCTTTAATGTTTTTCCAGTCTTAGAAATCAGTTAGAATCTTCTTCATGCTTGAAGTTATGTTAAAAATAAACATAGCTTACAGTTACTTTGCCAAGTCCCTTGAAAGTTTGGACACAAATGGAATAACCTTTGCATTCCATATGAAATATCTGATCTTGCTGAATGGATTTGTGTGCTGCAGAGAATTTCCCACACTGAAAACAATGATCTCTTTTTTTAGCTGCTATTCTAAGTTATTGTTGTGGAGATTGTTCTAAGGTCAAAACTTACATTCTTGCCAACATCATCTTTGGAGCTAACAAGATCTTCCATTTCAGCTTTCAACATTTTGTTCGTTCTCTCCAGTTCTTCTTTGGCTTCCAAAGCCTCTTCAAGTGCTCGAGCCAATGACAAAGCCTTTGTTTCCTTTTCTCTAGCTTCAGCTTCTGCTCTGTCCCTTTCATCTGCATATTTTGAGGAGATGTTCTTCTCTTCAGCTAGCATCTGTAAAAAGGTAGTGTCAATATAGGAAGTCATTAGTAATAGGGTTTTTCTATTGCAGCTGTATTGTCAGTAGTTAATGACAGGGAAGAATCTCTGCTTTTGATAAAGGCATATAAATACAAAATTAACTAGTGTTTGTATAATTGAATTTTAGTTAATTTTTTGTCCCCTTATCTCAGTGGACACTCTGTGAGTTCCAGACAGGTGATAACACAGCAAGGGAGAATCTTAAATCCATACCTGATCAAACTTCTTCTGTTTCTTCTCCAGGTTGGAGACCAGCTGACGCTGGTTGTCCAAGTCTACCACCAGGTCATCCAACTCCTGCTGGAGTCTGTTCTTGGTTTTTTCCAGTTTGTCATAAGAAGCAGCCTTTTCCTCAAACTGTTGTGTGAGACTTTCAATTTCCTTCTGAAGTTTCTTTTTGCCTTCTTCCATGAATTCTACTGTGCTAGTAAATTCCTGTATCTTCTTCTTAGAGTCAGAGAGCTGAAATTTGAATTCAGAAGACAAATCTTTATAGCTGTGACAACAAAACTTGGCAGAGAGACAAAACTTGGCCAGGAGACAGCTAAGACCTGGAGCTTTCCTAGTTTGACTTGTGCGAAGCTGGTGATGAGTTACTCATCACCCAGCCTTCATAAGATGAGGCAGAGCACACACCTAGGATGCACATACAGGCCTTGTGTGCAAGACTGTCTGTGGAGCTACCCTGCATTTGTACCTGTCCTAGGGATGACACTTTAAAGGACAGGGAGACTGCTGCCTCCATTGTGGAGCACCACTGGTGCCATCTGGGGTAACAGCACGAATTCCCTAAAGGTCCGTGTGCTTTGCCAAGATAATTCTACAGATCCTCTGGAATTGCTAACAAAACTCTCAGTGATGGAACTAATGATTTAACTATGGCACTGATACCTGTATTGTCAGTGTTGAAATATGTCTCTCCAGATTTTGTTTTGCTTCTACTTCTTCATCCAACTGCTCCTGCAAGCTGTTCTTTTCATCCTCCAGCTGGCGGAGCTTGGTGGACACATTTAGCTTCTGCCGCGTTTCTTCCTGAAGCAGCTCCTACAGGCACCACATCAATTGGCAAGGCAGTCATTAGTTTAGGTCTTTTTAGAGCGCATTTTATGAATATTGTACGTGAGCTGTTCTTGGATGCAGGTTTACCTGTGTATCTTGTAGCTGAGATCCTAAGGCTGCAACATCTTTGGTCAATTTTATATTCTTGCTTTCTGCTTCATTGAGCAGACTGGTGACATTTTCAACCTCCACCTGTGAAACGCCACAGAGAATAAACTCAGTTATTTTGCAAAACTTCGAAATCTTCCTCAAACTTTAGTTTCCTTGGGTTTGTCTGAAATCTTAACTAATGCCATTTTTGTCTAGTATACGGTAGTATTTATTACTAGTCATATTCATGACTATTGACCATGAATTGCAAAGGAGAATGGGGATTTTGGGTGGATTTTCCTTCCTCTTCCCAAGTTTGACAGAAGTTGATGCATTTTGATTTTATTTTCTTATTTATCCATCAGCTTAAAATTGTAGATAAGTGAGTGTTCTCCTTTCATTGTCATCTTTTCTGAGCACCTGTGTTTAATAGCTGTCTAATACATTTCCAAAAGCCACATTCCTGTTAATTTTCCTCCCCACCCAAAAATGAACAAACAGAGCAAAACTGTCAGCTCTGCATCATGGTCACTGAATCAGTAATGGCATTACAGACTGTAACACATACAGAGGGATGATGAGACTAAAAGCTCTCATTTCCAGGAGATGGAGTGGTTGTAGTTGATTAATTGTGTGATAATTGAGGTAGGAGTTTAAGGACAAAAAAATGGGCATTTTGGCTGCAGGGCCATCATTCCTCTAGATATACCCTCACAGGACAGTATAAACTGGGCTTCTCAGTCCCACAGTGTCAGAGCAAAACATCAAACCTCCTTCCTACCTGTAATTTATGGACTTTTTCATTGAGTTCTGTCCGAACACGCTCTCCCTCAGTGTATTTGGACTGTAAATCCTGCAACTGTACTTCCAGCTTCTTCTTTTTGTGCTCCACATCTTGTTTGGCCTGATTCAGGCTCCTGACTTCATTAGCCAGATCAGCATTGTCTTTCTCCAGTGACTGTTTGGTCTTATCCAAGCTTGCTTTAGCCTACAAGTATGTGAAGAAGTGAAGAAAGGTGAATTATAAGAGGAAACCGTGTTTTCTTGGAGATAGTTTTCAATGAGATGGATTTCTGTTTACCCGTTTAAATTGTTCCAGCTGCTCTGTGAGCTCTTCCACAGCCTGAGTGTGCTTTTGCCTCATCTCCTGGACCTGGGCTTCATGAGTTCGAGTCTCCTCCTCCAGAGCTCTCTTCAGCACTGTGACCTCCTGCTCACGCTTTGCTCTGGAAGGTGACACACATCAGTGGAGCAGCAGCAGATCAGAGCATTCCAGCCCTACTGCACAGCCAGTGGACAGTATTGTACTGAGCTTGGTGACATTTCTTTTTGCCCCTTGTGCTACATCTCCATACCTGAGCTCCTGCTGGGTGGCTGTGGTATCCAGAGTATCCTCGAGCTCTGTCTTAAGAGCCTCCAGCTCTTCACCAAGGTCTCTCTTTTGTTTTTCTGCTTTGTTTCTTGCAGCTCTTTCAGACTCCAGGTCTTCCTGGAGATCAGAAATTACAGATTCCAATTCACGGATCTTCTTGAGGGCATTGTTCTTCTGAGTAGTTTCATCTTCAAGCCTTTTTGAAAAGAGAGCATTTCATTTTATAAGTTAAAAAAGTAATAACGATTTCACTTTGAGAAAGTATACACTAAAGATTCATAGGTTCTGTGCAAGAAAGTGCCAAAGAAAGGGGGGACTGATGCAAAAAAGATCAGACAGCTGTACTTTATGTGGATGCAATGTCTGGAGATGCTGATTAGTTGATTCAGCATGTTTTGGTTGTTTTCCCTCTTAAATTTATACAGAAAATCCACTGAGATTCTGGAGTGGATCAAGGTCAGACTCTTAATTAATTTTTGCCTGTTGCTTATGAAGTAGGTTGTTATGTTTCATCGTACTTGACAGCACTACCCTTGCCTATGGGAAGAGGAGTTTTCATTGATACCTAGAGGTAATTTAATAAAATAAATTACTTGTTTATGGACAAGCAATAGCATAATTATTTTTCACAAAAGGACATTTGGAAAATGGGGAAGCACACAGAGGGGATGAACTGAGAGATGAGATTCATGGCTGCAGCTTCTCAGTGTCTGGAAAGGGGCAAGATGTGTTCCAGCCTGGGCTTTCCACCATGTGCAGACCCAGGAGTGAATACCTGGCCAGAGCAGCCTGCAGCTCTTCCTCCTTCTTGGCCAGTTGTGCCTTCAGGTCAGCAATTTGTGCCTGGAGCTCTGCAATCTGCTCATGTAGATCATTTACCTCCCCTTCCAGCTTCCTCTTAACTTTGTCCAGTTCTTGTCTGCTCTTCTCTTCCTTCTTCAGCCGCACTGAGAAAGGAAGGATTTTGGTCACTGGACTGTGGTAGTGCCAGGAGTCCTTAATCTGACCTCAAACTTAGGCAAAAATCTGACCTCAAACTTAGACAAAAAATGGTTCTGGTCTCCAGACGCTGGCCATACATTTAGCTACAAGTCACTGTGTTTTGGAGCAACTTGCAGTGCCTTATTTCTAGCCATCCTAAAGAAGCATTTCTTTATCGTTCTCCAAAATAAGCGTTTTTTCCCCTCAATTTTCTCTTCTACTCTTTTGTATGTAAAAAATAAAAGGTTTCTGTGGTTTGGCACCATGGGGATTTGGTGATTCTCACCAAATTGGCTTCAGCATAAAAAATTTGGAAAACACCACACAGATTTTTTAGAAGTTCTCTCCAGATTCTGTTTAGGTTTTTTTGTTCTGTGCCAAGGAAAAAGAAGAAATTCTCCAACCCCCCCAAGAAACTATTGTTCATGTTACCTTCAAGTTCTGAAATCATAGATTCATGTTTGTTCTTGAGCTTTGTAAGATTTTTGGCTTTTTCTTCTTCTTCTGCAAGATTTGTTGTTAGATCGCTTATTCTTTCCTCAAGGAGTTTTCTTTCCTTAAGAAAAATAAAATACTTCTGTTAGCAAAAGTGTCTGTCACTGGTGATCATAAATCAACTCTTTGCCAAAACTGTCCAAGAGACTGTCCTTTTATGCTGTCTTTCTTGAGATGGTAGTGATGTATTTCAATTTTTCAGTTACAGAGGAGCTATGGAGTGGTGTCTATGACTTCCATGTTCTCTAAGCTGCTGTTCTTAGAATCTTGTGCTCTCTCTGATGGCTGCTAAGTACAGGGCCCAGTTCACAGGAGCATTCTCTTTTCAAAAGTACTGGAAGACATGCTTATTTCCAGTTTTAATAATGAAGTTTGGTTGAAATTAATTGAAAACCAAGCGAATTATTTAGTCTGCTCTTGGACAAGAAGACATGGTTTCCACTGATTGTGCTTGACTGCTGTGGATATTTTGCTTGAAGATATTGTTGCTACAGCAGATCTCAAAGACAGTAGTTTTAAACAATTTTGAATTATTTAAATGAGCACTGAAAAGTTATCAGAAATGCATTTGGTACAGGCTGGACTGATGGCCTGGTGTAACTGTACATCCATGAGATTAGATAGTCAAGAGTATTCCTGTTGTTCTAGTGGAAGAGAAGGTTTTCTCTCAACTTTCACTATTTTCAGAGTAAGAAAGTGGACTCAGAACACTTACCTTGCTTAGCTTGTTATTCTGATCTTCCATTATCAGAATATCATCTTCCATTTTCTTTATCTTGCTATCTGCTGCTACTTTTTCAAGTTGCAGTTTCTGCCTTGCAGCTTCTTCTTCTTCCAGTTGTTCCTCAAGGTCCTTTGAGGGGGGAAAAAGAAACCCACAAAACATGAATTCTGGAAATAAAATACCACTTATGTAATTCTTAAGAAATGCTTAATGTTTATTACTGTATGTTGTAAACTTTGTTGTTTTTATTAAGAACTAGACAGTCTGCAGTATTTGACAACATAGAAGGAAAGATTTGTTAAAATAATGTTTTAGAGAAAAGATTATTTAAGATTGAGATGGGGAAGATGAGAACTCTGGAGGAAAGAGCATCAATTGATTGTCCTTACTTCAGTGGCACAAACATATATCCTACAGAGGGTTGTGTAGCAAGCACTGTCCTAGGATCTGAGGTTTGCCAGTCTCTGTTGTTTCTCAGTGACATCCAAGTTATTGTCTGTATTTGTCACTTATCCTTCCTTACCAGCATTTGTTGTTGCATCTTTTTCTTCTCTGCCTGCAGCTGCTGGCTGCGCTCCTCCTCCTCCTCAATTCTGGCTTCCATCTCATGCAGGATCTCTTCCAGCTCTTGTTTCTTAGCAGCTAAACGGACTCTCATCTCCTCAGCCTCAGCATACAGCTCAGTTTCTGCCTGAAGCTGCTCTGCCAGGAGGTTCTTCTCTTCAACAAGCTGCACAAATGAAATGGAGAGGAAGTTAAGGCTTGGAGTGCAAATTGGCTGTTTTACTGGACAGTCCTGGGGTACAGGCAGGCAGCTTTACTACACATTCTTGTGTGGATGTTGGGCCCTTACTGAAGTGACTGGGAGCTTGTCTGTGCTGACCTTCTGCTCTGGACCATTGCTATGAAGACAATCATGAGTGCAAAAGAGAGAGATACCTTTATTATAACAGCTTCTAGACATGGTAAAAGAACAGCTAGTGTTTCCCAGAGGCTCAGAGCTGAATATCACCTGTGAGTGTTTCTGTTCAAGCTCCTTCAATTCACTCTCTGCTTTTTGTTGTCTTTCCTTAGTTTTTTGTAGTTCTTCGTCCTTGGCCTGCATTTCTTCCTCTTGGCGGGTGACTTGCAGCAGTGGTTTCACCTGGAAGCAGAAAGATTTTTTTAAGAATGTTTCCTGTCAGTATCTGTGTTGCTGAGCATGGTGCTTAAAGTACTGACTGGCACTAATGGTAGTGCTGCCATTGCTCAAGACTGGACTAATACTGTCCAGCCAAACTTGATGTGAACATCTTTAAAGCCCCAAGCCTCAGCAGTGTTGCTCTTGGCTGTTTCTATGTTAATTCCTGGGGCCTTGTGAGCACCTCTGCCTCTGATAGTGTCACTTTTGGAATGGCTCCAGGCCTGTTTTCATCCTCTGATAATGTACAAAAACTACATCTTCTGCATAGAAAGGCAATGGGCACACACAGGCGTGTGTTACTGCCTATTTCTCGTTGCAGAGGAGACTGCTATCAATCCAAGTAGTAAAAGTTTTCTGAATCCAAACTGAAGACCATTCGTGAAACACCCAAGCCTCTTTAATAGGAAAATAGATTTAATTTGCATGAGTGCCCAGCAGGAAGATGTTTAGTGTCCCAGTTAGGAATTCCTGAGCTACTGGGTTCCCCATAGATCCATCACTGTGGATGTTCAGAAAATTCTGTTTTACTCTGTGTTCTCATTATCCACCCCAGTGAAATTATTTAATTTCATGGCAATTAAAAAAGTCCCCAAACATGCAAAATCTTTTATGAATTTCTGCTTAAATAGATTGTTTTCTTCTCAAGCTAGAACTAACTTTAATGTTAATGGCATTATATAACTATCCAGAGTATCTCTAATGGCAAATTTTGTGAAACTAATGAGGCTCTTGCCATCAGCTGTACTGGGCTTTGGAACAAGGAGTGTGCCTGACAATATGTACCTTGGTATCATGTGCATTTAATTTCTTTTGGAAAACTGAGGAGAGATTTACTGATAGCAGTCACTCACTTTAGTAAACAGTCTCCACCACTGCCAGTTCCTCAGCTTCAGGTAAGCAGCACAATTTCTTTGGATAACCTTCATTGCAGTCAACTGTTGCTGTCTCTTGGCAAAGGCTCTGTGATTAAAAATGTAAAGCGAATTGGTTCAGTCTGAGAATAGGTGTTTGCAAGGTACACACATTAAGCAAAGAAACTCTGGCATGAGAGTCTGCTGATGAGCCACATGGTTTGGGAAGTCTGACACAAATTCTTTTGTTGCTTTAACAGTGCCTGTGCTTTGCTGAGGAATGGTGATAACTCTGGTTAGCTGTCTGGTATTTTATTTTGGTTTTTTTGGCTGTTTGCCTTCCATGGGTAGGCAAAGATGTATAGATCTAGTTGTGGGTGCAAACGTCTTTCCAGAGTACACAGGGACTCAGATCTTGTACTGATCATCATTCTTGAAACATGTTTCTTTGTCTGGCAGTTTGAGAGCCTTGATAGTATGCAGAAAAAAAAGGCATTATTGTTGATAGTCCTGTGGTGTACATTAACTGAGATCATGCTAGATGATCAGTGCTCCACGCTGAAGCTGTGGAAGAAATTATTTTATGTTTTATAGATGCCAGGGGTGCTGCTACTTGTAGTGCATAAGACTCCAGTCATAGCTTAGGATGCTCCTCCTCCTGCTGGTACAAACACATAAATGTTTAAATGATGGGTCATTGTCTCAGCTTATTGTACAGAGGAGTGTGAGCAGCCTCACAATGTAACTGCGTCCCTGTAATTACACTAACCAGCCTCTTCTGGGCTGGAAGTGGAACCTTCATTGGACACGAGTTCTAATGCAGTATAAATAATAATGAAATGTCTCAGTATCTTCAATTTGTTATATGGAAAACTAAAGGCTCCTGCAGACACTCTGCTGCAGAAGACATTCTATTTGATAGCACGTATTCTTACTTTCTTGCTAGGTAGCCTCGGGACATAGCTTGGAAGGCGATTATAACATCTGTGATCTTCAGGTCTCTCTCTTCTTCCAGGTGAGCCAGAACACCAGTTCTGAAGAAGATTTTACTCTGTCCAATTCTGTACAAGTTGGGATCGAGCTCTAGTGCTTTGATCTGGAGGAAAACAGGGGTATTTGTTAACTCCAGTGCTGAGGCTTAGGGTACTAAAAATCACTTCTCATTTCTGTTCAGTCTCAACATTTTTTATATAAGAAGTATAGGCCTGATTATCAATAGGATCAAAAATGCTTTCCTCACCATGAGTATGCAAGCCTGCTTTCCATCCATGAATCCTTTAGGAATGGCATTTGCAGCAAGAATCTCATATCTGCCAAAAGATGCTTATATTAGGGAGGTTGAAACACACTGGATGGTTTTGTACAGACAGGTGTTACAGCTCTGCTGAACCCAGAGCTGGGGCTGAGGGACTCGTACCGCTGGCGGAACTCCTGGAAGACGATCCTGTTGGGGAATCCCTGCCGGCAGATACGGATCCCTTCCAGGACACCATTGCAGCGCAACTGCTCCAGCACTAAATGGGCATCAAGTTTTCCAGACTGAAAGGGGAACAGAAGGTATTTTTAGCACAAATTTACAAAAATGTTACCGTCCACATATGTATGTTTGAAGACATCGTTGAGCTCTGCCATGTGCAGCAAGCAGCTCAACAGCAATAATGTGCCAGGAGTCTGAAAACCAAGCATCTGAAATTTACCCTTTTTTCATGATTTGGAATGATGCAGCGGACAAAGTTGGGATTGGTATTCCTTAAAGTGGTCATCAGTTTGGTCAGCTGCTCCTTATAGAGTTGTCCAACAGTACGGAACATGCCTTTCTTGGTTTTTGAAGAACTGGGGAGTGAGCTTTCACTCATCTTGGCCATTTGGTCCAGCCCAACTATACGGTCCACTGAAATAGAGAAGAAAGAATGGAGCAGTTTATAAACTGTCCTTGCCTCACATTACACCCATCACTGGCATTGTTGCACTGCAGCTTGCCAAAGAGGACCAGTACATTTTTTATGCAATAGAAGCATTCTGACAAATGTACTAGAAGTCCTTGTGGGTAAATAGTCTACTTCTGTCAAAGATGAAAATGTGGATTTTGTTAAGTAGTGACAGAATGGAGCAACTGAATACCCAGGATATATTTTATTATGTCCATGAATTAAATAGAACTGTACAGAACTTACATGAGAGGATTCATAAAACCTAACAATAACCTGTATTAAATGAGGTCTACAATATTACATATTCAGCAAAATTATAACAGTGTGATGAATAATTTTTATTCTGTTGCTGAATAATATTAAGGAAATTTTTTGATAGTGCTTAAAACTCTCTAAAAAAATTTTTTGTAAACATGTCTTTAGAACACATTATTCTTATTTCTTAGTTCAGTCTCTTCTATGCTTATCATGTTCACACTTGTGTGCTGCCAGCAAGGGATGGCTGTCAAAAAGTTCTGGTAGGAGTTTCTCCCTTTAAAGCCCATCACTGATTTAGAGTTGTGATTCATACCATCCTTCCAAAGGTCTGCTACAAATTTGTCTGAAGACTGGTTCAGCAGAGAAGTCACATTGTCGTTTAGTGGATCCATGTTCTTTGTCAGCCAGGCAGTTGCATTGTAGGTAACCTGCAGGGAACAGTGAGTGCTACATCAAAGTTTGTTCTTGATAAGAAATCTGGAGTGTCCAGGAACACAGGGCACTGTATCAACACAAAATCAGACAAATAATTGCAAAGCTTTCTAGGGTTGCGAGTTGAGTATTTATTCTCACATATACTAATGTCAAAAAGTCTGCTTGCTAGAAAAGAATCCAAATTACTTGGATTTTCAATAACCTTCATGCTGGTTATTTTTGTTTTCTTCTGAGCTTAGCACAACCATGATTTGCAAATCTTATTTCATGTGTTGTGTAATTAAAGAACTTAATAAGCCCATTTTGTAATTAAAGCCATGTCTCATCAATGCAGGTACCAGAATGTTTCTCTTTGATCCTTTGGGTATCCCTAAGTCAAATCCCTAAGTCAATCTGTCCAGTACCTTTCCTGCATAGTGTATTATACAGAACTCTGTTTTATCCTTGAGTTGCTTGGGCTTCTGGAATTTGGGATGGTTGCCTTGTTCTTGAATTAGTTTCTCCACAAAGGACGTGTCAGTAGCCTTGGGGAACCAGCACTCTTCATCCAGCAAAGCCAGGACACCAGGAGGGTTGGTCTGCAACAGGAGCAGTATCAGATCAGAAACGTCACAAGCAGAGGCAGAGACAGAGCACCACCTTCTTCACCCCTGAGGTTACAAATCCTTCCAGGAAATAAAGGATCTCTTGTACTGACACATAACTGATACCTATGTAGTATCCCACCTACAGAGAGATAATCTTACTGGTCTTTCGATCAGCTCAATGCAAGGTTGCAGGTCAAGGCCAAAGTCAATGAAATTCCATTCAATGCCCTCTCGCTGGTATTCCTCTTGCTCCAATATAAACATTGTGTGGTTGAAAAGCTGCTGAAGTTTCTCATTAGTGTAGTTGATGCAGAGCTGCTCAAAGGAATTGATCTGTGAAGTGGAAAAATGAATTCGTAACATTAGAAAGAGACCTTTAAGAGTGAATTTAAATGACAAGATGGTATTTGCTATTTTGTATTTCTTTTTGCATATTAAAGTAATTAAAATATAAGGATCTATATCAGTTTAATCAGCTTGTGTCCCACAGTATATACCTCAAAAATCTCAAATCCAGCAATGTCAAGGATCCCCAAGAAAGAAGCTCCTTGTCTTTTTGTTTTATCGAGAGCTTTGTTCACGCGAGCCAGGATCCAACGGAAAAGACGCTCAAATTTTGCCTTGGCCAAAGCTTCTATGGCAAAGTCCGCCTGGAAAAGGTAAGAGGAGATTGTAAGTGAAAGAAGAAACCCACTTAACTGTTAATTTCTGAAGAAATGAGATATAAAATGGACATTTCCCTTTAGACAAGATGTAAGGAGAAATAGAAAAAGGGAGAATAGCTTCAGGAGAGCTGAGCAGAGTGCATGTGGTACCTGCTCTTTGGTCTGAGCTTTCTGGACGACATCTCGTCCGACCTTGATCCTTGGGGTCAGAATAGATCTTGTGAAATCTGTCACATTAATCCCCATCAGGTGGCACACTTTTTGTGCAACTAGAATAAAAAAGTGAGATTTTATTTCAGACTGAATTGCCTCTTAGCAGGTCAGTAAGTGTGAATATGAGTAGCTCAGCAAGGATGTGGAGTTATTTATCTTCTTTAAAAGCTCCTCGATTGTACAAACAAGAGATGACACTTGCCATAAAGTGATCATTTGTGATCCAAGCAACAAATTCACCATTCATCAATTTATGGATTCAAGATTGCTAGAAAAGGTAATGATAACTGAGCTGATTTTAAGTATGGGTTATATTTTAAAGCCTGAGAGCTACATAGGAAATAGCAATTAAATAAAAAATACTGATAAAGAGTGCTTATTCAGTTGCTATTTTATTAATTTCTTAATACTAAATAAAATTTTGAAGTGGAAAATCTTACCAGTATCATCTGGCATAGAAGCTTGATCAGTGTTTCTCTCCTTCTTGAAGACAATATTACCCAGTTGTAGGACAGATGAAACGACCCTCAGTATAGCTGTAAGAGAAACAGATAATATAAATGAGGACCAGAATGGCCATGTTTTGGAAGCTCTGTTCTCTGCAATAACATTCTATTGCCTGTGATAGTTTGTACCTCTCTGGAAAGAGTTAGGCTTGCTTTAAAGGACTGTGCCATAAACTGCAGGAGTTTGAATGCTGATTGAGCAACAATCTCCACAATCTGTGCAGTGGAGTAAATGGGCCAGTCTGGGAACACCAGCACCTCAAGCTAAGTTATGCTGGCTCCCCAGGCAGATCCCCACATCTCAGGAACTTGCCTCCCACTCAGTGCCTGTAGCATCTTCCCTGCTCAGTCACTCAAGAGTATTTCTGTGCTTAAAATAAAAAATATATCTGAATTACCAGCAGCTTCAAAAATGTGAGGCACTTCTGAATGTCCAGTTATTCAGGGACATGTGGATATTTTGTTGTGCAACTAAAATCAAATGTATGCGTATCTTTGAAGGATTAGTGTCAAAGTACAGAAAAGTAATTGACAATGTTTGATTACTAAAATATATATAAATATGATTCCACCTAATCTCCGGTAGTAAAATCTACTGATATGTTACAGATGAGGTTGTATGAATCTGGGGAGTTCTATTTGTTTATCTGATAAATTTACACAGGAGAAGGATACAGTCCTAATGGGCTTCTGTTTTAGAGCATGAAATCAAAGGGGTTCAGACAGTAAAATAATGACTCCTGTTGCTGCAGTGGAGAATGCTGCCATCCACACCACTACTGTCAGGAGAGCAGACCAGTGTGCACCAGTAACATCATCTGGATTGACCAAGGCTGGGGTTTTGCTCAACATCCCTCGCTCACTGATGCAGGTGAGGGATGTGCTCTGCTGCTGCTGCTGCAGCTGCTCCAAGGCTCAGGCAATGGGAGGATGCTGCTTTTGCCATCAGGTGTCACTTGGGACGTGGCAATTTGCATCCGAGGGCCCTGCACACTCCCAGCAACACTGAGGTAAAAGCTATGCAGGTGGATGTCTCTGGCAGGCCCACGTTTTCAAAACAGTTTAGTTGTTTCATGCTCTTTGCTTTTATTCCTCTTTTCTCTGAATCAGTGAGTACATATGAGTTATTTGACCCTGTTCCATTTCCATCAAAAATAAATCAGATTATTTTGCAACTTTTTCATGCTAGTTGTTGGAAAGTTCTGAAAAATGGCTTTAAATGGTCATTACTGTTGATAGAGCTGGCTTGGACTCAGTAATCTCTTTTTGGATATGTAGGGAGTTCCAGTAAGAAATATTCCCTTTCATAAACAAATTAGCTTTGCAAAGTGATTATTCTGGACAGAATTAACCTCTGCATTTGCATCTCTATGTAGTGTCACTTGCAGATGTATATCTTGAATATCTGTATATACTTGATATCTTGAATACAGTGTTGATAACAATTCTCACATGTCTGTTCCTCATCAGTAAAGCCCATAATTTTCATGGCTTCCAAGGTCTCCTGGAACATTTCATCATCTTGTTGAGAAGGAATAGGCACATAGCCACAAGATAAAAAGGTGTAATTGTTGAAGCCTTCCAACAACAAATCATCTAAAAAGAAGAAGAAGAAAAGCTTTATTTAAGTGCATCTACTTAATGCTCTTGGTTCACAAATTCTCCTAAGGAACAACAGAAAAACCCACAACATTATCACCAAAGGAAGATTCTGCTTGTATGAGGAGTTTAGGGTTTTGTGGTGCACAAATATTTTCAAAATAACTATTTTAGCAAGCTTGATGGTGTTAAGTTTCCAGTTTTCATTAGTGACTGACGAACGTCTCTGTACCTTGGGGTAATTTTGTGTCCTATGGACTCAAATCTGAGTCCTTCCCCATCCTTCCCCAAATTCTTCTATTTAGTGCCATATGTAACCTACTCAGAATTATGCCTCTCCCTGTGGAGATTCAGGTAATAATAAGAATGAAACCAGACAACAACCAAAGTTGGCCAAACTAACAGGCTATTCAACCCTATTCTATGGCCACCAACAGATTCTTAGGTAAGGAACATAAAAGCCAGTCGTCCATTGCTTTATGCATTCTTTGGCAGTGATTGAGGGAAATATGTCATATTTGAACTGTGATGTTCCAATACATCTGAAACTGGCTTTCACAGTGTAATAATGATGTTCTGTGGCAAAGACATTCTCTTAATTTATTTTAAAACAACAAGCCGATATGCTTGTTGGAACCCCCAGTTTCTTTTGTGTAAAGCAATTAATAACTTCCCAATTTATCTTCTTGATATTATTCAAGATGGGATCTGAACGGGTGTACATCTCCTGTAAATTGAAATATCCTGTAAACTGCAAACAACCTGCCTCAAACAGGTGGACATGAATTCATGCTTTCTTATAATTCACTTGAGAAAATGATTTTCTATAGCTAAAATTAATAGCTATTTCTCTGGCTGTTTATAGAAAGGATTGAATGACATATAATTACAGAAATTAAGATAAATACTTAGGCAAGCCATTGCTCAGACTATTCAATGAGATGAGAGAATAATTAGTAAGGAACTTACTTCTCATTTGTTCAGAAGCTCCAGCAATCAAATAGTAAAAGATGTGAAACGTTCTTTCATCTTTAGCCTGACGAATTGCACGGGATTTTTCAAGCAAATCTGTTTGTCAAGTGTGTTAAAAAAATTTCCTTAATTGTGCTATCAGCCTCAGAACCATCAATAGCATTGTCGAAGTATTTGCCACGAGCTTATAAAACATGAATATGTGTCTAATTCTGTGGCAGAAGCTCTGGTATTGGTATAATGCTTACCACAAAAAGCAGATCCCTTTCCTACCTCTTATTGCAGGGTAAATGCTGGTAATCATGGCAGTAAGCACAATAGACCTAAATGCTTCTAAAATCAGAGGTATAAAACTAATATTATCTATATCACAATATAACTCACAGCACTTTGAAAATGAAGTACCAATATAATTCTTTAACCATAAGGTGGGGCTGCTAGAAAAAGAGTTCTTGAGGTGAGTATTGTAGGTATAAAAGCAATAAAGTCAAGTTTTATTTATGGGCCATTTTTTGTGACTATAAGCTAATAAAAATGAAGTTAGCAATAGTGTAAGTATTTCAATACCAGTCAGTGATTCACTCTTTAAAAGCTAAAGTGCTGTAGATAAAACTTCAGTTAAGACCAAAAATGTTAAAACATGATTTTTTCTAAAGATCAGTTGTCAAAATAAGAGCAGAATGATAGTGTTGCTTGATGCTATATTCAAGGGATAAGGTCCTTCTTTATAGCTGCATTGTTCTTTCTCATTTATTGGAGCAAGAAGTTCCTTTTGTATGCAAAGATGAGCAGTGCAACATGGAGGAAACTACCTGCATATTTATAAGTTCATTAAAACATACTAGCTCATAAACATAGCCAAGGGAACAGGCAACATCCTTGACAGGCAAGGTCAGACTGAGCTGAATTTCTCTGTACATCTTCCCTGAAAAAATGCATCAAGGTTATTGATATACAGCTCCCTGCTCTGGGTGTGTAATTTGACACAGCAGTCAGTATTTAGCATCCAGGCAAGACAAGTTCTCTGGTCGTGAAAACGTCCCTTGCCATTGCCTAAGTTATGGTTTGTCCAGTTTCTGAAGCTGTATTTGGGGAATAGCTCCCTTTCCCATAGCTGAGAAAACAGCCCTGAAAACATAAACCTGAGAGCAAGACAAACTGAGAAGCTGGTATCAGCACAAACGGAGCCACTTCCCTCCCTCTTTGTTTATAGCAGCCTCATCAATATTTGCCTTTCTTAGACATGCAATGAGCTTGTTTATCTTACTTCCTCTCAGCCTAGTGCAGCTCACTGAAAAGGATACAAGTCTCTATGTTTGCTCCAACAATGTAGCCTGTCACATCGAAGTTGATGCGGATGAATTTGCCCTGTGAACGAAAAGGAGATCTAAATTGGGCTGTTCTTTCAGGTTATGCCAAGTTTTCTGATATTAGGCAGTATTTAGCCTGTTTCATAAGATATGTACATCACCCTCCCAAGAGTAACATGCTTGACTCCCTCCTGCTGGGACAACCTGTGTAACAGCCTGAAAGGAAGCGAACTTCTCTGATATTCCCTCTGTACAGATTTCCCCCCACATTTTGTTCAGGCACTTAGAGGAAAAGGAGTTCTCCCTGCTGGACTAGGCTTTGGATGCAGGGGTAGCACAACATCTTTGTTCTACTTTGATTTCCACAAAGTCAGTGAGGGAACAACGTTGGATCTGTGTAACTCACTCTGCTAAGGTTGACCCACATGGATCCCTAAAATTTGCAAGGAGAGAACAGAGGTGGGAGAAGAGGGTCTGCAGGGAAAACAGGCATCTGCCAGCACTCGCAGAAAGACGTGTCATCAGATAACAACAGCTCTCAGCTCACAACATTCTAACGCAGATCTGTGTAACTGTTTTTTCTCCATTTTTTCTCCATTTTCTATTTATTATCTTAACCATGACGTAACAGATACACCTTATGAGATATATACTCAACAATGGTGCAAAGAAAATGGAAGTACATATTTAGTTGGCAAATATTCTGAAGGTGGATGTGTGCTGGAGCAGGAGGTGACTCTAAAAGGTCACACACAGACTGCTAAATTGTGAGAGACAATGTTACTGTCAAGTTTGAGCCTGATCTTTAATCTTCTATCAAGTCAAATTCCTATTTCAGAGGAGAATTCTAAACTGTTTTTAAGGGATCAGTTTTAAGGCTCTCTTTAGAGAGAAGCACTGATGGGGGCCACTGTCTGTACACTGGCTTTTAAAAGGTGTTTTACCTCTCCCCCACCCCAGACCGAACTGGATTTATCCTACTTACGAATCTGGAGGAGTTGTCATTCTTCACAGTTTTGGCATTTCCAAAAGCTTCAAGAATAGGGTTTGCCTGTAGAAGCTGTTTTTCCAGCTCACCCTAAAATTCATTCAGAAGCAGTTAACACTGAACTTCATAATTACTTACCTGAAACCAACACTTGTACACAGGAGAGAAAGGTGAAATCTAAGTTAAGTCTCTATTTTTTTTTGCTGAATACTGCATTTCATGTGGATTTGTTTTCATTCTCGATTAATCTTTGTGTTTATCTATTTGTGCAATTGACTGCTGCCCTGTATACGTGACCCTTTTCCAGCCCTGTTGCCTGTGACAGATCAAACTCTATTAATCTGTTTAGCATCATGACTGGCCTTCCTTAAAAAAGAGGGTCATTCAATGTCAATTTTTTTTCCAGTTTAGTATAATTTTTAAAAGGGATATTCTTAAATGAGCCTCTAGCATGTCTTTTCCAAGTTAGTTTATTGAGACCCTTTGCTAGCAAATGACAACGTAATTAGAATAACTTGCCGAGAATAATTTTAATGTAATGCAGCACAAAGCTACAAAGCAGATTTCATCAAGTCTATTAATAATGATCCATGCAAGGCTACTTAGGTTAAATGTGGAATTGCATTGATTTATTTCAAACTAGGATAATGAATTCTCATGCAAACACACAAACTTCATATTATATTGTTAATTGTGATTGGTAATTGCTAAGGAAACAAATCATGCAATGAAAGAAGCATGCATTTAATTCTATATATTTACCTAATCCTATTTCTAAGCAAATCAATGAAGTTGAAAAAATACTTTGCATATGTATACAGCTTTTCAGAACTCTTCATTGAACTTTGTCCTATGAGATCATTTACATTCACATTTACTTTGCAACACTATTCTTTGACTACTACTCCATGGTAGCATGCATTATTTCAAATAACTCACCCTGAAAAGGAAAATGTCCTTGATAGATAATATGATACAACTTAAATAATTTTAATTGGGAATGTAGGCAATATTTTGTTTGAATCTAGGAAATAATTTGGAAAATGAAAGTGCTTCCCAATTAGGGTGCAAATCTGGTAACCTTTTTCTAAATGTCACTTCTGAATGTCTTCTAACTCCTGTGGCAATGATGAGAGCTACCTCAACAATATCATTAAAAAGCTTACTACCCAAGAGTTGGAGGAAGAAGGAAGGAAAATTTCCAAACAAGTTCATACAGGAATCCTAGAATAAGTAATGAATTTCTAAGAGTCCCTGAAGATTCTCTGTACTGAGCAGATCTATCCAGTTACTCTCTGTAGACTTAAAAGCTCCAGTATAAGCAAAGGGTGTTGCTGCAATCAGATGGTGATATCTGAAATAGAACCTTGTCTGTTAAAATGAGACAGACACCACCTGCTTCTACTGAGAACTGAACTATGCCATAAACCTGGGTATAAAACTATGGCTCCACATGGCCAGCACTGTGTGCAGCTGTAAGGCCACCAAACTCCACAGAGGTGCCTATGCCAACCATTAACTAATTTTCTTTTTTTTTTTTTTTTTTTTTTTTGCAGAGAGATTGTCAAAAGAAGTACTAAATTAACTAAGAGGCAACACTGTCATAGCTGAAGTCTAAGAGGCAGTAGTCAGAATGGGGCAAAAAAGACTGCATGAAAGAAAATAAATCCCATTTTCCTGGCACAGAAACACCAAGAATATGCCAGCTAACTTGCCTGGATTCCCAAAGCATCACTATGTGGTATGCCACACAGAGAGGAGGGCCTGTAACACACCTGCAGACAGGTGCTGCAGTGGGAATTGCTATGTTACATGTCACAGCAGCAAGTTAAGAACATGCTGACTCTTGTGGTGGTGAACAATTCTCAACAGTTACACGGAAATGCAAAATTCCAAGCAACAACAAATGGAAAGCATGCAGCCAAACAAATCAAACACCGTGAGGTTTAGGAATTATTTCACAACAGTCCTAAAAAGTTCAACCTGAAGCACAGAAAGCATTTGGGTATTTCATTCAGAAACCACACTGTTTAATTTCAGGCTGAGTGGCTCTTCCAGGATCGTGGGAAATTAAATTCAAACTATGGCAATTTGAACACACACAGAGATATAGAAGAGGGTGATATTTGAAAGATGACCCAGCCTGTGTCAGACCTCATTCTTTACCATGGAGCCTGACACAGTTAGGGTTGATTTGTGAGAGCATTTGGTGCTATTGTTGCTTTTTATCATATCATACAACATATTTCAACAAAATCTCTCTTAAATTTTTGGGGTGCAACAATAGCATGCAGATCTACACTCAGTGCCTTAAACACACATCAAACAGTCTAAGTTACTCACGTAGGCAAGAGATGGACCTTGCTGTATTGAATAACATGGTATAAAATAAGTGTCAGTATAATTTCTATTAGACAGACATTTTTATTGTTTTTCCTGTATTAAAATAACCAGTACACAGTTTCCATGCAAATAAACCAGGAATACAGATACGAACAATCTATTGCAGACATACCAAGGGCACAAATACCGTTAACATACATACAACATTTTAACTGAAGAGAAAAAAAAAACCTGAGGCAAAGGGGTGGGATTTGGATCCAGTCCCAGGTTAGTCTCTCAGGACCAGACAAGGGCAAATATTTTTATGATAAATCCCTTACTCTTCTCTGGTGCATTTTGTTATTCATTATATTTTAATGACTGAAATTGCGATGTCAGTAGTTCTAATCACTGAATTACTATTTGTCAGCATGGTACAGAACAAATTAGACTTTCTCTCAGCTCCTCTCTGATGGATATTTGCCTTCAGGTCTGTCTCAGGGCAAATTTGATCCTGAGACTCACATAATTCCCCAGAGGAGTCAGCAGCAACTGCAGTTAGGGATGGCCTTGGCACCCCAAGTTCATTTCCCCCAGACACTGCGCAGGATCTCAATAGGAAGAAATAATTTCTTTTGCATAAACATTAAACATTAGTCTTGGACTGTTTCCACTAAATTTAATCACAGATTTCTAGAAAATACTACTCAAAAGGACATCTGCTTCTTCCCCTGCCCCAAATTAGAATCCCCTGTACATAAAAGCCCAGTTATGTGTGGTGGAAGAGGGAGGGCTGCACATCCCGTGCTCTGCTGACACACGGGCAGGGGCAGCTGCGAGACCCAGCACAGGGGTGGTCATGAGATTTTTACTTTATTTCCCCTTTCCCTACTAATTACTCATCTTGGACCCAGTCTTGTATTTGAGACACAATGAAACATCTTCCTGAATTAAGCCTGTATTTTGCTGTAAAAGTGAATTGCTTCATTTTTTGGCAGAAGTTTTGAGTAACTTTCGAAAGGCTGGAAATGACGCAGGACCTGCAGTTGTATCACTGAGAAGAGCAAAGACAGCTGAGAGCCTCAGCCATGGTAATGATCTCCAGGAACTGGGCAGGTATATGGTTCAAAGTAAGAAAATGAACTTTAGTCTCTCAGGCAAGCCTATTACAAATTTTGAAGTCACAAAGTACTTATAAAAAATTGTGCCTTTCAAAATTTTTACCTCTGACAGAGCAGTAAAAAGAAAAGACAAGTTTTATACTGGGACTCTTTGCTAGTTAGTAAGAACTTAACTAATAGTTAAAGTAACTTAATAACGAATCTGGTCAAAACTTTGGAAGTTTAAATGCTGGTATACATTTTTGTGATGCAGTTGGACAATGTGTTAGTTACAGGCTTTACCCAACTTCTTAGTTGCCAGAGGTCGGGGTAAAACAAGGACTCAAGCCCTTGTAGACTTCAAGGCCGTCGTGCTGGCATATAAATAGGTGCTATGCATATGGAAAGCTATGAATATTTCTGTTCCCCCTAAGTACATTCGGATTTGATGCCTAAGATGGTGTCAAACAAAATTTTTTTTTCCATAAACATAGAGCTGTGACGTAGTTGTGTACACTTAATATGTCAACTGTTTGACAAGCCCCAGTCCCTGACTTGCACAGTCACCTCAGCACAGCCCTCAGAGGCCTGAGGGAGAGTTGGGTATGGAAGAGCTCACTTACAGTGACGCTGGTGTCCTTTTTGCCCTTATGTGAAGAAGCAACAACAGCCAGGTACTGAATGACCTTTTTGGTATTTTCTGTCTTGCCAGCACCAGATTCACCTCTGAGGGGAAAGAAAATAGCACAAAAGAAGGTAAGTAACCAGTGGACTCCTTTTGCCATGTAGATGTACGTAGTGTATAAAAACAGGACTGGAAACCGCCCAGCTCAGTTCTTATTTACCCCAGAACACCATCTCCCAAATTCACCTGACTTCAGCCTGCAAAGAATGCATTATCAGAGCTATCTCTCTGTCCTGGTAGTATTTTGAGTGGACAATTGGCCATTTAAGGGAATTCTAAAACATGATGCATTTTTGAACAGCAGTTCATCTTGCTTTGGCAACATCTGAACACTTATGAGAAGTGGAGCTGGCAGGGAGTCTGCTTATATTTTAAGATCAAAAAATACAACATTAACTATGATGTGGTACAGCAGTAAAAGAAAACATCAGCAGTAATACAATGGTTTTCTCTTATGAAACTCTGGCATTAAAATAGACTAACTACAGATGAGGCAGCTTGATCCTGCCTCATCTGAACTTTGTGTTCAGATGCTCCCTGAATTCAGTGGGACCAGGAATGGAGCTGCCTGATGTGTCCCTGCTCACTGGGTAATAAAGGACATCATGGGGAGATGTCTGACCAGCAGAACTGGCATCCCAGCTCTGCTCCACGCAGTCAGTGTCCCTTGGGAAGCAGGAAGGCAGTAACTTTTTATCTCTTGGAAGACTTCCAGGTTAAGTTTATTTACAACTCTTAAGCCCTCTCTTAAAGTAAAAGAGTGGTTTTCAAAGTACAGATTGACAGTCTTTTCTCAATAGAAATTTCCAGCCAATTTTCCTCTCTGTTACATTACATCATCTTATGTGTTTCAGATACCTCTGGCTCTGATGATTATATGGACAAAAATGTTTTTATACTGTCGTGCTCAGCAGTCAAAAAGGGTGGTAAAGTGGGTGTGGATGTAACAAATGAGTTCTTTCAACTGCTGTGAGGGGAGCAACAATCTAAGTTGGACTTCTTTTTCCTTGGATCTAAACTAAAATTGATTAAAAAAAAAAAAGAACAATACATTCAAAAATCCCAGAGATATTTATCAGCTCTTTTGAGTCTGAAACTGTTTAGCTGGATCCACTGCAGTTCTGCTTCTTTTCCTAATTAGGAAATGCAAGAGTTAATTTTCCCTACCAAAGGACCAGTGATAAATGGACATGAAAATATGGAGAAGTGCTAGACAGAACTTTCAATACAGAATGACATTGATGTAAACCTTAGGAAACCAGAAACAATTCCTGCCTGAGGTACGACATGATAAGAACTGTTTCTTCTGGCTTTTAGAGTTTAAACCACAAATAATTGAGATTAATAGATTCCTTTTCACAAGACCTGGGTTAATTTGCACAGTTTAGAGATTGGATTCATCTCTGCCTGTGCTTCAGTACTAAAACATTTCTGTGTTTTATTGATAAAAATTAAGTGTTCTGGGAACAATTCCAAACCAAGCACACCAATTTGAAGACATATGCATACAAACTTTTCAAATAAATCTACCTTACAGCTTTGTTTCTTTGGAAAAAAAACAACCAAAACAACTTTCTTCAAACAAACCCTGGGCTTTGAACTATTCCATTTTATTAAGGGTTATTTGTAGTTCATCACATCATCATTGCATTTCCTTTCTCCCAGGGCAACAGTGCCCATCATTTGGCTTTTCCCTGAATCCCTGTGAGTGTTACCATATATGGCATCATTTTACTTGTAATTATCCCATCATACTGTAATGCTTAAGTTACTTAACATTTAGTTCTGTTCTTTCATCCTTAACTCTTTGCTTCCACAGAGGCTGAAGGCTTTCCTGTTTTCTGCAGATAGACTTTGGGGCTTTAACTTCCTTTTGAAACAGACAATAAAAAGTTCCTCAACATAAAACACAAAACACACAGAACCTCAACCGCTTTGGGTTAATTAGGAAAAAAGTCTCCAAGGTCAATAAGTAATGAAGAATAATGTCTACAGCTGATGAATACATCTGATTTTCAACATATCAGATCAGTCATAAATGTCCATGACAATAGACAGGTCTGATAAACAAGTATCCATTAAACAACATTAGTAGCCCTTATACTCTGAAAGATGTATCACAGCCATATGACAACATCTGATTTCATCTCAGTGATGAAATGCCATGTGTTTATAAACCAACTAATGAGGAGGAATGGCTAGATCAGGGTCAATGCCTCTAAATATCAAGAAGTTTACCAAGGGAGACCCAGGAGGAGAAGAGCGTGTGAATCTCTTAGTTCACTTCATAGGTGGATGAAATTCTTCCTAGAACTATTGAGTTGCAACAGAATTAGTCATGCAGAATGGGTTTTTTCTCTGCATCTGCCTTGAAGTACTATCATTTCTGAGGTGGCAGAAACAACTTCCATTGTGAGGTAGTATGAGAAATCCCACCTGCTTTGAAATCTACTTGCTCTCTTGAGCTCAGTGACTGAATTTTTAAAGATGGGTCTTTTTCCTGCAAACATCTTCTGGTGGCTTTGGCATGGACCATACATGATGGGGTTCCTCCCAGGAGGTATTTGCTCCTTTCTTCTGAGTGTCCATTTTCCTCAGACGTAATTGCGTTCCAAGTAGGTGTTCGCCATTTAAATGCTGTTACCACTCTCCTAACCTTCATCTTTAGGAAGCAGACTGACCATTTGTTTAATTGAAGCCTCTCAAATAATTCTTTTTCCTGCCATGCACAAGGGAGCACATTTACTGCAGTGCTGTTCTTTGCACTCAGCTCAGATGGCCAATGCAAAAAAACCAGATCTAAAGCAAGTTCCATTGCACAATTCTGAGCAGCCCAACAGCAGTACTTTAGTTACTTCCTATGCAAGTTTTCCTCCTAAGAAATTCTTTGGCTTTCCCAGAGCAAAGGGCCCCACTAGGCTAACAGTCTTGCTCTGTTAAAAATACCACTCTCACATCGTGGGGTATAACTTAAACTTATCCTTCCCTCGTTGCTTGCCAGGCATTGTTTTAGGAACTTGGTACAGGATTTAAAGCACATAAGCTCACATATATAGTGCTCAGGTATAATAGAATTTTTGTACCTCTTGAACTACAAAATCCTCCATGGCTCCATTAACTTCACCTTAAATGAAAATTATCCCAGCTAGAATAGGTTTCCAAATAAGAACAAGGTGACACTAGCAAATTGGCCCCACTGTTGGGGGTTGAGCCTGTGGTGTAACTAGGACTCTTGTACATTTGAGAATAACTGGGGAAAATTAGTTTTAAAAGTGTATTTTTTTTTTTGCTGTTGTTGAAAATTTGAAAGCTTTCCATGTTAATATTATGATATGAGACTTAGCTTAATTCCACTTTTGGAAGCATCTGAAAAGCAACAGCAGAATTTATTTTCAGTGTTTGTTTCAGTAAGCAATGAACCACAAGAATTGCTCGTTCACACATCCCTTAATCCGGCTATGCTGGCACTGTGGGAAGCCCCTTTGCACAGGGCACTCCGTGAGGTGCTCTAAATCACATTAGGGCTTGGCAGCCTTTGTCCTGCAGTATGAGATGTGCAAACATAATGAAAAGCTTTGTCCTAGACTCGTTGTACCCCACTGGAGACTCGTCTCAGAAGCCAGCCCACTGGTCCTACGGGTTTACTTACAAAACAATTCCCGAAGGAGACGGAGCGGGTCCAGCACCGAGCTCCGCCCGGCTCTGGAGCTCCACGAGATGTCCGTGTGGGAGAGGGGCCAGGCAGCAGCGCCTGCCAGCCCCAGCCTTTGAGATTTACTGAGCTGCGAAAGAAGAGCCTGGCTCTCCTGTGGAGGAGTCTTTTGACTAATGGGGCTTTGCCGTTTGGAGATGTTCTGGATGATTTTGCTTCTTGGCACATGTCAGGGAAGGAAACGGGCTGGAGTCCCATAGCCGGGTGAGGCTCTGGAGAGTTTGCCCACAGAGAGAGAGGGGAAGAAGGGGAAAAGGGCAGGATGGTCACTGCCCCACTCAATGTTTTGTTCCCATATCAAATTAAGTGGAAATATGATCCTGCTACTTCCCCCCTTTTTTATAGAAGCTATTCAAACTGAATGTATGTTTTTAGAAACAAAAAGGTAATGAAAACGTACTTGATTATTTGTACAGGTGTTTAACAAGTACTTGTTTCCACAGACTTCACGATACCCCAAATACTCAGAACTTTGATCAGACTGTTTTCTCATTCATTTAAGGTAGATTTTTTTTTTTAACTGAAACTCGTGCACAGTCCTCTTAGCCACTTTTGCTTTCTAGAAAATACCCCTCTTTTCAAGAAGTGGCTAAAATATGATAACCCCAAGATCAGACAGGTTTATGAGGAAATTGTTAGAACTCTCATGTGGCTAGCTCTGCAAATAAGCACTTGTGGAATTTTTAGTGAAAAACCTTTTGAAATCTCCAGGCGAATCCACTTGTGTCTTTAGAAATCAAACAAGAAGAGGCCAGAAGTCTCCTTTCAGGGCTTGTGCCTCTACTAACATTGGAAGAAGCTTGAAAAGCCACAAGTCTGTTCACTGGCCATTGCCTAGTTCAATTCACACTTAATTGCTGATGCACTGAACTTGCTCAGGTCTCTGAGTACCTGGACAGATTTCTTGGGATTTTTCCTTCAGCAACATCTGTGTGCTGGTCAATATGGACTAAGAGTGAGTACAGACTATTTCGTGGCCAACTCAGATGTCAAACAGGAGACAGCACAGGGTGGGGGGAGGGGGGGGATGGCGAAGCACAGGCAGGAGTTTCAGGAAATCCCAATAGGCAGGCAGAGCAGTGAAGGCTGCTCAGAACAGCACAGAGACCAAGATGCAAGGGTGGAAAAGTCTTACCTGCCCTAATTTTCAGACACATAAAAGAGTTAGATTCCATATTTCATACCTTTAGTGCAATATTTTGTATTGTATATTTATTATGTATGTTATGCTAGGTTGTGTTATTTTACAATAATGCAGTCACAGATATATTAGTAAGCATAGCCATGGTATAAAGTTTTCTGTGCTGTAAATGTGCATGGTAAGATGTGGGATTTTGAGGCTGACTGTAAAGTGCCAGAGAGCAACTGGCAGAGAATGACACCAGAGGATGCTCAGTGATGTTACCCATGGGAAAGAGCTAATAGCGAAAGGATGTGTGTGCACAGAGGAGAGTAGGCCAAAGGCAGTATGAGCGTAGTTATTAATAAATGTAGAGGAAATAATGAAATCTGGAAAGACAGGGAATTCTGAGGAAGCACTGGAACCCATGAGCATGGAAGACAGATGGAGATTTTAAACATACCATGGCTAATCACACAAAGGGGAGGGATTGAAAAAGGAAACAGTACTTAACTACATGAGGGCAGCTTTAATGAGCTGAGGGTGAAGTCCTGAGAATGGGTACATTTGTAGTCAGAAACACAGAATCAGGCTCAGTTCTCAGATCTGCCCCCCTGCCTGTGTCCCAGGAGCATTTCAGGGGATCCATATGAATCCTTACAGCTATTCTTTTACAATTTAGGTACCAGGCTTTGGAAAGTTAACGCCTGTAGCTTTTTCAAGAAAAAATCCTGGTTCATCAATGCCACGAAGCCTTAGTTATTGTTACATATTTTAGGCAAAAAGATAATTTCTTAGCATTTTTAACAATTATATAAAATACTACAAATTGCTTCAACTTGACAGCTGCCAAGCTGAAAGCCAAGCAAACTTTCTTCTTTCTGCACAGCCAAATAAGGCCAAGAAGAATGTTAAACCAGTGTGGTTAAAGTTGTGTACATTGGTTTTAGCTTGGCCAATCTTTTCGCTTTAAAAGATGTGTGAGGACTGTTTTAAGCTATGGGTTGTGATGCACATCCAACATACAGCAGTTACTCTAAACATCTTGGGGAATCACTTGCTGTGGCTGTTTTCAAGATGGGAAAGGCATTTCATTCTCTCTGTTTTATATATTACTGGATGGAAAAGGCATTTAATTGTCTCTATTTTATATATTACTGGTGTGAAACAATTTAGGTTTCCAGCAACATGGCCAGGTAATTTCAATAAATGACAGCTGCAAGAAGTGGATCCTTTAATGGATTTTCATGAATAAAAAGGCATAGATTTGCAAAAGAAAGTCCCTTTCTTGAAAGTACCAATGTTCCAAAGTTAAAAGAAGATTTACTAGTGGAAAAATAAACGAAGTACAGAAATAGAAGGAGGAAATGCATATTGTAAATTAGTCTTCATAACCATGACATGTTTCATCCTGGGAAGAATGCGATGGTCAATTTTTACTTCATCATTGCAAGAATTTTAGATTTCTTTTAGGTATTAATGCATTTGGGGTCAGATTTTTGATTGGTATACTTACAAATACTGAAGTCTTGTTGTAACAGAGGTTAGAGTTATGATAGCCCTTATGGTACCAGACACAGTATATAATTTTTATTAGGTGATAATTTTTTTCCAGTCAGCAGTGGCACTCAAAAATAATGTTATGGCTGGTGATCAGTAGCAGTGCTTTTTAAAAACTTCAGTGTAAATATGTATTCAGTCAGTAGCCACATTTTCTCAGATAGCCTAAATCTGACAGATTACAGCATCATTGCATGACCCTGCTATAAATAATACACATGCCAGCTCTGCAAACAGTATGAGCATTTACATAGAATCAAGTCCTATCTTTTATCAGGAAAACTGGAAAATGCCTAATTCAACAAACACAAAATTATGTCAAAAGCATTCTTGATGGCATTCAAGAAAATAAAACCAACTAACGAGCAAGAGAATGGAAAGAGAGTCAAAACTGAGGGTCAAGCAGGAGATCCCTGTCCAGTTCAACATTTTGAGTGATTTTTCAAAACAGGCAGGAATGACAAACCAGTGGGATTTTGTGGAGTAATAACCACACTCCCCATTTGTTCACTGTAAACTGTTAAATCTCTAAGTTCAGAAAGTCAATTTAAAGAAATAATTTTATGCATTAAAGACTTCCTATGACACTGATAACTGTTCTTTATCTTCTGAACAGGTCTATCTACTGAAGTAGGTTTGGTACTGAAGTTCAAGCTTACTGAAGGTGAGGGGGATGTGTCCATTCCATCGGAATTTGAATCAATTTTGAATAAAGAAAGACATTGTGACATTGAGATATACTAAAATAGATGATTTTACTTACGTGCACAGGATAGACTGGTCTTCTCGATCTGTGAATAAAGAAAAAGAATCCATTAATTAGGGAAAATGGCTTTTCTGACAGAAGCACATTTATGAGGATTTACATTGAACAGCCTAGACCTTCTAAAACCTGGCCAACTATGATTAGTCAAAAGTACTGGGTTCACATCTTATTTAATTTGCCCTTTCATTTAAATAACCATCTCTAATGGAAATATTTTGTACAAAAAATGAACAAAAGGTTAAGAGGTCAAAACATTTTCTGTAAATTCCATTAGAGATGAACTGTAATGAGGACAGAAAAAAGATCAGGCTCTCTGTAAGAAGATTATAACAAAATTTCAAACCTGAAACTCAAGCTTTTACTATGCTTATGAACTAGCTTATGGCTAGCAGCCCACTCAAAACAAAGTCTGGACAGATAAGGCATCAACAACTAAGCTGGTCATGCAAAGCTTTGACTTTTGAAAGCAAAGCAGTTCAAATACCTGAAAAACATAGTCTGTATTTCATTTCAGACTGAGAGACAACTTTTATCAAGAGGACAAGTAATTTCTTTGGGAGATCTTCCAAAGAATAAGATAAAACAAGATACTCTGTAGATTTTACAAGATCGTGTCAACAAGTATGTAAGTATTCTTCATGTTTTTTACTACGAACAGACCATCAAACACATTTTGGATCAAGATTTATATAACGGAAGACCAAAGTTTCCATTTCTACTATGTGAGGCATGTAAGAGTTTTCAGCACACCAGAGTCCAGTGTTGTGTAATGCTGCAGGAAGGTTTAGGATTGCATCCCGTCTCCATAACCTGTTCTTGGAGTGATCTTCCCTGCTTATTCGTCTGGAGTTGGAGTTTCTCTCTACCTTCAGAACTTTTACACAGATTCTTCTGCCAAAAGGAATGGTGAGCATGTTTACTATGATCCATTCTAAAGTACAACCGTTTTCTTCACTTGTCAAACATCAGAGCAAGTTTCTCAGAGAGGTGTGGTATTTCCAGCCCTGGAGCTACTTGGAAGCAGACTTGAGCAAGGCTTTGAGCAAACAGCCCCAGCACTGCAGTTTGCCTTTCTTTGACTGAGACTGTCAGTTTGCCTTTACAGACTGCAAAAAAATCTTCTGACTTAGGAAAATAAATTTCCGGGCAGGTCAAATACATTTCTGAAAAGTGTGCTTAGTTTACAAATCTGAGACTTGAGGCAGGTAATTAGGCAGAAGCCAGTGCTTCTGTATGGTTTGGCATTATTTATCCAAAGCAGAGCCAGCATCAGCCTTTGCTCAGAGGTTAAGACACAAGCTCCTTTTGCTCAGTGTGTGGGGTGACTTGCAGGAATACCTGTCCGGTTGTTCACCCGTATTCCTGACCCTGTATGTCATAAATACCATGAGATAAACCTATTTAAACCTGTTTATTAAGCTCACAAGTTGTAACTGCTGCCTGGCCCACAGCCAGTCTAGGAAAAGCATTAGAGGATTCTGCAATGGCTTGGATTGATATTAAACAACTGTTTTACACTCAGTTCCTCAAAAGCTATAACATTAACTGCTTTATTGATCACCACACAACAAACGGTGCCTCTTAACCGCTTTGTTTTGTAAATTGGTACAAAATTACTCATTACATTTCTACTGGAGGTATTTGTCAGCAACCAGCACAGCAGGACTCTCCCACATAAACATTTGGGAGGAGAGGAGCTGTGAGCCATATTTGTTTTTCACTGCAGGATATCAGCTAGGCTTTCTTTTAAGTTAAAAAAGTGAGAGCATGGAAGAACTTTTGCTAAAAATACATTGTTGTGTAAATAGAAACCATGGGCATATATTGATATTGCATCACTAACCCATAAATACCATAAAGAAAATAAAAGTGACTCTTGATACTGAGTTGCCAGTGGAATTTCTGAGCTCAGGGAACATTAGAAAAAGCTGGTCTCCTCCAAGCCAAGTATTATCTCACTACTCTTTGCTGCCCATTGCTGCCCTTCTTTTGCTCCTCAGTAGGGGAACCCTCCCTGAAGGTGTCTCACAGACTGCTCCACCACGGGGATTTGTGTCAGTGCCTGTGAAGGGGCAGCCTGGGGATATGCAAGAGCAGAGGAAGGATTAGGAAGGTCAGAAGTTGCACCAAATGTCCCCAGGGATAGGTTAATCATGGGAGAAACCTCATGCTGACAAACTGTGCTGTGCTCCCTTCTCATGGAGGGAGAATTCCAGATGTTATTCTGTCTCCTTCATCAGTTCTAACTAACTGCAACTCTAATCCTGTTCTGTTATGACCTGAACTGCAGATACTGGTCTCATTTACTTTCAAAGGCTCTCCCATTTGATTAATCCTATTTCTGTTCTGGAATGTTTTATTCCGTATAGAAAAGACTGTGCCCTATTTTGTGAGTCTGCAACTTTATGTGGTTACATCTATCAGAAGAGAAAGAGTTGTAGAAATAAAACTCCTTAAACGTGATTCCTGAGGCTTAAAAAGCAACAAAACATGTCTTCTAGATTCTAATATCTTTTTGGCTAATGCCTTTTAAGAAAATTTGACACTATCTGGAAGAGTATCATCCACCTCCTGTATGTCTATATTAGATGTTTAAAGATTTTTAAAAAATGTTTCTCCTCAATTTTTAATAGAGACCTACACTTACATTATAAAACTCACCAGCTTTCCTAAACATGCAGCAGAGCTGGTTTTTTTTGCTTTCTGCAATCTGCTTACTTTTTTCACCAAACACCTCCAGATTGCCTGTAAGAATTCTTGCCCCTCTGTTCTTGATAGACCAGTTAGCTCTGCTTAATCACAAACAAAATCAGATGGTTTATCACAATGAAGCAGCAAGTTGGCAGCTTTACCATAAAAGGAAAAAACCAGACTTGAAACCATGTTCCCCCACTCACTTACTGCTTCTTTACATTTGTTAATAACTCCACTGCCTAAAGGGGACATTTCTGTACAGTCCTGCTGAGGACACAGTAAACAGATGGCTTCTCACAGCAGCCTCCTTTTCTAAGACCTTGGGAACTGTGTTTCCCTCCCATACCTCCAAGTAACTACCAGGTTGTTTGTTTTTCCATTTTTAACTCAAGCTCGCATAAAAGTGGCTCCAGAGTAAATAATCTCCTTGAATCTGCAGAAAGCTGTAATATATCTTCTCCAGGATGATTTATTACCAGGAAACTTAATAAGGGCCTAACCAACTACACAAAAACTTGGTTACTACTTCTACATAACATGGCTTTTCACATTTGTATTGTCTATCATTTATTTTTTGTTTCTGCAGGGAAGATGACAGAAGACAGCAGGATTACTCCTCCTTACTGGAGCAGTGTCTCAGCTTCACCATCACTGGAAGCCGGCAGTGCTGCAGGAAGGAGTCAGCCACCCACCTCCAGCTCCTCTTCCCTGGCCTGCTCTGCCTCCTCCTTGCTGCTGTGACCAGCATTCACAGACCACACTGTGCACCAGGAGGGGGGGACCCACTTCAGAACAGCAAAAAGCCAGGGACGGCTTTCACCTGGAGCAGTTTTGCATCATGGCTGCGTGAAGAATCCTGCTGGCAGTGCAAGAGTTGGGATGGGGATCAAGCCCTTTGTATGGAGCTACTTCATCCCAAACACAGGAGAGAGCGGAGGGTGCAGGAGCAGGGGGAAACGTTTTATGATTGCAGTCTCTAAGTGTAGCAGTAATCAGCTACAGCTGGCCTGTAAACACAGCCAGGAGGGCCCAGTTCAGCGTGGTAACTCCTGGGGACACACACACACAAATGCTCTTGTAGAATTCTCAGTCTTTGAGATTAAAGAAAATTAAAGTTTATTCTTGTTCTGGCTGGAAATGAGCATCCACAGCTGTGCCTGGGCAATGATCATACTGCATTAGTGACATGGTAACCAGCAGATTCAACAAGACACCCAGCACTCCTGGCTGAGCATGAGACAGCATGACTGTGATTTGTAAAAGGGCTTTAGGTGCTCAGAAGCACTTGAAAGAAGTGGAAATTTTATCTTTGCCCAGCCAACATCTTTGATAATTCCTGTGTCCTGTGAGATGTCAGCTTTTCTGCATATTTGGAAGAAAATCTGATTATCTGATTGCTGATAGCTGTGGCTAAGTGTTTTTATCAGAACAGCTTTGACGGGACTTAAACATCATCCCTAATGAATACATTAACCAAGTAAGTCTCTGAAGCAGAGGAGAAATGCAGTGTGCACAGCTCATGTTTTCTGCTGGATGTTTGTGCCCACACGGGAGGGTGAGAATGTGGAGGGCTGTGATTCCCAGGTGATGAACCTGCAGCAGGACCAGGGATCTGCAGACACAGAGGCTTGGTTCACCAAAAGATAAAGGATCCCTGAGACATCTGAACAAGCTGATTGCTCTGGGCCAAGTGGCCCTGGTTATGAAGTACCAGAATATAACTCCTCAGTCTCATGAATCTAAGACATATTTTACTTTGGCAAGCAGAAACTATCCAAGTTTCCAGATAAGGACCAGTACTGACTTTTCACAGGGAAAACATTTAGTGCTCTGATCCATGTTTATGAGTAAGAACTTTTGTTTATATTCCATTTGGAAATATGCTCACAACCCCCCTGAAGCTCTCTCTGCCTATATGTGTTGCGTGCTCACACAGAACCGTGTTGACACCTACTTTCATCACTCCAACGTGAACAGAATTTGGCTGAATAACCAGAGTTATTTTGAGGGTTGGTTTTGTTTTATGCACAAAACACGAATAGGTTTTTACAAACAAAAGCACAGCTTTAAAAGCAGCTGGGGCCCTCTTCAGAGATGGAGAGACTCCAAAATGACACTTGCAAGTAAAATGTGGGTGTCCTGGGCTTGTGCTGAGAGCTCTGGCCATTCCACTCCTCAGCTGCCGTGCCAGCTGTGCGTGGTTGGGGTGGGAGGCAGTGAAAGAGCATCCTCTTAAAGGTTCAGCTGATCACCTACTCCCTCCTTGTTCCTTCCTATTTGCTCTCCCCTTCCTCTCTGCTGCCAGGAATAATTGCAATGGGGGCACGTGAATAATGAGGAATAAAGCTTCCCCGAGAGCTGGTAGGGCCAGGAAATTATTCTGAGCACCAAAAGAAGTGAATCGATAGGAGCCTGCACTCTTGCTGCCTCCTCCCTCCAGCACCCAGCCTGGGAGGCACAGCTGAACCCAGGCTGTTCTAAGTGCAGTTAATGGCCACAGCAAGGGCAAACCAGCTCCAGTGGCTTCCCACTGCTCAGGAGAATGTGCTGGGAGGGACAGGAGACGGTCAGAGAGAGGAGGAGTGGAAGATATCCCTGTGCTGCTTAGATCAGACTTATCTGTGCTGAGATTCAGAACAGTTTCACGTTAGGCAGAAAACTCTTGTATTGTCAGGACAAAACAATTCTATTTCAGCATAGGCTGCAGTCATATGTGGTTTTTCCTTTCCTAAAGATAGCTTACAGCTCTTTTTTTTGTTTCTTCCCCCCCCCATTTCTAGGGACAAGTACAGTACCCTGCACAACTGCTAATGTTCCGCAGGAGCCAAGAGCTTCTTCCAGAGCTCCCCTCAAGGCTTGCTGCTTAAATAAAGGATCTGAGGGAGGAATGGCTTCCAGGCCTGCTCAGAGCCCTGGACAGTGCTGGATGCAGAGCACAGGGTTCAAGAGGGAAGCTGGAGTTCAGATATGTGACTGTGGCTTAATGGGATGACCTTCTGCCAAGTAAGTTTTTTATAACTGTGATTATATCACGTAGTGTGTAGGAAGGTCTGTTTTCAGGATATTTTTGTTGCTTTATTGGTCTTCCTCTGTTGCACTGTAGCTCTGCCTTCTGGGATGCACTCAAATAAAGGAATTGAAATAGCTCCAGAAAAGAAATGTCATATAAGCCATATGAAGAAAAAATCCTAATCCTTAAGCTCCAAACTGGGAAGCCCTAAACTTTAGGGCCAAGCCTGTGAATCTTGCTGAGCCATAGTTGTCAGCCAGAATTTCTGTAGGGTCAGAGTCCTTATGAGGGCATATAAATTTCAAAGCATTTTGTAGAGCTCCTGGTTTCCTGTAGCACCCAAGGTCAATGTGAGATGTCACCTGGTCATGCCCTAAAGTCTGGAGGTGTTGCAGCCTCCTACATCCATCATTTTAGCTTTTTCGTCCCTAAATGATGGTTTTCCTTAGAACAAAATCCCCTCAGCCTGTCAGTAGTGACTGCAGGAGGAGGAGAGCACTGTGAATTTTGGGGGTTTGTTTGCACCCTTTGGGGCCTGACTGCTTTCCCATTGTTCATTGCCATCCTTGTTGGAAAACAGAGCACATCTCAACTCGGGGTTCGAGACATCAGGCTGTAGGGAAAGTAGCCCCAAAACATTGTTTGAATCTGCTTTGCTGGCAGGAGAGAGCAGCAATGCCGACAGATCCAGCAGCGCTCACAGCTAACTTTGGAATAGTCTCCACTAGTGGAGAGGGAGCGTTTTCCATGCCCGTATTTGCCAAAACTATTTGCTTGACTTTGAAACCTTCCCACATGCCTCAACACAGATGGGTAAAAGGACTGTTTTTCCTTTTTGAGTCACAGTGTTTGTGGACTGCTGTTCCTGCCAAAGAATTCCTCTGAAACTTCTAGAAAGGCAGTGCTGCCCTCTGTGAGAGCTCTTTCCTGGCTGAGTGCTGGGAGGAGCACATATGGAGTCCCCAGGTGTTTTCTGCCACATCCAGGGCAGGGATTGCAGCCCGGGGCTGTCCTACCTTGCAGCATGCTCCTGTAGGCCGTGTCGGCGATGGCGTAGATGTGCGGCGGCATCTCGTGCCTCTTCTTGCCCTTGTACATGTCAATGATCTTCTCTGAATAGATGGGCAGCTGCTTGTAGGGGTTGATCACAACGCAGAAGAGACCCGAGTAAGTCTGCAAGGGAATTCAAATAAAAGCTGGACTTAGTATCACATGCCATGTCTGGGCTGGGAAACGCAGGCATCAGCTGCATTGAATTAATGGGGTTTTAGCGAGCAGCACTCCTTTGTGTTCTGTCCAGGGTAACAAATGAAGCAGAGATTTTCTGAATGTATGTGTGTGGGTAATTTCCAAGTGCACAAATAATTATTTCTAATAAGCGAGCTGCTGGAAAGTAGGTGAATTTAGCAATCTGTAGAAACACCATGATCTGATGTTAGAGCTCCTTAACTTCAGTTATTTTCAGTACAAACCCTTATCACACATAAGGGTATGGTAACAACTGTAATAATTAATATTTCTTTATATGTGTATTTTCTTATCAGAATATGTTATAAATATCTGCTCACGTAGGCATCAAATTCTGTAAACCGAAATCCTAGGCAAGAAGCTTGGATTAATGTTTGAAGGGTTTTTTTAAAAAAAGCTTCTATGAACACATGTAACAATGATGATTGATGGGAGTCCTTAAAAAAAATTACTCAAGTTCCAAATAGATGCCTTGAGAGGCTAACCATGCCTTCACTACATGACTATTTCTGCAGGAAACTTAAGGAAAAATGTGGTTTGTTTAGAATTTAATGAAGGTATTAATATAAAAATGTATACAGAAACAAACAAGAATATTGGCTGCCAGCTGATAGATGTTCATCCATGTTTTCTTAGTTTTTTGTTTGGTTGGTTTTTTTTCCCTTTATTTCTGAATATTCCAGCTATTGAACTGGACCAGAAATAATAGCATACGATAATAGATGAAGAGCTGTATTTCACAAACAGTTGCTAAAAATAAGAAATTTGCAAGGGTATTTAATTTTAAAAAGAAGATTTAAACCCCTAAAATAAAAAAAAAATTACCAAGTTATGAGATCATAGTTGCGGGAGTATTGTGATATTTAAACTGGCCTATGGAAAAAAAAAAAGAAATAATGTAACCATGCTGGTTGGTTGGTTGTTTTGTTTGTTTGTTTAATTTTTATTATTATTTATTTTATTTTCTTGCCGTGTGTGTGAACGAGAGCTCTGAGGGGTGCAGCTGCCGCCCTCCTCAGCCCCGGGGCTGCTTCCCCCGTGGCCGGAGCTGTCCCGCGGCACCCGGGAGGCTCCGGGCACAGGGATTTCCCTTTCCTGACCATAATAGGCAATGGCCCAGCACAGCCCCGGCACAGCCTGAGCACTTTATATGGTATTTACTCAGCACACAGGGCCGGAGCCTCGGGCTCCAGCAGCGGGTTGGGTGCTGCAGCTGGGCACGGAACATCTGGGATGCTCCGGGTGCTGATGGGGACCTCCACCAACAGCTCAGGTCGTGCCTGTGTCACCAGAGTCCAAGAAAATCGAGCTCAAATCCTCGCCAGGTCTCAGCATCCCCAAGCTGAGCCCCTTGGTGTGGAAGGCAGGGAGTTGCTGGGCTGGATTTTCATTGGCATGGGAGTTCAGAATGAAAGTGTGCTGCTCATGTCAAAATGAACTTTAGTGTTGCCAGGACAACACACTTGAAAAGTGACAGTTTTATCCTAGAATGACCACCAAGGCCCTTATGGAAAGAACAGCAAGACATTTTTAATAGTATAAATAGATTTACTGTACACACTCAACTAATCATTCCCACCCAAGTAAAATAATACGAGAGGAAATCAAGGAAATTATTTAGGCCTCCCTTCCCTGAGATTTCCAGGCATTTCCTGACTTGCCACATGCAGGGCTGTTTGCACACCCAGGCACACAGTAACATACCTTTGAAAAACTAATTTTGAAGCACAAGAAGCAGGCTATTAAGGCAGAGTAAAAGCTGGAGCTGATGTAATTCAGGAATCCTCATTTGTAACTGGACTGTGACTGGTATGATCTGTCACCTCAGGAAATTTAACGAAGCCCTCTTATTTTGGTTGATTGTAGCTCTAGGTATCTGCTTTTCAAGGATTTGGGGGAGCTAGATTAATATAGAGGAAGTTTTGACACGGCCAAGTGTGTGGTTGAAAGTGGGGGCACTCAAGCTTCCATGTCTTAAATCCTTCTCTCTGGGGCACAGCCTGTCTAGAGAGGAGGACCCGCAGCTGAATCTCTCCCCAGAGGGTCTGGAGGAAGAACATAATTGAAATGTCTTAGGGATACTTCCATGGGAGTGCTGAGCTTGTGTATCCCTCAGACAGCTACTGCTGATGGGTATTTACAGGAGACTGGCACAAATACACATCTGCATTGTAAATATCTAGGCCTGGGCAGAAGAGTCCAACCTCAGTTCCAATATGCATATACAGCTTTATGTATCAAAGACAGCATTTTTCACTGTTGAGTGAAGACTGAACAAGTAGTGCCTATGAATACAGCCACAAGGAACTTGATTCTACTCTCAGATCCACTGAAGTTGCATTGCTGTGTTAGTCATGCTTATATAATAATTTTTGGTGTAATTTGTGTGTGGATAAAGCAGATTCTTTTTGTTCTGAGCAATGTGAAACGTGAGTTAGTGGCTCATGTTTCTTCTTGCCCCTCTACCTTAATTATCTGTGATGAAGCAAAAGGCCAGGGTGTTTTTCTAGTATGTAGTCACTCTGTGAATTTCTGCACTGAATCTTTTTATTTAATAATATTTAATGTAAATGCAAGGGGGGATGATTTTTTTTTCCCAGCTGAATTGATTATTTTTCTTTAGCAGATTTGGGAATCCCCATTTGTGTCAGTGATGCTCTGGAGAGAAAAATATTGAGGTCAGGTTTTCTTTGAATGTGTGGGACTCCAAGGGACACAAATTAGGCAACACATGGCAAAGTCAGGAGATGGTTGTTTACAGTTAGTTTTGCAAGTGGATGAGACTCAAATTCTCTTTAGAGACCCCCTCTGTTTTTAAAAAGGTATGACAGCATCTAGTAGGGCAGCACTGCGTAAAGCTGGACAGTTTCAAGCAGGTTTTGGTTACTGAAAATATGAATAACTTGTTGCACTACAAGTCAAATTAATTTCTTTGAAACTTTTACCATCTTAAACTCTAGTCTCTTGAGAAAGAAAACTTAATTTCAGGTACGCTTCCATTTTTGCCTCCATGAAAACCTCTTTGATTTCTAATTGCATTATCCACTTCTGGAAATTAATTTCCTCTTTCTGTAGAAAGTGGAAATTCCACAAAGTAAACATAATGGAAACCCTGGAACATCTATGCAGAGTGTTGCTGAGATCAGCAACAAAAAAATACCCAATCCCCCATTTTATCCTACTAACCTTCTACTAATTCTTTTAATTCTTGCAACAATGCAGAACACTTTTAGAAAAAGTCTATTTTAATCATTAAGGCTGCATGTTCTGATATAATAACACGTGGGTCCACATGTTCACCTACAAACTTAAAATCCAATAAACTCAAATAATGAAAAGATGGGAAGTCAAGCTTCTTTCAGGAACTTCTTAATGTGCACTTTAGTACATTCCTGAAGGAGAGATCTTGAGCTTAGCTCTTTGAAGTTATGCATAACAAGTAAGTAGTTCCTTTGTTGTACTCCATATAACTATCTTATTTTCTGCTTCATTTCCTACTTCTCAATTTAGCATTCCTCATGTTAGTAATAAGACCTTGACTACTGTTTCAACTTAAGCTCTGTACTTTAACTCATCAGTGGTCTGTCATGCAAGTAAAATTTTCATAGACTGAAACTGTAGATAACTTTTCTGCAGCACAGCATAGGGATCATCCATGTAAAATCAAAGATAACAGCTAAATTCCTTGGAAAAGTTTTGGGCTTTCTTACTGTGCTGTTTGCTAACTGTTGATGTGGATAGATTAAAGGTTATCAATGTCAAAATATTCTTGTGTTAATGTACTTGTGTGGACTGAAAGACAGAATAATCTTGCCATAACTCACATGAATATAGAGAAATATAATTTGTCCAGGCTTGTCTGATCTGTAACTTGACAACATGAGGGACAAAAAGGTTTTGTGGATTCATGACTTTGCTTCAGTGACACACTGGTACATGCAAGTACTCTTGCCTGAATCCCGGTGGGTTTGTCCCTTTATCCAAACATAAGGTTTAACTCAAGCACCACCAAACCAGAACTTTCCAGCTGCCTTTCAGTGGGAGTTTTGCCTGAGAAAAAAGGCATGATTTGGCTTTTCCGTATGATCTTTTTGCAAGTTACTGGAAACTTGTTCAGGTTTACATTGAATTAATTTAAAAGTCCCTATTATTTTTTTTCCCCCAAACAGCAGTTCTCAGATTTTGTTCACCTATCAGAGAGTACTTTCCAAGCCAACAATATTCTTTCGGAATCCGTACATTTTGCTGAAGAAACCTTCATGTGTTTTAATTTAGTTAAGTAAAGAAGCCATTATTAAAGAAGCAGGAGAATCATGGTGAATAAAGTGAATTTAGAATATTCTTGGGTTAGGTTGCCATTACTGGGGGTTAGTACTTGCATGGCAGTGTTACACAAGGCCTGTATCGCAGGCAGTGGGTGGCGTCCACCTCGCTGTCGATGGGACATGGTCGCATGCAATAGGAAATGCTCTGAGTGTGTTTGGGTCTACTCACATAAATTAGACCTGAGAAGTATCTCTCCCTTAGATTGTGAAGCACTGAAGCTTCATTGAGGCAAGTCAGCTCTGCCATGTCCTCCACTTTGGAGAACTTTGGAGGGTTCATCTTCTGGATGTCATCCTTGCTCAGTGTCACTTTCTTTCCATTTTCTGCCAGTTCAACTGTCACCTCATCCCCTTTCTCTTCCTTGATACTTGCTGCTTCAAATCCATGTTTCTCTGATGGAATCCAAACCAGTCTCTTTGCTGACCAGTCAGCCTGGGCAAGTGGGTTGTTGATGAAGTTTTTGTCCACAAAGAGGAATTTCTCATCATCGCTGAGAGGTTTTTGAGCCATTTTAACTCAGCAGACACCTGTTGAGGAAGCAAAATATTCTGCTTTAAAGGGATAAAGGAAGGCAAATGTGGAGACATTCCAGGCAAAACACATTTGTCAAATATGCCATGCAGTAGGTCCAAAGCATTATAGGTCCTGTGTCATATCTCACATTTCCATGTGGATACTTTTGGGTGCCAGCTTAAATACTTTAGAATGGATGTGTTCAGATTCTCATGCCTCTGTTACTATGTCTGAAATCACCAAAATCAAAAGCTTCATGGCACTAAATCAAATGAGGACTTCTGGGCTTATTACTTTATCTTGTTTATGTTGCACTGAAGAGCAGAGAGAAAAATAAGGCATAACTAATGCCTGTGCAATGAGACTCTGAGAACTGCACCAGGAGCACCAGCTGAACACCTTCCTGCAGCCTCAGCTCCTACCCATCACAAAGTTAATTGAATTCAGACAAATACAAAATTTCCCATCACCCAAATGCTGTTGGGTGCATACTGAAAAATCAGTGCAATAATGAAATAATTACTAGAAGAATGGTTCCCAGGCTGTGTTCCAGCAAGGACAGAAATGAACCTTTCTTGCAAAGGACTATTTCCAATCACTTAATACCATTTTATTTGGAGAAGAATAAGATTAAGACATGGTCAATAGAAAAAGCAGAAAAAAATTTTTTTCTCAGTACTGCTTGTGAAGGAGAAGTAATTTAGAGTTAGCCCCTCCCCATGGGTCAAACAGTAGCAGTTGATCATTTATGAAGTGTAAATGTCTATCACATGAGAGAGAGAAGAAATAAAACAAGCCTGGAAATTTCCTCAGCTAAAAGATACTCTGAACCATGATGCTCAGACTGGAAGGATGATGCATCTGTGCCATGCACTTGCACTTGGACAAAGCAGCTGGATGTATCTGCTCCACAGGTGAGAGCCAGAGGAGAGTTTGCACAGTGCTGAGACAGGAGGCAGCTGCTCTCCTGCTCTGGCAACTGAAGTCTGGATGTAGCTGCAAGATCAGTGCTGATAACGCTGGAGCTCTGTAAGTGTTTTGCTCTATCTCATGGGGACACAGATCTAAATGAGGGAAGGAGTACGCAGAGGATTTGTGGTTTGCTCCAGGGCAGAAAGAGTCGTGCTGGCTGGGAAACCTGCTGTGCAGTGGAGCAGAGAGGAGAGTTGGGGAGGAGCTACAAAGAGCATGTGCCCAAGAAAAAACATCTCTAGGAGACAGAGGCTGTTTCATTTCCTTATTGAGAATGAATTTAGTATTTCCAGCATTCAAACAAACATGAATCTGGAGGGAGCTCGGAGAACTGACTGCTAAAGATGTCAGCAGTCAACCCGTAAGCAGGACAATATTTGTAACGAGCAGGCTCTGTGGTATGTAGCCGAATGGACACTCTGCGCTCTGGGAGTATCAGAGCTTGCTTTCTAAATATTTGTCCCTGAAGCCTTCCCACAGATTAAGGTTTTTTTGCAAGGCCACACTCTCTGAGGGGTCTGAGAAGGAAACATGGATCATACAGAAGGTGACATAAAGCTTAAAAACAAAACTAGGATTTTTAGAGGCGCCTAAGAAGGTTAGATGATATCCCACTGAAATCCAGTGGAAATTATATGCCCCAGCTCTTTAAGCTCCCTCGACAATTGTCTTCAAAAAAAAAAAGCTAAATGTGCTTGTTCTAGAGCCTTGCCTGGAAATCCCAAAGAGGAAAATTCACCCAGGTAATCCATGAACATGCAATGTGTGAGGGAGGCCCTGGCAGGTTGGACCTGTGCACTGCCACTGGCCCTGAGCAGCATTCCCTGCTGTTGAGGCTCTGGGAGGGAGCATCTGCAGGATGTGGCTCTCTGCTTGCTCCCAGGAGATTCTTGGAAGAGAGCAAGAGGAAACTATTTGACCTCTGTGTGGATTAAGGCAGAAAATGCTCCCTCGTTGCCAAGAGGGCTGGTAGAGCTGCACAGTTCCAATAATGGAGATGGTATTCTCTCCAGCTGAGCTCTCCAGCTGGCGGCTGCGGGGGGAAGCTGCTGGACAGGGGAGCCATGGAAGCACTGCCCCATCTCCAGAGCTGCAGCTCCCGGGGCACGGGGCTCAGGGAGCAGCAGGAGCTGCCCTGGCCTCTCCCACTGCGGTGGCAACAGGCAAGGCACGTTCTCCACCCCACTGCCCCAGCAGCATGGGAGGAACAGCTGCAGCAGTGGAGATGGGGATTTCAGCCCATCCTGTGCCCAGAAAAGAGCTATATAGCCATGCTGAAGCATCAGAAAGGTTGGATAGTGCTGCCTCTGACTAAATGCCAGGTGACAGCACTTTTATGTCAATAGGAATTAGATACTCCTGTCAGAAACACCAAAAGTGAGACTGAACTGCAGAGCTGAGCTTCATGGGGTCAAATCCTGCTATTCTGAGGCTGCTCACAGAAAATGATGATGGAACTCAAACTGCCAAATCATCCTGACCATCTACCTCAAAAACCCAACTGCAGCTAAAACTGTTGGCCTGCTACAAAACGTGTCACAGTGGGACATCCCAGAGGTTTGTCTGTTCTGTTGCCCAAGGACCAAGGAAAAGTTCCTTTCTTTGTTACATGCTAAGTCAAAAGCATCTTCCACAGATTGTAGCATGAAACTGAGAGCTGGTCTGTCTCTATTTGACTAAGTTCTCCTACTTCTTCCTGCACATACATAGCAAGGTGCAGAAAAGTTTTAAATTCAATCTTTTTCAAAGCAAGATCTGCTTGGAAGGTATATAAGGTGGAATGAACTGCAGAACCTGGAAATACAGGTTCTTATCCCCTAGGTCCAAGCACTAGGACTAGTTTGAGTATGGTAAGTACAGATCCTCTACAAGAACTAGTGAATAGACAGTCTGAGCTGGATCCCAGAACTCCTCTGAAACATAATGAGGAGAAAACATGGATTTATGTGAAAAGAACTGTTCATCACTGAACCTCTGGAATCTAAGGATAAAGTTTTGCTTCTGACTACCACTGTAGTAAAAAAGGAAATGCAGTTAGGAAGTGTGGATTAATGGCTATTAATAATTTATCTATTAGTGTGCACTATTAATTTTCATTATAAAGGAAAGTTTCTGAATGGAAGGGGTAGAACATAAGCTCCACGAACTCAACTAAATTTGTCCTAGTGAGGACTAATGAGCTGCTAATGAGATGCTGAAGCTTTCTGATTAATAATTGGCAGTATATCTTCTAGTCCACCTCTGATCAAGACTGCACTGCACATGGCCAGCATGTGCTTGAAACTGGGGAAACGGGCCAAGGGGAAAGACTCCTTACTGCCTGCTGAGAACATTCCCTGGGAAGGCAAAATTTACCCTTTAGCCAGTTCCTGGGTTTCACCCATAGGACTGGCTGAGAAAGTGGAGACCCCTATCCATGTGCAAGAGGTGGTAGGAGGTTCTCATCCATTTAGCCCAAATCATGTACAAGAGTATACACTTTTACACCCAGAGGTGAGTTATCCTGAGAATGGGAGGAGGAAGAGCAAAAATACCATTGATACGGAGTTTCTTGCCTTAGGTGCCAAATTACACCTAACCTGATTCATTTGTTGTGCTTGTCTAGCCCCCAAACATGCATGGATATTTCCACAGCTCACTCTGTTCCTCTGTCTCTTGTCCCACTAAGGAGATATCTGGCTGATCTTCACTGCCTCTTCCCTTTTCATGTTAATGACAGAAGCTGAATGCTGTCTTTATAACTAGTTTATCCTGAGTATATTATTTCAAGGATGAAATATAAATATTTCCAGGAAGTGCACTTTAATTAAAAGGTTATTGGCCAAGCAGAATTGCCTCCTGAGTCAGAGCTTGGAGGGACTGCTTTTCTCCCAAGGAAAAGATAAAGGACATTTCTCCCTTCCTCTGCAGGATGTCCATGTCAACATAAAGCCTTATCACATCTGTACAGGGAATAATTATTGCAACAGAGGAACATATAGCCAATTATTTTCAAAAATCAAGTCCTGCTCTCATGAGTAGTTTCTGATGAAAGAGTATAGCAGTAACCTGCTGCTTGACTCAAACTGCATTTCTTGGGCTACAGTAATCCTTGGCTAGTTTCTTTCCAAGTTCCTTATCTTTTACTTTTCCAGCACTTAACTGAATCATCCTACTGAGCACTGCTTGGGAAAAAAAGATAATCAAAAGATAATCTAGGGGTGAATCCTAACCCTGTGACCTTCATTTGGGAACAAGTCCCCCAGCATTGACAGCTTTATCATGAGCACTGCTATCAATCCCTCCCGGCCTTTCACCTTTCCCCACTGTGGACCTTTTCGTCTGGAAATGGAGGTACCATCTGTTTGGGGTTTCTTTTTTGGTTGGTTGGCTTTGGTTTTTGGTTTTTTTTTCTGTAATGCATTCTCCGTATATTTCAATCAAATTATCTGTAAGTGCCTCAGTTGCAATAAGGTCTTCTCACCTTTGTTAATGTGAATTACTACATAACTCTGACTAAACATTTGATTCATTTTCTAATATTCAAAAGAAATTGGCCCTAGTTATTGCCTGTTATAAACTGTGAAAATCAGAAAAGAAGGAAAAAAAGGGATAGATTCTCTTTATCTAGAAAATACCAGCTATTTCAAATTCCTGTAGATGTCACTCTATTAACTAAATCAGATTCTGTATATCGATTAGAATTCACAAATAATCCATAATTTAACTAGACTTTGAACAAGTTGGAAAGCTATCTCTAGCTCTTGGTTTCTCCTAAAATTAACATACTTAGAAGCCAACAGATTTGCAACTAATAAGTCTCTGTGATTTCCAAAGCATTGGGATCTCTGCATACATCTCCACGCTGCCTTTTATGGAGATGTTCTGCTCAATACTCGCCGTTCCACAAAAATGTAATGATAACAAATTCAAAACAAATACCTTTTAGGGACTAGTGTGTCAATTGCAAATGAGATAATAAAATTCATTGTTTACATCCAAGCGAACACGGCCAGAGCAGAATTGGGCACCAAACTGAAGTGACAACTTAATCAGAGCTTTGCTCTTGGGGGGTTCATCAGTTCAGCCCCTGAGTGAGTGGCTTGAGGGAAGGGGGAACTTGGGGAGTTCAGCAAGTCAGTCCATCCAGACAATCCTGCTGCAAACTGCCTGTCAGGGCAAAGCTTGTAGTGAAGGACAAGGTGGGCTTGTTTTCCAACAAGTGTAATTTAGGGAAGATTTTACTAAGATGTATGTATTAGATAATAATGACAAGCCTTCTGATTTCCCTTATATTGAAAATATCTCATGATGCTTCTTAATTATGCAAACATACATGCCTTTCACATAAATATCAACATTTTTATAGGTGTGCATGCACACGGATGCGCACACACACGTATGTGAAAGAAGCCCGTGAACCGCTGGGATGACACTGAAGCTGCTTTCTGCACTGCCATCTACTGTCGTCTTAATTTACTTAACGGGATTTTCTTAGACGTTGGTTGCTTTATTTTCCCTTTTTAAAAAAGGCATGCCACCTTTGAAATTAGTGTAGTTCAGTAAATTATCAGATTAGTTTTGCTTAAACTTTGTTCCCAGCATATTAAAAACATATATATGTAATGCTGGGGCATTTATGTAAAAGTGTTTCCATTCCTTCTAATTTTTAAGCATTTTTCCTGTTTACAGAACAAGTTACTGACGAACTGATTATTTTTTTTTGGTTGCACTTTCTTTCAGCAGTCCTTTATTAGGACTGAGAGGTTAGGAACACTTAGAGAAGATCAGCAGCTCAGGTTACCAGGCTTTTTCGCTCCCAAACGCCCGTGTGATGGTTACCTGCAGCAGGGACCTGTGACCGCCTGCACCGCCCTGCGCCTTGTGGCGGCGTTGCTGCCGGCTCGGGGCGCGGCTCCTTCTCCGCAGCCGCTGTCTTTCAGGCTCGACCCAGCAAGGGCAGTGTTAGCAGTGACTAGAAGCGGGCTAGAACATCTGTGCACACTTTCAGGCATGCACAGTCTCTATGCATTTTAACCAGAATCCAACCAGTAACACACAAACCGGGATAAATCGTCTGAGTGCGTCTGATAGGTCTGTTCCCATCCCCAGGTTAATTCTCTGAACGTGTTCGCAGAGCAGCGTGAGAGTTAACTTGCCAGACTGCCCATCCCAAAGTGTGTGAGCCCCCAGCCCGGTCCCCAGCAGGGACTTCACCCCGCCGTGGTACTCACAGGTGTCCAATTGGGGGAGCGGAGTTGGAGATACAGCCACCAGCCGGGACAGCCCAAGTCCTTGCTGCCTTTGCAGCCTCCCTATATAGAGGAGGAGAATCTTGTCAGTGGGGAGGGGCCCTGGAAACCACGTCCTGCTGGAAAATCCTTTTGGTACCTGGCTTAAAAAACACAGCCTGAGCCAAGGACCTCGTTCCCAGCAGGGCCTAACCCTGGGCTGTGGCCCCTGCCCCGAGCCACTTTTTAGGGAAGCAGGCTGGTTCTGGCTTTCAAAAAGGTATATGAAAGGGGTGCCCCTAACTCACAAGTTCAGGGTTTCACCCCTTTCCCCTGCTGTTTGACAAAGCAAATGGACCTTTAACTCCTTCCTGCCTTGGCAGTATCCCTGCCCCTCGTGGCCCTGTGCCTAGAAGGGCAAAGGGCAGGCCATGGGCCCGTGTGGCACAGGATGTTTCCCACTGACCCACTGTCAGTGCATTTTGTTGGAGCTACGTCCCTGAGTTCAGGGGTTGCTTGGGCGAAGAGGGTTATTCCTAACACAGCAGGGCTGTGTGGGTGGAGGTGGCTCTGGGTCTCCCTGTGTTTATGTGACATTTGGAGCCTGGGGCTGGTTTAAGCCTCCTTTGTCCCTGGGAAACGAGAGGGTTGTTTCCCACCTTCCCAGCAGATTTGCCAGTTTCTTTTGTGATCCAGTGTGCAGCTCAGTTCTTGAGAAAGGACTGTAAATACTTGTTCATGTATAAGAAATACCTCCCTGTGTCCATAGATGTAGAAGAGAAGCGGTGAAGAGCTGGGGAGGCACAGTCTCCGGGATGCATGGACAGAACAGGGAGCAGGCACCGTGTGCTGGTGGGGAGAGGAGGACAGGGTGCTGGGAGCCAGACCTGCAGGGGTTAGGGAGTGATCTGGTCCTCATCAAACCTTCCTCACACCCCCCAAACCTTCAGTCCCCAGCTGTCCCCCCTCCTTCCTCCCCTAGTAGCCAACAGCCTTGTGCAGTAGGACCTGTGGATGGAGATATCCCAAAAAGGGAAAGCTAGGATCCTCTAGGAATTCCCATCAACGTGCCAAATACAAAATACCGAAACAACCCCCTCTCAGCAACAGACTAAATATGGTGTATACCCAAAGGATCAGAGCACAGGCCTGAGTGAAATTATTTCTCTTGACATCAACAGCCCTGTCTTCTCTGGAAAATAAACCCTCCTGGGGAAGATGGATGGGGCTCATATTGGTCTCATCATCCTAAAAAAATACCTGTGAGGGGAGGCTGGGCTGAAAACCTCTGCTGTCAATGGGTCAGGAACTTGCAGGTGTGATAGACCTGTAGCCCCTTCTAGTTCTGCCCAGTGGTGAAAAAATTTGGACAAAGAGGAGAGAAGGAAAGAGCCCTGGGGTTTCTGCCCTGCAACATTTCAAAAATATCAGATGCAGGGTCAAGTTTGGGCCTCAGCTGGAGATGGCCAGATTTTCCAGGGCAGTGACACAGTCCCAGAGGTCACAGACTGTCCTGCCACAGGGAGGGTTGGTGTCTGCAGTGGTGTGGGGCTGCTATGGAGCCATGCAGAGCCTTCCAGGACCCTGCAGCACCATATCAGACTTGTGCATGTGTGACTTTGTTGGAGCAAAGCCAAGGGAAATTATCACCGTGACATAAATCCAAGAAACTTGTCCTTGTTAGCAGAAAGATCCTCACAGGGCAGGGTAGTTCACCCTACTTTACTTTTTTCCCTGCAGTTTCTTGATTGCAAAATTAGCTTTTAATTAGAAACACAATGAAATGCAAGGGAATCCTCTGAAAAGTATGATCATTTTAACATTCATCGAAGTTATCCTAAGAAGTTCCTTTTAAACACATGCAGTTGTTTCACAAAGCCAGACACACTATAATAGTAGCTTAAAAAGGAGTGGAAATTATTCTGGCTGGTCTGCAAACTGCTGCACATGCAGGCTTGCTGCCCGAGGAGGGTGTTTAACAGCAGCAGTGCTGGAGGGTGATATATGATGTGACATTAAATGGAGCTGGAAAGTCTAAAAAAATATTAGTGCTGGGACTGAAAGAGTTGCACTCTCAAGCCATGTGGGGCAGCAACTGATAAGTGTAAGCATGGCTTCCAACCTTCACTTAAAAGTTAATGTAAGAATACACTAATCTGATAGCCTGGTTGGGGGTTCCTGAATGTTGTGGTGTTTGTTTTAAACCAAAGTTGCCTCAAAATGAAAGCTGTGGATTCCCAGTGGATGATGAGTTTGTGACAAAAAAATAAGCTTTGTTTAAATCCCCTTGATTTGTTTATTTATTTAAGTATTTTTCTAGAAAAAAATAAAGTATTGGGCAGCCTGCCCTTAAATATCTCCTTACTGAATTTGCACTGTAAATATTGTGCTTGGGGAAAAGAAAGAGGACCCAAGAAGGAAAGAAGTGAACTTTTAGCTGCCTTACCATGGTCTAACCTGAACACAACAGAGGGAAAAAAAGAAAAGCACAGATGGTGAGGTTAGTTTGTTAAATAATGTGTCAGGTAAGCAATTTTTGTTTTGTTTAAAAATGTTTTTACTTAAGTTTTACCAACCATGTTTCTCTAAGATGACAAATGTAATTAGAACTGGTAATTATGTTGGTGGATTACCACCTGTGTCAAGCTGTGCCCTTGCAACAGGAGGGACAGTCTGTGACCAAGCCAGGACAATCAATCTTGAGACAGTCTGATGAAGGAAAATACTCGCCAGCTGCTGGATGTTAAGGTTTGTGCTTAACACTGGCTGCAGGTGGTCGGGTGAAGTCAGTGAAGCGCACAGGTCAGGTCTGAATCAGCTGCTACTGAAAAGGTGTCTTTTCCTAAAGGTGATCACCCAAGGATAATCACTCCTCCGGAAAACTGATCCAGTGACACCGAGATTGGTGCTCAGGAAGGAAAGAGTAACTGACTCCTCACAGGGAGCTGATAAAGCTTTAAAAAATCTCCCCTGTGCAGGACAGAAAGTAAAACCTCTGAAACAGCACGGCTGCCCTGGAGCCTAGAGACATAGTTTGCTCTCATTTGAGGGGAGAGCAAAAATTTGGTCTTAAAGAACTTTTTATTTTTAAAACTTGTGGGTTAAGTTCTTCCAAAGAGCTTTCCAGATCTGATATCCACACCAGACTTCACTGGCTCCTAGTCACCTTCACTTGTGATAATGTGCTTAGACAACAAACAGCCTCTTTTAACGGAATTCCCTCCATAAAGCTCTTAGTTAATGTTCTGTCTCCAACAAAATTCACAAATGCATTTTGCTGTTTAAAGACCCTAAACTTCTATACGCTTGTATATTTCTTTTTTTTTTTCTTTTCTGTTGTCAGTAGAAAGAATAAGGACAGTTAATGCAAGACATCCCAGGCTGTAATTATTATGCAATTATGCAGCTTCTGAAATTGAGAAAATAATTTTTGTGTATGCTCACCTAGGTGGCAATTTCTTCTAAAACCTGAACCTGTGACTCTAGGACTGTGACATATTTTGATCTAAATATTGATCTCACCTTGAAATTTTAAGGAATGCTAAGTGCATCCATATGGTAAAGATTTTGCAATTCCTCTTCACCTGGTAACAAGGCAGGAAGTCTGACATTCAAGGGACTTGCTGTATGTAATCATCATGAAAGATACTCTCATGTTTCATGTACTGTCAAGATAAATGCTAGATCAATAATAATATGATTAGACCAGTATATTTTCATAGACATACTTCAAAGCTTTTTTGTTAATAAATATCACTGGAAACACACTTTAATTTGCCTTTAGTTTGCTTGTACAATGATTATACTTTGAAACAAGAGATTGTTTCAAAACCCCGCATGTGGGCTGTGAGGGTATTGGAGAATTAGATGAAATGCAAGTTGCACCTAGAGGAAACAGGCCAAATTCCACCTGCTGTCCCAGTGCAGTGTCTGTACAATGGGTGAATCCCCAGAGAAAACAGCCCAAAGATTCCCTTTGTTTTAAATGTATGTTGTCTCTGATTTCAGACATACACCTTTACGTCAAAGCTCAGTGAAGGATGCCTGTGTAGCAGCCTCTGCTTTCCTGACTGTGGACACAGGAGCCTGCTGAGCTGTGGGCTTGGGAAGGGGCAGGTACCAAACATCCCTTTGCCTTCTTCAGCCTGGGTGAAAATTGTGTTTCATTTCTACCACTAAAAATTAATTTCCCAGGGAGCTCCGTGGCACCTGGGCAGCATCTGAATGATCTATGGTGGGAAGACAGAAAGCAGAAGCGGTGGCTTTGGTTACACTGAAACATTTGCATAGCAGAGAATGTTTGAGCTTTTGTGTTTTCAGAGCCTTTCTCTTTGCCCTTGAAAGACAATTCAGAATCCAAATTCAAAATCCAAGTAACGATTTGATCCACTGGTTCATGGAACAACAGGTGTGTAGCACCGAACTTCTGGAAGACCAAATTAAAAATTCAGGGATGGCTCTTCAGCCCAGAAGCTGAAGGCAACAGAGGCATGAGCACAGAGCAAACACTGAGGGCACACACAGGGAATCCTCGCCTGACCCAGTGGTCAGCTGCCACCGATGCAGAGCTGCAGAAGACTTACAGATGGATTTGATTGAGGTTTATTTGCAAACACATGTCCTCCCCTCCTGGCAGCAGTCCTGAGACACTCACAATCAGCCAACGGGGAGCTGCCAGCACTGCCAGTCACACGAAGGAGATGAGCTCACCATTCAAATGGATAAATGCAGCCTCTCCCCAATTCCACATTAGACTACAGGCTGCTTTGTAGAAGTAATAAAAGTATCCTGCAATGCTAACTGGGTCAAATCAAGATAAAGGCAAAATTTCACAGCATGCACAGCTTGGGGTCCTTTCAAATTCACAAACTGCAGGTTCTCTTCCTCTCTTCCCCACTCCACTGTACCATTTACCTAACAATAAAGATTTTTAAGGACCTGACTCTAGAGATTTATTTATACAAAACTCCTCTCAGTACCACTGGAAATATTTAACATTTATGCATTTTGTTAAAATGAGAAGAGAAAAAAATAGATGTTATTTTTAATGTAGCCCTGCAAGTTTGGCTTTTAAAATAAATTACCATTTCAAAACATGTAAATACCTCAGTTAAAAAAGAGTTCTGGGAATCTGTAATCTACTATCAACTTTATTTTTAGCTCTGCCTGGCTTTGAGTTTCATGTCGTTTGGGAAAAAACCCCAGAAGTTCCTTCCCCTCCCATATACCCAGTGTAACACTGTACAATTTATAGCAACTCCAGATGGAAAAAACTTACTCTCGTTTGTTTGCTGGCATGAAGATAAATATAGTCCCCATTTCTGGAGAATTAAAAACAACTATCCCTCTAAATCGCTTCAATCTTCTATAAAAAATTTCTTTTCCCTTACTTATCTGAAAGTTGCAGCTTCTTTTTAAAATGAATGATTAAAATGTTTAGTTTGAACACTCTCAAAATTCCACACAGAATAAAATAGAAAAATTTTATTCAAAAACACAGGAAAAACACACAAAGATGTAAGTGCAGAAATGATAAGTTATTATATAAAAATTTATTGGATAAACCCAGTATATTCAGGTGCAATTCTAGACACAGGATTCACTAATGTGACTCCCTATACAGTTTTCCTTCTGTCAGCACTGTGGAAAGAGAGCCTTGCTAACATTTTTTAAGTTGACAGTAAGTATGACCTTGTGATCCTGTCTCATGAGTAGATGTTACAAGATAAAATGGTCCCATTGGATTTATTGGAGAAATTTATGCAATGAAGAATGTCCTAAATTAAATCCGACAGACCCTGATACGGGAAATTAACAAATGAAAGATATCATCTCTTTATGCTTTGTAAAATAAGAGGCTCTTCGATGCTGGTGCCAGCCATCCTTCCTGGTTCTGGAATTCTGTCTGAAAACGAAACACAAGACAAAAATACTCTCATGCATCTGGGGGTCCAAGGTGTGAGTATTATCTTCTACTATTATCAACTTTGATAAACCATATCATCATAGAGAACTCAGGCAATTTTACAAATGAATGTTTCCATGAAGCTATGCATCACTAAGATTAGATTTCAGACAACTTCCAACTCAGCTGTACTGAGTGAGCTAAAGAAACACCATATTCCACACCTTTTATCAGGATCCCCAGCCTGCTGGAATACTCATACATCTCAATAAGCAAGATAATTTCTAAAGTGAAAAGCAAGTTAGATGTTAAATAGGAGACTTGGCAGGTTCAGTTTATGAATGGACTTGATTACCTGAATATGCCGCCTAATTAAAAGAGCTGGATAATTACTATTTTAAACCCACTCCCTTTAGGTCTCCACTAACATACTCCACAAACACATGCAGAAAGTAATTTCAGAATATATTTACTTAAGGTTCGAAGCCTTAAAACTTGCATGTTTTTTTGTGTTTTAAAAGCAATATGCTGTTGTGTCTTATGATTAATCCTGACTTCTGTAACTAACTGTAACCAACTAAATCTCCATGTGAAGTTATACTGGAGTCAACAGAGCAGGGTGATCCTGCAGTCAGTAGAAACAAAAGTATACTTTAAAAACAATTCTCCTATACACCCAGTTTGTTTTAAAAAATGGAGAAATTTCTGATAGGAATAATTGTTTTCTAACAAAGAGGTACTTTACAGCAGTTTTGGTATGGAAATTTTGTTTCTTCAGCCCCCTCTTCTGGCAGATTAAAAACAGCATTGTCTCAATGAATTAACTGTTAAAAACTGTTAGTACTTCTCACACTTTTTAGATGTCAATAACATCTCAGGCCTCATACTTTCGAAATTTTTGGATACAAACAAATAGTTCATAGTATTAACAGGAGAGTAATAAATTTTCACAGTAAAAAATGAAGCAATATGCCAAGCAGACTCTTTGAAGGAAAAAACTGGACCAATGAATCTTTTCATTCTCTAGCTTAGGTGGTATTAATTGTAACCAGTCCAAAAGCAGACCAGAAAGGGCAAATAAGATCGAGCAGTGTTTACTACAGAGCAATGAACTTTGGGCTTAAGCTTTTGTGGCAAATGGGATATGAATTATGTTCTCAAAAAAGGTTTATGCCCATATAAAGAACTGACAGCTAAAGAGTTAAGAACTTTCTATAGAAATTAGGTTAGACCAGATAAGAAATAGAGATATGCCCACTATTTAATATATTTTATTGAGACTTTAGGTTCAAATCTTGTATTAAATTGCCAATGTAGTGAGACTGTCTTTAGCTGACCCTTTTCAGATTTGTAGTAGTATAAGGGAGTAGAATTTGGCCCGCTGAACCTTTAGGGAAATGGTACAGCAATTTGGTGTCAGATGAAAGCATTCCTTGCCCAGAGGAGGAGGTGCACTGTGTCCAGCTGCATGTTTATGCTGTTATAAGCACATGCATGGTATAGGAAATCTAGTCACAGATAAAAGTTCTGCAAAAATGACATTGCACCCACCTTTTTGTTTTCTCTCAGAAGGTGGTTTGCCAAGGTTCTGCTTTGGATAATTCAGCAAAGACACTTTTGGAAGGATATTCTGGGTACTTTCTTCTTTACCACCATGTAAGAAATGAGAGAGAATTCCATACAGGAGAGGTCTGCTTAAGGGAAAAATTACAAAAGTAGTCTGTAAAGTCTATGAAATACTGAGCATTACAAATACACCCTTTACCCAGGACTTCTTAGATCTTAATATTTACTTCTACACTATGTACAGATGTCTTTAATTTAAAACACATTATGCCAAGTATCATTACATAAACAAGCGCAGACCTAAGCTCCCCCTGAACACCAACAGTCCCCTAAAAAGCTCAGGCTAAGAGACACTCTCCACTGAACTCCAGCTCCCCTGGCAGGTGAAGAAATGGAGCGTGTTTAGCACAAGAGCAGAGATCCACATTCTCACCCATGGATCAGAAGGACCCACACACTCACAAAAGATCAGACTTTGGTGGGCTATAGGCCAGTCCACCACGGCACATCTCAAACCCCGCTCTTCCTAAGCACCTGACAGATTCAGGCAGCATAAGCTGCAGAGAATGCTGAACATGTCTGAACCTGCTTCAGCACTCAGTTCATTAATGCAGTTGTATTGGAGCACTGTGACTTTTTATCTAATCTCACAGTAATCTTTTTATTGCTCCACACAGCAACTCACAGATACACAAAGAGCAGATCTACTTTCGGTAGAAAGCAGAATGTACTGGTAAGAGAGTTGTGTTTTGGTGTGCAAGGACACCATCTGGAGAATGCCATCGTGTTGGCAGAATTCAGTGTTAGTTTGGCGTATGTCTGAAAATGGCCCCATGTTTGGCGTCATGAAGCTGAATCCAGCACATCAGAGCAGGAGTGGGATCAGCCACATTTCAATTGGTGAGAACATTTATATGTGATTTATAATAACACTAAAGAGAAAAATATACTGGTATACAGAATATACAGTGCATTCCAAAATTCCTCCTTACACTGATTTTCCACTTGCATCTTCAACTATATTCAGCTCTTTGGCAAGAAATTCTCTATCCAAAGGCACTTCAGGCTGGCCGGATTCTGGAAAAAAAATCCCTGAAATTCTTAAGACTGGTAAGAAAAATGTCACCAATTAACAGAAAACTTCAAAAGAGCATGACAGCACACACCTCCCTTTTGGACTATTAATAATTAACAGTGTACTGTAATTCTAGGGAACTCAAGCATTAGTGATTCATACTTGTATAATTTACAATAGTACATTACAGTTTTTATCTTCACCTTAAAAGAATCTAAGAAAAATATTAAAGAAGTCTTACAGCATAAAGATAAATTCATCAGGCAAACAACTCTTTCTCTAAACTACTACTCTCAGACATTTCAAGAAATTTGAGTCTGCAGGCTGTTATCAAGTTTTCTTGCCCTTGCATCAACTACTCTGTCAAACAATTTACCTCAAGGGTAAAGGAGCAGAGAGTAAGTTTTCTTGAAAACTAATGGAATGATTTGGCTTAATGCTGCAAGTAGAACTGTGGAGAGGTTGTTTGTACCTTATTAATTGCCAAAGGAAGACAAGATTATGTGGCTTGTCACACTTACTAATTCCATAATATCAATGGAATTATTCAACCAAGCAATCACTAATTACTATTACAGTGATGACACGAATTCATCGCCAATACCTGCTGTCAAAACAGATGCTGTGTATTTATACTTGTTGTACTCCAGGTATTCCCGAATGAGTTCATTGATCAGGAGGTTCTCCCGGGACAGCGTCGGCCGCGGCTCGCTCTGGTCGTCCAGGGCATTAAACACTTCAGCTCTGATCCTCGCTTTGATCTGGGCAAGAGCTCCTCTTTTTTCCAGTGTGTCCTTTAAAACTATCACCATAAAAAGACGCGTTAATTTAAAGCCAAACGCATTCAAGCAGCAGCATTAATTAGCCCCGATACAAACGGAGTTTTGGCGTATCCCCAGTGCGACTGCGATAAGGTATCTGCACCTGTGCACGTGCCAGTACGCACCAGGCTAGGCACGCCACAGATAAAAGTCAAGCCTTCAGACAAGTCACAAATATTATTTTTTTAGTCGCAAGCATACGTTCTGGCAATTTAAGAAGTAGGATGTTACTGCACCAAGACGTGTTTAATATTTAAGTACAATGAAATACAGCCCACGGTACACGAGGGGAGCAGCGACAAGGGACGGCAGTCCCCGTTAGCGCCCGCGGCAGCTCTGAGACCCATCCGGGGGCCGCGTGAGGCCGGGCCGCCCTTCCGCCCTCCCGCCGGCCCCAGACACCCCCAGCCCCGGCCCCGACCTGCTTTGAGCTCCGCCACGGTCGCCATGGCCGCGCCGGGACCCGGATGGCGCCGCGCACAGTGCGCAGGCGCGGGCCGGGGCGGGGGCTCCTTCGGGGACACCGCGGGCCCGGGCGGGAGCTACCGAGGGGACACCGCGGGGCAGGGCGGGATCCGCGCTGGCCCCTGCCGGAGGTCCCGCCCGGCCCCTCAGGGAGCGGGAGCCCCAGGGGATCCCTCTGCTGCCAGCGGCCCGCGGGCAAGGTCGTGCCGGGATAGAACAACCAGCATCAGCAGCGCCTCCGTGCTGCCCGTGGAGCTACCGCTCGGTGTCCTGATGTGCCCGCCCGCAGTCCAGCCCTGCCAGCTGGGCGGAGTGTCAGGGTTTCCGTGCTTTCTCCCTCTGTAATTTCAGAGCTTGTCAAAGACTGGGGAAGGAAACATGGAAAATGAGCGAGGATTTCTCTCGTGTGTGTGGCGAGGGGTTTTGTACCGACGGATGTACTGTTGATTAAAAGGACTCGGCAAAGATGAGCTTCTAATGAAAAGGACTTGCCAAAATGTAACTGTATACGGGGTGTTTTGCAAGCCTGAGGAGCCCTGGCGTGTCTGGAGGCTTGTGTGTGTGCTCCGTGTTGCTGGGATGAGTCAAGAGTGTTTATTTTGTCAATGCATTAAGTATTTCCCAAAGGAAATGCAGCCGGTGTGGGCGAACAAACTGGATTTGCCATGGTCTAGATAGAGCAGCCTGCTGGGGCTTGAAGGAAAATGTGAGTCGTCTTAGGCAGTAAAGCCTAAGACTCACAAGACTTAAGTGTGGGGGGTGGGGAGGTTGTTAGGATTGTTGTGTTTTGTTTGTTTTTTACATTTCTTCTCAAAGCAATATTTATATGACAATCTTCCAAAGCATCTCCAGTAGAGGTCAATAAATAAAATTTAGGAAATTTAGCAGAAGTGATGGTGAAGTCAGTGTGTTTCCTTAGCCCAGCAGTCGCTGTCAGCGAGTCTGACCAGTGCGTGCCCCTGGCCACCCTGAGCCTGCTGCCCGGATCCCCAGGGCGGCTCCGGGGACAAACAGCTGCTTATGTTTAATGTTACGGCATTTTCACAGTCTAAACATGTTTCTCCGCATCCTTCCAAACTTCTCCATGACGTTGTGAGTCACTCTTCTATCACACCTGATTTCCCGTTGATAAGTTGTTGCTGTTTTCCACACTGTATTTTCTGTCCTGCTTCAATTTGTAACCTACAAAAAAGAGGTTCATATAGAATTTTGTGTGGTTCTTTTTTCTGCTTGCAGGGGAATCCCCTTTTTAAACAAGATTTCAGCTTCTATTTCTTGTATTAATCTGTGCTTTAAAAGATGCTGTTACAACAATGGTTTGTGAAATCCATGTTCAGTGGCTTTCTGGTACTCTGAGACCTTGGTTCTGTATCTCTGCAAGTTTGGCCTTGTGTCAGCTCTGGTTTTTCTCCTCCACAATACATATATTGAGTCTGTTACATTTGTCTTCTGAACTCTTCTGCTTCCTCTCACATTAATTATTTACTCTGTATTTTGACTTTGCTTTGATTTACAAGGAAATAGAACTAATTGGAAGAGAACTAGTTTGAGGTGGAGATCCAAGTATCATTATTTGAGGAGAAACATCATTAACATGGAGCATGACGACTGGTGACATTGGGACAGTCTGAAGCTGAGAGAAAAGTATTTAGAATGTGTAATTTTGTTAGTCTTCTAGCTTACAATGATATCTTGAGAAAAACATATGTAGGTAAAAAATGTAGTTTTCTAGAAACTCCTCACTTCATGCTTATTTACTGTCTTCTGCATATAAAAATAAAGTGAATCATACTTGAACATTTAGCTGTTCTCTTGCAATACTATAAAGATTTTAACATGTTATGAACTAAGGTATGGGTTAAACTGACAAACTCGTAGAACTTCTGACACCCAATGTGTGTGGCTTGATCTTTCTGTGATGATTCTGCTCCATTCATCAATGCAGACATGCCTTGGGTTGGGCTGGACGCAGCTGCTGCTGCTCTTAAACCTGACACCCTGGGAATGTGGGATCCAGGGGGACAGACCAGAAATATTGCAGTTGGATGGACAATCTGGCCACCACCAGCACAGCTCTGAAAGTGCAGGTGAGTAAAGAAGCAGTCTGCGATACACTTTTGGTATGTGTGATGCCTGCTTTTAAGTTATATGTTAAACAAATGAGACCTCTTTTTAACAACTTTGTCCGTTACTGTAATTGCGCTGGATGGACAAAAGCATTTTAGATTGACGTTTGTGTGATCAAAGATTTCTGATGTTACTATAGAGTAGTATGTAACCACCCTGCTATTTCCTGCAGCATATGATGCCATTCCTACATACGTACCATCACACTCCAGCTGGTCTATTCTGGTACAGTAGTCAGGCGAGCTGACTGGATTTAACTGATGCATTTTAAATAGGATGTGAAGAGTGCAGCATGAGACAACCCAGTGTAACCACAGGGCTGTGCAGTTAGCTCAACTAGTACATATTTTGATGCAAACCTGGTTGTGGATGTAGTTGTTTTGGTTCTGTTCATGCTAGTCAACTTGAACTAGTTTAGGGCATTGAAACCAGTATAACTGGTTCACGCTGAGAAGTGAGCTATTTGAAGGTGATCTTAGGCTTTCCCTGGGGCCTTCCCCGAGGACGGTGCCCTGGCTCAGTGCCGCGGGGCCCGGGTGCCAGCGGGGCACTGCGGTACCTCTCCTCGGGAGATACGTGGGGACCCTGTGCCCAGGGGCCGGAGCAGTGCCACGGGGAGGGGGATGCCGTCGTGCCCGCCGCTGGCTCCGGTCCGACCCGGCGGGCAGGTGCGGTGCAGGTGGGAGGCGCAGGACCCTGGAGGCTGCTGGGGCAGCTGACCCGGGCAGGCTGGCGCGGCTGCGGTGCTCCGAGGACAGCGATTCCGCCCCGGGTACGCTGCCGGGGGCGCGGGGCATTTCTGCGTTGAACAAAGGCACGCGTTGGGCTCTGGCCGAGGCCCCTGGGCCCGTCGTCCGCCCCGGGTGGGGAGGCGTTGGCGGCCCCGCGGGGCGCGCTCACCCCCGGTGCCCGCACGCGGCGCTGACCGACCGCCCCCACCGCATCGAGGCGGGGCCGCGCAGCGCGGGCGGCGGCGGCGCCGGGCTCGGCATCCCCGTGACGCGGAGCCAATCAGGGCTCCGAGCTGGCGCTGCCGGCCCGGCCCCGCCCGCCGCCGCCCTGGCACGGAGAGCTGCGGACGGGGAAGCGGTGCTGCGGGAGCCTGCGGTCGCGTCGCCGCGCCCCATGGGGATCGAGAGCTTCTGCAGCGTGGGCGCTTCCGAGCCCTTCTGGGTGAGCGGCGGGATGGGGCCGCGGCGGCGCGGCTCGGCGACGGCTGCCGGTGTCGGCACGGGGGGATGGCGGGGAGCCGGGTGGGACGGGGATGGTGGCGGAGCCCGAGGGGGCTGCGCCGGGCGGCGGGAGAATGCCCTGCGGTGCAGCGCTCCCCCGGGCAGAGCGCGGGGCTGCGGTGCGCGCGGAGCGACCGCGGGCCGGCGGAGGGGCCGGGCCGGGCCGGGCCGTGCTGTGCCGGCGGAGGGGCCGGGCCGTGCCGGTGGCTCGCGGTCTCCGCCTGGGCTTGATGTCCCCACGGCCGGGTCGCAGCGGGCGCCGGCGCGCCTCGTGCGCGGGGTTTCCGGCAGGGAGATGCTTGGAGGGGGAAACAGGCGAGGCGGTGCCTGCCCGGGAGACTGGGAACGAGTTCCCGAGTGGCCGGAGCAGGTCTCTGCCCACGCGTTTGGCCGCTCGGCTGCGTTCCTCGGGGCCGTGCGGGTAACAACAATTAACGGTGTCTCACGGCTGCCGTCACACGAGAGCGGTGCCCGCTCTGAAGGAGGCCACGGACGCGCTTTCTGCAGCTTTATCGCATGCTTGTACAGCAGTATTTTCGCTCTTCCTGAGTGAAGAGTGGCGAGCGCGGGTGCTGTGTGTGAGCTGAAAGCCAGCTGAGCCCAGGTGAGCGATGTGGGGACGTTGCGGTGGGGTCTTGCTCAGCTGAGACATGGGTTCCTGTGCGGGGCACCCGGGAGAGCAGGACCGGAGTGAAAATTCATCTCGGGAGCAAACTGGTTTTATGTAGAAGGAGCCTGTGTAGAGGAAGGGAAGAGCTGGAAGTTGGGAAAAAAATAGTGGAGTGAGAGCTACTGAAGGCAACATAGGGGAAAGAGCTACTTGTGTATTCATCAGATATTTGCGAAGTAGTTTTGAGCTAATGAGCTGCCTTACTAGTTAAAAAATAAAACAGAATCAGATGTCTCAACAAATACCATTGTCCTATTTGTCTCAAGAACCGTTAGGATATTACTGAGCAGATATTTTTAAAATCGTCAAGACTAAGATAATTAGTTTTTTTCAACTGATCAGAAGTGACTCGGCTTACTTATTTTTATATTGCTTGTACTAATATCACTTTTCGCCTTTTTCTCAGGTTTTTTAGAACGGGCTAAATTATGAGTTGTCATTATACTTTTTTTTTTCCTCTCCCCTGGAATGAGACTTTTCATTTGAAGGGCTTAAGAGAATACATGTTTCAGAATTAGTTTATGGAAAAACTGACTTGAGAGAGTAGTAGGATTGTGAAAAAGACCTGCCAGCTGTGGAATTGTAACATCAGGTAGATGCAAGAGCTACACTTAGGATGTTGGAAGCAACTAGTTTATATAGGATTTCTGACAGCAGATTCTTTTATTAGGAGAACTGTTCTCATGTGTATTACAGCCATTTCTGGTATTTTTGTAAAAACTACTCCGTACAGTTTTTCTACTAGTTGCACTGATTCCCAATGGTTTGCGATTTGTCATCCTTCTCCAAATCACATGGACTCTGCCTTTAATTTCTTCCAGCTAAAGATCCTATGGGTGTGGTTTGATTTCTGGATTCTTCTGATCCTGAAGAACAACAATTGTGCATTTGAGTTGGAGTTAGATGTGCCTGGAAAAATCTTCCTTCATGCTGAACTTGTCTTCATAAGTAACACTCTGTTTCCACTTTTTTGTTGCATCATTCCCAGTAGGGGAGAGTAGTAATGCCAGTTCGGGTGCTTATGGGTACTCTGGCTGCTGCTTTTTCTGGCATTTCCATTATTGCTGCTATTTAAAGCTGAAGTTGTACTGGATTTTCAGAAATTGTCTATGTATATGCAGTGTTTACTGGGCTTTTAGATATGTCCTGTGGTTGTGCTGCTGTTCTTCCTGGCTTCTGGACTTCACTCTTGTACTTCTCAGAGCGGGGCGATAGCTGGATACACAGTGGCGGCACATGTTACTGCGTTCTTGTGGTGGTTGCATCGGCTATTTCGGTTGGTCCTGAAGCTTTGCTAGTGGAGCAGAGGGATTTCTGGCAAGCTCTGCTTCAAGAAGAAGATGTGTTTTCTGTCGAAGGGAATCCTGAGTTGTGGACAGCTCAGTTTTAAATTGTGGGGGAGACTGTGGCTGAAAGCACCTAATGGACCCTTAAAACTGTATGCTAATCTTCTTAGGCTTTGCTGGCCAGGATTTTTCTTGTTTGCACACCCAAGGAATGTTATTGTTGAAAGTTCTTGTCTGAGAATTAAACAGATTGGTTTTATTTAATACTTACTCTGAAAGGTCAGGAACCCAACGAAGATTGCCATCTTCTTCACTCCGTTTTTTTTTTTCTTTCTCACTGTCTAACCTATCTCTGTGCCCCTACTCTGCGTTAACTTCACTGCAATCAGATTTTACTGCATGTAGTTGTTTTATAGAACTTTACTGCATCTTGCTTGCTTTGAACCAGACTCCTTTTTTAGACAAGTACTGTTAACCCTTGCTTGCTGTAGCATCACTGAGTGTCTTGGAATGAATATTCCATCCATAATATAAAGAAAGGTACAGCTGTGCAACATAAAGTTACTATTTACTGATCGCTGTTGATGACGACAAAAGCTTCAAAAACTGTAGTGGGCTTGGGGTAACGTTTTGCAGTACTTGCATTCCAGTTCAGTGAATTTAAGGGCCTGTTCAAGCTGTAAAACTTTATTGTGACCTGACACACTGAGATAGCTTTGGCTAGATTATCACTGCAGTCTGAGTGCAGTCTACCTTGTTTCAATACCAGCACACAAAAATCCAGAGGTAAAGCAGGGTGAGGAACACTGTGATTCCAGGTAAGCAGGATAAGTGTCACAGCAGATGTAGAACTCACTGTACACTTTGGCCTCCTGACCTGGCTGTCTGGAGATATCCGCACATGCACAGTTGGTGGTCTCAGTGCATGTACATTTTGAAATAATATGCTGTTTTTTCTTTGAATAAAATCTTGGTTTCAGTTTTTTTCAGAGCTTGTAAAGTCTGTAGTATCATGTTTAGGGAAGCCTTTTCATGTTTGAAGTTGCTAAAGGAAGAGGTTAACAGTTTTTGTGACACTTCGAGATTTCAAAGCTCTCAATAGGGTTTTTATGAAAAAGAAGTGGGAAATATGCATCTGAAACTTTTGAGGTTCTTGCTTATACTTAAGGGAATGTGAGATAAATGGTTTATATTTATGTAAGTTCCTATCATGTCATTCACAGGCAGACACTGTGTTTTTTAAAGTTAATTTAGATAGAAGTTAACTTCTTTATTTCAGTGGGAATTTAGCAGAATTTTTTTCCACCGTTTTCTAGTTGGGCTTTTTGTTGTTGAGAAATGATTGAAAGCAAGTAATTGCATTCACTTCTAGGAGAAAAGCAAGTTTTCAGTTTCTCTGTTTTGTTTGAAAACCAGAGTCTTGTAATGATTCAAGCTGTATCTCTGGCTGTGTAAACCGTGGCCCATTTCTTCCCTTTGGTTCAGAAAGCTTTTGTGAAGCCTCTTCACTGTTAGTAAAGAAGTGGTATCCACATACTGTTCTAGGTTTAGCACTTCTTTGTGTGAAAACAAACTACAGAAGAAAACCAGACTGGATGAGTGAAGATGAGGCAGAGCCTCGCACGCAAAATCTAGGGACCAACTTGGAGGGATTGGGCTTTGCTTTCTTTGCTGTTATGTAGAGTTCTGTCTGAGGCTTTCAGGCATGTTTATCTGCCTAAATAAATGTATTTTCTTAGTGTTTGTCCAAAGACGTTATGTTTTGTATTTGGTTGACATTGCTGTAGCAGGAGAGATCCATAATGTAGCTTTATAGAATTTTATTTAAAAAAAAGGTATTAATATTCTTTAATGCATTACAGTTAGTAATTGACATTTGTGAAGTGATACTGTGTGACATAAACAGCTGCTATGCTTATATTGTTTACGAGGACACCAGTAGTTTTACTGAAATAGACTTCTGAAGAAAAAGCAGTCTTCTTATGTATGGAGCAATTCCATGTTCTGAAGATCTGTGGCTTATGCTGTCACACATCACACAGGCAGTAAATTGGCACGTCTCTTGGAACCCTGCAGCTTTTTGCACTGTGAGATATGTCTTTAGTGCTTTTTCAGTGTGTTTGTGGCAAAGCTGCAGGAGGGAGGGACTTGGAGGTGCTGTGGGAAAGTACTGGGTGAGCTTGATAACAGCTATGAGTTTAGTCTCTGCTAAAGAGTATGCAGATCAGGAAACTGATTATATTTGCTGACACAGGAAGTTCATACGGGCACAGCATTTGGAACAGAGGAGTAGCAGAGTGTTAAACACGGAAACCTTTACACAAAATGGTGCTTTATTGTGATTAACAGTACATTGCGTGATTCTCATGCCTTGGCTGTTGTGTTTTTTGGCGATGAAAGCCAAGAGGCTTATTTGTCAGCTTTCTTCCATTTATGAACAAGGGTCTAAATGTGCATAGAAAAATTAAACTTAGATTAGAAATGAAACTGGTATTCCTTGATCCAGAATAGATAAAATTAAGGGAAATACAGGGAAATTAAGCCTAATGATCTGTTGTTGATGGGGATTTTCTGAACAGAGGATCTGTAGTTCTACAGTTGGCAATTCAAGTTGCTCAGAAAAGTTAAATGAGGGAAAAAACACAGTAAAATGCCTGAATGACTCATGCTGTTTCATGCAATTACAATGCAGTTTACATTGAAACGCTGTGCTATACTGGGACCAAGTGAAGGTCAGCCCAGGTTGTGCTGAAGTCACTCAGGGTCACATCTCTAAAAAGCCTACTGCTGGGTACTGACCTTTTGCTTACTTTTAATAGAGTCAGAATTCCTTGCATTACTGTTTACTCGCTCTTTGCATCTGTGGTAGGTTCAGATACAGTTTATTCCAACTTAAGTTGTTATCTTAGTCCCTTGGTAAGATTATTACCCAGGTGTGTTCAGACTTCTCAGTGATTTGAACTCAAGGTACAGGCTGTTGCATTATTAAGCAGAAGCCCTGTTTTTGGTGCAAGAAGGAGATGAGAGCAGGAATCTTTTTCTTGTATCCTTTTAGGTAACAGTGATTTCAGTGAAAAACTTTGCAGAAGGGTAAACTCCATCCTTTGGTTCTGGAACTAGTAGTGGTAAATATTTTGTTGTCAAATGGCCAAATGTGTTGTCAGGGTACTTGCAGATATGGCAGGGTATGGAAAAGCAACGTCTGTAGAGAAAGGCTAAATTTTAATTTTGCAAGAGCTAACATAATCTGTTATATGTTTCTCTGACACAAAAAAAAAAAAATAGCCATAGTTTGGTGGCTTTTAGCTTCTTAGATTACAAAGCTCAGCTCTTGTAAATGCCACAGCTGCAGGTGCTCCTTTCTCTGGCAATTTGTTAGCATCTGCTTCTTATTTTAGGCTAAAGGGAGAAAAAAAAAGCGAAACATGCTTTTTTCTTGGAATTTTACACACAGCTCCAGCTGATGTGGTGTATTCTATAATAAAGGATCTCAACTCTTTGTAAACATTGGGAAATACTGATGTTTGGGGGGTTTGGAACAAGGAGGTACAGACACCTGATTTAAGTTCAGGACCAGTTATTGGAAGGTAGAGGCTTTTCCTTGGCTGTGTTAACAAGTCAAATCTGCATTATGTAAGTCATTACTGTTGAGAACTTGAACCATTAAAACCATTTATAACTTGCTAAAACCATTTCTAATAGAAAACATTATGAGAAATTAAGGGCATTTTATTGTCACTGGAAACACTTACTGGTGTTTTCCGCCCTAAATCTTCTTAATATAAATGATTAAAAAAATTAGGACTCTTGTTTATTACGTGGTTATTATTTTTTGTCACTTTTCCACCTCTTACTCTAACAATGTTGTCATTGACAACATTAAGAGACTTTAAGAATAAAGCTTAGATTTCAGAATTTGAAATGAAGGAGGGGCATGGTGTCTTCCTTCTGAGGTCTCAAGCTGCATGTGTTATTTTGGGAAGCTGGGCTAGAAGACTTGCTTATGAATGATTTAAGGCTCTTCATTCAGACCCATGACTTGCATGTCAAAACCTTAATTGGAGACCTGTATTTTTTGAACTTTTGCTAAACAGTTGTTTGTTCTTTCCTTCCCTGACTCCTACTAGCATTTTAACCAATGAGCTTCATATTTAGGAGCAGTTTTGTTCCATTCACGGTTTTGTGAGAAATCCAAAATTGCTTGGTAAGTTTAGTGCTCCTGTAGTAATAAAGAAAACTCCAAACTATGCTTTTTTTGTGGGTGAGTGTGATCTCCATGGGGGTTGGAGATCTGAATCTAATTCTTACAACTCAATGTGGTAATTACCATTAACATCTCTTATTTCACCTTTGTGGCAGTAGAATAACAAAAAGGCAGAAACTTACTGATCTAATTGGGCTGTTATTGGCCCGAAGAAAGGTCTGAGGACTGTGTGGGGATATGAGCACCTACCCTCACATGAGCCCACGCAGGGAATTGCTGAAGTGTCTTCCCAAACTCGCAGTCAGGCTCACCCTGTTCATTAGTTCCGTTGCCTGTGGTAAGTGGTATAGTTCTATGTAGGAGCATAATTCCATAATTTCTCCTGGCAGAAGTAGTTTCTAGAGTCTATGGAGATCTGGGAATGAGATCAAGTGTTTGGTTGTATGGCTTTTACTTTTTAGTAGAATCCTGGGTTTGTGTGTTCCAAAAAAAAAAAAAATCACTGCTGCCTTTCTTTCATCAAGCGTGTAAAAAAACTCTTAGAAAAGTATTATTGTAAAACCTGTACAAGTGTTTTAAATTTTTCTTCTGCCTCCTGTTTTGCAGAGTACACCATTAGATGCTACAGTAAACCATTAATTTTATGTAGTTAGTACAGACTTCAAAGGAATTGGCAGTGTTTTGAAAGTTTTATATAAGTACAGCATGAGGTCAGTGTATGCACCACCACAAAGGTACCATTTTATTTTTTGCACTAACCTCAGTTGCAGGAAAAACAGCTACATTGTGTCACAGGAGAGTTCTGTGCATTTTGAGTCACTTCCTATTTATTAAGGAAAAAAGCTAGAAAAAATAAATGTCATCTAAGGTGGAAAGATATTTGTCCACGTATATTATGCTACTTCATCTGGACTTGATTCTAGAGCCAGTGTATCCTTTAATGGAAGTAGTACTTTTTTTCAAAATAATTTCAATATAATAGGTATAATATTTTCAAAGGACTTAAAAACATGTAAATACAAAGTTTGTGATGGTTATTTGAATGTCATATGCCTCATTTTGTGATTTGTTTACCACTATTAGGGATTTTGTTACTGTCTACTGCTTGTTTCTGTGAATATTGCTGAGGAGACAGGAGAGCTGCAGGTGTGGGTGTTTCTGCTGCTTTTTTAGGGGTTCTTGAGTACTTTTCTTGTACAGATATCTGTTGCTTGTCTTATCCACTTGTCACTCCCTGTGATGTAGCCTGAACAGTAAGCAGAGCAGAGCAAATGTGATGCTGGTGAAGATTGTGCCACGATCGTGCTTGTTTAGGCTCCATTCTAAATATGCTCTTAGACAAATGGTGAGCCTCAATACAGGTTTCATGATCTGACTCCAAAATGTCAATGGCAGAACAAAGATGCCATATCAGGTATGAGCGACTTTTAAAGCAAGGTCAGAGTTCCTTTAAAGCAGCTTTAAAAAAGAGGTCCTTTTCTGCACTCCCCTTACCCCCCCTCCCTGTTGTGCATTGATGCAGCTCTTCTGAAGATGTAGGCTCAGCCAGATCTGCCAAATCTCCTATCTGGGGAGAGGCAGGAAATTTGCTGTCCTAGATAAATGCCACGAGGCCATTGGCTTTTAGCCTACTCTGAGAGAGGGTGGTTCAGTCAGCTCATGGGTTTATAGGTGCTACAGTGGGGAATTTTTCAGTCCTGTATCTAGAGCTGGCAGATTGTAAGACTTCCTATTTCAGTGGGAAAATGATGATACTATTATAATGAAACTTGTCAGCTGCAATTGCAGTGTTAGTGCCGGAGAGAGCTAATTACTTTCACTCAACTAAATGTAAACATTGCATTAAACAAAAACTCCTTTTTACTGTTAGGGAGATAAGATTGAGAAACTTTATCTTGGTATTAGGAGGGAGGTGGTTCTTCTGTGGGTGATATTGAAGTAGTGGGTACACAATGTCAGTGTCAAACTCCATTTGAAGGAGTAAGTGTTGACCATGATGTTAAGATTCCAGTGTGGTTTTGTAATTTCATTTTTTACATAGGAGTGTGGTAATGTTTTAAGTCACTTTTCAGTCACAATTTGGTTTGTGCAGGTGGGTTTAACAGTGTGGCTAGCAGCCTGCGTCTCTAGCACACTTGCACACAGCAGGCATGAAACTGAGCAATTTGGGTCTCTCCATTTCTGCCAATGAGAATTTTAAAATGTGCTGTTGGTCAAGTGGGATTATTGATGTGAGAACAAGCAACCCCTGGCTGCTTGCTTGACAGCCTTTCCTGGCTGCCAGGAGAGGCAGCCAGCATCAAATACTGTTATTCCTCAGATTAGCCATACTGGAGGCATGCAACTGCCCTTGGTCTGTCTTCCCTCAGCAAAGGCAGAATAACTGGTCTTTTGTGTTGCAACTTTGTCTTACAGTTCTTCTGCCAATGTTTTTATCTTGCCTGTTCCTGAAATTTTAGACAGGAATTAGTATAGTTCTTAATTTTCCTAGGGTTTATGCACTGTTAAATAAGTGGTTTACCTGTGAATAGATCCACTTGATTCTGGGGAATGCCAAGCATTTTTTGTGCCCTTCTTGTAGACAGAGTGTTTCATTTCAGATGTGATAGGAAGCTTTTTTGTGCCATGAGAGAAAACATGCTACAGGGCACTAAAACTGTGGACTGGTATTTTTGAGCCATAGTGCTAATGACAGAAATAAAAACTGAGAAATAGGTCAGGTAAATTTAAAAATATCCATCTGCTATTCTGGGAAACTTTAAAATTGTTAAGGAACTTCTGAAAAGAAAAGAAAAGCCAATCTGAAACTATTTAACATCTGAGATATGGTTCTTCTGGACTACAGTAAAACTAAGCCAACAGTGTATCTCTGCTCTCCCAACATCTACCAAGAAACGAACAAGGATCATACGGATTCTTCTCCAGTGGGTTCCCGCAGTCACAGCTTAAAATAAAGGCTGCTTCCAAATTATACAGTCTAATAGCTGTAGACCTTACCTCCTTTTTTCCTCCTCATCCTTAATGGCAGGAGGCTGCTATTTTGTGTAGGCATTCAGTAGTTGTATCTCTGTCATTTGATGTGACTTTGCAAAGTAGAAGAGTTAACTGATCAGTCAGAGTGAAAATTGTTAATCTTTGAACTGAGAAAAATGGAGTAACTTCATGTTTTAATAGATCTTGCTAAAATAGTGTTTCTAAAACTTGAGTCAGAAAAATTGTCACTAATTTGCTAATTAATGTCTGTTAAATACAAAGGTCTGCTTCAGTGAATGTTTCTGCATTTTTTTTGTTTGTGGTGGAAAAAAAACAACTGAAACTGGGTTTATATAAAGCGAAGGAGAAGCATGTACTTTCCACTGGCAGAAGTAGTCTAGACTTGTGTAACTGAACCTGTAATTTAAATGTGAATGCATGCTGGTTTCATGATGAGAGTGACACGTTTTCTAACTGCAGTGGAATCTCCTAAAGCTGTGGTATCCTCCATGCAGAACTTAGGGTATGCCTGCCTTTTGTAATGGATCGAGTTCCTCTTGACTTTGTCCATTGAGGGCGATCACAGCTCAGTTCAGACTGAGCCTGCTGCTGATGTGTCCTGCAGACAGTCCCTGCCCTGCTCGGTCTGTCACTCCAGCAGCCCCAGTGCCTTCGGGCTGGTGTTAACTGGGAAACTCCAGTAGCTGCTGGTCAGTCTGCAGGGCAGCCGAGACCCAGCACGTGTGAACCTGAGGGGAAGGATCCTGTGAGGACATCTGGTGCTCAGCAGCAACTGTTGGGTCTGCAGTTCTGTTCCTGTCTGTGCTACTGCACTGTGTAGATGCAGCCTGAGGGAATTGGACCTGGGGAAGCAGCAGGAAAAACACTGCTGTGTCTCTCTCTTCATGTGTTCCTTGCCTTTTGCCACCTGAAATGAATGTAAAATGGAAGGGACTTCTGCATCTCACCTCTGTGTTGCCATTTCTTTTGTACAGAGAAGTGTTTTTAAAGCTAAGCATGCTCCTACTTGATAGCAACAGCCTCTGGATGAAATCCTGGAAACATATGAAAGAACTGATGTTGCTGTTGAATTTTAGCAGTAGTCTTGCCCAAAATTGCCCATTTGTCCCATCTTTCTGTTCTGAACCCTGAAGTACTGTTGCATTGTACACTCTTGCCTTTTATGCAGAAACAAACACCTCCAGATAACTTGTAAATATGAAAGTCAAATGAAAGGTTGCACATGTTTTTAGAATATCCTTCAGCCAATATGCATAGCAGTCATGCATACAGAACTTCTTGCTTTTATTTTGCCACATGGCAGTGATGTGCATTACCTGCTCTGACCTTGCTGGTATTTGCCAGATTCATTTTATAGCAAGCATTTACAAACACTGAAAAAGAAGTTAACAACTTTGTAAACAGTGTATAGATCTCCAAAAGTTTACTCAATAAAAAGATGTCAATGCTTTTGTTCGTTTCTTGTAAAGCTGATTACATCTCGTTGATTTACTTGTATAATCTTATAACTATCTTAATTTGTGAATTGTAAACTCTTCTGCAGAGTCATGAGACTTCTTCTTGGCTGTTGTGCTGGAGTAGAGCAGCTGGGACTTAGCCAAAAACATTTGTGTGGTAGCTAAATGTAAGGATGACTCAGCTGAAATTTCTGATGAGTTATGCAGTCAGGAAACTTACTGAGCGTGTGGCTTGCTCACAGCATCTCACAGCCGCTGCCTTGTCACGAACAACTTGTGTGACCCCTACACAGATACATTCAAACATAACTGGGCATTCTTATGTTCAACCAGTGTTAATTCCCTTGAATTGGCTGTAGTAAGCTCAGAGATTTTCTAAAAATGAAAAATTAAAAATGATACGAAGTGAGAAGAATTTTTAGAATGCTGTGGAATTAGAGGAGAAAAATAACAGCTGAGTGTCCTGTGTATACTGTCTGTTGTATCTGAGAAAGAAATCCTAGATTCCGAAAGAAATTGAGGGAAATGGGGAAGGAAAATGTATCTTCCATTTCTCTTTAGATCTGTGTTCTCTTTGTAATTGTGTTTGAAGCTGTTTATTCAGTGGAAGATGGGGATGCACAAGGATCAAAGTGTGGTGATTCTGGGCAGTGGGATCTGCGTTCGGCTTTGATGTTGGAATAGAGGGAACCGGCACTACAGCTCCTTTTGGTTCTGTTTCCTCATCTATAAAATGTGGACAATGGCACCTGTTTCAGTGACCAGCTCAGGCTTTTACAGAGGAGTAGGATTACTGACTGTCATTATGTCCCAGTAGTGGTACTGGTGTTTTGTGTAGTGTAAGCTGTGCAACTGTCTGAAAAAATGCTTTGCCGCTGAAAAGTTAACACTATAGTCAACAAGCCTTTGGGCATGGGACTGCTGCTCTTGGCTCAGTGACTTTTAAACAGAAGCCAGGGAGCAATGCTTTGGCTGTTGAATATTGCAGTCCATCTGCAGCTGCAACATTGTGCATTGCATTATTCTGTTGGAGAGTCAAAAATCTACAGCTCTTGAGAGAAGGTGTTGTGTGTGATAATTTTTCAGCAAGGTCAGTGATTTTAAGGTAAAATTTGCTGCAAGAGATTTTCCTAACTCAGAGCAATTGTAAATATGGTATGAAAACTCATGTTACTACTAAATAGTCTGTCATTGTGAAGAGTCCTTGTGCCAGTAATTAAAATAGTTACATTTTTATTACTGTGAGCATCAGTTTTGGTTTGATTGTATGGTGATTTATCTTGGGTTTGAGAATCGTGTTGAGAGAAGTAGGAAAACACTGAATTATGTCAATTTACATTCTCTTTTTGCTGAGTAGGAAATGAATTGCAAGGGTGAGCCTTTTGCTTGGTTCTGTGCCTTGTTGTGGATTTTTTTATTCTGAGTCCCTATTTCTGATTTTCAAATACTGAAGTTCAGTGTTGGCTTTGTCTGTAACTTAGCCTGTTTTCTTGCCCCAGGATTGGAATTTGACATGGCACACAGAAGATCCAGACTTCACCCCGTGCTTTCAGAACACAGTCCTGGTCTGGATTCCTTGCATTTACCTGTGGCTCTGCTTCCCGGTGTACTCCCTGTACCTTCGCCGTCATGACAGGGGGTATATTCAAGTGTCAAACCTTAACAAAGCCAAAACGGTACGTGACTCTTTGAAATCAGAACTTACCAGGCTTGTTTGGAAGTTGGAATCTATTTTTAGCTATGTTTTAGCACAGTGTTTTTTTGAGCCTCAGTCCTGACCTGCGTGCACACTTCAGGTATAACTTATTTGTTCTGCTTGTGTTTGATTTCCCAGCCTTTCCTGTTTCCATTGCCCTTTTATCAGGCTTTCTGAAATTTACCCTGGCATTGCAACGAACATGCAAATCCTTTTAAAGACCAGTTGGAGAAGACTATTTTAAGGCAACTCAATCTCAAAGCCCATATTTCTATCATAGAATGAATTTACTATCCTGCCAGCTTCTTAAATTACACAGTATACATTTCTAGAGCTGCTACAGGTGTTCTATTCCACTGCTCTTGTGAAACAGGTACTTAATGGTTTTGGATTTTTTCTTCCCTGTAGAATAATTGCAAAGTTTTAAGAAGGACTTTTATTCTTCTTTTATTAAGAAAAATAACATGGTATATTGGAGAGGTTTTTGCCTCTGCAATCTGTTATTCAGGAGTGAGATTGACCAGCTTTCTGTTTCATAATAGACTGAATTACATGGTATTAAAAATCAGTAAACTTTTTTCTTCTAATAGGAATTCAATAATTAAAGCCAAATAGCTTTTCTTTTGTGCATATGATAGAATTGCCCAAATGATGTGATTTGATTATGACTCCTGCTAACGCGTAACATCTAGTGTTCATCTGTACATTGTGCTGCATTATCTTTGTGAATTGATGTATTAAAGACACATTTTTCTTGCAGGCTTTGGGCTTAATACTGTGGATAGTCTGCTGGGCAGACCTTTTCTGCTCTTTCTGGGAAAGAAGTCAAAATATTTTTCGAGCTCCATTTTTTCTCGTTAGCCCTACAGTATTGGGTATAACAATGGTAAGTTCTTCTGCATGGCCATTGTCCGTGCAAAGCTTTAAGCAATAACACCATTTTGGTATTATTCACAGTGCTGTAATTCTTTAATTACCAGAAAAGTAAAGAAGTAAAAGATTGGCAGCTTTTGACAGTACTTTTGTGTATGTGAATGTTTATTTCTATGTAATGTATATTCTTTTCCCTTTTTTGTCCACTCTTTATCTTTACTGATAGAGAGAATTTCCTATTTAAATGTATTTTTGAATTACACTTAAAATTTCAGGGGTTTAGAAGATCTGGGAGATACTGGATTAGAAATGTTAAATAAGCAGACTTTAGCACAGTACCTTTTACATGTGCATAACATATTGTAAAACTTAAAATTTGTCAATATGTTTTCATCTTATTTGTCTGCAGTTGCTGGCCACTTTTTTAATACAATATGAAAGAATAAAAGGAGTCCAGTCTTCAGGTGTAATGACGATTTTCTGGTTCATCTCATTGTTATGTGCCACAGTGATTTTTATATCCAAAATAAAACATGCCTTAAATATGGTAAGTGATTTTTAGCCTCACTCAGTTGAAAATAATCCCAAATGCTGCAGTGATAAAGTAGTTGCTTGGTAATTATGCCAGTCAAATCAGTTAATGATTCATTAATGTACCTTCATTCCTTGGGTTGTAACAGCAAAAGCAGCAAGAATTAATGACTTCTGTTTGGAAATGCTCATGAAATTCATAGTGATTTTAACTGTAGCAACAGTTGCCAAGAAAATTGGCTTGGCTGGTGGAGAAAGCGGATGTATCTGCTCGAGTACACTCAAAGTGGGTAATCTTTGATATCAGACTGCTCTGGGTGGGAGTTTACATCATCTTCCTGTTGATTATACAGTGGATTTCCTGAAACACTTTGTTCAGTGCTGGTGTGGTCTCACCTGCTTGAACAAAATCAAAATGAAATATTTTTATGCTAATTTCCCTGTAGTAAGGCCACCTCAAATATCAGACTAATTGTGGAGCTGCCTGAAAATAGCGTATCACTTTTATTTCTTGAACCTTTAAGCTGCATTGGGGATTTTGGGACCTTTCAGCCAACTTTTGTCTTCAGCTGTTGGGAATGGGATTTTACTGGGAGTGGGTGTCCATCTATCCCCGTGCTTTGATTTCTGTGGCTTATGTGTTGTGCATCAGTCCCAGTCTAAAAACTGAAAGAAGCTCTGAATTTTGCACACAGTGGAACAAAGTGTAATTTAAATTCTGCTCCTCTAATTCTTATCTTCCGTGTGCATACTAATTAAAAAACTTGCTTTCAATACTCTTTGCTACCCAGTGCATAAATGTCTTGCTCCTGTAAGGAATGCACTGACTTCAAATTGGGGCTGTGTTGGCACAAACCATGTGTTAAAGAGAACTTTTTACATAAGAAATTCATGCTTGTATTTTTATGGTAGTGACTGAATAAAAATAAGTATGTCTTTCACATCACCTCCCCTCTCATTACCTTCCCTTTACCAAAATAGACACTGACTTTAATTTGCATGGGGGTGAGTAGTGTAGCACTTAGTTTGCAGAATTTACAGTAAGGAGCTGTTTTCTGTTTAATCGTAACATGTTATTTAAAATAAATTCCTCAAGCCTTCTAATTGGAATATTACCTTCCTTTGTAGGGTGCTGATGAGGATGCATTTCGTTATGTCACCTTCTGCATCTACTTTGTCCTGGTATTAGTAGAGCTCATCCTGTGTTGTATTCCAGAGCAACCACCTTTGTTTTCTGAAACAGTAAATGATCCTGTAAGTGAGTCTGTAGTATCACATGTGCAATACTCTGTGTAATGAGCTACAGGGCCATAGTCTCCTGGATGACAAATAATTAAAATTCTGCTTTTTATTTGGTAATGCAAAAGAAGCCCATAACATGCAAAACTGGGGGAAGGGAGGGGCTGTATGTAAGAAAAAAGCACAAAAATACTGTTGCGCTCATTGCTGAATAGCATTCCTGAAGGATAAATGATGTGTATTTATATTTAGTAGTGCTGCTGGCAGTTGGTGGGAAATAGTGATTTGAAGTGCTGTGCTCCTGGTTATCTGATATCTTCAGTAGGCAGTAGCATGTGGATTCACTTTATTTGAACATGGAGAAGAATTTAGACCTGGAAAGCTTTTGAACCTGGGCAGGTGGCATTTGATTTCTGTTTTTATCTCTCTTGTGTCAAGTAAAAATTTAATCAGCTCAGATGCAAGGGCAGCTGTTAGAGGGTGGTTTGGATGTAGACATTTAATTTTACATTGACATGATCTCTTTTGCGTGTGTTCTTAATTATATCAGCTCTATGGCGTGGATCTAAAGTGACCCAAGGGATGCTGGATCATCCTTGCACCACCTCTGGGCTGGATGTTGAGTCACAGTGGGGTGACCCTTGCCACTGCCTGGAGTTTGGATGTGCCGAGTTTAGGAACTTCAGTTCTATACAAGGTCTAATTCTAGTTTGATGGCAGTTAAGTGACACTGACTGATGAAGGAAGGTGTGAAATATGTGAGGGGGGAAATAAATACTGCCTTTGTAACTCTGGAAAGGGTCCATGACCATTGCCCTTCCTGAATCCCACAGTTACATTCTCCACCAGTCTCCAGGGTGCCAGGGGTGCTCTGCTTGGCCGTGGCAGTCAGTCTGTGTGTGTGTGCCTGGAAGGAGGAGCGTATTGCTGAGTCTTTGGATCCTCTTCATCTTTTGGTTCTTTTCATCTCATTCCGGGGTTAAATATATTTGACTAGGATACTGTGGGTGTAAGGAAACCTTTTCTTCTTTGATCATGGTTGTAATAATTACAAGGTGCTTTGAGACCACAGTGGTTTATTTTTCTGTTCTGAGTATTTCTAGGAGTGTCTTTAGGAAACAGGGCAGACTTCAAATTTTAACCTTCCATTTTGTTGGGGAAAAGAGCAAAGAAATCATGTTAGTCAGCCTTAAATTCTGCTTTATTCCCTTTTGCCAAATATTTCCAAACCAGAAATGTCTGTAAGTCTTAAGTAAAATTTTAGTGTATTTTTACTTAAGCCAGCAAACTACAGTGAAGTTTCTAAGATGTAGATGCTGATGTATGTAGAAGTCAGACAATGTGTTTTGTATCTTGTTTACATTACATAAATCCAGACTTGTTAAAACTTGTCTTCATTCTATATGGCATGAACGTCAGTAGGATTACTAATTATTTGTGTGATAACTATTTAATTTTATCAAAAGTAGTATTATTTTAAAAGTAATCTAACATGTTTTAATGTTCTAAACTTTCACTTTATGCAAACTAAGTCCAGTTTTTGGTAGTGCAAGATCTAGTGGGCTCTTAAATTCAGAGTTTCCACCAGCAAGTAGATTAAAATAATATAAAGGAAAAATGCAATGCAGCATTTTATGTAAAGTTCAGAATATTTTTAAATTTTGATGTAGTTGAAAGTATTCCCTGTATTTGCTGAAGTAGAATTCTGTCTGTCAGGAAAGCAGGAGTGGCTGAACTCTAAACGTTTTGCCCCCTTCCCCTTCTCTGACTTTAAAAACTTTTATTTATTCACTAATTGATGGTGTTAGATTTGTTTGCAATCATTTTACTGCAGGTGTTTGAATACTTTGGAGATGTGAAACTCTTATCCCCTTTCAAAAAACAAAAGCATCTGTCTGATACATACTTCTATTGTTCCTTGTAAAAGTTGCAGAAAAAGTTATGTGAAAAATAGAAAATGCAAGACTCTGTTTTGTGTAGTTGGATTGTAACACGGTGCAGGACAGCACAGTACAGGAGACGCCCGGCTGCACAGACATGAGTTAAAAATGCAAATGGTTGAAACACTTGGCTCTGGCTCTTTTAGTTGCAATACTCTAGTGATGTTTGGTGACTTCTGTAGATAGAATATCTGAGTTGCTCCAGTTATAGTTGATGATAAAACCAGTGGTTTGTTGTGCCTAAGGAGTGGTGTTAGCATTCCTTAGATGCTGTTCAGAGCTCTGAAAGAGGGAAGAAAGAAATGTGCACAGAAATTCTGCAAGTAAATTAATTTTTCATACCTTTGAAATTCTCCCAGCCTTTCTTTATGCACTTTTAACCCAGCCAGATTAGGAGAGGACGTGAACCTGGAGAGCAGCTGAAAGAGCCAGCCTTTGTGCTGGGTATAGAACCCGAGCGAGCTGTGCACTGAAGGAGCTGTGCTGAGCTACTTAAGTATAGATACTTTAGTTTCCCATACATATTTGATGAATGAGATGCAGGGCTCCTAAGGGATGTTTTGGGGTGCTTTTATGGAGTTTACAAATTTTTTTCATTTGTGCATCTGTGTCAAGGGAGTCCCAGCACTTCACTGCTAGAACAGAACTGAATTTTTCATTCATGATTAACTACCCAATTAACGTATTTGTGCCCTCATATGGTAGCATACCTTGCATTAACATGGGCGCTGAACATGACATCTGGAGAGACTGTCTGGCCTGCACTGGCCTCTGAAATTCCTTCAGCTGTTTGTTGTGTTGTTGATACGGAGCACTGCTATTCCTGTGTCCCAGTGGCTGAGCCTGCTGTCAGCCCTGGCGCTGTGCTTGTGTTTTCTGAACAAGCTCTCAGCAGCATAAATGGCAAGTTTTACTAATGTGAGAAAAATACTGTAAACAAAAGGAATTTCAGAAACATCTTTTCTGCGTTGCTTGTTTCTTTAGGCCCTGCATCAGTCACTTTGTAAGTGGATTGATTTCTGTTTCTCTCCTTTAGAATCCATGTCCAGAGTTCAGTGCTTCTTTCCTCTCCAGAATCACATTCTGGTGGATCACTGGGTAAGATCAAGCTGCTGCATAAAGCACCAGTTCAAGTTAGATGGCACTTTGGGATCCTGCTTTTAGAGTGAAATTAGCAATAATCATGCAACAGTAATTTTGGTTGTTTTGGTCGGTTGTGTCATAGATTAAATCAATTTTTTCTTCAAATTTGATTAATTTTTTTTTACTTCCTTTGTAGGGTCTTTGTAATTTTAAATTTTGCCAGTATATATTTAGTATGTTTGATGAAAGAATATATTAAAAATATTCTTTGGGAAATACAAGAAGGTAGAAATTATCTGCTGTATTTAGAAGTTAAGACATTGAAAACTATTACCTCTTTTTGTCCAATAGGCTGGTTTTTCCCCCATTAACTTAATTTTAGTTGTGCTATATGATTTGTGAGTTAAAACACAGAAACATGTAAAATAATACTGGTATATCGTTGTGGCTGGTACTTGGCCAGAGTTCCAACAGAAAGCTAGATGAAAGGAATTACTTTGTGAAATTAAAGGCTAATAAAGATTTTGAAACTTGCTAGGCATGGGAATATTAAGTGCCTGGCTGATTTTCAAATGAGATCACTTCATCCTTTCTTTTATTTTCCCTGAAATTCGAATTCAGTGGCATATCCTGGATCCTTAGATGTTTTGGTGTCTAATTCTCCCAGTAAAGACAGGCGGATGTATGTTTTAGCATCTGGACCTGTGTTGCTGCAGGCCCTAATGCTTGCTTGCATCTTTGTGGAGAGCTGGCTCTGTTCTGGGGCTGGATGCAACTGTGTCTATGTATCTGTCTCTGTATATACACACAAACATTTCTAGTGTTCTTAAATTTATGTTGCTGATTCTTTCTAATGCAGGTTGATGATTCAGGGTTATCGGGGTCCTTTGGAAGCCAAGGATTTGTGGTCATTAAATAAAGAGGACAAATCAGAGGAAATAGTGCCAGGTTTGGCTAGAAATTGGGCAAAAGAGTGGTCAAAGACCAAGAGGTAAGTTCAGTTATCCTGGCTTCCCATTCTGCCAAGATACAAAGGTTTAAAAGCTCAAGTTACTCAGCCTCTACTTAGAGGTGTTTGTCATTTGTTACCAAACCTGCTTTTGTAAGGCCCGTGTGGCTGCCTGTGTTTGTCCTGGAGTGCACACAGAGCAGGAACCAAGTAGGGCATTGAGTTCTTTATGAAGAGCTGCATTGACTTTCCCTTAGTCTTTCATCATCCAAAACTTATTACTGTGACTTTTGATGTGTGGGTTTTTTTTCCCTGGGGAGGGAATGTTTGGACACAAACTTCTGTCATGTAATTTAGGAGCTTGGGCTCCCTCTGTAGTTGGCGAAGCCTCGGGAGGGTAGTTCAGGGTGTAAAAGTGAGCAGCTTATTCCTTTCTTTTGACTATATAGGGAGTCTGAGCATCTAAGCCAGATGACTAAAATTAGAAAGATTGCATGCCTGCAGTCTCCATTCTACTTTCATCATCCTTGGCTGCAGCAAATAGGAGCACCTTTTCATTGAAGGAAAATTGCGTGTTTGCTTACACAGTGTGTTTTACATACAGCTTGTCCTCAGAAGTTCAGAGCATGTAGTTTAACATAAGCCAGATGTAAGAAAAGAATGTGTTCAGTCCATTGGGGGTGTCTTGGCATAAATCTGACTTCAGTCTTTTAACTCTGGTGGTACAGTGAAGCCTTGATTTCGATGGAAGTTCAGCATACTGAGTTCTAGAATAATAATGTCCTCTGCTCTTTAAGCTTACGAGTTACAGCTGTGTTCCTCATTCCCCAGGGAAGACTTATAGGAGAGATTTACAGGAATGTTACCTATCCAAGCAAAGAAAGCCATTTCTGAATGGCCAGTTCATTTATGTTGTATGATTTAAAATGTTTGACAGTAAAACCCAGTTAAACTATTAAGAATCATAATAAGGTCATTTACATCTCATTTGTATAGTGTACATTTTTCCAGTTGGCTTTATGCTTGAATAAAGGCTACATTCTATACCTAATGTTTTTCCAGGCAACCACTAAACATGTTATATGCGCCCAAAAAGCAGCAAAAGTCAGGAGACTCAAATGGTGATGTGACAGAAGAGGTTGAAGCTTTGATTATAAAACCATCTCGGAAGAGCTCTGAAGCATCTTTATTCAAGGTTTTATACAAAACCTTTGGACCGTATTTTCTCATGAGCTTCCTTTTTAAAGCTGCACATGATCTCTTGATGTTTGCAGGCCCAGAAATTCTGAAGTAAGACCTATGTACTTTATTATTGTATTAAAAGTATGTGAACAGGATTTAAAACATGCTGGTATTTCACTCCCCAAGCTGCTTTGCCTTCAGCTGATACAATGAGGAAGAGATGTCGTACAAGGGAGAGACCATGGACAAAGATGATTTTGGTCCATTGGTTTTCAAATTGCAACATCATGCAATAAATGTTTGCCTTCTTATTTTCCTTTTCAACACTGGGAAGGCAGGGCAGGAACATAATCAACAATAGCAGGAGAGTTTACTCAGTTCTAACCTGTAATTATTCTGTGCCTACACATCACAGTATGTGATGTGGCAGAGAGCTGAGGGGCTGGGAGGACTTGTATTGCTTTGAGCTAAGAAGTAAAGCAAGTGCAAGTGGTTGTATTTCAGCTGGAGGGGATATGAGACTTTTCAGTGTAGCTCCAAGAGAATGCTGTACATGTAAGCTATGTGTTACTCCATGTTTCAGAGTGGTATTTGAGGAGGGAGTGATGTATGCTCATAGAAAATGATCTCCAGTTTCTAAGAAGTTTGCCTAAGTGTTTTTTCTAAGTTTGGTACTTAAGGTGCTTGCATGACCTGTACAATGTTTGGAATAACCTAAGGCTGTAACTGTGACATTTGGTTTTGTTTTCCATTTATCAAGAGAACTCATTTCTCTCTCCACAGATTGCTGCTCAACTTTGTAAATAACAAAGCTGCCCCAAACTGGCAAGGCTACTTTTACACTGTGCTGCTGTTTGTTTGTGCCTGTCTTCAGACACTGGTTCTTCACCAGTATTTTCATATTTGCTTTGTAACTGGAATGAGGCTCAAAACAGCCATTGTCGGTGTAATTTATCGAAAGGTAGGTGTTTCTTTAAATGTGCAACAATACTGTGACTGCAAATGTGCAGTATCTGTGACTGTGAGAATGCATCACTTAAGTCTGAATAATAAGTTAGGAGACTCTGGTATGCTGATTCCTTACTCTTAATAGAAATAAGAGCATGTCTAATTTATAAATAAAAGCCTTTAAGCTAGGGCAGTTTTCTAATTTGCTAGTTAATATTCTGCTTCTCACTGTCAAATAAGAAACCTTGCCTCATTAGATTAAGAGTGTGCAGTGCTTCAGTTGGTGCAGAAATTAAGGTGCATCTACATTTACAGCTTCATTTGGGATTTACCAGCAGTGCCACCTCACCTTAGAATAAGCTGGAACATTTTAGAAAGCTGTGGACCAACAGCTCTGTGTGAGAAAAATGTGTCGCAAGAAATGAAGATTCCACTTCTTATACTGGAACAAAAACACATGACAAACCTAGTAAATGATACCCCCAAGCAATCAAACCACCAGCCCTAACCCCAAAGTTTGCTTATTGACTTTAATTCTATATTAGCTTAAGCCCAGCTGATTGATTCAAACTGTTCAACTTGCATTTTGCGAGGTGTATAGGGTAAACAGAATTTGAAGGAGGAAAATGATTGCTTGTAATTTTAAAGAAGCAGTTCTGTAAAGCAATTGAATTCTGTGGAGAAAATGCAAATGACTTAAGTCTGTCCTCATGTTGCTTTAATTGTTTTTTATTGCATGTAGGCACTTGTTATCACAAATTCTGCTCGGAAGACTTCTACTGTGGGTGAGATTGTGAATCTGATGTCTGTGGATGCTCAGAGATTCATGGACTTGGCTACTTATATAAATATGATTTGGTCTGCACCTCTCCAGGTGATACTAGCACTGTACTTACTGTGGCAGGTGAGCATTGTGTGTTGTTTCCTGTTTTGACTTTGGCAATGTGCTGCTTCCATGATTCTGTGACTACACACAGCTGTTGTTCAGATCACTGGAGGGTTTGCAGCAGTGAGGGGAAAGTGCTGTTTATTAGGAAGCCATTCAGAGCTGCTTTTGTCACTGCTGTCAAGAAGGAAGGCAGGAGGTTCTGAATTCACATCTGAGTTCATATGGGGAGGATGCAGAGAGGAGCTATTATCTTTTGGGGCACTGCAGCACCTAGAGTATCTTATTTGTCCCTTAATTTAACTAAAAGTGGTCTTGGTTCTAGAGTCACCATATGAGATGTTTGCTATTTCTAGTTCACACAGCACTGGGCTGATTTTTCTTCAGAAGAACAGACAAATCAGCAAAAAGTGGAAAGTGTTAAAACATATTTGTGTGTGTGTGTATAGAGAGCTATTTGGAGAGAGATTGATCTATATGTACCTCTAAATGGGGGCTATATATGTATGTTTGTTTCAAAAGTCAAAGTATATAGATATTAACCTAAGCCCCTACTTGATCCTCCTCTTCTTCCCCCAAGCTGAAAACCTATTTCAGAATGATTTTCTATAGTGTATGCAGTGGTTTGAGCCAAGGTTTTGAAAAATGAGTTTGAATAAATGCTTGCAATTATGTACTTTTCAGAATTTAGGTCCTTCAGTGCTGGCAGGTGTGGCTGTCATGATCCTTCTGGTTCCAATAAACGCTGTGATGGCAGTGAAGACAAAAACCTATCAGGTTAGCGCCTCTATATAGTGCTTTTAAGAAACATCTGTTCTTTGACTTGTTCCTGTGGGTTTTTCCTTTTATTTTTTCCCATCCATCTGTCTATTCCTTAAAAAAAAGGGAAGGGAAAGAAGGGTCAGAGGTGTTGTGTATTCAGGATAAACAAACTCATGCATTTTTCAGCCTTATAGCTGATCTGTACATAATGGTCTAAAAATTTGCAGTAGTGAAGACCAAGGTAGCACTTTAGGCAGCTTCATGACATGTCCAGTGATTGAATTGGAATTAGTTCAGTTTTTAAATTGCCTAAGAACTAAAGTGCAAATGTAAACTACTGTCTGCCTAATGAACCTGAATGAATGAAATATTTGTGTTTCCAGGATATGTGGCTTGTCCTTTTTTTTTTGTTTGTTTGTTTCCTGGAGAGATGAAGAAGAGGAAGTCTTAGTTACTGGCTGTGTTTGATCCCTTGTTGATTTTATTTAGTGGGGATCTGTTTGTTACAGAGAGTGCACATAAATAAGCGTACACTCAAATTCAAGTTTTCTCCTGCAAAAACTACTTCCAACACCCCCATGCTTTGTGGTGCAGACTTCACTACTAAATGAATTTGCTGAATGTCAGAGAAGATTGATATGCTTAAGTGAAACCTTAGTTAGAAGTTCATTAAAAAATGCTACAGCATTTGATTCCTACAGGGGAGAAGTGGGGACACCTGGCCTGCCACAGCCACGCTGTCGCTGGTCTGGGATGGCTGTACCAGTGCGTTCTTCTGGCTGCCTGTGCTGAGTCAACAGCAGTTCAGCTTTGCACTGCCCTCGTTAAAATATTTTAGGAAGAGGGAAACTTAAGAATGGCTGAATGCAAAGCTTTTTGCCTTAGTACACCATCAGAAAGCCACTGATATTGCTGAAAATGAAGCAAAATCAAGTTTGGTCTAAGGTTAGTTGCAAGCTGCACATCTTATAGTGGTTTATTTTTTAACTGCATATTGTACCTGAGTCCCAGGGCTCCCTAATGCAGGGTTAATCATACTTAAACCAGTGCCACAATTGTTTTGATCTTGGTTTGGATTTGTAGTTACATGAAGCATTCTTTTAATTGGTTTAAAACATCTTGTTAATTCTGCATATTTGTTTGTTCAGATAGTATCTCAGATTTCCTGCTTGGGAAGCTAGTAAGCTTTTGATGATAATGAGGTAAATTTGCCATTGCAAAATAGAAAGCTCAGAACTTTGAGGTTCTGCCAAGTATTGTGCTCTGTTAATTATTTTTTGCAATGTTGTTTTTAGGTGGCTCAAATGAAGAGCAAAGACAACAGAATTAAGCTGATGAATGAAATTCTCAATGGGATTAAAGTTCTGAAACTTTATGCTTGGGAATTAGCCTTCAGAGAGAAGGTATTAGAGATCAGACAGAAAGAACTCCAAGTCCTAAAAAAATCTGCTTACCTTGCTGCAGTGGCAACCTTCACTTGGGTTTGTGCTCCGTTTTTGGTAAGTGAAACAAATCTGGAAGTCTTCTCTCCTTTTTGGGATTGTGCTTTCCAAGGCAGCACTTGATGACTTCTTTTGGTTTCGTGTTTTAATGAGTTCAGTCAAAATGCCTCCAAAGTGGTGGGTCATTGAACTCTTAGGGGTTCACTTCTCTATGGAAAGGCACTACTGTTTTCTCTGAAACTCAGTAACATTCAAGTTGGATGTATTCTAGAAGTTAATGGCCAAAGTATTGGAAATAAAAACCTCCTCTGCATCCCCTCCTATTTTTGGTAGAGTACTTGAGGAACCTAAGATGAAATGTATGGTCAGATTTAGGAGAGTAAAAAACTCCCTTACTTCAATGTGTTTCTGAGAGCAGCAGGCCCTTACTTAAGAGTTCCTGATTGAATGGGATGTTGTGCTCCAGGAGTGTCTCTGGCCAGGGTTCTCCAGCATCTGTTTAAGAACAATGTGGAAGAGGCAAAGCCGTTGTGTAGCCTGAGATGGCTTCAAATTCTTTTTAAAAAAAAAAAAAAAATCCACGATATGCGAAACATCTTTCCTGTGTTGTGGTTAGCTTACATTTCAACTAATACAAGGGAGAGAAGAGTGAGATCACATAAAAATTGCTTCAGACCCTATTAGAACAAGGGGCCATTGCTCTTGCCTGCAGAAGCAATTAAAAGCCATGACTACATTAGGATAAAATATGTGCTGTTCCAGTTGAAGGTGTTTAAGTGTACTTTCCAGTCTCAGATTCCTTCCCTGCAAACATTTACAGAGTTTACATTATGCTCTGGGCATGATGAAAGGCAGAGAAGCAGTGCCCTGGGTAGGAAGCATCAGCTGCATTCTAAAGTGAATGCTTTTCTAAAAGAAGTCTGAGATTATCTTAATATAAATACATTATTAAATGAAATTTCTAAATAAAGCTCTGCAGGTGGACTCCCTGATGCTGTTCTGTGGAGCCTGAGCAGACAGATTGGTGTAACGTGTGGCTCTGCCCCAGCGCACACGGGGGATGTTTGGCTCTGGCTCCACGGGAGCTTTGCCACTGGGGCACAACCCGAAGTGCAAGGCTGCTCTTCAGCATCTTTTTTCTTGGATGTTTGGGGGTTTTTTTGTATATTTTGATGAAAAAAATATTGCAAGTACCTACTTGAAAGCACTTCTGACATTCAAAACTTTTATTTCCTCTACTCCTTCCCCTCTTTCCATGGCCAGGGTTTTTAAAAACATTGTTTAATGACAGTGCCAGGGTACTCGTTTTGCAGTACCTCCCCTGCTGCTGTGTGTGCTGATAAGGGTGTATTTCAGACTAATTGCTGGTAACACAAGAACGCAGACATGCTGTTGTGAGGTTATTCTTTGGACCCTGTCTTGTTTCTGATCTCCATGGGAGGGCTTTCTCCCTGGGATGTGGTTGTCCAAACTAAGGGCTGTACAAACAAGCTCCTGTACAAGGCACAGCTGAGACAGCTGCTGCACCAAAAGCAACATGTCTTCACAGCAGTCAGATTTTTTTAACAGAAATAACTGATGTCTTCAATGGATGCTGTGCTTAGATGAGACTGTTCCTTTATAATGGTGGAGAGCTCATTATTTCAAGTCTTTTAGGAGGGGCGAGGCCAGAGGTTTATCTACCTTGATTTATTGTTTTAAGTGGCAGTCTGTGGGAAAAAGCTGCTGGATCTTGTGATATACTGAGGTATGAGTGGTATTGTCACAGAAGAAAACACTATGAAGGGAATAGTTCTGAAAGTAAATGTCTGGTTTTACTTAGTTTGCTTTAATTTTACTACAATTTATTCAACACATTAAAAAAAAGTATATGGATTTTTGGAATTATTTTTATAGCTTAGGATTCATGATAAAAATGGTTCAGTGTAATTTTCTTGTTCAGTATGAAACTGAAACAGTTCACAACAGAAAAGCTTAGTTACTAAAAGGCTTCATCTTTGTAATGCAATAACATTTCAGGTTTCTTGGAAAATGGTCTGTCCATGATAAAGTGGGCTGTATTTGGAAATCTAGGGTTGTGGTAGTCTCTACAAAATATAAAATAGGTTAGTATTTGGGTGCTTCTAACTCTTCTGTCTATATATGTTACTGATCCAATATCTGATACTATGAGGAGTGCCTTAAAACTGAACGAGATCAAGAAAAAAAGACCAGTGATCATTTCTCTCCTTACCTTCTACTGTGTGACCTGGAACATTTGTGGTTTCACCTTTGCTATGTGAAGAAAGTGAGCACTTACCACTTTTCCAAGAGGAGCCATCAATGTCTTTTTATAACAGCAGATTTAAATCATGTGTTTATTTTGCAAAAAGTGTTGTCAGGAACAAGAAGGTTATCAGAACATTCCTCTTTCTTTGATTTATAGTCTTCTGATTCCAGTTGTCAGACTGTGTACTCCTGACTCGGTGACTTTAAGACGTTACCCTCACTGTAACCCTTACATTTTGTTTCAGGTCGCCCTGTCCACGTTTGCTGTGTATGTCATGATAGACAAGAACAACATCTTGGATGCTCAGAAGGCCTTTGTTTCTCTGGCATTATTCAACATCCTCAGGTTTCCACTGAACATGCTTCCTATGGTCATCAGCAGCATAGTGGAAGTAAGACTTCAGTCATTAACAGGTGTTTCTGTGCAGAAGGAGGCCCTGGGTGGAGAGATTACATTCCCCTGCTTGGAGAATGACCACTGGGGAAATTTGGCCACCTCTGGAAGGGGCCTTGCAGTTCCTGTGTGTTAAGTGCTGTGGAAATAATCCCAGTTACGGTGGATGGGTGTTCCTGACATCACCCATATTTCTTGTGGGTTGGGAAGTGAAAGTTTGATGACTATCCAAGCAACTATGCAGTGGATTTAAGGAGGGATTAGGAGTGCATAATAACGATACAACGTGTATGTGGCACAAAACAGTGAGCACTTAAATGTAACAAGCAGAGTATAAATAGTTCTGCATCCTTTTTCCATGCAGGCCAGCGTCTCCCTGAAGCGCCTCAGGGTGTTCCTGTCTCATGAAGAGTTAGATCCTGACAGCATAGTCAGGGGTCCCATCAAAGAGGGTGAGTTTCTTTGCCTGTTGCAAATCATTGTGTACAGGTTTTGGGTGGTTTCTTTTGCTTTCTATAACAAATTTATTGCATTTTTGGTGGGTTTCACTGATAAATTTGAGCCAGAAAACAGAAACGGGAGTTTGTAAAATGAAAATTATGTAAAGGTTCTTCTTCCTTCTCAGATAGTTTCTTTCCTCTCCTCTCCACAACTGATTTTGCAGTGCTGGAGATGCAGCTGATTTAGTTTGGTATCTCTCTGTGTGCATGGCATTCATGTACCTCTTGGTTCCTGAGTAAGGGTAAGCTTGGAACCTCTGCTGTCTTGCTAAATTCAGTAAAAGCAGAACACAAGTTTTTGGTAAGCAGTGGGTTGTTGTCGTTCTGAAAAAGTAGCTTTATACCTCTGCCCATGTGTGTTTGGGTTGACTTCTGTGGCAGGGTCCAGAGCATGCAGTTTAGCTGCTTGCACTGGTACTTTTATAAATATGAGTTTTCTCTTTGCAGCTGAAGGATGCATTGTTGTGAAGAATGCAACGTTTAGCTGGGCCAAAACTGATCCTCCTTTGCTGAACAGGTAAGGGTTGGTACCCTTCATCCCACTCCATAATCTTTCTGCATCACAAACGATCTATATTCGAATTATAAAGTACGTATGGAGAAGAGTTTGTTGCCATAAAGAAAGAGAACAAATAACATCAGTTCTATGTATTTTTTTTTTAAGTGAGGCTTCATGAGCTAGAGGGATTTACATTTTATTGCATTTATGGAATGCGTAAAGGGTGGTAGCAAGAGATGTAGGGACCAAGGAAGAGAGGGCTGCAGGGGATTTCAGGCTGTTGCTCAGTGCTGCAGATGGGATGAGCTCCATCTACAGGTTGCAGCCAGGTCAGCCCCTCGCAGTCAGCTCTGGTCCCTCCTGTTTGCCCGTGTCCTCGGGCTCCATTTTACAGCCTGGTTCTCACTGTACTCTGCTATCCTTGATGCCGGGCTGCAGACAGCAAACAGTGATGCAGCTACAAGCTGCGTCTTCCCTGTGCCCTGTTCCCTGCCTTAATTTTGGCTGCTTTTTCTTGGGCCTTAAATGGCAAATTCTTTGGGACAAAAATGCTGTGTTTACATTTGTGTTCATAGAACACTTGAGAGAAATCTTGGCAAGGTTGGGTCACAGTGCTTTTTTTTCTTTCTTTTTTTCTTCCCCTTTTGACTAATTACATATTAAGATGCTATCTTCTAAATATGAGGAGAACTGGGTGCTTTCTGAATGAGAGGTTTGGATTTTCAAACAGTTACAGTTTCAGTGCTGAGTCAGAATTTGCAGTGGGTGTTCACATTTGCAGCTGGTTTTAGGTGGGTGGTTCAATTGACTGTTTAACTACTGGGGTGTGCCAGCAAGCAAGGCTGAATTATGTGCACTTTATTTCAGCATTAATTTCACTGTTCCTGAAGGCTCCTTGGTGGCTGTTGTTGGTCAAGTTGGCTGTGGAAAGTCTTCACTGCTGTCTGCATTACTGGGGGAGATGGACAAAAAGGAAGGCTACGTGGTTGTCAAGGTGTGACGTCTGAAGAATTGTTCAGCTGTTTGTGGGTAGTGCCAAAGGGATTCTAGATTTCCAAGTGGTGTGAAGAGGGAAGAGACAGCCTTTCAAATGAATGCACTTTTTAGCCTGATTTCATGGCAAACCATGTATATGCCTTAGCCTGCACTCTGTGTAATTTCTTGTTAAGCCTTGACCCCACAGCATCCAAATCTGTGGGTGTCACATTTAGCCATATAAAACAATGGAGGTCTCAAAGATGAGTGTTCTGGTGAGTCTTGTTAGCAGCTGGGTATGAGATGGGGAGACCCTGTTACATATTCTCTGAGGAAGAGCAGTGTTGGGTTCTACCTTCTTAGACATCAGAGAATTACAAGGAGAGAGGGTGCACCCAGATCCCTGAACGGGGGAAAAGCTGCTGTTGCAGTTTGTTCATTCTTAGACATCAGAGCTGCACAGAGCTAACAGAGAAAAAATGACCTGGAAAGAAAATTACTTTAAGAGCAAAACAAATATGTTGCATTTGAAAGTCTGTAGGTTTGGCCACCTTTAAAACTGTTGTGGAAAAATAAAGTAGTTGAGATCTGAATCAGTAATTATTAGTGCAGAAAGAGAAGGCAGAACTGATACTCAAAGCAAAATACTCTGCATTATCTCAGTCTCTTCCTTTGAAGTGACGTTTATATGAAAACCACTTCCTCTGCTTTCTGCAGAAATCTCTTGGCAGGGGTGCATTTGTTAAACACTTGCATACCAGATTAAACTCTTTTGTGCAGAACATAATTTATATGAAAGAAGTAATGACTTTTGACATGCAGTAATTGTGCAAACATTCTCTAAACAAATGTTTCCTCCAGGTTTATGTTAATCGTATTTTGTTTGAAGTCCTTTATTTTCCACCAATGCACTTTGTTACATTCACTTGTAGAGAGGATTATAAAAATAACATTTTGGAGGAGGCGGTAGCCCAAGAAGTACTTTGTTTGGAAATGACCGTAGGTAATTTGTGAGGTGATTAGCACTGCCTGCCTCACAAAGCCCTGCTGTGCTTTGACTCTCTGTGCAGACTCTTAGTCTGAAGTACTGAACTTTACTTTTCTTGCAGGGCTCTGTAGCCTACGTTCCTCAGCAAGCCTGGGTCCAAAATGCAACTCTGGAAGATAACATTATCTTTGGAAGGGAGATGAGTGAGAGCCGGTACAAGCGTGTGATTGAGGCTTGTGCACTGCTGCCTGATATAGAGATTCTTCCTTCAGGAGACAAAACAGAAATAGGAGAAAAGGTATTTCAATACCCACTCCACCATAACAGTGCTATTGCTTGTAGTTGAGGCTGTGTGACTTTTATTTTACTTTTATCTCAAAGTTGTATTGAATTTAAAACATTCAGAGCAGAAATCCTTTAGAGTAAGAGGCAGATTTGAACAGTGTGTTTTCCTTCTTTTTAAGCCTCAAAGGGGAGGAAACCTGTCCTCAGTTAGAAATGTAAAACCATCTTGTAGTGACAGTTTTTAATTGTCTCTAAGTTGCCATGGTCATAGAGTAGAAAAATATATAGAAACAGGAAGAGAAAAATCTTCTAAACACTTCAGTTTCATTAAAAACAAGCAAACACCCCTCCAACCCCAGCCTCCCCCCAAAAAATCCAAACCACAATTCACAAAAACAACCATGACCCCAAATCTGGCCCTTGGTTACTGAAGCAAGTGTGGTGTGGGATTTGGAAACGTGCATGGATGTTGTAGTGCTGTGCTGTGGAAGCAGGACCCGGTGCCCTGTACCAGGAGCTGGCAGGGTATGTGTGTGTGGCTGCTGGGGGTTCTCTGAGCTGCTGCTCTCAGGGACTGGGTCCAGGTGGGCTGTAGCTCCCAGCTGTCCACAGAACCAGCAGCCCCGCATGCAGTAAAGGTGCAGCTTTATCTTCCTCATTGGTCAGCAGGCCAGTCACATTGTAGAGTGTGAACAGAGTTTGCTTCTTAAATCAGAGGCAGCAGGGCAGAAATACAGCTGAGAAGAAGAGTAGCTTCTGAAGGTACAGAGTTAGGTAGGTCAGTCAGGGTTAATTGCTTTACAAGACTAGCAAACATTTTTTTTTGGCTAGCCCTTCAGTGTCAGTGAGAACAGAATAGATGTGCTTCCTTCCAGGAGGATTGTGACTGATTGCTTATGCTGTTGTGGTAATGAAATTATTTGTGGAGATCTGTTTCATGCAGTGTTGAAATTCCTCTAATTTAAATAAACCACCTATGACTTGTGTCTTTCATGAACTGTATCAAGACACCTTCTTTCAGCTGTAAATAAAGGATCACGTTTTCTTGTTTCCCCAGGGTGTGAATTTGTCTGGAGGACAGAAACAGCGAGTCAGTCTTGCTCGAGCAGTTTACTGCAATGCAGATCTCTATTTACTTGATGATCCTTTATCAGCTGTTGATGCTCATGTTGGGAAACATATTTTTGAAAAAGTTATTGGACCAAAAGGAATCCTGAAAAATAAAGTATGTTATAATGCCTCTAGAGAATGCTTTTTCTTGGCTGAGTTCAAATAATTACAAGTTTGTCAAGTTGCATGTTTAGGCTTTTGTTTCTAACATCTGAAAAATGAAAGGACCCTTCTGCAATTTTTAGAGGACTTTTATAAAGCACTGAGATTTTTGCTGTGAAAGGTGCTTTGGTTTCTGTAATTCAAAATTATTTAATGGAAAAATCAAGACAATTTTCTCTTAAAAATGCTGCATGCCTGTCCCTTATTACTGTTCTATTATACACAGAATTCAAGCAGTAAAGAGCAGTAGTCCAACCATGGTATTCACTAATCTGAGATGATAGAAACCCTTTATTTCTCTTTTGCCTTTTAGACTCGGGTTTTGGTAACCCATGCAGTGAACTATCTGCCTCAAATGGACACAATTCTGGTCATGAGTGATGGAGAAATCTCTGAGATGGGCTCCTACCAGGAGCTGCTGGAGCAAGATGGGGCTTTTGCTGAGTTTCTTCGTACATACGCTAATGCTGAACAAACCATGGAGAACAGTGGTAAGCTCACAAATAAACTCTCTTGATGTCTGTCATGTTAATAAGGGAGTCCTGTTGAAGGAAAAACCATAGAACTGGTAGGAAAGTTAAAAGAAATTACTATTTCTTGTGATTGCCTATATAGGTAGAGTTACTTATTTCTTGAGGGTGTTGAAGGTTGTGGAGTTAAACACACATTCTTTCTTAAAAATAGGAAAATGTGTAACAGATCTCTAGTAAAACTTCCTCTCAGTGCAAAATTGAGATGGTAGTCAGACTGCATGAAGGCCAGCTGGGGTTTGTACACCCTTCCTGTCTCTGTTATGTCTTCTTTATGCAGCTAATTCCTTTGGGGATGGGGAGGAGGAAGAAGCAGCTCAGTGCTCTAGCTGCTGTCCTTGACTCCTGCTTCTGCTTTATGAAACAGCTGTAGAGCTGCACTGGTACAGGAATATACTTTAGATTTATTTTTCTTTTATCTACAGACAGTTGCAGTATTGGATTTTAATAGGGGAACTTAGTCTTTGCCTCCAGCCTGTTTTCTTCACTCTCTTGCCCATGGTGATTTCCTGACACTCCTGCTGAGAAGAGCGAGCAACCCCTGCACTGTGCTGGCTGGGGTTAAGTTGTTGACACGTGTTTGGTAGCACATGCTGAGTGCTGCAGACAAGGCTTTGGGAACAAGATGGGGCCTGAGCCTGCTTTTTCCTTTGTCTTCCATTTGGAAAACTGTTGGTTCCTTCCCATTCCCTAGAGGGAACACAGAGGTGTTTTTTGGTGTACTCCTCATGTGTCTATCATGGGCAAAATGGAAATGGTGCCACATTTATCTGCACTGATGCAGCTGGGAAGTGTTAAAGAGGTGCTGAAGGGCTTCCTTTGGCAAGGAGCTGCTCCTGGTGCTCATCTCAGAGTTGCCTGTGGGAGGGCTGTGGTGGTCTGCCTTGCTCTCCGAAGCTCTACGATCCAGGCTGGCACCAGACTGCCCCTGGAGTCTGTGAGTGGGCAGGGTTTGTTTCCTGCCTGTGCAAGGTGGCATCTTGTCCTGGCTCCCTCTTCCAAGGAGCTGGATTTGGGGATGGTCTGTCATCTCGAGGCTCAAGCTCAGGCTGCCCTGCTGTGTGCTAGCATTCCTCTTGGAAAGGTCTCGTGGTAGTCCCAGTTGTTGCTCTGCAGACTGGGATGCTGGTTTGGGTGGATGCTCTAAACAGCAAGTGCTGCATGGGTGGGTGTCTCACTGTGGAAAGCTTGTGGGAAGAGATTCTGTGGAAGCAGAATCGGGTTAACTTCTGTGTATGTTCTGTAGGTGCTTCTGTAGCTACTTGGGGCACAGTCAGACTTGTTGCAGTCTTCAGCATATGTGAAATTCGTAGGCAAATTAACTTTCTCTGTGCTTCCCTAGGCAGTTAACTTGTTGACTTTAATTTGAAGATTTGCCTCATTTAATAGTCTTGTTCTTTTAGTCTTTGTCTCCTCCCATTTTCAAATGTGGAAAAGTAGGTCTTGAAATCCTTTTCATTAAACTAAATTATTTTATTTTTCCATTTAATTACTGAATTTTCTTTTGGAAAGTGAGCCAGTGCTTGATCTTTTGCCATGGTTCTCTGCAGTTTTCTAATAAGAAGCATTTCTAACTTTAGTACCACCCTGGTGATCTGGAGGGGATTGCTGTATCACAGGGTTAGCCTATTTGCAGCAAATTTGTTCATCAGTTCTAGTCAAGCGATCTTCTGCCAGTGGTAAAAAGTGAAAAGTAGAGGCACTTTTTGTATGATTCATAGGGATAATATTCATATTCACTGAATGTGTAAAGGTCACTATTACTAAGAATCACAGGCTCTTGGATGGACGCAGTCTGTGATGGGAGTCAGACTGAGTTGGCTGGAGGGTATCTGCACACCCACTTTGAGAGGGAGGCTCCTTTATGTCTGAAGCTCTGTGTTGGCAGCCTGAGAACACTGTGGATTGGTGCTTTCTGGCTGGAATGCATCTGCTCTCCAAGTGTGGGAAAGCCTCTCCTCCTACCCAGCCCCTGAGGTTTGAGTGCAGCTCTGGTCCCTGTTGCCTCCCAGACTTTTTTTCTCGCTTTGGGATTCCTGAGGGTTACCTCTGCCTGGGTGCTGTACTGCTGCCTTTCCCAGCTGCCTTTCCTCAGCTTCATGGGGTTTCTTCTCTGTGTGGGAAAACTGTGTTTGTGGCTTGGGATTAAAAATAGGTCAATTTCAGCAAATTTGATTCTGCCTTGGGTTTTGTGGTTTAGGTTATTCTACTTGGATGTGTGGTTGTAAAGATTGAAAATGGTAGAGTGTGTTCTGGAAAAAAGTTAATTATATATGCTTTTAGAGTCAGATCCTTCATTAGAAGGAACGATTCAACCTCTGGAAACAGGTAACTGTTTGCCATGTGGCTTTATATTAGTGCTTGCCTTGGAGTAATATGAGTAGCTGCATTTTATTTACAAGAGACTGAGTCATTATTAGAAGAATTTTATCTGCGCAGTGGAAGGTATTTGCATGGTTTGCATGTCCTTGTTTGTGTGAGCTGCAGCAGTTGGTGTGGCAGCTTGTGGGTGACTCAGCAGCAGCAATTCTGCATCTCAAAGGCTTCCACGAGGAAACTTTAAAGATGCACCCTGGACCTAGAAATGTAGTGAGTGTACCAAGAGAAGCGTCATTCAGGATTGAGCCCTGAGGGTCCCTTTTGTTCTCAAATGTGTATTCAGTACTCACAGCTGTTCCCTTTTATAATTTCTGAGTACTTTTTTCTGCAGAACCCTCATTAGTGGGCTTATACCCTAAGTGCATATGTCAGATTTACTATGGCAGTCTTGAGCATTTTTTGTTCTCAGAGCTAAATGCAGTATAAGCAAGAAATCTTTGTAGCCTACAACATGAAATCAAATTTGAGCTTTTAGAGGAGGATGGTTTATTTGTAGTTTTGTTTTCTTCAGCAATGTTCTAAAGCAGTGTGTTACTGGAATGCTTGCTGTTATTCATATGGGAACCTTTCAAAACAAATGCTGTCAAGTGCTTAAAATAACTAGCAGTCCCACCTTGGTTGGTCCTTATTCATATAAATAAGAACTAAGTAATTGAACTTTTTCACATTCTCTGCATTTTTTCTTTTTAAGACCATGCTGAACAATTTATCTTTGGGTTTTTAGAGTAATGAACCAATATTCAGTTTGCAGACTGGAAGGGAAAGCAGTCCACAGTTAATGTGTTGATGATCTGTTTTTATGCATATATACGTTTTAGTATAAAAACATGAAAATGTCAGACTCTATATCTACACAAATTTTCCTGAATCTCTTTTGAATATATTCAGGTGGGTATCTTTGCATAAACTATGCATAGAGCCTTTAAAAATTAAAAACTCCTTGTTGCAAATTCCAAATTAACTTTCATATGTGAAAATAGAGTTCCATTTACTGATGGTTAACATTTTAGGAGTCAGACATTTGGTTTTTATAAGGAAAATTGACATAACCTGAACCTAGAAGTTTTACTATGGCACTATATTACACTGAATTAAATTGTTCAAAAAAGGGTAATGTTTCAAGCTGACAGGTTTTTTGGAGTGTGCCGCATCTTGGTACAAGCGGGATGTTGTGGGATAACAATTCATGTAAAGATCTCTTGCGTAAAGTCACCTGATTCCTGCAGTTGCCTAAAACACCAGGCTTTTGCACATTTCTTCCTGCTCAGCTTTGCAGGAAGACTCAAAGTTACTAGCACGTGCCTGCTGTTCTTACAGCTTCACTCCATCATTTACAGAATGTCTTGTCATTGCATTTTAAAATAAAAGTAATTGTTAACTAACTATGTAGAAGCTGTGGTTTGAAAAGGAGTGGCTGGAGTGTTGGGTTTGTTTCCATGGAGTGGGTCACATGTGACTTGGTGTTGCATGCTTGAACATAAAGTATGTCCTCATAATTGTATTACATTATTATTACTGACCTACATTTTCTAGAAAAATAAATGTTCCCTGTCTTGGCAATTAACCCTGTTGGGGGTTGAACTAAACTGATTTGTACACCTGGTCAATTTTCTGTTATTATCTGTAAATACTTGTGTTCCCTGCTTTGTTTGCATATTAAGACTGCAACTGGCAATACGGATTGAAATGAAATGCTTGTGTCTCTTTGCCTAACCATTTTCATGTTTACTTTTACTTTTTCACCCTCTCAGATACAAATAGTCCATCTGCAAAGGAAGGCAAGCCTGTAGAAAATGGAGTCCTTGTGAATGAAGCCCCTGGAAAGCTGATGCATAGGTGTGTGTTCTCCTTTATTTTTTTCTTCCTCTTGCCCCTGTCCTTTCAATCCAGTCACTCAGATGTGGATAAACAGTAATTTGATGGTCATGGTATTTGTTAGAGGAAAACATATCATGCTGATCCAGCAGCATGAGACAGGCAAAGCTGCTGCTGCTCTGTGGTTCCAGGTCCAGCAGTAGGAAGTGCTCCAGCAGGCACCTGGAGCACCCACATAAACACAGCACCACGTGGCCTCTTCCAGGCCCCTCTCTGGCTGAGCAGGACGAGGTTTGCTGGTGGGAATACATCACTCGTGTCCATGCAAGGTGGATCTCTGCAGTGGGTGGGCTCAGTCTCTGTCTGCCTGGGAGCTGCCCCTGGCACGTGGCAGTAGAACCTCTGGGGCTGCAGCCCCACTCCGGGCTGGTACAGAGTGTTGCACATTTGTGTCTGCACACACACAGCTCTTGTTATATTCTTTCCACGTGAAGAAACTATTGTGTTGTAGCAAGATATTGTGGGTTTGGCTTGCATAAAAGGGAGAGTGTTTTATTGGCTAGTCTGGCTTTTGTGTGTGTTCCCAAGGCTTCTGCATTTGACTGCTGTCAGACAGGATGAAGTGCCAAGCGGACCTTTAGTCTGACCTAATGCAGCTGCTATTATGCTTGCAATCACTCTGATTATACCTTTCCAAAACCATCTCCTAGTCTATGCCTTATTCTTATGGTGCTCTAGAGACACTGTATTTCTGGAAGCTAGTGAGTGCCTGGGAGTTAAATGGCCTGTTTTGAAGCGAGTGCAGGTACCCTTTTTGCACTCCAGCTGCTGCTGTGCTGATGATGAGGTTTGGAAAGGCTGGTCTTGATGTCACAAAGCATTTTTCTTTCTGGAGTGTAATTGTGCAACCAAGACTTCTTTATCTGTCGACTCTGTTACTGGCACCTGAGGATGGGTATTTGGGACCTGAATGCTGTCAGGGAGGGTTGAGAGAGTGCACTGAGGGGAGGAGGGAGGCTCGAGTAACCTCTGGCCCCGTGGTGGCTGGTTAGGACATCTCCAAAGGAGTGTAAACTGCTGGCTTGGAGCTGTGCACTGTTAAAGCCTAGTTGTGAGATAAACACGTGTCCTGTGTCAAGCTAAGACTAAAAAATAAATGTCTTCAAACAGGCAACTCAGTAACTCTTCAACATACAGTAGAGACACTGGGAAGCCACAGCACCAGAGCAGCACAGCAGAGCTGCAGAAGCCACTTGCTGAGAAGAATTCCTGGAAACTGACGGAGGCCGACACAGCAAAGACTGGGAGGGTAAGGTCTCCAGTTGCCACTTCCTGTGCCCTCTTTCAGTTTTGGAAAAATCTGTTTCAGAAGACAATAACTTCTGAAGACCATGTAACTGGTGTGAGAACAGGCTGAGTGAATTCTTGAACTTGCTGCTTGTTGTGTAATACCTGACGGAAGTGTTGCTGTGCCCTCTGCTCCCAAACCTGAGCCCCGTGTTTGCCTGGGGAAAGAATGTCGATACAAAACTTGTGTGTGAGATGATGGGCCTGACCACATCAAAGTTTAGAAGGAGAAATGAAAACCTTGCAGCTATTTCTTGGAGAGAGGTTGTGACAAATTAGGTGACCTAATGAAAACTGCCCTTCAGTGTAAGGAGCTGCAATTGAGTCAGATGAATTTAAGCCAAGTTTCCACTGTAGACATAAGTATCTAATCCCAGGATACCCGGGGCTTTTTGAGAAACCTGAGACTGGGAAAGTGGCAGTTACACCTCCTAGCGATGTTGCTTGAATCCAAGCTTGGATTGCTTGTTGTTGGTTAAAGATAGATCATAGGATACAAGCCATGTGGAGCAAGGGTTGGTTTAAAGGCTTTTTAATCTTGTGGTACAAAGAGAGGGCCAGAAACTGGAGCTCCTCAGTGAAGTTTTTGGCTCTGCTACTGATGCTCTGTGTTACTTCAGGCAGCTCCCTCCCTTCTCCTCCCTTCCCTTGGATGCCAAGGGAAGGATGATGTGTGCCTGCCCTGAGGGAATGTTGGATTTGGCGTGTCTCCATAGAAGGCTTTGCAGCGTGTGTTCCCGAGCAGTGGCTCTCTAGAGTGCAGCTGCTGTGTTTTCATGGCCTGCTGGAGGGATACTGACTTCAAACAGGCGTTGGAGAAGGGGGAGTTGCTGCTTTTGAAACTCAGCTGCAAAATGAGTATTTCTTTTTGTCTTCTGTCTTTAGGTAAAGGCAACAGTGTACTGGGACTACATGAAGGCAATTGGACTCTTTATGTGTTTCTTGGCCATTTTCCTCTTTATGTGTAATCATATAGCCTCCTTGGCTTCCAACTACTGGCTGAGTTTATGGACAGATGATCCTGTTATCAATGGGACACAGCAGAACACAACTCTCAGACTGGGAGTATATGGAGCACTGGGAATTTCTCAAGGTTTGCTTGGTCTTGTGTATTTTAAAATTTCCTGATTCAGTGTTTCTAATGCTCTTGGTGCCTGCAGCAGCATTTTGCTAAGGATTTGAGTGTGGGTTTTTTGTAGAAAGATAAAAAACCAAGAAAACCAACCTATAAAATTATTCAGTTAGTAAATGTGGTTTTTCTTTCATTTGTACAAAGTGAGAAGTGTTTTGCTGGTTGATGAACCAGAATTGTGACAAAATGTCTGATCTGAGAAGTGGCTCCTTGGCCTGTCAGCAGACTGTGCTGGCCTGGTCTGCAGGGGCAGTTTGTCACCAGAGACCATGGCTGTGCTGCCTCCCTGCAGCCCCAGCCTGGCTCAGCTGCCCTGGCTGGGGTTTGCTCTGGCTGCTTGTGGCTCCATCCAGGGCACTGTGGGGAGGCTGCTTCAGGGATGTTTTGTTTTGTGTCCTCTTTGTGGTTTAGAGTTTGTTTGCCATGAAACCCAACGCCCCAAGTACCACACTTCAGAATTGGCATGAAAATCCCACAACAAAAAACAAATGCCAAGTGAAAATTCAGTGATTTTTACTCAGGGAAAGTGTTCAAATATTACACAAATTTTTGTAATGGAGAAGCAACTTTTTCCATGAAAGGAATGTGATGTTTTCACTGATTTTATTTTTTTTTCAATTACTTGGTGTGTTTGCTGAGTCTACCCGAAGTGAACCCTAGTTCTCAGGATTATTGTACTAGAGACGTGCTAATGCTCAATGATGACAAAATGAGGAAAATGTTCTGTGTGAGAGGTGGCAGCAGTTAAAAATGAGTCTCCTTTTCTAGGCATTGCTGTGTTTGGCTACTCAATGATTGTGTCAATAGGAGGAATACTTGCATCACAACACCTGCACCGTAACCTGCTGCACAATGTGCTCAGGTCTCCAATGAGTTTCTTTGAACGCACTCCCAGTGGGAACCTAGTGAACCGCTTCTCCAAGGAGATAGACACCATTGACTCCACCATTCCACCCATCATCAAGATGTTCATGGGCTCCACGTTTAACGTGATTGGGGCTTGTATCATCATTCTGCTGGCCACACCTATAGCTGCTGTCATCATTCCACCCCTGGGACTTCTCTACTTGTTCGTGCAGGTAAAGGGTGTTACCTGGAGGAACCAGGACCAGCAGTCACATCCTCTGTTATTTAAGACAGTTCTTACTCTGCTCTAGGAAGGATTTCAATGTGTTGGATTTGAGTCATGCTTGACTGATTGTGCTTTGCATGGTTTACTGATAATCTGACGTTAGCACAGCCTTTCCTTCCTTTGTCAGGTGTAAAATGACTTCTGTGCAGAAGTATATCCTTTAATACCTACTTTATAAAAATGCCATTAGGTTTTGTGGCAAATATTGTACAGCTTGATGCTCAGAGCCCAATATGGAAAACATATGGGCTTTTCCAAAACTTCTTTCCAAACATGAGAGTAGCCTTTAGAGGGGTGTGTGTGTGTTACTCATGTGCCTGTTTCATCAGACTGTTGCCTACAGAGCAAGAGAGTGGATGGCAGCCTTTCAGTCCTGTCCTGTGTGGGCAGGATGTGCTTGCTTCACTCTGGCTTTACTCCTAGAAACTGGTAGAGCCTGCACAGATCGAAGAGAACAGCTGGGGTTTGACTTTGGCTCTTGGATTAGTAAATCCATTTGGCTCCATGAGTAAACCTTAAAGGTGGCGATGTGTGTGTTTTATTCTGTTGAACTAAACTTGCTGATAAAAGAAAGACGAGAAAATGGCTCTGGCATGAGATGGTTTGATTGACAGTTATTTAAAGGCAGCAGAATGTATACAATGGTCTTTTAGGCCTAAAGGTGTTGGAGAGGGTGTGTATTTCCATGTGTAAGTTGAATCTCTGTCACTAACAGCCCAGATGGCAGGGAACTGTTTATGATTCCCCTTGTTTTTCCAGACACGATCTGGATGTAACCATAATTCTCATACTCTGGTTTGCAGAGATTTTATGTGGCCACTTCACGGCAGCTGAAGCGCCTTGAGTCTGTCAGTCGTTCTCCTGTGTATTCCCACTTCAATGAGACTCTCCTGGGAGTCAGCGTCATCCGAGCCTTTGAGGAGCAGAAACGTTTCATCAAGCAGAACGACATGAAGGTGGATGAGAATCAGAAAGCTTATTATCCCAGCATTGTTGCAAACAGGTAGCAGTGGAACAGCAGTTATCTGGGGAGGACATGGATCTGCTGGCTGTGCTCCTTATCAGTCACAGCTCTTGGCATACTTGTCTAGGGGAGGGAGGCCTGTCTGGATAAATCAGTTTCAGAGATGTTTTGTTTAAACTTCTGTGATGAAATTAAAATTACTCCTTAATCTCTCATCTTTCTGAGAGTTCCTGCCTTACTGCTGGCTTATATTCTTTTAAAAGTTTTGATTTATTGATCCCTATGTCCAGAATGCAGTTGTAGTTAAGACAGGAATTTATGCACCTGAGACATTCATTAATTTTGGATGCCTCTAGGTTCACACGCTGCTGAAGCAGAGCCTCACGTATCTTGCAGTGCCTATGTCACTAGCAGGACACACATGCCATATTATTGATCTTACAAAAAAAAGATGTGTGACACACCATTTGTTGTCCACATCCCTCATCTCTGTGGGTGAAGTACTGGAAAGATGTTTTTGTGCCTTGCAGGTGGCTGGCTGTCCGTCTGGAGTATGTGGGGAACTGCATTGTCCTGTTTGCAGCGTTGTTTGCAGTGATTGCACGCAACAAACTCAGTGCGGGGCTGGTTGGCCTCTCAGTGTCCTACTCACTGCAGGTAAGTTTGCCTTTTTTAAAAAGGGCAAAACCTCTGAATTGTTAGACTGCGTCAGAAAGTCAGAACCTTGATATGGCTTTGGATGGAAAATTAATATAAGGAACACAGAAAATAATAATTACTAATAGTATCTGAGAAGATGCTAGGAAGTTTCCTCTGTGCCTTCCCTGTGGGAGGGGATGTGGCCAAGGTGTCTCGTCCTCTGCATCTTAAAGGCATTTAGGCTTTCCTCCTGTCCAGCACTGATTAGTCAAGATCTTGCCTGTGTTTATGCATTCCATGAAATTGCAATGCTTTGGTTGTTCCATGCTTTTCATTTGTTGCAGGTAACCTATTTAGTGTAAACTGCTCTCTGACTTCTTTCCTTCTTGCAGGTTACAGCTTACTTGAACTGGCTGGTTCGCATGTCATCCGAGCTGGAAACCAACATTGTTGCTGTTGAAAGAGTCAAAGAATACACTGAAATGGAGAAGGAGGTACATTGAGTTGTCCACCACACTTGTGGAAGTCACTGCCCTATTCTGGGGTCTCAGCTGCCCACTGAATGGGTTGGAGGGTGGGCTGTGCTCTGAGCTGAGGGGTGGGACAGAGCTCAGGGCTGTGAGTGCCTGCCAGGGACAGGCTGGCTCTCAGTGGGGAGTTCCTGTTGGTGCTTTTGTGGTGTATGCGCTGGTATTTACACAGTGCTCTTTAGGACATGTGCTCTTACATCCTGGGCTAAGCAGTAGGGCTGTACAAATGTTTTAGTTTCCTAAGTCTTTAAACAGCATGTTTTTATTTGTTTCTCTTTTTGCACTCGGTATGGGGAATAAAAAGGTTTTATTTTTTTTTTTTTGTTTTGATTCAAATCACATAACTCATTTAATCTGCAGTTGTTCCCTTTGTGGTTACAGAGTTCCCTGGGGCTTCACTTGAACCTGACCTGGGTCACTATTTTTGCAACCAAACATTACAAAGACCCTTCCTAGAATTTTTTCTTGAGTTCTGGTAGCAGACCAGTGTTTCTACATTTAAAAGCCTTTTTATTTGGCAGTGGCAGTGAATGCAGTGGAGTGTGTTCTTTCCTTTCTCTCCTCTGTGGGAGGCTGAGGCAGCAGCTTTTTACCAGTTTACTAATGTTCTAGTGCCCAGTCTCAGCTAAACTGCTTCTAGTTGCACATGTGGCTGCCCCAGAGGTTTCCTTGCCATGGTGGGGTGTACAGACAGGTTGTCTGAATGTGTGCTGCCTGCATGATTCTGCCATTGGCAAGAGGAAAATTTATCCAGCAAGTGGGCCTTGAGACAGCTAAGCCCTTGGCTACACACACCATTTCATCTGTCTTGAGACAATTCTCTCCCTCTCTTCTCATCACAGTTCCTTTTGCAAATTACACACTAAGAAGGATTTTTCTTAATTGCATTCTGTGAGTCCTCTGAGCCTGTGTTGGTTGAAGCAGGAGCTGACCAGAGGTGTCTGTGTGGCTCTTTCAGGCTGAGTGGAGCATTGAACAAACGGCCCCACCCAGTAGCTGGCCCGAGGAAGGGAAGGTGGAGTTCCGAGGCTACGGTTTGCGCTACCGCGAGGACTTGGATCTGGTTCTGAAAAACATAAATGTTACCATCAATGGGGGTGAAAAGGTAATGACTCTGAATTCATAATAGAGTGTTGCAGTTCCCAGGTCTGCATGCATAAGCAAAAGAGAGGTTTAACCCTGTTGTGTTATGTGTCTGGGGTTCTTAAGAACTAGAAAAGCTTCTGTGGAATCAGACGTGTTGTAACTGCAGATGTCGTGGGCTCAGCCTTTGCAAGGTGTGTTCTGCATCATGGATAAAGAGATACTGTTGTGTGGGGCTGCCAAGTATCACTTGGCCTGGTTTCACCGGGAGATGAGGTTTATCCTGTCTTCTCTCCCCTTCCCAGGGAGAGAAGCTAATTTGTTTGCTGTAAGCAAAGAGAAGTAGGTTGCAAAGAGATTAATTTAATTATAATCTCAGGAAAATAGCCTGCAGAGGGGAGAAGCCTGATCTAGTGAGGCAGAAGTTGCAAGGTGAGACTGCAGGAAAAAATGGGACTTCAGAGCAGATTCTCTGGATCTGGCCAAGCTGATGTGTGTGTTTCTCCTCCTTCTTCCTTGCCCGTGCACTCACATGTGTCCTACTCCAGTCCTGTGTGGATTCTCTGGTGTCTGTTAATAGTGTGATCTTGCACAGCAGCATAAAAGGTAGCTGTGACAGATCTACTATCCAGCTTCCTTATTTGTGGTAGCCAACTGGGCATTTGTTTTCTCATGAGTACACACTTTCTACCTACAAATATGGGCAGAATGCTACCTCAAGTGGTAAGAATGGGCAGCTGGCAAGAAGTGTATCAGCCAACCAAAGTAGCAATCTTTTGTATTTATTTTTAAAAAAGAGAAGAATTGATCAAGACTTCAGTCTTACTGGGAAGTAAAACATACAGTGTGAAACTGAGTGCTTTTAATGTGCAGATAACCCCAAAAGTGTCACAGCCATCAGAAAATGTGTCGGTTTCAGGTGGAAATGCTTTAACTCAGTAAGTCGTTCTTGTATTTCTTCCCAACAGATTGGAATAGTTGGAAGAACAGGAGCTGGAAAATCCTCACTCACTTTGGGTTTGTTTCGGATTAATGAAGCAGCTGAAGGTGAAATTATTATTGATGGGATTAATATTGCAAAGATAGGGCTCCATGACCTGCGGTTCAAGATCACCATCATCCCTCAGGTAGGTGCAAAATCCTGCCGCTACCAGAACTCCTTGGGTAACAGTGCTGTTTCCATAAAGTACTGAGGAGAAAATTGTTATTCTCCTCTGATCTGCGCTATGAAATTCAGTCACTTCAGATTGCTCTTTCATGGACTTGAAACCAAGGTTTTCTCCCTAGGCTGGTTTCAGTTTGCCTGTGCCAGCTAACAAGTAGGAGCTTGGCTGTGGCTGAGCCATGTTGTGGAAGTAAAACCTTGGCCTCTGGACTCAGGAGCTGATCATTTACATGCTACAGACAGCTCAGCCTGAATGGGAAGGGCTGATCCCAGCTGAACACCTGCTTGAGATCCCTTTGTGAACTGGGCACAGTGTGTGCTATCAGTGCTGTTCTTTCACAGAAACCTGTACATAACCATCCCAGTCTAGCCCAGCAACTGTGGGTTTGATAGTCCCAAACATTTGGAAATACAGCTTTATGAGCATTGGATTTAGTCTCAAGTCTTTCTGTTCTTACTGTGTAGCCTTTATTGCCTGTTCTGATTCAAAGTAAGACTATAAAATGTGATGTTATTAATTACCATTGCAGCAGACTGGCAAAAACAAGTGAGCTCACTAGTGTAAAAGGTTTTCTGCACCACTTCTTTTGGAAATCTGGAGGGGACTTCACTTTCTCCTTTTGATTGCTTTCCATCAGTATTTCCAAAGTAGTATTCCTGTCCAAGAGAAAAAAAGGCGTAATTTCATTCATACTGCAGCTGAAGAGTTTTGAAATATTTACAGATGGTTAATTCCCTAAGAAGTGAAAAGTTGATCTAGTAGTCCCTGCTGACAGAAGGTTGAGCAGGGTGGGCCTCTTTTGTAGCCTAGTGGTCCAGTAAAAAGAAAGTTGGCTGGGATTTAGGTGTTTTGGTTTGTTTGTTTGCTCTGTTGGGGTTTTTTTCTGAATTCATGAGTTAATGGAAAGGGCTGGACTGAAAGAATCTGCAGAGGGCAGAGGTCAGGCCTCCAAGAAGAGTAAGGAATAAGAGTGAGGGAGAATAACCTGTCACTGGAAGAAAACAAGCCCTCACTCCTAAATTCGTTACATTAGCATGCTTGCAACTGCATCTGTACATGTTGTTTCCTTTTGTTATCTAAGAAATATTTTTGGAGCACTTGCCATGTTCATTGTACATTGTCAATTACCTCTTTCCATGACCAGGATCCAATATTGTTTTCTGGCTCTCTGCGTATGAATCTTGATCCTTTCGACCAACACTCTGATGAAGACATTTGGAGCTCTTTGGAGTTGGCTCACCTGAAGAACTTTGTATCATCCCTTCCTGATAAACTGAATCATGAGTGTGCTGAGGGTGGCGAGAACCTCAGGTAGGTCAAAGAACTGCGCTTGTGAAAATTCTGATACCCCCCAGGCCTGTGTTAGAATGTGGGGAGGCAGCCGGAGAATTCTTAATGCGTGACCAGGCAATCAACCAACTAGGTTCTATTCAACATGTTTTTAGCTCTTGAGTTTGGGGATTTCAAATAATTTAAGAAATACTTGGAATGCTCTGAGGTTTGTCAGAGCATTCCAAGTATTTCTTAATCATTTGAAATTCCCTTGGAAAGCATTTTAGCAGCAGCAGTTATTCTAAGGAAGCTGTTCACTTGCTATTTGCACCTTAACAGGGTTTTATATTTTCAGTTTGTAGAAACCATTTAAAGTCCAGTCCTCAACACTGCACTAATTCAGTGAATCAGCCTGATGCAGTTATGCTGAAACCACTTGTATTCTCTTACTACATTGCCAGGACTTCATTTAAGGGGGATGTAGTTTCAGAAGCTGTTAGATATTCTGCAGGGAAATAGTAAGACCGACCTTATCTTTAGAACAAGGAATTGCCAGGTTTCAAAATGAATAGCAATCAATGCTGCAAACTTGTTCTGACTTTTCTCCCCACCCTCTCATCCCATCTGTGCAGCGTGGGACAGCGCCAGCTGGTGTGCCTGGCACGAGCTCTGCTCAGGAAGTCCAAAATCCTGGTTCTGGACGAAGCCACAGCTGCTGTTGATCTTGAAACAGATAAGCTCATACAGTCAACTATAAAGTCTCAATTTGAAGAATGTACTGTATTAACTATAGCACATCGTCTGAACACAATCATGGACTACACGAGGTAAGGTGATACTGCTTTTATCCTGCCGACTGTGTGACCTGCACTGCGCTCGACTTAAACGGGATTCTTTGTGTTAGTTGGATGTTTACTGGTTCGCTTCTAGCTGCCTCTGCACAGAGCTGCTGGAATCCCTGGTTTGATGAGTAGGGTGTGTGTGTTCTGGCTTGTGGTGGCTGTGCTTGGCCTGGGGAGCTCCTCTTGTCCCTCTGTCACACTGCTGTTGGGCTGTTCCTGCCTGGGCAAACTGGGAAGGGGAGAGAGGCAAGGACAGGAGTCTGTTCTTGGGTCTTGCCCTAATTTAGGCTCAGATAGCATAAGGAATCCAAAGGGACAGATCCTGCCCTCTGAAGTTTATTTGGTGTTCCACTTTCCATCACTGCTGGTTATAGTTCATACAGCCTCCCTCATGCTCAGCTGCCTTTCTAAGGTGTGGTTGAGGGCCAACTTGTTGTCTCATATTTCAGTATTAGGCTCTCTTGTCCCTTTTATCACAGAATGGCAAAGGGACCAGTGGTAGGATTTCAGTGTACTTTTGTAGCCCTCTCTTTGTGCTGTCAGCAGTGACAGGTCAGAGGGAGGAGCGCTGCCTGTGCCGGCTGCAGCCCCAGCAGTGCTGCCAGCAGGGCAGCAGCCCCTGCAGGGCTTGGTGACCATCTCTGCAGTGCCTGGCCATCCGTGGGGGGAGCTGCAGCAGTGTTTAGCAGTGAGCTGACCACTGACTTTGTGAACTTCCTTGTCCCAGTTGCATGTTTTTGTTTTGTCACAGAAGCTGTGTAACAGCAGTTGGTGTGGAGAGGTGTTACGGGAAGGTTATTTATCCCAGCTCTTGCAAGGTCTTACAGGCCCTCTCACACCTTGACAAGAAGTGCTGCCAGCTCGTTTCTGGCTGGCTCCGAGTGCAGTCCAGAGTCTCCTGGCTGTCTGCAGATGGCTGGGTAACCATGTGCTACACAAACAATGCACCACACAGACCATCTGCAGTGAGAACCTCGCCTGTTCATACGGTCAGCACTGTCTTCGCTTGCAAATAATGGCTATGCTGCAGTCTCTGTTTGCACACATATATCCGTTTGCACTGGCTTTCTGGATCTTCTTGTGACCATTTTTTTTTTTTTGTTTGTTTTTCTTTTCATCTCCTTGTTTTACAGAGTGTTAGTCCTGGAGAGAGGAGAAGTGGTGGAGTGTGGTACCCCAGACCACCTACTTCAGGAAAAAGGCATTTTCTATAGCATGGCCAAAGATTCAGGCTTGGTGTAGCATTTGAACTTGGCTATTTACTGTGGGGAAGAGGGAGGTGATACATTTGGAGAACTGTAACTTCCCCTGAGCTGGACTGAACCACACGGCTGAGTTTCAGACACAGTGAAGTTAGCCAGAGCATGGCAATGGAAGAAACATAAAGATGCAATTTTTTCTTACATTTTATTTCTCCTTAGTATTGATTTTAGCCACCTTTAGGAGAAGCACATACACGGTGCAAGACACTTCAGAGACTCCTATTTTTTGCCTGAAATCTGTCATTATACGCTCAGATGTACGGCGGAGTGATTCATCAGAGAAGTTCAGAAAAGCTTTTTCTTCTCATCTACTCTTACGTTCTGAAGTTCCCTCCCTTTTATTTTGTTTAAAACATTTTTGCAAATGCTAGTTATTTGCTTGTTTGTGGATTCCTCATTTCATGAGCCATCTATTGTGGGATGCACTTGGAACATTTTGTGGCATATAGTACTATAGTCCAAAGATTTTTCTTCTTGTGAAATAAAATGTGTGCCAGACTTTCTCATTATGGCATTTACTGTACATGGTTAATGCTTTATGCATTGTCCTAAAGGTTTCACGTGTTTACAGCGTAGAGCAGCAAGTTCACTGTAACGTCAGTAGTGCTGATGTGAAAAAGCCCAGTCATCTTCAAAGCAGTATTTAAGCATGTCTAGAATGACAATCACTCCAAAACCAAATTGGTGCAGCAGTTGGTGTGTTGCTGTGTGCAGTCCCTGATCTTACACCCAGCTCACTCAGGAATTCCTGCTGGGGTGCCCAGTGCTGGGGACGAGGCTGAGAGTGAGGATTCGCCTGAGCAGAGGCTGCAGGCTCAGGGTGACGTTGATTGTAACACCCTTGGTTTTGGCAGTTCTGTGCTTTCATAGCAGCTCTGCCACATCAAGGACCATTAGCCTTATATCAAAGAAACATGCCCTTCATGCTGCTGCTGTTGACTTTTAAATTTTGTGGGAAAATGTTCTGTTACAGTTGTTTAAAAAAAATTAGTGTTTTTAAAGTTGTGTGTCAGAAGGGTCTAACAATTAAACTAGCAATGGAGTCTGGTTTTCAAGATCCATGTCAAATTTTCATCTTTCTGTGGTAAGAAAAAAGTTACTTTTCTAATGTTCTGATTAGTCTTATTTTAAAGGAAAGTGCTGGAAGAAAGCAAACTAAGTCAGATGGATCCAAATACTCAGCACTGAGAATGTGGACTTCTGTGATTGATATTGCTGACCTTAATACTAGACAATTGTTGTCCTTAGAGTAAAGCTATTTATTTTTTTGTAAATTATGAAACTCTGAAATTGAATAGACTGAAAATTTCTTTGGTATTTTTTGTAATGACAATGCAAATATTTGCAAAGAACTTGCAGTAAAAAATTGTTTGAAAGAAAATGTGTTATTTCTTGCCTTGTGTTTGACAAAGGGTTTGCTTTGTCAGTTCAGCTTTTTGCCTTGAAAATAGAAATTGCTGGTCCTGCTTAGACTAATCATTCTTCTCGGCCTGATGTCTGGGGTTGTTAGGGTGGTGGGTAAGAAGCCATGAGTGCAGATAACTGTGCTGTGGTAGGGCTGGATCATTTTGTGGTTTGCTGAGTAGCCCAGGTCATCATGATGGATCAGCAGAGCAGGAGTCACAGTGCTGTGGACCTTTGTCACCCCCGTGGTGTCCATGGCCTGTGTCTGCCACGTCTCCTGAGCTTGGTGTGAATTTTCTCTGTGGAAATGGAATGAGCAGCGGCTGACTGGGGAGTTTGGGGAGGAGCTGTGGGTTTCAGTTTTTCAAATCCCTGAACACTTGTGCAGCACTGTGATGGACAGAAGGGTGGAACGACTGGAGCATGTGTTTTATAGGAACAGAGTGCAGGGCAGAGCAGGGGGTCTGTGGGTAAGGGGTGTGGCTGGTGTTGTACATTAAGGTGGAGATGGAGCTCCCTGCAGAGACCCAGAGGAGGAACTGTGAATACCACTGAGACACCTTTCCTGCTTGGGAACAGGCACCCTCCAGGAACACTTTGTGATCCTCCCCTTTGCCCCATCCTTGGGAGAGCCCTGGCAAGGAACGGGGAGAGGAGCTGCTGTACAGTTGAATTTACTGTATCTGATTTCAGTGCATGTTGATGTATCTTGCCTGACATTATTTACTGCAACATGGAAGATTTCTCACATCTGGAAAAGCTGATTCTGCCAAAAAAACAGCTCAGAATTTTTAGGAGACCTGAAAAAACCACCCTATTTCATGTGTGTCAACAGAGCTACTTCTCTAAGTGTTCCCAGTCCTGACCCACAGAAGATCCTTTCACAGTGTGACAACAATGTGGCACAACAACAGCTGTGCTCTGGGTCACTGACACCTTTAACATTTTGGCATTCCTGTGCATCTTGTGACCATCTGGGGCACCGGGAGTGCGACTTGCACAGTACGTGTTTGGCATCAACTTGGTGTAAATCAGTGCATGACACCTTCGATTTATTTTCTGGCTGTAGCAGTTTCAGTATTGCCTTAAACTTGGAATCATGGGACAAGGATTTTTTAAAGGCAGCATTTCTCTCCTACATGCTATCTCCAAGTGTTAACTGTTTTATACATTTTGCTTTAACCAACTTCCAGATAACTTCTGGAGACTTGAGCTCCAGATTCATCACAGTACTTGGACAAATCCCTGGGGACTCCAGCACATCTGAAACATGGTGGGATTCTCACATGTCATTTTGGGAATTGCTTTTCTTTTCCCTCTTCAGCACAACTTGATGTGTGAAAGCTGATGGTATTTTTGCTTGTTCTTCGTTTGGGTTAGCTCACAGCAAAGCTGTGCCCTTTCAAAGGTTACCAGTGTGAAAGTATGTTTTGATTATTGTCTCCTGTTGCCTTCCCTCTTCATTACCAACCTAGGAACAGAAAACAAGCATTTAAAGATGTTTATATTGGAGATTATGGAATGCTAAAAGATGTCCGTTTCAGAATTACCCAGCAACACGGGCAATTCTGTCCCTCTTTGACCTCAGTTAAAAAGGAAAAATACCTATCTCAGTATTTCAAAATGCTCCTGTTTTTGAGATCCATTGATAAACCTTCGGAGTGCTCATAACTCGTATCTGGTTTTGGAATTGTTTTGTCTGTGCCCGCTCAAGTACGAGATTTGGAGAAAGTAGAGGGAAAAAAATTCTCTCCTGGTACCTGAGCATCTGTGACAGCAGGCACTGGACCTCGATATCTTAGGCACTTGTGCAGCAGGAACTGTAAACTGTTCTTGACTTGGGTGCAGAAGCCACTAAGCAGCTGTTGGAGAAGGAATTGCTGGGGTTTGCCAGGCTGGATTGATTCTTGCAGATGGAACTCTCCCATCCCCTCCCCATTGCCACTTTTTGTGTTACATTTGCTTTAGTTTACTGAAGAGACGTGTTTCAGTACTTGATTCTATTTTTATTTCAGCTCTCTAGAAAATGAGGTGCTTTAACAAAAGTCACAGTAAAGAGCAGTATCTCACAGTGTGTGTTTGTCTGTCACATTGTCATCTTGTGATTCCTGACGAGAGACTTGGGGACAGCTCTGGCTGCAGACACTGCAGGAAGCCCAGGAAGGCTTTGCTTCTGCTTTGGTTTGTTAAAGCAACATCTGACAGGTGACCATGCCAGAGGCTCTGCAGCACCGGGGTGGCACATCCAAGAGTCAACTTGCACTCAAGAAGGAAACCAGGGATGAACCATCAGGTCAACAGGTGAGATCCTGCTGCTTTCTTCATGTGCTGCAGGGATCAGGGAGGAGGGCACTTCCAACCATGCAAATTCCTCGTGGCCAAATTCAGTTTGGAAATGTCGGTGTCAATGTTTGGACATGCCCTGCAGTGAGCACCCGGCCCTTGGCAGTGGGAGTGCTGCAGGCCTTGGGCAGAAGGAGCAATGGATGCTCTGCTGCCACGCCCAGCCACGCTCCTGTCCTGCACTGCTGAGCCCCTGCCGGAGCTGGCTCTGCTCCTGCAGAGGGAGGGAGTGGATCTGATCCCCAGCTGTGACAACAGGCAGCCTGTGCTCTCCTGCTAAGGGGCATCCTGCCTCCTCTTCCCTCCTCCCCCAGTGTTTGTGCACTTTGGATGATGAGCTCCAGCTGCTGCCTTGGAGTCCACATCTGTGTAAGAACAGCACCCGGGTGAGCAGTCCTTAAGACACTGACAAAACACTTCATTTGTTCTGCCTGGAGCTTAGGATAAACTGCAGACAGTTAAGTTTCCTTGCTACCAGTTAAACTCTTCCTTGCTGTCCATAAAATGTTGTTGGCTTTTAAAAATAATCTGTGTAATCTTTAAGTATGATGGATGTTTGGGCTCCATTTATAGTATAAATTAGGAATGCTGTGGTATTTCCCTTTTGGCTTGTTTGCTTTTATGCCAGAAAAGTATTTAAGTCCTGACTGGCTCATTTTCAGCAGTCAAGTGAGGTTTTGGTATCTGGAAATATAATGAAAGTGGAATTGCTAAGTTTCCTATAGAAATAACGTGTATCCCAAGTTACCCCTTTCCATCTACTCACTGCAGTTCTGGCTCAAACAAGCTTTGGTTGAATGTCAGGCATTTTGTAGAGAAACCAAAATAACTCAATTATGAGATCAATTACTCCTGATAGTGGTGGTGCTATGGGATACTCCATGAGTGAGTCATGCAAGGCCTGATTCTTCCATCAGTCTGTAGAATAGTCCCTTCTGAGCTATTAAGTGTTCTGGAGTATCAAATTCTGCTATCCGACCATTTTCCAAGACTAAAATCCTGTGAACATTAAAAGAGAAGTGTAAGTTTGGGGACACACAGCAGCTGTAATAAACTTAGTTATTTCTACTTAGTTTTAAAATAAATTTCAGTACTTGCTGGTTATTCAGCCAAGCTTTCCAACAGCTTTTCAGCTGGGAAACAGTGCTGGGATAGAAAGAGTTTCTGATGAGTGACTGTTCAAGTCCTGAGTTTGGGAGGAGGGGTTTTTGGCAACTGAGACTGGAGTGAGATTTGTGAACGGGTGTTGGGTGTTTTAGTTTCACAACTCTCAGGTGAGGCAAGGAGCTGTAGTCATGGTTTTGCTGTCAGTGGGGGGGAAAGGGCTGTGACACAGCATGAAAGGCATTGTGTGGGAGTAAAGGATCTCTGATTAACCTGTTGGTGTCCAGCTGGTTTAAGAGAGATCCTCCAAACTCTAAAGCAAAGCTTGGAGGGTTAAAGACAAAGAGGACAGAAATGAAATTGCTGTTCACCACCACTGTGGTGTGTCAGTCACATCAGCTGCCTGAGTGTTCCCTCCTGCTCAGAAATGTCTGTACCTGTCACAGTCCAGGACGGTGTTTACCCGGTGAGCGATTGTTAACACGGTGCTGTCTCTGAACTGAGTCCTCAGCATGGACTGAATCTGGACATCAGTTTCTAAATCCACTGCTGCTGTGGCCTCATCCAGAACGAGGATTTTGGCTTTCCGCAGGAGTGCTCTGGCCAGACAAACCAGCTGTTTCTGACCAGTGCTGCAAGTAAGAAGAGGGCTGGTAAACTGAGGCCAGGAGTCACTTTTCCTTGGGGTCAGAACAGATGATTCATTTGAAATTAATAATGAAAAGGTGATTGTTCCCTTTCTCTGAAAGGGTGATTGAGGCTGGTGGCACTGCAGGTAGGTAACAGCATGAAACAGCCTAAGAAGTGAAGGGGAGGCATTGCTATGGCACCCAGAAAATTACAGCACTTGGAACAGGATTGTGGGATTCTAAGTACTGCACAAATGCAAACCACCACAATGATTATATCTCAGAAGTCTTCCTTGGTGTCTTCTGATTTGATTTCATGCTGCTAAACAGGACAGTAATGCAGCAATTTGCTGTCTGGACACCATTAAAAAAACAAATTATATTTTAAAAGGAATTAGCTTCCTTATCCAACCAGCTCTGTTCTCCTAGCCCAGGGGCTGGCACTGCCCTGCCACTGTCTTTCTGCAGATAAAGGTACCTTAGGTTTTCCCCTTGGTCAGTGCACTTATATTCCAGCTGCTCTGGCAAATCTGCAACAAAGTTCTTGAGCTGAGTCAGTTCCAAAGCTGTCCAGATGTCTGCATCAGTGTATTGGTTTAATGGGTCGAGATTCATTCTTAGGGAGCCAGAAAACAAAACTGGATCCTGAGCACAGAGACAGTACAAACAACTCCTGAAATGAATATAAAAATGAGTTCTTGGGTCCTGCCTGCTGGGTGGGAATCTGGGACTAATGTTATAATTGAATGGCAGATGAACATGGCAAAGAGGTTATTTCCAACCTGGAAATTGGCGAATGTTCCTCCTGTCACAGAATCTTTATAAACCCTCCCCAGCTGTTCATGACCCTGCTCAAGGATTTTGGAAATGAGTTTCATACCTGGGGAACAACAGTTATCTTGGATCTGAGGTCGTGGAGGCCTAGCTGGGCAATATCCTGTCCATCAATTAGAATGGCTCCTTCTGCAGCTTCCACCAGTCGCAGCAATCCCACTGCAAGGGTGGATTTCCCAGCTCCCGTTCTGCCAGTTATGCCAATCTGTAAAGTGCAATGGAAAGACACTGGTTTTGATGTTGATGGTTTTCTCACAGTTGGACAAACATGTCATGTAGTTCCTCTTGGCCTTTTGATGAGAGACAGCTTTGCATGGATCAGATCTTTAGGGCTGCTCATGATTGGCATAGCCTGGCAATGCTTTCTTAAAGGGAAGCATTTATAGTTCACAATTGTTTTGTGTGAAAAGGAATCACGAAAGCCTTTGATGGAAAGAATAATTACAAGACTTAGCAGTTCGAACAGGGCCTTGATGTGGAACTAGAATGAAAAAGTGGAATTCCCTTGCTGTAATGAGCTGGACAAGGTGTGCAGTGGGGGAGATGGGCTCCTGCTTTCCTCCAGCTGCCAGGTTGCTGTAGCTGGGTGCAGGCAGGGGTCACTGCCCAGCACTGCTCACACTGCTAAAGGAGTGGTTCTCTACCTTCTCGTGCCCGTTGATGGTCACACTGACATGCCTCAGTGCTAACTCCAAACCTGGCCTGTAGCACAGGCTGTAGTTTCTAAATTCAATCCTTCCTTCAGTGAGCCAAACTTGCCCTTGGAGTTTGCCATTCAGAGTCCAGGGTGCCTGAAGAGATGGAAGCAAACAGCAGTGTTTAAGGCTGATTTAAATTACCCAATCAAGTGGCCATACTGGAATGGGAAGTTCATAAAGACATCTGTGCCAACTCCCTCCCAATCTCTTTGCTGTTTCCAAACCAGAAAAAGGCCTCTAACTTTCATACTGCAGATGCTGGCTTTTTACTTTATCCAAAGATGCCAATCAGATTTTCTTTACTGAAAATGGGGATGAGCATTTGCTTGCAAGTCAGAGTTCTGACATTGAGTGGTTCAATAAAAAAAAATTTATATGGCCCTGTAAACAGGACTGTGAAAGCCTCCTCTCTCAGGGCATATGGAGATATAATTTTAATGATTACAGAACAAAAATTATTGCACTGGAGACTTACAGCAGCTAAAAGGCTATCTTGGAGCCAGCAGTTATCAGAGTTGCATCTGAAGTCACATAATAAATACTCCAAATACGGGCAGAAATTGTCTCATTCCATGAGTGTTACCAAGTGAAGCTATTTTAATGGCAATCCAATGCATAACTCTCTTGAGAAAATAATGATCAGAGGTTATAAAACAAGGCTAGTCAGTTGGATAAAACCCAAATGCTGCAGTTCTTTAAAGGAAACATGACTGGCCTTTTAGAAGGGGAAAACTAGAGGTTTTCCAGGTGGAAAAGAAAAGTTACTCATTGAGTTTGCAGAGATGTTCAGCCCCTTCTAGTAAGGTCAGTAGTGGATTAGCTACCTCCTTAGGAGTCCTCAGGTATTCTCTAACTCTCTCCACAGAAACAATGTTGTTCTCTATTTCTGTCCAGGAGCGAACCATCCAGTTCAGAACACCAGTTATCTGCCACAAGGAAAAAGAAGCATTAGGGCAGATAAAATGAGCCCTGACCTGTGCTTGCGAGTTACCCGGTACTTTGTGTTAATTTCTAAAGATCTCCTCATCAGCTAATTATATCAGAAATTAGATTACATCAGAAAACCTTAAAATGCTGAAGTGAAAGCCAGCTCCTGCCGTAGCCCCCTTTAGCAAGTTTATAGAGTGAAATGCTACTGACTTGGATGCTAAAAGATGGTGTAGCTATTTCTTAGGCTCTTGTGCAACTAGTCTACAAGCACGTAAGACAGGTGCTGAAGACCTTGCTTCAGCTGCCCAGGGCTTGCTTTGACTTAAATGTAAGTTCAGGTGCGGGAGGAAGATGGCCCCTGCATGCGTTCATGAGGTTCATTCCCTAAGGAGTCATGTGCTCCAGATGCTCTGGATTTTAGCAACGACAGCAGGATTTGGTAGGAAAAGGCATCTAGAAAGGCACAGAAATAGTTCATAATTTCTTAGAAATTAAAATGCAATTGCTTTTGATAAAGGCAAGCATGGTATTATTTCCACGCTGGGTTACCTGGAGAGCACAGGAAATGGAGAAGCCAGCAGTTCCTGGGCTGAGCTGTGTCCTGCCCATGGCTGCAAACAGGGCTGCAACCAGCACGATGCCATTGCCCAGGAACTCCAGGTTTGTAGCAAGCCACCTGCAGGAGGAGGAGAGCACAGGGCTGCTGCTGGGTGCCCTCTCCCTTTCTCCTAACACATGATGACTTTACAGAACACTCATGGAGCTGCTGGGCAGATTTGTACCTGTCAGCAACAGCTCCAGGGAAGCAAATTCGCTGATTCTCATCCACTAGGAAATTGCTCTTTGAAATAAACCTCTGCTGGTCCTTGTGAGCACGGATCACGCTGCTGCCTTGGAAAGTTTCTGAGATGTGGGAGTAGATGGGAGACCTGCTGGCAGCCTCCATGCGTCTCAGCTGGCAGGAGGTGGTGACATAGAAGTGCTGGTACAAGGGAAAATGGAAGCAAGAGTCATTAGAAGGCTCCTGCCTCTCTGGAGGTGCTCCATAGGAAATTTGGGAGGGCCTCAACAAGCGCAATAGTACATACTATCCTCATGTTACAAAACCCTATGTGCAGGTAGGAGATGCCCTTAGAAGATGAGGTAGTGTTCCTACCTCTGTTATGTCCTATCTTTATTAGGAATAACCCTGTGGTTGGGGCAAAGGAGCCAGGGTGCTCTGACCCCACAAAACCTCTACACTCAGTTTCTCCTATAGCTGAGCCCTTCGCTCGATGGAGAACAGAGATGAACTTGCCCTTCCCTCATCCTCAGTCTTAGCTGGCAAACATGGATATATGAAAAGTAGTGTAGGCATTCTGCAGGAAAGGAAAAATGCTTTTGGTCTTCAGGTGATTAACACTAATGGTGACAAGGGATATAGCTCTAGGTAGGATTTGATTTAGACATCAGAAAAGCACAAGCCTCTTTGAGAGGGCGCTGGGGTGCTTTGGAAGGCTGAGGTGATGTGGGAAAGGGACTGACATTACTCTTGCTCAGATGCAATTTGAGATGATGAAACTAATGTCTGCATGCCTTCACTCCTAAGAAATGGAAGGAGGCTTTCTGCAGGAACATGGCTGTGCTGCTTCAGCCTCTCCTGCATGTGTATCTGTGAGCTCCTACCTGGAATGCTGCATAAAGAACAGTCAAGGGCACTATGGCCATTGCTGCCCATGGTGTAGCCACCACAATCACCAGGTAGATCTCCAGTAAGTTGAACAAGAATCCCAGCACGGACTTCAGCTTGTCAGGGATGACAGAATCAACAGCATCCATGTCTCTGGAGAAGCGGTTCAGCAGGTGTCCAATGGGTGTTTGCTCAAAGAAGAGCATTGGGGATCTCGTGACACTGCTCAGCAGCTGCAGGAAGAGCTGGTGTGAGGCTAACACGCCCCCCAGCAGGACTGCTGCTGTGCAGGCAAACCTGCCCAGGGCTGTAAGAGAAAAGAAATTGTTATTACTAGGTCTGAACAAACCCACCCTGGAGTTCTCCTCTGCAAGACTGTGGTTTCCACTTAGTCCTGTGAATGCTGCACCAGTGTGCATTCAGGAAGGTGCAACGGGAACTAAACCTCTCTTTAGCAGGAATTAAACCAAGCCTCAGAGTTGCAGGGTAGGCTGCCCTTTCTGTAGGGTAGTTACAGAGTGGCCAAAGACCTAAGCCAGCTTGATGGGGGGCATGGATTCAGCAACTTAAATATGCAGGACAAATTATTCATTCATCACAAAATAAGCTTGACTGGGATTACTTTAAATTGCTCAGTGATATTTTTTCTTTTTAAATAGAGTGACCAAAAGAATTGTGGCTATTCTAAAAGAAAAAGATAAAGAAATGTAGAAGTCCACAAGCTTCTCTTTTCTCTCTCTTTTACGTGACCTAAGCCAAGATTTAATTCAGCATGGAGAAGAGCCCCCACTTGCACTTTGATATGATTAATTTATGCTGGAAGGATGAAAAGAGATAAGAAGAAGAAAGAAAAACCTTTAGGGTTGGTGCCAAAAGCCCAGGAGGCTGAAGCCCAAGGGTATGCACTTGTTTATATTCTGAGAAAACACCCTGGATATGGGGAAGGGAGGTGGGAATACAGAGAAGAATTAGGCGAGCGACTTAAACGAACCTTGAACCACTCCTAATGCACCAAAGACTGCAACTCTGAGCTCTGTGTGCTGCTGTGTCCCATTGTGCACAGGGTCATCTGTCCAGAGGCTGAGCCAGTAGCCCCGCGAGAAGGCCACGGCCTGCTGGCACGCGAAGGACAGGGCAGCGCTCGCGCACAGCGCCGGGCCCGTGGCCTTCAGGTAGGCTCCGTGCACCCCGGCGCTGACCTGCAGCGAGGCAAGGGGGCAAAAAGAGGACGAGAGGTTGGGAGGATCAAGCTTGTTAGCAAAAAAAACCAGCTCTGAAGCAAGGAATGATTTATTATGGCATTTCTTGGTTATATGTCACAGCCATAGCAACCACGTTCTTTTTTTGTTTTGCTCATGGACGAATAACAAAGGCATACTTAAAGAAATCATTAATGAATGATTATTATCAGCTGATGAATGTTATGCAGTAGGCTCATGTTACTTCTGGAATGCCCGTAAGGCTTTCCTTATGTCTGGCAGAGGTTTTCCTGTGTTTCTGGTGTGAGAGAGAACTCTCATGTTCACACTGGGCACTTGTGCTTTCTGAGAGGAAAAGCTGCTCCTTTTGGGGTTTCTAACTTCTTACTCTCATTTCTTCTCAGTATAATATGTCCTTGTCTCAAGTTATAGGGCAAACTTGTACATCTCAGCTGACTCCCCTGGCTGTGGTTTAGCTTAGGCAGGGAGCTGATCTGCCTGCCACGAGTGTGATATCCCCACAGAATGTGTCCTTGCCTCTACAGGAAGGTGCTGTGCTTACCCTGCCGTGCTGAGTTGTCTCTGCCTTGGTTAATCCTCCACTGGTGGCTGCAGCACTGGTACAGTCTTGACTCACAGCAATGGTCTCCCTTCCCACAGCAGATTTTACTGAACCACCACTTCATTAAGAAAACAAAAATCCTTTCAATTTTTAGCCACCCATCCACCCCTAAATTCATGCCTTTTTTGAGGGCTGCAGTTTTCATGGTCCTCCAGAGTGACCCCAACCATTGTCTATGTTTGTCACAGTGACTGGCCTCTGTCAAGCCACTGAGGAGCAGAGGCTTAAAAGCGTTCACTCTCTGAGGTTGGTTTGGGATGAGTCTGACCTTACAGCCCCACTGGGAAGTCCTCAGCAACCAAATGCATCAAGGTGTGCCTGTACTTGAGCTCTGTCCTGGCTTCTTGTGAAATACAGAAGAAATATCAGTCAACTTCCACATCCAAGAGCAGGTTTTTACCTATTCTTGAGTTTTGCCCGTTTGCTCATTATTAATTTACAGATCAATCCCAAACCTGTATCATACTCAGTAAGAGCCTCCATGTAGGCTTGTAGGGGCTTTTGGAGCAAGTTCTTCAGTGTCTGGGACTGCTTTAAGCTTACCTAAGGGGTTTCTCCTGAGATGGACCATTTCCAGTGGAGATAGTGCCTTTGGTGTCTCCCAAAGCTGTGAAACAAATGTAGTTTTTTCTAAATGCTTTAGAATCCTGTTTTGTCCTGTATAGCCTTTGAAAGCCAGGTAATACGGAGGAAAGATTAATTAAAAAAATTGTTTCTAAAGGTAGAAATATCAAGGTTAGGCTTGAAGAATAGCACATAATAGTGGGTAATAGTTTACTGCAGGATTAGTGTCTCCTAATATGGATTCAAGAACCAATTTTGAGGTGACGAGTCAGATAATTTGACAGGCATAATTTTTCCCACACAAAGCAACACCTTACTGTGATTTGGTCTCTGCTTTAAATGTCCATAATAAAACAAATGTGATATGAAGGAAACAATTGACTGATAGACCTAGGAAGAATGATTCCAACCCATCTGGGTTACCTGGAAAACCAGCACATGGCTTCTCTTCTGCAGTAAGGTGTGAATGAAGAAATTCTGCAAAGGCCCCATTTCTCTGTAGAAGTTCTTGGTAGGAACCAGTTTCTGAGATCATTCCATTCACCAGAAAAACAATGCTGTCCACTTGAGGCAAAATGTTAATTGTGTGAGTCACCAGCACACGAGTCTGCTTGAATAAAGAGGGAACAGTTACAATTGTTCTGCTGTCAGTACTGGTATCAGTATTTCAGGATCAAATTTAGGCCTCAAAAATTCATCAGGCTGAATGGAATTAAAGGGAATTTCCTTTTATTTACACTTCTGAGCATATTTGCACAGGTAACTGGAGGAAAGGACATAAAAGTAATTTTTCCCTAGATAAATTGGCATATTCTGCATTTCTAATAAACAATCAGGCCTTTGAGTACACCTTAAGTCTGATACATTCTTCTTAGCCAGTCATTCTGTTTCAATACATAATTATATTCTGATACTTGCAACCAATCCTCATGGAGAGAAAGGTATTTATAATCAGATATATTTGTTTTAATTGGACTTTCTAATGCAAGGCATTACTTGCTTCCTGTTTTCCTTCTATAATGTGAAATTGAATTTATATTATGAATCCAGTAGAGCTGCCCTAGCATCCCTTCTCATGCAACCATTTTTATTATCCAGATTGCTTGACAGCAGAGAAATACCAAGGAATAACAAAACACAACCAATGCAAAAAGAATGGAGAAGTGTTTAAATGATGAACGTTTAGGTGATGAGAACTGTAAAGGTGCCACTGACCTATTCAAAAGTGACAGGATTAGACATCATGGTGATAGAATTTGGAAGAGATCAGGCAGCTCTTCTGAACTGTGCTAGAAGTAAATCTCAAAAGGAGGGAAGGATGATGTCAACAGAAGACCAAAGAACTGTAAACTTGCTGTGAAAGTAAGGCTGGCACTAGGCATGTGGTTTGCATGAGGATAAAGACAGCCTTCCTTCTCCTGGGTGACATTCCCTGCAGGACTTGCAGGTGGCCTGCAGAGGAGGTGTGTGGCCTCCCCAGTCCCCTGCTGCCACTGTAAAAAAGCATTTGTGAGCCTTTGATGAACTGAGCAACCCACCCTGCTGCAAACACTTCCGGGCTCTGCTAATTAGCGACATTGTGCAACTGTTTAGAGTTCAGGTTTATAGCACACCTTGTCCTTTAGTAAACCATTGGGTCCAAGAACATGTTCAAAAATGTGCTGCCCAACACGGGCATCAACAGCTGACAGGGGATCGTCGAGCAGGTAAATCGAAGCCTTCTGGTACACAGCCCGAGCAAGGTTCACTCTCTGCTTCTGCCCTCCAGATAGATTGATTCCCTGGAAAATGTATTGACTCTGTTTATTCCAAAGCTACAGCATATTTCCCTTTTACACTGAGGCTTTATGACTTCCTTATTTTTAAATCAGTGCATCTCCCTCCCTCCCTCCAAATAGGGCTCTTGCAGAGGCAGAGTCTCTTGAACAACTCCTCTCTCCTGCAAAAGAGCATCCAAGAATGACCTGGATGTGTTGATTTTTGTCTTAAACATCTCTCATGTCTCTGCTAACTGTCAGAAGGTGGACTTAAACTAAATTAAATCATGGCTCAACTTCCCAGAAATTCCTGAGCACCTGCCTCTTGCGAATTTAGGCTTTTTGTGTTTTAATCAGGGCTCCCAAAGTTGTAGCTACTCAGGGGTAGATGTTTTAAGCAGGACACGTGAAGTTGTAGCCACGCAGGGAAAAGTTGGCCAAAACACAAACCCAAGCCAGTACCTTTTCTCCTATTTCACTCTTCTGCCCCGCAGGGAAGGTCTCCAAATCAGGGTGCAGTGCACAAGCCTCTGTCACTCTATTGAACCATGTTTTATCCATCTCTTTCCCAAATAGAATATTATCTTCCACTGAAGCATTTAGAACCCAAGCTTGCTGGGGGACATAAGCTGCAGTGTCCTATAGAAGTGGAAGAATGTTAGCAAACTTTTCCATAAGCTCAACTTGACACTGTGGGAACCCATCTTTGAAGAAAAGCTCTCTCAGTTATGGAAATCTGGAATAATCACCACCACTGACAGTTCTCAGAAGGCTTTGCAAAATGTCAGTCTGCACTGTTACTACCTCACAGGGGAGTAAACAGAGGTGCAAGTACAGGATGCAATTTACCAGGATGACACTTCAGCTCAGTGTCAGAATGGGAAACAGAACTGCATCTTTGAAGTACTGTGCCAGCTCCTATTCCCAAAGTTCAGGTGCATCTGAGAGGTCTGCAGCACCTTGAGATAATCAAATGTGGACTGATACATACAGCCTGTGTTAAAATTCAGCAGTAAATGGGTTTTCCTCAGGTACCTGAGGCCGTGGTTAATACCTTACAGTTCCTGAAAACAGCTTAATTAGAGAAACAAATGCTGAGGGCAAAATTCACCTTCATGGTCACGCAGCCATCTGTGGTCTCCAGCTCGCCCAGTAACGCTGCCAGCAGGGAGGACTTGCCAGCACCCACCTGCCCAACCACAGCCAGCAAAGAGCCCTGGGGCACGGTGAGATCTATGCTGTGGGGAGAAGATCAGGCTCTTACACGTTAGATACACTTCCTGAAAATAAATGTACTTATTATCAAAATTCTTGCTATTGTCAGGTATGTATCAAGTAAATACCCTAATTTCATCCCTTCAAAGACACCTCCAACCAGAAAGACTTCATCCATCTGAGTTTCATACCCAGATCCCCACTCTGGAGACAGGCTAGCCCAAAGTATTGGATGTAGAACATTCTGGAACACCAGACCTTTTCAAAGCTTTTCTAAAATGTCAATGCCTTTTGAAATAAGCATGTAGTGATGTCATATATAACATCTGCATTCCATCTACTTTTTTCACTTAAATTACTGTAATTTCATATTTGTGCAAGGAAACTGTATAAAGAAAACACTCTCCATATATTACAGCAACATCCAGATACAGGCACCTTCCCATTTATGTGCTCCTCAACATAAAAGCAAGATTATGTTTTGTCTGATTTTATAATTTTCAGAATTCAACACTGAATAAGAAGCAAACTCAGAAGCCTCTGGATATTCCATCCTGGTTTCACTTAGGCCCTGAGGAATTAGTTAATTCAGCATCCCCTGACCTACAGAATTGAGAGATGACTAAGGATAAGTCTGTACCTTCTAAGACAAGGAGAAGTTTCTTTGCTCCAGCAGAAAGTCCCATTTCTTATAGTGATACTTGCATGTACTAAAACATGAAGAGAGATAGACTACTTGTAAATGCAAAGGTAGCTACAGAGATGTCCCAGTTTATGTGATTTTATGTTTCAGTGTGTATTTGTTACATAAAATGAACCTTTAGTATGAAAACAAGGGGTAAATTACCAGATTAGATTTCATTGTCAGAAATAATGAGGCCAGAGAGATAAAGTGACAGTAAGGGGCAAATATTTTTCTCTTGACTATGGTTGACACCCTGAGTAGAAGCTGAACAATGGCAATTACTCCTCTTACAAGACAAGAGTGCTAACATAAAAGCTCACCACAGCCAGAAGTGCTCCTGCGTGAGCTCTCAGGATTCAGTTCTTCCAGATTCAGAAAAGCTGCTAAACGGTTTAAGGAAACTTTGGCCTGAAATGAAGCAGCACACGGAAGAAATTAAGATTTAGAGTAGAAAGGGAGCAAAAACCCAAAGTGAAGGCTCAACTTGAAGACCCACTTAGAATATTGAGTAGGTGCTATGCTGCAGATGCCGTAGGCTTAGATGGCCAAAGGCAGCTCTTCCTTATGTCACCTGCCTTTATTTCCACTTAGCTTAGCAAAAACCCCATATCCTTCCCTGTGCTTCTGGTTCAGTGCAATTGGTACTTTTTCATCCAAATCTTCCTGCAGTCTTTCCAGTGATTGCTTCTGTACATGAAAATCTGTGACAGTCTTGGAGTGTAAGGGGGAAATGAATTCCCTAATTTCTTACTGAACAATGAATTGCTTTTCTTTCTGGCTTGGACTAGCAGGGTTTCCACTGATCCCCTATGGAGATTTCACTCCATCTATTCTGATTTCTGTGATTAAAAACAGAACTGGAAGCCCCTCTGAGATCTAATGGTGCTTGTGCTGAGCTAGAAAAGACTTAGGAGTAATTCTTGTTGACTAAGTTGTCAATATAAAGGAGCCCTTCTGAAAAGCAATGCCACAAAGTACCTTTAGCTGCAAGCCCTTGCACTTCACCGTTTCACAGTGGCAATTAAATAGGTGATGCACAGAGCCCTAAGAAATCCCTACTTTTACCTGTTAATGGGGATATGTAAGAAACTTCTATGGCCAGAGGAAGAGGAACAGGGCCTGCAGCTAACCTGGACAGCAGCATTGATGGAGAAGGGCAGGAAGGAGTGGGCAGTGTTGAGGATGTTGATCAGTGTTAAGGACACGAAGGCCTTCTCAGCATCCAGCACATGTGTGTTGTCCACCAGGGTGTAGACAGCAAACATGACAAATGTGATCTGAAAGGGAGCAAAGGAAAAGAAAACCATTTGCTTCAGAATGGTTCAAGGGTGACAGGCCCTTCCTCAAGACTCTGGGACCCATTTGGTTAAATCCAGGCTATCACACCTAGGTGCCTGTCCTGCAGGTACCACAGGCAGAGGTCTGGCATGTTGGTGACAGAACCAAGTCTCATCATTTCATGTTTGTTCTGCTTTAAGGAGGTTTTGGTGCGGCAGCCACAGCAACTCCTGTGACCTCCAGCTCCTTCAGGCAGATAAAATCTTTAGCTGTCCATAGGAAAAATCTGTCCAGGCCGGAGTACAAAGAGAAATAGAAGTAACAGCACGTGTTTTATGTAGGAAGGTGATCCACTCACCAGGAAAGTTGATGAATGGAAAGAAACTAGGGATGCTGAGAAGAGAATCTGAGATCTTTTTAAGGCCTGAAGTTCTTGCTTTCGGATTCCAAGCACTTTCTCCATGAAGGTTTTCTCCCAGCCATGCAGTTTGATTACTTTGATGTCACTGAGAATGGCATTGGTGAGTTTGGCCCTCTCATCCTTATGTTTCATCTGGGTTTCCTGTAATAAATGTTTGAGTTTTATCATTTAATAGGTTGAATGTTTAATGGTGCAATTATTCTGAAGAAAAATACCTTATTCCTGCCTCCAAGTCCTGAATAATTTTCCCTGCAGTTGAGCTGTGTACACTGTTTTACTTAGGAATCGTCCAGGCTGGGAAATATTTTACTTTTCATCTTCAGAGCTTTATTTTTACTGGCAGTACATAAAAACAACAGAAAAGTAGGGCAAACATGGTAAAAGGCTGAACATGGAAGACCTTGCTCTAAATTTCAAGAAACTTAGCAAGCTTCAAATCTTCCTACATTACTTCAGTCAAGCATGAATAATAAATATAAACCATCGCATAACTCAGTAAACCACTTCATTTTCACGAAGCAAAACATACCTGAAACTGACTCCTCTTCTTGGTGATCACGAAATTCAGAGGCAAAAGAAAAAGGAATACAGCAATTGCAGTCAAGGCAGATGGTCCTAGAAGCTGCCAGGAGATAAATGGAAAGAGAAGGAACTTGTGGATGACTAGGAAAAACTGTTTTTCATGCCCTGTGCTTACCTTCCCTCTCATTTGAGCTTGTGCATAACATCCCTCTGGCTGAGCCTTTACCCTGATCTTGCCTTTGCCTTTCCTGGGAGTTGTGCTCCCTAAGCACCGTGGATTGTTAACTCTCCAGGCAGGATAACTCCTGTCATCAGGCTGTGCTGAATTTATTTGCTCCCTTGTTAGGAACTAGATCAGTGCCGAAGGCGACCCAGAGGCATGCTGGCAATTCAATTCCCGGCTCTTCCCGACCGCCCTTGGATGCGTTCAGAAGGACATCTTGTGGCTGCCCTGAGTAAGTGACCCCAGACAACACCACGTTTTCCTTAAAAAACAAACCCAAACCCTCAGCAAAGTATTCCTGCAGCATAAATAACCCAGCTTGTCTGCATTTACACCGAGGTGAAATGGTGGCATTATCCTGTGGCATTAGCTTGGGACAGCTCTTGGATCCCAGGGTTCATAATAATTGTGTATCAAAACTTGTTTCTCATGGGTTAGTTACATCTCCCTAGGGATGGCTGGAGAGGGGAGTGCTGGTGGACACGGAGCGTTACAGGTATTGTCTACACGAATGGTCTGTGAACACCAGCAAACAAACGGTAATTATGCTCCAACCACATTCAACTTGTCAACATCACCAGGAAAGGGATGGTGACTTCTCAACAGTCTGTACCATGGCTACTGATTTTCACAGTCACAGCATCCTGCCAGGCACGAGGCACAATCCATCCTGGGTAATACAGGAAAGTCTCAAAGGCCTCTGGAAAGCTGCTGTGAATTACCTGTCTCTATACTGCTCATACTTCCATTTACCACAAACAGGAACTAAGAAATAGGGCTCTGTACTGCTAAGAAAATACCACACATTGATTAAAAATGCATCTTTTAGATTACCATCCACTACTTCTAATTCAGGTTTTGCTCTCTCCTTGCTAAATTCCTTAATACCTATGAAATTCAAAGTATCCAATACCCTTTTTGAATGTCATGTAACTTTGCTTCAAGCTGTTTCACTGATCTTGTGGTAATCAGGCTTCAGGATGAAGTATGTCAAGTTGCAATTTCAGACCATTCCCCATTATGTCCTGGAACTATGCCAAGGAGCTGGAACTGGACTTTTAGCCTGCACTGGGCCACCAAGAGGTGACAGAGGAAAATGTGAAGCAGAAGTTTTATCAGTCATACTCATTTAACCATATTCACAGTCTCCTAAAAGGGACTGAATGCTGAATACACAGGTGAGAAGATGAACTGAAGGATCAGGCAAGGATTCTATACCAATAAAAATATCTTTCAGAAAGAAAAGTGAATGCACCACGCTACACAGCTAAGAAAAATACGGCAATATCATGTAATTCAAGCCAGTACGTAGAATTTTGAAATCTCCTTTTTCCTTTCATACTTAGAATAGAAAGGGATTGATAAATACTGTCATATTTTACCTGCCACAAGAAGACAAAGCAGATGATAATCCGAATAGGGGCCAGCCAGGTCCCATTAAAATAGATAATCAGATCCATTAGCTTTTGCACATCAACAGATACCAGATTAACAGTTTCACCGATGGTTGCTGCTTTCCTTGAGGCATTTGACATAACTAGGATCTGGACAGGGCGAAGAAAAGACAGCATCAAACAACAGCTTTGGTCCAAAAGTCAAACAACTTTCTTTTCCTCATAGAGAAAAAAGAGGGAGAAAAATATCAAATCCCAGGTATTGAAACCATGCTGCTGCCTGGGCCATCTCACTTCACTTTGAGATGAGGCATCTACTCCTTTTCCCCAACCATCATATGCAGCATAAGAAAGTTTATGTTGATTTTTGCTCTTTCCTTTCCTTGGCTTTTCCTTCAGAGGGAAGCTCTGAAAAATGTACCTGCCATGTACTGTTCAGAAATGAATACAAGACAGCTACAGCCTAAAACTAGTTTCTAGTGACATCTCCCCTGATATTGCTATGAACAATGTACAACATCATAACTACTAATATAGGGCTAGAAAAAAGCAAAAGTAAAAAAGGATCTGCACGCTCACCTTCCTGTACACAAGCCCTGTTACTGCAGTTCTCAGCCTCAGCCCCAGAACAAGGCACATGTACATATAGCGTTGCTCAAACAGAGTCTGGAGACAACCCAGCAGGAACATGCTGAAGGCATAGAAATAGCCAAGCCAGCTCGGTGCCGCCTGATCTTCAATGAACTTCAGGAAAAGGCTGCAAGACAGGAGCAAAATGTTGCTGACTCCACACAGAATTATCAGACACACAAAAATAAACTGGCAGGAATACTGGAGATTTTTCTGTATTCTCTCTGGCTGAGGTTTATCAGTAAACAGCAGAAGAACTGGAACATATACTTTCCTGATTTTTGAAATCTAGCCACTCTTGGTTTTGAAGCAATCTCTGATCTCAGCATCCTCTCAGGGTAAACCTCATTTTCAGTGTTAAGGATGGCTCCTGATTTTCATGAATTTGTCAGAAATATGCAAAGTGGTAGCTGTAATCTAAGGGAGTCATTGACATTTCCAGAACTTCTTCTAATCTTAATGACTGAGAAGAGATTTTGCCCTTGAAAATATAATGTAATGCAGGTTGGTATTGTATCAACAGAGCCCACAAAGCATTTTATCAACTAACAAAGCTATTTAAGATGTGTAGGATGCACAGCTGTGCTCTTGATTAGTCAGGGAACATAGAGCCTTAAGACTACAGCAAGTGGCAAGTGATGTGATATACAGAACCATCAAATAACTCCTGTTCTAGTGAAGTTGTCAAATGGCTTGGTGCATCCTGTCCTTCCCACTGCTGGAGTACAGCAGTGCAGACAGTGTGCACAGCTTCACACAGTGGCTTTGTGTCTTTTCCTCCTGACTTGACAGAGGGCTCAGCACAAATGACACCTGAGCTCCTTCCATCAGCAAGGGAAGATTTCGAAAGGTCAGTGTTTGCGTGTCTGTGGGTGCTGACATACACATCTCTGAGCTCATGAACACAGCAATCTTGTACATGTGATAGAAATACATTATAAATGTGCACATACCTCAGTAACTTCGGGGTGGAGAACAAGAAGACATCACAGATAACTAAGCAGACAGTGCTGAGAAGGAAGTAAGTTCCAAACATGCTCCAAAACATTTTCAGTAAGGGCCCGCTCTGACTGTGCTTTGATTGCAGAAGAGCCTCTGTCTCTTCAGCTTCTGCTATGCCAGTTTCAGTTTTCTGACCCTTTTTAAATGTAGCAGACTCCATTTTCCTGAAGGAAGAAACAATGAGAAAGCTACCTACGACTGGAGAAAGCTTGGGAATTTCGTACTTTCAAAAAAATCACTAAGTATCTCACACTGGGTCTCATACCATGTGCAGTATAAATGCTCATCAAAAACGGATTCCTCTCACAGGAAGTCAGTTCTGTGCTTCCAGGAATGGAAGGATGTTCTCCAGAAGATTTTAACACGCTTAACAACAGATTTTGCACAAAGGGACTCACACACCAGTACCTGCGAGTGTATTTGCTTAGATCATCTAGAACTGCCCAGCTGAGCCCATGGTGTGCTCTCCAGAGCAAATACTCACTGCTGGGTTCTGCTGTGACACTTCTCCCACTCTCTTTCTGCCCAGGCAACTATTTCTTCAGAGGAGTCCTGTTTCCTCACTGGCCACAAGTCATGCACCCCCAAGGCCTGCTGAGAGCCTTTCCAGAGGAGCCTGGAGGACACAGAGGGCAGTCAGGGGGGCACAGCAGGATCTGTGGTGTGTGTAACACTTTCAGAACATGGGGGCATTAGGCAGTGCACCACAAAGAGCACACAGGCACTGACAGCCCGACACTACTCAGGGCTGTCCTGTCCCAGAATAAACATGAATGTCCAGGGACACCAGTTTTGCTATGAATCCCTAGGCTACCTTCTGTCAGCACAATGGGGATTTGCAAGTCAGCCTTAATTTCTAGTCCATACTGAGAGTCTTGGGTAGTGGAGGACAAAGTTCAGTTTAACTTTCTCTGGGCTCCATGAAATGCAGATGAGACCTGATCACAGTGACAATAGGCCCAAAGAATGTGATTGTTCTACTTCTGAATGCTCAGCAGCACGATGGCCCTATGGCCTCTTCACTATTTTCCCCTTTCCCAGCATTTGTTACAGCAAGGTCTGGCAGGCAGACAGGGTTGTGGCTGGTGTACAGTGATCTTTTGAGATTGAAGAGATCTATTTCAAGATTGGGAGGGCACTGGACGGGTAGTTGGGAGACAGAGAATTATCTAGAATCACAAATCTGTGTTTTAAACTCTTTTGAGAAAAGTAAGTTAAATTTTTATAATTTGATCTTATGAGAATACCTCAAGCCTCCAGAGAAATAATTTAAATCCTCACTCCATAAGCTAACTCAGGGGCTGAGATATTTCCTGGCTGCCATCTACACCCTCTCTGATCTCTGATGCTGCTGGTTTTTTTCTGATATTGTAGCAAAACCACATCTTCTGTTTTCTTACCCAGAGAACCACCAGTACGTGATTTTGGAAAGAAAAGAGCTGCTGGCTTCTGGGCACTGATTCTGATGGGAGAGAAAACACGTGTGATATTTATATATAGAAAAGGGCATGTGTCAGATGAAGATAGTTCCCTTCTGTGCTTCCCCAGGAAAAGCAATCAGAGTTATCCCCCCTCCCCATTCATTGAACCTTATAGAGTAAGTGTATTGTGGAGGCTCAATGGGATTGGGAGATTTTGGAGAGTTTGACTTTGCATAATGTCTCAGATGGAAGAACAAAGAATGTAATTCTTCATACTCAAAGACATTTATTTTCTTAAGCACAGAGCTTTTCTATACTCATACCACCAACAGAGTACTGCAGCACAGGAGAGCAGCACCAGGGGAAGCAATAGGAGCCCTACCCACTGGTTTCAGTGACAAGAAATGTGAGTATGGATAGAAGGTTTTTAGTTTTGAAAAACTTACATAGAGAGACAGAGCACTGTTATCCCAAACTCTGCCTTTTACCTTTTAAAACTGTCAGCTCTTTTACAGAATGATGCATCTTACATCACCCAGATACTCATGTGCCTGTGTATCCCCATAAATTTAAAATCCTGTTGCAGCAATGGAGCAAAGCATTAGGAAAAGCCACCTTCTACTTACAGGATTGTTGTCAGCTTCAGAGAAGAAGGGAGGGTGATCAACTAAGCAGAATAACACAAGTTCTCCTAGCACCAGGCCAGCATAAAGGTAAGTTGTAACATGGTGGAAACGGTCTTCCAGGAAGCCCTAAGGAACAGAACACTGGTGAAAATGAGGCAAGAACCTTCACGTTTAACCAGCAGAGAAAGAGCTTCTCATGTTCTACTGCTGCAAATAAACAACCATCACAAATATAAAGTGTCATCAATCATTTTTCTCGGCACGTATTTTAAAAGAGGAATTTGATTCTCCCCCTTGCAGTCAATGAGACAAAAATATCCCTGTTGTTTAGAGACTTTGTAGCCCTGCACATTAAAGGCATGTGATCTCACTTACTTTTTCCAGGGCATGCTGAATTTTGGAACTAAACATCACAAGTGCAGCCACAAATGAGAGCAGCCAGTAAATCAATAGGACCCCTGAAGACTGGATGCCCATCATTCTTTCTGCTTGGGTGAGGAACAAGGCAAGGACCTGTGAGGAAGTACAAATTTGTCCAAATAAATACCTGGTAATGGAATGTCAAACAGTGTTATCATGTTAATGAATACAATAGAGGAAAATCAGTTAGCTTCTTGCCCAAACATGTCAAGATGTTCAGAGTTGCAGTATTGTTCCTAAGAGGCTAAAACTGAAAAGCTTTATGTGCAGTTTTGCACTCAAGAGTGCCTCCAGAGAAGGCAAGTAAGAAAATTACAATGGGGCCAACAGGCTGGGAGGATTTAGGCTATGTAGATGCAATGACAGAAGGGGAGAATAGGCACTTATTTATTGAACAGAAATCACATTTCACACTAAACCACGCTAAATCACATACTATGGTTATGAGAAATGAAATCTTGTCTCGTTGTTGTGAGACCTCTTTCCAAACCCTACTGAAACCTCCTGCCAGGTGTGCTCTGCCCACAGGTCTGCCCCAACTCCAACACCCTGATGTGTCACACAGCAGTGGTGCACAAAGTGCATCCCCAGCCTTCTACTCGCCATCAGCCAAACTTGTACTCAGAGATAGCGAGAACCACAGGAAATACAAAATCTGTCCCAGGAGGGCTAAGCTTGGCTATGTGCAGACAAACAAGGGAAGAATTACCATTGTGATTCCCATCACAGCAGGGCTAACGAAGACTGCTGAGGTCCGTGGGATTCCTTGGCTTTTCTCCCACACCATGAAGAAGACATTAGAAAAACACAGTATTACCAGGATGAATCCAAGGACCTGGGGCAGAGGCAGAAAACACACACTGGAATGAACTGAAATTCTGGGACAATCAACCAAACTGAATGATCCAAGCTGCCTGGGCAGTTAAGACTGGAGAGGTAGAAGATCAGGTTTGGGACAGAGAATGTTATGGGAAGTGTCAGGGAATCAAATAGAAGTACAGGGGAGAAGATCTTATGACAGATCTTCCTAAAACTTTACTTGATTTATACTGACCTGAGCTGGTAAATGTAAAAAAACCCCACAGAGATGGACCATCAGGAAAGAATTAATGATTTAGAAAAGTTAAGTTATGCATCAAAGTTGTGATAATGTTAGGACCAAACCCCATGCTTCACCCTTACCATTTTGGCTTTGAAGATGTGGGACATCCTGATGTAGCCTTTGTTTCTGTGTCGAAGATACAAGTAGTAGAAAGGAAAACAGATCCAAAGATAGGCACAAGGGATCCAGGCAATGATGGAGCTCTCGAAGCACCAGGTCAGTCCTGGGGCGTTTGCGGGCCATGTCTGGTTCCAGTCCTGAAACAGAAACAATGCAGAAGTGAAGGACATGATGCAGAGGAAGGCTGGGGATAGGAATCCCATCACGGAAAGAGGAAGCAGATAATGGCTCGCAAACTATTACGGGAGTTTATCAACCTTAGGGATGGAAATCCATGTGAATCCGGACTGATCGACTCACTAGAGCCCTTTTAAAGGGATTTCTGTAATGGGTCCAGACCGCGTCCTCGCTCGCATCCCATCATATTTACTGCAGCTGAACAGTCTGTCCGGCGTTTGGGCAAACGCTCGTCCCGGGGAGGCAAAGTCCGCGCCATCCAGCAGCCCCCGACGGACACACAACTTCCCGCACCTCGGATCGTCGGCCGCCTCCCCTCCCCTCCCGGCCCTCCCGGCCGCCTCCCCTCCCCTCCCGGCCCTCCCGGCGGCGGCCCCGCGGGGCTCCGCAGGGCCCGCCCGGTGCCGCGGCCGCCATCGCTCACTCACGCGGGCCCCGCACAGCGCAGTGGCCGCGCCCATGGGCCCTCCGCCCGGGACCCTCGGCCCGGCACCCTCCGCCCGGCACCCTCGGCCCGGAGCCCCGCGGCGCTTCCTCGCTGGGCAGAGCCCCGATCCCGCCGGGCGTGGGAGCGACTGCGGAGAGCCCCGGCCCGTCCCGGCCCGTCCCGCTGCGGCCAAAGTCCGGCCGCGGCCACGGCGGCGGCAGCAGCGCGCTCCCAGGCGGAGCCCTCGGGACTGCCGATTCTAGGAGCTCTCTGAGCACAGGGTCTCGTATAGAAAGGCGACATTGTTCATTCTTTCCACAAATCCAGCACGCCAAAGGGGTAAAAATAACATTTTCTGATATAGTAAAATTTACATGAACGCGCCCATCTAAGACATATTCTCCACCTATCTGATGCATATTTATGTATGTGGCGTAATTTAACGCGCTGCTTGAAACACAAAATTATTTTCCTTATTGAGCAACTTCTGTTGTAGAAGTTATCTGACCTTAGTTACGTTCACAAATGACCAGAACATACAGGCTGAAGACGACAGTCCCTTTGGTGGAAGTGAGCTGGCATCAGCTACGTTTACAAAGGGTGCGAAGGCGCAGCTGGGGACGGACAACCCCGGGTGGAGGCATCGCAGGGGCGGGGCGGGGCAGGGGCGGGGCAGGGCAGGAGGCGGAGCGGGGCAGGAGGCGGGGCGGGGGGCGGAGCGGAGTCGCGCAGGGGGCGGAGCGGAGCGGGGCGGGGCGGGGCGGGGCGGCCCCGGGCAGCGGCCGGTCCCCGCCGGGGCGGCAGGGGGCGCTGTGGGGGCGCGGCGGCGGGCGCGGCCTTTCCGGCAGCTCCGGCAGCGCCGGCGGCGGGCGGTGGCGGCGGTGAGGGGATGCGGCCCCGGGCGGCGGCCGCGCTGCTCTGCGCGCTGTGCTGCGCCCTGGCGCGGGGCTCCGAGGACATCGTCGTGGGCTGCGGCGGCTTCGTCAAGTCCGACGTGGAGATCAACTACTCCCTGATCGAGGTGGGCGCCGCCGCCCCGCCCGCCGCCGGCCCCGCGTGCCTGCCGGGCGTACCGAGCGCTGCCGCCCGGGCCGCGGCCACAGTGGCGGTGGAACTGCGGCTCTTCACCCTGGCACTCTGCAGCCTGCTTGCCATAAACCGTGTCCTGCTGCTCCCTGGGCACGGCTGCTGCTGCTGTGGGACAGCACTGGGTTATAGAGAGTGCCTGGTTCCAGCGCTCCTCGCCTTGTTTTAAAATATCTGTGTGTCTGTTTTGTTTGCTTCTTTTAGATTAAGTTATATACAAAACATGGTACTCTGAAATACCAGACAGACTGTGCTCCGAACAATGGGTATTTCATGATTCCCCTCTATGACAAGGTAAGACACAAATACCTGCGCTGTCCTCTCTGTGCTGGAGGCAGCAGCTGCCTCCACTTCGATCTGCCGACAAATTAAATCTCAGAACAACACCCACCCATGAAACATTTGAAACAGGATATAATTTAGTTCGGTTTGGATCAAAGTTTCAACTGTTTCTTTTTGTAGTGCAACTACTTCATTTCCCAGTGCTAATTCTTAAGAGAAAAGCCAGGTAACTATAGCTGCAGAGTTGCATTTGTGCTGTTTATTGGGATGACTGCAGCGCTGGGAGCCTGAATTACTGCCAGCAGCTGTGTGCTGTAGCTGTACAGATACTGCACGAAAAGTACAGGCTCCTACAGAGTACAGACAAAGCTTTCAGTTTTTTACCTATAGAAATGGAAATAAAAGTATGTGAGTAGGTGTTTTGGTATGACTGAATTGAAAATAACCTGAGTGGTTAATTGCAGATATTAAAAATGTCTTAAGGAAATAATGATCAAGGAAGCTCAGAATGTATCAGTAATTTGATGTCTACTAGACTGGAAAGGTGTTTACATTCAAATCAAATACAAGTTGCCCTTGGATGGTCGAAATGGTTTGCTCTTTTAAGGAGCTAGTTAACTTAGGGATCAGAAGTAGAAACACAAAATGGTTTGGGTTGGAAGGCACCTTTGAAGATCATCTAGTCCAGCCACCAAATAATTCCTTCCCTTCCCAGTCTAAGAATGTAACATGCTTTCTGATCCTGGTGATTTCATTCTTAGGCCTTTGAGCCTTTCCACGATGAACTCCAGAATATATGTGGCAGAACACACATGGTGCTCTCTGATATAAGGAGGATCCCTGTATTGATTAATACCCTTTTGGATCAGGGCTTTTAAAAGGATTGGAATTTTGTTATCCCGTGTTTGGGCAGAATGGTCGAATATAACCCAGTGGAAATATCAAAGGCTGATTTAGAGCCCATCTGTTGAGGCAGGTAGATTTGAATAGAGATAGATTTGAACACTTTCTAGCACTGAGCTGCTTGACTGTGAGCCAGGTTTGTGCTGGAAGCAGTATAAACCTGGTGATAGTTAATTTCTGCTCTTGGCTGGATGTGAGCCCAGCATCCCAGCCTGTCTGGGTAGATATTGCTGCTTCTTTGAACAGAGTATCATAAGCAGGAGGAATGAAGAATGGTGGAGAATGGTACACTAGAGTCTTGTGTTCCTCTCCGCAGCATGATGCTTGTGTTCTGACTTTCTTTTTCATCCTTTAGCTAAATTGAATTTAGATCAATGAAGACAGTTATTGCTTTTTATTTTTTAGGGGGATTTCATTCTTAAAATTGAGCCTCCCCTAGGGTGGAGTTTTGGTAAGTGCTTGTATGCCTTCTTACAATAGGACACTGTATCTGCAGTGTGGGACTTATCTCTAACTTGCAGCTGGCAGGGAAAATGGAGCACTTTTTAAAACCTATAAACCATACTGCATGGTTTAATAACTGAAATGCACTTACTGTACCAGGGGGAGGTAAAGCTATGTGGTAGACACTGACAAAGTAACCTTTGAACTGATTGGAAGGAATGTGGGGTTTTGACAAAAATGGCTGCAGTGGGAGGAGGGAAGAGGATTTTCAGCATCGGAATTTGGGGGTGCTTTAACTTAACTGAAGAAAGGCTTCCAGAGCAACACTTGGCATGCTTGCATTAATACATTTCTGTGACAGTTTGGTAAAGCTGAAGCAGAGTTTCTTTGTGATTGCTCTCTCACTAACTACTGTGCTGCTTCATCGTTCTTCTCTTCCAGAACCAACCAGTGTAGACATCCACGTGGATGGCATTAATGACATTTGCACAAAGGGAGGTGATATTAACTTTGTGTTCACAGGATTTTCTGTGAATGGAAAGGTTAGACTCCTTTATCTTTATTTATTCCACCTTATGCTAGTTCAACCTTCATAAAAACATTCAAATTCTGCTCTGCAAGTTATTTTTATTAGTTTATACTTCGGTTTCTTTTTTATTTTGACAGATTCTCAGCAAAGGTCAGGCATTAGGTCCTGCTGGAGTTCAGGTTGTACTGAGAAATGCTGGCAGTGACATAAACATACAAACAACTATTACACAACCTGGAGGAAAGTGAGTGTGGGTGGTGCATACGTAATTCACCTGTTCATTTGCACAAAATCCTTTCAATTCTGCCATACTGACTGGGACTGTAAGAGTTCTGAAATATTTTTTCTAACATGTGAATAGAGTCTGAATTGTTTTTCTGTGAACAAATGTTTGTGGCTGTTTCTGAAGAGACTTAATCCCTTTCTTGCCTTGCAGGTTTGCTTTCTTTAAAGTGCTTCCTGGCGAATATGAAATCTTTGCATCTCATCCTACCTGGATGTTGAAAGAGGTTAGAACCTACAGCAGTTGGGGTTTGCCTGTTTAGGGAGGATGGATCTGCTAGACCTTGTCTGGATCAGTTAGTGTGAGGAAAGGGTTTTGTGGGTGGACAGGGTTACTAGAGCTTTTCTACGTCTAATTCAGGTAGTCAGGAAACTGCCTCGTACAGACACAGTTTGGGGATAGTGAAGCCAGCCAGGGAAGGACCGGCAAATGAGCTCTTGCTTTCCATTTTCTGATCCTGTACGTTTTGCAAAAATATTATAGCAGATGCTCTAATCCTTCCCTCCCAGACTGCTTGTTTTCTGAGGAGCTCTGATATCCTGACCATTTCCTAAATCAGTGAAGCAGGAAAAATACTGTTTTAGAAAGTATCCTTGCTTTAGTGTGTTTGTGTCTTCAGTAGCCTGGGGACCCTCTTTGAGTACTGCTGCTCTGGCCTCTGTTCCTGTTGTTGAATGTACAGCCTCTGACTGTTATTTAGGTGCTGTAAATGAGATTTAATGCCTGCTTTTGATGAAAATGTTTGTTTCTGTATTTCAGTCGAAGACAGTGGTGCGGGTGACAAGTTCCAATGCTTATGCTGCCAGCCCCCTGATTGTTGCAGGCTACAACGTCTCTGGGATGGTGAGGAGTGATGGAGAACCCATGAAAGGGGTCATGTTTCTCCTTTTCTCTTCTTCAGTCTCTAAAGAGGTAATGGTTGATCAGTACCTTTTCAATATGAGCATGGCTATAAATAAGAATGAAATACCTTCTGGGTTCATATTGCCCTGATACTCATCTCTGTCCTTCACTGGTTTGTACAACCCCTCAAACTGTATTTTTGTGGTTGGTTCTTTTGTGTGATTTCTTTTTTTTTTGTTTCCCAACAAGGCCCTTGTAATCTAACATGACCTCCATGGAATTATTTCATAATTCATTGTACAGTGGCTGTAATTTGTCTTCAGCATGAGATCTTAATTACTCTTTGCCCTCTTGATGGGAAGACAAAGTTCAACAGCTTCTATTGCCACCTTACAAGTGTGTTAAGAAATGAGAGAGACATCTGGTCATGCAGAGTTGAGCTCTGTTCTGTAATATTAACCCTGTCCACAGAACTGAAGTCAGTTAAGACACATGGTGGAGTTTTGGGGACGTTGGACGTTCTGTCCTTGTTTACCATAAAGTTGATTATTTTCTGGTTTTTCCTGTTTTACCTATACATAAATTTTAAGCCATGTTGTCAAACTTTGCCTCTAAAATGGTTTTATATTTCCCATCATTCATTCACAGTTGAGTATTTTGAACCCTCCTGTATCCCCCTCCCAAATTATTTTCTCTATTTTTCCTTGAGACAAAAGGTTGTATTGCATTTATTACTACAGGATGTTGTAGGCTGCAATATTTCTCCTGTGGATGGGTTCCAATCAAGAGATGAGTCTTTATCCTATTTGTGCAATGTTGTATCAAAAGAAGATGGATCTTTTAGCTTTCTTTCTCTGCCAAGTGGGAAATACACTGTGGTAAGTGACTAGAAATTCATTGCTTGTCTATTAAGTGTGTTGTTAACTTTCATTTTCTAAACCAGAGCGGGTTGTTGCCCCCTCCTCTCCTTTAAGCAGTTTCCTTTTTTTCCCATTCTGTTTCATACATCTGGATGGTGTGGGAGCATGTTCTTTATGCACTGCCTGGAGTGATGGTCCTGCATTCTCAGTCTATGTGCTCTACACATGGGATTCAGGCTTCTCTCATTAATCCTTCTAGCAGTCATATAGTCTCCTATCTGTAAGCTCTTGCACATCCAAGTACCTTTGCTGTATTCTGAGTAGGGGGTTACTTTTCCATCTTTTCTGATAATTTCATGGTTTCCATCAACCTTGAAATACTGCCCGTATTTGTGTCTCCATCCCTCTGAGCTATTTTTTCTAGAAGGTTTGCAGCTCATTTGACCCTTGGTAGAGGTGTCTGATGGCGATAAGAACATGGAAAATGGTAAAGGAAAACCATTCTGTCATCACAGTTTAGGAGTCAAAGCCATGTGTCTTCTTTCAGATACCGTTCTACAGGGGAGAGAGAATCACCTTTGATGTTGCTCCATCTAGATTGGACTTCATTGTAGAGCATGACAGTTTACAGATCGAGGTAAGGCCTTCAGAGGGAATAATCCTTTTGTGCCACTCATTCCTGTAAAAGTCTAACTGATTTTAGCAGAAAGCAGCTGTATTGTGGAAACACGTCTTTGTAAGAAGTTGAAGACACTTGTTTATGCACAGCAGGTAGAAGGCAGTTTCTAGTACCATGCTGTGTTTCTATACTTCGGTCCCTTTTACTAGAAAGAAACAAAATAGGGCAAAGCTGTCTGCTATGTTCACCCTCATGTCCATGCTGCAAACAGGCAGTAATCTTCCAGGTTGCTTACCTTTCCTCGTTGAGATTGTCACATCTCCGGAGAAGGGCCTGTAGGTTTTTCTGGTTTGCAGAGTACCTTGTGTATGGCACTATGATCTGTGACTGGGGCCCAGTGCAGATGAATTGAGAATGTATGTTTTGTACTTAGGGGAACAGTATGCCTGGAGATCAGTTTGTACTTTCACTGTGATTATCTTGGTACATTTTTTTCCTAGAGCTGGAAATGAGTTTCCTTTATATGTGTGTGGAGAGAAAACAGTTGGTGTTGATTGCTGTAGGCGTGTGTTTGCATTTCCTGAGTAAAGACTGATGTTATTTTTTTCCCATTTCAGCCTGTTTTCCATGTGATGGGTTTCTCTGTCACAGGCAGGGTGTTGAATGGTCCTGAAGGAGAAGGAGTTGCTGATGCCACTGTGACTCTGAACAATCAGATCAAAGGTATGCAACTGATCTTTGTTGCTACAGGGAAGCCTTTATTAAACGCAAGTACAGGACCTAGTGTATGATGTGGAATTAACCCTTCAGCATAATACACTGCTTTTGTTGGAATTTATTTGAAATATTACAGTGGATTTCATGCAGTTGAATAATTTTGCATTTACTGGTTTAGATGAGAGCATTAAGTGTTCATTTGTTTGGCAGTTGAACATTTCGTAATTTCTTTCACCCATATGCCACATTGTACTTTGAAATACAGAAATGAAGGTTCATCTAGTAAAAAAACATAATACTATTTCTTTGTTGCGTAATATGAATTAAAAATAGCCTAAAGCAGTGCATGCCCTCCGGATCTGTTGATACATAAGGACAGACAGTCAACATGTGCTCTGGTTTTTAACCCTTGTTATTTGTTACAGTGAAGACAAAAGCTGATGGCTCTTTCCGCCTTGAGAACATAACAACAGGTACATACACAATTCATGCCAGGAAAGAACACCTGTTTTTTGATACTATTACTGTGAAGATTGCACCAAATACACCTCAGCTGGCAAACATCATTGCAACAGGGTAAGGACTGGCATCAGGATGAAAATGCAATTTGATGTGTGGATGAGGCCGTGAAAATGGGTGATCCTTTCCCATGCCATGCCCAGACTTGTGTAGTGTTGGCAGGAGCTAAATGTTGCTGAAGAAATTCAAGGCAAATAGGGCAGCATGAGTGCATGTTTTGTGCACAGTATTTTGCTCAATAATAGTTAAGGTTTAGAGCAGCCTCTTAATAAGCTCTCCCTTGCAAATGAAGACACTAAGACATGGGCAAATTAAGAATTTTAGAATGGTATGTTAACCGAGAAAGCGGCAGAGAAGCTTCCTGCCGCTTCACTCTTGCACAGAAGGAGGTATCTGGAGTCACACATCTGAGTAGTGCAGTGTTGTAGCAAACCTCTGCATTTTACTGCTCACTCTCAAGGTCATTGTTGCCTTACCTGAATTGTCTTTTTCTTGTTTGATGCCTTGACTGTGAGTCTAAGGCTGTGCGGTGGTGGGAGATACAGCGTGAGCTGAGGAAGGTGAAGGGGCCATGGTTCTGTGTCTAGGACTTCAGAGGAGGAAATAGTGGCAGTGTTCTGGAGAAGTGAAAACTTGGAATTTACTGAGTCAAATAGCAGTCAGCTCCTACAGACGTAGCCAGACAATTAGAAAAAACCCTCAGTGCTGCTAAATGATGGGGTGCAATCTATTCAGTAACTAGATATGTTGTGCTGTTGAAGGCAATAAGCAAAACTTACCAGCTTCTAATTTGTCATCTTCTCTTGTGCTTTCACAAGTGTAGGTGTACCAAGGTTGTGTTCCAGTGGATGACCTATCATATTCGAGGTTTTTGACACGGAACATTTGAACTATTTAAAACCTGTGGGGAGAAAGTCCTAAATCCATTGCCTGCCTAGCACAAAAGAAAAAAAAAAAAAAAAGAAGAAAAAGGGCTTGAAGCGATTGGGTTGTTGGCAGGGAAGAGTGAAGCAAATTGCTTGCAAATCTCTCTTTCAGGAGAAATCGTTTTCAATTTAGGTGTTATTAACTCAGCATTGTGAGTTTTTTTTTAAGGAAGTTCTAAAACAAGTGGTTTTTTATGATCTTTGTCAAATCAAACTATTTGTTCTGATGACTGGCTTTTATGTAACAGGTTCAGTGTGTGTGGCCGCATCTCAGTAACTCGTTTCCCTGACACAGTCAAACAGATTAGTAAATACAAGGTAACCATGATACCTGAAGACAAAGACAAAGCATCACTGGTTACAACAGAAACTGACCCTCATGGAGCATTTTGTTTCAAGGCAAAATCGGGTACATACAATGTTCAGGTAAGAATGAGCTTCATTGTAGGACTGTCATGGTGTTCTAGAAGATTTTAAAGTTTTGGAAAGCATGTTGGAGAGGCTGGTTTTGCTTTTCCTGGGATTTACAGTAAATTTCCATTATTTCTGATAAATGCATTGAAGACAGGGTGAGTGTATTTGGACTGGTATCTGGAAGCTGGTGATGTCTTGATGTCATATATTCTACAGGTAATTATTCCAGAGGCTGAGACCAGAGCAGGATTGGCTTTGAAACCCAAAATGTTCCCTGTCACTGTTACTGACAGACCAGTGATGGATGTGACCTTCTCTCAGTTTTTGGCATCTGTCTCAGGGAAGATCTCTTGTTTAGGTAAGTCCATTGTGAAAGTGAAATGGCAGTGGGAATGGAGAACTTTAGCCCTGCATGTGCGAGTGAGTGTTGTTGAGACCAAGACACTTGCTGTGGTTAGTCCCATCAGGAGATGAGTAAACGTAACTTCCAGCACATGGAAAAAGCAGCTCTTTTTGGGGGCCGTTGTGGCCTAGTAAGGAACCTTAACAAAGTTTGGAATAAAGTTATGTACCTACTTTTAATACTTGCTAGGGATAAGCAAGTATTCCTTCCTCAGAAGATGGGTAGGTTCTGGAAGGCAATGGTCCTGACTGCCACTTGGGATACTGTACATCAATCAGAGAAGTACTGGAGGTGAAAAAGAAGTTTACAAAAATAGGGAAAAAAGCAGTGAGTGTAAAAACTGTAGGATAGATGCTCAAGCTGTTGGCAGAAGCTTTCAATCTCTGTTCTCTTCATAAGCTTTTTGTCTTTTATTTTAGTCTAAGGTTCCTCTCTCCCGCTATTTTCCTTGATTACCCACTGATTTCAGCAGATGATGATTGGAGGCTGATTTTTGTAATTTTTTACCCTTCCTTTTTCCTCTCTGAATCTTCCCTGCGCTTTGTGTTCTGTCTCTCAGGTATTTACTGGGCTCTTTAGTGCCTGCAGAGTGAGATGGACCCAGGGATTTAATGTTGATCTCAGGTTTTTTCTTGCCATTAGATAAAAGAGTATGATTAACAGTCTCAAAATCCTACGGAATGCAAAAAAACACTGGTAACCATGTGCCTGAGAAAGAAGTTTTAATTGGAAACATACTGGGAGGGAGTAACCATTTCAATGCTAGTACCCCTGAGGTGTGGCTGGAGGGGCTTTGGGGTGCAGCCTGACGTGCTGGAGGGGCTTTGGGGTGCAGCCTGACGTGCTATGTTGCCTCGCAGACGCGTGTGGTGACCTGGTGGTGACGCTGCAGTCCGTGAGCCGCCAGGGAGAGAAGCGCAGCCTGCAGCTGGCAGGGAGCCGGGACTCGGTGCCCTTCACCTTCGAGGGGGTGCTCCCGGGCAAGTACAAAGGTAGGACCAGGGACCTGCTTGTGGGGGACCTTGGGAGCTCAATTTGTGACCTAATCTGAGCACGGATGCCTTTTACAGTATGCCCAACACAGTTGTGAAACTTGAGAGAATCCGGAAAAATGCCTTACAACAGTGTATCAGGTTTTCTTAATGTTGGATGTTTAACCCTGTGTCAGCCCAAAGGTTACTGCTCCCCTGAGTTTTAGGGTCTGCATGGCTGGTGTGGGGGAAGTGGGCTTTATCATGAACTGGCTTGTCCCAAGCCTAAGAACAGGAACACACTCTAGTTCTGCTTCCAGAGTGCTGCTCCTAAGAACAATACGTATTTTGGCCAGCCTGCCTTGGCCTGTGAAAATAGATTGTTTTCCAGGGAAAGGTGTAGAAGGAGTATATTAGATTGCACTCTGTACAGGAGTACAGGGAACATCTTTCCACCAGGTTAAATTTGGGTTAGGTTGTGATGTCCTCTAGGCTGCTTTGCCTGTCACAGTGATAGTGCCCACTGAGGAGCCTTCCAGGGTGGCCAGGCTTCATTATTCCTTTTCATAGTACAGCTTTCCTGATAGATGTGTTGGGTTCCTGGTGATGCTGCAGTGCCGTGAGCCAGGTCTGTTATTACAGGCATTGTTGGGCATTATCTTTGAAGATTATTGTCAGGGAAGTTAGAGTAATCCAAGCTTTCTATATCACAAAACCTGCCCTTATTTACTCAGTTTTACCTTACTAAAATGCTTTGTGTGGTGTATATTCTAGTAAGCATTGTACATGAAGACTGGTGCTGGAAGAATAAGTCTTTGGAACTGGAAGTCTTGGAGGAAGACGTGTCAGGTGTAGAATTCAGGCAGACTGGATATATGCTGAGGTGTTCTCTTTCTCATGCAATCACACTGGTACGTAGGAAACAAATGTTCATGTATGTTTTTAATGACCTTGTGGAGGCTGGTTGGATTATGCTTGGAATCAAGACTTTCTCCTGTCTGGAGGGTCACAGAGCGCGAGAGCATTGATGTTCAGAGTGCTTTGAGATTTGTCTTTTAAGTTTGGTAAAATGGTCTTGTGATGCTAGCTGTTATAAAAGAGATGGGGCATTGATGTATCTTTAGGTAAATACTGTTTTCATTTTGTTGTTTGGTAGTTACTAATAGTGAATCGTGCTATGTCTTCACAGGAGTTTTATCAGGATGGAAATGGACCAGAGAATGTTGGTGTTTATAACCTGTCCAAAGGAGTTAATAGATTCTGTCTTTCAAAGCCAGGTAACAGCTGTAGAATATTAGTTTTAAAAATGAAAAATAACCAGTTAGCTAATACTGCTGGGAACTAAAAAAACATAAATTTGTTGTGGTTTCTGAGGCTTCTGAAATGCATTGTTTTAATTACATCTGTATATAAATGATCTGTTCCAAGTTTTTAGAACTCTCCATTTCTTCTGCTATTTAGTCCTTCATCAAATCTAGATTCCAGAATTCAAATATTAATATTTTTTTTTCTTGGTGATGGAAGTATTTCATCTTTGATGAATGATGAATAATCTCATTCATATGGGTTCTGTTTGTCAGACATCAGAAAGTGTGTGAAAGACAGCAGATACATAGTAGAATTTTATAGTTGTTTCTATACCTCTGCTCTCATGTGACCTTGAGAATTCAGCCAGCTTGAATTTTTTCAGCAGGTCATTCTTTGCCTTAATGTTTGTAGGTGTGTATGAAGTGACCCCGCGCTCCTGCCACCAGTTTGAACACGAGTATTACACCTACGACACGTAAGAGTGTGACTCTTCTGACCTTACACCTACCAGCGTGATTTCCATAAAGCTTCCTTCTCCTGCTTGCTTTCAGCAGGACAGGATGTGTAGAGGGAATCTCTAGCAGGATGTATCACATGTGTTTTCTTACCCTTTCTATCTTAAAAATAATAACAATCAAATAATGATAGGCTTTAAAGATGCTTTAGTAACTTCAGATGGGTATTTTTGTCAACCTTCTGTCTGTTTAGCATTGGGTTTGCTTTGTAACAGAGAAGAGTTATTTAAGTGAAAACCGTTGGTCACTTCTGAGAGCTGAAATGCAAAAGATAGGATAGTAAGATTACTAAGAGGCACTTACTACTATTGCATGTCACTGGTGCCATGACCTTCTGGTGATTCTGCTCACCCCATTTCTTGCAAGCTGAATAAATCTTCACCCTTATCACAAGTAAGCAATGCTGATCTTCCTCAGTCAGCCAAGTTTAATTAGTTGTTTATAGATTATGGTCTGGTGATGTGCTTGATGACGCTTTGACATATGAAATCAATCAGATCAGCTTTAGCTTGAGACGAAGCAGAAGGCACAAAGGAAGGAATTGCTTTGGGGCTCAAATTGGGAAACGCTCCCCTTCCAATAGATGACCATCCCAGCACTACAGCTTTGCTGTGTAATTCCTGTATTGTCTTTTATAAAGTATTTCAATCTCGGGGGTGGGAGCGCAGACTCTGCTAAGTAAGATTTGCCTATTTAGGAAGGGCACCTTGAATTCATGTCTCTGTTCCTTTGATTTGCAGGTCCTCTCCCAGTATCCTGACACTCACTGCAGTTCGACACCATGTCCTTGGCACGATCATAACTGATAAACTGATGGATGTGACTGTTACCATTAAGTAAGGACAAAGAAATTGTGCGGATATAAAAAGTGGAAGAAAAAGACATTTCTCTCATAAAGCTTTACTCCAGTTTTAGTGCTGCAGTGGCTGCTTTCTAAGGGGATGGCATGCTAGCCTAGGGTGCAAGAGGTTTTTATGCTAAGATGTGCTTTGAGTTCTTTGGAGAGAGATAAATCCAGCCCTCATTTTGAGCATTGTCTCATCATTTCAACATTGCCCCTCCCTTCTTTTGTGTCATGGTAAAAAGAAATTATTTTCTGAGTTTTTATATACTTTAATGAGCTGATGTTTCAGAATTCAGAGGGTGTTGTTTTAGCTTAGGTCTGAGCTCTTTAGGCACTGGCATCTATTTTTTTCCTTTTCTCTTTCCTCAGAATGAGAATCTGCTGCTTTAGAGCATTGTTACTGGTGTGAAGAGGGTTATAAAAGGAAAAGCATGCAGAGTGATTACACACTAATGCACCAATTTGTGTTTAGCTGAACAGACAGCTCACTAGGGAGCACTGATTTGTGAACAGCTTTAATTGTATGAGGTGCCGAATCTGCCTGAAAGTGTCTGATAATGATGAGTGTTTTATTGATACTCTGCCGGTGTCCACTTGTTCTAGACTATGGGTTCTCAAACTTCTTTGAGTCCAGAAAACATCTTTTTGGAGAACATTACCTGCAGAGCATTGCCTCGAGTTCTCAAAGATTAATGACCCTATCACTGCAACTGCTGGGCAACTCCAGCAGCTGGAAAGGAGACATTGAGACAGCAGAGAGCCATTCGGATTTTAAAAATTACTTAGTGAGGAGGTGAATATTGTACCAACCTTCTCAGCTTGTTGGGTTTTTGGAGACTTGGCAAGTGCTATGAAGGCAGCTCAGTTGCCACGGATATCTCTGATCAATCCTGCCTCAAGCTTTTCAGCTAAAGTCCAATTTGTGAAGTGCCATCAACATAAAGGGAACAGCTCTGGGTTTAAAAGCAAGCCAGTTGTTCTTACAAGTCTGTGTGCCAGATCCATGACTGTGACCCATTAACTTTCAGTTAGCAAAAGACCCCAAACAACCTCAACCAAAAGCAAAGCTGATTCTCACCAGTTTTTGATAATGGCTTGGTATGTTTTAACAATAAGACTGCAGTAATTTATTATGAATATCTTGAGACTGTGTGTGCCTGTACGGATTTTTAATAGGCTTTCAGATAAAAAAAAAATTATATATTTCTGTATTGTCTGGACTGCAGAGAAGGAATATAAAGCCTTGATGAAACTTAGTGTGATAGAGCAATAGTAACTATATTTTTGTCTTAAAAAAGACAAACTAGAATATATGTGAAGACTGAAACAGGAGACAAAACTATCCTCGTAATCTAAAGTGGTTGTAGGAAAAGTAATCGTGATCATCGGTCCTCTCCTCACTGACAATTCAGACTGTTGGAGAAGAGACAGATGATAAGATACAAAGGATGATTGGAGTCTAGAAGAAAATGCTAGAAAAGAGAGAATGCAAGACCAGGGAGAGTGGAACAAAATGCATTGTTCTGAGCTGATTCTAAGAACGTGGTTGAACTTATCTAGCAACCTGTTCAGTGGACAGTGACAAGATAGCTGGGTAGTTCAAATGTATAGGGCAGAGAGGTGAGAACTCACAGCTTTTCCTGGGAATTGCTGGCTCTTGGAAGTATTTATGTGTGGTAGGAATTATTTTCTCCTTGTATTCTCTGCTCCTGAGAGGTAGGTTCTGAGGCAAAAGTTTATAGTTCAGAAAAAAAAGCAAGCTTAGCAGTCTTTATTTTGTATAACTCATCCTTTCTGTATTAAGTTTGTTCTCAGGTTTGACATTCCAGCCTTTCTTTTTTAGTTTAGGGCTTTGTTAAAGTCTTTTTTGCAGACTGATCCTTTGACCTAAAAATTTATCACTCCTGTGCTCTTGCCAGAATAAACAGGGCAGTTGAAAAGGAATGGGTTTAAAAAATATGCTGGGACTTGTCTGTGGTGGTATAAAGGCAGTAATTAACAGATACAATAAGCTCTTATCTCTCCATGTGGAAGGACATGATTCTGTTTTTTCTCCATATTTTCAGGTCATCCATTGACAGTGAGCCTGCCTTAGTTTTGGGGCCCCTGAAATCTGTTCAGGAGCTCCGTCGGGAGCAGCAGTTGGCAGAAATTGAGAGCCGCCGGCAGGAGAGAGAAAAGAAGGGTCAAGAGGAGGAAGGAACAAAGCCACCAGTGCAAGAAATGGTGGAGGAACTCCACGGACCATTCTTATATGAATTTTCCTACTGGGCAAGGTAATACCAAGCTCCAGTGGACAAGGGGTATTCTTTGTGCTATTGTGTGGTGTTTCTGCCAAGCAGAATAGTGATACAGCTCCAGGTAGGACAGAGCTGCTGTCTGGGTGCCCATGCCTTTGGTGATCCTGAGCTGCATGGAAACCCAGTACCACATAGAATTTTGCTTAGGTTATTGATACTTTTTTCTTGGAGTATTTAGATGCATTCTTGGGTCAGTATGCTGTACTCTGTTCTACATGAGAGCTGCTAATTCAATTTTCTTCTAATTATGTCTTACTTGTGTTTTACAGATCTGGAGAGAAAATTACTGTTACACCATCCTCAAAAGAGCTGCTTTTCTACCCACCTTATGTGGAAGCAGTTGTTAGTGGAGGTAAATATAAATAATTTATGGTTTGAAATGAGTAGATTTTTAAGGTAGAAATGTATGTGTGTAGATAAACATATGAATAACTCAGAAAGGTAGTGTTAGGAAAGTTTCAGTTGCAGCTATTTCTTTGGGCCAGTTTCATTCTGGAATTTGGAAGCTATTTGATAGGGGATGCAAGTATAGTTTTTATCATCAGAATATTCTTCCAAGTGCTGAAAAACCACCTGGCACAAGAGGAAGGCCAGGTTTCTGGGTATTGAACCAGATTCTCAGAATTGTTCATAGTACTGTCACCTAGAAAAAGAGCTGTGCAAAAGCAAGGTTTCTATTTTGAATTTGTTACCAAACTGTCAGGATTATCATCAGTTATTGATGCTACTTGTTAGGTTCAGTGTCCATGTTGTCCTCAGGTTCTTAAGTGAACATACTTTGTTTGAAATCCCTGGGAAATGTTAAGTGCCTCTTTTCATGTAACTCTTTGTTTGCACATTCTAAATGCATTTGAGGGAAGGAAATAAATTTTTGCTTAATGTCATTAAACGTGACATATGCTGACCTGAATTTGAGCTCCAAAAATGTGGTCAAAGCTCAGTGTAATCTGGCTAGAAGGAAGTATCATTGCCATCGTCTCCGTGTGGCTGCAGTATTTGTACCTCACTGAGACCTCCAACCACTTCAGAAATCCATAAGGTTTTTTTGGGGATGTGCTTATAGCTTCGAAATGTGGTTACTCATTTTGGTACTGTTCAGATGTTTTAAGATGTGTTGAGAGGCCATGCAATTGTGTGGATTGATCTCTTGTTCTAAGGTAAAAGGCCACCAGCTGATCACTTCGGAAGTAGTTAAACTGCTGTTGTAAATCACAGTGTCAAGTGTATTTTTGACTTTTTTCTTTGTCTTAAATCCCCTTCACAATGACCAAGAGAGTTGTCCTGGGAAGCTGATAGAGATTCATGGAAAAGCAGGCTTATTTCTGGAAGGGCGAATTCATCCTGAATTGGAAGGTGTTGAGATTGTCATTAGTGAGAAGGGAGCAACTTCCCCACTTATCACAGTTTTCACTGATGACAAAGGCTCTTACAGGTAATGAACAGATTTGTTTTGAACCTTTGGATTCTTTAGTTAAAATGCAGTGGTTACTTGACAATGTGTATGTGATATCCAAGTGTTTTTTCTGAAACAAGTTCTGTTTTCCTTTTATTTGAAGCATTGGGCCACTCCACAGTGACTTGGAGTACACAATCAGTGCTCAGAAGGAAGGTTTTGTTTTGACTGCAGTGGAAGGAACAGTTGGAGACTTCAAAGCTTTTGCTCTTGCTGGAGTGACGTTTGAGGTAATGTTCTGAACACTTTGGGTTCTAAATGAATAGTGTGTGCAGTTAGAGCTGGACAGGCAAAAAGTTAATCCGTGTCTTCCAAAGACAAATGGGTGTGGGATTTTGGGATAATCTATTATTATTTTGATAATAATCTTTGTCGGTGAGGAGACAAATCTCAGTGGATGAGCTCAGTTGTAGACCATGACTTGCCATGCAGAAGATAACTTTGCAAGGTTTATAGAGTAAAAGTTAGAGCCTGCAGTCCAAAAGACTGGTTTTATTTGCATTTGTGGAGTTGGACCACCCTCTTTTGATGAGTTTTATCCCTCAAGGTGTAGGTGTAGTCTAGTCCAACTAGTGCCTGGTTCCAGACTTTGGGATGCCTTGTTCTGGCCCCCCAGCGTTTTCTATGAAGTGGTAGAGAATGGCTGCTGTGGTGGCACATGGTGTGCCACGGGCTGCCCAGGGGACTGGGAGCAGAGGGTTCTGCAGCCCTGTGGTTTGGCAGGAGGGGCAGTACAGATGTGGTTAGTTCTGCTCACAGCTGAGTGCTCAGGGCCAGCCCACCTGTGCACTCTGCAAGGGGCTTCTCAGCTGAACCCTTTTCCATAAAGAAGCCCTCACTTACACTTAAAATTGCTGATTTTTCAAAAACAGATCAAATCAGAGGATGACCAGGCTCTTGCTGGAGTTCTCTTGTCTCTCAGTGGAGGGGTGTTTCGGTCCAACCTCCTCACACAGGATAATGGCATGTTGACTTTTTCCAATCTGGTAAGTTGGAATGATTCATGTGAACATGGCTCTGTGTGGGGCTGTGTTACTTTGCTCTCCCAAACAGGACTTTCTTGAGTGGCAGGTGTCCTTTGAAACCTAACCCACAATGGGAAATGTAGATCCCTGAGAATAAACAGCACTTAAAATCTTAGCAAGTGAAAGATGTGAAATTTAACATGGCAAGAGATTTCTCCCCAACAGGTCGTAGATGATGTTGATTAATCTCAGTTACTAATTTGCAGTCTTTAAACATGAAACAAGCCAATTTGTTGATGATCATTGGAGAGTCTTTAGGGGAAGGAAATCTAATTACATTATTGATCTGTATGTGTGTTGACATGCTTGAGTAGTTTCCTTGCAGACATCCTTCTTTTGTGGTCACTTTCCTGTCCTTGAGGGCTTGTGGTAAGGTTTTAGGGCTGCAGTTTCCTTTCTCACTTAACACTTTGTCACCAGGTGGAATTCCATCAGTTTATTGTCTAACGTGCTCCCTGGTTTTCACTGCTCACATTTCCTGACCAGTTTAACCTGTGGTTGGAACAGAGGACTTCAGCTCTTCAGAGAGCTCTTGCAAAACATATTTGTTTGGAGTTGGTGAGTTTTTGCATCACTGAGTAAACAGCTTATTTTGTGCCTCTTTGCAGAGCCCAGGGCAGTATTATTTTAAACCCATGATGAAAGAATTTCGCTTTGAACCATCATCACAAATGATTGAAGTGCAGGAAGGACAAAATCTCAAAATCCAGATAACTGGTTACAGAACAGCTTACAGGTCAGTGGAGCTGGAATGCCATGGAAAATGCTATGGGCCGTATCAGGATGTGTTGTGCCAAATACGTGTTTCCTCCCAGCACACCTCAGTTCTTGCAGGTTTGGAGGAGACTTTTCAAGTCTCTATTTAACTTAATTATGCTGTGTGTAAGTACTTTTTTTGGCCATTTTTCATGGATGTGGATATATAGCTAAGCCCAGATGGCAGAGCTATAGGAAGAAACATGGCTATGAAAGCACTGTCTCAGTGGCACTGGAAGTGGTTTGTGCTGCCTCCCGTGGGAGAGGAGAGGATTATTCTAGGTATGGTAGACCAATTCAGATACCTGACTTGAAGATCCTTGCTTTCCTTACCCTGAGGGGTAAGAAAGAACTGCTGTTCATGGAGTTTAGGGAATGTGGATTCTTAAAGTTGTGCTCTGAACTGCAGCGAATTCTGATGATTTAAACTGTTTTACACACACGTTATAAACACCCCTTTTCTTCTTCATGCTATGGTAAATACAGTAAGTACTTTTTTCATCAGTTATAACAATAAAATGTCTTCAAAATATGCATTAAAACAGCGTCTGCACCTCTGTAGCAACTGGTTCTCTTTATACCTCTAGCTGTTATGGCACAGTTTCCTCTTTAAATGGAGAGCCTGAGCAGGGAGTCTCAGTGGAAGCGGTGGGACAGAAGGATTGCAGCATCTATGGAGAAGACACAATAACTGATGAAGAGGGCAAATTCAGGCTCCGTGGCCTTCGGGTAAGGAGTTTCTGTTAAGGCTTCTGTTAAGGCTTTCTGTTGCTTACTTTTCTGTCTGTGGATGATGGAGCAGTGAAATGGGTTCTGTTCAGTAGCCACTGGTTTCTGTTTTCCCATCATGTTTGCTAACTCAGACTCCCTTGAGTCTCTCTGTGTGAAGAAACAGGGTCATGTAGTGAACATTCAGTCTGATAAAAGGGGGAAAACGATGTGTGTCTGTGAACTTGCTGGCAGCATGCTGTGATGGCCTCCACAAACACTGAGCAGTTGCTGTGACATGACACAAGCGCCTGCTCAGTGCTTGGGTGACCAGCAGGGAATTTTCATAGGCAAAAGAATTCGGGGAAGTGTTTAGTTTCTCTTGTGAAGATATCAACAGCCTGTTTTTAGCAGGATACTGGGTGTGTGTATGATGTTGATTGCATAGCATATATGTGAAGTAAGCTGTTCTTCAGGGAATGGGGAAGCTGAATTTATGGCACCATTATGTAAGGAGTCAACAATTTGCTGAAGTAGAAGGCAATGTTTGATCAGGTTTTAATCCTGTGTTTTCCTTCATCACAGCAGATGATTTCTTTTAATACCGTGATGTAACAAACTAATGAAAGTTCTGTATAGCCTTCTCTTATTTTCTGACAGTAAACACTCCTAATAGTGTTACTGAGTTGAATTTTGTATTTGAGATAAGGAAAACTTTAACTGCATAGACTTAAATCTGTTTGGGTGGCATATCTTGAATGGAATGTTAGAAGATTCTCTTACTGCTCTCTAAAATTAAAGTATGTATTATTCAGTGTTGGGATTTATCATCTGAACGTTGCTTTCAGCCTGGCTGTGTGTATCATGTCCAACTCAAAGCTGAAGGCAATGATCACATTGAAAGAGCTTTACCACAGCATCGGGCAATTGAGGTAATTTTTTCTCTTTTTTTGTAGCATCACTTAAATATGGAATGGGTCTGTCTAGGCGTTCTGTCTGTTCTATCAGCAGCAATATAGTGAATGCATTCTGTTTAGACAAGTGCCTTTCAGCAAGTCAGCTCCCTAAAAACAGGTCCCATATTGTGTGTCAGCACCGTAGCTCAAAACTGAAGTGAGATAAAGCCCAAACAGTAAACAAGTGAAAAGGATTCTTTCACAGTCATGAAAACTCTGCATCCAGAAACAAGAGTGTAAATGTATGGAATACCTTTCAACATTTCTTTATGATATGGAACCTCAGCCTCTTCCAGAAGAGTGTGTGCTTTTGATACTCCCATTTTTAGTTTAGCTTAATGTCATGAGCCTCATGCTGATATTGCACAAATCTGCAACTGCAAGCGGTGCACTCTGGAGAACAGGAACTTGCAAGGAAAGGGAAAGCTTTCAGGCTTCCATGTGGTTAGTACAGAACAAAATTCACTTTTTATTTAAAATTATCAGCAATATTTGTGTTGTGTTAATGGTTGTGTTACTGTCCTTTAACTGTTCCTCTCTTGGTAAAAACCCGAGTCTGTTTTCCATTGCAGGTTGGGAACAGTGACATTGATGACGTTAATATTATAGCGTTCCGGCAAATTAATCAGTTTGATTTAAGTGGAAATGTAATTACAGCTTCTGAATATCTCTCCACATTATGTGTAAGTTCAAGCCTTTCATCTTTGTCAAGTGTATTTGTTATTGCTTTCACAATGATTTTTTTTGCAGGGTCACTGGAAGTGGTTCAGTAGCCAGAGCACACAATTAATTCAAATTAGAACTAATAGTTTAGTGAAGGTGAATTTGAATTCCAGATAAATTGAAGATTACAATGTTCCTGACTGCTTTGCTTTAATGTTTCCATTTTTTATGGTAATATGTTTAGGAAACACCTTCTCTGGCTGGCCTGTGCATTTTGGGATCTGCTTCCTTGATTAGGGATGCTCTGTCTGTAGAGGGATCAAGGCAGCAAGGGTAAAATGAGTCCTTTGTATTAGAGACTGCATTAATTCCTGAAACACCTGAAATTTTTGACCTGTATGTCAAAACCTGAAGATACCATGTGAATGCAGTGATACCACAGGACGTGTGAATTTAAAAGTACATAATAATAGACAGTATGAGACAAATAGGAAAGCTGAAATTTTCAAAATTCAAAACACTGCACTATGATCTGAAAAAACTTGCTAAAAACCTCTGATCCTTTTGGCTTAGGGTGCAAATGCAGAAGTGTCTGCAAGAGGTGTTAGTAGAGTAGGAGTTACAGTATCATTTCTCAGGTTTAAAAGCTCCTTGAAATGTTACCTACAAATATAAATGCAGTGCTTGGATTTCTTTCACACTAGTTTGTTATGCATCTCACCTGCCAAGATCTCATTGCTATGCTGTTGGGTTTTTTGGGAGACATCCAAAGGATCCAACACTCAGAGCAGGTGTGAAGGCAAAATGTGTCACCTTACTGAAGAGCCCCTGAGCATGTGTCCCGTCTTTCTGGGGAAGTTTATACCCTTGCAGTTCAGCCTAAGCAAATAGGAATTGATGTCAAAAATTGATTATGTGGAAGTTATCCAAGCCTGTGCTTGCTTCATATTAGGTGGGATCTTGTGTTGCATGTACCACATGTGAGCTGTTGATGGGTGCATGTCATCACCCTGGCCTCCAGTGTGCTAAGATGTGCTAAGGTTGGATACAGACACAAGTGAGAGCAGTTTTGTGATCCACAGCACAGACTGCTTTTCATACACTAGATATGTGAAAATGTCAGGCAGCAGTCGTTCCTAAGTTATTTCAAGTTCTATAAAAAGACTGTTTCTGTGACTTTTCACATCCCAGATTAGAACATTTCCAGGTGTTTTTACTTGACAGCTTTCTGTTTATATAAACACATGATGAATTTTGAAGTGCTTTTATCCCTGAAGATGTGGGATGTCTGCAATACCTATTGTGGTGCAGGCTTGGAAATATATGGTTTGTGCTTTCCTCCTTCATTTACAGGTGAAGCTGTACAAAAGTGAAAATCTTGACAACCCAATTCATACAGTCAACTTAGGCCTATCCCTGTTTTTTCATTTCCCACCACTACTGCGAGATGGAGAGGTAAGAATATTGCTGGAAAATTAGCTTAGATCACTTTATTTTTTTTCCTCTAAGGACACTGAAGTGTAATTTGTGGTGTGCCTGCAGAGCTGTATTCATGCTGGACTAACCAGTGTCTTGGAAGATTTGAAGCGTGTTCAACTGACCTTTGCCTTTAAATGTGATTTTGTCTCAGACTGCTCCTGATGCTGTAGCCTGAGTGTATTTTTTACCCACAGAATTACGTGGTGCTCCTGGATTCTACATTGTCTAAATCACAGTATGACTACACCCTGCCTCAAGTTTCTTTCACTGCCATTGGATATCATAAACACATTACACTGGTCTTCAGTCCCACTGTAAGTACTAAATACTTCCATGTTCCAATGTTCACCTCGGGAGCAGTATTTGGTGTTATAACCTGCATGTATTTTGTGCTCTTGGCCAGGCTTTCTATCCGTGTAAATATAAAGAGGTTTATGAGTGGCATTAAAGTGACAATTAATTTGGATTTGCTGTGTGTTCAATTGCCAGTGGAACAGGAGGGAAACGTGAAACAGCAGTAGGAAATGAAGGGTGCAGATGTGCCTGAAAGGTTCTGTGCTAGCGTGGCTGCTGTAGTGGGGTCATAGAGGTGTGGGCAGCATGGGACAGGTAAATCAAAGCACACCAGGCTGACTGTCAGTGGAGACTGACCATCAGTGAATTGGCTTTACAAAGCAGCACACCTCAGGAAGGGATAATACGTGAGTGACTGAAGTGGAAGGTAAAGTAAATCCTAGAACAGCACTTGGAAGGAAGTCAGATGAGAAGGGCTGGATGTGCCTCATGATCCTTAGAGTGCCTTAGAGCTGAGGGATTTCAAGTCAGCTGTTTAAAAAAAATAAAATCCATGATCTGCACTGTTTCCAGAGAAAGCTGCCTGAACAAGATATTGCCCAAGGCTCTTACATCGCGTTACCGCTGACGCTGCTCCTGCTGTTGGCTGGTTACAACCACGATAAGGTGGGTCAGGGTGGTTTTGCTCTTACCCAAATATTCTTGTCCTATCAGTGAGTATGTTGTACTGTGCTAAGTGAGGCTGTGTTGGGTTGTTACCCAGAGAGAGATGCAGTCACAGTCCCCTTATGTGACATATTGTAAGAAAAGCCACAATGTAGCCGTGGTTTTGGACAATTACCTTCCTTTAAAAAAAACTTAGCGCGAAGGTGAGCTCCTCTGCCGTGGTGGAATTTTGGCTTCTCATTTGATCCGTCTGAGAAAAAAACAATACAGCATCGTTAAAATTCAGATAACCAGACTCAGTGATAATAGGAATGAAAATAATTATTTTATTGGCTTCAGGGACAATCAGACTGGAAAAAGTCTTGCAAGTCTTCAAGTCTGGTCTCTTCAGCTTTATACCCTCTCTAGTTCAAAAGCTCTCAAGAGGAATACAAATACCTGCAATATAAGTCCCTCTGTTAACAAGTTGTGCTCTTGTAGTCTTTCCTGATACGACTGGATTTCTGTTTTACCAAAAAGAGAAATTAAATTTGTCTGTGCAGTTTGATTTCCTCTCAAACAATCATTTTAGTTTTTGATTATCAGAAATTGCCAGCAGTTTGGTTTGATTCCTCCCTGAGATTTGCTGCCATATTCTGATGTCTTTGTAGATGTGCCATCTATGCAATAGATTCTGTTTGTTAGGGGCTACATGTCTAAAGAACGATACCATTCAGACCTTACATACCATTGTAAGCACAACTTGCTCCCCTTTTATTTTTCCCCAGCTTATTCCCTTACTGCTCCAGCTGACAACTCGACTGCAAGGCGTCCGTGCCCTTGGACAGACAGGCTCTGACACTGGGGGCTCAGAGGATGCAAAGAGACAAACAAAAAAACAGAAGACGAGACGGACGTGAGATGAAAGGAAGGATTGTATGAAGTGGTGCTCTGTCAAACTGGAGCCTGAGGAAGCAAAGCCACTAAAACACATTTTTGTTGAATTTGCAGACTTGACATTTTCATTTTTGCTACATGAGCACCATTTGTCACCTTAGCTCCATTTTGGTTGTAAATTTTCTATGGAGTCTATAGATTTCCTTGTTGTAAAGTGATTAAATGAATGCCTCTGCTGTCACTGTGAGTGCATCTCTCATACTTGAAGACAATTAATGTTTTTTTTTTCTTTTCATTGGAGCAGGTCATGCTGTCCTTATTAATGATTTATAAAAGCAGTGGTAATAGACTACTTGATTTCAGTTTCAGTCTCTAGATTCTGGGATTATTTTTCCTTACTTTTTGAAATACCCACTTTACAGAAGCAGCACACAGTGATTCTACTAAATCAGTCAAGTGTTGCTTGAAACAACATTTTAGGGGACATAGCCGGACTGGTGAATTATGTCATTGTCACTTCCAGTTCAGCAGTTTGATTGAAGAGTCTGATTTCAGTTCTTGTCCAGTGATAATGGTATCTTTGATTAAGTTTTTGCCTGATGAAGACAAATTCTCAATGTCATGTAAGGTTAGTTGTTAGTATCAGGTAAGTTCTGATGTTCCTACTGCAAAAGCAGTGTTTCAAGTTCAGTTTCCTATCCAGTGTGATCTCTTTAGACCTCCAGAATTCCTGAGGTGGCTCCAGCTGGCTGCACTACTCTTTCCAAAGCTGTTCTGTGTTTCTGGTGATACCCATTCACCCATGATGGTCACATCTCCTGCTCAGGCCGTGCTCAGCCTTTTTCCCAATTAATGACTGATTTTTTTTTTACCATTTTTTACCTTTTGGTTTTTTTAACTATAAGGAATGTGAGCTTTTTGAAATCTCCAATGTGTACAGTCCCAATAATGTAGTCTGTAATAAATAACTGTTTCTTACAGGCTGTCTTTTGATTCCTGCTTGAAGTAGGTAGTTGGACATACACAGTTTAAATGTTAATGGGGCTTTTTATTGACAAATACTATAAAGGTTAACAGAGCATTTGAAGATGCACATAAATGCCTACAAATATTGCAAAGACATTGGTACTGCCAGTAAGTGGCAATGTTTCTCTTTTACAGTACTTGAAGTAAAAGTCCCCTTACATTTAAATGTTTAAGCTTACAAACCCTACCATTCTTAAAAAATTGGATGCTGAAGGTTTTATGCTGTTTTTGTTGCACTTTGCAAGAGTTTGGGCCTAAATACTTATAACTTCATTCGGTGATGATTCTAATGTCTCAGAGGGAAATTTTGTCAGGACTGTAATAAGAATGTAGAATGTTGAAAAAGCATTATGTATAGAGCTTGAGATGAAGCTCTAATAAATTATCATGCTCTCAATGACTTTGAATTTGATATTGCTGTAATGAAATATATGGGGGAAAGATAAGGTGTTCTAAGACTTAGAATAAATTGTACATTTTCAGTACATTTTTATTTTAAGCTAGTGAATGTTAAGAAAGTTATTACTACTTTGGGGAATGTATGAGGAAGAAATGCACATATCCATGTGCCTCAAAGGAGTTCCAGATACTCTGATCTATGAACTGTGAGACTGACTGATGATTGAACTTAAACATTGGAACTGCTGTTAATAAAAAGAAAAAAAGAAAAGTGTTAATTCTCTCTAATTTAATGTTTTCTTCTAAATCTAGGATTTGCACAGTGTCTCTTCTCAAGATTGTCTTTTCTTTGCCTTCTGCATCACACTTGTGACTGACTATGCGTCCCATGTGTTGAGGTTTATTCTGCTGTTGAAGTGTGAATTCCTAACAAAAACTATAGCTTGAAGTTTCTCACTTGGCAGAGAAGTTGTGCCCTTTGGGGAAACTAAAGCATGACAGAATTTTCTAGAGCAGAACGGAATGCCAAGAAATCAGTATCTTCAATTGTTTATAGAAACCAATAATCAGATACACAGGCCCAAGCAGAAAAATGAGTGTGGTCTCTGCAATGCCCAGAGCCAGGAGCATGAAGCAGGACAGACAGACAGACAGACAGGTCTGTGTCCGTGGGTACTGCCCAGAGGGTTTGTAGAGTGCAGGGGCTGTACCTGGCACCTCTGCAGTGCTCCCAGCCCTTCCCGCAGCCCTGGGGAGAGGGCTGTGCCCTGCTGGGGAGCAGAGCTCTGCAGGACAGAGGGTTCCCCTTCGGGCAGTAGCACCCAGTGCAGGAATGGTGCCTTCGGGTCAGGACTGCCTGCTCTTCTCTCCTGGGTGGAATGCCTGGGGACCACTTACTCTGCACATCTAAGGTTTGAGTTTGTGCTCTTAAGGCTTCAGTACTGGTTGGACTGGCCCTGTCCAAATTACTGAAAATGTCAGTTAAAGCTGCTTGTTGCATCTTCAATTAATTTATGTTAATGCAGAGAATAAATGCAGGATGGGACTAACATAATATGTTGACTTACTAGAAGTCTTTCAAAACAGTCAGTGTTTATTCTTTTTTGCAGGCACAATAGTGGAAAAATTATTAATTCATTTGCTTGATGAGCTAAATATGGGCAAATGGCTGAATTCTGTGGGAAATGAGAGTAAGGCCCTCTGGATAGATAGCACTGCCTGTTACTTATTTTTTCTGTCAAAAGTAACAATGAATATTACATATATTTGGCTGATTAATCAGTGATGCACAAAACTATTGTTTAAGATTGAAATAGATCATTAATACTGAGTTTTACAATTTCTTTATAGATGGTTCAGCTTAATTTCTAAATTTCTTTCTTTATTAGATGGCTGTCACACTCCAAGAACGAGTGTTTTTGATTAGCATGAGCAACAGTGTTAAATATACAGCAATTAAAAAAAAACCCAATGTGATTTAACAGCAAGGAAACAAATACTTAAAATAGAGAGCTCAGTGCTTCCCTTCCTACTGAGGGTAGGATTTCAGGAGGAAAAAAATCTATGTTGCTTCTTTATGTGTTGATGAAGTGACCGAGGCTCCCCACATCCTACCAGGTTACTTTTTGCTCAGCAGAATATGAACCTTGCCAGCTTCTCGAACCCACCAAGAAAAGAAAGAGATGAAATTTAAGTCAGCCGAGGCTGACAGCAAACAGGCCATCCTCTGACACGGCACTTCAGTGCTGTGGTGTTATCCTTACGTATTTTCCTTTGTATCAGCAAATGTCCTTACTGGGAAACTAAACAGGCAAAGCTGTGGGCCTTCAGCATTGCCCACCTGAGACAGCAATTTGATTCCTGCTGCTGTTCTTCATGTGAATTTTGTTCCTCAGATACTGGAAGTGCAATTGTAGAATTAGCAATTCTAATAAATAATGAGTACCCCTCTGAGCCCTGTGCTGAGGAAATGTGGACTAAGCAGTGATGCTTTTGAAGGTGAGATGGCTTTAGAAATCCTGCCAGAAATCTAAGTAACTGAATTGTCCAGGAAAGCTAAGGTGGAAAGTGGAATTGAACCCTGAGATGATTGGTGTCTAATTTTCCTGCTATTCAGTATTCCTTGCTTTGTACAGGATCTGTATTTCTACTTTTGTCCACTCTGAAAGTAATTTAAATTGGGCTTCTTGCAAAGGTAAATGCAGTAAAATGAGTGATGTAGAAAATGCCTGAAAGGCAGCAAATTTCCTGAGCTGAGCACAACAGCACTGGCCCACATCACACCCAGTGGTGGGTTCACTTTATGTGTGGTAAGTCATGTTTTCCTTGCAGATAGATTAGTGGCTTTAGAAAATCTCTGAAAGTCCAATAGATCTATTTCTGGTGCATTATTGACTGATGCCAGAATTCTTACCTTTTTTTGTTCTTTTAAAAGAACATCAATGAGTTTAATCTCTGTCATTCAGTCATTTATTTAAACCTGGAATGGGCCCATATGTCGTGGTACAAATGAAGAACAGCTCAAGGCTGATTAGTATTCCCTGAGCCTTCATGGATTATTATTAGCAACTTTTCCCCCTTGAATGTTTACAGAGCTTTTGTGAGCTTTTTACATCAGTTAGCTTGTACTTTCAATTTTCTATTATACCTTTTGTAATTGCTTTCTGTCTATATTTGATATGTTATTGCTTTACTCCAGTAACTTCCATTATCACTTTTAGCTTTGCTGTTGCTGGGATCAACCTGATTGCATTATTTACTGTGTTTGCTTTAAATACCACTTCTTCCTTGTTCTCCCCCCTCCTCTCACGCCATATTTCTGGGAATATTTGAGCTTAGCAACATGATGCTGTCTGAAGTCTTATTTGTTAGCTTCATAGCCTAAGACCGTGATTGCTTGAAGCCAAATGATATGTTATCATAAAGCACTAAACACCCACCAGACCATTATTGAATTTATCATAGCTACGAGCTCAATACGCAGTGAAAGATAAACTTGTTTTTTACTGCCTGTGGAAGTCGGCAGGTTGATTCCTCCTTTAATTCTCATTTTTGTCAATACAAGAATAATTAAATCCCCATCACTTAAGACCAGTTTCTACACAGCTGTCTCATCACAGCAAATCCAGTTACTTTTTTTGAGCGTAGGGTTGTGGTAAAACAATTCCCACTCCAAGCCTTCCTGCGTGCTCACGTGCTCCATTCCCTACCAGAGGCTCTGGGTGTACCTTCGAGGAGACAGCGTGGTGCTTCTGGCCTCTTGGAAAAAGGGACTGACAGAAACCATACATAGCCACTGAAACCCTTAGTTTTGCATCTTCTCCTAAAGCCAGGAGCATGAGCTTTATGGACAGAAGATAGATCAGAGAGATTTGGTCTCTGAGACAACCGTACAGCTCCTGAGCGCCTGACAACTTGCTCAGTTTCCTTTCTCCTCTCATGACCCCTTTTCAGGTGTATTGTGTCAGTTTTGTTCTCTATACTGCAAGAGATGAAGAGCAACAGATGTGCTTCTCCATTTTCTTCAGGGTCTTGCGAAGCTTGCCTGGGGATATTTGTTAGTTTCTGGTTCCTTCTAATTTCCTTCTGCTTGAAAGAATGAGACGTAATAGGCCATCTGCATATTTGTACTTCTCAGATGAGGATTATTTCATTTGCAAGGAGCTTAATACAGTTCTGAAGAATCAGCTTTGTTTATCATTTTAGGGAATGGGACAACATTTCTGCTTAAAAATTAATTACTAGAACATAACACATTTGTGAGACTTTGGATTGAGAAAAATCTCACATTCTCAGGAGAGCTATTGGTCCTTTTGTCATTTGTAAAACTGACTTTAAAATGATAGCATTAGTGATTAAAGACTGAAAGGAAGAGGTCTCAGAATAACCAATGGATTCTCTGGCATATGTTAATATATTCTGTTTGGAAAGGTTACTTCCATTTATATTCCAGATGAAAATACTTGGTGACTTTATAGCCTGTAATCACATTTTTTACTGCAGAAGCCGAGTACTCTGGTTCTCACTGGGAATAATAATCTAAAAAAATGGTGATGAATTAAATTAATAAAGAAGTGTTGATTTCAACAAAAACACATTTTAAAAGATTAGAAATAAAGAAACATACTGATAGAGTAATTTTTTTCTTATAAATAATTTTGATTATATCTTCTGTAGTAAATTTCATACTATAATGTTAAAACAAGGAACAAGAACTTTCAATTTAATAAAATGATTTCTGTAAATTGCTGGTTTTAAATTATTTGAATTGATTGTTATGGTTATTTCATTTCATTTTGTAACAGAAAAAAAATCTAAAAGAAACAAGACAGACATGGATCTGTTGAAACAAGTCCAGAGGAGGCCACTGGGCTGATCCCAGGGCTGAGCACCTCCCCTGTGAGGACAGGCTGAGAGAGCTGGGGGGATTCAGCCTGGAGAAGAGAAGGCTCTGGGCTGACCTGGCAGCATCTTCCAGTGCCTAAAGGGGCTACAAGAATCCTGCAGCTTTTGGCAAGGTGACGAGACAAGTGGGAATGAATTTAAACTGACAGAGGGTAGGTTTAGATTAAATATTAGGAAAAAATTTCTTCCCTGTGAGTGTAGTGAGGCCCTGGCACAGGTTGCTCAGAGAAGCTGTGGCTGCCCCATCCCTGGAATTTTCCAGATCCCAAAAGTAGTTTGAAGCTTAGAATTTTTTTCTTCCTTTTCCAGGCTAGGACATAAATGAGACCTTTCTCAGTTTTTCCCTGAAATCTTTTCCGCTCCTTTACACTCAGTCCCACCTTTGTCACTTGAAGCACCCATTTGGAGAGTAGGACATCATTCAGATTCCAGTCACTCCTCCCTGCTAGACTGTGTGAAGGGGATCTCAGCATCTCAAAAAGGTGTTTTAAACATAAGGATAGGAGACACAGTGATCTGGGCTGTGAATCAGCTGCTGCAGCATTTAACTCAGCACAGAAAAACCTGAATAAATAAACTGGGGAGGGGAGCTTCAAAGCACCCTGTTAAAAAGCTACCGGCACTGAAGGGAAGTAGTTTTAGGGAGCTGAGGCACACTGCAGCCAGCTGGCTGTGAGCATCCCCTCAGCTGACAACAATGACATCTTCTGCAGCTGCAGGTGTCAACAATCCCAGGCAGAATTTGCAGCTGGGGGTAGGACCAGCAAACTCCAAATCTCTGAACAGCCCAACCAGTTGGAGCCACAAGGATGTCTTAACCAGGGAAAGAAGTAAGCAGCCAGACAGATTTATTGCAGCTCAGAACATGTAAGTAGCAGACAGGCTGTTCCTGAGTGCGTGGGCACTTGTAGCTCCTGGGAAATTGTGACAGGGTGTGTGCAGTGCAGGTGAGGCAGCAGGGAGACCTGGCTGCCAGTGTCAGCATTGCAATGACAATACACCTCCCCTGCTTCAGAAGAGTTTCCCTGATTGTCTCAGAGAACCATCCCCTGTACCCTCCTCTTCTTCACCTTTAAAATAACCTGTCTCGTATGGCTTTACAGCTTAAACCGATGCTGGCAGCAGCAGCTTTGCTGGACAGTTCCGGTTTGAGCAGCCCCGGGGGTGGCTCAGGGCAGGAGGCTCCCAGGCTTGGCTCGTTAGTGAGATGAATTGCTGGGGGCTGCGATAAAAGGCCCAGCCCACAGAGGTGAAGGCCAGGATTAGGGTCAGCTGCTGAGAGAAGCCTGCAGGGGAAGGGCTGATGCGAGGTGTGGCTGGGGTCTGCAGCACTGGAGGGACCCAGCGATGACCAAAGTCCCTGCAGAAAGAGGTGCTGAAGAGTTCCCCTGTTATGGCAGGAGACTATGCTTACATCCCTAGGAACATAAAGCTATAGACCAAAAAACCCCTTACAGCCAAGCGCTAAATCTTTTGAGATGAGATGTTTTCCATCTGTGTCTCCTGAAGAAAGGCTTTACCCTGGAAGGCTGCAATGCAAACTGAGATTGCAGAGGAGGAGACAAACCTACAAACCTTTCTCCTGAACAGCAAGGTAAGCTCTCCCACGAGGAGCTTCATCATTTTTGGGGATATCATTGTGCCTCAGCGCTGCCGTGCGTGGGAGCAGGTGCAGCTGCCAGCAGGGGCAGGGCTGGCTTCCAGCTGCTGTGATGGTGTTCACTGGCACTGGGTTCTTTCTTCTGTGGATAGTGAATTACAGGCTTGCAGTCTCGCATGTCTTACTTGCCCTGTTCCGGGAGTCTGCTGTGTCTGTTTGGAGATTCCTTGGAAAGCAAGGAAGAGCCTGTAGCAAGCTCCTGGGCTGTGTAAGGCTAGGAAAGCTTGCTCATGGCAAATGTGTTCTGAGGTCGTCTCTGCTCAGTCTGGGCTCTTCAGGTGCTATTTTGCACTGTGCTGCAGTTGCTGTGAGTGCTGCTCTGAGCACTGCTTCTTTTGACTGGGGATCTAATTATTGCTAAACTGAAAATGCACTTGCAAGGGAAGTGCTTGAGCTTGTAGACTGCTTTGGAGTTAACTTTGAAAAATCACTTTTCTCCCCTGGTATTTTTTGTTTTAATATTCTTGTTCCTCCCCAAGTCTTTCTGTTCCTGGGAGGACTGAGGAATAGATTGTTTTCATTATCATTATTTCAGAATGGGGGGCAGGAGTGGATAATGATCCTATTTCACACTTCCATGAGTTGCTGTGTGGTGATGACATATGCCCTCCAGTAGGAAGTACTAACAAATGCCTCTCAATTTGCATCGAGCCATAGTGCCATTCCCAAAACTCTGTGTGTTTTCTGCAGCATGTATAACCTGGTACTCCCTAGGCCTTTGTAAGTATTGCTATTCAAAGCTGCTATGCAGTAACTTCAGGATTTTTAGTGACATCTCTTAGATGTTCTGCCTTCTACCTCCTCCCTCTTCTTTTGGTCTCAAAGCAGAAGAGCTGTTTTAATAGGCACACCAATAATATGTGCCCCAAAACAGAAAACAAAACTAAGTGTACTTGATAATATAGAGGACTCTTAGTAGGCTATAATTATGGATGGACCCCAGGCAGCACACAAGCATTAAAATGTAGCTTCTACATGAAAGTTAATATTTCATCTTGACCTGCTGTGATCTGAAAGAAAGATCATCTCCTGTGTGTCACGTGTGATCTAGAGCAACTCTTCTCTCTGTTGTTGCTTTGGATAATCTTTAGTGTTTATGTTCCCTCTCAGGACTGCAGCCTGAGAAGGTGTGGCTGTGAGCCAAGCAGGGTATTTGGGGTTGGATGCTCTCAAGCAAAGCCTTGCGGATACAATGGGAACTGAAGTATCAAAACCCATCTGATCTTCCCTGAAGCAGGAGGAAGAGCTGTGGGATATTGGAGTGTGACTGTGCTGGAGCACAGATTGGTGCTGTGCAGACTTTTGATGACTCAGTGTTGATGTGTGCAGAGCAGAAAGATGAGGAGCAGTAGATCAGTGTAATGAGCTACAGTCAAGAGCCAAAGAATGGATTAATTTGGAGGCAAAGCAAAAAACCCTGCATCACTGAATTCCTGTTTAAAGTATCCATTGCAGCAGTAATGTAATATCTCTGCAGATATGTGATGTACAAACATGTGACTTCCTGGTATGTCACACATAAAACAGACTCGGTGTGTGTCCTGGGAACGGGCCAAAGATTTTTCTCCTTTCTTTGTACTAAGGAGAAAAGAGACCATAAATAAATCAAACCTGAGAGGATTCCTGCTTCTCAGGTGGCTCATCAGATCTGAATATGATGAACACCAAATGACAGCAATTTCAGTATAAAGTCAATTATCTGTGTGTAGCAAATTAAAATTAGACACATCCTTTAGTCTGGAAATTCATCCTAATGGAGATGCAATTCTCTTTCTGTTGAAGAGTAGAGTTCCTTGAGTATAACCTCAGCGGGCATCAGCTCAGGAGGAGCATTGACTTGACAGGCATGGGAAGCCACTGGCTCTTCCCTCCCTGATTCTACTGGGGAACTTTTAAAGGAGTGAGATACCAAGATCTCATTACTCTGGATGTTGACTGAAAGCTCTGAACCTTTAGAGGATGATAAACGTGGCTTTTACTTTTTTTCAGAGCTGTTAGAATTTCTCCTACTCATGCACTTTTCAAGAGAGGCAAATAGTGCAACTAGAAATAATGCAGAGTTACTGGAATGCATCCTTTTTAATAAAGGAAACAAACAGGAAAAGAGTTCAGAACTGCCACTTGGTGGTGTTTTCCTCCTCTTCTGTAAGTGGAGGAAGGAACTGGCTTGAAAAAAGGGAGGCAGGCTCATTAAGAGTTTAGGATAGGGACACAGATTTTTGGAAAGATCTTTGCTTTTATTTCTGCTCTCCCATATAACCTGAATTGGCATCTTGACTTCTGTCTGCTGTTTTCCCTTTCTATGCTTTACCCTCCCTGTTTTGTCTCACTATGTTGGATAATGTTCCTTTTGCTTTATTATTTTTTTTTTACTGCTCTGAGGCACTTGAATATTGCAGTCTTTCATCAAAAGCATAAACAAAAATGTGTTCAGTTTATTAAAAGTAAATTATTAATTGTATGGAAAATTGATGAGAAACCTGGAAATGTGAATGTCCAGTCTACTTCCCCACCCATCATGATTTTCATACTCAGCTGGGAATAATGTTTGAACCATTTGAGGACAGGGTGGAACTTCCACCTGTTGTGTGGATCAGGTTTTTCTTAGACACGTTCTCCTCTGGCTCAGAGTGTGAGAAAACTCATTCAGAGGTCCCTGCTTTTGAGCAAAGAGTTGACTCCTAAAAGTGGCTCTAGGTCACTTTTACTTTTGGCTGGCTGGTGAGGCGTATGCTGGTGTGGTGCAGGATCTGATCTCAAACCACCCTGCTCCTGCTGTGGGTCTGCTTTCCACGCAGTGCCTGGGCAGCAGTGCCTCTGCATGGCTGAGCAGCCCCTCTGTGAAAACTGGAGAAAAAAGTAAATCTGCCTTGCAGGAGTGGAGTTAATGTGTAAAATTACTGTATTAGTTCGCTGATGGATTTGCTTCTGCAAAATGAGTAACTGGAAACTAACACCAAATTTGTTTAATGGGGACATGGGAAGAAGATACATCTTGAAGTGGGATCTTAATGACGATCATAATTAATGGTTTAATCTAAAGCACTTAGAGGGTGCCTTGTGAATGTCCCAGTGTCACACGCTGGGTGGGGACACCAGCACAGAGCCCGTGCCAGAGGAGGGTGGCAGCAGGGTGGGGTCTGTCTGGGACCCACAGCTCAGAACGGCAGCCTGCTTTGGTGTCAAGTGAGGTTTGTAGGGAGAGATGATATCTCTTACTACACCCGCAGGTGAAGTTGGAAGAAGCAGCAAGCTCCAGGGTATGTGAGCTTTGCCCTCTCATGAAAGCACAGCATTGCAGAATGTTGTGAGTTGGGGGGGACCCACAGGGAGCACAGAATCCAACTCTTAGTCCTGCACAGGACATCTCCAAACATACTTTCCTCAGGTTTATACCCTGCTGCTTTCCACAAGATGCCTGGGATGTGCCTGCTGCTGTCCTTGGGGAGACGTGGCTGCCAGCCCTCTGTGCAGTGCACATGCCTGTCAAGGCATCTGCTGACCCTTCAGGCTTTGCAAATAGGGTATTTTGTGATATTTTCCTTAACCTATTCCTAAAATGATGCTTTTATTGCTAAGAATATTTAAATTGGTTGGGGATGCCTGTTTTATCCTGACATTTATTCTGCGGCATCCAGTGTGTCCTGCCAGACTGCAAACATTTACCTCATATATTGCTTTGCCTGGTGAGTATTGGTGTTCATGAGTAAACCACATCCTTGCAAGTGTTTCTGTCTCATGGAGTTTTGCTTAAGATGGGCTGTCCTGCTTGCTGCAAGTTTGTGGTGTTTTTCCTTCCATTCCTTTCCTTGTGGGCTGTACCAGTGCAGTCTAGTCCCAGCCAAGACTTCTGTGCTTGCTCACCAAACCTGTTCATTATTGAGCAAAATCCTGTAACAAAATGTTTGATATTCCTCCCTGCTGCAGGGAAGTTCCTTCAGTGAGCTGAATCCGGGAAACTGGTACCTGAAAGGTTTCCTGTGCTGTTGGTTCAAAGGGTGCTTGGACAAGGTCGTGTCTCCTGCGTGGTGGAGCCACCTTAGGAAAAAGTGCTACTTAAAATCAAAGGACTTTATCTATGTAAATCTATTTTACTATTGCACATTAAGGAAGCAGTTAACCTTAAGTCGTCCTTCTGCCTGGAGAGAACGACTGTTAAGCTTTTTTGACCTGTGGGCTTTTAGAAGTTTTAAGCACATATTAACAAAATGTGTTCTCAAGAGGAATGCCAGTAACCTGCCAGTCATTCCTGGCTGACAGGGGCCTGTCACTAAGTGACACTTCCTCTTGGGGAGGGGGGAAGCAGACATGAACAGAGCCTTTCTCCTCCCTGAAGCAATCCTGCCAGTTGGCAGTGGCTGTTCCAGCAACGGGAGGCTTTGGCAGGCAGCAGGGTGAGCTGTGGTTATTGAAAAATAGGCTGAAGTAGCAGCAGCTGGCAGCTTGAAGAATCTCTGACAGTGTGATGATAACCTGTCTAGTACTGTCATCATTTGAGCTCAGTAGGACCAGAAAAAATCCTGATGATCTAGAGAGGATATGGAAAAGCTGTGAGTTTTTTCTGCTTTATCAAGGAATGGTTGTTTTCTTACAGCATGAAAGATGGTTTCAGCATTTGCAGAAATAAAGCTGGAGCACCTTGACTGGCCTCTAAGGCCAACCCGACCTAAGTTTTACAGTTACATTTTTAGTGGGAAAATAACAACGCGTTTGAGCATCAAGTTTCTTTCAGAAATCTTACTGCTACAGCGAACACTTTATGGCTTTAAGGGGGAGGAGTGGGTGTTGCCCCTCTCCCGTTCATTGCGTGACTTTGGCAGTTTGTTTCAGCTTGGTAAATGAGTAGGTGATCTGCAGAGTAACTGGGAAAAGAACAGATGAAATGCTAAATGTCAGTGGATGATTTCCATGTACAGAAGCAGGCAGTGTTCAAGTGATAGGGAGACCTGGAGCTCTGAAGATACAGGGTCAGCAGGGACGACTTTTCCCACCTGACAGGTCAGATAATCCTGCAGCCACTGTAAGCCCACTGCAGGGTGCCTAATTGCTGTTTAAATGAGCATCTGAAGTGCACAGCAGTGAAGAAGCCAGTGTTTTAGTCTGGGCTGACGGCCTTTTCTCCTGTCTCTGGTAGTGTTTGGCTGGCATTTTAGAGAGTAGCATTATTGACTGTCCAAGTGAATTATTCCATGCAGCCAGATTGAAGCTAAATCGGCCCCAGTTGTCCCTTCTGGAAAGGATTTGTGCTGAAATGGGGACTGCTGTGGTGGTCATTGAGAGATGAGGATGCCACACAAACTCATTTCAGCATTCAGTGTGAAGAGAAGGCACAAATTTGCATTTAGATCTTGAAAAATGAATGGAGCCTGTCTTTTTCCGAGGGATGGAAAAGGTGCACCAGAGAGATTTATATATTCAAACACACAGCACTGATATGTTTCTGGGGCTAATCCCAAGACAGGATATTGTCCTAAAAAAAAAAAAAAAAGGACGTGTATGGTGGAGCTCTTGTACCTGGAGAAGTTTGACAATCCCCACTAGGTATGGGTTGGAATCAACAGCGTTGGAGCGAAAGACATGCTCTTGGGCATCATGGGCACCTCTTACATTCTGGAACAAAGCTTTGTATTTCAGCTCAGTCCAGTGCTTTGCTCAGACAACCATAATTTCTCATTAGCAGGTACCTAAAATTGCTCTGGAAGCTGTCTTGTACAACTGTAATGGAGTATGCTGAGTATTTATAAAGTGCTAAGTATTAATTAACATGAAAGATACCAGCAACTGGCTGAACCCTCTGCAAGTAATTTATTAATGTTTAATCCTTATTAATCGCATATTATAATTATTTGGGTACATGTTTTCCTAGCACATTTAGCACTCTCAGGCTCCATCGTTTTCTTTGTGATAGAGATAAGCTAAACCTCAGGAATAAAGCTGAGCTTCAGTTTTCCAGCCTCTGGCTAAGCCTGCAAGCACTCCACTTAGAAGGAGCTGCTGTACAGGGATGGCAGCATAGAAACAATCACCTGGGAACTTCTGAGTGCAGGTGTGGATTTGGAGCTGGGGAGGGAGGCCGGTGTTTTTCTAATAAAACTGAATCCTGTTTGAAGGTGCATGCCTGACTCCTTGGAGCCCTTGAAAATCCTGTCTGAGAAATCTGCCTTAGATTGTTTTTAGCCAGATTTGATGTCCCAGCAACATACTTGATTAAAATTTGCATGCTGGAATGAAAGGATTCTTAGAACCTGATGAAAACTGTGATTGTCTCTAGGGCTGCAGCCATGGTACAGTGAACACCTGAGCTACACGTTTGAGGTGCTGTGGCATACAAGCCAATTTGCCATTGAATTATGGTTTCAGATGGCACAATTTCTTTTGTAGCCCCCTCTTCTCCCCAGTCCTTAGATGGAGAGATGGAAGGCTTCACTGAGTGCCTTATCAGCAGCCTGGCATTCTCTGAGTGTGGGTGATGACCTTCCAGTGATAAGAGTTGCAAAGCAGAAAACAAAGGGGCAAAGAAGGTAATTCATACTTGCAAGGACAAAATGTACAAATCATATCAGAGATAAAGAAATGCTCGGGTTTATGATGATGCTGTTTGTTGCATGTGATGTTATCACAAGATGCTGTAGCTACTTTATCTGGCATCTAATATACAGACTAGACATGACAATTAAAAAAATACCTGCATCAAAAGAGCTAGTGGGAAATTATTTTGCTGTGGGCTTTGTTCTTTTCTTGAATGAGAATAGCAGTAAGGGCTAAACCAGAGCAGTGAACACTCTAGCCTGTCGCAGTTCCCGTTGGCAGCTGGTGGTTTCTTGTGTTGGTTTTTTTGTCCTTGGTTGTTGATGCAGGAGCAGCAAATTCCAAAGTTATTAGCAATAAAGGCCTCTGAAAGTGTGCAGCACTGCAAGTGCCAGTGTATCGTTGCAATAAGTGTTAAGAGTTACACACTGGTAGAATAATGTTTTGGTTCTAGAATAATGGCTTGTTAGCCTAAGGAATGAATAGGAGTGGAGAAAAGAAATGAGCAACGAGTTTGGTTCCTGAAGCAAGGTTTCATTAACTGGGGAAAAAACCTAACCCTGCATAGCTGTGAAGTTTGTCAGTGCAAGCAAATAATTACTTTGCTTTCTACCAAATATATTTTGATGTTCTATAATTACAGGAAACACAGAAGTGTTTCTTATAGGAATTGTTTTTTTTCCCCATTACTATATTAGTTGAAAATATTTACTAATGGCTAAATATAATGAATATTACTTTTGACTGTCTTAATTTTCTTTAAATGGAGCTTGCTGAAGGCGCTGCTAATTCATCCCAATTACTGTATCACACAGTTCCTGTAAAATTCATAATTAGACCTGATGCTTTTTTGAGTGCAGAGCAAGAAGCTTGCTTTGCTAATAAGGCGTGATTTCCCCAGTCACCTTTTTAGTGACAAATGTTTATTACCACAAATTCTGCAGAGCATGCAGCAGCAAAGTTAAAGGATTTGACTTCTGTAATGCTGGGTGCTCCCAGCAAAACGCTGATGGGAGGAGCTCCTTGGCTGATACACGGAGTGTTGGCATATCAATGAAGGATGTTAAGGGCGTCAAGCAGTGGATAGTAATCCAAATGAAATTAACCTAACAACCTAAAATACTTGGAATAATAAATATCTCTAGCCACAAGAGGCTCATTTTGCTTAATTCAGAAATATTAAGCAGTTTGTGTACCTGTACTTGGAACACATTACAAAGAATATGGAAATGAGAATACCACCCTTGCTAATCTACTGAACTACAGAGTCAGAAGTGTACATCAATACCTAATACCTGCTTTTTTTTTATTAAAAACTGCAGCTTTTTGCTGTCTTCAGCTGGAAATGGTATTGACCGCAAAATGGAGTAAGGCACCCAAATTTGTCAATAACAGCAAAAGACATGATATAATGGGATATAATGATGGTGTGTGTAACACAGCCTTTCCTTGCTGTGCAGCCATAAATCCGGTGTCTGCTGCTGCCTATGGGATGGTGTAAAAGGGAACTAAACAAAATGTGTTCAGGGTCTCTGGATGTGGGATTCTGTGAGGAGAAAAGAGAGCTTTGCTGATGGCTCGTAATTCTGCTTAGTTACCATTCCTGGGGAGGATGTTTCACCTGGGTTTCTGGATGTTTCTGGAGCTAGTAGGCTAATTTTGCAAAAAAATGTTGGTAAGTATGTGGTGATGACAAAGTTGTTTCTGTGCACAAGTTTGATACAGAAACGATGTTCTTCCAATTAAATAAATAGTCCAGCTTGGCTCAGTCTTCAGATCTACCAATTTTTTCTTTATTCTAAAGGCTAGAAAAATAACTTGACACTTGTAAAATAAGCATTAATATCTCTCTTTTCTCATCTTTAGTGCATTTGGATGTCAAACTCTTCTCTTAGCATATAAATAGTCCCTTATGGATTGCATTGTAATTTCTATGGGGGCCTTTAAAAGGTATGGATTAACTACTCCCCATTCCCAGTTAAATCTGTCATGAGAATTAAAAGAAGTCGTTAGTAACTACTCAGTGTGTAAAGCCAGGGAGAGATAAGATCTTCCTAATTAATTGATCACTGTAGTGTCAGTCTCAACACATGGGATTATCGGGGCATGATTTCTTTTTAGGGTACTCATTGGTAGAGTTGAGAATAAAAACCCTCCTGGCTGCTCAAAAGGCACATGATGTTTGGTGGACAACGTAGCCTGGGTCAGTCTCACCCCATTCTGGCCACCCAGTCACCATTGGGGGTGGCAGGTTTAGTTGTTCTGTGTCCTGAAATTCCCGATTGCACTGGATTTGTGTGAAATTGGAGTGAAGGAAAAGAACCATTAGGATATTTCATTGAGGGGGGGGGGGAAGTATTTAATATCCTTAGATCATGGCTTTTATATTACTTTTTTTTGGTCTGCCCATGTAGTTTTTCCTGTTTGGCAGTACAGAGCGCTGTGGCAGTGAGAGACAGACCCGAACTGAAACCTGGCTGCTCCCCCGGGTCCTGGGTTCCTGTCAGCCTCAGCTCTCCCTTTATGGGAGGGGGATTCAGTATTGAGCCTTTGTCCCTAAGAGCAGGGCTGGAGCTCCGAAAACAGCTGGGTTCTAGAAACTCAGGTGGAAGTTTGCATTGATACTCGAGGATGCCTAGACCCCAGGCTGCCTTGGACCAGCAGCAGTACTTTGAGTCGGAGCGGGGTCGGGCGTTCTCTCAGTGCCGGTCCCTGGTGCCAGGGTGAGCTGTGCTGTGGCTGTTTTAGGGTGCCAGTGCGAGGCAGTGTCACCCCACCCACAAATCTGAGCGTTTTACTGAGGAAGAAGAGTCCCAAACCACTGCATGAACATGGACTGTTAACAGTTTTAACTGGAAACATACCAAATAATTAGATTGCTTCCTAAATAGCAGGCACTTATTGACTGCCAGCAATGCTCTGATCCTTCATAAATCATAAACCAGTCAATTTAAAATACTTTTATTGTGTTAATCTGTCTCAAACAGGGGTTGCCCTGGCAGAAGTTTATACAATGGCTTAAAATGGGAGCTGTGAATGCAGAAGAGGAGGACTGCTAAGAAAAGTAATTAACATTATTGAAAACAGAATTTGTTCCTGTGAGGTGGGAGTGCTGATTGAACACATGAGCTCCACTTAGGTTTTGTTGTGTGATAGATTATTTTTTTTAATAACACTGCAGGCAAATTGTGATGGAAAAGAGAATCACTGGAGTAGAGATTTTTTGGAGTGTTTTATTTGTAGTAACTCAGGAAGGATGCAGAAGGACTCTATGTGAAATAGGTGTTCTGCAGTGCACTTGCAAAGTTATGGAAGACAAAAACCACCAAACTGAGGTTGAAATTAAATAATATCTGTTTGACGTTAGTCCTTTCAAAAATGTCACATTTAAAATTTAGATTAGCTTTGGCATCTGAACTTCATTTTTAAATTTGCTGCTTTTTTTTTCCCATCTAACAATAGAATTTTCTTTACACTAGATAAAGATATTTTAAAGAAAAATGTATTTCTAAGCCTTAGGTCTCTTTAGGAGCCCTGAAAAGTATGAATGTACTTGGTCCTCAACACGTATCCATGGAGGCAGTAGATTGCATTGAGATGCTTGTGCTCCCCCAGGAGCTCCTGCAGCTGTGAAACTGCAGCAGACGCCTGTGCAGGGGGTTGGATCTGCTGGGCCCTGAAGGAGGGAAGGTGCTCAATCCGCTGCTTTATTAACAACAGTTTTGGTCCACTAAAATGACTGAACATTTTTCCTGGGGCCAGGGTTCTTTGCTTGAGAAGACTCTTAATTTCAAATGTCTCTGTTTTCAGAAGGGTAAAGTAACCCCTGCTGTTAGTAAAAGGTGGGGTTTTTTGTTCTGTCCGTGAACCAAAATAATCAATTTGCTTGTACAGCTTTGCTGTGGAGTAGTGTGCCATTTTTGGAGCACTTGCATTCTTGACTGGAAATGCATTTTAATTCTATTTTATTTTAACATTCTTCCATCTTCCAAAGTTTTTCCTCACTGCTTTTTATGTATGATATTTGAGTTATATGGGCAAGAAAAGGATGCTGCTCATCGAAAAGTGTGACAGGCTGGCATTAACCTGTCCAGAATTGTGTCTGATGGAGCAGATACTGTTTAGATGAATTAAATATTTAGTCTCTAAAAGCTTTTCAACACTAAACCAAAGCCCTTCACTTTTTCTAACAAACTCTGGTGACTGTACATTGTTGGATTAATCTTCACCTACAATAAATTTATGAAAATATATGAAATGTCTGCATCTATCTTGCTGCCACCTCTTGGCTCTCTGGAGACTGACATATAAATGCCCAGAAGAGATGGTGAGATCAGGTGGAGCATTTTGCTGTGATCTGCTGGGATGGCTTCCCAGGAAAACTTGATTGTTTTACATAATCCTGTCAAAATGCCTCCTAAGGTAAAGTAGGAATGTAGTTACAGTGATTTTTCCACGTCAGTCTCTCCCTGTTTAAGCTATCCTTGCCTTTTTATAGAGCTCTTGAGCTACCCCATCTGTTTTCTGACTCTGAGATGTTGTTTACACTTACACAACTGCATTTTAATTTTTATGTCAGATCTTACTGATGAGTGCTTGTGTGTATAAAATAGCTCCAGCCCTTCAAGATGTGAAATATAAGATATCAGAGATATCTTTTTTTTTTCTTTTTGGTGGAAAACCAATTTAATACCGTATTTTTTTCTCTAAATGAAAAAACGTGTGAGATCTTTGTGTGATGTTTGGGTTGCCCAATAAATGTACTCTACCCACAGCAGTTAATATGCTTTGCTTCTCTACCTGCAGCCACGTAGGACAGAGGGGGTTGTACAAGGAGCTCCTTGAGAGCAGCATAAACTGTTTAATAAATTTCATTTGTCTGCAGAATTTGTGATTTGTGGTTGTGTTGTTAGGAAAGTTCAGCAAGTAGGATTCTGTGTTTGACTGACTTTGACAGATACGGCTGTGTGCTGTAAGGGAGGGATAAACTCTAATTGCAGGAAATATGGATGTGTAAATACTGGGGAATTCATGTTGGGAAACATTCTTGGATGACCAAGAAAACTCCCTATACTATTTAAATTTCGATTTTGAAGTTATATTTTTTTAGCTTTTGGTTGAAGCATTGTAAGCCAAACAAGGTGGCAGTTGATTTGGAGAACAACATTGTGAATTATGTTTCTGGTGACAAAATGCAATTTCCTTGCAAGAGTGAGACACTTAAAAATGAATGAAGGCTGCTAAGAGCAGTAGCTTTGCACTCCCCCTTTGTTCATAAATAACCCAGAGTAGTACTGTGATTTGGATTGGCAAGACATCAGTTCAACAGACCAACATTTTGGAATCTGAGTGTTTAGAGAGGGATGGTATAGATCATATTCAAACAGCTTTGTGGCTTTTTCTTTTAAGATTAAATTTTGGTCACTTTAAATATGCTATTTAAAATCTCTGGCTTAAATATTGGAAGTAAGTAAAAAATGTTGTTGTGTTTGCTTTTAAAATTCTTCGTGTCATATCCAACAATGATGTTCTGTAAATTCATCCCGATGTAAGCTTTATGAAGAATCCTCTGCATCACAGCAAAGCTGGCCAATAGCTAACCTGGAAGATTTCTATGCTGCTCTTTTATACCAGGGACAAGGCATCAGAAATGCAGTCTGGTCTAGCTGTTCTCAGAAAGTAATACCTTTAAGCAGGGGGGTATATTGTCATTGTTTCCAATATTATGCCCATGCAGGTAAATAAGCCAGACCCTTTATTAAAAGAAGTCAAACAATAACCCCAAAACACCACACACCCAAAGACCCCACTGAAATCATAGCGAACTTTAAAGAAAAGGTAAGAGCAGAAAAGCCCCTAATTGTGTGGATGAGATTAACTGGTAATTAAAAAGCCAACCAATTTAAGAGGTGGATTAATTAGATGAAACACCAGGAAATCTAATTTGCTCAGCCATTTATTGTATATTATTTATTTTTATTCCAGGAAGATTTTACTGTGGCTTCTATGAAGCTCATAGGAGCCCAGTCAGATTTAGCTATACTCCTGTGTAATGAACCACATCTCTTAAATTTTATGAGTGTTATAATTTATTTTATCTATAAATAAAAGCACACTTTAGATCTAAAGATTTGATTGGCAGTTTTGGTGCATTAATGCTGAAACTGCAGAAGGAGGGAGAGTTTCAGGTCTCATCCCTGCAATACAGCTGGTGACCCAAAGCAGTGCATTTTCATAGCTCCCTCCCATTTGTAAAAAATGTATTTCTCTGTTCATGGCATTGGAACTGTCCTTCTACCACTGGGTACTTAGTTCTTTACAGAATGTGGACAGGCAGCAAGTGCATCTTCCCTGTCCAGTGAAATGTGCTTCGAAAGCTGATTGTTGTCCTAAGCACTCTTCTTAACAGACACCTTAGAAATTCCAGCTATCCAAAATTAAAATTGCATGCACTGAAACAGGGTACCAGTGAAGGCTCTGCTGATAACCAGATTTGTGTGGGATTAGATGATGCTGTGCAGTAGTGAGGAGCTTTGTAACGTGGGTGCACAGGCAGAGTTTGAGTGTCCCTGTATGACTGGAGATGATTTTAATGCCCTGTGTAAAGAGTCTGACCTGGCACTAATCAGCTTTATCTTATTTTATGAAAGTACACGAAGACTGAGGACTTCCTGGCCTGTTGCACAGCTGCAGGATTTGCCCAGGCTGCTGCTTAAGAAGGGTTTGGTCACTTGTTCCTGTCTGTCCCACAGTAGGGCACAAGCCCGAGGTCACAGCCCACAGCTCCTGCCAGCCTGGGAGCCCACACTGCCATTTCATCTTTCACCTGTGCACTCAAGTGTAAAAGCAGGGACTCGAGCAGGTCTTTGTGCAATTAGGACTAGGGGATTTTTTTCTGGAGAAGAAATTTGTTGAATTTTTTGAGGAGACAGATCTCTTGAACATCTTTTTCAGACATAATCCAGTATTCCAAAAGTGGCAGAAAACTTTTCAGGAATGTTGGTTGTTAAACCTTTGAAATGGGTCTTTGCAATTAGGCTGTTCTTAAACTTCTGGTCCTCAAAAATCGTTCAGAGGTTGATCTGAAAAGGGAATTTACATTTGTATTCCTTTAAAAAGCCCTAACATTCTACTTTTTGCATGAGTCAAAAGAACTTCTAATATATATTTTAGTTCTGTTACCAACCCAGTATATACATTATTCATGCAGATCTGCATCTCCAGATAATTATAAGGAACATCCTGAGTAACATCAGAGGTTTTTATGCTGGTGTAGGGAAGTGACTCATGCAGCAAGAAAGGCTCCTCATGTTTCAGCCTGTGGAGATGATACCCTGGAAAGGGCTTGCATGACCAAAGAAGAAACTGTTGTAAGTGAACTTTGTTGAAAAAGGAAATTTCTGTTCTTCCAGAAAATCTGCTTTTGTAGGTCAACTCTGTTTTTTTTTTTAATTGAAACTACAGATAAGATCTGAATGTGCTTAGGTATAGCAGTTAGATTCAAGCTGATAAATGTAAATTAAAGGTTAAAAAAAACTGTTAAAGATATTTAAGGGAGGATGTGGAAGGGAAAATAGGAGCAAAAGGGGAGAGTCCTTGAGTGGTAGGTGGTAAAAGTAATGATTTTTGTTTCTAGGAAAGGAACAGTTGTAAGCAGAATTTTTGAAATGTGTGTAACTTTTAATAAGGATGCATAAAACCTAAAAGCTCTTGGGAAATATCAGTTCTATAAGTAGAAGAATTTAATTAAAGTCCATCTACATGTCTTTGTTGGAAAAAACCCTAGGCAAGCCTAGAGCTTTCTCCTGTGATTATAAATTTGGATATAATTGCACTAATTTAACTTCCCTAAACTGTTTAAAGATACTTGATTTAGAAATCCGCAGTGTTTTGGTTCTGGAGTGTGTGGATTAGGAATGAGCAAACTGACAAATCCCACAGGTAGATGCCAATAGGGCATCATTGGCTTGGTCTAGAGTTCTGTGGGACGTGTTCCAGGACCTGGGCATTGATGTTTATTCAGTGATCACAAGGTAACATAAAAGTTTAATATTGTTTGGGTGTGGCAGGTGAGTTGTGCTAAGTAAAGCTTGGTTTGTGTTACATGCAGTGCAGTCTGGGCTGTGAGAGATGCTGAATGAAATGTTTATCCTGGGGCAAAAAAAAAATCCATTACGGACTCTTGGAAGGGGAATATCCTGGACAATCAGCAGCAGTGTGGCACCCCAGAGCAACAGGAACATGTGGCACTCTGGGCAATAACGAGCAGGAACAAGAGGCAAATATCTCTGATGCAGGTAGTCCTGGAGACTTTTAAAATGGAAGTTGCAAAATTCTAGGGTTTGGAAAAAGATCATTAAAAAATGCTTCAGAGGTTTCAGAATGTGTCTTCAAGTGAAAAACATATGAATTCAATCTACTTAGTGTATGAAAAAAAGATTGAAAAGTTTCTTGATTAAAAGGCATTCATGGGCATAAAATACTGGGTGTTTAAAAGCTCTGGAAATCAGTGCAGAGATACAGTGTTTGTAACTGAGTGTAGAAAGGGAGCTGAAACCAGAGTCAAATAAATCCACATTAGATGGAAAGGAAACACATTTGTGTCCATGAAAGAGGCATCATAGGAGAAAAAAATCAGGGCACTACTGTATTTTTTTTCACTTCTTTGCTAAAACAGGACCAAATTACTTTTCTGGGAGACATTCTAATAAAACATGGGTTCTGCTAATGGTAACAAAAAACCAGCTGGCAGCTCTTTTTTTAATGGAACGTGAGCTAACCCACACCAGATTCAGGTATGCAAGTGATGGCCGTGTGCTTTCCAGGTCAGCAGTTCTTGCTGAGTGAATAAAACTGTCTTTACCATCCTTACAATATTCTGGTCTTTATCTGAAGTGGTAAATAGCAATCAGGTGTTGATCTAATAAAAATATTTACCCAAGTGAATAGCCAAGTCTGTTGATGCAGAGTGTCCACTGTACCTGCTAGTCTGCTCTGTTATACTTGTCCAGTTTGGACCCAACTTTTCCTCTTTCAGCAGCTCAGATCCTCTGCAGCATTCAGAGATTAATTTTCATGTCCTCTCAGCCTCTGACCAGGTGTTACCTTGCTCCTCTTGATGGAAATCCTGCCTGGGTTGACCTTAATGCATCTCCCACCCTCTGTGGAGTTACCTGCTGTTTCTACATTTGAAGCTCTCTAACTTTGCTGGTCAATATTTCTATTCCTGTCTGCAGACTTTTAATTGCACCTTTGATCCCTCAGCCTTCCCTGCTGGGTGCCTGGGCTCTGTAGCTCAGATCTTCACTGTTTTGCCCTTTTGCTCTTCCAGCTCATCAATTTGCTCCAGTTCAGTGGCCTCTGTGGATGGCTGTGCTGAGCATCTACAGCAGAGTCCTTTGTTGTGATATCCAGGCATCTCCCTCCTGCCAGCAATGAAGTGTTTGGGTTAGAAGGTATTTTATAATAATGTTGGTTTTTTTCTCCTCCTAATAACCCTCTGATCTACCTGCTAGCATTTGTCCTGCTGCTCCCAGTCTGTAAATGTGTGAGTCACTTCTTTTGCACATCATCAGTACAACAAAGCCTCTTGGCCACACCAACCCTTTCAGGAGCTGCTGGTACCTACACAAACACATCCCAGCTGCACCTCTGTGCCACAAAGGCCACTGAGATTCCTTTTGTCCTTTACCAGCAGAGTGCATGTTTTAATCCATCCTCTCCTGTAAACATTTTAGGCACTAAACTTACTGTTATGTCTAGAACTCCTGATTCTTCGGATTCATTTGGCTGCAGACTTGTCCTTCTTGGTTGTGGGTGTGAATGTGCTGTGTGGATCCTCAAGTGCATGAACTGAGTCAGTCTCCCAAGCCTCTGTTTGGAAACTGATGTGTTTTACACTGTAGTAATGGATTTGGGGGAAAACCCACACAGAAAGAAGATGCCCTATGACAGCAGGTAGACTGGATGATTTTTTTTTTTTTTTGATCCTGTCTGTGATGCTTTGGCAGCACTTTCAACGCTGGCAGTGAGCCTGAATCTTCAGGAAACATGCTTGAGCACCAGGGATTTTTTTATGTAGTTGAAATTCAGATGACTTTCTGATAGCTCGCAATTATTTCAAATAAATTTTTTTCTAGTTTCAGAGAGGACTATAACTGACTTGGGACTCCAGCCAAACTCTGGCAGAGCCTTGCTGGGAGGGAAAGCTCACTTCAATTTACATTTTGCAAAGCTCTGTGTTTTCTTACCTGGATTTAAAGAGAGATCTTTAGTCTTGCTCCCATATCTAAGAATGCATCTCTGTCTTTACTGGTTCACTAACAAATACTGACAACGCTGGAAAATATGTTAAACTGAAAGAAGAGCTACCAGTAAGTTTGTACTTAAGCTTAGCTTATTATGGTGATTCTCTGTTTACTAATTGCCAGTGTTTCTACATAACACTTGTGATGGGTATTTCTGTGGCCAGATTAAGAGACAGGATATGCTCAGGACAAAGGAATAATTTGCTTCGAGTAGAGAGAAAGCTCAACAGTCCTATCAAGTCCAACACTAAGAATTCAGAGCATTTTTGTTCCTCTATCCTGCTTTTGCTTAAGAGCTGATTTTGGCTTCATGTGCTTGTAATTGAAATTTGATGTTGTTCATATTATAATATCGTTGGTATGCAAAATGGCACACACTCTCTGTTTGATTTGTAAATGGCTGCTTTAAAATGGATGATCTTGAATATTAATGAAGCAGGCTTTCAAACAAATTGCCATTTTCTTCTCCTTCTCCTGTCCCTTTTTTGATGTAGGTGCAAAGGGTTTGACAGTATGGAAATTATGAAAATAAGCAAATTCATTTCATCAAGTGCACCATTAATTATTCATTAACTATTTAAAAAGCAGCATCTCAGCTCTCTGTGTGTATATATGTAGTGTCATTCACTATCTACTCTATATAATGCTCTCTGTCTTGGTTTCAGTAGGTGTTCATTATTAATTTTTATCATAACTTAGTCAAAAAAACTATGGTTCCCGTCATCAGATGCTTTTGAACTGATAAGACCATATCTGCTCCTGTTCTAACTACATGGGCATTTCGGGTGATGTGTTATGTGCAGTGCCAGCCTTTTATCAAGGCAGGCTGCAGCGCAGCTTTACAGCTAAATTAAAGTTGCCTTCATACTTAAACTGAACATTCAGTTCCTCTTGTGTATCCTTTTCTGTAGAGCAGATTTGTTTTATTCCACATTGGTTTATATTCTCAGAAATCTGTATTCCAATCTTGAAGAAGAGATTAGAAATTGTATTGCAATGAACTTCTTCAAAAAGGCCAAGTTCTGTCATGTAATGAAGTAAAAGAAAAATATGAAGTAGAACTTGTTTAAAAGCAAATTATGAAATAGTTATGAAGTTTGTCCTGTCATTACTAATAATAAGGTATAAAAAATGAAAAAATCAGCACAGCAAATGCCTTTCAAGTCCTGGATGGATTTCAGTAGACTGTCCTAGGCAGAACCAGTGTTGCTTTGACTGTAAATCCAGGTGTGAGATCCAATGCTGGGATGTCATCCAGAGAACACTTGTGAGCTGGTTGGCTTTACTTGGGGCACTAAAAGCATTATGTACTTACAAGTGTGTATGAGACTTATGGAAGTGGGTTTTCTGGCTCTTGCTGGACTTTCAACAGTATTATTTTGACCTCATCTCGCAGAATACAAAGTTTCTTACCTGTGAGTTCTGAATGTCATGCAATTAGATGCGATTGAAAATTAATAATGTCTGAATAAGTGATGTTGAAAAATTAGCAAACATCCAATCAGTTAGACAATGGAATCATACACTGTGCTAAGCAGGAGAGGGGAGGCCATTATCAGCAAAAGTTGTGCAGCTTTCAAAGAGAACATATGCCCAAAGACAAAGATGATAATAAAATCAGAAGCATCCCAATCTATGTAATTTATTCACTTTACTAAGCTCTTGATCCAATTTGCCATATGCCATGGGATATCAATTCTGAGTATATGTTCTGTTTTCTCTTATGCACTTATCGAGACACAAAAATATGAAAAACTTCATCAGGGGAATGTTAAGGATCTGGTGAGAGCAAGGGCATTCCAGAGGTTCCTCCTTTGATTATAACATGGGCCGTTGAATCAGGTCTGGCAGCTTGGCTTGGTAGTGTGTTGTATGGACTGAGAGTGGTTCATAATTTGCCAACAAACTGCACTCTCCAGACCCTGATAGCAGCAGAGGGAAAAGCAGGCTGGGATTTGAAATGACAATTTGCTTTTCCTGGTGAAAGCTCTGTGGGGAAGTCAGAGACAGGGTGGAATATTGGCTTCCACTGTTTTTCCCTGGCTTGACTTCTTGCTGTGCTTGCCTGTGTGTGAAGGCGTGCAGTGGTTCTGGCTCTGTGTGGGGAGGGGGCAGAGCTGATGCACCCTCTCAGCTCTAGAGAAAAGTTTGTGGCCATACATTAACTTCCTTGACATAGGAAGTCTGGAATCATGTAAGCAGCAGCAGATTTAGATAGCATCCTGTTCTGTCAGCTGAGTTAGCCTGCACTTGCTGGACCTCTGCAGATCTGTGCTCCATCCAGATGAGCCCTGCTTCACTGCCAGGGACATTTCTTATCTGCAAATAAATATTTCTAGATTGTAATTCTCCAAATGCTAACTGGAGACAGCAGAGTTTTTTTGTGTGTCATGTCCTGAAGGGACTTGCCTGTCATGGGTTTTTTGGAATATGGGAAAATCATGTAGGAATGGCAGGGAGCTAGAAGCTAACAGTGAAACATGTTTATTTTCAAAGAATAACAGAACACTTACTTGAAGTCAGACGATCTAAAGATGTGTTCAGAATGCATAATTCAGCAAACACTAAGGAATAAGACTTGAAATATGAAGAAAAGCCTGCAGTTAAGTTAAATATCCATTTAAGCTTTCTGCTTGGCTGCAAAACATCATCCTGATAGACAGACAATTTGTTCTGGGCAAGTCAAACATTTCAGCTATGAATTTATACATGGCAATTAAAGAAACTAATCTATATTTGATGTGAAGAAGTGGTAAATTGGAAAGCTTCAGAATTAATATGGGAGTTTAGACTGTGTGGACTTCCCTGCAGCCACAGTATGGGGAAGGAAGTAGTGATTTTCTAGATGATCCTGTAGTTCTCTTCTCCATAGCATGTCTCCAGCAGACAGTGTTACTGACTTCTGATTGATACTGGAGGTGCTGGGTGCCAACGCAATTTTAATAGCCAGACACAAAAGAAGCATGCACAAGGTTACAGGTAATGTGAGGAACAGACTTGTAAATTGCTTTGCTGAAATGGAATCATGAAGTCTCTTCTTGCCGGAAAGATTTGCTTTGTTGCTGGATCCTGAGAGGGGGCTCTGTGCCTGACCATAGGATCGCTCCTGGCTCTCCGATGTGCAGCTCAATTGGTGGCTGGGCTCTGGCTGGCGCTGCTGGAATCGCCAGCAGCATCTTCCCCGTGCCCCAGGGCCAGCACTGCGGGGCAGCCCGGGATTTGCTGTCCTAAGGCCGATAGGCTGTGGCTGGCCCTGGGCTGGGCTGCTTCTGCCCAAAGGGAAGAGCAAAGGGAAAGAGATTGTGCTGAGGGAGGCATCTCAGAGCTACCTTTGAACCTTGAGCTGCTTCTAAAGGAAGCAGGAGCAAGGAACAATTGGAGGAATGAGAAATGACAGTATCTGTTTCTGTAAGACTCATTTCAAAAACTTGGGACTTATCAAATGTTCAGCCTGAATGCATGTGTTACTACTGTCTCATTTGCATGCTAAGTGTTACAGAATGCTCCTAACTTTCTCTTGAAAAAAATGTCTGATATTAATTTTTATGAGATTACTGTTTATGTGAGGATACTGATACAGATCTGAGAGCCTATTGGTGCTTTAATTTCTTTTTTTTCTGCCTCATTTGTCTCCTCTCTCACTTAAGAAACTGCTCTTGGTTCCTCAACTTCTAGTGAATAAAAATTTTGCGCCTATGGGGAATTCAGGGCATGGCCTCCCTGTCTAAGCTGTAAAATACAGGGTACTGCATTATTCCTAGTACATAAATAACCGGGCTTCCTCCCTCTTCCCCCCTGCCCCTACTTTTGGCTCCATGGCCTTTACTTTAACCAGCCTAAGGATCTGTTCCATTCGTTATCCCTGCAATGCCAGAAACACAGAGAGCCTTGAAAAGGCTGTGATATTTCTATAGCTAATATTGCCTTATTGTTCTCTTGTGTTCCTGGAAGCAAACTTTCTACCCATGACTCCCTCTCCCCAAATATATCCTGATCCTAAAAATGGATTTTAGCCATTTGATGTGGGGAGAACTGCATTTGTGCTGATAACTTGTCGATATGGCAAGTTTTAGTTTAATACAAGCTGGAATTGCTGTACTCTATGAAGGTCTTGAAAAGCAGAATTTATAATGGAAGTGGCAACTGACCAATAGGTAGTGAGGTTATTGAGGTACTGCTGTAATAAATTGTTGTGACTTTATGAAATGGTGACATAAAGAAAGCCCATTTGGTTTTAGAGCATAATTATCCCATTATTGTACTCTCTAAATTTTGTTTTACTGCTTTCTCCTAAAATAAATTTTATTACAACCATAAGCATATTAAGCCATAAAGCAGTCTGTCCCACAGGCAAGTGTTTGCACTTGTGGTGTGTGCTTTGTGTGTGTAAGGCAAGCCATATATTGTGTGACATCTGCAGGGACCGTAGACGCCTCCAGTGACTGAAAACCTTAAAGGACCACCATAATCACAGTTCAAAAGTTTGTACAGGTTTCTCCATTAAACCATTGCTGAACAAGCATGTTCAGCACACAGAGCACAGCTGTAAGACCTATTTCCTTAAAGCTTAGGAAAGGAAACAAACAAACCTTTTTGTTGGTTTTTTTTTTTTGTTTTTAGTTTACTGACTTAATACTGGCTCTGTGAAGTTGCATCCACTGTTCATTGAAGTAGCATGTTTGATATTTTAGTTTGGAATAGCAGTGAGCTGACGACCTGAACTCCTTTGGAATTACTCATGGAAATCAGGTTGCTGGTGCTCATCCTTCCTTCACCGCCACACAGGCTGGGGTCCATGAGCTGCTGTTTCCACTGTCTCCTGTTCCCATGGAGCTGTTCCAAGGCTCCAGGCCTTGGGTTTAGGGGGGGCCAAACTGCTAAATCAAAGCAGATGCCCGACAGGCAGGCTGTCAGTGGCTGAACCTGGCGATGTAAAGATGTATATCTATATTCTGTTTTGTTGTATTTTCAAAATGACATGTTGGTCGAGGAAATATTTTCCATTCCTGTGCACCTTGTAGCAGAAATACTACCCATTTTTGAGAAAATTTATAGGTAGTATAATTTGTTTAGTCAATATGAACCTTCATCTGGTTTCCTGATTTTTAGTTGTGTTTTTCTTTAACAGATAGGGTTTAGCAGCTGAAGGTGCCAGCAAGCGTTGAGTCCCTGTTGTGACTGGAGATGTGCCATTAGCAAACATGGCTTGTCACTTCTTTCTGTTTATTAATTTCTGACTCACTGAAATAATCTCTCTGTGGGTAAGAATTATTTTAAAACAACGAAGATGGGCAATAATTTGCTCAGAAGACATAGCCTAGTTATGTTCATCCAAGCAGGGGATGCCAGATAAAGAACAATCAGGCTCTGCTGTAACAAGATGCTGAAGTTCATGATTAGCTTGGCCATGCAAGAGCTCTCAGGTGAACTCACAGCCCAGTTCTGCCCTGGACAGCCTCTGTCTCAAGGAGTGTGTTTGCCAGCAGGCTCTGAGTCCTGTGCTCTTCATTTGCCTTTGTGCATAGGATGATTTTAGGAAATTTTAGGAAAGAATTATTGCTTTCCCCACAAAGCTCTGCCTCGGGAAAATGTTAAATGTTATTTTGCAGCAGGCACCTTCTCATTGTCAGTCTGCCTCATTTTCTTTACAAAGGGGTGAGGGTGACATCAATCTCTGGCTCCTCCAGACCTCCAGCCCCCCAGTGCTCCTCCCTTAGATCTCATTTTCTGTGCCATACTGGCCACATCTCTACATGTGGATGCTCCATCATGAGCACCCCTCCCACATGCTGCATGCTCTAAATTGTGGCTGTAGACTTATTCTGTCTCTGCAATGACTCCTCTGTATCAGGGTGAGTGAAATACCTGTACCTATAATGCTACCAGAGTGTGACCATTCGTACTGATTAGACAAAATGATGAAGCAGGTAGGAAAAAGGAAAGGGGTATCAGCAATGCCAGCTGTCTCCTGGGTGTGATGGAACACACTTCAGAGCAGTCTCTTCCCCTCTCCCTGATCTCCTAAGGTATCAATTAAGAGGCAAATCACAGGCAACTCCTGCACTGCACCATCTACAGAAATAATTTATGCTTGTGAAAAATATTTATTCACAGTTCTGGCGATTATGAATTCATGTTGTGATGGTTTCTATGCATCTGAAAAGGAGTAGAAGTGCACCCGTATTAAGTGTATATTGAAAGCCACTATTAATAACAAACAGTAAAATCTTTGTAACCCACCAAAAAAAAAGAAAAAAAAAAGGAAGAGGATTGAGGTGTTACGGAACATCTGTCACCTAAAGAAGATAAACCCCCTTTCTTCTGTATTTTGTATAAACAGATCCTACCTAAAGCTTGTTTGCTTAAGTTAATTCCTTGGAGGAGGTAGAGAGCTCTCAGGCTGTGTGTGGACCACCTCACAAGGCCAATACATTATTCATGGGAAGGTATTGACTTGTGTACTGCACTGCATGTGTTCTGCCTTAAATCTGGAAAGCCATCATTTATCAGTTTGACGTTTTCTAAATCTTACCAAGCACTCTAATCACTGGCTGCCTGCTCTTGTTGGGGCTTAGCTGGGCATTTGACCTTGGCAGCATTACAGACTTTCTTTAGCAGGAAGATTGTGTTTGAAAGGGGTCATCTGTAGCAGGTGTCCTTTAATGATTCATGTAATGGAAAAAAAATAATGGAAGGTTCTAGGGAATACATTCAACATTTTTCAATTAGAGAACTGGCAACATTTTAATGAATTATCAGAAAGTTAGTCGATTAGGTGTTATCCCTTTCCAAGATGTTAGGTTTCTCCTCCCTCCACTCCCCGCTTTCACAGGTTAATCCAGGGAAATCACAGGTTAATCCAGGGAAACTGGTCTTTCCTGGGAGTTAAATTGAATGCACCACTGACAAGATTTTCACAGATTTGGTAAGGGTGAAAACAGTGAATTCCCAGCTTGGATCTGCCTTGTGCAGTTCCTGCAGGTGATGCAGCCTGGGGATGGCTTTGGGAAACTGGAACATGGGGTAGAGAGGCCAGAGACAGAGGGAACATCATCATGCTGAAAACCCACCCTCTGCAAGGTATGCTGGCTTCCTCCTGCAGTAATCCTGAGTACTGGGAATGAATGTGAGCTGGAATGCTTCTAGGAAAGATCCTTCACAGCCTGTATTGTGCTCTGTCTGGAAAGAAGAATTTTGTGTAGAGACCTCAGAATTTATTTGGATCCAGATGGAGCTTGGGGAAGGAAGGTATAGTTACCTTCCATCCAGATTCTTATGTCCCCATCTTAAACAGTGTCACTCACCATTTGTTAGGGCATGTTGTCATCTCTTACTACTGCAGGAATTAATATAAGAAATGAAATTACTTTGATTTTTTAGATTTTTTTTTTTTAATACATGCATTTGCACCTATGGAAAAGGTTTCCTTCTAGACTGTCCTTTTCTCTCTTATGTCTCATGTTTTGTCTTGAAATAGAAACATTTTTCTGATACACACTTGGAAGTGAAACACTGCTTGCTTTTTTTTTTCCTCCATGTTGTTGCTTAAGGGGAAAAGTATGTCAGGATGATCTATTGTGGGCAGTTAAGTAAATCCAGCACCAATTTGTATTCTGCACTTTTATCAGTAGAACATTTCTCATGGCCTTATCAGGGCAATTTAAAAATATGCAAACTATTGTCAGGTTCCATGGAGAAGAACAAAAGGATTACTGAATTATTCAAAGTGAAGCTCTAGTGGTGGGTCTGTCTCCAGCTCTGTCATTTTTCATCATGCTGTGTATAAATGACTGACTATCCGCCTCAGTCCCAGTCTTAGATGTTGACCTTCCTGTACTGACACAGAGATTCCTTACTCATCTGACAGTAACCTTTTCAATATGATCACTTCTGTGCCATACAGTATTAATGGAGCCACAATGAATAATAAATGCTTTTCAAGACAGCCTGCTTATTTCAATGTGATCATTGGATTTCCCAGGAGTGGCTCCCATTTATTGTCAGGTGTGATGTAGCTGCTCGTGCTGGCAAGTACAGCCTGCTGTTGTAAGAAGAAAAGGTAAATGGCTTTGCTTGAACATGAAAGGGTACTGTGTGACAGATAATAAAGACTTTATGGATTGATGCTTGCCATGCAGATGTACATTTGTATGGTGGAGTACGTGAAATAGAGCAGAGATTTTGGACCAAATACCAGTGGAATCTCCAGCTGAACAGTATTAACCTTTGTGCAACGTAGCTTGGACCTGAACCTCTTGAATGTGTTGAAGATGAATAAACACAGAGTTGGGGTTTTTTCACTTTTTAGCACTGCAATGATCATTTCTGTAGGTAGGGCTAATCTGGGATTTGAAATGGTCAGGAACCAAAAGCATTCATAACACTTTTCCAGCTATAAAAAAGGACTTTTTCAAAGTCTTTGTATAGACCCCCAAAAAGCTTCCACCTCTTTTTTGACATATTTGAAGGAAGGGAGAAAGGAGAAATGTTTTGAGGTTAAAATAAAAATTTCAAACTGGCATGTAGACTTCAGATAATAGAGAGGACTGGAGCTGCATTAATGGTGCCACGGCTGTGAGGGAGGGTTACTGTTCCATTGCAGGACTGGGCTGCCGTGCAGGAGAACATCTCAGCAGGCATTTCCCCCAGGGCTGTGTGCAGACTTTGTGTTCCTGGGCAGCTCTCTGATCCCACCACTCCTGCCTGCTGGGGGTCCAGCAGGGCTGCAGGTGAGAAGTTGACCATAACTAAGCAACCACAATTTAGCTGAAACGATGGGAGAGGGACTGTCAAATGTTATCCAACACTTCAGACCCCAAACTGATGGGCTCCACACCGAAAATAAGTGATGTCTGGAAGTATGGCTGCCTTTTCTGTCCACAGACAGGAATCCCTTGTGATGTTTCCATCTATAGAGATAGGGCAGAAGGGTGGAAATATGTGCTTCTCTTGCCTTGTTTTAATTTTGTTTTGACTTAGATTTAATTATTTATATATTGCTGTTAAACTATGATAAGGGAAAGTTTTCTGTCTAGTTTAAGTAGCTGAGTGAGCTATGGCCATTTATGACTTTTCTAAGCTGATTATAAAAATCTGATAAACCTATTAAGTAGAAATTTAAAATGAAGTCCCTCTGCTGACAGTTAAAGCAGTATATTGTTAACAAAACCTCCCACAGGATCCCTGTAGGCATTTCTCACAGGGTAATAAGCAACCCCGATTCTCCTCCTGCGCAGCAGAACAAAAGCCCTGCTTTTATAGCTTCGTGCAGGGTTTTATGTTTGGTAATAACATGAATTTGTTTCCATTGACAAATTATGTTAGAAGAAAAATCCTGTTTTCCGGTATATCTTGCCTGAATACCTTGGCTAGCTGACCGCCCTGCAGGCTGCCTTGTAGGGCGAGAGAGTCTGCAAATAGACTAATCACAGTACTTTAGTGGATCTAAAATTTGTTCTGTTCTCTTTTTTTCCCCTCTCAAAAGTTTCTTGCAAAGGCAGTGTATTTCTTGTGGCTCTGTGTGGGGTTTGTTCAGCCTTTTCATGCTTCAGCCAGGGAATTGCTTATTTTTTATAGAAAGGAGAAAGAGCCATGGTGCTGAAGCAGAGGGAAATGACACAGGCTGGTGACTGAGTTCCTCTCTTTATCTCTACCTTTCCTGAAGCCTAATTAAATTGAACACCACATGTCGCAGCTAAGGACAGTGTTACCTGTCTGACCAGCCTTAAACTCTGGTGTGTGTGTCTGTACTTCCTTCTGAGGCCAGCATGCCCTGTTCCTGCCTAGATACTGGTGTTAAATGCGAAGAATTTCGTTGTGCAGGGTCAGTGTTCCTTGGCAGTTGTTGCACAGGGACCTCAGTGCATCCCTTACCCAAAGCTCTTCCAGAACATGTGCCCATTGCTGGGAAGAGGTAAGGAGCAGGCAGAGCTTCTCTCTGGAGCCCATCTCCTCAGGGGCCTCAGCCTAAACTTTCTGAAATGCCTCCCTCCTCATGGAAGCCTCACTGAGAGTCTTTAGGGGGAATGGAAACAATGGCAGAGGGGATGGTGTGGGAGAAGCTCAGACCCGAGACAGCCATGTGTGAGGGAGGGTACCCAGCCTTACCCTTCCCCAGCTCCCAGACCTGGGCAGCCTCTGCTTGAGGAGAAGCAGTGACCTGGCTCAGAGTCCTGGGAGCCTTTGCCTGCTGTCTCCCCCGAGGCTGGCAGCTAAACAATATGTTTCAAGAATGTGCTGTACACTCCTTGAATTTCTGTGAGCCTTAACAATATGAGTGCACTGAACTGTGTCTTGCACTTTTTAACAGCATCTGTCCTCTGTCCCTTTATATCCTGAGTGCTGCTGGTTCTGCATGATAACTTAATTGCTTAATGTCACCTTCGATGTCCAGCTCTCGAGCTTGAAGACATGAACGAGTGTTTTAACTGAATATGAATATGTTTTAGGATGGGTGTGTTTGAGTATGTTTTAACTGAATATGTTACATTTGTGAGTGTAGCTGGATTGTGAAAGCCCAGGTTTTCCCATGGAGGGAAAGGCTGCTGGATCCTGCTCCCTTAACTGTTGTCCATTGGAGGTGGTTGATCCAATGAGAGGTTTTTTGCTTTTGCATGGTTGGCAGGACAGGATCAGACCACATTTGATAATAGGTTGTCGTTGTGTTGTTGTTTGTACCCATAACAAGTGATGACATCATGTATTCTCACAGCACTGCAGATGTGATTCTGCCAAGGCACAACAAATCCTACAGCCATGGAAACATCCTGACCACAGCCAAGGCATCCCCTGGGGCTGCTCTTTAGGAAAGATCAAACCTTGAGTGACTTCAATCATCCTTAATCTGTGACCCGTGTATGTGTTAGTGGAACAGCTCCAGGCTGAGCACAGACTAATTCTGAGGGATCCAAGGATTCACAGGGATAAGAGCAGACAGACTTGGCATGTGATTTCCATTTCGGTGGCATCAGGGCTGAAGCGATTGACATAAGCTTATTGCTCTCCAGAAAGGTGTCCTTAATTAAATATACACCAAAAATTTTACAGAAGAAAAAAAATTAAAATATGAGCATAGGATAGCTTGAATTTTGTTTTCTTTGTCATCTCTCTTCTTCCTCTTTCCATGTGTTTTCTTACGACAATTCTTTTCTTTCTGGAATTTGTCCCAAATTCACTGTAGCCTATTAAGTTTGTAAACATTTACTCAAAGAGGTGGTGCAGCTTTACTAGGAGGAAGGGAAATGCCAGGGTTGTTTGCAAGGTTGTTTTTGAACCAACCAGCCTTGTGTTTCTGTAATAAAAAAACCCCAACCAAACAAAAAAAAAATCCAAAATGGAGTGGCTTTAATTATGTTGCACATAGTAATTTGGCAGTGAAATAATTTTGAGGAAAAATCTATTCCCAGAGTGCCAGTGAGCCAAAAAAACAGGTGATGAAGAAAGAAGATTAAAAGTGAACATTTTTGGGAATATTCTTCAGTTCCTGCATGACAAAAGCCCAAGTGATGAAATATAGATATACAAGCAGGTGAAGGCAGTTCATAGGCAGTTCATAGCATCTTTAGGTATACAGCAGGCAGCCTTTCTGTCATAAATTCTACAGCACCTTTTGCCACTCTGGATATTTAACTTGCAGATGAATTACTTTTGCTTGCATCAAATGCATCATATGTGGATAATATTTATGCAAATCACAAGCTGGTTTATTTTATGGTTAAATATTTGAAATAATGTCTTTGTACAGGTTTGATTTTCTGCCTTTGACTTGACACCATTCTTCTGGGGGAGACGGTATTGGATGCATTTTGATAAACAATGCTGAAATGACAGATTTAGGCTTTAAATGAAATTGTGTTCCATAAACTGTGAAACAAAGAGTCATAACTTACCCTTAGCTACATACATTTCAGGGAAAATTATCTTTCATGCTTTGATCTACACTGTATCATTTTACTGAGTGGCCTCATGTGCTGTATCAATCAAACCCACTGAAGATGGGTGAGAATCTCATTTAAAATCAGAGAATACAAATCATAGATTCATCTGCCTGGTGGAAAGGAAAATGTTCCATGAATCCCAGTTTCTCCAATTACAACTGAATTATTTTTGTAAAACTCCAGAGAAGAAGCTCCTGCAGTCTTGGTTCTCATGTATTTATCTGTTTGCACTGACTGCTTATGAGAGCCCTGGGCTCTGTTCCTGAGCACCTCCCGGCCCTGCTGGTCCTTCTCATGAACGCCTGGGCCTGCCAAAAGCAGGATGGCAATGCTTTGGTTCCCACTGGGGTGGGTATTTTGAGCAGCCTTTGTCCCAGGGTGGTGTCACACCAGGCACCTGCACCACATCCCTGAGGTGGCGGGGAGAGCCCACAGCTGGAATCTGTGTCAGATCCATCGATTGCCACTCACCCTGCCCAGGGCTGGATCCCCTGGTAACACTGGGGAGGGGAGGAGGCAGATGAAGGAGGGATGTGGCTGCTTACCAAACCTACTTGTCTGCTGGTGAATGAAATGAACCTGCAGGAGATGAAATGGGACAGTCTGGTCCAGGCTGCTTTGATTCTGCCTACACAGGAGGTTGCAGGCAGTCTGCAATGCCTTACAGCACACACCCACTTTTCATTCCCGAACTTCCCCTTAGGAACTGCACCTTTTTATTTCTCTCAGATTTGTAGTAGCTTTTCCTGCCCATGTCCCTGTCTTGATGTCTTACTGGGCTCGTGTTCTGACTCCTGCAGAGCTTGGGAGCTGGTAAGGCAAAGACAAGCCAGCAAAATGATCTTTTGGGTTCCCTTCCCTGAAAGCTGTGCTCCCTGTTCTCTGCTCACTGCCTGCCATTAACTTGAAGTAATAGTATTTCTTATTAATATCTCTGCAGGTGAATCAGGCCCTAAAACTGCTGCGAGGCAGCTGTTTTGGAGTGTGATTTGCATTGTTTAGGATACTCTTGCTGCTTCGTTTCACTCTGTTCTTTTGACCTGTCTGGCAGGGGGAATCTCTGTGGTTTCAGGAAGACTGTTTGAGTGACAGGTGCCCTGCAGGATAAACTGGACACTGGAAGAGTGTGGTCCCCCTCTGATCTTGCCCCCAGTCTATGAAGAAGCTGATTTAAGGAAAACATAGAAGGCTGCCCTTTGACTTTATTTATTTATTTGTTTGTTTATTTATTTAATGTTTTTTTAGGAGAAGGCTTGGAGAGGTTTTCACATTCTCCTTTCATTTCCTCTCCTTGATTTTGGACTTTCAGGAAGAAGGTTGTTCTACCCCTTCTGTTCTATCATGTTTCAAAATGAACATTTAATTTTCTTTTCTTCTTTAGGGTGCAAGAGCAGTAAGGGCTGCTGATTAGCAATGGCTCTGATAATGGCACTAAGCATTTTTGTTAGCAATCTGAAACCTCCACGAATGTGTCCTTTTCCCCTTGTGCCAGTGTGGGAACACCAGCAGGGACACTGCCAGCCTCTAGCATTATCTTTTTATCCTGGAAGCTCCTGAGGCAGGTGCAAGCTCCTTGCTGAGGACTGTGCAGTGCCCAGAACAAGGAGACCCTGTGCTCTGAGACCTCTTGGTATTTTGTAATATTTGTAATAAATCACACAATTTTCAGTCTTTATGGAGATGATCAATTAGTCATGTCCTTAGTTACCACAGCCAAGGTGGGGCACATCCCACTGGGAACCTGCTGTGGGTACATGTGGATGCAGAAGTCCTTTCCTCTCTGGTTCTGGCTGTGCAGGTATCACAAAATGTGCACACAGCCTACAGCAGCTGCCTGCATTTTGGCGTGAGAACATGGATTTTCAGAACCGAGACAGAAATCCCATTTTAAATATACTGGGAGGGGAACATCTGTGGAAAAACACAAGAACAACTTAAACATCTGCCCTTCTAGAGGGAAATTGCCTGTTTTCTCATTTTATTTCAGATAAATCTGTGAGTGCTGCACTGTTTACATATGTAAATGCAGATTTGAAATGGAAGAAGCGACTGATTAATTTAGCTCAAGCTCTTAACCTGTGCATTGTTTTTAATGTTAATTGAACATTTTGTTCACAGGGTTACTGACTTTTGCCACAGCTTAGACTGTACTTTTAGGTAGTTTTGTAACTAATCTAAACCTGTATCCTGTTCTGCTTCTGATGTTAAACAAGTTATCCTTAATTCAGGCGAAGGGCACATTCTCTGTTTATTGTGATACTGTGAGACAAGGGAGAAGAAAGGCAAGAAATTTTGGCATCTGATTGCTGGGCTTTTTCAGCTGTTACTAATTTAAATACTGTGACTGTTGAAATAATTCTTTGTAATCCTTGAAGATACCTTCTAGCTCTCACTTGTGCTCAGCTGGGAAAATCTGGACAGCTCTCCCATGACCTGGTGAATTCCAGCATTGGCTGAATACACCAAGTCATAGTAATTCTGCAACAATATAAAAGCCATTATCCTCAAATTTTAAGGGGATCTATCAACACTAAAGCTTTGAATATTAGACCTTTTCCATTAGTTATAAGTGAACCTGTAACTGGTGCTTGATAATTTTGTCTGTTCAGCTGGGTAATGACTGTTTTGCACAAACAAAAGTAGGGCTCAAATTTTCATTTAACCTTTCTTTTTTCATCTGTTAGCAGTCTATGACTAAAATCCTTTCCTGCATATCCCAAGGTGATTTGAAAGTGGGTCACCACAGAGTAAATGTGTGGTTAACTGATGGAAGTACTGTGTTGCCGTAGTTCTCTCCTGTGCTTTTAGCAGCAATGCATTTACAAGGTTTGGTTGTTTGTTCAGTCTGGGAGGAGACAGAGATTGCTGTGAACAGATGACAGGGTGTCACACTTGGTTTTGTATGTGAAGTACAACGTATTGTTAAAATTATGTCTTTAACCTTTGTCTGTCTCTGCCTATAACCATAAATTTCAATTATCTTACAAACACTGCTCTTTGTTCAGCTTATTCTGCCAGCTGTAGAGATGTGCAAAAAATATTCCTCTTTCAGGAAAGACAGCCAGAATTGTCTTTTTCTTGCAAACAAAACAATTCTTTCCATTTCCCAGTATCATGCTTTCTAATTAGAGAAGAGACATTGCTGAAGGTCAAAGCCTGTGACACTCAATTTCTCTCAGGCTGGGTGTTACCCAAAGGATTCACCAGCTTCAGCTGTCACAAAAATGCTTTGGCAGTGGAGGCAGAGCTCTCACTTTGTGTGCATGAGAGGGAAAAAAGGTACATCACATTTCCCTGAGACACTGTGTGATAACTGCCTGTGCTTTGAAATCCTCACTTTTAAGTGATGAATTTTTAGACTTTTAAGGTTGTGGGGTTAGTTGTTGTTGTTGTTGTTTTAAAACTGAGTGATTAACGTACTGTTTTGTCTGTTCTGTAGCCAGACTAGCCATTAGTGGTGATGAAATACACACATGCAATTTGTGTGCTACTGTACTTGGAGTGCTTTCCGGGAAGTGAAGCCTCTCCCACCAAACTTGGGTTTGAGGGAAAAGATGTGTTTGCACCATAATAGGATGCAGAAGCAGAGAGCAGGAGTATAAGGTGTGTGCAGACCTTGGAAATGGGAACCTGTGATACGTTGGAACTTCTCTGAAAGTGGGAGCAGCTTTGTCTTCACTCTGTGTCCATCTAACAGAAGTGGGAGCTGCAGCCAGGGTCTGCACAGAAGGGATGGGAGCTGGAGCTGTGCTGGTTCATACAAGCCAAACCAAAGGCAGCTCTGTCTCTAGCTGACATTGAGGTGTATTGGTCCATTTTTGTCTCATTAGGGTAAACCTGTTATGTTCTCAAACAACTCCATAGTATCCCAAGGATAATTTCAATATTATAGTTAGAAATGTTTATTGTAATTGCAAATGTAATTTTATATATTTATTAGGTCTTCCTTCTGTCTGGCTAAATCTGTGCCATCCATCCACCCAGAAAAAAAATACAAAAAGTGTGCCTTTTATTTGAAATTTTTTCAGGAATTGATATTGCTGTGGTTTAACCCCAGATGACAAATACCAGGCAGCCACTCACTCCTCTTGCCCTTCCTGTCACCCCACCGGGGAGGAGAATTGGGTGTGGAAGAAGTAAAACTCATGGCTGTAGATAAGAACAGTTTAATAATTGAAACAAAGTAAAATATAAGAACAGTGTAATAATCCTGGAAGGAGAGCTCCAGCGGTGGTCTGTGTACCTGGGCTCGCCTTTGCAGGTTGGTAGCGTCACAAGAGGGGGATCTGCGGTGTCAGACCAGGTTCTGTCCCCAGGAAACTCTTTTTATTGCCCATGTGAGAAGCAATCCCGTTCTGTTTGCTTGTGAGGAAGTAAGGAAAGAGCACAAATCTGTTTCTGCAGAAAGCAGAGTGCCCTTTATCCTGTGGGTCGGTCCACAGCCCCTCAGCTGAGAGCTGACCAGGTAATCACCGCCAGGGCGTGACCCCTGGGGGGGATGCTCAGCTTCATCCGTGTGCCAAGCAGAGCCCAGCAGCTCCTCTGTCCTGTGTGCATGCCCTGAGTTCCAACTGCATCGTTCACAGCAGCTCTTATGGTAAAATGCAGAGGTAACGTTCAGCATATTAAAGAACATCCATTGTTAACACAGCAACAACTTTGCTTAAGTAAATACTTGCCACAGGACTATATATCCTTTTGAAAGTGGAGCTTGAATTAGGTGGAAAGCTTGCTTTCTGTTAATTAATTGCCTGTGCTGAAGTCAGTAAATCACTTCCGTGTTATAAATTTTTTTTTCCCCTCCTCAACTTTGTAATTGAAAATTTTCCCAGACTTCCTTGCTCGGTAGGATTCTCTCTTGGAGAGAAGTTTTTATTGCAAGCTTCTCTTGCAAATACGTTTTTCCAATAAACTCTAAATCATTTGGCATATTTCTATCCTACTGTCAAAATGCAAAAGCTTAATATAGATCTATCAATCTTACTTGTCTAGTCATATCTATCTATCTATCTATGCCAACTCAGTTCTAGCAGCATAGCTTTCCTCTTGGAAATTGGTCCTGTATTTCTGCATCTACTGTTGCGTTTCTTTTGAAAATGTGGCAACTATTTAACCCGCTTACTACACCTAAAAAAGCACCTAAAGCTTGTCAGGGTAAGGTGTGGACTTTGTAAATATGAACTGTATATACACAGAGAATAAAGCAAACATTTGAAAATGCTATTTTCTGGAGAAAAGGAAAAACTTTGCATCTTCCTTATGTAAACATGGAACAAGTTCATAAGGAGTCTGTCACTCTGGTAAAACTCGTAATTGAAGTTTTTTAAGCGCTGTCAGAGTACCTCTACCTCTGCTATTTTGGCTTTATTGAAGAGATGTAAATATCACCTTGATATCTACTCTTCCATTATATTTATGAAACTGTGGGCTAATACACAAAATTCTATTTGTAGCTTTATTGGTTGTTTTTCAAAATGTCTGTTAATGCTGCCAGTAGGTGGTCATAAAAGGTGTCCTTTCCCTTATGCCTCTGAGAATTCCTGCAGCTTTAGTTTTAATAAAATGTATAAACCAGAACAATATCAACAATATTGGTAGATTTAGTATCCCAGCACACATTTGAAGTAAACATGCTAGGTATGAAAGGCATAAACTTCATGTACATGTATTTTAAATGTCCTTGGAAGATAACCTTTGAGAAAAAAGTTTTGTGCAGTGATTGAGAAGCAGCCTGACTTTATCACAATGACTCTTGATAAAATTACTTTTTGCACAACACAGTGAACAAAAACCTAATTTAATTTGTTTTATGATGCATAGAGATGAGCTGGAAGCATTTGTTTATTTCCTTTCCTGGTTCTTGACCATAGAGGTATTTGGAGCAGTTAATCTTCCTTAGTTTTGCTGGACTTGCCCCTTGAATATTGGAAAGCATTTTAATGTCATTTTTCTCTGGTTTTTAATTCAGAGACGTGTGTGTATCTTCATTTTATGCAGAAGCCTTTTTTCTCATTTGGTTTTCATTTTTTGGTGGAAGTTGGTGCTGCTGAAAAAAAAAAGTTAAATAGAATTATAATGTAGTGTCAGAAGCTTCCTCCTTATTTCACTGTTTGCACAGAAATAGAGAACATTTATGTGTGGTTATTGGTGTCCTAAATTGTCCATTTGCACTTTCTTAGTAAGATGTGATGTTTAGCATTTTTCAGGTTAAAAATACTCTCTTTTAAGTGTTGGTGGTTTCCCATATGTGATCATCATAAGGAAATAAAATGCCTTAAATCAGTTTCCCAATTCCCAAGTGACAATTTTTTGTTTTCTTCTTTGTCATATGGTCAGATGTAATAGGACAGATTTGTCCAAACCCAGAGCATTTCTGGGTGCAGATGCCTTCATGCTTCGGCCATTACCTACATCATCATTAGTCGAACTTTAAAAATGTTGTTCCACAGCTACTCATTAATCTGGCTCCAAGCTGGAGATGTTATAATTAAGGTGGTGGCAGGATTTCCATTCCTGTTTTCTTCAGCAGAAGGAGCAGTTAGTGCTTGCCAGCAGAGGAGATAAATTCTGATCCAGGCTGCCTGGTGCAGCCATCAGTTCCCAGCCCTGTCTCTCTGCCCTCCAGCCACGCTCCCGAGCCCGTCCCTGACAGGCAGCACACAGGGAAGGCTGATTAGTTATCCCGTGTGTCCTGGGGAGCGTGGGGCATTTGGGGATGCAGCACACGGGGGCTGATCCATCACTGACACCCTGCCCACACCCTCCTGGTGTCTGTGGCCTTCATCCCTGTCCTGGTAAGGACTGGTTCAGGTGTAGGGGGCTGAATCCTGTGTGCAAGCACGTTTAGTGCTGTGCTGAGGTTCCCAGCCTGCAGGATGGAGTTTTGAGCTCCTTCCACCACGTGTGTGGAGCAGCCGGGTCCTGCTTCACAGCCCAGCCGGCCACCAGCGGTTGCAAGAAGTAAAATCCTGTGTAAATTAGGGGTCTGAGAAGTTTTTAAGGAATATTGGTCAATAAAATGTTGCAGAATTTTATAGCTGGAGCTCAGCAGTGGGGTACACAGAAAAATGGAAGAACAGATAAGGGGGTGTATGATGCTTGGACTTCAGCTGGTAAGAAAAAACCTGAGATGCTGGAGTTAAAGTCCAGAAGTGGTTAAAGGTATGATCCTAAGCAGGAAAATCAAGAAATACTTGTGGCAACTCATATAAAGGATGGAGCACTGATCACAGAGGATTTCAACTACTTCAAGTTTGACTGGAATAATAATTGCTTAATGCTTGCGGAAAGATACATGTGTTAGTGTAAGGGTTTTTTCACTTGCTTATACAAATTATAAGAGAAAACAATCTGAGAGGATATTTTGGATGTAATCCCAGGAATTGAAGCAGGACCTGTATGATAAATAAGATAGATGCTGGTGTGCTTTTATAAGGTTGAGTGATCATACTGCTATTGGATTTGAAATATTCATGAGGCTACAATATGTACAAAGAGTAATGGCACACAAATATGAAACTTTGAAAAGTCAGTGTTCGAAGAAGTATGTAACGAATTGGTGAAAATTGATGGGGATGCAACTATTGTCCCCAAAAACATGTTGTGATAGAATGGAGGAAATGTTTTAGGAACAGATAAGAAAGATGCAATCTATATTCTTTCCAATAAAGTGTAAATGTCAAACATGTCATCAGTCATCTCAAGGCAACATTTCAGCAGTGAAATAGGAGACTGCAGATAGATTAGAAAGAAGAATCAGCCTTGGTAAATTATATAAAAAAAGAAAATAATGTAGGAGCAAAAATAATACATGAAGGATACAATGTGAGACTTGCAATACCACAGAAAATAGCAAGGCAATTATGTTTGGAAGCTGAAACCTTTTTCTGCTTAAAAATAATAATGGGAATTAGAGAGATTAGACCTAAGTGAAGTTCACTTCAAAAAAGCCCATCTGTTCCTGCCACTTCATGGTTTCCTAATCTTCTTTTTTATCCCCACAGACATCAGTTCTTGCTCTTCAGAGCAATAGTTTGCACGGCTTTGTTCACTTACATTTCTGACTACAATGATTCCTAATGAAGATCCTGTTTGACTTTTCCATTTACTATTCCTGTGCAAATTACCAGCCAATTCCTGGTATTCTCCTATTCCTTTTAAGAACACACTGCCTTTGAATTTATTGGTATTATTCAGAATTTATCAGTGTTTTAAAGCTAGATTGGGCTGAACTCTACATGCTTGAGGGTTAAATGGAAACAACCATTTTCTCCCCATGCTAACCAGGATTTTTCAGGCATTGGGTTTGAAAGTGTAGCCTTACAAAGTGGGTCTGACTTGCTCCACTACCTCAGTGACCCTTATGCCCGTCCCTTGCAGGAGTAAGGGTCAGACCTGGTGGTTCCTCTAAGCTGGTGTCCTTGCTCTGGTAATCCTGATAACCTCATGGGTCATCCGGGTTTGGGGTTAGCCCCAAAACAGCTCCTGGCTGCCAGCCCAGCTGTGCCAAGTAGGTGTGTGCTTTACAGAACAGCTGCTGCAAGCACTGTACCTGGCAGAGCTTCCATTTGTGTCTTCTCCTGGGTCTTCAATATTTGGACCATATTTTAGTCAACAGGTGCCTTTTTTCATTGAAGAAAAACCTTTGTGCCCTCACTGTTTACAGAGTTGGATTCTGCTGCTCAGCTGACTTTAAAACATTCATTGTTCTGTGGCTGCTTTAGGGTGCTCACTTACGTGCCTGACAGCAGCATAAATGCCGTGCTTGTGAGCCCCTCTATCTTCAGGTGCTGGAAGGAGCCCAGAACCCGTCAGAGCTGCTCCTTGCGAGTCAGCTCCAGGATAGCCATGATCATAAAAACGTCTGGTGCTGGGCCCAGATTTTCAGCTGTGCAATAAGCCTTCCAGTGCAGGCAGTGGAATTGCAACGATTTGTAGCACACAACGAGATCTGTCTCACCGTGTCACTTGTTTTGGAGATGAGTGTCCTGGTTGTGCTGTGCTGTGAAATTCCTGCAGTGTTAGTTTGATTCGTGGTATGATCTATGTCCTTTGCTAAGAGCACTATGATGTGGGGATCTGGTGGTTCTTGTAATTCAGGAGACAAGACTGGAAAGAGAATGCTCTTTTTGTTTTTTCCCCCTGAAAAGCTGTTTTCTATGTTCATTTTACATCTCTTAAGCATTTAACTGTGGGCTGAATGATGTGAATCAAGGCAAACACATTCAACTCCTCCCTGGTGGGACTGCTTAGAATTTCTCACAGATATCCTCAAATGTTTTCTCAACAAAGTCAGTCACCAATTTGTTCGGTTCAAGACTCTTCTGAAGTGTCCTCCTTTTGTGACGAGGATCTCTCAAATCAGATCCAGTTTTCACAGGAGAGCTGTTTCAGTGCTGTTTCAGTGGAAATGATACTTGTAGCCTTGTACTTGTTCTATGGGGTTTTGGTGCACACACTATGGTTTTAGCCTGAGTACTTCAAAGATACACACCAGTGTTTTTATGCTTTAAATGTCTGTCTTGTATAGATTTTGATCTTTGCGTTCTGGAAAAATTTACTTGTTTTGTAGCATTGAAAATATTTTGAATTCATCACCAATAAATAAAAGTTGAAATCATTTATGAAGAGGAATAGTGACCAAAATTTATGGATAAACATCCCAAAGCTGCTTTCAAAAGACTATTATTGCCTATCTATACACTAGGCTGTTCTCTTCTGCTAATGTGTACACAAACATGGTCATCAAAAGAATCTTCTTTAACTGAAGTTTTTACTTGAAATTAAATCTCTCCATAATAAACAATGAAGATTGTTTTTCAACCCATTTATACCTCTGGTAATGAAATCTAAGGATTTGCTGCCTGTAGGAGTGTTGGGAGGATAGGAAGATTTGATTGTCTTTCTTGAGACCATATTTTGTTAATTTTTCTGCCTAGACTGTGGAGGCACAAAAAGCAATAACTCACTTATATGAAGACAAAATTCTCAGGGTTGTTGTCATGGAAACGAAGTGGCAGCAGCTCCTTTTCCTTGAATAAATTCAACAGGCAGGCTAACAAAGACTGAGCCCAGAACTCGTGTTCGGGCTGCCGCTGACCAGGCAGCCGGGCGAGCCCGAACCTGCTGCGCCTCCCCTGCTCAGCCCTTCCCAGGAGAGAGAAACAAGTGGCCTTGGGCTGATGTACAGTGGGACAAGGACAATATGAACTTGTTTGGACAGGGACATCACAGGACAGGTTGCTATTCTTCTGTATTTTATGTTGGTTGGACTCCAAGTTCATTAACCCTGTTAGTCTTTGGCTCCTGAATCAGAGCGGCTTCAAGAGCTGTTCTGTTCACTGGCACAAATCTTGTTTGTGCTCACAAAGCTGGGTAATTATATTTGAGGAAGCAAAGGAGCTCAAGAGTATTGGTTTCTCTACCCTAAAAAGTGCCTCAGCAAATGATCTTGTTTTTTCTGTAGAGAAAAGCCAGCAGCTTTCTAACCTTTGTGCACACTTTTGCACTTGAAATATGGTATCTTGCTGCTAAAAATTCACCATAATACAGCTTTGTTTTAGCATTTAAGTGCTTGTTTTATGGCTTTGGCTCTGTAAGAGAGGAAGAGTTTGCTACCACATTTCAATCCTGATAGCTGCAGGACAGCAGGGAGTAGAAGGAAGAGAACTTGGAGGGAGATGGTAGGATAAGAAATGATTTTATTTTAGTGAAATCTTGGTAATTACTATTCACCTGTTGGGCCCGACCCAAAGTATATTTGAAGTCAATGGAAAAAGCTCTTGCTGGAGTGTTAATGGCCTTTAGGATGATGATTTAATACATTACCGTGAAAAAACTGGGTTCTTCAGGAGTGTAGCCAGTCTGCTCTACTATAAGGTATGTGAGTATCCTGAAATAAACTATGGAGTATGTGACACTCATTCAGACAGAGACTGCTTAATGCACAGACGCAGAAAGTTTGAGGAGAACTGAGGTGGCTGAGGTGGAAGTACTGTGTGGCATTGTGCACCCTGAAAGGATATTTTGTTCTTTCCAAGTAAAATGGTATCTGCTCCTGTGTTGCCTTAATGTCCCTCATTACTGCCTTCACATTAAATGTGAGAAGGGCAGCAATTACCCTTGTAGACTCTCATGAAGGTGGCTTCTGCAAGTATTCTCACAATTCAGAAGCTTGGCAGCAAGTGCCTTTTGCCAGAGCTGCGGTGTGCCGCCAGCACATGTCAATGCTGTGGAACAGCAGGGAGCCTGATCAAAGTTCACTGTCAGAGCAGAGTTAATTTTATTTGGTTACTCTCAGTCACGAGATGTGTTAGCAGAGATTCATGTCCATTTTCTGTTGGGTGCAATGGAAAGCATGGGATGGTCAATGAGCAAAAATTCTGTGTTTCTGTTGGTGTATGAGAAGATACTCACTGGCTTGTATTGTATCTGAGCACACCAGTGCAGGTCATACAGCTGCAGAGCTGGCATCACAATCATCCTAATTACTTGTATTTAAATTTAGGAATAGCTAGAAGAGCGAATCTGTAATTCAAGTAAGGAAATATAATGTCACAAAAATTTGGATTTGAATCTGAGTTGAATTTACTTCAGTTAAACCCAGATGAGGAAATATCTGAAGAATCCAAGTTTTAAGTGTGCTTGCTATTTTCTGTTTAGTGTTTATGTGGCAGGTGGAGTCCATTCCTGCTTATCATATGCCTTTTCATTTTTTATTGATGTAGGTTTTAAAATTAAAAAAGCACCTTTTTTTTTTGTTGTTACTGCTTCTTGCTGTTAACCTTGTGTTTATTGATCTATTCTTATCCTGGAGTTTCCCATTGCTTTTTCAGGGAGGATGTCTATAATGCAGGTATGTCTGTGTGCTTCAGGGATTTAAAAAAAAAAAAAAAAGCTGTTTTGCATACTGGGTAAAATTTGAGTTTCTTGATCTCTCTTCATACCTTCCACACCTCTGTGTTGCAAAGGTAAATCCAAATATTAGAGCTGAACAAAACAATCTCCTTTGCTACAGAAATTTGAACAGCTGCACATGAAAGGATAAAAATGTTTTGCCAAGTTAATCTCATATGACTTACTGCCTATGCCTAATCTGCTTGGAAGTGGCTATGAATATTCTAATATCCTTTGGAAATTACTGACTGGGCTGAAGGCAGCTGGGAAAAGCTGTGAGCTTTGGGATGGCTGCCTGTGGACCACGCACCTGCCTGCAGCAGTTGTAGGCAGAACCTTGGAACAATGAAAATTCATTGTTATTTGTTGCAGCAATAAAAACGACGCTGTCTGCGTTCCCAGGGACTTCTGGAAGGCTGAGCAAATATGGACATGGCATTTGCAGCCTGTTAGGTAAATTTATGGTTGGCATTTAGGGGGTTAGTGCTAGCACGAAAGGTGAGGCAGAAATCCCCAGGATTCCTCCGCCAGCCCTGCCAGCTCAGGTCGGTCCCGTGGGTTTCCCTGCTTCAGAGGGCTGGGCTGGGCTGGGCTGGGCTGGGCACTGCCCCCGCGGGCGTCCGTGCACCTGCGCTGCCCTCACTGCTCTGCTGAAGCTGCTGAAACTGACAGGGGATCCGTGCAAATACGGAGCAGGGACACGCACAAATGTATTATTGTGGTCTACTTAAAAAAACCCGAACCAAACAAAAACTTGAGCAACTTTTCACGCCAAATTATCTTTCTGTACGGTTGTTGAGGCAATCTGTAGTTGTGCACATCTGCTACGTTCAGCACACTGGCTGAATTAAATGCTGGAGGAACTTTGGAAGAAGCTGTTGTGAAGTTGGAATATGACCTACTCACATTATTGAAGTTGTAACATATTTTTATGTAATAACATATTGATAACAGCTTTTCACTGCAAGTTAGTCTGAAAGGCCTTCGTTCCTCGGGGGCACGTTGTGGAGCCAGAGTGATACACTTTTAAAAATAAGGTCATTGCAGTGTGTCATGACTCGCGCACTCTAGAGCATAATAATATTTGGAAATTCCATTTTGGTTTTTTTTTTAGCCTATACTCGGGATCCTAAAGGGCAAAGGTTTCTGGAAGAGGCCAAATTATACCCAGCAAAGATGCCTTTCAGACCTTGTTCTGTTTTCCAAAAGTAATTGCTGCTGCCACAGGGAAACACTGGGATGTGTTTATATCACTAGGGATTGTGTGCTTATTCTGTTTTTCACAAAGTTCCGTGTGTGCATAATTGATGTTTTAGCACTTTGCACTGCCTGCATGTATTTATCTCTTTGTTAATAAGACAAATACTCTTAGACTCATAAAAAACAGCTGACATGAGCTAAATTGGGATGTCCTGACTAAAGACCTTAAGCAAATAAACAGACTTTAGTATGGGCAAGTAGTGCTAACTGTAATTACCTGGGGCTGTGTGCCATGGAACTGGAACAGAAGTCAAACAAGCTAATTTCATTATTTTAATGGAAGTTTGCATCCCATTCATTAGACTGACATATGACTCGTCATTAGTAACAGTTCGTTTCAAAAGCTATGGTGGATAAAGGTTGATTAAAAATTAATGAGGCCCAGACCCATTGCATTACCATAGTGTCAAGTTGTTTAATTCTGTGGAGCTAAAATAAGAGCAGGCTTTAAACACTCTCTTGAGTTTTCTGTTTCATATGATTTATATATTTATGCTTTCAGCCATGGAGGAGCAAGAACTTGTGAATACTTTTCCTTGCTGTAGATATCATCAATAAATTATACAGTTAAATAAGTTGTTAGCAAAACCAATTGCTGTGTCATACTGATGCATTTTTAGAAAATACATTTTGTTGATAATCCAGTAAATGCAGGACTTCATTAACTGGAGCTCTAGTTGCCCTCAATTCCCTGGGAAGTCAGTGGCATTTGATTGGCACCTAATATGCCAATTGACCGTGACTGGAGTTGCCTGTCCTCTTGCCAGCATCAGTGCTCACATTTAGTTTTAGGAGCAGGGCTCTGCTACGAGCAGGCCAATCTCTCTAAGCATCAGCATGTGGGTAATTTCCCTGGAAGCAGTAACTGGAATACTGAATGTAAATGCAGTCAGTGGAGGTCAGGCTGATTCCTGTCACTGTGTGGTGAGGCCATTTACTGAAGCTAGAAACTTAAGTTCTGGATTCCTCAGGTATTTGTTTAAATACTTGCAAAGGCTGAACTAACTTTAGATTGATGGTTTTCCCCGGGGCCAAGAGGTGCCTGTTTATAGCAGCAGAGGAGAGGCTGGAAGGAATAGCTCAGAAACAGAAACCCAAACCTAGTCCATAAAATCAGTATGGAAATTTATTTCAAAACAAAAAGAGGAGGGAAAGGCACAGTTACACTTCAGTTGCATAAAACATCCCAAAACAGCAGCCCTTCTGTGTTCCAATTCTCATTCCTCTGTTGTCTCAGTCGAGGAGGGTTGCAGGGCCCGGGCTGACAGCAGGGTTAGGAGTCTCTCATATACTGGAAGCTGAACTGGAGCATTCTAACAGGGGCTGTTCCAGGAGCAGTGCTCCTTATAGGAAAGTGAAATGAGAGCAGTAGTTCCTCTGGCATGAGCAGTGACAAACCTCTCAACTCCCAGAACCTGACAGTGGTTTAGAAAAGGTCCAAGATGTTTTGTACCAATTTTGTTGTACCCCGTGGAGTTTTCGGTCTTCCATGGCTGTTGCCCTTAGGTGAGGCTTTTTTTGCTACCTTAGTAAGCGTAGGACCAGCTGTGACTGAGCAGCAGCCTGCGATCTTCCCATGACCCTGATTCCAAGTGTTTCAGCATTAAGAAGAATCACCATATAATTAAATTATACAGAGCCATGGTCAAAGGGAATTTCAGAGGGATGTATCTGGGGGAAGAGGTGGGGGAAGAATTGCTTTTTAAATTCCTAGTTGCTGAATTATTTGAGGTGACTCAGGGGTGTAAGAGGTAGTGTGAATACCATTCCTGCCCTGCTCCTCTAGGGGAATGGCACTGCTGCGCCAGCCCCTGGCTGGGGATATCGACCCCACCTCTGCAGCAGCTTCATTCTGGCGCTTTGCTGCCCAGTGGAAGGACTGTTACATTTGCAGCTTTTCCCTTCCTCGTTGCTGGAACAGCAAGGCTGTACCTTGCACTGTCCCGGCTCTGGAGAGGGGAATGGTGCAGGAAGGTACAGAAAGACTGGATTAGTCTGCATCGTGTAGCAGAATGTGGGGGACAAAACTAATCTAAGTGATGTCAGTGGAGAATTTTGATACTCTCCTAGTACTGCCTTCTTTCATCCTTGCAAGCTTTGGCAAAATGCAATTGCTTTTCACCCAGGGGAATGACACCAGAGACAATTTAGTCTGCTGGTCACTTCTGAAGCCAGCACAGGATGGGGTTAAGCTCTATAAAGCTTTAAATATGATGTACCTAGGTGCTCATGTTCCAAGCTGGTGTGTCACCATGCTTCAGGGGGTTCAGCAGGACCTCAGGGTCATGCTTTGCTTCAGCCCAGCAGCCTTGTTGTGGTCTTGTGGGGTTGGGGTTCAGCACACACCTAATCTGGTTTTCAGACCCCAAAGCCCAAAGGTACTAAGCATTTTATTAACAAATATTAACTCATTCAAACAGCAACCTGCATTTCTCAGTGATTTTGCAGCCCTCCCCGAAATATCTTTGTTGCTTACCGTTGTATCTTCAATTTGCTTAACTTCAGTTTATATGTTCTGTGAAAGAGCTGAACTTAAACCAGGAGATTGTCAGGGAGATCTGTAGTGACCATATGGTATTGTAAATTTACAAAAATGTGAGAGAGGGTTGAGCCAGTTCCAGTTGCCAAACTTGCTTCTAATAAACACTGAACTATCTGGCATCTGCTATCCCTCAGGTAATACCATCAAGAGTGGAAGTAAATGTTTCCTTTTAATTGCATTGTTTATGTCTAGAGGGTCTGGGAGATCATGTGATGTTTATCTAGCTTTTCCATGCATACTGAATCAGCCATTTCAGGGAGAACTTTGTTATTCTTGCCAGTTTTCTCTTCAATTAGACTGAAGTTTCACTTGTCATTTTTTTGAGTTGTATTCTGTATGACTTCAGCAGTGAAAGTCCCAGCAGTTACTTTCGGTATGTTTTTTGATAGGATTGTTTCTTCTATTTTAACTCTTATTTAGTATTTTGGCAAGAAAAAGCTAGGTCAGTGCTTTCAAGGAAATCTGTGGATGAAAAGTGCAGAATGATACCAATTTAAGGCTCCTTGGGTCAGAGAGGGGTTTGGGAACTGAGTTCTATTATTTGAACCAAAAGGAATTTAGTAGAAGTACAGCTGAGGGAATTTCTGTGAAAAAGCTCTACTGAATGTAACTGTCTGCCCTGCAAAAAGTAGGAATGTATTAAATGGAGAAAATTCTTTGTGCAATGACTAGAATTTTGTATAGTTACACGGAAACCTCTCATGCTTTCTGTAGGAGATAATTAAAATAAATTGTGTGTGTACCTTCTCGGAATGGTCTTTCTGTGAGGAGAGGATAATCCTGTCAACAGGACATCTCCCAGCAATGATCCCTGTGCTGGTTTTGGCTGGGACAGGGTTGATTTTCTTCACAGTAGCTGATAAGGGGCTGTGTTTTGGATTTGTGCTGGAAACAGTGTTGATAGTACTGAGGTGTTTTTGTTACTGCTGGGCAACACTTACAAATTTACGATAATTTATATTTATGGCTGAGGCCAGAACGGGACAGGGTAAGTAGCAAAGTGCCATTTTAAATTAAAAAGGCTACCTGGGATGGTATCCAGAGTCCCCATAGGCTCCTTGGGCACATGGGAATTGTTGTCTCAAGGGCCAATTTCTGTTTGAGCCTGATCTTTGTTGGTGCTGACAGCACCTGGCAGATATGTTCATCTTTTTATTTGCAAGTAATTAAGCTTCTGCCTCTTTATCACCATCTTTTTTTGTGCCAGAGGAACACAGGGTCTTCAGAAAAGCAATGTCAGACAATATTTGAACTAGAGAAGAGAGATAATAAAGATCACATGTTGGTGGGGGGGTCATCTGTTTGTGACGATTGAATTGTAAATAATTCATTGTGCGGGTACCAGTGATACAGAAAAAAGATTCATAATTTCCTTGAGCCTGTAAATATCCAAATGTTACGTTCAAAAATTAAATAAAAGCAGTTTTATCAAACATGTCCTGTAGCATATCTTGTTTAATCTGAATATGTAGAGCTGCCAGTTTTTCCAGGCTTGGAAATGAAAAGGCTTTTATAAATGTTACATATATGGGTGCTGTGGATCATGGAGCTGATAAGTTGTTTATTATGATCTCGCCTTGTCTTATTTGTGTTGTGGCGAAGGAACGGTGCAGCAGAGCTGTAGATCCTTAGGTGAGGAGCTCCTGTAATGCTGGCAGGTTGGGGTGGGTGGGCAGTCTGTGAGGTCCCTCCTGGATAGCTCGGGGGCTGGAGCTGTCCGACAGCGGTGATGTGGCAGCCCGTGTCAGGTTGTTCTGGTTCATGTCTGTGCCGGGGCCGTGGCTGCAGAGGTCCCTATTTTGGCACGTCAGAGAGGAGCTGTGGCCTTCAGTCAGCCCCTGAGGGAGCTGCGCTGCTGGGCAAGCCCGTGGAGCCCCTGGCCTGGCCTGGCCGAGGGGTGGGAGGGTGGCCACCATCCTGAGCACCAAGTGTAGGGATGAAAAATTTCCAGGGTATCAGTGATTTTGCAAAAATATTGTAAAGGCAATGATTTTAACTGAAAAAAATCAATGCTACTTTCATAAATGAAACAATTATTTTCCTTCTTGACTGGGATGACTTTCTGCCCCAAGGGACTGGGGGTGTTGGCAGCCAGCACATGCCTGTCTTTGGGGTGCAAATTAAATGATTTCTGTTTCTTGATTAAAGGAGGAATGAGGCCAAATTTTTAAAGACAATGAAAGAACTGCTTTGTTGTGACAGAGGCACCGGGGCAACTGGACTTGGTTGAAAATGAAACTAAGATAAACATATTTTTAAAGAATTAGCGTCGAGCAGGGGTTTTTGTTTGGTGTGGTTTTTTTTTTTCCCTACAGAAGGTTTGTGTAGTGGTTTGGGTTTTTTTCTGGTTTGGTTTAGGTGGTTGGGTGTGGTTTTTGTTTTTGTTTTCTTGCAACTGAATGCAGTAAACAAGAACTCAGATAAAAGAGTGGAAGACTGGAAAATGTAACTCTAGTTCTGCTGTACTGTCCCTTTGATTTTTGAAAGTTAAACCTGGGAAATTTTTTTTTGAGAGCTGGCATATTTGGAATTGTAGATACCCTTCCTTTAATCTTTAAAGTAAGAGATTTTTTAAAAGAAAAGAGAGTGGTCAAAGAAAGGTTAAAGTTTAAATAAAATTCAAGCTTTTGCTTAGGACTGATTTGAAAAAAAAAAGAAGAATGTGACATTCCTACTGAATTCATTAGGCCTGGATTTCATCCAGGTTTTCTCCCAGTTTGATTTAACTGCAGGTGACTGGAACAGATGGGAGAGCCTTGATGTAGGTGTGTAGCCAGTGGTAGTTGTTCAGTGACTCCTCCCTTTGCAATTAGGCTTGAGATGGACCTGGGCAGTGCACTTGGTGCCTTTCGTGGTGGCTGAACACTGCAGTGTTGCTCAGGTCGGGTCTCTCCTCTGAAATCAAACACAGAGGGAGTCTGTTGTACTCTCCCCTGCTTTTACAGACAGACAGTACTCAGGAGAGGAGCTAACAAGAATTTGAAATAACCTGATTTTTCTAATTAGTGTAAAATTGAGTAATTTAAGAATAAAAGCAAAACAACAACAAATGCAATAACTTCTGGTTGCTTTGTTGTAGTAAAATGGAGTGTTTGAGAACCTTAAGCTTATTCTAACAGTCCCTCCCCAACTGGTGGGAGGGGTGTTTATTCATCTGGAACAGACAATGTATATCTTTTAAGTACCTATCTCAGATTTTATAAATAATAGTTAGACCCACTAATGTACGGGAGATGTAGTGTTTGTTTGTTTAATTAGGGAGCTGAGCTGAGCTAAATCCTGTGGCAGATGTTGCCATGTATAATGTAATAAATAAAAGTCTTTATGGGACCCAGCAGGCAGCAGAGCTCTCAGTTAGCAGATGGCAAAATATTAAACTGGCAGTGCAGTAACTCAGCTGATGGTGTCAGCTGGACCGGACCCAGGCTGAGCACAAGCATGAATCAACCTCACACAGGAGGCGTCGCCCGGCCCCGTGTTTCTGCCGTGGATGTTAATGCTGTCTTTAATACAGTACAGGGTAGAGGATTTGTCATCCAGCAAGGTGACGTTGCAGTAAAAGTCAGTCTAGGCTTAACATGATCTCTGCTGTGCAAGACAATGAAAGATCCCTTACAAGAGAAGAACAGAACAGATGTGCTGCTCAGTCCAAACTAAGTGGTGATACAGGGACTGGAGATGTCAAACCTGTTAGAACTAACCCCTGTGGAGCCTGGCAGGTGAGAAAATGCCTTTTTCTTCAGAGGAGAAGTTGTTGCATTGGGCACTTGGAGTACTAATGCAGAACAGGGGTCCCTGAGCAGCTAGAGCCAAACTGTACATTGCCTCCAGAGATCCCAAGTCCTGCAGGGTAAAAGGACTTCTGCAATTCACTGCCATGCAGACAGGTCACCCTGATTTCCTCCTGGCTTTCCTTTCGGTGTCAATGCGCACACATCTCCTCAGGCATTATTCCGCTGTCCCCTGCTGGGACATCTCCCGAGGCTCCGTGTGCTGCAGAGCAGCTTCTCCAGACCCAGGCTGGGAACACCCTCACCTGCAATCCCCCAGGCCCCTCGGTGATGTGCCTCCCAATGCTATGGCATTTGCCCTGGGCCCAGTTCGGGCTTCCAATTTAAGGCTGATATTACGGTGGTTTTAGCCCAATGTTCTGATGTTTAAGCCCACCTTAAATGCAGTTCTCTGAACAGCAGGTGTTTATGACAGAGTTAAACAGGATAGATTGCAAAGCAACTGGGAAGGCAAAATGCTTTGTACAAACTTCAGAATCCAGCACAAGGCAGTTAATCACCCACTTACCAGAGTGGCTTGCGTGCGCATATGTTGAATTTAATATACCTTTGTGGAAAAAGAAGGGTTTCCAAGGGTTAGCTGCTTCCTTTGGCTTTAGAGAATGTCCTACAGGGATGATAGTGTCTTCTGGCTGTTGTGTTTCATTCTTTTCTCTTGATGTCTCTCTCCTGTTGGTAGGCAGCTCACACCAACTTCTGAGCAAAGTGGAATATTAGAAAGGTTTTAAAATTAGTTTGAAAAAGCAAGCAAGTTGTTCACATAGCTGTATCTGAAAAATACAGCCCAAGCAAAGTGCACCTTGTAAAACAGCAAATTGTTTAAGCAAAACAGTGTAGTGTTTGCTGGTTTGGTTATACTCATTTAAATGGAAAAAATGTACTAAACCTTCTCTCTGAGGGATAAAACTTACTGGCTTTTTAAAACATATTGCCTCTTGAGAAAGCAACTAACCTGATTTACTGCAAGTTTTTTTTGGTTGGTTGGTTTTTTTGTTTGTTTGTTTGTTTTTTTCTTTTCTGACACCTCTGGGAAGATGGGATGGATTGAGTTGAGGTAGAGCACCCGGTATCCTCCAAGAGGACATTGCTGCCCTACAGTCGCTGTGGCTGTGTTGCATCAAAACCCCACAGGAACAACACAAGTAACTCATTCCCTTGGAAGCTACTTTGAGACACTGGAAGGTTTTGTCATTTAAGGTACCTAGAGGGTATAATAGCAAATAAGTTTTATTTTCTCCCATGCGTAATGCAGCCCCAAGTTCTGAGCGGAGTTGCACAAGGTGGGATGGGAGGGGAAGGTGACTTTGCACGGGTTGGGTTTCCCTGCATTAGAAGATTAACCAGGACTGTTCCTGCTCCTGCAGCGCAGACTGTTCTAACAGCTGATACTCTAAGACCCTCACCCAGCTGCTGCAAACACTTTCTAACTATACCACACAATCTGCTGGTGGTCTTGAAAAATCAGTAGCTCTTTCTTGCCAAGAGAAAACAACGGAGCTTTGCTGTGGGAGAATCCTGTGGGGTATGACGGCTAAGTCTTGTGTGAAGAAATGACAATGCACAAAAAGCTCGTTTCCTTCTTATCTTTTTCTTAGCATGTGAAAAGGTGGGATTACAATAGTTGCCAGAATTTCTAGGTGTTGATGTGTTAGTCCTAAATTAGGAAGTTGGTCACTGAATTGAGATTCTACCCGAGGAGAAGTTCAGAAGTGTCTGTTTGACTTCAGTTCTGTTGGCTGCTTCAAGAAGCACCCATCTTGGCAAGAAGAATGATCACCAAGGTCACCCACAAATAATTGTATTTGGGGATGTGAGAAGCCAGCTGAGAGACATCAAGCAGGTACAAAATTCTTGAAGGGACGTGTGTGTTTATTTATACATGTATTTATATGTATCAGGAGCACCAAATCAATGACATCTAGAATGAGAATCATGTTCAGAAATAATACAGTTAAATATAGACACTTCAAGTGGCAGAGTGGGCAGATTTTCAGTATTTCCCTAACCACAGGCATAAACCTACTCCCATTAAATACTAAAAAGTCCTCAATTTCAAACAAACTGACGTTTGGAAAACAAACAGTCGACGTTTGGAAGGTCTCACCCTGAAATTCATCTGTTGAGTCCTGACACCTAAAAGCATCTTATTAGCATTGAATGGGGTTACTCAATTCAGATTATTCTCAGTCTGAATGTTTGATCAGGAAATCTTTTGAGTAGCCACTTTTAAGCCCATTTAGGTTTACACAGTTCGAGTTAAATTCAGATCAGTACAGTGCCTGCAGTGATGGTTAACAGTAATCCTTTATCTCCTAAAGACTGTGGAAATTATGTTTTGTACGAATTTACAAAGCAACAGATGATGTGTCAAGACAGTAATTTAAACCATGAATCTGCCCTTGCTTAAAGATGAACTTCTGCAAAAGAAAAATGAATAAAATGCTAGTGGCAGACAAGCAGAATCTGTGGATAAGTGCATCAATTTTTGTTACTGACAGATCCTGTGCTTGTAATAAAACTGAAGTGCTGTGGGGTCAGTGTCAGAATGAAAGTGCAGTTGTTTTCACAGACATGCTCATGTGATGGTAATAGTAGCTATTAGCAGGGCTGACATAACTATCTGCCAAATAGAAAAATGAGTTCTCCTCATCACAAAATGAGCAAAATTGGGGGAATAATAAATCAGAAAATTAGTTAAGACATCATTTATCTTTCATGGCTTTGTGACATTGCAGCTTAGAGTCCTTCAGGACATAAATTCATTTATTGCATTTTGTTGTTATGAAAACCTGTCAAGGCTGGTATCAGGCTCTGGGAAGTTAGATGAGCAGAGGTAACTGTGTGGTGTTAATTAAGATAGTGTTTGCATGCTTTCGTTCATGATGTGGCCAGTTTGCTGTAAACTGTTGAATTACTCTTCTTCCTCTGAGCCCTTAAGGAAAATGAGAGTTCCAAAATGAGTAACTTCTGTCTAAGAACTTGTGGCTCTGGCTATCACAGGTGCTGGTGGCTGGATGGCAGTAACCATTATATAAAATGAGATGAGGCTGTGCTCTCTTCAGCCTTTCATTTCTATGTATAGGTTCTGTGCAGTTATTCTAGACTTTCAGTTTTTAATTTTAGGTTCTGTCAGCATGAAGAACTGATGCTATCTAAATTTTTTATTGGGTGTTTTTTTGTCCTTTATGGATTCCCATGTATTTTGTAGTTGCATGTCAGAAAATTGCTTCACTTGTCACAGAAATGCACATACCATTTCTCTTCTTCAAGACATGCCATTGCATGATAATTAGAGAGGGAAGAAGATGAGATGAATATGTTGATCTGAAACTCTAAAGAGGAAAAATAGTAGAATTCTGTCAATTTGTACTTTTCACTCAGCTATTTTCTCCAGAAAATAGCTAATCATATATGATGAAATTATTTCCTCAGTGTGGGGTTATTAACAATTTATGGAACATTTTGAAAGCTGATGGAAAAGTAATTGCCTAGTACTAACATTCATGTACTGTGCTCATGATTGAGACTTGATTCTTACAGAGCTGCTTATACTCTTGATGCTGTTTTTTGATTCCCTCTGTTGCCCCCTGGTACCCTCTGCTTTCCCTCCCCTCCTGTTTGTTTGCACACCTTTGTCCTCCTCCTCCTTTTGCTGTCAGGAGACAGCAGCACTCCATGAGGAGAGAGCCATCAGCTTTGCTGGGCTCCTGCATCAGGTGTGCACAACTGTTTGGGCTTTGAAGGCGTTCCTGGCTGCTGCTCTGACTGAGATGAATATTGTGTATCTGTGCAATGCACAGCAAGTAATGTAACACATCCATATTCTCTGTGCATTGGGCAGAATTTCTCACTTCATGCATCATTCTCAGCTTGCTGCAGCAATTTCACAAAGTCAGTCCTTATCTATTAGCACACAGGAAAAGCAGCAGAGAAATATACACGTGGCACAGGACTTTTTTTTTTGAGGTTTTCTAAGTGTATTTCATGAATAATGAACCTACTCATTTGGAGTCAAACCTCCCTTATGCTAAATAACAACAACAATGAGGCTTTGGGTACTTGACACATTCTGTGCAAGGACTGACTTACCTGACCTTTGAACTGAGTTGATCACAGGTTTGACTTCCTGAGTTACGCAGTTAATGTACACAGATGTAGATGATCAGCTCAGCAGAGTCACTCTTGCCTTTGAGGGTAATTTGGAATACTTTGGGAGCATTCCATCACTCATGAAGTTCATTTATTATGTGCCATCCGAGAGGCCCCCTACATTCAGCCAAACTAACCACTGCCAGCCCTCTACGCGATCTTTTGTTCCTGCTGCCCGTGCTGGCTCCTCTGCAGGAGTCTCCAGCGCAGCTCAAGCACACAGGCTCTTACCATTCCTAGCATCTCTCCTTTCCAGACGCCTTTGCAGTCATGTTCCCTACCGAAGGGGTGCTGCAGATGGACCCCACTGTGTTTCTGAGGCATTTGATACTGTTAAGTGACTGACTTGAAGGAAAGCGATTTAGGGAAGGGGAGCTGGGAGCTGGAGCAGGTGAGGGGTGTTGCTTGCGTGGGCAGAAGTGGTTTGGTGCCTGTGGCTCTTGCATGAGCTGAGCACAGCCTGTACAGGGGCTTGAGGCTGGCGTTGTGTGTCGTGCTCCAGCCATCCTGGTCTCTGGGAGGAGAGAGGCTGCTGTCAGTGGAGCAGAGGGACGGCACGGCTCGCTGGGAGCCTCCGTGCCAGTGTCACAGCTGATGGGCGACAGCCTCGTGGTGCAGGGGCAGGTGGGACAGGGCCAGGAGCTCCCTGGAGGAAGCCCAGGGAGACAGGCTGTCCTAGAGCAGGCTGCGGCTCCCTGCTCAGGCTCCTCACGTATTGTGCTCTCTCCAAGCAGCTGGGTGGGCTGGCACCAGGGAAGGAGGGCTGCTTGTCCCACAGCCACCGTGAAAATTGTTCCCAAGAAAGAGCAACTTGGCAGCAGCTCCCTGGGATTTGTGACTTCGGCAAGTTGTCAATGGTAGGGAGTGAGAAAGAGGTGTGAATGAATTATTCTGTCTCCACAAGATTTTTCCCTCTGGGGGATCCAGGCACAATCTTCCTCCTCCTGAGCTTGCCTTGCTGATTTGGTAAATCTGCAGCATTCAGGCAAGGTCCTAAATGTCACCTAAAAATATCTGTCCATCATGGAGACTTATTCATGCTGGGCCCTTATGGAGCATCTCTGCCTAGGGATGATTTTTCCTTGATGTGCAGAGGTACGTGGCAATTATTTGCAGTCATGGGACTGCCTCTGTCTGGTTCTAGTAAGGTGGATGGAAAATAATGTGAAGAAAGAATAGGAAAAAGCATAATAAAAAGCAAGAGAACAGCACTGACCTGGGCAAATATACTTTCTCCAGCCAGGAGAAAAGTTTGTTGAGCAAAACAAGCAAAATGCACCTATTGTCTGCTCTTTGTAGTGATGTTTGCAGCCACAAAAAAGTGATTTCATTACAGCCAGATCCAAAAATAAAAGGTCAGCAATGAAGTCCCTCCCCAGTCCTGAAAAGCACTTGTTATTTTCCCAATAGTATTTGAGGCTAAGCTCTGTTTGCAAGTGTCTTGCTATAATTAGAAATTTGTTTGTTTGTTTGTTTTTTAAAAAATGTGATTCAGTCACATGGTTCCTGGGTTTGGGACATTGCAGAGATTGCCCAGCCTTTGGGAAGCTGAGGTAAAATGGTGGGAGCAGGTAGTTCTGTGTATTAACCCTTCCCCCTGCCCCAGCAGATATTTTTAAATTATTACTGATTTTCAGTAGTCAAGTACTGCATGGAATAAAAGAAGCATCAAGGGGCAATCCCAATTTCCAGAGGCAGCAGTGCTGTGTGAGAGCAGGGCAAGAAGTGGTTTGCTGCTGGCAAATGCCATCACTGTGCGTGTGGTGCCTGTCTGCATTTGGTAACACAGCAGAGAACACTGAAGTCCTGCTGAGTCTCGTTCCCTGCGTCGCTCCTGGTGCCAGCAGAGCACAGTAGGGTCAGAGCAGGGACCTGGCAGCCCCAGCAGAGCAAGGTGGGGATGAGCAAAGGCCCAGCTCGTGGGGTGGCTGGGCTGTGAGAGGGATGGCAGCCTCGGAGCCTGTGTCTGCCCCGCACCGCTGTCACAGCGCTGGCAGATGAGGAAATACTGAAGGCAAGTGCTTCCTGCTTCATAAACAACCTAATCTTTCATCAAATAATTTATTTTATGTAAAGGAAGAATTCTAGTTTGCAAAGCTAATCTGTCTTGTCTAAACCCTCTTTTTTTATCTTTGAAGCCCAAGTAAGTGTCCAATTTATAGTATTTAGTAGATAGGACTTGGGATTCTTATCGACTTGTCAGTCTCAGTTTTGGACTTTCTGGTCACGTTGCTGAAAAAAAAAATCAGCTCAAGAAATTGATGTTTTTGACAGCGTATTTGCTTTTTTTTTTGAATGTCTGAGACATTTCTGCTTGGAAAGTGTGTGTTACAATTATCAGGTTATAATGGTATTCTAAAATTTTCCTCAGACTAAATGACTTTAAAAGTCCTGAAGAAAGTTTCTTATTTCTCTGACTTCTATGTTGTCAGTCAAAATATTTCATAAGAGCCAGGAGATGCCGTATTTTTCAGGGGAGGTAGAAATCAGTGGCAAAAGAAGGGATTTAATCAGAATTGATGGTTTCACTTTGAGACATGCCAGCAAGTTTTTACTTGTAATTATTTCTGATGTTTGTGTCTTGAGATTCTGAGTCTGATGGGCAAAAGGTCCCTCTTTTCAAGGCACTGAGTACTTGCTGGGGTCTGGAGGGCTCAGGCCTTCAGCAGATCAAGGTCACCTAGGAAAGGAAGAGATGGAGAAGCCAAAAGGAGGAATTACAATTTTCAGTGCTGTCAGTCTCAGCTGTTCTCATGCTGTCCAACACAGGAAACTGCTAAATGCTCTGTTTCCTGGTGGTTGGTGGAGACAGGGCGCACAAGAGGCTGGCAAAGAAATACTTCAGTTGTTGTTGCATAGTTTGTGACTCCCTCCTGCTGTTGATGCTATAGGGAAAGTTGCCTAAGTTGAGGTACCCAGCTGGGTAATGTGTTTATCCTCAAAAATCATGTTTCTCATAGCTAAAGAACCATTCCACTCTAAAAAATTATCATCATGTTATTAGCTGAGCTGTGCTGTGTTGTGAGAGCTCACCTTGTGATGTCTTTTTTTTTGACACCATCTTCAAAAAATTTGTTTGGCAACAAACCAGGCTGATTAAAAACAGCAAACAGGGTGAAGGTCTTTTCTCTTTTCAGCAAGCAAATGACCAAGGCTTTTTATATACCTTAAAAATAACTCTGCAGATGAAATTCTGTAGGGCTTAATTCAGCTGTATTTGCCCAATCAATTTGTCTTATACTACCTCTCTCTGTTTAAAGCTGGTCTTAATAAGCTGTCAAAACCCCATGTGCAGTGGTGGATAATATTAACTCATCAGCTGAGGGAGATATGGGTGAGGGACCTGATGTCTATAAAGTGTTGGGGCTGTTTCTTCTCATCAGTTTTTCTTTTTCATACAAGAAAACCAAATATGTAGCTACAGAGATAATCAGCAAGTATGTTTCTCGACTTTTGAGTGTGCATGCTCTATTGATAAAATGCTGGCTGCTTTTTGGGTTGGAGTGTTGTGGAAAGCAGAGGGAGGTGAAGCCCACAGCAGGAGTCATTAATTAGAGGAGATGATAGTGTGAACATGCTGTGGTACACTCAGGTGAGTCTTGGTACACGTTGATTTATACATTATTAAAACAAACTCCTCAGTTACTTTCAGGATTAGTGTGACAATGTATTTTTGTTAAAGCCAGGCACAGGGGACAGAGAGCATGTTCTGGGGCAGGCAATTAGTTCTCCTTTCCCAGTCTTGCCGATCCAACTCGATTAACAGACTTCCTCACACATTGCTCTGCTTTACCTGTCTTTGGCATAACTCCTTTTTGCATTTTTCATCATCACATGGGTAATACGTGAAGGAGAAACTGGTCCTTCCATGACAGAAGAGATTAAGTTCAGCAGCTGTTGCAGGATAAATGCAGGATACAAAGGGAATTCGATGTGAAGGGGTTTTAAACTTTGCTTTTGCTTATGAGTAAAATTGCAGTGTTTGTATCTTCACATTATTGTTTGGGAACTTCATTTACTAACTGAGGAAAGCATTTTTTCCTGCAGTGTGCCGAAGCCAAGCTCTAGACTTTGTTTTCTGGGAAGGATAATGATTCTAGTCTGGAGACAAAGTCCAAGGTTTAGTTGCCATTCCCTACATACAACTTGTGAAAATATTGGAAAAGCATTAGCAGTTCCTGTGCTGTTTCAGGGCCAGTATGTGGCCAGGCAGGGGCTCGTGCTGGCTGCAGTTCCTTACCCAGGAGAAGCTTCTTCACCCTGCTGAGTAACTTGCAGTGTGTGGAAGACCCAGAATCTGAAATGTACGAGGTTTGCAGCAGAGCAACAGGTCAGGGGAGCGGAGGGTTAAATGGAGTGACCAGCCAAAGCTGGGGCTGTGGGAGGTGGTGTATGCTTGGGGCTGTGCTGGGAGTTCCCACTCTGACAGTGTTAACAAGCTTTTCCATAATTCAGTTACACCTTGGAAACAGTTAAAGCAATTTAACAGCAAACTTGGCATAATTACCAGTTAATAGCCAGAGCCAGTGCTCCTAAAGTGTAAATTGTTTTGGTATTGATCTAAGCTTACACTGTCAGCATTTTGTAGAGACTGAACTTTAAGTGCTTAATTCAGCGGTATGCAACCATTAATTTTGTTTTTTAAATGCGAACAAAGGTGCAAGTGGTTTTTCTATTTTTCTGCAATAATAAAATCAATTAAACTGTTTTCCCCCAAATATAGATGACCTTTGTAAGCAACACATTTGAAATGCCAACATGTGAAAAGAAAATTATGACAGGATCTTGTGTTTATTAGGAGAAATGGAGGACTCGATAGCAGGTTAACACTGCAGCTGCTGACCAGGCCTCCTTTACACTGATTTCCAGTGGCAGAAGTTCTGTGGCCAGGTCAGTGCTCCACCAGCCTTCCTGCAGTTAAGCTTATGATTTTGTCTCTAAACCTATTCCAGTGCAGTTTGGCATTTAGTGCTGAAGTCATTACCTCTTGGTGAACTTGAGCAGAGCCCAGAGATGGGGCAGTCTGCATCACCATCAGCACGGGGGAGTGTGAGCAGAGTCTACACACAGGTGAATACCTGGAGACATCTTTGCAGGATCGCAGCTCCGTCTCCAGAATGGAGGAATTGCACAGTTAGGAAGACTCTGACAAAGTCTGTCAGAGCTGAACAGTGAGATTGAAAATGGAGGAATGCCCAAGGGCCAGGAGAAATTGTTTTCCCAGCACCCTCTTCCCCAAATTCCTTGTGCTGCCCATTCTGTGAGAGCGAATTGGAGCAGGACTGGGTGATTAATGCTGTTTAGTGCTTTGCAAACAGAAACGACCTGTGACACAGGTTTTGCATCAAGTGTTTTCTTCTTGAACAAAAGGCAGGTCCTACACTTGATATGTTCGGAGGCAAATCTGAAAAACAGTAAAATGTGGAAGGAAATAAAATGAACAGTTTGTGAAGGAACAGGTTGCTCCTGGCCTGCGGTTCCCACAGAGGTCCCTGGTGAAGGGGGTGCAGTAATTCCTCTGGGTGATTTAGTCTTTAGCAGGAATTAGTCTTGGTGTCTGCCCATCTAGAAAAGAAAGTTCAACCTGAATCAGACTTAAATGTGTCTCCAGCAGACCAAGACTTCAAGTTGGTCAGCTCTCCTGCAAGGAAACATATTGCTTTGTTTGTCAGGAGGGACTGGAGAGGTGTTAAAACTCCACTGGGCAAGATTCTACGAGAACCATGGGGTTAATTTTCCCCCTTTTAATTTGACTCTAAGAAAGACTGTAATGAATCTATCTGCATAACTTTCTGGGTTCCATAGCCCTCCCCAGTCTCCCTGGCAAAGCCTATTGTAATTTAATTTTCTTTCTTCCTCTAATTTATTTGTTTCATAGCCCTGCCTGACAAGCTTTCCCTTGTCTGCCCATCTCTTTAAGGTCTCACTTGGTTGCTCTGATGAACATGCATTACATGTTTCATACTTAATGTAAGTATTTTTGCTGGGGGGAGACAGGACAGTCCATTGTTTCTGATGGTCATTTGCACACCAGATTCCTTTTGGGACACATTTCCTCAGTTTACTAATTACCTGCCTGGATGGGAGTAAAGAGGTTAAAGTCTTTTCATACAGAAATGCTCATGGGCAAGAAACCAAAGAGTGGTTTTACATGTACATTTACTGATAGCAATGGGTTTTAATCCTTATGAGCTTCTGAACAGATGTTTCTGGCTTGCTCTTCTCACGTGGCAGTTCAGGAGTAGTTCCTTGAATTTAAAATCCAGTGTCTCAGTGTTTATGAAAGTTTCCTTTTCCCCTCTGCCTCAGAGTGTAGATGATTGCAGAAACAAGTTCATTATCCGTGAATGGGTGCATTTGCTTCTGTTGCTCCACACAAGCCTGTGTCTCTGTGCACCGTGCTCCGCGCTGGACGCGGCGACCGTGTGCTTGTGCTTTCAGTGCCGCCAGGACTGGACCTGCACAACCCTGGGTTCGTAATGTTTTAATTACTGCCGCATCAGACTGCCTGAATGACAGCGTACTGGCACGTCACATCATTCACAGCATTTATTCTTGAAATCCAGAAGGGCTGATTCGTGCTCCTCAAGCCTTTTCTTAGACCTCATGAAGAAGGAAGTGGAACTGATGAAGGACCAGTAAATATAACTAAATATAAATGTGCTACCAAACACAGCTTTGGCTGGATCTTTGTTATTAATCAAATGTTCTCAGTAGCCACAGGTTTAACTTTCTGAAGAATATAATTGCAGTATGTGTTGAGTTTTACTAATTTAGAGAAGCAGACATCCTCCAGTGAGTTCAGTAGAGTAATTTTGGACCATTCATATCTCTCTGACAAAGGCATATGTTTTAGTGACTTTATTATTTGTCTTAATTTTACAGAGGAGTGTTCACATTTCATTAATTGGAAGTATTAAAAAATACCCTAATTTTGAATAAAGAATTAAGAAAATATGCTTACTCTAGAAAAACAAATTTGAAAAACAAAATGAAACATTCAACAGTGTAGTAAAATTACATCAATAAATAAAATTATAGGGAAATAGAGATTACTGTAAATAGAGATTACTGGCAACAGTGATGGTGGTTATTCAGTGTTGCACTTCATGTTGAAATGATGTACTACCTTGTCAGCAAAGAAAATTCTTAGTTCTCGTCTGCTAAGAGCTCTAACAAGCAATAAAAGAGAAGGTTTTGGTTCATTTGCCCCTAGAAGTCGACTCCAATTCAAAAGTTATTTGAGTTAATGATGTATGACCAGAAGGGTATAATACAGACTTAGCCAACACGAAGGTCTCTTACCTGACACGGCAAAATGTGCAGCCCCACCAGTCCTGATGCCTGTATGGTGCCACGTTATGGTGCTGCTTCAAGTTTCTGAGGAAATGGGGTTCAGCAAGGCAGAGTCATCTGGACAACGAGCACTTCAGCAAATGCTCTTACCATCACTTTCCTCTCTTTTTCCTTTGGAATTTTGCTTTGGAGACACGTTTCCATTCAATCCCTAGCTATGAGTGTGCTCACACATTGCTGCCCCCGGTTCTCTAGGGTATGCTCCAGGGATTCTGAGCCCCCTGCCATCACAGCCCCAGCCATGCTGCTCTGTTTCAAGGGATGGTAACTGGTGAGAACAGATTGTGTACTGCAGATCTAATGATGCAGTTTAGTCAATATGAAGCTGCCCATTGGCTTTTAGCAGCTGCATTGGACCCAAGTTGTACAGTCGCATCTTGGAGAGTATGGAGGTGCTGTGTTCCTAGCAGAGTGCTGGGAGGAGCTGTTTGCTGGTTTTTTTCAGGTTTTGTAGAGGAAAAGGGACAAAAGCCTGCTGGTGCAGCGCATTTCCTTGCTGCATTGCACTCAGTTTTCAGGCCAAGGAGAGACTTGTGGTGCAACACCTGTTTGGAGTTAGATGTCATCAAAAGATGGATGGAAGGAATTCAAGAAACATATTGTGACTTGTTTTGCATCCTCACAAATCTTCGTGGTCTGGTTTGTTGCGGACATCGTTGGTGGGAAGTTTTTGCAGGACGGTTCTGTTCACTTGGATTTCCAGGTGAGGTACTTTCAGTGATTGATTGTGATCTTGCAAGACATATTTCATTCGCAGACAAATTTTGAAAAGCGTTCTCTATTCCTGGGGACGATATTTTGCAAAATGTATGCGTTCACAGCTTTCTCTCTCCTCCCCCTGCATGGAGTTTCTAACAACCTAGAATTAAGGTGGGAGAGATGAGTAACACAGAATTGAAAATATCATCATGGCTCTTGCATATGCAAGAACAGCTTTGGAAATGCTAGCTGATAAGTTTTCTTCATATTTGCATGTAAAAGCACTCAACTTTGCCTTCCTGCTTCCCGGTGTGGAATTAAACACATTTCTCTCCATAACAATGAGATTCTACCTCTGTAAAAGGGATGAGAAGCAGTCTGTTGCTGTGTGATGTATGGCCATTTCAGCAGCTCTAATTCTTTCAAGGGTTCATTTATCTCTCTGACTCGGTAATGGCGATAATCCCATTTACAGCAATCGTGCCACGTTAATAGGAGGATCAGCACCTTCCAGCAGCTGACCTAGGGACTTGGCACATGCTCTGCTCCCACCCTGCTGCTGACTTCCTGTGTGACCTTCAGCAAGTCTCCAGCCTTTCCTGAGACTGCCAGAAATCTCCCCATTACCAAGGGTAATGATACTGAAATATCTTTGTAATATGATAGGAGATCCTTGGAAGTAATAGACTTGCTGTACACACCTTGCCATGTGTGCTAAATTCTCTTCTCCTTTTATTATAGTGTTGCTCCCTAGAGAATATTAAGTGGACAGGGTGACATTTTCTGTAACACCAAGTTCTGGTCTAATTCCACTCTTGTAAAAGTTTATGGGCACTTTGACTTCACTGTCCTGTGAATCATTCATTGTGCTGAACTCTGTCTGACAGCCATTCCAGAAGATGGTAGAACAATTTTTTCTATGATTTCCTTGTGTTTACATAAGTGCTTTTTAGTCTGAATTGGAAGAAACCAGTGGAACTTTGGGGGATGATTCTGTGTTTTCAGGTCATACATGGTGGTTTAGGTGCTGAATGTCTGAAAGACCATTTATTTTTTTCAAGTGATGACATAATGTTTGTCTCAAGATGGTGTAAGTTCTAGCACACCTGGTTGGAAAGAAGTGAAGCTATTGACAAGTCCTTATTCAAAATGATTCTGTCAGTCCAGGGTGGTTTTCAAAATCCAGTGGTCCAAACTAAAGCGCATTTTTAATCATAAAAAGAGATTGAAGAAGGGAATGTCATTTTTTATGTGCTTTTATGGCATCATTCACAATGGGATGCAGGCTGAGTTGAATTCTGCTCACGACTGCAATAGCCGTGTTTTAAATCAATAGCAATGGCATTGCAGTCACAGTGCTATAAGGATGTAAAAAATACAATGTTCACACAGTGAAGTTATATCTTTTGTCCAACCAGTGCAACCAGATAAATAAGGTAAACTTTCAGGCAACAGTGGTAATTGTAAAATTATAATATTTGTAGTAAACATTAATATTAATAAAAATATTGCATGTTTCTTAGCAATACAGAGTTAGAAAAGCTTTATGCCAAATAGAAAATACTTGCTAAGCTAAAAATTGCATCATTTGAATCACTACAAAAGGCCTTAGCATTAGTAATCTGTTACTGGTTTTCATGAAATACAGTTATTATAACCATAATTGTGGTTATAGGCTTAATTATAATCACTTGCACGTGGACTGCAACTATGCTCATGCCAATATATTGGTCTAATAATTTACTTTTCTGCTTTAGAGAAGTCTTACCAGGAAAAGCACAAAAATATGTGTACAGTAAATTAATATTAAAGGTAATCAAATTAACTGCAGAATATTATTACAGCAGATGGTTAAAAACATTTCTTACAGCAAAGTCGGGTTCCCAGACACATCTGGGATGTGTCCTGTGATTTGGGACCAAATGTTGCTATCTTTGTGAATAGCTGCCAGTTCAGTATCTTGTGGCTGGGGCTCTTGTGCCCGAGGAAGGGCTGATCTGGCTCCTGAGCAAACCACCACACCAGTCCTTTCTTCTGCCACAGGTGGAAGGCTTGTCGAGAGAAGCATGAGGGACTCCCTGGCGCAAGAGAGAAATGCTGGGTGTTGGGGTTAGGGTAAAACCCTGCTATGTTTAGGTTGAGTATGGAGCAGAAGCCATAACGCACTGAACTGGGCTGGGCACGAATCTCACTGACAGCAGTTCCGTGGCGAACAACTGGTTACTTCAGAGCACGTTGAGCAGGGCAGCTTCCTCAGATTTGTTCTTTTCCACAAGCTAAAAAAAAGTACACGCTGTCTAGTTATGTGAGTTATTTTTAGCTGCTTGCATGCTGTTCTGATCGTTGTTGTGGAATATTCAGAACAGGAATTCCACTTCTCCTGTCTATCATCTCTTAAAGACTTTCCACAAGTGAAGATTTTCTGTTTGTACCTATTTTAAAAAATCATCTCAGCAGCTGTCAGAGGTTTATGGGGAGAGAGAGGTGTCTAAACCTCCTCATAGCAAAGAAAGGTGGCCCTGTGCTGACCACTGCCTGGGAGTGCTCAGTGATGAATAATGTGGTAGTTCCAGAGGCAGATGTGAGCTCTGGAGATTTTTTTATAATGTCTTGCCACAATTTCGTTTTGCTTAGTGGGACAAAATAATGCTATGGTGAAATATTAGTGTGCGTGCAATCACTGCATGTCATTGCAATCATTCAGGTGTTTTTATGCTCATTGCCGAAGAGCTTAGTCAAGCACAGCTGTAAATAAAGAGGCAAAACACTGGTAAAGAATGATTTAGGCCACTGGGGAAAGCTGTGTGCCTGCTAAGCAGTACAGGTTGCTTTGGACCTGCTGCACTGTGAGGAAGCAGCTGCCTTTAGCCAGGCAGCCCCAAGGTGGAGCAGAAGCATTGGAAAACGTCACCAGCACAGGTAGAAGCTGCTGCTGCAATGATGTGCATGAGTGCAATCTGAGCAGCCTGGGGGACATTTAGGACTCCTAAACACCAACCTACAATAAACAGGGAAGCAAAAAGTCTGGAAGTCTGTCTTGCTGCGTGGATGACAACATTTTGGCAAACTTTGCACTGCCATTTGAGCTTTACAGGGAGGAGAGGTCAGGCTTGCCAAGAGCTCTGGTGTCTGGCTCAAGGCCACCAAGCTGATGGGAGCTACTGCCTCGTCTGCTCAGTCTTGGCACGCCAATATCTGCATCTTCAGATAACTAACAGCAATTTTTAGGTTGGCCTCCAAGGACAGAGCGCAAAAGGAAAATAAAGGATATATTTCTTGTTTTGTGACCATTGTCATACCCTCTCACGGGTCTGACCCCTCGGGTTGTCTGTGCCTTTGTCTTAACTGTGTGATTTTTCCTAGAGGAGGCTCTCACTGCTTCCCTCCTAGAGCAGCAAAGCATGCATGGTATTTGTAAATTCTTTTTCCCTCTGCTCTTTTTGTAAAAATTGTAATTTTGCCCCCTAAGATTTAATCATTATTTTGTATTTGAAAGTTTTGTCCAAGTATACTTTGGCTTACTAATAGCAGTCACGTTCTTCCAGGCAGAACTTCCCAGGTGACTGTAGAATTTTACAGAAAATTTCCTGTCTGCATTATGCTACTTGCACCATATTTCAAATTCTTTTGTGCTGTTCATATCTTGTTTTGTGATATAGGCAGTGGTCTGTCATACTGATTTTCATATCGCTCTCACTGCACTGATTTAAATCTTCCTGGTATTTAGGTGATTTTCCCTTTGTGTCGTACGTAGGAGACATTTGATAGGAGGGAATGTAAGTGGCAAGGTGATGAATTTGTTACTCGGTGCATTTTTTATAGGAAGGATATTCCTGATTCCTTTTAGGTTTTTTTTCCTTGGCTGTGTTCACTCTGTAGAAGTAAGCTTGGAAAGGAAATCAGTGTTGGACTTTGCTGATGGTCCATAACCAGATTTGCACTTCTAAGAGCTGAGCTCCAAATTAGTACTAAGCAAGGGACACGAGGATTTCCAAAAGCATTCAGTATCCTCAGCTCAATTGGAAATCTGAGCCGGTGCATTTGCAAGTTAAACTTTCTAAATGCTCTGTCAGCGTTGTCAGCATTTCATTATTCAGTGATGAATTAGCCAAGTAGAAATGTTAACTTTTCTCTGGGATGCAAATTTGCTGTTGCTATTTTTTCCGACTTATTTTTGAGACATTTATTTTTATAAAAAAGCCTGAAGTGATGATGATAGGAAAAAACAGTCGCTTTCATTATTTTCTCCTTTTTCCTGGATGAATTCTGCTCTGTAATGTTAATGTGAATGAAGCTACTCAAATTTTAATTCTCTAGCTTGGTGCGGCCTTTCAGGGGGACAGTCTTAACTTGACAATGTATTAATTGCTGGGGAAACCATTCAAAAATATGCTTTGGTTGTCATTTCACCCACTCCCATCTTCCACTCTCCACTGACAACCAGTTTTCCAATGGTATATTACTAACACTCTGAACAGAAATGCCATTATTTATCTAGCAGGCTTTTGTTGCCTGCTGGTGTCTTGGTTGCATAATTAGACATAACTTTTTTCTTAACTTGCAAGTGCCTCCCCAAGAAGTAGATTAGAAAGAAATGGAGTCTAGGAAAGGGAAGAAGTGAAAAGTATTTGACAGTGTTTCTCTGCAGGTTTGTTTTTTTTTCCCCCTAGCAAATATTAAGAGGAGGTGCCGTAGGCTCCTGTCAAAGGAGGGTGGCATGCCTCCTGCTGGGATAGGAGTTTTGTTCCTCACTGGAAGTGCAAAGGTGTCTTTACATGTGTAAAAGATGTGTAGTTGCAGGGAAAAGACAAACAGCTCAGCACTGTTTAAAGGGGAAAAAATTATAATTTTTTTGTCACTTAGAAGAGGAGATAAGATGCATCTCACCCAGAGGTAAGCAGCAGTAAGCAGTCACAGCTGGTCACTCATCCCCTGGGGTAATCAAATAGCACACTGGTTCTTACTCTTAATTGAGAAAGTGGCTTCGAGTAAAATTAATAATATGATAATTAATTTTACTGACAACAAAAATCTTCACACAACTCCAGATGTACACACTTAAAGATAATGCTCTCTGCAAATTAAGTTAGCATTGACAGTGCAGTTCTCCAGTACTAGATGGCAGCATTAAGAACACTGTAAGAAATTTTCATTAGTTTCCTCTGGTTTTGCTTTGCAATCGATATGAATGAGTGAGAAATATGTTGTTGGAATGTAAAAAAGCAGAAATATAATTTCTTATTGATTAGTCTAACATAGCCAGACACAAAAGAAAACAGTGCTTCAAATGCTAAAACAGGGAGGAAAGGAAGTTAAAGAGCACAATCAATTTATTGAATTCCAAAAGTTTGTGGCTTGTTTTGAAAAAAATTCACCATGAATTTCCAGTGATTTGATTAATGAAACTCTTCCTTGGTATTCTCCGGACAGCATTACAAAGAAGGCAGAATTTAGAGGAGGGTGTCCATGGAAAAGCCTGTCTCCCACGAAGATGGGAGATCTAACTCTGTTAGATTGTCTCAGTGAGAGAAGAGTTAAAGGCTAGCTGACTTACTCTGTGCAAGAAACTTCTGCACAAACTCTTCCAAAACCTTTTTCCATCAAGATGTACCATGTAGGTCAATAACTCATTTGATTACTCTGTGTTGCACGCTCTGGGTTACAAAAAACCAGTTTAAACTCAAGGAACTGTCTGGTCATTCTGTCTCTCCTGATTTCAGCCTTGAAGCATCACTGAGTGGTGGGATTTTTTCAGTACTAGGGCAAAGTTGATGAGCTCTTTAAAGGGAGGTATAAAGATACAAATCTGTGTGAATGTGGGGAATCTCCTCCTCCCATTTAACCAAATGTTAAGATCCCTCACTTCTGTTTTCTTTGCTGAGGATTAAATTCTTTAATTTTGGGAATAGTGCTGTGTAAAGAAGGCAGAAGTGTTGCATCCTGGCTCCCCACTGCTCCTTGGTGCTGACTGATTTCATTTTTCACCCTCAGCCAGGGCAACACAGTGAGGACAAGCTTCAGGATCTCGTGTGTTTTATCTCAATATTTGTGTGTGTTTTCACCTGTAAAAACAGTAGACTTTAGTTGTCTGAGCCAGGTTTGTGTCTGGCTTGTTTTTATTTGAGAGAGCAGTGTCTGCTTATGTGGGGAGCAAAATGCAAAAGGAGCCGGAGTTCCTCTGTAGCAGACCTGAAATTCAGTCTTGCCTTCCCAAACTTTATGGTTGTAGGAATTACTAAAAGTCTTGTATGTAGCCTAGGCTTGCTCAAACTGTTGTCACGGTGTTTTTAAGGACATCTGATGGGGTTAATCTCAAATTCTATTTTGGAAATACACTATCTCATCAAAGCACTTTACTGCCACATGAAATGTAAGTAACACAGTCAACACATTTGGGACAGTGCAACTCCGGAGATTTAATTTCATAAGAAAGAAATCCTACCCAAAACATGACAGTGAATCTGAGGGGCCAGCACTTGTGGTAATATATATATAGCTTGATGTTGGCAAAGTAACCTAAGGATTATGGAATGCACTCGATTTGGCTGTTCTTGGAGATATTCAGTGTTAAATTATCTAAGTGTTAAGATTGTGATCTGGTCTTTTCTTGTTAGAGTGCAGTCTCTAGGTTTTTTAAATATTTTTTAGGAGAAAATATAAAAGCTAGAAAGAGGTATTTAGAGTTGAAAGATGTTTGTCAGCATATGTTTATGGAAATTGCTGAGAAGAAATGGTAAAAAAGCTTCTCAAACCCAGCACTGCTTGCCCTCCTCCTCCGGCCCTGCAGAAGACTCAAAGTTCAAATCTTATCGGTGTGATACAGCTTATGCTCAGAGCCGCTGCGTTTCAGGAGGTGCTTCTGGGAGCAATTGTGAATGAGATGTAGAATCTGTATCTTCTCTTCTTTTTTATAGAATAATTTGCTAAGTTTTTTGGGTTTTTTCCATGTATTGGCTCTGGTTTATGCAGGGATTAAGGCTGTGCTGGTTGACCTGCACTATATCTTTGTCTTCTCAGCTGTGGCTGCAGAAAGTGGCCCGAAGGCACAAGTCCCACAAATGATCAGAGAAGCCTTGTGTTTGAACTTTCAAATCCTCTCATAATTGGAATTTGTCCCTAATACTGAATGACACTGAGAACACCAGAATGTGTGAAAAGAATCTTTGCCATTTTGAAATATCATCATCTGTTCTTTGCTGGAATATCACTTAATTCATCAAACGGCTTCATTAATCCAACAGACTCATTCAGAGAGACATTTGATCACATGCATTGAGTCATAATGTCATCCTAACTACTTCTGAAATCATCTGAAAATCTATTCCTGTCACAGAAGCAGTAAAGAGACTGTAAATTTGAAATGAAATAGAAAGGCAGATAACCAGATCGATGATTTGTTAATGATGATATTGAACAACTCCTTCACTCTTGATCCACAACAAAATTAAAAAAAACCTACTGTGGGCATGGTGTCCAAAACTGACAAGGTGCCAAGGAAGAGCTTGTGTGCAGGGATAATGGCAGTACTTGTAGGGCTCCTGGCAGCCATGCCGGGGAGCAAAGCTTTTGGCACAGCTGGCCGTGATGGAAACCCGTTTGTATTTCTCCCTGCACAGCTTTGGCTTTTGTTAGATGAGAGGCAGCAATCGTTCCTGCCTGTTGCTTTCCAACATGCCGTGCAGGAATTCCGAGTGGCAAACCCAAAGCACGGATTAGTTCAGCCTTTGGTCCTTCCTCTGGGCCGAGCCAGCTCTGTACTTCAGAGCAGCTGCAGCCCGGTGCTGTGGAGACACGACCCACGGCTGCTTTGCACACTCTTTTTGATATTAATGGAAATACCAGCACCAAACTGGCCCATTCTGTGGCTTCATCGCCTTCGGCCAGGCAGTGGCAGAGGCTGAGCAGTGCCCGCCCGTCGCAAGGAGCTGCTCACAGCCCTGCTGTGGGGCTGGGACCCTCTGCACGCCCACCCCACCCTGCTGTTCTGAGACTGACAGTAAACTAATTTCTAAATCTCTGTCCAGTATACAAATGTCTGGGAAAAGAGGCCTGATTTTAAGGTTTTTTGGGTACAGTGGCTTGGGTATTGATCGCAGATGTGGGTGAGTGGCAAGTATGTGACCTGGCATTTCACCCCATCTGCCTTCTGCAATAAATGTTACTCCTTGCAGGATGATATTTAGCTTTAAGCACAGTGGGCTGTTGCCTGGAGCAGCAAATTTCCTGCAGGTGGGCAGACAGGACCCCATCACCTCTCTCCTCCTGGCGATCCTTTGCTGCACTTGCTGCTGCTGGGGAGGGCAGGGGAGCAGCAGTGTTCCCACCCTGCTGTGCCCCAAGGGTGGGAGCAATTCCCTGGCACAATAGTCCCAGTAAATCTCTTATTTGGAGAAGGGGAAAGTGTCTCCAAATATTTGCTTATGCTTCTCCAAATTCTTGAGCTGGCTCTAGTAAATTAGATATGTGGAACTCATTGCTGTCTCTCAAAAATGAGATTACAATCACCTGTTACACAAGATCACTTTCAATTTCAGATGGCCTTAAGCTCCTTATGCCTCTGGGCATGGGCTAACTAATGGCACTGTTTTGCAGCCCTGTTTGCAATATATATTTTGTAGATTATTTCTGCTGAAATTTTCCCAAACAAATTTAGTTTGCTGTTAAAATGAGTCTCAGATACAGTCTCAGACTTTCCTTAAAAGAAGCAGTTGACTGAAGAAAACATAGTGCTCATAAATATTTGCTGAAGGCAAGCAGCTAGGGCAAAATTCTCGGTTTTAAGTGGCTGAAATAGCTCTGAATGTGTTTGTTCTTTGCTCACTGTAATTATTCATCACTCTTCATCTTAAAAGGAGAATGAAGCTGAAATTATATGCAGTGCTGCTAAGTAAGAGAAACAAAGGCTTTGTTAGAGAAACTGGATGTTCCATGTCTTTAGGTCAGATCCCCTTCACTGCTTGTGTTCATTTTTTCACTGGAACAGTAATTTCAGGAAATACATCTTGCTTATCCTGTGTGCAAGCTTGTGGGATTTTTTTTTCCTAGTGTCACTGTCATAACGATTTACCGATGAGCTAATCTCAGAATCCAAGGGCTTTTGATCTTCTACGTGGAATCAAAGATAAACTGGTACGTTATCACATACCCCTGTCACTGATGACAGAACCCGGTAGCTGCTAATCACTGAAGGTTGGCTGACATTTGCACCGGAGTTTCCATAGCTACTCAAGTGCTGTGTCATCAGAAAGGGGACTCCTGCTGAGGGGACAGCTGCTGTCCTGCTGCATGCAGCTGGTCCCACCTTGCTTTCCAGCTTATTCTGGCCCTGCCTGTAACAAGACAAGCATTGCCTGGATAATGCAATGGGTAAATGTACAGTGAGGAAATATATGAAATTAAGGCTTTCATTTTAGCCAGCAGCTTTTATTTCCCATGCGCCAAAGAATAAGATTTGCTTTAATTCATGAATTTATAAATTGGTCTACCAATTTCTTTTTAAAACACTGTCTGGTTTCTAGAAGGGAATAGATTATTAACAAGGAGAAATTACTGTGCCATGAACCATCTAGAGTTTCATCAAGAGCTCTGTGAAAGCAATCATGTGATGATAAAGTCTGGACACTAAATTGCAGAGGGTATGATTTAAAAAAATAGTTGTACCAATGTCAAGAGGAATTGCCTAAATGTCAAACTTTCAGTGTGTAGCAGATACAGGTATGAATGTGTGTTGGTGAGGTTCCCAGTGTGCTGGAGAAGCTGTGAAAATGGCCTGTTGAAGAGCCTTGGGTTTTCAAAGCCATCATACCACATATTCCCAGAGCCAGTGAACACACGGATGGGGTGCAGTGTGAAATGCATGTGGTATGTGACCTTTTCCAGTGCTTTTGAAGAGGAAGAACTCATGTTTGAATGAAGCCAGTGCAATCAGAAACACTGAAGTGCTTGGATTATAACAAAAGTGAATAAATGCTTTGAGTATTTGTCCCACATAAAACTGTTAAGATATATTTTATTATTATTGCATAATATACCTGTATTTAAGCCTCCTGAAATGAGTGCTTAAACTAGAATTTTTCTTTCCAACGTGAAATAGTCTGAGGAGAAGGGCCTGGTGAGCCCTTTTGTTGCAGAACTTAAGCCCAATAGGCTTTATCAAAATATAGTAAATTATGAAGTATAAACTAAAAGAAAACAATTTTGCTTGAGTGATTGGAGCCTATATAAGAGAAGAAAGCAGGAAAGATTAGTTTCATAAGATTGGTTTGAAGCAACATAAAGCAAGCTAAAGTTTCTGGGTTACAAGCACATAGGGAGATCTTGGGACCCTGGAAAGCTGAAGATGCAGCCTTGTGTGTGTAATGCAGTATTTATAATTAATGTGAAAATGGTTTGCATCCCCTTTACCTGCCCTTGTTATACACGTAAGATAAAAATAAATTGTGCACAGCTTAAGCTCTTCATTGTCAGGATAAACATTTCTTGGAGCTGTTTAAAGCTCCAATCTAAAAGTATATCGTCATGGGGCTTGAGCATAAATTGGCAAAATCTGTTCATATGATTAAATTATAAGTCTAAAACCGCCTCATAAATAGAATGCCTTGTGGAGGAAGCCAGTAAGAATGAAAATAGTTTGTTTTATATTAAAGATATAATAGATAAGAAGCCATAGATCTCTGGGCAGAGAGCACAGAAGCTAAATCACCGTGATTGCTTTTGTATTGGAATGCACACATCGTATTATGCAGAGTCCTTGTTTAAGAGCAGCCTCCTTCTACAAAAAGGTGAGAATTTTAATATAGTTGTGTGTTGCTGATGCTCCAAATAGAGCTTATCACTGGCAGCCTGTGCCAGTGTGCAGTGCCCCTGTGAGCTCAGCTGTCTGTGCAGCTCTGGTACCTGCAGTGTCCGAGGGCTGCTCCTTTCTCAGCTCACAAACTGCAGTTCTGAAGAAGTTCAAATCACTCTTTTGAATGGAGTGTCTTGCCGAAAATGCCTGACTTCTGAGCTTTGGTTTTGTTTTTTTTGTTTGTTTAGGGGGTTTTGTGTAGGGGGGGTTTTTTGTGTGTTGTCTTTTTTTTGTCTACTCTTTTTGTGCTGGTGTCGCTTTAGACCAATATACCCCAAAAACCGGAGCCAAAAGCCACCAATATACAGAGGCTTTCATTTGACCTCAGACATCTTGAAATTTGTCTATTTTTGCAGGTATAATTTGGCAGTTCCTCAAAAATTCTTTGCTCATCGATAAATTCAGAGAAGTGAAAAGGTGTCCTTGTTTTCTCTTGGCAGGTCTAGTTTACCAGGTGGGGTTTTTTCCTTTTTTTTTTTTTTCCCATTCCATTGAGGGATTTGGGAGAAACTGTTTTGTATGTCTGTTTTGTAGAAGAATGTTGTAGTCATTAGGCCTGGCCAGTGAGCCCTCTCTGTGCTAGTTTGAAATTCTGACACCAGGCTGGGCATTTTTAACTTTCCTCAGGCCACGGAGAAAGGGCAGAGACTTCCTGCCAAACCCTGCCCGTTACAGAAGCTTAGACTGTTGGTTTGCGTGTTTGCTTTTCTTTTTTCTTAAACCTCTTTATCTCCAACATAATTGCAAGTTTAGATGGATGTTCAAAGAAATGTTGGTAGGTTATTTCTGGAGTCAAATACAGATTGGCTGGAAAGAGGGATGTAACCTCAGTCTCACCTCACTGATGGAAACAGTGATTAACATTACGATAATTACCTGTAACACCCCTGTTTCTCCACAAGTCCTGGTACCAATAATGTCTCATTTTGCTGCTTAAGGCATCAGAAAAGCTCTGCCTCAAGATGTTATGGTTATTTGTAATTCTCAAGGATAAACTGTATATCTGATCCTTTGAAATGCTCCTGTTCATAGTCAGCGATCCCTCGAACAAATTCTGTTGTAATTAACGAAGACACCATCTAATCCCGTTTTACCCCAGTCTTCAAGCCAGCTCATCTTCTATGCCCCCGAGCCAAATTGTCAGACAGCTGGAGCCGTTCACATTGTGACTTTTTAGGGAGACAAACACAGCCTGAGTTCGGTGACAAAGTGTTCCACAATTTAAATGTAAAAATGCCCTTCTGCTGGGGAGCCGTGGCAGCAGGAGGGAGATGCACAGGAGTCCCACAGCTGGGTGCTGAGGAGAAAAGGTGTTCTGAGCCTTTGCTGGGCTTTTTTTGGGCTCCTCTGTAACCAAGAACAAAAAGGGAGGAAATTACTGATCTGCTGCTATGATCTAATCCTAGAATGGAGGCTATATGAGAGCTCCTGTTTTTGAGAAAGATTTCTTTAGTTAATTTTGGATGCATACTGGGGTCAGGATTTGGGCTCTTGTCACTTATTTTTTGAAGCATCTGCAGAGAAAAGCAACACGTGCTCCACTATGCTATTCTGAACTTGCTGGCTCTGCTGTCAGGCTAATGAGCCTGTCACATGGGGCTGCATTTCAAATGGTAAGAATTATTTGGATGAAATAGTACCAGAATGTGTAAGAAAAAAAATCGTATTCTATTTTTAACGTAAAAGGGAAAAATTTACCTGGCAAGATCCAGCAGCATCTGCTGCCTTCAGGTTATTGCACGGCCACAGGCCTCTGGGCTTTGTGGCAGAGAAATGGGCTTCAAGGCAATTAGAGGATACTTCTGGGGTCTGAAAACCTGGCACTTTCTAGACTCTTTACCTGATGGACTTTGAAGGTCACACTTTCTGGAGCATTTTCTCAAATACATGCCAGCACATTCCTGAAATAACATCCATTCTGGTGCTGGGTGCTGCCTGGATGACAGCACTGATGCTTCCAGCCCTTGCTACATTTGGCTCATACTTTGGATATATGGTACAGTGAAAAACGAGAGATTTCTCAGCAATCTCTGACCTGAGAACTTGGTTAAAATGTGCTTATTAGATAGAATGTAGGGAGCTGCAAGTAGATTGGTTTTTTTTTGGTAAGGAATTTTGAGACTTGATTGCCATTTCAACTTTTATTTCTACTAATAGAGGAGTGTGGCTGTTTGTCTGTGGTTCCCAAGATTACACACTCGCTCCTGCAGACATGGGTAAAAACATTTGTTAGTTAGCATGGCAGTAATTTTAAGGATCATTTACAATGTTTTGTTACTGGTTTTAGAATATTTCAAGGAATTGACTGAAAAGAGATGTCTCTGGTTGAGAGATGAAAAATACAGTGTAATAAATATAAATGGTCAAATGGTCAGAAGAATAAAGTTTGAAAGCCTCTGAGATTTTTTAGCAAGAGAAAATCCCTCTAAGAATAATAAATGTTGATCTTTTGTCACCTTAGGTGAGTTGAGAGTTGACCAGAATCACTCTTAGAGCATCTCCTCTGGCACAGCTGGAGGCTCTCCCAGCCACACACACGTGCAAACGGCAGAGGGCTGGGGGTGAAACAAACCAGCTTTGCCAGGCAAAGAAAAGTGGATATAAATGGTGAGGGAGCAAATAGAACACATGAAAGGGAACGAGACCTTTGCTTGGGATGGGAACCACAGCAACCATTCAGAGGCAGCCGCAGCAGCAGCAGTTTCCAGCAGTCCTTACCAGGACCGGGGTAATTGCTCAGACAGCTTCAGCAGAGCAGTTGATTTCCAGAGGGAATAACCTTTGTCAGAACATCAGAAGAAGCCTTGAGTTAGCTTTGAAGGGAAGAAGAAGGTGAAGGGGCAGCTGAATCTTCAGCCCAGCAAGTTCTGAGACTGACTTGCAATCAGCTTCTCTGCTAAATAGACATTGGCACTCGTTGTCCTCTCTAATAATGAGGAACCTCTGGTCTCTGCAGCTCTGCCTGATGCAAATTTATGTTTTGAGAGGGCAGAGCAGTCTGTGGGTGTGGGCTGTTACAGGCAGTGCTCACCTGGTTGTGAGAAGCCTTTCTGCTTCTGAACTTTTAGCTTGCACGCGAGTTTTCTTTGTAACCTTTTCTCAGCCTCCTCAAGGGCTAAAAACTGGGAAGGAAGGAACTGAATTTCTCAACTAATTACATCAGTCTCAGTAAAAAGTTTCAACAACTGCCCCAAATATTGTAGGACTCTAGATAAAACTTAAATAACTGAGATGACATGTTATTAATTTCAATTTTAATACTAATGGTGGACAATATAAAATCTATAAGGGCTTACATGTAAACAGCTTTATGAAAAGGAACGATGAATAATAGAAAAGGGCAAATAAAATGGAATTTAACCCATTCATTTCCTTTTAACTCATATTTCAATGTTTCTAAATGAGAAAGTCTCTTTAAATCTATTTGTGGATCTATTGAGTGTCAGTTGGAGGAAGGTTATTTGGGTTCTAAACATTGATGTTCAGATTTTCAGACATTTTCCTAGTGTTACTTTACTGCATCTGACCTTTAGTATTAATTTTTCTTCATTCAGAATTTCCATGATATTTGTCTGAAAATGCCAGGTTCAGGAACTCTAAAAAATCAGTGACTGTTTGCTTTGCTTTTCATCAGTGGTCTGATTGGCAAATCCTGTTTTACAGGAGCCCTGCTTATGTAGAAACAATTATACCTGGAGTAGACTCATCAGGAAATAATATTGTGTATATTTTAAATATCACTAAGGGGAAGAAATCTGATTATTGGATATTTGGATCTGAGATTTTTTCACTAGTTACCAGAAACCCACACCTGTGTATGTAAACTGTTGTTGTCTCTTTTCAGCCTACTTTAAAAATTTGTCCCTTCTCCTTTTATGTTTTTATGCTTCAAAGAAACCATTAAAAAATAAAAAAAAGGAGCTGGTAGTAGTTACTTTGATTTTTCACGGCCCAGACAAGGAGCCCATGTGTATTTCCTCACTGGCCTCATAAATATCTCTGGTGTACTCCAGAGTCCACAGGGGTAGGGATGATTATGAAGAGATGATGGTGCTTCGTTGGCGTCATTTAAATGATGCACGAGAGGCACGGTACTGCAAAGCCCAGGGCTGAATCATTAGTCCAGTTCCCATAGAGTTCTACTGTGTAAATGTGTGTATAAATGTATCACTTTGTACACTATTAGATGACCTGGACTCGGTTCCCTCTTGTGCAATAAATGTACTGTGTGACCTTGGATGAGAGGTGGGCCGGGCTTTTTCCAAAGCAATCTGTTATTTTTGCATGTCCAAATTATCGCAGCAAATTCATTTTGTTCTCCTTAATTAATTTTTTAGGAATGCTGATAACCTTCAGCTCCTAATGATTCAGTGGGACTCGTGTGCAATTGGTGCTTCTGGTAGATGAGATCTGTTAGCCCCAGCTGGGCTCTCGAACACAGCAAACACAGGAGCACTGCAAAAATCAGCAGCCAGTTTGGAAATGTTGGTCCTCAGTACTCAGTGCACTTCTTCCCAAAAAAACAAAGCTGGGATAATAATTCCTTTGACAATGCTTTCAGAGCTGTGAGGGAAAAATGCTGCCACAAATGAGTATTGTTTGTTACTGGAGCATCATGAGGGTTCCTGTGCTCAAACTGCTGTTGTAGCTGGTACATCATTCCCAAGTTTGTTACCAAATTTCACCTGTGTTCCTCCTCCACACTCTTTGGAATCAGATCTCAAGTGGGTCCTGACAAACTTCTTTAGTTTGATGGAAGAAACAGAAGTTGCACTTTTGTTGTAGTATTTAACAAGTATTGGTGAGAGGAAATGGGTTCAAACTCAAGAATTTCAGTACTTTCATGCTGGGTCTCCTGGGTGGAAGCTCCTTTCTGAAAGGGTGTGCAGCACTTTGGGAGTGCAGGCTCTGATACCTCCCTTAAGGTTCAGCAGTGCTGCCCGTGCGTGTCCTTAACTGTGTTCATAAAATGCTTCACTGTTTTCCTTCTGGCATCCAGACACCGCTAGGTGGGCATTATTTCTAGAGATCACATTTCAGAAAAGGAGGAGCAGATTTTTCACAGCACAGAGAGGTCTGGCTTCCTCCTCCCACTGTGGTACGGGGGAAAAATAACATTTTAATTCCCACCTGTGTCTCATCAAACTCAGGCATTTACTGGGGTAATGCAGTTGTTCAGAAATTACACTGGAAGTATCACGAAGAGGGGCTAAGCTTTAATTGAAGTTTTGCTGTTATCTACAACAAGGGAATAGTGGCATAATTAGCTGGTTTGACACGAGATATTCTGTATATGCACCTGAAAGAGGCACAGGGAGTATCATCTCCTGATATTCCCATCAGAAAGCAATCCTGCTTTAACAAAAATGAAGTGTCACTTGAGCACAGAAGGATTGCTGGTGCAGGTGAAAAAGACAGGGAGAACTCCAGGAAGCTGCTGTTGGCGTGGGCAGGAGGTTGGGGGCCGAAGGGAAGCAAGTCCAGGGCTGAGATGTGTTCAGCCCGTTCTTCCCAGCAAACGTCAGCCCGTGTGAGCAGCAGCCCTGGGCTGGCTCCCGGGGGTGTCCCGCTCCTCGGAGAGTGAGGCACGTTGAGATGGGCCCAGCTCCACGTCCCGGGGATGCAGAGTCTGTGCCCCAGTGCCCTGGGCTCCCTGCAGCCCTGTGGACAGGCACAGCCAGACCCTGCGTGTGCAGGCTCCTGGGGAGGCGGCGAGGAGAGGGGGGAGGATGTGCAGGGAGCTGTGCAGAATTATGTGGAAACAAGTGTTTGGTAGGTCCGTAGCAAATTTTTGTCTTATCCATAGAGAAATGAATCACCCACCTTGAAATTTGCCCCGTCTTCTAATGAAGTAAAAACTTTTGTTCTATATGTTTCTGTCTCTCCTGTTTGAAATACACACAGAAATGTAGAAAGTCCTGCAAAATTTAGATAATTAAAATATCTGTTAAGTAATGCCAGGGATCCAATGGAAAGCAATAGCACAACTGAGGAATGCCTATCTGAATTACCACTTTGAGTTTCATATTGAATGTATTGTCTGGCTATGGAAGTGATCGACAGATGAGTATCTTAGACTGACAAGCTGATTTTTATATTGTTGATTGCTACTCTCTCCCCTCAGCTGACACTGTATTCCTTGAATGTTTCTAGGACACCAGGGAAAATAAAAAATACATTAACTCCTCTCTTGTTTCCAATTGATATAATTGATTTTTGAGCAGGACCTCCACTGGGAAGTGAGCCTTACTGTTTGAAATGTGAAATATTGCCATGCAGGTGTTTTTTACTCTCTGGTCAAGGTGGTGAGATGGAATACAGAAGAATCTGTAGTTTGGAAATTAATTATTTTGAGGAAGCTCTGAACGAGGCTGCCTTTCTCAGCAACACCTGTAAATGCATATGAGATAATGGGTGGATCCCCCAAATCAGTATTTCCTGTTGAGAAGTCTTGTTGCTGATGACATTGAGATAGGATCGTGCTGAGCTATGGTAACAATTAAGAGGTTGTACTACTTGAAGCCTGTTTTCATCAGAGCCCCCTTGGATCAAAGCACTTTTATATCTTTCAGCTTCTGTATCCCAGAAGACTTTGATCATAGGGAAGGGATTTAGTGTGATAAATTTAGCAAAGAATGAAAAATGCTGTAAGACTTCTGAACAGCAAGTAATGACTTTAGCCAGGATCTTGTGTAATTGGAAGGATTTATCCTGCCTACAGGATACAAAGGCCACAAAATCTTTTATTTTCCTGTTTATAGCCCCTGTCACTTACTGTCTTAAGTCCAGATGTGATGATCTACCCCTTAAAATAGGATTATTTATGGAAGTGAAGCTTTTTCTTTCCTTTACCAGGAGTCACTTCCTGAAAGCGTGTAACCAAAGGGATGGCTGGTCTGATGAAGAGACTGTAGCGTGGATATGAAGGGCTGTGATAATGTGGAACAAGTTTTTGGTGTTTTGGGTTGGTTTTGGTTTTTTTTTTTTTTTTCCCTGGTGGAGGCAATGGAAGAGAGGAAATAAAGCCAATGGAGAATTCAGGATGTCTCATCCTTTGAAGATCTGAAGAAAAAAAGTTTAAAATCTCTGCCATTCCATATAGTCTGGCAGCAAAAACATTGATCTTCAGAAGTAGTTTGAGGTAGGAATAAAAATCATACCAAAAACGCTTAGCACTCTCCAGAGAAGGCAGTAAACTTTCCTGGGGTGTGGAAATCTGCATTCTTTCAACTGCCTGGAAAATGCTTTAGGAAGACTCCACCTCAGTCTGGTCCTTTGGGATCGTCTGGAGCCTCTTTGCTTTTATCAGCCAGTTACTGCACTATCACTAGAAGAGCAATTTTACTCTTGAAGGTGTATGAGAGGCTGGACATGTGCTGGCAATGTGTGGTTGCAGCCCAGAAAACCAGTCATATCTTGGGCTGCATGCAAAGAACCATGGCCAGCAGGTTGAGGGAGATGCCCTTGGATCCCTGGAAGTGTCCAAGGCCAGGCTGGACAGAGCTTTGAGCAACCTGGTCCAGTGGAAGGTGTCCCTGGCCATGGCAGAGGGGTTGGAATGAGATGATCTATAAGGTCTCTTCCAATCCAAACCATTCCATGACTTCATGAAAGCTAAATAAGATCCCCTGCTTGTTAGGTTTTGGACCAGATTGTCCTCAAAACATGCAGTGAACACAACTGACTGTTTCTAATTTCTGGTGAAGCTGCAGGAAGTGCCACAGCTGAACCTGCCAAGTCTAGTTGAACATGAGTGTTGTCTTCTCCTGTGATTTGGGTAAATCTTCTCCGTAAACAATTTTTTGCCTCCAGAAATTCACTGTGTTCTGCCTTAGCCTCATTTTTCTTTAAAAAAGTCCAAGGCTGACCTCCTGCCAGGTGCTGCTGTTTCAGTTATCAGTCTCACTTCCAGTCCCTTATCCAAGACATTTCCCAGAGTCCTGCCATGCACAATGAAGAAAGAATCAAAAGGCAAAGTATTTTCCTTCCTCACTTATCATCCAGGGGCCTATGTGTCTGTTAAGTGTTAGGTGAAAGTCAGTGACATCTGTGTCTTAATTAAAGCAGACAGTTGGAGCTGGATATACCCACAAGACTTTATTATTATAGAGGCAGCCTGAAGAAGTGGTATCAACAGACTCATTAGTAACCATGGAAAGAAGGTGTTAATTAGGGAATGTGTGATCCTACCATAAGACCAATTTGGGGCAAAAAAAAAATGTGAGTGATACGGAGATGAGCTGCCAGTGATATGTTATATCAAAATTATTGTGCACATTGCACTGGCATTAATGGTAGTGGCATAGCAGAGTGGGATGCTGGTTGATTCACATTAGTGTCAAGTCAGGCAGTTAAAGCCCTGAAAATGAAATGAGGAAGTCTAATTGCCTGTTCAGAATCAAATAACATGCACTTTATTACCAAATTCCACCATTAACAGCCCAGAAAACCAATTGTGGCTGTCAGGAAAAGGGACAGCTGAATGACAAATGCAAGGAGGGAGCCATCTGGCTGGGGATTGGGTACCAGTGGTGATCCTGGTTCAGCAGCATGGCAGGAGCACAGGGCTCTGGAGAGCAGCTGCTCAGGCTAAACACATCTGATCAAATGCTGGAGACCAGGAACAGAAGTCACGTGCAGGTTAAGGATAAACTGCAGCTTCGTGCAGTCAGCACTTGATAGAGATTTCCATGGAGATTTGTAACAGAAAGGAAGCAGTGAAGCTTGGCCTGAGGAGGGTGGAGATCCTGTGACTAAGATGCAGACAGGCAGAGGTTGAATAATCTTGCCCAAGGAGAGATTTTTCTGCTAACTTTCAAATATTTAGAGTTTGAGGTTTCACAGCATCTGTCAAACTGTGCTGATGGAACAAACCATAGTTTCTACCCCTGAGAGCTGGGTCTGTGCTCTGGGCCCTGCTGATTCACCCCCAGGTAACTGCACTCAGCTCAGCTCAAAACACCAGCCAGCCCGATCAGACTGTCTGCAGGTCTTTCAGGAGGGAGTGGATGCAGAGTCTGTGACCCTTTTACCCTTCACTCATCTTCTCTGCAGCAGCATATTCCGCGGTGGTTTGCCTTCAGTGCTGCTCAGTCCCAGTGCTCACACCCTGTTAGCCTCTGTGCCCGGTGAAGGGGCTCAGTCGAGGCAGTGCTGTTTCTCATCAGAGCAGGCAGCCCAGGGTCACCCAGTGATTTCCTTCTGGGCAATGTGGAGCCATTAGCAGGTTCATACCATTTTGCTCTTATTTAATTACATCCCAAGGAGAGGACTGAGCTGGCAGGATAGCTGAAGGCTGAGGTGACCCAGTAAGGACTCCAGGCATGAAGGGTTTTTTTTTTAATATTTCATGCAACCTCCTTGCAGAAGGGCCCTTGGTTTCACTCAGTGCACATGTGCAACATTTCTGTCCACTGCCACAGAAATATCCACTGCTGAGGTTATCATACAGAATCATCAAATGGGTATTAGCTTTTTGGGGTGCAGCAACTCTGCCCACACGAGTTGATTAAGCCAGAGAGAGGGAGGATGCTGAGACCTCTCTTTATTCTCCTGGGCAGACGGTGTTTGTATGTCAGTGGAACCCACAGCAGTGATGAAGTCCACTGTGCTCTGAAGGGACATTTTGGCTCAGCCCCCTGTGCACCTTACCAGCCTCGACTCTGGAGGAGTCTGCAGTGATGCCTTGGGGAAGGTGTGACTGTAGGATTCACTGCTGATATCCTGTAGCCTGAGCCTTTGGTGGGAGCTCTTTTGATCAGTGCTGAACAGCCACCAGTGGCTTGCAGTCACCTGGTTCCACGTTTCACACGGCTGCACACACCTCTGGGTGTGTTTCATTAGAATGCACACACAAGAAATTAGGTTAAAAGTGACAAAACAGTATCTAGAAATTTGAGGTGCTTGATGTTTCTCTAGTTAAAAGATAACGAGAGAAAAGAACAAATAGAACCGTAATCACAGGTTTTAAAAAAATGCAGAGATAATTTGGACTGTTCTATTTCTATTGTACACAGAAGCTTAGGTGACTAAAGGCTTTAAAATGTAATTAACATTTTCTGCTGATAAGCTTCATACTGTTTTTCCTGTCTTATTTTCTTGTGTCTTTTATTTTCTCAGCTTGCTTTCGATCTACCTTTCCAGCAGAGAAAAATAACTACTTGCTGCTAAATTAACACTCACAGATGGGCAATTTTTATAGGAATTCATTCTCCTGGTCTAATTAATGATGCCTAAATTTCCACTGGTGCCTTCAGTAATCCTTTGACAAAGGGTGTCTTCAAAACCTCTGGAAGTTTTAACTTGTCAAGGAGAGAATGAAGTGAAGCTGGAACTATTTAGGGTGGGATTAAGGAGGAGGCAGAATTAATAACAAATGTGCTTTGGAGTGCCTTTTTGATAAGGGAGTCAATCCTACGCTAGCTTCTATGGAAAGTGTTCTTTACTAGACTGATTGAGATCTCACTGGGAAAAATCAGAATATTTCTTTTGATTTCAGTGGCCTTTGGGTCCAGTTCAGGGATTAAGTTCTGCCTTGAGTTTGCTTTGAATGAAAGGAACCATGGCACTTCAGCATCACTGTTTGCCACAAAGAGATGGAGAATGTACAGATCAGGACCACATATCTGCATTATAAAAGGGAACAAAAGTCTGTTGTGTCTGTGAGTCTGGCCAAGTAACTCTATAAAGAAAAAGCATAAAAAGTTGCAATACTTGCAAACAGACATGTGAACCAAATAGGAATGGAAAACTATCACAGATTCTTGGGTTTGTGTATAGCCCATCCTGTGTTGTTCTGTTTCCTCCTGCCAAGGGCTCCCCTCCTGATGGTTGAACCGTGCAGACTGGAACCATACAGGCTGATGTATTTTATTTTGTTTTATTTTAGTCACTGCTGTTAAGACACAAGAATTGAATGGGAGAGAAAAATGTATTGTTTGGCATTCTTGAAAGGGTCTGTTGACACAACTTTGAGCTCTCTGGCTGCCTCGCTCCCTGGGACACGGGCTTGAATGGCTGAAGGCGATTAGGGATGTTCCTTTTGCTGAGTGCCTGAATGGATTCAGTCTCCAGCCTTTGACAAACGATGCTTGTGCAGTGCTGGTGTGAGGTGTTCAGCTGCCAGGTTCCCCAGAGCTGACCTGTGCCCAGCTGCTCCTCAGGCCAGCACTGCTCAGGCTGCCCGGGCTGGGGCAGCTCCATCCCACGGGGTGAGGAGCAGGGCAGGGCTGCTGGGGGCAGCCAAAGCTCCTCACAGCTTTTCTGCACACGTCAGTCAGAGCCAAAGCTGCACAGCTGCACCACGTCCAAGCTGGCTTGCAGCACAAGTAGCCAAACTCCGGGGAGGGGGGAGAGGCTGAAGAGCCCCCATGGCTTGCTCAGTTCCTTGATACTCTGCTCCAGGCTTTCGTGACTCCTACAGCTTAGCAGAGGAAAGATGCACCATCTCTGCAAATTACTGCCCGGGACTAGGGGACCCCAAGTCTCTTCCCTGTAATATTTTTTCTGAGGTGCTCTAGGCTGATGTGTGGGTGGACAAAGCACTGGATAAGAGGCTGTCTCCCTTGCTGTCAGGGATTCACTTCCTGAATCAAAATCAGAAAAGACAATACCACATCCTAAGAGCTGAACTTCCCTTCCTGGGAAGGAAAGTCTGGGAAGTGAGAATCACAGTGAGAGAGAAACTTTATCTTGGTTAGCAGGGTAATAGCTCCCGGATCCACTGGTGGAAACAGTAGGAAATAGCTCCATAGAGAGGTTAAGGTGGGAGGAGGGACTGGGGAAAATCGTTGACTGAGAAAGGAAACTAGAGTAGGAAAGTGACGAGAGAGAGCAAAGTTACCTGGGGGAGACAGAGCAGAGCAGAGGTGAAGCATCCTGCCTGCTTCTCCCCGGACGTTCCATGCTGACGAGTGTTTAGTGTAGTAAGAAGAGGAGCTTTCAAAAGCACAAAGGGAGGCTCAGTGCACAACTCCCACTCATTTTCATTTACTGGAAATTTGGAAGCCGCTACTGTGGATTTTACAGGGTCTCCCACCATCTCATCAGAAGTAACACCTATTACTTTATCCAGTGCCTGCTGAAAGCAAGAGTCTCCCCCACTAATGTCAGTGTGTCTTCTAGTGAGTTTTAATAAAATGTCAGCGTGCTGTGGCAAATTACTCAAATGAAGCTGTCAGTCAGGATTCATAGCACCAGTCTGTATTTCCTGAGCTGGGACATACATCACCCAGAAAGTCTGAAAGCACAGTTGGCTGAATTGGCTTCTACTGCATAATTATGGTAAACCTGTTGATCAATATTGTGTGCATTTTTAATACCTTCATATTGAGGCTTCTGATCTCTCTGCATTAATGCTGCTTCTCTCTGCAATCAAACAGCTTAAGCTTGAGGTTTCTTTCTTCTTGCCTCTTGCTCCCATAGTTAATTACCCTTTTAGCTCAGTAAAGTAAATGGAGATTCTATTATTTTATTATTTTACTAACTTTGAAAGAAAAGAAAGTAAAAATGTCCACACCAGGAGATGGACTGATAGACTGATGGTTTATCCAAATATGTAGCAAGCAAATTAATAGATAAAGAGTAGGACTCTTCTCCTATAGATTCTGATTTACTGAGCCACAGATTTAACCACCTATAACAGAGTGCAGATCACATCTCCACTTTACAGCCTTGCCTGTCATTGCTGTGGTGCAGCCCACGCACCTCAGCATGAACTGTATTTTACACAGGAGTTTAGCTGAAGCTCTGATTTGACCCTCAATATATTTCATGAAAACTTTTAGTTTTCATAACACAGGGTTAGTTTTTACCAAGTACCATACAGGGAGCCCCCCACATCAGTTAAACCCCATCAGTGTCCTCTGGGAGCAGAGGGTGCGTGGAGGATCAGAGCTGTGCCCGGCAGAACAAGCCACCAGCAATGTCAAAGTGTGCAAAATGTGCAAAACCTACAGCTGCTCACCAGAAAAGGCAGCTTATAATTACCCCTCTCCTATTACCTATAGGACTTCCATGAACTGCACAATGTATCACGCTCATGCAAGTGCCAGTCTAACTTTCTTAATGAATGCAAATCCTAATAATCCAATATATGTCAGAATATAGCCACAGACTCATAATCCTCTCTGTCTGCTGTTTGATCCATTCCATTCAGATCCTAATTTGTAGTAAACCTTGTATTTGGAAGCTGCTGTGGCTCGCACCATGGGTGTCAAGGCCAGGCTGGTAACAGGACTGCTGTCTGCTGGCAGAATGGTGCAATCAAAGCCCTGCATGTGATGGCTTCTTCAGCAAAAAGAGACTGAAACCATGGCCAGCAGCTCAGCTCCATGCAGTCCTTAAGAGAGGGTGATCCTGAGCAAAGAAGTGTCATTAGAGGTTTCAGAGCAGAGGTATGACACGGGTTTTAGTGGTTGGCTTTGCTCTGGTTTTAATGCGTAACTCACGGTACACAACAGCAGTAAACGTACAGAAAATGTCTAGGATGGACAGGAGCTTTCTTCCCATTTTCAGAAGTAATGCAGGCAACAATCTCAGCTACTTTCAGTAGGATTGGAGTCCTAAGTTCCTTTTCAAAATGTTTGCCAGGATGTACAATTTCTTTTCTGTGAAAAATTTCGGCCCCAATTGTTTGCAAAGATTGAAAATTAGGGGTTTTTTTCCTAATAGACCAAAAACCTTTAAAATAGATTAGGAAATGGCACTATTTACCATTCAAGGAAAAATTTATTTTCTATTAAATGAAATGAAAGTTATTCTTAAGTTAGTTTAGTACACAAATTCAATTGCCCAAAGTACCACATTCCCTGGTGCTCATGTCGGGTCATATTTGTTGCACTTGCTGATCTTGAATTCAACGTATCAGCTCAGTTCAATGACAGGTCACCATCACATTAGCTTCAGGTGAAATGACTTGATTTGATTTTCCAAAACAAGATTTTCTTTATGTTGAAAATGTTCATTTTCTGAAAAGCCGTTGATTCAGTGGAAATTAGGTGTTTAGTCAAAAACCATTCAAATGTCGAGAGGAACCGGACCAGTTTTACTGGTCACAGATGCCAGTACCACAGTCAAAGCAATGCTGAGGGCCCAGAGTGGGTATTGCCAAGCTGGCTTTAAGGTGGAGCTTTTGGGATGCTGGGCAGGGTTAAATTGCAGCAGCACAGAAGCAAAGCAGACTGCTCCACGCTGAGAAGTCGCTCAGCAGCGCAGGCACAATCCACCTTGAGGCTGTGTTTGAAAATGTGCCCTGGGCTGCTTCGGGCCAGCCCGGAGCAGCCTCGATGCTTTGGTGCATTTGGCTTCGCTGGAAGTCACCTGTCCCACGTCTCCTCCTGGTGAAATGCCTGCACCTGCCCTAAACGTCTCCTGGAGTGGGATCTCTGACACAGCTCCCACCAGCAAAAAGGGAACTGCTGATGTTCTCTCACTTCGCAGAGGGCTTTAATCACTTAAACTTAAGGGATAAAGTGATGCTGCATTATTGAAGCAAATAGCCCAAGTACCTAATGCATAATATAGCAGCTTGCTAAAATCTTCTAAATTTCAGGGTGAATCATGACTGATGAGAAATGGAACAGGATTTGCATTTCACACAGTGACTCATCCTCTGCTAAAATAGCTGACAGCACCTGAAACAAACCAGTAAGGATCATGTCAAGGCACACAATACTGGTTCATTTCTTCCAAGTACTTACAATATGTCTGTGCTTTTAACATCAGGAATATAAAAGTTTATTTTTGGAAATCATTCTCTAAAGGTGACTGAGAAGCAAAATATGATTTTGGAGAACTGCAAAAAAGGAAATCACTTCCAAGCTGAAAACGGAATTTGTTTTCTTGAACAATGGTTATTGATTTTCTTTTTTTAAACTAAAATCTCCTGTGGGATGAAAAAAAGCCATTGGTGGTAACACTTGTGGCATAAAAATACTTCACCTAAAATATACTGACATAAAAATACTTTACTTTAAATGTATTGACATAAAAATTGTATTAAATTTTTTCCACATTTCAGGACTTCCTGTTTTCTACACCTGCTGCCATGTTTGTGGAGTTCAGATATGTTTGGCTCTGACAATAGGGCTTCTTCACAAAAGAAACCTCTAACTTCCTTCCCATCTGAAGTCATTCACTCTTTTAACTCTGGAAGACGAATTGTGCAGCAGTTTCATGGACATACACGCTGTCAGGAATTCCAGAATGTTATTTTTTTCCCCAAACTCTTTGCTGTGGGAATACTGCAGTGCCTGTTGTTCCTGTTGCTGTGCTCCTGCTCCTCAGGGTCTCGGCTGGAGGGCAGAGCAGTGGTCACCAGGGACACCCTCAGCAGAGCTCTCTGCACTGCAAGGGACGGCGGCAGCAGCCGTGCCCGTGCCCGGAGGGGAGCGATGCTTCAGCGCTTTGCATTGTCTCACTTGACCCCAGGGGCCGAAAGGGGCCCCTCAGATGTTCTCCTGCAAGTGGTACAGGAGAGATGATCAATTGGTCTTACTCTGATAGTCAGTCATTAGTGCTCCATAGCTGTCACCTTATTTAGCTGTTGTTGGTTGCACATTGCTGGCTTATGCTTATGAGTTCTGATATGTTTTTTTAATGGTAAGTAGGTTAATCCCTCTTCCTGGCTGAAAAACATGAAGTTAGATGCAAAAGTCCCCAAAGCAAGAAGACTTACTTGGAAAAAATTACAGAAGTGTAAATCAAGAAAGCAATATTGAACTTTAGAAGACAGCATACAATAATATGACACTTTATTCCATTGCTGCCTGAGGTTTATATATACTACTGTCACTTTCTTGCTGTTCTCCACCAGTAGTAATTTTCTTTCAATCTAATTTTTATTTCCCAAGGGTTTGCTAAGGTTAAAAGTGCTAGAAAACCAATGACTATTCACTTGCCAAAGGACAATAAATTAAATTAACCACTGTTGGTAGCCAAGTCAGGTCTGAACTATTTATATGTAAATAGGTGCAAAACCCGATGGCATAGTGCATGATTATTAGCAGCTCATTGCAGACTCCATATTGAAAATTAAATACACTGAAAAGCAATGTGTTTCCTTTAAATTCTGCCTGCAAGAAAAATTTCTGAATTTCTCTTGTGAGTGGCCTTACTATGCATTAGAAACCTAATTATTCAAGGTCAAACTAACTCTGTTAGTGAGCCAGTTTTCACTAAGTCAGAAATTTAATGGCCAAGTCAACAGGACATGCTGAGGATTAGGGCCGAGAGACAGCTATCTTTCTCAGGATTTGTGTGCTACTCAGGTTTTCTGCTGGCCTTCACTGTAATAGAGCACTCATTCAGGAAAAAAATTATTACCTTTTTTATGCCTCTAAATAATTCTGAGTTGTTTGTTTGTTTGTTTTTTTAATTTCAAAAGAATCTGGTGATCTGTCTTGATGGGAAATAGGGTGTGGGGAGACATCACATGGGCAGTGGGACATTGAGAGAAGTGGAAAGGGAAGACAAGACTTAACTGTTCTCCCGTGTCAGGGATTATGGCAGTGGGAACCTCTACCTGAGCAAAGCTCAGAAATTTATGAGCTAACGCCATGCTCCTTTGCTCTCCTGCACAAATGCTGCTTTCATAAAACCCTAACGCTACAAGTGGAAATTCCATCATGTCCTGTGTGGTATATATGGATTTTCATCAAACTAGGGAGTTGTCCAGTGATCTCAGTGCTACAATCTACTTTCTTGTTAATTCCTGACAGACATATGTCTGTGTGTACTTGCAAAATTGTTAGAACGTGATATTCTTAAGAGAAAAAAATCGGTGTCTAGAACTCACCCATTTCCCGAATTAAATAGATTTATGGAGATTGTACATTTCTTTCCAGATGGCCAGCTCTGCTGTTGTTTAATGCAGAATCTTTTCTGAACATTGACATTATAAAATTCTCTTGTTTTTCTCTGTGGCATAAAACTAAGGTTTCATGAGTAAACCTAACAGAAATTGGACATGTTATTCAAAGTATAAGTTTGCTGGTTCTGTTGTAATGTGTATTTTAAAAGTATGTTCAAAGATGTGAATACACATTTGAAAAACAATTTTTAAAAGATTAATAATCTGTTACACTGCATTTTTGATCAAACAGATCTATTTGCTTTACAACTGAGTCATTTTAATGATTGACACATTCAGCTATGAGAAAATTGTACCTATCAGAATGATCAGAAAAAGTACCAAATATTTAGAAAAATACTTAATTATAATCCTACCAGCTTTGAAATGAAACCGTTACAGGACAATCCCAACATCAATAAAAATATCTCATTTAAAGCAGAAGCTGCAGCCATAAAATATTCATTATTCTGTCATTAAAAGACAGTTAAAATGTGTGAGTCTGGTGAAAACTCATGAATTGTTTTGCTCGTTTGAACAGGAAGAGAGAGTTTGCTGGGAGCCCTGTGGGCAAATCCATACAGAAATTGTTTAAACATCCCATCAATATTGTTAATTATGACTAAGCGTGCCCCCAATAAGCAAATGAGACAGAGAAATAGCAGCACAAGCACATCTTTGTGATCTGCGCTGATCCTCGGTGTTATTTAACACAAAACACGTGGAGGTTTGCACACATTGGGAAGAGTTGTGGGCAATTCGGGGTTTGCAAAACAGGCTTTCCTCAGTGTACCACAGATCTCTTTTTAACACCACCCTTTTCAGGGCATCTGAGAATATTCAGCACCACCCAGCACCAGCCCCTGTCTCTTTATAAACAAATACGTGTTTGCTTCTACAGCTGTGTAAAAAAAAAAGCTGCATTAATTAATGTCCCGATTGAACATCTGGACCTGTAAGCCTGAGTATTGACCTTCGAGTTTGTGCTTAACCTCATCCAACTTTTTTTCCGATTTAAGATTGTTCTTCCGTACTTAAGTGGGTGTAATTAGCTGATCCTGCAGATTCCTAGGTCCTTCCCCAAGGGCGCTGAGCACCCAGTTCTTGCCGGCATTGGGAAGGGCAGCAGGTTGTGGAGCTCTGGGTGTAACCTGGGTTTAAACAGGTTTTTGACACCTTTGGTGTTGGCATTTAGTCGTGTAACAGCTACTTTTCTCTGAAGTTTTCTTCACAAGCTGTCTTTAGTGGCTTTAGGTGTGGCCCACAATTTACTGAGTGGAGGTAAGTAGTGACAAACAGGACAATTAATTATTTCTGCGAAGTCCTTTGTATTCCTGCAGTGCCTCTGTGGGCGCAGGGTTTACACTCCGGTGGCTGCGGCACAACAGAGGGGCCAGGTCTCTCATTCCTGATTTGTAGAGGAGCATTAACTGAGTGTCAGTCCCTGGTAATTCCGTCTGAGGCTGCTGCTCTTGAGACACTGCAGCTTTGAGATGCCAAGCCCGTACCTGCAGCATCGTAACACTGTTAGTGCGAATATAATCATCCTTCAATAGCATTAGGGCTGCCTGCATGCAGTAAATGACATTTCCATTAAAACACGTCAGTCTGCACACTGATATTTGAAAAAGCCTGTGTGTACACAACAGGCATTGATTTCACATAAAGTGTCCCTCAGCTCAGCATACCCTGAGGTTAACACTGCGACACAATGACTGTGGCTATAAACCAGGTTCTTTAATGTTTTCTGCTTCTATAAAATAGGTATGTATTCTTTCTAATTGTGTTTGGGCAAATAACTATCTGACTCTCCTAAGAAATTTACTGTGTGAGGTTCTGCTATGATTTTTTTTCACATAAAATTGATATTTCAGTTAATGTGGAAGTTATGGCTAAACAATTTCTGGAAAGAACAAAACAACAAAGACTAAAATACCATCCTACTAATGAGCAGTAAATCTATACATTTCAGGCATTTTTAACTCATGAATCACAGATAAGTATAGATGCAACTGAGCTCCAATGTCCTGGGAGGGAAATGGTCCTGGGAAGGATTCTGGCAGAGACTATTCCTCAGACATATTTCTTTCAAAACGTCTTTGGTTTCCCACAGAACATCTCAGTTACGAAAATTTGTGGGTTTTGCTTTTTCCTGAGGGGTACCATGCTGTGCTTGGGTTGGGGCAGACACAAATGTGTAGAAAGATTGGTAATAAAATAATTTTGAATGGAGGCACAAATCCGATGAGCAGCAGCTGAGGGAGCTGGGGGTGTTTCTCCTGCAGGAAAGGATTAACTTCTCCCCAGCTCCGTGGCAGGAGGCTGGGGCCGGGTGGGGTCAGGCTCTGGTGCCAGGGAACAAGCAATGGGATGAGAGGAAACGACCTCAAGGTGTGCTGAGTGGGGTGGGGTAGATGTGTGTAGATTGGATTGGGTATTAGGGAAAATTTATTCCCCAAAGGATTGTCAAGCATTGGAACAGGCTGGCCAGGGCAGTGGTGGAGTCCCCATCCCTGGAGGCATTTAAGGGGACATGGTTTAGTGGTGGATGTGGCAGTTAGTGGTTGATTTGATGGTCTTAGAGCTCTTTTCACACTAAATGGTTGTGTGCTTCCAAGAACAACAGCTCAACTGTTTTGAGATAGGATTGTCTTTGCCATAATAATCTCTGCTATTGCTACAGGGCAACAACTGGCCTGCAAAACTTTAAAAAATAGGTTAACAGTTGGACTCAATGATCTTAAAAGTCTTTTTCAACCTAGATGATTCTATAATTTCATTTTGTTATTAGTCATAAAGATCTGTCTTTGCAAGGTTCTGTGAAATGCAGTAAAATTCACAGATAACAGAGGTAGGGGTCTCTCTTCTCTTTTGCAAACCATATCGTTCACAGAGTCATGTAGATAACAAACACTGCCCTTCTCTGCATTTCCTCTTGTTAATATTACACAGTTTGTGACCATACAACAGTTAGCAGATTTTTGCCTAAAAATTCTTTCAAAAGGGAGGCTGTAGACTGAAAATCCCCTTAGATGTCTTTTAAGTAACAAAACGAATGATCGAAAAACGCTTTTAAAAGTACTTTCTTGGCTTTGCATTTCTGTGAGTGTATTTCTTCTGTTATTTTACAGAAATGAAGAAACTCTATCCTGGGTGTAGGTGATTGATATATCACGATTCCTGTTTTCCATAATATCACACTCTCACAGATTGCAGAGGTTATTCCAGACTCCTGCCATCTCCTGCAAAAACTTACCTTAAGCATCAGGAAATAATTTACTTAAAGGGAGAATAAGTTATTACCCACTGCTCCAAAGGACCTTTGGGCAATTTTGTGAACAATAAAACGGATCAATGTGAAATCTATTAATTTGTCTTTTAATTCTACAATATCCTCAATATGAACACTTTGCTATGCAAACTGTCTTTTTTTTTTACTTTTTAATTTTTTGTGAACTACACACTGTGCGTTTTCCGTAATCCTTCCACAGACACTGGATAAAACATTCTCAGGCATGACTGTGGCTGCTCTTGGTGGGATACATTAGTGACAAATCAGAACTTGTAGGGACAACATAGGCAGGAGCAGGGGCTGGAATACCTGTGTTAGCTTATAACTTAAAAATGTTTGCGAAGAACAAACTGAGGCTTGTCTGCCTGCTTTGTTATTGCCATGTCAAGCGTGAGTTTAATTTTAGCTATTGACAGCACATCAGATGGTACTTACCGTTAATGGGGAGCTTTAACAATTTGTCCTGGAAAATGATGCAATATTCCTGTGGTGGTTTGGGTTTTTTTCTCCTTTTAAGACATGAGATGCAGTTGTTCTAACAGCCTCTGGCAATTTGCAGAGGAACATGCAGGTGGAGTTTGCTTTGCACATGTTCCTGCTGTGTGCAGGGCTTGTTTGCTGCTCAGCTGAACAAATTGCTGAGTGTCCTTCTGGAGGTCTCGAACAGTTTAACAGAGAAATCAGAAATTATGTTGCAGGGACTGTGGTTCTTCACTGCATGCGAAGGCAAACAAATAGTTTGTGAAGGGTCACTGTCTGCTGCTCCCACAGAACCGTGGGGGAAATCCCTTCTGGCATTATTTCTACAGAGGTCTGCATTGTTTCCTGCTCTGATCAAGATGAAGGACTTTTCTAAGTGCTTATATATTTGCTAATAATCAGTCTCCGTAATAGAGCTCTGCAGACTTTTCTTCCCTTTCATATCTGATTTGGTTGAACTGTTTACTTTGGAGTATTTTTATCTTCCCATTACTGTTCTGGTTTGATTTGTTTTTTAATTCAGAAATGCCAGTCTCAGAGAGGTTAGAAACAAATAAATTATACTGTACTTCAGAGTCAGAACAGGAGTGATATCTGGTTCTGTAGTTTTGCTAAGCTTTATGCAACAAGAGAGACACAATTTGAGGATCATACTGTCTGCAAATACTGAAATATTATGCTCTTTTTTTTTAAACAAGGTAACACCCAAAGTTATTTTGGTTGAACATGGCTAAAGAGAAACAAAACCAATTTTCTCTTTTCTGTCTTTCTATACAGTTATTCTGTTTCCCCTACATTGTTACTTACACCTTCGAATTCCAGTACCCACAGCTGAAAACGTAGGTGGTACCCCAGGAACTGTGGGACTCCCACCCTCAGGAGCTGCGTGTGTGAGTAAAACATGATGGCACTTTCTGTAAAATGGTGATTAGGCAGAGACACAATGAATGGCTTTCCCAGAGTCAGGCTGTCAGAACGGCAGATTTCAGTTTAGGAGAGTGATGTTTTACAGCATCCGCCGATCCATGCGCTCCTCAGCTCACGGGCACGCTGATCTGTGGGTATCAGCCCGGCTCTTCTTGGAAAGCAAAGGGGAACTAGGAAAAAACAATTCAAGAAAACTCTTGTGAGTACAGCTACAGCATGTGTTTGGAGCATGTTTCAGCCCCAGCCTGAAGAGATTAATCTGTGGGAAGCTCTGAAACCACAGAGAATAAAGGATGACATAGATTCCCCAGCCTGGAGCTGTGCAGTTGTGCTGACCTAATCAGTACCTTCAGCGTGTCTGCTGGTCCCTGGTGACAGAAGGGCAGATGATCCATCCCCTGACATCCCTAACTCCAGTAACACCTGCACTGATAACGTCCCTGTTACGCTGCAGCGATGGCCAGGGGGACATCCCCTCATGCAGGTGTTGCAGCTGGGCTGGGAGCTGGCTTCTGCAGGATCAGCCTCGCACTGCCTGCAAGAACTTGACAACAACCTGTGGGAAAAGTAAACTTCTCATAGCAGAGATCAGTGGTCTGAATCTTTACTTTGAAATAGACCAATTGAATTCTGTTATTGTGATGTGAAAATCCCCTGGGAGTGATCAGACACGAGGTCAGCTGGTCTGGAGGGTTTGTTGCTGAGTTTAGCCTCGGTAGACATCCTGCTGGAAGCTCTCTCAGGCAGGATGAGTGTGACAGAAAAGCTGGGATGCTGCTTTAGAGGTGACGAGTTTTAAAGGATTTGTTAGATTTATTTCAGAGGTGAGAGGCCTATAGTAAGAACACAAGATAATAATTAACAGGAGTAAAACAAAGTTAATGTACAGAGGGAAAAGCTATTGTGCAGCATGAGGAAGAGAGTGATGTAGTTCTGCAGAACCTGATAATTAAACCCTTGCTGGGGGGGGATTTAGAGAGCCCCCACACCTTTGTACAGGGGATACAAGTCCTATCACATTTATTAGAATGCTTCAAAAGTAGCATGAGGAAGTGCTATTTCTTTCTCTTCTTTTTAAACAAGAAACAAACTTCTGCTCTGCGGTGCTTCTGCTAGACCTGAGGATGGTGTCAAAGAAGTGCTGGTGACAGAGGTTTTATTCTTAATTTCCAAGCAGGAATGTTTATTCTCAGAGACTTTCCAGCCCATTTGGATGAAGAACAGTCTCTCCAGATGGCCACACTCATTTGTTCAAGGGCTGGAAAGCAAATTCCTGTTCTTGAATATTCCAGCCATATTGTAGATGTATTAATGAGATTAAAAGTAGTGCCTTGTTCAAGTCCTTAATTTCCCTTAAGGGGTTTGTTAGAACACAGACCCAGGCCTGGCTTTCCTGTTCAGCTCTTGTCTTTGTTGGTTGCTGCCACTGCTGTTACCCTCCCCCTCAAAACAGATGGTGTTGCTTTCCTTCTGTTGAGTCCAGTTCGACCAATTTTGTTTATCATTCAAACCTCTTGAGGCTTTTATTCAATCTCTAGGGAACTTTAAGTCTGATCCTGCAGTCTTACGCAGTTCATGTATTAAAATTCAGATTAGGAAATGAATACATTTTGTTGTGTCATTTAATTTACCATTAAGCTTTAGTTTTACTTTTTGCTGTCTTGCTCTGGTTGATACACCTTCTAAACAGGTTCTTCTGCTCTTAAAGCTCATTCAAAATCAGGTTATCTTTCTTTTCCCTCAAAAAGAAATATTGGCATAATCATAAAAGTATGGTATTTATGTATGAATGCCATATTTATACCAGTTAATATGAAAATATATTGGCTTGCAAAAAGTATGTGCTTAACCTAAGGCATATAGATTTATTTCTTTTTTTTGCTGATTTTTCCAAGTGAAAAATACTAACTAGCTGCTGGGTCAGTATGAAATATATACATGTGACATTCAACATTAGAGCTGGGTGAAATACCTGTAGTAAAAGACTTACTAATTGCTCTAGGGAATCAAAGAATCAGAAGGAAATAGAAAGACAGTGAAATCTTACAAAAAGAAATAACAGGCCCCATTGTTGTGCACATCTGGCTGAGGAATAAATTCAATCTCTGCTACAATCTAATATCCTTTATTTATGAATTTATGGGACTCCATATGGAAAATAAAAGGCAGTTACAGATCAACAGGGAGGAACCGTGGGCACAAGAATTTCATTAAAAAGAGATGCTTACAACTTTTCTTTTGCTGTTTTGTTAAAATAAACACAAGCAGACCAGTTGTCTGAAGGAAGATGTCCACTCCTTAGGTATTCTTGACTAAACGTTAATAATTCCTTTCCAATAGGAATCTTGAGAAATTTGTATATTACAAAGTTGCCTCCACTGCAGAAATTAGGACGAGATCTGGGAATGGAAGTGTTGATATAGAAATATCTAGATGGAAAACAGAAATGCAAGAAGTCTGCTACTTCTATGCACAAAGGAGGCTGAGAAGGTTCACAGACACTTGCACTTAAATTCATATTTAGAAATAGCTTTCTGCTTTTTCTTCATGTGCTTGTCTGTCCAGTTATAATTATCCATCCTCCTTTTTCTCCAATTACATGCTCTATAATGTTTAGCAGCTATTCCAAGAAGCAGCTTATTCCTGTGTGACAAGATTTAATTAAACTTCCACTGAAATAATTAGTGAGGGTATCTCAAAAGGCTTTTTAAAATCAATGCAGTACTGAGAACCAAATAGAGTTAACACTGTCATCAAAGATCAAAGTCACCAAAGAACGTGACTGAAAATTAAACCCCCAGCAACAGTGTAATGAAGAAGCATACTGAAGCAGTTGTGATTTTCTGCCTCTTGGGTCCTACCTACAAATTGATTTGACATGGAAAATTTCCCTCAGGAAGCTTAAAAATAGTAAATTTCCATTAATTACATAGCAAAGAATGTTCTTTCTATCATTTATAATCCATTAGGAAGTTGGTTTGGGTTTTTTTCGTTGCCTCTTTCCCCCTTTATCTGGGTTTTGTGCTCTGCCGGTGGAGATCGGCTGGGGCTGGTTTGGGTGGTTGTGTTTGCCGGAGGCACAGAAAAGGAGCCGAGGAGAGTAAAGTGCCTGAAGCAGGAGGTTCCTTGGGCACAGCAGAGATCCCAGGCTGCAGGCACATTCTTGAGGATCTCAGATCTCAGGAGGCCAAGGCAGCAGCTTTTCCCAGTAACGTGCAGCCTGTTGTTTGCTTCAAGCAGGACACTCTTGTCCCTTTGTGGGGAGTAATTTGTATGATGAACCAAATCCTCCCTCTGCCTGGGGACTGTGCCTGTGTGAATTGAATCAGGGGCTGATTGATTTTTGCGGGAGGTGGGTGAAGGTGCCTTATGCAGCAGCGCAGGGTGCATTGCAATTGCTGCCCTCGCTGCAGTGCCGTGCTGAGCTGCTCTGGGTCGTGGCTGGGTGCAGCCGGGATCCGCAGAGCTGCAGGAATGGGTGGGCACAGCTTGCTCTCCCCATGCCTGGACAGGAGAGGTTGTTCCAGTGAAGGAAACTCTGCAGAAGGAAATGCTCAAAAACCTTCTCATGTAGATTGCATTACGGGTCATTTTTTTTTCTCAGGTATTTGCATTTTGTGGCTCCCTCTTTCATTTTTAAGCACCGTGATACACAGTGAGCTTCTGGAGTTCGTGGCTGTACAACACCACCTAGGCCATAAACTTGGTAAGATTTTAAACTGGCCTTTTATACGTGTGCAGGATTCTTCAGAGCTGCAGTGCCAAGTGTGGAAAGCATGAACCTGGCAAATGACGAAAAAGCCGTAGCCTCAGGTGACAGACAGTGGTTCAGGAGGGAGCACTTCCCTGCAGGTGAAGTGTGTCTGGCTGCTCTGCCCAGCCCCTGTGACACTGCCAGGAGGGTCAGGGTCAGGGTCAAGGCAGGAGCCTGAGCCAGCCTGGCTGCCCTGCAGGAGCACCTCGGATGCTGGGACCTCCTCCTCCTCCCAGTGGTTGGTTCAGTTTGTTGTTGTGCCAACACCTGGGACAACTGCTGAATTTCTATAGTATTTATGACTGAGCTCTTCTGATTTACACTGCATGATGCTAAGGAGTGCATCCCTGAGTAGAAATGTGATTAAAATATCAAGAGGGAACGGGTTTAGTGGGTATCTGCTATATGTCGCAGGTTTGTCGTCTCTTCTGAGCTGTGCTGTGCTTGGGCTGAACTGTGAAAAGCTGAATAATTTATTCAGAAAGTTATGCTAACTCAGTGTGGCACTAAAACACTGAAGTTTGATAAATAATTAATAAAAACATTTATTCTGCAGCCATGTCCTTGTATGAGTCACTCAAGCCTTACTGAATATGCTGAGCACTCAAATGCAATTTTCTGTGCCTGCAGGATCAGGATTCCTTCAGTGTTTCTGTTCTGCAGAAAATAATTCCTTTAAAGCCTCCTTAAGAATTTCAACTAAATAATTAAAATCAGTAACAATAAGCTATGTTTTTCATATGTAGATGGGTACGTAGATGTGTGAGTTTCTATATCTGTAGGTATATAAATAAATAAATAAAATTGAGGCCAGTCTGTAAGCAGTAGGAGAAAGCTGGGACTAAGTACAGTAGAGCACAGTCCAAGCAGATGTGGTAGAAAGTTACTGCAATCTAATAATGTTTTTCCCCAGTGACTTAGCACCTTCAGAGCAAGTCAGTGCTGGAAAATGGCCAAAAGGCTGGGTTTGGGTTTTGGTTTTGAAGTGGGCATGAAACAGCAAAAACTTAAGCTTAAAGTTGTAGCAACATGTTGTTAATATACAGTGTTAAATGTTATAGTTATTTTTTACACCCTGCTAAATTCCTTTGACAAGGATAAACATCTTTTATGATAAAGGATGGTAAGTGGAAGGCTTGAGCCTCTTAAATTACCATGTATGTCATGATATTCCAGTGATTACATTTTGAGGTGCTCTGTCTTCAATATGTGTACAAGGGTAAATCAAAGCACTGACTGATAAGTATTCAGCACGACTCCCATGCAAGGTGGGATTGGCAGTGGAGACAAGAATTGCTCATTTTTGAAGGTGAAAACCTGATCCTGTTAAAGAGCCTTTACTGCTGAGAATCCTCATCCACATTCATAAATTTCATTGTGTTCAAGCAAGGGAGGCTGTGGTGTGTTCTCTTTGAGAAATAAGGTGAATTTTTAAAATAGACATTTTAAATATACTTCTGAACTAATCCTACTTAATATGCCTTATGGCCATATGTCTATGGCACCATAATAAATTATTATTTAAAATATACAGTCAGGTATTTAGATATTTTTACTTCTGTCCACTTAGAATGATTATTTTATGGTCTGATTTATCTGCAGTCTCATACTTGAGCAGAAAAATAAGCCTGGTGCTTTGCAATTTATTTTTTTTTCCTAGGTTCTCTGGTGAAATGTTTAGGTATAGGGTCTAAAATTCTTCTAATAGTAATAATTAGACAGGATGAGACCACAGAGGAGAGGACACCTGGTATTTACAGAATAATGAAAATTACATCTGCCTAAGTGATGGTGGGAAAAGAAGAGGTTTTAAAGATTGTTTTTCCTCATTTCCTAATTTCTAAAAAATTGTGGGAGAATGTGGCAGTCACTTCTATAATCACACGTGATTGATTTATGGATAACCACAGTGTAGTGCTCATTCATTAGGGCTTACATATATATAACAGCACCACTTTCCTAAATGCCCCTTGGATAATCAAATAAATGTCTTTGCCAAAGCAGGCTTTGAATCACGATAATGTCCTGGGAGGCTATCATCACTTCCAGCAACCATAATCATCATCTCAGAGAGTGGAAACACACTCAGCAAACCACGCTGCTCTCCGTGAATGAGCAAGGGAGGTGGCCTGCAGGCCTTGGATCAGGCTGCATGAATAACTAAATGTTCACAGTGAACCTGTCCCTGTAGTGCTGAGAGCCGAGGATTGCTCACGGAGCTGAGGAGTGCTGAGGTTTGTGGATGGCAACTGCATGCAGCGCTTAGAGTCAGCTGGGTTTCCCTGGCTGATGCTGCTCAGTAAACGAATATTCTTATTTAAGGGTGTTCTTAGGGCAGTTACAGCTCCATGGGGAGGGACTCGAAGTATTGCACCTGTGTTAGAGTGTAAGTGTGGTCTGAATGGGGTGAGCCAACGTTGGGCTGGAGCACCCGGGACATCCCACTTGCTGCAACTGGTTGTGTATGCAAATTTTGGAACATTTGAAGCTAAATCTCCGGGTGATTTTCTTCTCTTGTTCTTTAATTTTTTTTTTCTCTTTCAGGCTGTTGCTATCAATACTGATTTTGGTATCTGTCAATTTAATTTCTTTGCTGCAAGTACCTTACATACTAGCTTACCATGGTGTAAATGTAATGATTTGTTACATTTTTATACTGCCAGACGTTTTTATACTCCCAGACCTGTCTGGGACCACAAGTCTGTTTCATGTTGTTTATTAAACCAGTGTCTTCCTGACATAAAGCAAAGAGGCACCAGGAATGCAAGAGCTCAGTCGCAGTGCTCCAGGCAAGAGGTAATGGTGCACACACCGCGGGAGGGGGAAGCTCGCAGGGAGCACTGAGGCAGATCAGGTCACTGAAGCCAGAACAAGCATTGCAGCTCACAGTGCTTCCGACAGGAACCTGCTTGAGATCGTCTCAAATTCACGTGTGGTTTGCAAACTGTTAAGGTGTGGGACACGGAGTGTGGGATGCCTGAAGGCAGAGAGATGCAAACCAGAACGACCTCTGACCGCAGTACAGCAGGATTTGGGACATTTGCATGAAGTGCTCAGGTTGGGCATGTCATACAGCGTCTGTCCGGGCAGTCTGTGGTTGGTGAGAGAGCCTGTGCACGTTAGAGATGAGCGAGTTAAGTTTTAAAAAACAGAGGCTGAGACGTGAGTAGATGAAGACAAGACACGATTAGTGTGTATCTTCTTTCAAAAAGTTAGCTATAGGGAGAATACAAATCGTGGTGGATAAGTTTGAGATGGCATAAGGCTGTTGTCAGTCACCTGGTGAGGCTGTTCCAGAACAGCTGCTGCTGAAGAGAGCTCCTTGCCTTTGTGTTCCTCTGGAGCAAATCTTCGCACATGCTCTGATGGCTGATCTGCAGAGGTTTCTTCTGAACCCATCTGCCGCTGGCAGAGATGGCTGGGAGACTGTGGGGGAGGTGGCAGCACTGTTTTAGCAAGCAAAACTTAAACCATTTTGTTTTTATTAACAAAATGTGTGTCTGTATGACTAATGGAACAAAAAGAGAGACCATCTTTCTGCTAATTCAGTCATTCCTTTTATCTCTCCTCCAGCAGCTTTTAGGTCAGTCCAAGAGGGGAAAATATCCACAGGTAAAAAGTGAGAGTTCTCAATATTTGGTGACCCCCAAAGCAAGCATGTGTAGGCAAAAGATATATTGCCATAGGTACTATTTAACAAATAAAATGAAACATTTGTTTTAAAGGGCTATAGAAGAGTTCATAATTCTGGGGAGGTCATCATCATTGAGTTCTTGATCCATTGCTCTATTTCCTGTGGGAACCAGAAGAAGGAAGCTTATCCTAGTGAGTCTGTTTGGTGAGAAAGTTATACTTTGCTACCACCTGGAGACAGGAGCAAGAACAAGGACAAGGGGCATACAGCATCTAGAGACAGTTGGTGTCTAAAATATCATTTGAAGAGATGAGATACTGGGCTAACTGTAATACAGAAAAGGAAATGCAGGGTGCCTGAGGGACTGGGTGTGATAGGAGTCTGTGTGTATAGGCAGTGTCATGTAAAAGTGGGAGAGAATGTGCACTTCCAGACTTGGAGAAGCAGATGGGACTGGAAGTGAGATGGTAATTGTGTTAGTGTTGTGGGATGTTTAATGTGTGGATGAAATTTTCATGAATTAGTTTATCCTTAGCAATAAACCTTTTAAAAACACTCTTCTTGGTGAGCCCCATTTCCAGTATGCAATGGAAGTTACAAAATAAAGCTGAGGGGAAATGCCATGCTGAGCACAACTAATGTTTGCCTGACAGCAGTGATAAACAGCCAGAAAGCTGTGTTTATGCATGAAAATTGTCCTTCTGGCTTTACTTACTTTAAAAAAAGTATTTTTCTAAATAGCCTGAGAAGTCTTTTTTCCCAGCACTCTGGATCCAAACCCATAGCGCAGAGGATGTTATGTGAAATAATTGGAGAATGGAGCTTTGTAAAAATGTCTTTTGAAGCAATGTGGAATTGGCTGGTTGCCTTCTATTTGCTTCTAAGTTCTCCAATTGTTTAAATACCACCTTTGTAACAACAGTGCCATTCACTTGACAATTTGTCTTTTTATTCGTGATGATATGCATGTTGGATACAAAAATAGCCATTCTACTTGTGATCATCAAACTTTAGCTGAATTTCAGACAAAGAATTTGGCAGATCTCCAGATAAAATATTACAGAGCAGCTCAAGCAGGCGTTAATATTTGTTGCTTATACACTTTGTGCTTTGAAATCTCTGTTGCTTCTGACATGTTCAAAAAAAACAAGCTATTGTTCCCCCAAAACACAATTTGAAGTACATCTGAATGGAATAGTGCATTATTTTTGCATGGGGATAAGTCTAGTGGAACAACAAAGACTAAATGCTATAGTGCAGGAGAGTTTTACAAAGCACCCCCTCTCCCTGCAGCAGTTTGCAGGGTGCTGGTGTAGCTCCAGCTTGGCCAAGACGCAGCCAGGCTGTCCTGTTTCAGTTTGGAAAGGAAGGATTGGACTGGCACATCTGCTTCCCTGGGTAGAGCTGTGCCTGTGTGTATTACTGAGGGTAAAACAGTTTGAGGTTGAGAGACCTGTGCTGCTTTTTCCAGTGAAAACCTGGGCACTGCCTGACTCGATGGAAAAGTTCTTACCTCAGTCTCATCCCAGGCTGTGGTCAGAGGAGTGAGCTCTGTTCACATAGATCAGTTTGTCTAAAAGCACGTGGTCCTAGTCAAGCACGCACCTGCCTTGTGGCTTTAGTGGGGTGAGTTGTGTATTTAAGTTACTCAGGTGTTGGAGAGGCTGGAAATCTGGTACTTGGAATTTCAGTCTTTTGCTTTTTTGAGGCACCCGTGGGTTTTCTGTCTTTGAATGTTACAAAGGTAATTCCTGATTTATTATCTCTGTTTCTTGCAGTTAATGGAATTAAAACTATATTCATTTTGAATAGGTAGAATGCAGCAAAACTCTATGGGTAAAGTTTTGCAAAGCTGTGTTGGGTACAGTAATCCTGACTATGAGCCCAGTAAACAGGACTGCAGAAATAGTCCTAGAACTTCACCACTTATTTTCCAAAAGCGCTGGAATATCCTGGTTCTTAATCACTCGGAATGTAATTAGCTGTAAAAAATGAATGTACCTGATTTCTGATCATAAATCCATACTTAAATTATGGGATATTTTAAAGCTGCACATTTGAAGGATTAGAGAGCGGAAGAAAGCAGCATTGTTTCTTTATCTTCAAGCCACATGCAAACTGTGGCATCCAAGGACTGTCTGTTTGATAAGCTCAATATGGCTTATCTCCCACTAGAAGTATACATTGTTCTTCCCTTTAAATGTATTCTGGGATTCAGATTATTTTCAGCTGTTCCCATTCTCCCCTTCTCAGTCTCCAACTTCGTTTTGTTTTTAACATGCAGAGAAAATGGTTTGCTTCAAAATATGTATCTTTTCATAACATAAATTCAAGGAGTGGATGGGGAAAGACGTATATGCTTGGCTGAGCTAATGAGAAAATGACTCAGTCTCTGTGTCTAACATCTCATATCACATAAAGTGGTTGACAAAGAAAAATGGATTTGCTTTAAATACTCGGAGCCGCCACAATAACTGATCATATTTTGTAGATTACAATGGGCTTAAAGCAGCAATAAACCACGAGCCTCACTGCCTGCTCCCTCTGAAGTTTATAAATACCAAATGCAGCTCAGTAACAAGTCCTCGAGGCTGTGTCAAGGGCCTGCACTGGGCAGGGGGGCTGTAGAGCTGTTGGGAGGAAAATATTAAGCAATTGGAAAACTGCATTTTTCATATCTTTAACCTTTCATTGCAGTTGTTTCTTGCCCATCCTCCATTGCTCACTTGCAGCAGTGTCCTGGGCAGAGAGCAGGATGGGCTCTCAGCTGTGCCAGGGAGGGGACGAGGGACCTGCCTGTGCTGCTCAGATAGGCAGATGCAGGGCTGTGTGAACCACACATGGGCACTCAGGAGCTTTGGGCAGGAAACCGTACTGCACTCCTTGCTGCTGGGGGGCTGCTTTGCATACAGCTGCATGTCTTTAAATACCATTAGCTGAATGAATTAGGTAGTTGCTCCTTAATTCTTTTGACTCTAATCCCATATCACAAGAGCACTATATTCAATCTGGCACAAACTGCTCACAGGAGAGGCCCAGACCTAAATTAGCATCTAATCTAAATTAGCTTTAACCACTTGAAGACTGTCTCATCTGGACCCGGTTAAAGTCATTAGTGGTGAACTCTGAGAGTGCTGTGCTTTGCCTGTGATGCAAACATCTCCACAAAGGTTAAACCTGTGTTTCTTCGGTGCTAATCATTTGTAACTGAATGCTACAGTTCTGTTGATGTAGTTTAGAAAGGCAGGAGTACGTGGGGGGATTCCTGAAAACCAGGGTGAGAACTGAAATGTCATCTGTCAGGGATTCAGGGAGCGGGTGTGCTTTCACCAGAGTGAACCCAGGCTCGCTAATGACATCTGTTCAATTGCTGTAATTGGCGAATGGTTAGATTAATAGTACGGTGATAATTTCCATTTACTAATGGGTGGTTCTGCTGTGAAAACATAAAATATATAGGAGAAATTTTGTTTGGAGAGCATTTTCTCCTTTCCTTGTGGTTAAAGTCATATAGTGGAACAACTTAGACTTTGTGCACTGATGCTCAGACGTAAATACCAATTTTAGGAGCAAAAGAAATCGTTCAAATCAACCCCACATCCATTTGTGATTATAGCAGACCATCATTAGAAGAAGTAGGGCCAGAACAAATAAACCCTTCATAAATAGAAGTATTCCTCTGAGTGACATAACTGTACTGAGGTCAAAAGGTCTACTTTTATATGTAGTGATTATTTGTATAGTTATGGCTTTATGCTTCATCTTGCAAAAATTTACATTGCTTATTACTTATAAAGAACATTGTACTGCTGAAAAAGTTGTTAGTCTGGTGATACTTAGCTCTAAATATGACTTGAAGTAGGGTGGGTTTATTATTTAAATAGCTATTCAGCTGTGAATCCTTGAGATGTCTCAGTGCATGAGCTATTGGCATCTTGCCATTTTTCATTATGATCAATGTGCTGATTTGCAAGGCAAGAGCCCTGCATCCCCCCAGCACACTGCAGTGTGTACTGTGCCTTTGGATGTGGAAATACGCCTTGCAACAGATGGACAAATGTTATCGCTAGGCAACTGCACGAAGGCAAAATAATCCTTCTGCAGAATTGCTCATGGAGCTTTATGCAGTCAGAGGATGCATTTTGTGTGTGTTTGTGTGCTAGGGAAAAACAATTTTTTGTTTGGTTTGTTGTCCTGTAACAGTGATGTTTTGGTGGTCTATGCCACTGCTTTGTGGCCGGTGTCAGAAATACTGTAGTGATAACTATGAAAATGTGATTTTTTTCCCCCCTCCTTACCTTAACAAACACCAAATGTAGCAACTGGCAGGAGGAAAATTTGGGTTTGTGTCCAGGCTGTTTGTTGCTGTTATGTTTTGTATTGCAGTCGCATCAGAGATCCTTCCTGTTGCCTGGCGTTGTGCAGCCACAGACAGGTCTGATCACTGCCCTCACGGCTCTGTTGGGTAGATGACAAACACAAAGGCTTGAAAAAAGGGAAAGCAATGATTTTCATCATACAGGTTAGTAATAACAGCCCAAGAAGAGTGTGATTTAATAAGGTGCCATCGGAAGCCGGACTGTGCATCCCAGACAGACCACAGACCTTTTGTATCCTGTTTCAGAGCCTGGAGCAGATAAACCTCTGCCAGAGCCTGAGTGGGGTGCAGAAGTACAGCGTTGCTTAGGAACTGGATTCCTCCTGGTTTCCTGTATTTGTTTGTCCTTGATAGCAGCACAAAAACTGGTGAGTGGCCTTGCAGAGGAGCATGAAGTTAACCATTATCTCTGAGGTTCCTATTACTATCACTGCTGCCATAGAAATAAGATTTTCCACTTCTGTGATGTTTATTTTAATCTCTTTTCACAGACATTATGTGTGAATGAGGTGTTAAATATTATGGCTTAAATTTGAGAACGTAGATGGATAAATTGCACAGAGGAGAGGTCCTTATTAAGGCTGCTTTCAGATGAGGTCCTTAAATCTACCCGATCTCAGCAAAAGAAGGGTGATGGTGGTGTGAACCAGGCCCAAAGAATCAAGATGGGAATGGGCTTTTCTTTTTCAAGACTTCTTAGAAGGACAAAGGTAGTACTGCCTATAAGGGTTCTGCAATTTGATGTTTAATTCTGCTTTTCTTTTATATATTCCTATCTTAGATGTTGGCCTCATCCAGCCAAGGGCTAAATGCTTGGAAAGAATTTTGGTCCTTTATGTCAAACAGTTATTTGTACGTTCATTTATTCACTGCTGATTCTCACGGGTTTTATGATGCTTTAGGTGTGTACTGAGACAGCTACGAAACTCAACTTGCAGAAATTTCAGCGTGAATTGTGATTAAGGTTTGCGTGATTTAACTCCTCAAAAATTACTCAGGTGTGGTTTGTGGGCTGACTGTAGTTCTCAGTCTTTAACCATGAGTTAAATGGTTTGTTTGTTGCTCCATTCCCAACTGTTGTAGAAAACAATTGATTATGATCAGTTTTCTATCATTTGCGTTCAAGTGTGGATTTCTTAAGAAGTCCTAATACATTAGAATTGCTTTTTCTGAAATAGCAGCCTCAGGAAAATTTAAAAGTTAATACTACCATGACCACTCGACCTTGGAAGTTTTCCACCTATCTTCCTTATGGTACCTGGCTCCTTGCCTGTCACTGTGGCTCTGCTGTAGTTGTTAAACCCTTGGGAATAGCTGCTACCTGTTCCCTAAGACCATTGTTCCTGTGTGTTTCCATCATAGCAGCCTCCTCTCCTCTTCTTGGCTCCTTTTTTTGTTCAATAATTTTAAATCTAAGTCTCTCTCTAGTATGTTTAGGAGGCCAGCACCTTTTTTGACAGGTTGTCATTTGAACCAGAACCGTTCTCTTGTGCATGGAATTTCTGCAGTCTCCTGGCTCAGACTGATTATATCATTACAGATATTCTCGTTTGCTGGATGTGACCCTTACTCTCCCACTCTGTTTAAATGTTCTTCTTTCTGAAGGCAGAAGTGTCCAAAGCCATCCTTAGTCCCTGCAAAAAATCCATATCTTTTGTTCATAAATTTTTGAAAATCTCCCTCAGATTATTTTGCCTGATAGAGACGTGCTCGTGTCCAGATGCACTTAGAGTTCACTCGCCTAACTGAAACAAACTGAGGAGAAAATGTGGGTAGTTCTTTATTTTTTCCTTTCAGTTTTACAGACAGATAATGCCTTTTCAAGGTGTGTTCCCACCAGGTGAGTGTGTCCTGGCTGTTCAGGACGTGCGGTCACGGAGCTCTGTGTGCAGTTCCTGGGGCTCAGAGCCCCAGGACTGTGCGGGTGCCTCCCCCCTGCGCTGTCCTGTCGAGCTCCAAAGCCTCCAGCTCAGACCCTGGCTGTCGTGTCAGTGGGGTTTTCCACACTGGGAGCAGCTCTGTACTGACCTGGATCACTCAGGGAAGGGAACTGAGGAAAAACCACTTCACAGGAGGCATAGAGAGGTGTCCTGGATGGGAGTATCTTTTAGAAGGAAAAGTCAGAGATCAGAGTAGCCAGTGAAAACAGCAAAGGGCTCCCAGGGCTGGTGTCCGTGGTGGGAGTGAGCAACTGGGCTGGGCACATGGAGCATGTGAAGGTTTTGGGTAGTTTTGTCTTGGATTAGGAGAAAACAGCCAAGCCTGTGTGTTAAGGAGCTGTGCAGCTCCCCGCTGTTCCCAGAGAGGAGCAAACTGTGTTGCGGTCAGAGTGTGATAAATGAAAAGGTTTTTGAAATTATGTGGACCTAAAAATGAATTAATTTCTCCAAATGAGTAGTAGGGAAAGGGAAGAGGCAAACACTATTGGAGAGAATGGGGTGAGGGAGGAGGAGAAGGAGCTGTTTCCAGGCTGCTGTGGATAATTCTCAGTGCGAATGAATGACAGACGAGTTGGGCTCTCACCACTTGTGGAGCTGGGCTTACTGAGAGCAGAGATTGCAGCTAGATTGGAAAACTTCTTTCATAACTGAGAAAGCAAAAATACCAGGTAATGGTCAGTGATGTGCTTTGTTTTCATACACCTCATTTAAGATGAAAAACACATAGCTACAGTAGGAGAGGCTTTTAGTACGTTGTGGGCAGGGAGGAGGTTATATCAAAGGGACAACAGAACAAGTGTGCCAGCAGCAAAGTGCCAAAGGTGGCATTTTTATTCCTGCAGCACTGTACACAGCATCGCTGAATTTGGTAAATATGAGAAGTTTGGAAGACAATTAGCTGAGAGGAACTTTGGCTGGCTTAAGGGACTTGAGTATATTTGTGCTTTTTTCACTGGGCCCATCTCGGAGTAGAAAAGGTTATTGCAAAAGGGAGGTTGCAAGAGGAAATGCAGTAGTGGTGGTGCAAGGGTTAGGGCAATTCTGTGATTTTAACACTTAACAATTGTAGTAATTTCTTTCACATATTAAAATCTGCACTCTTATGTTCTCTCAAAGACTGCTAATCTAGCTTGCCAAATGCAAAAAAATCTTTTCTAAAAAACCCTACCCAAACCAAACAGCACTTTCTTTTTTATATGCATGTTAGTCATTGAGCTGCATATAAATATATATAACCTGATATTTTAATAATATAGTGATTTAATGTGAGAAAACTATGAACATTCAGAGTAGGTTTTTTTTAAGAAATATACAATTTTAAGGAGCAGCAGTTACATGTTTTTCATTCTGCTTTTTTTTTTTTTTTTTATGCTAGTATGGACATTTTTAGAGTTACACATGGCTTTTAGCAAGCTCTCTATTTGTTTGTCATTTCTGAAGATATGGATCAGCTACCCAAATTATGTATATTGTTACTCAAGATATCTTTTTTTGTTTTTTTGTTCATAATCAGTTGAAAATATCTAATAAAATAAAATGCTTTCTAAAATTTTGGTAGATCATTATTTAAAAACAATAGTGAGTTTGATGTAATGAAGGGAGCATGCTATGGAGCAGGTAAGGGAAAAAACAAACCACTGTTGGGAACAAAAAATTCAACATTGTGGTGCCAAGAGGAGCTGTGCTTCTCTACTGGCTGCTCCTGAAGCAGCTCCAACCCCTTCATATGCTGCTAATATCTCTTTTTCAGCGGGGTCTTAGTGGGCCTTGGGTCCCCTGTACCCCTGACTCCAAAATCCTGGAGGTCATCACGGGCTTCCCCAAAGGCCCCAGGTGGGACCAGCCCCGGCTGCTGCCCACAGGTTCTTACCTCAGCAGCAAAATGAGCTGGGTAAGCACAGGAAGTCTTTTTGGCTTCCACTGCATACACACTGTGACACATCCACTCCCCGACTCGGCAAACTGTTCCTCAGTCACAGTCACAGCCACAACTCATGCTAGTACCATGTAATAGCTCTCAAACACCAAAATTCTCCAAATGTATCAGCCAAGACTGCAAGAAATTGCAGCTCTGCTTTAGAGATGAGTAAGCAGAAGCAGAGGTAAGAGGAAAGGTGAACTGAAAGCTGGTGTTTGGGGTTCCAGGTGTGCTGTAACTCTGTTATAAAGCCCCTCAGTCTCTAACTCAGGCTTTGCTTTTGCACCCATTTAACAGGCACTAACCAAAGCTTCAGAAATACCCTCTCTTTTCTTCTGAATAAGTATTAGGGAGAATCTTGATCTATAACATCAGTATTCTGTCACCCACTATATAATTTTATAATTAACCTGTTACTGGGGAAGTGTCATCTTTCTCATGGCCTCCAGAATGATCAGGCACTGAAAGGATGCAGTTGGGTCACTAAAAAGTAAATCAACCTGTGCATGTGATGGTGACATCTCGTGTAGACAGAAACTTTGCATCTTCCCTGAACTTAATTCACTCCTCTCTGCCTCTCTGGGCTGTGGGCACTGAGATTATTTGGCAGCTGTTTGCTGTAGTAGTAAATTTGGAAATAATTCAGTGAGCTGTAGTAGGAAGCCAAGGCTTCTGACAATTGCCAGAGGCTTCTGCAATCCTGTGGTGCTACAAATCACCCCGACCTTGCGATGCCACCCCGACCGCAGAGTGCCAGAAGGAGGAGTGCCCGACGCGCTGTGGAGTGGGAAGGGACATCAGCCTCTGTCGGTGCCTCCCTCTTTCTGCTGCGACCTAATTGTTTGGGGAATTGGGAGAACCATAAATAAGAGAGATTAAATTCTGCTGCCAAGACAGAAGTTTGGCTTTAAAAAAGTCATGAGTTCCAGTATAGTCACGCTTGTGTGCAAGATGGCTGTGTAATTCTGGGACAGATAATCATAATTTTTAGATCATTTGGAGCCTGTGACTCCTTGTAAATCCTGATTTAAGATGCTGAAGTTGTTCTTTTGGCGTGGCTTTGTTTGGGGCTAATGAGTGTTTCCATGACACCTGTTGTAAAATAACACTGTTTCCATGATAGCTGCTGTCCTCGCTTATTTTTTTAAGTCATATTTGAAAAGGCATGTCTGCTGACATGTCTGTTCCTGAATCATCTGAGCTCTCAGGGGACAAGTACCCATTGCAATTATGAGCATGTAAATGTTTTGCTAAGTGTAAAATATTTACATGCTCTGAAAGCATGAGGAATTGGTGTTTCCTTGATACGACTTTCCTTGTCTGAAATGTTTTGACTCTGTAGTTTACACACTACCCATTATTTTAGACATTTTTTTTTTCAGTATTTTTGTTCAAATGCTGCAAACAATAAGAAGGCTTAAAGCCCAGAAAGTCGGGAGCAGTATCAGTGTCTCTTGATGATAAATGTTTACACTGCAGACCCAGTGTGCTGCTAGTGCTGTTCGCTCCCACATTGGAGTCTTCTGAGCTGCGACCACCTCGTTGTGTTAGCAAGGATGCCAGCATTGCTGCCCCACAGTCTAACTCACATTAATGAACCTTTCTTCACAACTACTTGCAATTTTAATGAAACTTGTGTTTCTGAGGCTTTCAGCGCTTTCCACAATTATCTTGAGCTTGAAAAGTCTTCAAGAGAATGTTTATATTGACATTATCAAGTAAAAATATATTTTGTGGCACTGGGGCTGCTGATGGGCGGGTGAGGATTCTTCAGTTCATTCTGCGGTCTTTTAAAATGTTGATTTAAAAGAGTTATGCCTCTTGCCATGATCATATCTGCCCGTGAGTCAGTCCTGGTGACACAGTTCCATTAGAGGTGGCATTCAGCTGGCCAGGAGTCCTGTCAGACCCACACAATGCCCTTGATGAATCCCTTGCTCTGCCTGGCTCCCCTTTGAGATCACCTGTACTCAGAGCCTGGGGGCGGGTTCTGTAAGGCAAAGCCGGGGTGGATGAGCCACTGATCAAACTAAGACATGCTACTCATTTTTCTGTGCAAAGAACAGACATGGAGTAAATGGTGAAAAAAGAAAAAAGGCATCTCCTAAAAGTGAACAAAGGTGGGTTTTCAATGGTGTCTTGCAAGAACGTAGACCCTAACCTTTACATCTGTTATTGAATAGGCTGTAAATTAAGACAGTGCTCTCTCTGAAAGCAAGTGTAATGCTAGGTGTTGGGGAGTACTTTTTTAGATGATGTAATAAACCTTCTGAGAGTTGAGGCTGAGTTATTTTCTAAATTTCAAGTGGAAAATGGAACGCTTGCTATTCTCACTGCATTCCAGGTCGAAGTCCTGTTTTCACCTCCCACTCCTGTTTCCCAGGATTAGTCTCTGTCTCTTTTATTGAATCCTGCATTATAGTGTCAAGACTTATTTTTTTTTAGAAAAATGAAAACCAGTTATGTTCACTGACCTACCTGCCCATTTCAGGTGCCTGCCTCCCACCATTTTAATTCGAATAGGTTCCATTTGATCTCATAAGCCTCTCATTGTACAAGCTCACAAGCACTTGTTTTGTTTCGTGGTGTGACTTGGTTGCATTCACTTGGTTCAGCTGCAGGGAGTGCTGAAAATACTCCTAAGTCATGGTGGGATTTGGCCTTTAAGTTAGATGTATGGAAATTATTACCGTGTTAGGTGCTAGTCTGTTACAAAATGTTTTGTAGCCCTTACAGGAAATCCTAGTTCTTCATAATGTTTGTGTTTTTTCTGTGAGTTTCTTCTTTTCTTTTCCCCACCATTTTGCCAGGAGCACTGCCTGGCTGAGAATGGAAAGCATTCTAAGAAGTCTGGATTGTTGGATAAATTACAGTAGAATTAGTTTGGCCATTTCCTTTGAAGAAACAAAATGCTATTAAATAGAAATTAATTCACTTCCTTGTACCTCAGCATGTGCCCGAGAACACAGGTGCTTGTGTCCTTCGGTGGCAAGAACTGGGTAAGCACAGAAACAATTTCCTGTCCATTCTGCATCTCTGCACGCAGCTTTGACAGCGACCACCCAATTCCCAGATTTCCAAATGTTTCTCAAGATTACTTATTTAAGGGTGAAATAATTTAGCACTTACCTGGACTATTTAATAATATGCAAATTCTTTTTTAAGTCTATAGAATCTTTAGTCATTTTATTGATGCAGATTTTTCACAACAAAGAAAGCACTTCTGCCTTCATAGGATGAAGGTTAAAATCTTTGCTGGGTTAACTACATTATTTTTGAGTTGTTCTGGGGAAAAAAGGTCACTTATAGTGTGTATTGTTCTTGACTTAGGTGTTTCTTCATTGAAACTCTTCTTGAGATTGGTAGTGATAAAAAGCATTTGTCATCCAGTGCATGATGAGTGACACATGTAAAATGAGTTTATTTATTAGGTAAAGATTTTCAAAGCTGTACTGCTAGAAAACCAGTATTTTTCTCACTATTTGCATTTATAGAAGCAATAAAGATCTTGAGAAGTGGATTAGCTAAAATTCTGAGCACATCAAAGGTTTAGAATTGCAAAATTTACACAAAAACTTTATTACTAGAAGTCAGTAAACTTGGTAGAAGGTCCTTGTGCGTTGCATGGCTCAAAATTACACTTGGTCACATATTGGGTTTGTAATTTCAAAACTTAGTTCAGATTGATCAAAGCCTTTGTAATTTCTTAGATAAAGTTGAAACCAACTGCAGGTTTACAAGAAAACCTTTACTCAAAGCACTTTCAGGCATTGTTACTACATTTTTTACAGCCTTTTGCTAAAGCCTCTGTGCTTGGGTGCTTGATTGCTCCTGGAGTGAATATTGACTTTCTGCTGAGACAGACATGGCAAGCTGATGTGTTTTGTTTAATGTTTAAAAGCTACTCAGGCAGCCTGAGGTTCACATCCACCTTGGGACAGGAGGGAGAGAACAGAAAAGCAAGGTGGAAAGAAAACAAAAATCCAGAAAAAAAAAGCATTTGTAAAAACAGTTCTTGTTCAATAAATTCAAATCTGCCTGTGAATAATAGAAAAGCAGATTTTGAAAAGCTTCTGAATTGTTCCCTGAACTGAGGTCAAGGAAGAAAATAATGCCATTCACAGTAGAACACGGATCAATAAGGAATCCAAATAGGATGGTGCTTTTTATTGTGGTTATGTTTGACAGCATGAGTCGATGTGGAAATGCAGACCCTCTCAGTGCAGAAGCTTGAGTTTTTCTGTGTAAATAAATGCGAGATCTGCTTCCCACAGGCCATTCGTGTCAAAGATAAACGCCTGAAGTCATGCGGCTTCTCTAAGTTACATTTTGTTTGATTCTGCATCTTAGCATGGCAACATGCCCTTGAAAACTCGTGACACTTTACTGTTGGTATCACATGCCAAAACAATAATTTTTTTCCCGATATGTTTTTTTCACCAGATGTGGTTGGAGCCTTAGCAGCAGAAATTACAGTAGCCAGCACAGCTGTATCCCCCTTGGTCCTGATGGACAAAGCCTCTTAGTCCCAGTTAATCTCTGTAAGTGCAAAGGTAATTGTGGTGTAAGTTTTGAAACAGGAGAATCTTCTGGCACAAGTGATCTGCACCGTGTGCAGTTGCTAAGGCAACATTTGAGACAGTTTCTTTGAGCTTCCTACTGCTCTGGATTCAGCTCTTCCTTGACTTCTTCCCTCTCTTGCACTGACCACTGATATTTTAATTGGAAGTTATTTGGAAGGAAGAAAAATATTAATTTTTTAACTTCATCCTATTTTATAGAGTACCCACCAAACTGTGATATCTGCCATGCCTGGAGGTCTTTCACTTGTTAAAAATGAAGAAGAACTTGTAAGTGTTTGAAAGCAAAAAATGAGTAGCTCAGTTTTTGTCCCCCTGCTCCAACTGGCCCAGCTTTAATTTCAGGTTATTAAAATTCAGTCATAGTAACACTAAATGTGGTTAATTCTGTAGGAATTTAGATTGAGTGTTTTGAGCCTGCAGACCAAGCTAGATTAAATAATACTGCCATGTGCTAATAAATTTTTGTCTTCCAGGATTCTACCCACAAAGATATTACATTAGAAAATTGAGGCAGTTGCTAGGGTTTCAAGCATATAAATTTGGAAGTATTCTAACTTTGAAAGATGTCAAAAAATGAGCCTGAAATGATTCTCTGTGTTCTATTCTCATCAAATTAATTCCGTTTGAGAAGCTGCATCTGTAGAGTTTCATTAGCATTGCTTCCAAACTCAGTTACCACCCCGCTTTCTGGTTCTTGACTGATGGAGTTATTGAATTCCTCACTGGATGAGGTTATCTGGAGCCCTGAGGATAAAATTCTGAGAGACTTTATTGCTCTGACAGAATTTGTATGGATTACTTACTATCACCCGACTGTTTCTTTGTTATTTATATATATGTTTACGACATCTCATATAAATTTGCAAATAAGAACAGGATAGTACAGGTCACTCATGAAGGGATTTCAGTAGTCACTCTGCTAAAGCTCTATGGCTTGACATGGTCCTTCTGTATCATTTTACCAAATTCACTAATAAGGTGTTAAATGAGCTGTTTGGTGTTCCCACAGTCTTCAAGGTGACTGAAACTTGGACACAGTCTGTATTTTGCATAAACTTTCCTTTTCTTCATCACCTTAAACTGACTCTCCAATGTGTTAATTCTTCTCATTTATGATTTTTGATATAATAAAAACAGCTTACATAGCAGAGAGAGCCTTAATTGCACATTAAACTGCCTTCTTTGCTGAGCTGAGAGAACTCAATATAAGGCAAATTTGAATTAAAGTAGTGCTGGCCATGCTCAGAATTCATTAGCTGTTTAAAAATCTTAGTACTGTTAGCTAAACTGATGTGGCTTTGAATGCTGATAAGGCTGGAAGCATAAACGCTGTACGTGCTGTACTGCTGGGCTGTAGAAAGAATGGCTTAACCTGAACTCTGGCTTTTAAATATGCCTGATTTCAGTGGATTAATGCCTGTAAAGAGAAATGAAGATTCCCCATCAATACAGAAGAACAAAGCGTTCCTTTCTCCTGACAGACTGGTTATGCACTGCCTCTGGTGTGCCCGTAAAACTGACCCCAGCCTGCTCCCAGTGACTGGGAACTCGCTGGCAGCAACGTCCTGCCGCCCGTCAGGAAATCACAGCAGCCTTTTAACACTTTCAAGAGCCAAACTTCTCCACTCCTTTACTACTGGATTGCATTATAGAGTACTGATGCCCATTTAGAAGCAGTAAAACAGTTTAATAACTCTAAGTTACGTATTTTTTTTCTTAGCTAGACACATGGGCACCATCTACTACCCCGTAGCACCTCCTTATTGATCTCTATTGCACTGCATGAAATAGGCCAAGCTGTCATCGAGGGCACCTGGGCTGGCTCCAGGAAGATGATGAATTGATAGGTTAAATTTAATTGATGCGGTGTATTATTCTGAATGACTAAACTTGGCCGTATGTTACAGTGGAAGTGTACCTTTTATCTTTGTTTTCCTGGGTCTTACGCTATAAAACTCTAGGCTGCATCCTTTACGCAGGCTTACTGTGCATTTCTGATACCATGGTGCTCTAATACCTTGCTGTATGTCACTGTCATCTGGGCTGCAAGACTAATGCAAGAATTCATCTTGGCTGTGTTGCTCATATATCCTTTGCACAAGGCAAAAATATTTACCAGACTAGAGATAGAAGCAGCAGTCACTGAGTAATGTGTGTGCAAAATGATCTATGAATGCAGACCTCGATTGACTGGAAATGAAATACTGTGATAAAAATCCCATTTTTGAAATGTGTGGTTGTGCCAAGGAGTGCATTGCCTGCTCTAGGGTTTTATAGAAGTTGTACAGTTTAAGCATTATTTTTTATATACTAACTGGAACATTGAGAAAGTGTACTCGTGGGTCTGGAAAAACGCTTATTGTAAGACTATTGCCAAATTACCCAGTCAGACTTCAATGTATGCACTTTACAGCATTCTGTTTCTCATGCCACTCTGGATTAGAAAAGCTTTTAAACAAGGGAGGGAAGGTGTCAAGAGATGGCAGATTTGAAGAAATTAAAAAAATCTAAAAAGTAAAACATTTGTGTTACTTCAAGCCTGTGATGTTTGTAGTAAAAGATCTAGTTTTGAGGCCCTTGCTCTTTCAGCTGGCAACAAAACAGCTCATGGTAAAAATACTGTTTAGCTTTTAGATGTGCCTGTTGTTATGTTCATGGATGGGTAGTCTAAAAAGCATCACACCAGACTTAGAGACTGATACCCATACCAGCTCCCTTCACTTGGACTAACAATAGGAAACTCTAAGTGTACCTTCTCTAAAAGTAAGTTGAAGTGTCCAAAGACCAGAGTGTGTACCAACAGAGGCACGGTACCAATTTGATTTTCATCTGTCATTTGAACAGGTATGGGGGCACCCAACAGCAGCAGCAGTGCAGCATGGAAACCAGGAGAAAACACAAAGAAAGAGGCAAAGGCAGGAGGACTCGTGCCCTCGGGGGGTGTGGAGAGCTGTGGAGCTGGCAGCAGGGAAGGTGAGAGGAGCCTGTGCTCCAGAGCAAGGGCTCCTGTGCGGGGACGGCTGTGGGGAGGTTCAGCGGTGCCTCGGCAGTGTGCGACAGCCCTTTCCATCCCTGTGCTCGCCTCCCCGCTCTGTGGCTCAGGGCACGAGGGATGACTCAGGCTGGGGACTTCTGCTTCCTTACATTTTTCCTGAAAGTCGGGTTCTGCTCCATGAAGGCTTACTTGCTGCACGGAGCGCCCGTGGATCTGCCAAGGGTTTGCAGGAATTGGCAGTAAAGGGGGTGGGCAGGAGCTCGGGGCTGCCCAGGTGGGGCCAGAGCAGCGTGGTGTGATGAGAGCTCTGTGGGTGTGCAGAGCTGCCTTGGTTAAACCTTTGCAGGGATGCTTTGATTCCTGGCATGTTGTGATAAGTTTTGGAAGGTTTTCAAGCTCTAAGTATGGTGTGCTTGAGGGGATAAAAGCTTTAACTGCTGTGGGTGGTGTTTGGAGACCCTTGGCCCCAGAAAGGAGAGTGGGAGACCTCGGGGAACCTGTGTGAAAAGGCAGGTGGGCCTTACTGCTGGTTTAAAGAAGTTCCACCCCTTGTTTTTTTTATTTCTGTTTTTTTAATTTCTGCCAGAAGGTTAGTGTTGCTTTAAGTATGATACATTATGGAGAAAAGCTCGTATCTATAAAAATACTTTCTCTTCTGAAGTGGCCTGGAGCCCTTCAGATCCAGGGCACTGTGGTACAACCTGCCCAGCCAGAGGAGCGGCTGGGAAATGGCAGCTCTTGCTCCCAAGAAAGGGGAGATGCATTGAGAGTGACCTTTCAGCCCTTCAGATATTTCATAAATGTGCTCTCCTGAGGCGCTGTTATTTAACTACAGGCATCAGAACGTGTTCTCCTGCTGGCTTTGCAGCTCTTGCTCATTGACAGGTCAGAGCAATCAACGTGATTCCTACCAGGCCATGGCTTTGGAAAGGTCATGCACGCCCCAGCAAAGCCTGTCCCTTGCATTTTAAGAACAGTAGGAATCAAATCTTATCAGTAACTGTGACCAACAGAGCTACAGGAGATACAGCTTAATATTCTATTACAGATTAGAACTACTGGGGAAACCTCTGAAGTAAAACAAGGAAGAAACAAGAAAATAAAAAAAAATCTCATTAAGGCTGAAGTCTGTCAGTACAGTCTCTTCTGGGTAATGTGTTGTGGATTTCTGAAGAGAACATATAAGGATTTCACTGAAAATCACTAAATTAACCATATGCATTGTGTAAGGCACAGGTACCTCATGCTTGAGGATGGTGAAAATCTGCAGAAGCAGCGCTAAGCACATTAGCTAGTTTAGTATCTGTCATAAGTAGGTGTGCTCTTAAAAACAGATTCTGTTCTGTTCTGAAAGGACATGAAGCTGAACAAAATGACTTGTGTGTGCATTCTCAGCCTGAAGAGTCGTGGTTGCATGTAAAAGAATTTGTCACGTATCCAAGCAATGGATAGGTTATTCTGATTTGCTTGGTTGGATTTGTCTAAGGTACATTATTAATAATAGGACATTTTGCCTGACTTCAAAATCATGTTTTAAAGCCATTTCCTAATTCTGGAGAACCTAGTTCATGACTTCTAAAGGTCTGTTTGAACATCAGTGAAGCTAGGTACAAGGATAAGCTGCTTCTGAAACAGGTGCTTAGCACTTGTAAAATCCTGCTAAAATGTATAAGCTGAAGCATTCAGAACTGGAGGAAGGTTTTAAATTCAGTTCTCCTATGTTCATTTGTAAAAGTGTTGGTTTTCATAGAGTATGATGCATATATTCAGTAGTGCTTTGAGGGCCTCTGTCATATGAACGGATATATGTAGAATGAAGAGGGAAAAGGAGGTTCTCCTGTCTGCTTTGGCATTTGGCCTCAGTTTGATTTATTTGTTTATATGGCCCCAAGGCCAGAGAGTGTGAGATGAGGTTCTGCCACCAAGGTTATGCACGTTAAACTTGATGGAAGGCAACAGAAAAGGTTGATAGCAATGGTGTCTATTGCCAGCCATAAAGGCCTGCACAGTGTTCCTGCATTACATCTCACTGCCTCTGTTAAAATGCACTTGGTTCCTCACAGTCATTTCTATCTTAATAAAAACGTGCTGCTTTTAAAACTGTAGACAAATTCAAATGGCAGCTTGGTACTTCTGGTAATAAACTGCAGCTACATTCATCCCATAAAGCAGCTACAGCAGGATTCTGGAGTAGCCTCAGCCAGGGTCCTGCACAGCCCTGCCAGGCTGGCTCTCCTCTCCGTGCTGCTGTAGCAGCTCTGAGCCAGAAGCAGGAGCTGTAAACTTTAAAATATGACTTTTCAGCCAGAAAGCCTTTTCTTGCAGCACTGAAAGCTTTTCCTGCATTTCAAGTGAGTGGGAGATTGTTTGCCCAGTCATAAGTCTGACTCTGAATACTATAGCAACCAAAATTAGGCCATACATCATCCTAATAGTGGTTTTCAAAGAATTCTTTACAGGATCAGTTCAGACCATGCAAAGCAGTAAGGTTTGAGCCCACTCACAGAGAATGGCACCATCATGAATGTATCACAGGATGAAAGGGACTTGGGTGGCAGGAAACAATACTACAAAACTGCAGGAAGAACATGGATAGGGATGTAGCTGCTGACTGTGTTTCATCTGTTGATTTGTGTGATGGTGCATTATGGTACCTTCTCCATGGCTGTTATCAGAACTGCATTTGCTGTCTCATTGCCTTTCCTGAGGGAAATCACAGCATGACTGGGGTTGGAAGGGATCCTTCCAGATCGCCAAGTCCACACTCCCTGCCATGGAGGAGCTGTTGGGAGAGCAAGGTGTATACATTTAAGAGGTGCCTGTCTGCCCAGCAGCCTTGCTGTTACTCTGTGTGTGTTGGGCTCTTAGCAGGATGCTGCAAGCCTGGCTGGCCTCAATGGACTTCAGGGCCTGGTAAAGTGAGGTGAGTGGAGCTCACAGCTCCAAGGAGAAGTAAAAGTTCTTGCCAAAGCAGTGAGGAGGTGTAAATACACTTGATAAGGGTTCTCTGGAAATATTTCTTTACATAAATAGCTGATAGGCAAGTCTGCAGATAGATACGAAGTTAAGGCCAAATTCATCATACCAGTGGCTTTGCTGGGAGTACTGAATATTGATGTTCATTGTTAGCATGTGGATCACATTATGTGCCATTCATCTCAATATAAATACTGAAGCGTCTGACAAGGCATTACTCACCATGTATAACCTGTCAGAGCATGTCACTGTAAATCATTCATACTGTTGCAACCTCATTAATTAATGGTTAAGGAAAAAAACCCCAACAGATTTTTATTCCTGCATGAGGAGCAAAGTCATGTTTTATTAAACCAGTCACAGTGTGTTAACCTAGTGAAGTTCTCTGACTAGTTTTATTTGTTTCTGTATACATTTATGATCTTTCTTACAATGTGTTCAAAGGTGTTTTAGCATTTTCCTAGTTGAAAATAGCGTATCTGATAAAAATTAATGAATTCTTAAATACTTGGGAAAAATCCTTGGGAAAAGTCAATGAAATGCTCTTAGATTTTAAGGACTAGTGCAGCCTGGCAAGGAAAATCTTTAAATATTTTAGATTACAGTGCCACTAGATTAATATCCCTAGTGCAAATAACCCTAGATTTTTGGTCCACAGACAACTTTTCTGTTAGAGTAGAACTTTATATTAAATATCTATGTAATCTCTTGGATCCTGTTTATAGGCAGGCTCTTTGCTGCTGCTTGGGTGATGTGAGTCTTCTCTCTGATGGAGCTCATGTACCAGGACAGGGGCAGAGCTGCTGTGCTTCATTTGGTTTTAGTGATTTGGTACAACTTCTCTTCCTTCCCCAGCTCAGATTTTTGTACACATGAAGCTGAAGTCAATTGGCTATAAAAGGTTATCAAACACTGGCTAATCTATCCAGAATGTATAATTAGAACTTAGAGGAAAGAAACTTGTGGAAGCACTAACAATCCTGGAGAAGATAATTAAACCTGAAATATGAATATAGTAACACCCCCCAGGAGGGATTCTGAACCTTGACTCAGATACCCTTTATGTTCTGAATTGCACAACCTCCATCTTTTTAGAGTTAAACTAACTAGTAGGAGACTCTCCTAGAATAACAACTAGTGGATTGTGATTGTTTTTTTTTTTTTTAAGAAGGAAAAAACTTGTTATTTCCACTTGAGATGCAGGAACTGGGAAGCCCGAGTGTCAACTCCTTTTTGCAGAGGTGCAGCAGGAGTGGATCTACAACATTCACAGAGTTCCACCAGTGCAAATAAGGGCAGAACAAAGCTTTGGTAGGGTAACTATTCCCTTGGCAACACCCAGCTCTTGCTGCACGAGAGGCGCCGTGGCCAGGGCCACAGCAGCCCCTGGCTCCCCGTGCAGCCCCACGCAGGACCCGTCCCAGGGGAGGCTGTGTCGGGAGCCAGCTCGGTCACACGGGCCGGGCTTGAGCCCATCCAGGTGCGTCACCTGCACATCCCGGCGGCCCTGTGGACATCCCTAGAAACAAGCCAAATGTTACCTCCAGATACTCCAGGGAGTCTGAAGCTAATAATTTCGCTTTGTTTCATTAGCCCGGCTGTAATGTAGCAGAGCTAATGCAGTCATACCCCAGTTAAGGTACCAAGCAGCTTTAGCTGCTTATCTGCCACGGAAAGAACCACATTCACTTTTGCGATGAAAATTAAATGTGGAAATAATTCCCTTTTCCTTTTTGGAATATTACTGTGCTATTAAATAGGCTTAAGACCATTAAAGAGTAATGACATGAAGTTCCATGCATCATTATTTTAAAGGAGATTGAATGAAAATATACCGTCTATCTGTTCCAGCCCCTGCCAAATCCTCAGTTTAACAGAGATTTGTAAGGGCCATGATGCACAGCCATTTAGTAATGAAGCAGTCTTCAGTTTCTAAAGCAGGAGGTTTAGCATCTACACTATGAATGAAGTAAGCATAAAAGACATCAAAGATCCTGTTTTCTCGGTCTCAGTAACTTTAAAGTTTTTCTATTAAATACTATAGTCATACCTAGAGAAATGAAATGCAAAATAATAGTAGAATATCAGATGCTTTGCTCTCAGTTACTTAATGTAGCAGCTGGTTACAACTGATTTCTGTAGTTACCCGTGGTCATTAATTGCATTTGGCTCCACTGCCCTGGTTTGAGCAGACCAGGCTGGTGCAGCATCTGGTAGCTTCACTGTTACACCAGTGGGGAGTGGAACAGGAAGGCTGAAGATCAGGTCTTCACTCCTAAATCCCATGTGGTAGCTTGGGGTACTGAATCTGCATCTTCAAAGCGTGTCAGCTGAGCTTGGACATTCAGCTGTGGTTCTGAAAATTAAGGTTTTATATATATTTGTCACTGCTGCATGAATGACAAGATTAGAGCATAGGTCATCATCTCTTACCTCTGCTGTACTTGCCTAAGCTTGGAAGTTGTATGTGTGTTTGTGGGAATCAACCAGCTTCTTTATTCCATGGAAGGAAAAAAAATAACCCAAAGATCCTTTGATGCAAGACTAATTTTATGTGAAGGAAGCCTGACGTACACTGTTGTTCACCAATGCACTTAATGTACGAGAGCTGCCTTTTGTCACGGAGCAGAGAAGCTGGTGAGGCTGAGGGCCATCGCGGCCCCTTGGCCCTGCGGATCTGCTGCCTCTCCTGTGCCCTGGCTCACCCAGCTTGTCCTCCCCTGCCAGGCTGTGGGCCAGAGCTGTTCACAAGGGCAACGTGGTGGGACATAGGTCCACAAAAGTTTATAATCTTCCTTTGTGTACATCTACATTGCTTGGCATTGTTGTAGATGAATTACTGAGAGTTGGCTTTCGCCGTATGTTGTATGAACTATGGGTTATATTATGAGTTATATTACGAGTTGCAATGTTGGATATGATGATATTTTCCCAGGGGAACTCTCAAGGGGGTAGGATATGTTGAAATGTTTAATGTTGCAGGGGTGGTTTGGTGGTGAGGTTGGCTTTCACAGGGGCTGTATGATCCGTGTGCTGTAACATCAGCTCTGTGGGGTGTGCAAAGGGCCGGGCTGTTGCCAGCCAGCCTGGGAAGGCACCACCACAAAGGAATGGACTGCAAACAGTGAGGGCCCTGAAGGCCACAGCACCAGAAAAGCACGGGCTCCCAAAGATGGACAATGGGGCGGGGCTATGCAAATTAGGAAATAAATATTCATCAGGTGATGCAACCACGGGGGTATAAAAGACAGAATCGCCGATTTGTGGGCGAGCCTTTGGCACCCAGCCACGCTCTCAGGGCTGCCCCCTTTTGCTTTGCCATTTTTATTGAGTCCTCAGTAAATTTTAATAGCTCATTTCCATGTTGGATCTGGGTCGTTTATAACAGCCTGGTTTATATTTTGATGAATCTCTCTGGAGTCTTGGATCAAGCCTTCACTTAGAAGACAGTGCAGTTTCCCCAGGGTGGCTGAAAACTTGGTAGAGGTTCCTTGTGTTCTGAGAGGAATGCTGCACATGCACCCATCCGCAGAGCGCTCTCCGAGGGGCTGCAGACCCGCTCGCTGCCCTGCACAGACCTCCAGCACTGCGATGTTCTGTGCTGGCAGGACTCTGCAAACCACGGCAGGGCAGCTCCTACCCTGTGACTTACAGCATCCGGGGCCTGAAGTGCCTGCAGTTCCCCCAGCCTGTGGGTCTGAGGCCTGGAGAGAGTTGGGAGAATTTGGGTTTTTTTAAGACATCGCACTTCACATTTATTTTGATTTAGAGGTAGAACTAGATTACATCAGTAAGAAATCTTCACATCTGAGATTCCTTCTTTCAGTATAAGGGCTGAAATGGAATAGGAGATATTGCCAAATAACTGGAACATGTATTCAGAATAAAATATTCATACAAGGAAGAAATGGGATCTGTGCTTAATAAAAAAAAGCGATTGTATGCTGTGATAGCAATTATGTATGTTCAAATATTGTGCTTTTCTTCAAATCTTGGTTATAAATCCAAAATATATAATTAATGATCCTATCAATAATGCATTTCTAATCTTAAGGTATGAAATAAAATCCCCTTGCTTATTTGTACAGGCTGGCCCTTTAAGAAAAGTCTTTCTTGGCATTGGGTCTTATGTCATGAGACACAAAGAAAAGATCAAGAGGCTGAAATCTATGATAAATTGACAGGGAAGTTCTTGTTTGGAGAATGCAATATGTTTGAAGTTTTTGCAGATCCCAACTTTCCTTTTACCACAAAGGAAAAAAAGTGATTGCAAGATGAAAGGACCTCGTTGGCTGTGCAGACCTATGATGGAATGCAATTTTATCTCTTTCAGTCACTATTTCTGCTCTGAACAGGTTAAAACAGAAACCCATTAATGTTTGATTGCTGCGTGAAATAAATTGGTGGGTTCAGACTCACTGAGAGTAGACCAGCTGCCCATTTTATGAAAACTACTCTTACAGGTGATTAAACTGGTACTTCTGTGAGCTGTCTCAGCTCGACAGTGAGTGTAAGGCAGATGAGAAGTGCAGGTTGCCTTTATCAGGGGGCTGTTTCTGTCTCTGTTGTGTTGGTTCCATGGAGCTCATTGCTCTCCTCCCATGTCCTAATTTGCTGTGACACATCTGGGGCAGTGCTGTCCTGCAGGGTCTGGTGCCAAGTGTAACAGTGGGCACCAGGGGGAATTTCCATGGACGCTCATCCCTAAAAGGTGCTACTTCAGTGAGTTGTCATAGTTTGAAAAGCCTTGTTCGTGGTGTTCTTGAGGTGGATTGACAAGTGGTTTGGCTTAAGAAAAACATTACAGTCAGTGTAAGGCAAAACCAAAACAGAGAGTATCCTCTCTTTTTTTCTTTGCCCTTTTGCCTCCCTCCTTTCCCTTACAGTTTAGATGTTGTTCAACCCCTTTTCCTTTTCCAAAGCTTCTGCTGCATTTAGAACAAGTAGTTTGTCCTTTATGTTATCCGTTGGCACTTGTAGCAGCACCTTCAGCCGTGTAAGCCAGTTACATTTACTAATCTTTCTAGGCTCTCAAACTTGCAAAAGTGTCCAGATAGCATTTCTGGAAGTCCGTCATCCCCACCCTTCACATGTTCATGGAATTTAACATTATTGCATTCCGTAACGTTAACTTTCTCAGGTTTGCTCCTCAACTTACACATTTCTCAGTGCATGTTGGGAATTTCTTTCCTATTTAGCAGGATTTCCAGCAGTAATATGTCCAAAAAAGGGTACAAATCCAGAGTTTGTAAGTCTTAAGTCTCACAGATTCCTCTACTGCTTCACATCATTTTTGTTATTAATAAATAACTGCCCAGTTTTGTAGGAGGTTGGTACAGTTTATCTAAAGATTTTAATCTGCCTTCCAACACCAATTAGCGCCAAACCATTATGAGGCAGAACTACAAAATGAAAGTGGCCACGCCAATTATCAGTACAAAAATGATGGAGGAGCAAAAAAGGCAGAAGAGGAGGCAGATTTGCAGGTGGCCCTGGCAAACACTGCACAGCTTCTTCCAGCCCTGCTGGAGAGAATCGCCCGCTCCTCCCCGTGACGGAGGAGAGGTGGGTGCTGCTGGAGCTTGGCTCTCTGGGGCTTTGCTGCTGCAGTGGAGCTGCTCCTGGGGGTTTGTGTTGCACAAAAACAGTTCTCCAAGCCTAGAAACAAAAGCAGGGCTTAAGTCACTTTGTTAACAAAAAACTGTGATGAGACAAAGCGCAGTCTGGGTGCATCTGGGAGTCAGCCTGCCTAAGAATGCTTCATGTAAAGAGACACAAAGGTGAAATGCTGCAGACATGCTCACTCTGTAGAACAACATCTCACTTCTAACAGTAAGTGTTCAGTTTGGAACCCTGATCACTGGTAGCTCAGGAAGACATGTCTTCAAAGGTGCAAAGCAAAGAGACCGGAATTCACAGCTGAAGTGCTCTCTAAGAATTTCACTCAAAGTGAGTTTGAACGAATGCCTCTCAGAGGAAAAAAGAAAGTAGTCTTTAGCTGAAAGTATGTGTGGAAGTGAACACAAGCAAGAATGCAGCTGCTGAGGAAAATAATTTCTTGCTTCTCTCTTAACCTAGCAAGGGGATTCTTGCTGAGGTGAACAACTAACTAACAGGGGATCTGATCAGTAAAGCTTTTGCTTACCAGGAAAGTAGAAGACTAAACACAAACTGTTTATTGCGTGATTATAAAAGGAAATGGGTGTTGAACTTGTCACTAAGAACTGCTTGGAGAACAGAGCCCCATTGTGCTAGAGCGCTGTACAAACAAATACTGCAGGACACAGTGCCTTCTTTGAAATGTTTATCCTCTCAAAGGGAGCCAAGAGGATGGAAATACGCTTTGAGAGGTTAGTCTTCAAAAACCTAACATGCAGGCCATGTAATCAAACACCCACTGGGTTATTCATTGATTGTTAGTCATTCACAGTTGACTCTCAATGACAAGCAAACTTATTTTCATCGTATCCCTTCATTTGTATTCATGGACGCTGGGCATCTGTGAAGGGGAGATAACTGTGAGAGCCGCGTTGTGCTGCCGGCCATCCCGCTCTCCCCGAGGGATGCAGCAGTGGGATCGTGCCTGCTGCTGGAGCGGGGCAGCCAGGAGCCTCCCAGTCCCGCGGCCAGGGAGCAGCCTTGGCAGCACAGCCTGCCCCTCTCTGCACTCAGACTGTCACCAGGTCACCAGTTACTCCTAACGTACAGCACAGAAGTTAATTCTTCAGTTCAAACCTAAAACTGTGTTGTGATAGTGTGATGACAGTAGGTAGAAGCCCGGTTTTTCGTCCTATAGAAATCAAATTGAAAGAAAATGTCATCAGTGTGGAGGTCTTCAGTATCATTTTTCTGATCCTTACCTGAGGTTGTAAATTACATGGATGTGAAATGAGTGTAAAATAAAGTAGAAAATAGAGAAATATCTGCTGCAAAAATGGAGAGGATAGAGGAAGTCAAAGGAGTAGCTAAAAAAGAATAATAAGCATTACTACCCAGAGAAAGCTTTGGTTTTGAGACAGGGCATTGGGCTATGGATGACTTGACCATAGTTGTTGCCTCTGTCAAAAGAAAATGAAATACAATAATATTTGGCCATGAATTATGCTTATGTCTGCATTTACTCCAGCTAAAAATAAGAAATTGGTGTAGCTGAGGATTCAAGTCTGTAATGGTGTTTACCAAGGAGGGCAGATTACAGATGGAGAGTAAAACATGTTCTGATGTTTCCAGCTGTTCATATTTGGATTTGGAACAAAATTTGGCAGCCCAGGAACCAATGAATTCATTTCTTCTCTTAGAGTAGTACAGGTCATACAAGACATGTCTTTAGAGCCAAAGTACATCTGGAACTGCATCTTTGTTTTGAATCTTTACATTTCTTTTTAGGTTCATCTTTCCATCAGACTTCTCCCTGAAGTCAGTGGAAATGGTGGCTGCACACAGCCTTCAGGATGGGCCTCAAAGGAGTCCTCATATTTTACCTGTCAGAAGTGCATGGCATAACTTTGCATTTAGGCTGGGAGCTTTTTTCCAGAATTTCCTTGGAGGACTGGAATTTCTGAGACTCAAGCAGACTTGAAGAAACATAATGAAGAACAGAAAAGCAAGCAGTTTGAAAAATGATGCTTTAGTGCATTATGTTGCGTATTTTTATCAGGTTATATAAAGTATCGTGATCTTCATCCAGCCTTGGGTCCCTGAGCGTGCCAGCAGACGAGACAATATTGTATTAATGTTGTCAGTGGTATGGCTGTCTCAGCAATGAAGTGGATTTCCCTAGACTTTGTACCAGGGGGTTTGGCCAAATGAAGTGCTAGGGACAGGCCTAAAAGCCTTTTTGTTACTTCTGGAAGAAAGAGCTAAGGTACAAGGAAAGTCTTAGCTGAAGAATGTGGGTATGTACATCTAAATTTTTATATAAGATGCTGAGGTCATGAGTTAAGTTATACATAGTTTAAGGCACCAAAATTCTTGTATATCTTTATCGATTTAAAAGAAGCCTGTTCCCCAAAGCAGTACTTGATGGAGGGAAATGTTTCTGTGTGCTTCCATGAACATGGTCCAGAGAATCCACGCCTCTCTGCTGCCACCAGTGCAAGTGACCTTGAGTTTCTATTCGGTGTGTTCTGGCTGCTCACGGTGGGGCAGGTAAAGGCTGCGTTGTGTCCGAGAGCAGGCAATTCCTGCTGGGTGGGATGTGGCCTGACCCTCCACTTCTCCTCACCAGGTTTTTTACGGCTCCCTTTCTTCTCACAGGACTGTTTCTAATTGACACGTGGTTGCTCGAGTGACCTCCCAGCACAGTTAAGATTTGTGAATTGTCATAGAGTTAATGAATTCTCACAAAACCTGATGCCTCCACTTGGGAACAAGACACTCCTGTCTGCCTTCATGCTGCTGGAAAGAGGTAAAAGCTGTTGCAGATGATGTGGGGAGAAAGGGCACCGCTTGAGCCCTGGTAACACCCGCTGTGTCCCCACCTTTCTGGCTCTGCTGAGTGGTTTCACAGTGAGACTGAGTTATTCTCTTGACAGAGTTATTTATATACTCTGTGACTCAGCTGTCTTCTGAGGGATGGCAGCTTGCCTGCCTCAGAAACAAACTTTGTGCTGCCACTTGTGTTGTTTTTTCGGTAAAATATTCATTCCATGATGTTAGATCAGTGACAGAAGTGCTATAAGCACCAAAACAGTGATGGGGAAAAAAATGATGTGTAAATTGTTTTATATAAATCATAAACTGAAAAGATGGACAAAAGTGATTTGCCGTTTTTGTTTTCCTACCTTGTGTCAATAACACAAGACCTTCTGCTGCAGGAGGATTAAAAAATAGGGAGTCAGTGTTTGCTCTCGAGCCTGAACTTCGTTTACATCGGCAGAGTTTCTGCCTTGGCACAGTAATTTCAGTGGGTGCTGTGAAATAGTTCCTAATTTATAATAACAATGAAAAATCAGGATCAGTGCTTCCTTTGTTGCCATGCATTATGAAATTATTTTCTTTTGTGTGAGGCACAGGTAGAGCTTCATGAGCTGTTCCTTGGATTTTTGCATGGGCTGTTTGCTTGAGTGGGCAAAACTTAAGCTGGGAAGAATATTCCTATTTTTCTTGGGAGCACTCAGTTTCTAAGTCTTTGTGTTACACCACTTCACCCTGGGTTTTGTGATGCCATTTTGCTGTGTGTTTTCATTCATTTGTATGCAGTAAGGTTGTTTTTGTATTTTGGGTTTTTTTTTTGGGGGGGGGGGGGATGCAGTATTCCTCTCTGTATCCTGTGGTCTTTTTTTATTCTGTAACAGTAATTGTTTTGCATTTCCTGAGGCAATGAGCCATTCCACTGGTGGGAGATAATCTTTTTTCTTTGCAGTGAGTTATGTGTATGAAAAGGCAGAGTATGTGGATTGAGTTTTAACCTTCATTGCTGTTGGTTTTCACCTTTTTCAACGTTCTTTTCACACTGTCTTTTTTAACCTAGTTTCTAGTGGTTTTGTGCTGTTGCCTTTGTTTTTGCTGCAAGATAACTGAAGCTTAGCTTTGTCAGATGTTTGAATGCCTGTTGCTTTAATCCAAGTAAATTCATCTTTGTGAATTCAAAATCATCTTTATTCATATTGTCCTTGTTGTTAATTTAAAATAGAAATCCCTTACCAATGTAGCAGTGCATTCAAATAAGGATTCAGAATACTTACAGCCTGATTATTTTGGTGTTACAGTGGGCTCATATACCAGTGCCTGGAGCTTCTTGGCTGTAATACCTGTTACTGGGAGGGAAAATCACAGCAGGTGCTGAGGATATGTTCACCTTTGACTGCAGCTAAACATGCCAGTCTCTTTGGTCTTCAGCTCAATTTTTTTTTTTTTTTAAGTAGATCCCTTGGTGAGAAGGAGCTAATTGCAGGCCAAGGGTGCTCTTGTAGCTTGCTTCAAGCTTCTGCCTAGCACGGGTCTGTTGCAGGCTCTTTGTGCTGGCTGGATCCAAACAGTCACACCTGTACTGAAAGTAGGATGTGTGGGAGTGGGAATCCTGTGCAGAGGGGGATGGATACTGGTCACCCACGTGTGAGTGATGACCTTATGTCCCAGAGGGGGGACTCTCTTAACCTTTATTTTACCTTAGAATTGGGTAAATACTGCTACTTGTAATCAGGTTTCCTCTACTGCCCAGGAAATGCTGAGAAACATGAGAAACATGTTTCTCTTTTCTGGATCTGGTGTACTGATTGTGCCTCACGTCCTTGAGAAGGACGTTTGCTTCTCATGATGACAGTGCAGGGGCTGTGGGTGGCTGCAAACAATACCTAAAGCCAAGAAGATCAGAAGGGACATTTCACTTGGGCTAGATTAAAGTGGAAAAGTCAGGCTCATTCTAATGTTTCACAGGTGGAAAAGCACAAAATATTTGACAAGCTGAAGGCTCAATGTGATTTCAGTTACACAGACACTAATGTCAAATAAGCAATTACACAGAAGTCAAATTTCTCCTGTAAATTTGTAACGCAGTAGAACATTATGCATAATTGTGTTACATATCGTTTTAAGGACGAAACTCATATTCCAGGCTCCATTAGCTTTCAGAGCCTTTGTAATATATCTGTTGAACACATCCTAAAAAGTTAGAGACAAGATTATCATTGATTTTTATTCACAGCAAGACATTTAGTGGAGAATTGATGCTGCAGTTTCAGTTCTATTTCTTTAAATACCTGTTGTCTTAAATTTTGATATCTCTATCCTCAAGATCCTCGCTTTACACCAGTCATGATTCTGGGTTTGGGTTTTGACCCAGTTAAGAGTGACTCAGCCATTGCTGCTCCGGGGTTCCAGCCCTGCCCCGTTGCCAGAGGTTACAGCCTCTGCAGCAGAGATGCTGGAGGCAAATCTTTGGTTCTGTCTTGCCCCTGCAATCCACAGTCTGACATTTTAATGTGAATGGCAGTTTAAATATCCTAGGCCATGAGCTGGAGTGACTGAGGAAAGGACCCTTGGGATAGTGATCTAAATGTGAAAGTAGCTTAAAATCAATTTAGTCATGGGGAATCTCATTATCCCTTTTCTCCTAGCAGCTTCGGACCAAACACTGAGCTTGTTCTATCCTTCTCTGCACTAAATATCCACTGTTTCTACACACATAATGATTATTATCTACAGTCAGAAAGTTGCCTTGGAGATGTGTCTGTCTCAGAGGTGTTGTGAAGGAGATGACCCTTGGAAAAGACTCTAAAGATCAGCTGATCATCTGATGTCAGATTACATATAAGGTTATTATTGTTCTATACCATGAAAAGCTGTCTTAGGCCTAAAGCTGGAAAGTTTTTTGTGCTGTTTGGAGATGGGAGTGGTGGCTCTGTTTCCCAGCATTCATTGTCCTTAATGTAATGGTATTTCCATTAGATGTGTAAATTCTAAACTAGGAAGAGTCTTATTTCTAGATAGTGTTAAATGCACACAGTGCTGCTCTGAATCAATGTGATTAATCAATTCTTTCTGTCTGTTGTGTTTTCTAGTTTCTGTTCTGAATTGTTTTGTTTTGCTAACACACTGTGTCAATTTAGGTTTGTGCTTCTGGGTTAGAAATGGGGCTCCCTCTGTTCCCATCAGCTCTTCAGCTTTTGAAAACTGAAAGCCTTTGATATTGCTCTCTTTTCGAGCCTATTTTGTAATAAGAATAATACAATATAAATTGCTGGCAAAAATAACCTTCTTCTGAAATGTGGTTCAGAAGCAGAAATTCAATTCTGAAAGTCGAAGTGCTGATAGGAAAACCAGTAGATTCAGAGTAGAAAAATTACTAATCCTATTTCAATGCAGAATTATGGTTTAATGAGAGACATTCCACAAACCTTGGAGAATACAAAAGAAATAAATATAAAAGAAACAGAAGCCTAGTATTCCTACTTACCTTTATAGAGACGTATACCTGCCTTTCAAACAAAGTCCTGACCAACCTATGGAAGCTGTAACACAGCTGGAATAGTGCCACAGAAATTGCCTGATACCCATGGATTGATGTCTTTAGTGCTGTGAAGCCTTCCCCTGCCTCCACTCCGGTCCAGCGTGGCAGGTGATAATGGGAGATACATGGTAACATAATGTTTTCTAGTGCTTTATCATATTCATAATTTCTGTATTATTGTAGTGCTGATTTTGTTGATCCATGCTGTGAGTACTGACCTGATATCTTGCCTTCTCTGTCTCAATCACGCTGTAAACAGAGGAACCACAGTAATTTTCAGGAATGGATATGATTCAATAGCAGCAAAAGCATGTTCTCCATTTGCTCTGTGATGAAATCTGTATAAGAATCCCTCCGTAACTGGCTACTGACCCTTATAAAATGCCTTTGTACAAGTATACTCATTATCAGCCATTGTCAAAGAAACAAATTCTTTCTTTCCTCTCGAGGTGAAGTGCTCTGAATGACAAGCACAAGAGAAATGATACAGTAATTTGCTGATTTAAGGTGTGGGAAGTTGATTCACAGTTTACAGAAATAGCAGTGATGTCAGTCTACCAACAAAGGATTTTTAGACTTCAGATAAAGGGATGCTTTTGACTGTATTTTGGACTAGACTTTATTAAATAAAGATACACAAAGAACACCTAGTTTGTGTTGTTGAAAGTCAATGTTTGCATATAGAGCTGTAATATTTGAAATGCCTCTTTATTCTAAAGATAGACAAATTTACAGATCCTGCTGGTGACTACTGTCCTGTGATGGTAACAACTGCTGACAATATTACACCAGCCTACTGAATGCTTCCCCTTTACTTGCATTGTTTTCTGCAAAAGTATCACATGTGTTTTGCAAAGGCCGTGTTGACTCATACAATTCATCTCTTTTGACTCCTTTATTAGTATTTTTGCCGTTTCAGACAGGTTGAACAGCCCTGTTGACAGCATTTGGAATTCTCCCGGGAGCTCATTCTCGAAGTGTAATTCTTGTAGGAGTTGTGTTTGTAGGGCTACCCTAAGACTGGGAGATTTTGGGTTGCATCCTTCAACCTTCTGTTCTGGACAGGGTACAAAGTAATGAGAGAATGGATCTGGAGGGAAAGGGAGACTGAGAGGAAACAAATGCTCTTTCCTGTGTGGCAGCTCTCTGACTTTGCTGCTGGGCTTACGGGAAGACGTGAGGAGTGCTTGGTTTCTGCAGTCACAAAGCATTTTGGAAATGTCAGGCGCTGGCTCCCGGCTCCCGCTAAGCACTGGCCGTGGCAGGCAGCCAGGCAGGCAGGCAGCCCCTGGAACCGGCTTCCCTTTGAGTCCCAGCTGAGCCAGACCCTGCGAGCATCGCAGCCAGGCACAGTGCTGAGTGCACGCAAGCGGAGGTGTGTGTTTCTTGAAGAGGTGAAGACTTGATAGAAGAGGTTTGCTCTGTTTCAGATAGTGCAGAGATAGCAGTTCACTCACATCTTGAAACTGCCCTTAAGGAAAGGTATAAGTCAATATTATTTCAGGCAGAATAAAAGGTAGAGTGTGTTCATAGAATAATAATGGTAGAAGCACAGCAAGGCTGCCTTATTGCCTGAGATGACTTTGTTGCAGCAAGGCAGGATTAGTATTCAATCAAATCATTAGCTTCTTGTTTTTGAAGGTGGTCTCTGTGCCCGTGTGCTCTTGTGTGGGCACCTCCCTCCCTCACCTGCCCAGTCCCATGGCTAGTGGCCACGCTGGCCAGTCAAGCTGTGCAGGTCCTGCGTCCCCAACAGGAGCTGGGGCTGAGCTGCCAAGCCCTTGCAGTGGCTCTGAGTGCCTGAATGTCGGGGGCTCTGCTGTGGGGTGGCCTGGCTGCAGCTCCCCCGTGTTACAGACAAGCTCTGCACAGCTTTGTTACCACAGCCTGGAACAGGAGTTAAATGCACTGCTTAGCGTGTGGCAACGAGGTAAAAGACTGAAAGATTCTCAAACTTGCCATAAATTGTGTCTCAAAGTTCTGCCTCTTGAATTTTACATTCAAGAGCTCTAAAGTAATGACACAAGGAGAAATTTCAGTGTGGATAGCTCTGCTAATTGGACTAATAACACCTTCCGGGGAAAATGACAGATAAAAGCACAACTGGATTGGATTTCTGCTGGCTTCTAGAACAAAATTCAAAGAGCAGATTTTTTTTCTGGGAAGTATATTCATTCCTGTCTTTGTGTTTTCCCATTCTTAGTTCTGTACTTAAAATAGTAATGCCAGGAGATGTAGGAGAAAGTGAGATTGTGATAGAAATCCTAAACTACTTTTCAGAGAGTGCTAATCAGCAATCAGGTTTCAAGCAGATCAGTCAGTAGTTTCAAATATTTCCAACATGAGATATGTGTGTGTGTTCCTAAATGTTTGCTGGTCGCATGAAGGAGGATCTTGACAGTTTTTCAGATAAATAGAGAAAATAAAAATATAAATCCTGTAAACCAGCAGTGGTTTAGCCATTGGAACTATCACAACTGCCTTGATAGTGATGGGTGGGGGCTCCCCCAGGGCAAGAGTGGGAATGGAGCTGCAGGAGGGGTGAACAAACTCCCCAGCAGGTGCATGTTGGCATTTTCCTGTGAAGGCAGAGCCCTGATTGTTTCCGTGATGGGACACTTCACATGATGATCTGCATGCACAGAGCTGCCTCTGAGCTGTCTCTCTGCCTGCATGCCATTATTCCAGATTAATTGCTGCTCTTTCCTAAATGCTCTGGCTTGCTGTACTGAGCCAGTGCTGGCGTTACAGGAAGAGCAAGGGGCTGCTGGGTTTCTTATCGCTGCACTGGCCCTTTACAGCATGAGAGGTGCTCTTGCTCCTTCCTTTTGAACTTTCCAAGGACAAGCATTTGTGGTGTCAGGGCTGCTTTATGGGTGTCGGTGTTCTGGCCAGAGACACCTCCTGGGATGGCAGGAGCGCTGGCCTCGGAGCAGGCACGGCAGCAGTGGTGCAGGACAAACTCCAGGAGCAGGCACGCACACAGGGCACGAGCTCGGGGCACAGCTGGCAGTGGGAGAAGGGAAATGGGATTGCTGCAGGCAGACAAGGTCTGGAGGGGCCCAAAGAGACGTGGGCGAGGGAGTCACAGCAGGTGTGTTGAAAGCAAAGCGGGAAGGACGGGCAGCTTTGCAAGGACACGGTGGTGGGAAGGGAGGCAGGATTTGTTTTCAAATCAGAAGATTTGTGTTTTGTATCCAGAGGGTTAGGTTGTTCTTGTTTAGGATTTTGTGTTCTATTTAAACAGCTTTGGGGACTGAAGCCTTTGTGTGCTCGTGGCATGGTCTCCTGAAGGCTGCTCCCCGCCGTGGGTGCCCTCCGGCTGGCTCCAAGGCTGCCTGCCGGGCTGCCGTGTCCTCTCCCTGGCTTCCCAGCTCCTCACCTGCATCCCCAGTGGAGTTTGTTCCTCATCTGGCACCAGCAACACCATTACTAGAGCTTGCCATGCCCCTCACACTCTGTCCTTACCATTACGAGAGGAGGATCTACGGATGCACCCAGGCTGCTGCAATTTTCCAAGCGGACAGTGTGTCCTGGTCTTTTCTTCAGGAAACCCAAGCAATTTCCTGCCTGGGTTTATCACTGTCAGTGCCCGCTGTTTCTAGAGAAACCATCAGTTATTTGAATGTCCTAAGAAATAATTTTAGCCCTGAAATGTTTTTATTTATGTTTGTTTTCTTTGACTTAGCTGCACCAGATAATGTGCATATCTAACTAACTGTTTCCTTCTTGCAACTGTGGGGAGTTGCTAGAGATTGAGAGAGAATAAGTATTCATATAACTCGTAACTAAAAATTTCAATAGTTACTGCAACCAAAAATATGCTTTTCTTATATCTTATGTAACTTCTTACACATTTCTTTTGTTACTGTGGCAAGATTCACAAATTGGTGTTCCTACACAAACTGTGTACATCAACAGACTGTTTCCTGATGGGTGCTCCCCTGCCCCGGCTGGTCCTGTCACTGCACACAGCTGCCTGTGAGGATGCTGTGACAGCAGAACTGACCTCAGGGCCTGCTCTTGCAGGGCCTGCTCAGTGCTGCAGAGCAGGAGTGGTATTGCTGCAGAGGAGAAGGGGGTTTGGAGGCCACTGAGACACAGACTGCGTCTGGAGCATTGGAACAGGCAGGGTCAGTGCTGGGTGATAGGTGTCCTGAGAAATCAGGTGTTTCAAAGCAGCTTTGGGACCTCTTTCTGTCCTCGGCTCTCCAAGTTCTTATTGTGACTTATTGAGGTCTATTATTTGTGCACTTCACAGGGTTGCTATGGAATTTATTAGGCTGAGCTGTGAATGCAGGGAGCAGTTGCTTTCAAAAGAGAAAGAAATATGGTTTGCAAGGCTGCCTACAGATTTAAGATACGCAAATTCTGTTTCTTGGAACCTTTAAAAAAAGATTTTTTTGCCCACATTTCCTCTCCGTACTTTGAGTTTGGAGAATTTTGCTTTCTAATTATTTCTTTTGGAGAGGGTTATGTGAGAATAACAAGAAGAGAGAAACTCATGTCTGACAACTCTCCCAGTTTCCTCTTCAATGTACACAAGAGGCATCTCCTGAAAGCAGCAGCATCCTCCACACGTGTAAATTAATTTTTCAGTAACGCAGGAAGACTTTGAATTGTTTTGGGGAGGGATTTATTCAAATATACAAAAGCAAATAGAAGTTTGCTGTTTGAGGTACGTTACTGTGAGCAGAAGGGACAGCAGAAGTTTACCTGGAGCAGGATCCATGAACTTTGCAGGGATTTTAGGCAGGTCAGATTTCAGAGAACCAGACAGAGCAGCAAGATCATGTTTGGGGCATACTTGTGGACTTCTTGGCTTCCATCTTTGAAACTGGGAATGTAGGAAGCCGCTGCCAGAATCTGTGAAGTCCTGGATCACTAAAGTGCCTAGCAGGGAGCCAGACACCTGTGAAGGTGGGAGGTGGAGGAAGTGCTCACTGGGAAATAAGGTCAGGCTTGGTTTTTTACATAACAACCCAACAACACAAGTTCATGGTTTCTGATTGTAGAAGAGCCTTTGACTAATTTGATCTGTGTAATGGGGCAAGAAACAAGCCAGGGATGGGGTAGTTTTAGATTTTACCAAGGAAGACTTAGTTACAGAACTGGAAAGACTGGAAGGAAAATGGGTGGAAAAGCAATATTTCTAGATTGCTTAGCTAAAGAATAGTCTTAGTGCAGTTGGATAACAGTTACAGATGGAATTTGATACATGGAAAGAAATACAGTTCTGGATGATGACCAAGCAATGTTCTTCAGAGTCTCATAAAAGCAAAGTAAAAATAGGATTGTTAGAAGAAAACTTGATCTCAAAAATATTGGAAAGTATTTTTCTAACAGAACACCTAAAGGAAAGTGAAAAGAGAAGGTACCCAAGGACTAGCTGTGTGGAGGTCTTTCTGCAAACAGATAGTAGAGTTATCACTTCTTAACTGGAGGAATTTTGTAAATTCCTTGGGGATAGTTTTCATCTGTATCCGAAGGAGGAAGCCAAGTTCAAGACATTGAAGTATCATAATGCAAAAAGGCAAGCTGAAGGGATAGAGACAGATAAACCAGAAATCTAATAGATCCTCATACTATGTTTTGATGAATTCTAAATGTGAAAGATTTAATGTGCCCCTGGGTACTTTCAGCCATCCCTGGATCTGCTTACCAAGGCTGTGACATTTTCCAAATGACCTCTCTACTTCTAGTAATCTTAAATCCTGTTCAAAAGCATGTTATTGTTATGTCTGAATATTAAGTTTTAAGCTAGGTAATGGATTACCTTTTGAAGAGCTGCATGATCACTCTCATTTTATCTGTGCTAGTTAAACCTTGATTTTTACCTTGGCTGGATTAGTTTCAAACTGACAAAACAGCTCTTGCTTGAGCTGCAGGAGGATCTCAGTCCTGCAAGCAATGCAAAGTCACAGCCAGTTGGAAGATGTCTCAGCTTCAATGTCAGTGTTGCAGGTGCTTTATATTCCTTTATTTCACACTTCCTTCCAAGTCAACCCAAAAGCTTACACCTTCACAAAGTAACACTGTAATGAGATATTTCTGGTTCTGAGCATCATAAAGGTGTCAGCTTTCCAGCCTGGGCAGTAGCTGTAACTTGCCTTTATGAATGTGGGCATGGAAGCACGAGGGGACACGAGGGTTGCCTGGTGCCCCCGTTGTCATCAGCAGCGGGAGCAAGAACAGGGCCCAGCACTCCTGGTCCAGGGTCTGGTGTAAACTGCTGGAGCCACTCTTGGAGGGGCAATTAGTGGTGGATTAGTTTGGAAAACCCAGCCAAGAAGCAAAATTAAAACAAAATGGTGCTATTTCCTGGCAGCTAGCAAAGCTAAATTAAGCCGGCCAATTCCTGATAAAATCACAGCAGGGAAAGCAGAACAAGCAAACCAGAACTCTGTTTTGCAGTTAGATCCTGTGCTATTTTTAAGTCATCCTGACAGCTTGTTAAATGCCAGTCTGGAGAGCAGCTCGAAGTAGCGACTCTCACTTCAGACATGTTCCACGGGAGGCTGTGCCCTGAGAAGATGGCTCGCAGCAGAGTGCCCTTTCCATATGGGAGTCAGACCCTGCAGCAACCAGGACTCAGGCTGTGTGTCTTTAAACCTTTGCTGTTAGTTCTCCATATGGTCTCACCACTGTTACACGCTCAGATTGTGCTGCAGAATTTTCGCTGACACATTGTGATGTTTCCAGACCTGTGTGCTCTCTGTAGAACACACTTTGCAGTAAATACAAGTTACACAGGCACCCTGAGAGGTCTTGGCTGGCCCTCTGAGGGACTGTTGGGCATCCTCATGCCCAGCCACTGCCACTGCTCCAGTTGAAGTGGTAAGAGAATGAATTTTCTGAATATCCAAATATATTTACAATTCTGGGAAAAGAAAAAAAAAAAAAGGTTGAAGCAGTTGTCCTAACTTCTTGGGAGGGATGTGGTATTCACACTTCCTAAGCTGCTATCACACTTAGGTGCTTGTGTTAGGAGGAGGAGTTACCAGTGTCTGCCAGTGGAAGATAGCACATCCTGTCTCTTCTCTCTGTCCATGGGTGCATTGCACTGTCTGTAAAACTTTTTGTGACAGACTTTGAATAAGCTGGAAATGTCAATGGCAGAGCTGGATTGAGAATTCAGACCATTTACAAGGGATCATAGGAAAGGAGTGTTTCCATTTTCCTCTGTGAGGCTTTGTGGTGTCCAAATCCAAACTGCCTGGCAGGCCAGGGAGACCAAACCTTCTGCTCAGTAATGAATTAAAATTCTTTTAGCTAAGAAACTGATACTGTTTACATCTATTAGTCATTAGCATTTATTGAACAGAGGCATCAGAAGAACATGATCAGTTACTATACCCTGTGGAAAAGATGGGTGTGTAACATCCCCATCCCAGGACTTGATTTTTTTCCTGCAGGCAGAAGAAATAATCGCAGAAGGGAAACTGTTGGCTTGAGAATTCACAACAGCCAAGGTTCAAGGAGGTAAAGGCAAGTTTGTTGCAGTACAGATTTTTTCTTTTTCTTTGAAAAACACAGAACTCATTTATTGGTCATACTGTACCAGAGCTGTGCACAGAGGCAATTGGATATTTGCTTGGCTGCTTTTCTTGTTTCTAGTGGAAATACAAATGAAAACTATAAACCATTAATCTTCAGTTTAGTTTTGCGGAGTATTGAGCAGCATTTAAAAACAATTACTTTGCTTCACAGCAGAAGTCGTTAGAGGAAAGGGATTTAGCAGCTGCTTCAGCTCGGGATTTGTGCAGGAGGAGGCTTATTTCTTGGTTATATGGTAGGAGTTACAAAACAGGTACAATTATTTACTTAGGCCTTCTATTTAAAGCTCAGCTAGAGCGTGGCTCCTCCTCAAAACAAACACAGTGTTCTGGGGACAACCAGCCCCTCTTGGTTGCTAGGAGATGCTTGAACACTGGTACTGCCAGCGTGCTGCTGGCACCCAAACACTTTAATGCTCCCTCCAATTCTGGAATGCTCCAGTGTGGAGCAAAGAGTGAAATCACTGTTAGGTCAAGGGAGAGAGAAGTAATGTTGCTGAAGTTGCCAGGGTTTTTAAAGAATGAGCAAAGTCATTGGCTCTTTCAGCATTTAAAGGTGTGTTTTTTCAAAGTTATCAACATTTCTTTCGTGTTGAGCTTCCAGAGACTTTCTTCCCTTTGGGACGTTGATTTGGTCTTCATGCTGGAGAGCCCTTATCAAGCCAGCAGAAATCTTTTCAGTAAGGTCCTGCTCAGTGGAACTGAGTTCCTGAGGGATCAGGTGTGTTCATGGCCTCCCCTGCACATTACACACTTCCTACGAGGTAAAATGCAGCTTATGATGTCCTGGTTTTGGCCAAAGTGTCAGGAGAGCCTAAGGTCTTGATGTGTCCAACAGCTCAGCAGTCTCTGGCCTCAGCTGCCTCCATTCACCCTCAGCGCTCACAAGAAAGCTGTAAAGCCAAATACAGATATGTAATAAATAGAACCTGACTAATTTATTCACTCAATAAAACATCAATAGCCTAAAGTTAACTGAGCAAAAACAGACTCACACTAAAATGCTAAATTAATACCTCCCTGCTGCACAGAATCCATTGCTTGAGTGCATTTTGCAGAAGTTGAAAAAAGTGACATTAAGTGTACACGTGTTTTAAAAATTATTAGAAAGGGCACTCCTTGTGAGTAAGTCACTTTTCCATTATTTTTAGCATTATATTTAGAATATTTAAAAATAAATTGTATTGGCAACTCTTGAACTGCACTGCCTAGCCGCGGCTATCTATAAAGATGTTAAAACCCAAGAGTTTTGATCCCTTTTTTCACCAGCTAACCAACAGCTGGAAATTTTTTGCCATCTGGTATTTATTACCTCCTTCTCTCTCCTGTGTTGTTCCTAGCTTTCAGCCCTAACTCACAGCAGCTCTGTGACAGTGCTGCATTTTGTCTTGCTCCAGCACCCGCAGCTCTGACACGTCCTCGTGCTCCCCATCTCCCTGGCACGGGATGGAGAACCAACACAGGACAGGGCACCTCCCAGCAAACCCAACCGGCTTCCACAGCCCCCTGACCCATCACAGGGAGTTCTGTGCAGGAAGGGAGTACAGGATTCAATTTGTGTTCTGGTGGTAGGGCTTCAGTTTAAGTGATTTGCATCTAGGCTCTGTCTCCCTCTTTGCTTTGAGTAGTGCCACACTCCGCAGGCAGCCCTGCGGTGTCCCAGAGGAACTGGGGGCTGGTTGTGACCTCCTTGCACTCCTCGAAGGAAGAGTTACCCTGCTCCTTATGTGATAATGCCTGTTTGCCAGTCGGGCTCTTGGGAGCTTGTCCTTATCTCTGTAGGATGGCTAGGCCCCCCCAGCAGCGATGCTCGTCACCCTGAGCTGGCTTTCTGTGGCAAAAGTTACTGCTACAAGTCCCAGAATGCCTATTCAAAGGGCAGGCAGTGTTGTCTGTACCTCTTGATGGCCTGAAAAACGAGGGAATCTCAAATAATCCCTAAAAATAGGGAAGGTTAGAAATTAGATAACTGGGAAGTAAAGTGAATTTTAAAATGTGAATGTTCGATGGGCAATACAGCAGAGAAGGGAATGACAAAACTACCCCCATCCCTGAGCCTGAAGGAATTCTGAGCTGACGGTGATTCCTGCCCTGTGCCTGCAGACCTCGGCTGTGTGGCCTTTGCAAGCTGATAAATGGCTCTTTGTAGCCTTGTACTATTTTTATTGCTTGCAACATTTGTTTTAGCCACAACAGGGAAGCATCCCTCTAAAAGTAAAATGCTGACACGTGTGAAGGAAACCCACAATCCATAACATCATTTAGCAGAAAGAGATTTTTATGTTGTTTTCTAGCCTCCATCTCTGTAATGCATTTTAGTGATGGATGGTGTTGTGAAGGATCCTGCCCAGCTCCTGATGCTCTGCAATCCACAAGGGGTGCAGCTGGAGCGGGATTGCATTCCCCTGCAGCAGCAGAGTGGCTCCCCTGGGCTGCTCCTTCCCAGCAGCGCTGTTCCATCCTGACTCCTGCCTGCATGAGGGCAGAGGCAGGGAAAGTAGGAACACTGATGTCATCCTCTGTGTGGTGGATCCTCTTACAGGATATGGGTGTTAAACATGCTCCTGAAGTGTGAACCTTGGATTTCAATATAATAATTATTGTCCAGACTATTTCTCTAAGCTTTGTGTAAATTGCTAATGTCATTTTACTTATAAATTATAAGTTTTTCTACAATATGCCAGGTAATTTAATACTCCCTAGAAATTAAGCCATTAATCCAATCTCCATCGGACATTTTTGTGCTTTTTCCTATAATAATGCGCAAGAAGGCTCTCCTAGAAGCCAACAAAATACTACATTGTCCTCTTTCAAGTCTCTCCTTGACTTTTGCCCCTAGTGCACTGCCAATGAAATACTCAGCAACAGCTTGGCAGCTACTCTTCTCTAACCACTGCTTGTTGCATTAGTCACAATTATCTCTCTTTATATCCTCCTGTTATTCCAACTCCTGTGGCCTTTTCCAGTTGTGCAAACACGTATGCATGCTCTTGAATTCATGAATAGGATGAATAATCACTTTGGAGTCTTTGGAACAACCTACCTCCTTCAAGATAAGGATGTGAACAAGTGTTCAATCACAGCTTTAAATTGTAAAGTCTTTGGAGCAGGAATTGGGTTATGGTAGGTCTGTATAATGCATTTTGCACTAGAGGACCACAACTGGACTTCTGTCTTACTGTGAATAAAATGCAAAGGTTTAGAGGTTTAAAGCTCTTTATAATACAGCCCAGTAAATATGAAGTTGATACTTTTGAAACCGCTAATTAATCACAGCAAAATAATTGCCAGCTAAGGCAAAGTGGTAACCCCTGAAGAAGTAATCAGGAATTAAAGGCAGCTACGGTGGTGGTGTTTAGTAAAAATTACAAAGCGATCCCTCTGCACTTGGAGAGACAAATCCCGTTCCTTGAGAGGAGCCAGCGCTCTGGAAGGGAGCCCCAGCCCGGTTCCTCCGTGCAGCAGAGGTGTGCTCAGAGGGCAGGGCTCCCCAGCAGTGAGCTCTCCGTCTGCAGGGTCCCCAGGATCTCCGGACGAGTCGGACTCGCTAAGCCGGGTGTTCTTGCCAGAGGGGCCGCGGCCGGCTCCTTTCCCAGCCTGCTGGGAGGGGAGAGGGGGTGCTGCTGTTGCACAGCTCCCCCTAAGAGCATTTGTTCTTTGCATTCTTAGCTTTCCCCAGTGTGTCATGGATGGTTTTTCCCTGTTTCTTCTTCCCTGCAGCCCAAGTAGTGCTGTTGGCCCCTGCTTGCACACAGCTCTGGCAATGTCTTGCTGGGGTGTGTAAGTGAATTCCTCACAGGAATTGCCCCTATGGATTGCCTTGGGAGATGAGCAGGGGTAGATGACAACTCACAGGCAATTACTCCCTCGCTCCTGATGGATGATTTTGCTCCCTGCAGTTGTATTCCTGCCAGGAGCAGTGGCAATGCCACATCCTCACCGTTGTCCTTGGTGTCTGTGACCCATGAAGGGACCTCACAGATCAGTGACTGGCTGTCAGGTTATAAGGACAGTGCTTCCATATGAAAGCCTGATATTGCCAAATCTTTCTGGGGTTAAATCTAAGCTCACACAGTCAGTGGAAGACTCTCATTGATTTTAGTGGACTTTGGACTCTTAGCTATATAGTTACAAGGCAGTAAGTGCCTGGAAAGACAGGCTTTAAAATACCAAGGTGTTGGAAGTATTGAGCTGCAAATGGAAGACGTGTCTTCAGATGAACTTCTGCTGAGCAGAGGGAACCGGGGTCAGCAGTGGGAGTGTACGTGTTGCTTCACACCAGGAGTGTTTGAATCAGTCCTCATAACATTTTGGTGAGCAATTAAATGCCTTCACATTAGTGGAAATACGGATACTTTCTTCCCAATGATGATTTAGTGCATGAAAAAAAAATGAGGTGTAGGAAAGTTTTGGATTGCAGCCCACAGGGTGGAAGTGAATGATCACAGTACTCGAGCCATCTTTCACTGTGCTGTCATCATCTATTGGAAAGTTGGAGGTTGTAAGCAGCAGCTGTCCAGGGAGACAAATCAGTTGAAAAAAATTATGTCTTACAGGTTTCCAGATACTGACCCTGGGAAGATAATCAATTATAAAATCAATGTAATACACGGAACTTGGGATCTCATTCTGAGCATGCTGGGCTTTGAAAGATTCTGGCTGTGTTGAAATATATGAATGCTGCAGGAGTCATCCTCCTGTCTTTATAAAAGATGATTTTATAAACTGAAACAATCCTAATTCACACATGCCAGCACGTTGTCCTCTGAGCACACTGACTGCAGGTTTTCAGTGTTCCCCTTGTACACTGCTTTTAACACGTTGTGAAATAGGTGCAGATGTTGTGATACTGCATCAGATGGAACAGGTTTAGGGACTGGATACAGGATCCCTCTGTGTTTAATGCAGAAATCTTGATTGCAGTAAAGTCAAGGCAAAACTCCCATTGACTTTGGAGGGGCTATGTGTTCTTCCTACCTTCTCTTTTGGAGTTACCTGGTTTTTTTCCTACCTGGACTTTTAAATATGCTATTTGATTCTTAAAGCAGTCTTTCTTACCCTTTAAAGTATGTAACAATTGTACCAGCACAATGGCCTCTTCCCATATGTGCCTATTAAGTATTTCTTGATCAGAGTATTATGCCTGCTGTAGGAGAGAAAAAGAAAGACACCTTTAGTGGCCCATAGCTAAAAACAAAGCTGGTGGCAGATTTGGGAAGTGAGCCAAGGCACTGAGTGCTGACCACGGGGCTGCCCTTCCTGAGTTGCTGTTTTGTTTGTCTTTCTGTGCTTTTTTTATTTTCAGAAATGCCAGACAGAGACAGGATTATAAATGTTAATTAAAAGTCCTTAGGATTTGTGTCCCTCGCTATCTTGAGCACTTTTCTAAAAGCAAGGTCTCTACGAGAAAGTAGCTAATGGAAATTTGATGTCTGTTTTCAGGTATCTGCCTAAAAACACTTTAATGTTTTGTGTTCGGGAATACAATGCAACTGCACTACAAAAATCAATATTCTTAAATATTCCATTTGAGAACCCCAAAACAGAATATCTAATATCTGTTAGGTTTCTCTGAAATCTTTTCTACTGAGTTCATAAATGGCATAAAAGGATGCCATTGCTAGAGAGCAAATGAATTCTGTTTCTGGGAAGATGATTTACAGCTTCCTATCAAAAGGACTGTGCATGGCATCTGCTGAATTTTGCTGCCCATTTTCCCCAAATACAGAGAGCAGCTCGAGGTTGCTTTTCTTTAGGGATGGTTTTTGACCCTGGACAGCTCGGCAAAATAAAAAGGTTTGTAATTTGGCTATTAGTATGTTATTAATTAAATAATATAGCTAGAAGCAGAAAAGACTGAATGTGAGGTACAAGATGCAATAAGTAAAATGAATTGTTACCCTTCTGGAACTCTGTGTGAGTTCAATTCAGATGCTGGCTGTATCTGCACCTCAGTCAGTGTCTGCTGCGGAGGGGAGGGCTGTGGGTGACAGCTCCAGCTTCCAGCAGTGCTGGAATACTGTTAACATTCATGGCACATCCCGTTCTGTGCCACGGGGATAAACTCTTTCCATTGGTGGTGTTGGTATTTTGCTCATCAAAGCCACAGATCCGGGACTATGATCTTTTTCTCCAGATGTGGGAGAGTTTCTTCAGCCTGAGACAGCCGCTGGGAGCTCTGCAAGAGTCGCTTCTGGGGAGTGCAGAAGTGCGGGGGGATTCTGGTGCTGCCCAGCTGAAATGGGGGGGATTCCCAGTGCAGAACACCAGATCTGTGGGCTGGGGTGAATGCATAAATGGGAGTGAGTTTTCTGGTGTTCTGTGCCTGTTCACAGAAACCAACTCTGCATAAACTAGGGAGGACAAATTTGTTGAACTTTATAGCTTTTTTGCCTGTTTTATTTGTTTATAAATCTTGATTTCTATCACAGACAGGGAGCACTTCACCAGCCATTCTAAGCCCATATATGGGCCCACTGTGAATGCTGTGACTTGCTCAATGCTTTAAAGACATGCTGAGCTTTGTAAAGAAAACATTAATAAAAAAGAGCTTGTAAGAGGCATGAAGTTCAAACATACTGTGCTTTCTTGTTTATAACAAGATTTGTGTTCTTATTTTTGACATGCATTTTATTAAAACTTTCATCAACTTATTAAAAGTTCCATGATGTAATTCTCTCTTTTCAATTACATGTTACTTAATCTCAAGCACCATTGTAACCCATGTCCAAGAGAGGATGTATTATGAAAGCTCTTCCCTGTTGATGTGAGGTGTTTGGAAGCAGGTGATGGCTGTAGGTTGCTCTGCCACCTGGCAGCTCTCTAGGACGTGCTGCCAGAGCAAGGCTGATGGAGCTACATGATCATCAATGCACATTTCACTCATTTAGGGCAATAGGAAACCTTTCCCGTTCCATGCAAATTTCGTGCCAGGGTGCTGTTTGCTCCAGAAGGTAAGAGACAGACTCTGCTCTTGCTCTTTAGCAGTTTCCAGAAATTTAAGACAAATTTCACTTAACTTGAGATCCATATGTTCATCATAGCATGATCAATGATAAGTAGTTTTGAGTCATGACTGGTATTTTGAACATATGACATTCCTCATTGAATTCTTTTGGACAATCTTATTCCAGGCACATGGAGCAGTTTTGATTCAAGGTGAACTACATCAGTCACCAAAATTAGGTGGTTATTGCTAGAGGAAGAAATTCCTTCTCCTTCCCCTAGAAGTCAGTAGTGTATGCCAGAAAGTATTTTTACAATATTGGTTTTATAAGAACAGTTTCTCACTTTTACTCATTTGAGAATTGAATTAGTTTTTGCTGCTGCTTCACTGACTTCACAGAACATTTCCCCACAATCATTTAACATGCTATTAAATTCTGGAGTATGTTGTCTGTACATCTGATAATTTGATTTTGAATGATGTTTGTGTCATTACAAAGTATTTTAGTCAGCAACAACAGTGTTGGTAATATGAAGTGATGCTTTTAACAATGAGCTCAAAAAGAGATGCAGAAGCCCTGGTGTAAAGCTGGCAGCAACCAGAATGGATGACTCCTGAAGCCATTATCTTCCAACAGCTTCTGAGGTTCAATGCACTTAAACTTGCTGCTTTTGCGTTTTCATCAGCTTCTTCATTTCCTTCCATTTAGTCAAAACTGTGCAAAATTGGATTTCATAAAGCTATTTTTAAACAGTTTGGGGCTTCCAATCTACAAAACATGAAGTACTCTGAGGATTGCACTTCTCTCTAAATGTCTTTATGCTGCATGTTGTTATTCAGGGGCCATCAAAGCCAGAGAAGACCGAACCGGTTATTAACTGTGGCCAGCTCCTGACTCCAGTTCCGGGCCTTGTTGCACAGGGCAGCCCATCGCACTGGAAATGAATCCTGTTGAAGCTGTGCCAGTCTGAAAGTACCAAGCATGAGAGAACGTTTGGTGTGTCCGAGTACCACATCTGACAGAGACCTTGGCTTAAGTGATTGATCATGGGGAGGATTTGTACCAAAGGGAAGAAAAAGGAAAATCCTGGTTGCTCAACAATGCAGATTTATCTTTTTTTGCCCATAAACATTCATGTTAGGGCAAAATGTGTTTGTGTTTTGCTCCAGCCTGAAGGGATGGGAACACGGAGTAGCTGGTGGCTCTTCCACCATTTGGTCTGAGGCCCAGGATCACTCCCTGGCACTCTTCATGAGCAGGACAAGCAGCTAATGGAGACTGGATCGCTTTGCTTTGCTTTCTCTTGGGGTTCTGGGGTTGGCTTGATCGTTTTTCTGGGGATGGGAGAAGTGATATGCCGTGATTAGTACAAAACTTCTTAATTTGCTGCTTATTGGGGTTTGTGTGTTTTTGGTTTCTCCCTAAAAGTCTTGTCCTAGAGAATTCTCCTGTGGCTTGTGAATGTTTTGGTTTGTGAACATTTAATCCAGCGTGGGCTTCAGCAGTAATTAGTAACATGGATATTTATGGAGACATTCTAACCTGCTTTGTTCATGAATATTCCACCATGGTGGAAATTTCACACCCAATAAATCACTAATGAAAATGTCATTTCCCAGCTGCATTTACCTGATGTGCTGTTAATCTTGCTGTACCCACTGGAGGCAGAATTATTGTCAGATTTGCAACACAGAAAGGAATTGATTTTTAATTAGTGACCCCAATAGTGTAGGTTAAAAATGATTTTTTAAATGGTGATTTAATGGCCCTTTTCATATAATGGCATCAGCTTCATTGCCTGTACTGATGTTTTCTAGGCTGCCATTCGAGCAGATGCTTTGAAGGACAGCGTAACAACCATTGGGATCGAAGGGAACCCGGAGAGCAATGGTGTGGGGAAGGTGGCTCTGAGAGCACGAAGTGTCAGAGAAACCCCATGAAACCCAGGACCCTGTGTATTGACAAATCTCACAAGCCAGAAGTGTCAGTCTGCTTGCATTTGGTCTCTCCCCAAAGTGGTCCTGAACTGGGCCATCCAACTCTTGGACGACGTTTCATGAAGGAAATTATTACAAGATAAATTATCGTGTTTGGAAAGATCATAAATTTTTTTGCCTGATTGATGAGCTTTACCCATTTTCCCAAAGTAATTTACATCATGGCCAGCATTCCTGTGGGCAGACATCTCTAATTTAAGGGAAAGCTGAATGGCACAGCACAAAAAGAGTGTGGCTTCCCTGAGATTGTCACTGCAGGTTAATTGACTAAATGAAGAACGTTAATGAAATCCTAGAATAGGAAGGTCACTATTAAAAATTATCAGGAAAAGGATATGAATCATGCCATAGGAGGGAGCTATAGCATTCTCCTTTCCTGAAAGTCAGGCTGCATTTTATTATCCTGCAGATTGCTGACTGCAGATGCTCACAATCAAAAAAAAAATATTATTGAGCACTGGTCAGTGTCAGTGAAGCTGTCAGCTCATTAGAGTCTGTCAAAATCTGGGTTTGCAGAAATCAAGCCCTGCTTCTGAACTTGCAGGTGTGTGTGCCCCTGTGTAAATATTGCAGTGAGACCTCTGCAGAGAGGCTGTGACTGGGGAGCACCACCCTGGGATTTTCACCTGGACTCTGAATGCTGCAGAAGTAAGGCTTGTCTGCATCTGTGTTGATTAAGCTCTTGATAAGGCCATATGTTTCTCATGTGTCTACTGCTGTGACTTTTCCTTCAGGAGGGATAACCCAGACTATCTGTGGGCTAAATTTTGAGGTCTCTTTGTCATGATTGTTGAACACACAAGTTGAGCAAATATCCAATATGTCTGAAATAAGGCTTTTTTTTATAACTGTTGCTAAAATATGAATTTTGAACCACTCAGATTCCACCAAAATCAAACCCAGTTTTTCTATCCACATTGCTAGGTTTTGGAGCAAAGCTTAATTCCTGAATTTAGAGCACTTATTGTCTTTCATGACTAACAACTGCATCATGTTGGAGACCATGGAGCTGTGACATGACTGAACGCTCCTCTCCCAGACTGCAAGCTCTTTTCTGTTTTATAGGGGCTGATAACTGTGGCGTTATTCACTGCCTTGAGATGACTCCTGTCTCTGAGGTACTTTGTCTGAATCAGCGCTCCTAAAGCAGCTCTCTCACACAAGGTGTGCTCGCCTTCAGCAGGGACACCCGGCGCTCTCTGCTGAGAAGGGAAGGCAAGTGTCTCTTTGAGAAACAGATTAACCATAAGCTACTATTGATTTCCTGAGCTGGGTGTGGGGTGGGGGCTGTGAGCTCTCTCAGAGGGAGTGCACCAAGTAAGAAAAGCAGCCTACTCTGTACATCAAATCATGCCACAGGGAGTTGTAGGGTAACGTAAAAATGATACAGTGCCTCTTTGAGGGCTTGTTCATTTGTATTCTGTCTTGATGTGCGTTTGCACCGTGGTTTGGTGTTTGCAGAAGCAGTGCTGATTTGGGACTATGTGCTGTCCAAGTCCCCATGTCCCATGCTGGTGGGACAAACCCACCAGTTCCTTCCTGCTTCCCACAGCTTTGAAGGGCACCCCTGCTGTACCTCTGCTTTTAGGCCACATTATTTTTTTAACTAGAGTTACCTATTCTGTGTTGGTGCAGTTTGCCAGCAGATTTGTTCCCCCTGTGCTGATGAGAGAGCTCCGAGCAGCCTGTCCATGAACTCAGCTGAACAGGCCCTGCAGGGCAAGTGGAGTCTGCAGGAATGGATCCCCAAGCTCGTATTGTCAAACGCTTTGACAAAATGGCAGATGAAATTCATTGTTGATAAATGTGCAGCGATGCACACGGGAGGAAAAACACACTCGGTGATGGTCTCTGAACTAGCTATTAACTCCAAGATCTCTTTCCTGAGCGGTTTTATAGGACTATCTATTATATTGTCAATTCAGCAGCAAAGCAAAACAAAACAAACCAAAACCCCAGCTAGAATGGGAGTAATTACTAGGAAAAGACTGGAGAATAAACAGAAAGCATTGCTGTGCAGCTGTATAAATCTGTTGTGTGCCCACATTTTAAACACTTTATCCAGTTTTGTACCCTACAGACCTCCCCCTCCCATTTCAGAAAGGGGTGGCACAGCTGGGAACAAGCCACCTTCAGGTAAGGTGGGCACATGTAAGATTTACATCAACTAAAAGGAGGAGCTTCTTCACAGAGCTGTTGTGAGCTGTGAAACTGCCATTTATCGTTGTGGGGATGGAAGGAGCAGGTAGGTAAATTGTCAGAGCAATGAATTCATGGAACAGGTCTGTGTGTGTTACCTCTGGCTCTGCAAGGATCTGAGCTGCTGCTCAGCCAGAGGTACAGCAGGGAGCCCTGCCTGTATGTGATACATCAGGCACTCTACCCTTGGCACAGGAACCTGGACCTTTGAATGATCCCATACAACTTGTTTTTTGTCTCTGTCAAGCCTAAATCCTTGCTAGACTCTTGAGCAGTGTGGGACAGATGATCAGCAGGCATTCCTAGAAAGAAGTCTCAGTAATGTCATTCACCCAGGTTTAAGGACTCTGCGTAGCCTGACATCTGTCAGGTACCCTCAGAGCTCAGTACAGAAGCTCATTCTCCAAATATGTCTGCTTTTTAAAAGTTATGAACACAGGGGACTTGGAGCCCAGTGTAATTTGAAGTTTCAGGAAGATATGAATGGTTCCAAGACAAATATTTGCAAAGACTGTTCCTTTGGAAGCGGGCTGGCTTGCTGCTTCACCTTTCCATGCTGTGAGCTCTCGGCAGTTACTGCTGGGGCATTAATTTTTTACTGTGAAATGCAGTGTCTCATCTTTCATTAATAAATTTTCTCAGGAGAAGAGGCGATGGCATTTAACTGCCAGGAAAAACAAGGAAAGCCTTGTGGAAGCTGAAGATTCTGCATGTTCACCACCACAGACACTGCAAGGGCACCTGAGCTCTCAGATCCCTGTGGAGGTGCAGTCAAATTCAAAAGATCTTTCCCTGAAGGTCTGAACCTTTTCAGAGAACAAAACCAAACCAACAACCAGAGCACTCTGCTTGTGAAGGTTCCTCTGGGATCCCCAGCTGTCCTGGCTCTGCACCGAAGCTTCCACAAGGAAACAAAACAGACACATCACCTAGTTTGAACTGAAATTGTTGCCTAACTCTCATCTTCAAAACTTTCTACTCTAAAGCCACAGAAAAAAAGTTTTTATGAACCTGAAGACCTCTGTCCTCAAAGTTCTGCTCACTTCATAGCTGTGTCTGAGCAGCCTGTATGACGGGCTGGGAGCTACCCTTGGCCAGGTCATGCTGTCTCCCTGGCTGGGAGACATCTGCGTTGGATCCAGAGGGAGCCTGTCCAGGGGCTGGGGGACGTGGGGGTCTCTGACACTGCACATTGCCACGGCTGGTGCTCTTTGTGTGGGAGAACAGCCAGTTACAGAAAGGGAAGGACTGATCCTAAAATACAGCTTTGCAAATAAAAAGCCTTGAGACACCTGTTTAAGTCTTGGTTATATCACCAGCTAATATAGATATCCTAGACAGAAATCAGATTTTCTGTCTGCTGAGCTAATGAATTTATTTTTAAAACAATGTTACTCTTTCAGAAGGGCAGAAGGACACTGTTTTTAAAAGCTATCTTGTATACTAAGAAAAAAACCAAACCAGACCTTGAAAATAAACTCATTGGCCAAAGTCAATAATGAACTAGAGGTAAAAGGGTTCTTAGCTTGTACACCAAGAGGGACTTTCCCACGTGGCTGTGCAAGGATGTCTTTGAAACAATGCACAGTTTTATTCTTAACTGAGAACTTGGGTGACAGCAATAGGAAGAAAAGATGACAGTGGCTCCACTGCATGAGGGGCTGAGAACAGCACAGAGATTATAATGAATTTTTCCAAGATATTTTTCTTCACACCTCATTGCAGATAGATCTCTGAAAGTTCAGTGGAACAGCCAGTCTCAGCCAGACTGAGAGAAAAGCAAGATCTTCAGAAAAACAATCTGAGGTTTAAAACTGGGGTCACATGGGATTTACCCCTGCTTCAACACAGGTGATTTACTGTGCTGCTGCTTGGTTTGTGAGCACTTACATTGCCCAGAGCAGCTGTGGCTGCCCCAGCCCTGGCAGTGCCCAAGGCCAGGTTGGACGGGGCTGGGAGCACCCTGGGATAGCAGAAGGTGTCCCTGCCCATGGCAGGGGTGGAACGAGATGAGCTTTAAGGTCCCTTCCAACCCAAACCATCCTGTGATCCCATGATTTTCTACCCTCCTATCTAAATTATTCCCTGTCTGGAAGCCACAGTTTTTTCATCTCAGCTTGTGCCCTCTTCTGCACCCAGTCCCACCCCACGCCTTTGTCCAGGAGGGCAAATCCTCCATCCCTGCCCACAGGATGGCTGCTGCAGCATTTAGTCATTTTTTGTAGAGGAAGGTGTTATCTTAAATGTGATCTGGTTTTCTCAGGAACTGACCAGTTTTATTCTTTGCTTTTTCCCAAGTCTGATGTCTAGAATTCTGCAGAAGTTTAGCTGTGGGCTAACCATTTGATCCCTGCCTAAAACAGAATGGAGAAACTGGTTGCAGGCATTACCCTTGGTCTTGGTAATCTCCGCTGAGGTTCATTTGTCAGCAAAACAAGCAGGGGAAATGCAGCGTGCCTGAACTGCATGAATGGAGCAGGAGAAAATGCACGGCCTTGTGATTTAAATTAATATTGATCCCACTAATAGGAATCAGAGACCAAAATGAATTACATAAATGGAGTAATCAAGACGAAAAATTTCTAAAGAGTAACCTTGTGTTAATGGAGCTGATTTTTCTGATGTCAGGTAAAGACATAGAGAAGGATAACACACCATTTGTTTGGAAAGATAGTGGGCACTGCTGTCTCCTGCTCTGGCTGCCCAGGACTGCTGAGATAGGAAATTATTTCTGAGTACCCAAGACACACTTGAAAAAAACTATTTTTTCCTGTTTTGCCTGACTCTCTGTGAAAACACCCAAAAGCCTGAGGCTGCCAACACGTTTTCTGTGTCTGATTGACAGCCCTATTTCCCTTCATTTGGGGAGTGTCCCAGCTGGCAGGTGAGCTCAGGTGATGCTGCAGGCAGTGCCTGGGAGCTCTGTGCTCCTGCAGAGGGGCAGAGCAGCAGCACAGGTGGAGATGAATAGGAGCTGGGGCCGAGGGAATCGCTTCAAAGCTTCTTGGCAACAGGCAGACAGAGCAGGTAACATTTAAATGCTGCTCCTCCTGTGCTCCTCCACCAGCCCTTGCTGTACGTGACGTTGCTGAGCAGATGTTGCTTAACCTGTAACTCCAGTTGCTGAGCACTGAGCTTCAATCCACTGGGGAGGAAGGAAGGGAATGATTGTGGGGAGCACATCCTGGGCACCCTGGCCTGGGACAGGGTCTTCTCACAAGGACCTCGTGGACATATTTTGCCTCATGGTGCCCTGCAGGTAGCACAGAACAGCAGTGCCTCTCGTAGGATTTGTGCAGCCCAGTTTGTGAGCGCCTTTGCTCTCTGTGGGCAGCCTCCTGCGGAAGCAGGGCCCTGTCACTCGTAGGCAGGGCCGAGGCAAGAGCTGGTCAGGTCTCTGTTTGCCAGGTGCCATCTGCTTTGGGAGTAGTTCAGGAAACTTCTCTTGCTGAGGAATTGATCTGCAGAGTGGAAGTGGGACTCAGGCAAACCTTGTCTGCTGTGGGAAAGAACATCATGGTAGAAACACTCAGTCCTGCCCATGCTCACCCCCGAGGTCTAACGCAGCCAGGCACCAGCAGTGCTTGGCATATTGTACCCCAGGGTGTTCAGAGTGGGTCTGGCAAGCCCGGGGTTCAGAATGGCAATGGTGCCTAACGAGGTGCTTATTTCAAACTGCTCAAAGCCTGGTTGGAGATGCTCTGTCCCTTCTCCAGCTCAGCAGATCAAGAATTTGTTCCCACTCCTGACATAGCTCTGTCACCTGGAGTTCAGAGGTTCACTTGAGGGCACTCAGTGATATGCTCATCTAGTGCATGTCACTGGGGTTTGCCCAAGAGCAAATGGGGAATATGGCATCTCCACTTCACCCCTTTGATCTGTGCCCTTCCTGACTGAAATGTTCTGTCACCTTCTCCCACTGATGTTACCTCTGACAGCAACCATGGTGAAAAATTTTCAGAAAGAGACGGGGGTAAGAAAAAGATTTTAAACAAAGTTTGACATTCACTTAAGTTGCTTCTGGAGACTTTGAAAAAGCTCAGGGAATTTGGATGTGTCATTTTCATTCTTTCTAGTTCTGTTCAATTTTTATTATATAAACTTTATTTAAATGTCTCAGACTGCATCAAACATTGCTATTACTGGATGTGGAACTGTGCTGGATTGTTGTGTCAAACGTATTACACACTGCTGCTTGTTTTTGAAATTTAACATTTTTTCTTGACATTTTTTTGACATTATAACTTTAGTCATTCAAACTCATGTTACATTAGTACTTTCTTGCATATTTAATACATTTCAGTTCTATCTCTGCAGCAGTTGCCAAAGTTTTCAGACAAAGCTTTCAAAAAATATAGTAAGTATAAATCTTCATTAAAAAGTTTTAAGAAGATTATTCCAGCTATTTTCCCATGGAGATGATCTCCGTGTGTTTGGTAGAGAGCTTGTGTGCTGTGGTGCTCTAGGATGCTGCACACAAGAATTCAAGGGACACAAAAGAAAGACTGAGGCAGTGAATCTATAAAACAATATGGCTTCATAATAGCTGAAAAGCTGCATTATGCCAAATACTCACAAACTAATCTTTCCTATCCATTAACTGTATTGTAACTAGAAGAACATTTGCTATCAAATAGAAATACAAACAGCCAATACGGAAAAATATTAGCTGGAGGAATGCCAGGGAGTGCAGAGCAGAGTGTGCACATATGCAGCGTGCAGATGTTCTTTGCTGCATTACGTGGCCAACACAAGTGTGCAAAGACAGTTCTGTTTATCATCCCATCAAGTCAGTAACTTGCATTTAACACTCAGCAGATCCTCTATCATCCTCCTCTTCCTTCCTCATTTCCATGGAAAACCCTTCCAACTTGAAAATGATTTCTTCCAGCTTTGAAGTCACGTATGTCCCAAACGGCTGCTTGAGGTCAGTGCAAAGCGCCACCGTCCAGTGAAGAAATGAAGTCTCCAGCAGGAGGAATCCGTGTTGCCTGCTCTGAGGGGGCTCTGCCTGTGCATGTGCTGGGAAAACCTCTGTTCTCTTCTGCTGCAAAGGCCCTGGTGCTGCTGCACCTCTGTCTCCTTTTGGTGCACGGATGATTGATCTGTGTGCAGCTGCAGTGCCCCCGTCACTGAGCTCAGCTGAAGGGTAAATGGATAGTGTTTATTGTTTGTGGTTTACAGAGGGCAGGAGGAGGAGGAGGACAGACACATTTGATGAGCAAATTATGTCTTCTGAATTTTAAGTTTTAGAATATCATTTGGGCTGTCATAAGAACTCAGACACTTGAGAAACTTGAAGGTTTAGGAGACCTTTAAATAAACAATAAATATCTTCTATTTCATCCATGCATATAAATTTACATTAATCTGCAGCTAACAAATGCTACTTTTTGCCTTAAATACCGAGTTTGATGAAAACACTATTTTGTGCCAAACTGGTTATAATGATCGTGTAATTGAGGAAATGCATGAGACATTAAAACTCTGTGACACCTCCTTCCCATGCTAAAGACTGTAAGAGGGATTGATGGGACCAATAAATCCTTTCCCATTGGGAGGAATGTAGAAAAACCAGGAAGCAGTACAAAATATAGCCCACCTGGTAGTTTTATGGCCCTATCTGAATGCTGTAATCATTTTAAAGAGATGTTGATTAGTACCAGCAACAGGAGTTGAATTGGCAGCTCAGTAGCATCAATTTCAACAGCAGCACTGGAGGTCCTTAAGTTCCCATTTTGTGGCTTGGATGCAAATGATTCATCCAGTCAGCAGGTGCTGTTCAATCCATACTAAATATATGGAGCTAACAGATGAAGGAATGCAGAATTTGCACTTAGAGAAATAATTGAATGCCTCAAATGTCACTAAAATTCATTTATTTGAAAAGACATTTTACAGTGCAGACAGAAAAGATACAGGCCCAGCTCTTCACAAGAGTGAACGTGGCCAGGCCAGTTTATCCTGACTGAGAGTCTGGCATGGAGGTGGTTCTTTCCCTTTTGTCACGAGTTTCCATAGTTTCCACATCCGAACCTTTTCCTGCTAAAACCCCGTCAAGCAGCAGTGGTTGGCTCCAGCCAGATCATCAGGATTCATCTGCCTGAAGGAGGAGAGGCAAACCACTGCAACTCAGAGAATTGGGAACACCTTTCCAGAGCTGTGCAAATGCTCTCCATGAACCTGAAAGCCAGCAAGATGGCATGATGCCATCAGCAGCAAGCATCAGTGACTGTGCTTCGCAGGCAGGTCCTGTCTTTCCATTCAAATCTTGGTTTTGGGGTTTATGTGTTTCAGTTTCTTCCTGCTTGTGGTGTCTGAGGCACACAATTAGAATGAGAATTGGAAGTACACAAGCAGCAGATAGCGGAGTGTTGTTTATCCAAGGTGCCATGTGGGCTCAAACAGGCCACTGGTGTTTTGCTTTCCTGCTGGTACAGGGCTGGCAGATGTACTGCACTGAGGCTCGTTTTTTCCAGCATTTTGACATTCAAGCTGTCCATCAACGTTTTTAAAAATGCCAGTTCTATCACGTATGAGAAGTAAATGGAGTTGGTAAGCGTTGTGCAGGGCCACCTCTGAACGGTGAGTGTGGAATGCAGAGGACTCGGCAGCATTTGCAACCACCCTCACCTGGGACAGGCAGGGAAGGTGTGGCCCTTGGGCTGAACCAGCCACATTTTCACCTGCAGCAGGTGAAACGAGAGCTGCTGGTCTGCCAGTGTGCACAGGGTCCCAGCACAGTGAAATCCACCTATCCACAGAGTTTAAAACATACATTTTTCTCCTCAAAGCCCTTTGACGCTCCAGTGATGTCGTACCATAAATACAACTTTTGCTGTACCTATTAGCCTGGCACTTTCTTTTTGCACTCTTTTCCATGGAACCAGTTTCTACAGAATTTAATGACAAATTGGACTTAGATCAGCAAAGCCTTGAGCGAGCTGGCCATTGATCTTGTGGCAGAATATATTGCTCTGTTATTCCTGGTGCTTCAGTTCCTATCACCATTTCTTTGTTTCGTTTCCTTGTTATTAAAAGAAGGGTGGCAGATACCTACTGTGCTCATTATCTTTTCTACACCCCAATTTTTTCTGCTAATTTCCTGATATTTTAATTTCTTTCTTTCTTATTTTGGTACATTTTCCTTTAAGGCATTGTAATTAATGGACTGTACTAATTTCCTTGGAGACAACATTCTTAATTGCTGTAATTCTCAGTTATGTCTTTTAGGCATCCCTGCTGGCATTGATTCATTTCAATTTGCATTCCCAAATGCTGTAACTATAAATACTCAATACATGTAGGAGCTAGTCTCTCGTCCTCTGAATGCTATATAGGTTTTTCTTTGCTTTTTTTTTTGGTAGCAAAACTAAATGGTGACTTATGGTGTAGCCTTATCTCAAAAGCTGGCATGTGTGTGCCTTTATCATGGTTGTGCTTTGGGTTGGTGGCAAAGTGCCAGGGTGATGTGTTCCACTGTGCACACCTGCCATTTCTGAGTTATTTTGAGAATTATAACCTTTAGGGGGTTTTTAATACCAAATTGTCCAAACAAATGAGTTTTCCAGGGATAGAAGTTACAAGCTATGAATAGGACTTGCAAATCTAGAAAAAAATAACATGTGCTGGTGACACAAGATTTCTTTATATAGGAGAAGTGTGAATGAGATCATCTGAAGCTGAAGGTCTCCAGCTTGATGAAGGCAGCAGGAGCAGCAGGACCAGGCCATTTTGCAGAAACGTTTTACCTCTGCACTACCCCAGTGCCAGGGATGATCCTGCCCCAGGTCCAGGCTCTCCTGCCACTGCCCCCACCTCACGTTGGCTTTGAACCAAACAACTTTGGGTAGATATTTTGCTACTTTCTACTCATTTCTTGCAGGCCATCAGAAAAGCCACAAGGGGAAGAGATGTTAGTCTGAGCTGTAAATAAAATGGAGCAAAGCAAAGCAGCTCTGAGTCCTGTTCCCAAACTTGGCCTCACCTGGACCTCCAGGTTTCTCACTTGACTTTGCACTCTGGTACAGTTACTTCTTGTAGGCACAGAACTTCAAAATGAGATGAAAATGACTTGGTTACACTTTAGAATGAGTGTATCGAGTTTGCTCCAAATGCAGTAAAAATATCCTCCACAGAGAAGTCCTATTTATAGATCAAAGAAATGCAACAAATAATCCACGATTTTGTTAGTGTCCCTACAAACGCACTCCCATGGAAGGGAACATGAAATGTGGCTCTGCAATCAGCTGAAGCAGCTGCACTTTCTGTATTGATGGAGAGAGTTGCAATGGGCAAACATTGCTGGATTGCAGGAAAATGGGAAAGGATTAAATAATTGTCTTCCCACCAATTAAGATGATTAATCAATGAATTATGACAAGAATTAAAAGCCTAATGCCCTAAAGTAACATTGGTACTGGTGATTTAAACTGCTCTTATAGATTACTTCTGTTTAAATTTGTGTCCACAGCACATCATTCACAAACAGGTGATGGGCAGCACACAGAACAGGCAGGAGGCAGAAAGGAGAGAGATTCTGCCCTGAAAGGGTGGCCAGGCACTGGAATGGCTGCCCAGGGCGGCAGGGGGGTCACCACCCCTGGAAGTGTCCAAGGAATGGCTCAGTGTGGCATTTAGGGCTACAGTTCAGCTGATATGGTGGTGTTTTATCAAAGGCTGGACTCAATGGTCTGGAGATCCTTTCCAGCCTTAATGATTCTGTGATTTGTGCTAATGTGCAGTTCCAGGGCAACCACTGGCAAATATTTGTTGCACCTTTTCCTTTTTCCATGTGTTTGTTTGGAATTTTTAACTTGTTTTTCAGTAGTCTAATGTCTTTTTATTTAATGGAAAGTATTTCTGAACTATCATCATGTTCAGCAGAGAATCCCATTTTCCCCTGCCTCATTTATTATTGTTGTAAATTTTCCATTCACTGACAAAAATGAGTTCTGTTTTCCTTGTTCTTTATGAAGTACAGAGTAAAGGGGTTTCATTGCAATGTCTTAAATGCCAATTAGAATGAAATGCAGCATTGTCTGGCAGGAAGGCTCACCAGCCAGGCAGCCTTAGAGTCCAGATAAGGCTGTGATGTGAGCTGAGAACAGCTTGTGCTGCTTTTACACCTTTTGTTGTCATCTTTGCTCCTGAATGATGGGCTTTTACACTGCCCCAGGCGCCTGGTGCACAGCACCTTTCCAAAGTGGGCTGTCCCTGTGCAGAACTTTGTGCCCCCAGGTCACTCACCTTCAAGGCAGTGTTAGCACCAAGCTGGGCACGCTGGGATGTGCTGAGCGGACCAGGCTTTCTCTGCAGATTTGGTTTGGTTTTAAGTAATAATAACTTGGCTCGTTCTCTTTGTGTCTGGATTTAAAACAGAGATAGATGACTTAAGATGAGAGTGAATTAAAATTCAAGATGTGTTGGGAGCTTGAGCAGGCTGGGCTGGGTTCCAGGATGCTTCACAAAGAGACAAAGACAGGAGGGGAGACAGCACAAGTGGTGAGAACAGACAAGAAAAAGTAAAGTGGTGGCTGGCAAGGAGCAGGGAGGGAGTGATTCCCCCATGCTGAATGGGAAGTGATGTGAAGGAGGTGCTGCTGGGCCTGTGCTCTGTGTAGAGCAAACTTTTGCTTTAAATTGTTTTTAAGTTAATCAAACAAGGAGGAAAATGCTTTAAAAACATTGCCCCTATTCCCTTTCACTCCTTCTTCTACAGCTGATGCTACTTCTGTCTTTGCCATTTTCTAATTTTTTCTTGTTTCTGCTAGCTCTGTGCAGAATGAAGGAAAATACTCCTTTTTCCTTGATTCCTTCTCCTCCCAAGCAGTCCTCTCCAGGAGAAAAATCTGAAAACAGCTGTACATCCCTGGAAGTGTTCAAGGCCAGGTTGGATGGGGCTCTGAGCAACCTGGTCTCATGGAAGGAGAACCTGCCCAAGGCAGGGGGTTGGAACAGGATGATCTTTCAGGTCCCTTCCAACCCAACCCATTCTGTGATTCTGTGACATGGAAAAAGCTGCTTGCCTCAGGACAAGCCCAGTATCAGGGGGGTTACTGATGGCCTGTGGGAGCCGAGGGGTCACAGCCAGCATGAGGAGCAGGCTGAAAGTATCTTTTTTCCCAATTATCTTTTTTTTTTAAGTGTCAGTTCTTTTTTTTCTTTATTCCTTCTTTTGTAATTAGTTGGCATTCATTGGTATTTTCTTATGGAGAAAATGATGAATGGCTCTTAAGTTAACACTACTTTTCTTGCAAATGAACTTAAAATAAGTCCATTTAATAAATGATAACAAATGTAATAGAGTTGAAGGGAAGGCCAAGTAATGTATTGATCTTTTTTTCCAAATTAATACATAAAATAAATTTGAGCAATATAATTTTCAGCTGGCTTCATAAAAATAAATAAGCATATTTTGCAAAGCGCTACTAAAGCAGGAAGAGATGTAAACAAGACAACATTGTGCTCTGGCTGGGATTCCATTTTTGCAAAAGAATGGTGTACTTTGTCAAGGAAAATTAATAATTAATGATCTCATCCTCTGAAATGTCAGAAGAGATATGAAAGATTTTCTGTTATTATGCAGGATTTTCATAAAGGAAAGCATTTGCAAAAGGTAGCTAGCCTGCTGTAGCCCTGCTCCTCCAGCAGTTCTTCTTGTCTACAAATTCACAGAACTGCCTGCAGTCTGCTGTGCTCCTCGTACCCTGCCAGTGCAGACACGCGTGCCTCAGTCTGTCCCTGCGCTCGGGAGCCCTGTGAGCTCTTTGCTGGGTTCACATGGTGCTGGCAAACAGGCCAGAAGCCAGCCCGGCCCAGAGCTGGAGGGTGGTTAAACTGCTGTCCTCAAGGAGCACAAAGAATTAAACCAAATATTGGCAACTGCATCCTGGGCTGCATCTCTGGCAAGAGTAACCCACCTCTTCTTCCTTCCCTGAATTCAGCATCTGCCTCATAAATTCTCCTTCCTGGGACGGCCTGACATAGGAGCACACTTATTTAAGGTCAGAGCAAGCTTTTTGATAGCTTCCATAATGGTGACTGCCATTCTTAAGAATATATACTGTAAGAAGTATAAATTGACTGGCCTTTGCTGCCTGCTGCTGTTTGTCAGAGCTCTCAGCTGTGAGGAATAAATGTGATTGTGGCTGGAGCTGTGGGCTGAGCAGGGAGTGGGAAATGGGGCTGTTCCGAACAGCCTGGCTGCTGCCAGGGGGCTGCTGAAGCCATTTGTTTGGGAAGGAGCTGTTGTCACTTGAGTTTCAGCAAGCACTGGCTCTCCTCAGAAAGAGCAGGAAATCTGTGCTAAAATCATACAATAGTTTGCACCAAAGTAACACCGTGGAGCTTTACTGGGCTCCAGAAACCTGCTCCTTCCCCAGCTCTGCTTCTGCCTGGGTATTCTCTTCACATTAACATGCACAAGTGGGAGAAGTTAAGTAGGGCTTTCTAGATTACACTTCACCAAGGGAAAATGAAAGCCAGAACCAGTAACTTCAGCAGCTTTGGAGAGCAGCTGAAGAGTCTGAGAGAGTGATGTAATGTGCAAAACACAGTAGAAGTTCACCACGGAAAAAGTCATCCCAAGTGCTGGCAAGGAGATCTCCCTGTTCTTATGCTAAAGCACCACAGAGATCCACAAAGGTATTTGTGTGAGTGACAAAATTCAGCCTTCTGTGGGGATATTCCTTCCTTGGCCTTCGTGAGCCACAGCAAAGACCATGGCTGAGACTTGCTCGGGTTCCCTGGAGTGCAGAGCACAGGGTCCTTCCTTGGGCACCGTGGATCTCTCTGGACATGCCACTTCTTCAGCACTTGGTTTTTTTGTCCTTTGTGCCCAAGCTCTACTCCTGGAATAAGACCAGGATTATAGTAAAGGATGCTGATGCTATGGAATAAGTGTTCTCGTGTGCTATGCAAAGTTACTTCTCTTCAGAAGATTTAGCTGTGCTGGCACAGCAAAGCTCTGGATATCTGTGCATGTCCCTCTTGTCCCAGTCAAGTGTAAAGAGCAAACTCTGAGATGTGCTGTTGATCCTTACAGACTGATAAAAATGCCTAAGTGATTCATGGATTCTTGATTCAGTTGTTCAGAGAAAGTTGTTACAGCAAGGTTTGAGATGTACAGATAGTTTAGTCATGTCTTAGATGCAGATGCAGCACCACAGTCAGACGTAGCCTGTAGCATTTAAGATTCATCCATGATATGCAGAGCAGCTCCGTAACACATCTCCAGCCCTTGTTCTCCTAAGGAACAGTGTCGGTAAGTTTGTGGAAATATCTGTGGGGGAAAAAGCAAAAAATCTGCACATCTGGTCCCAAATTCAAAGTGAATTCAAATGAAAATATCTGGGGCATTTTGGAAAGGTTTGTTAATTTCTGTAAAAATGTAAATAAATCTCTACACTTGATTTTCAGGTTTGAAGTTATCTTACATGTAGCTCTTGACAGAAATCTACTCAAGTTGCAGTCTGGATCACTTTGGTCTTCTCACGTTCCTCCGTCCATACTTGTGTGACACCACGTTCAGATCTGTTGAAGGCCCTGCAACTTGGCCACTGATTGCACGAGTAGGTTTTTCTCAAAGTCTCTAGGACAGCTGCCATGCAGAGAGCTCAGCCGTAAAATTCACAGTGGCTGAAAGGTGAACTTGGAAAAACCAAATGTGAGGAACACTTCACATCTTTCTGCTGGTTGCATTTTATGGTGTACACTTCATATTCAGCTCCTCAGTACAGAAGATCGTATGAGGACAAAACTGTGGGTTTTTTCTATCACAGCTCTTCAGCATGGCAACACTCATTTTCTTCAAAGCTTCTGGCTGCAACTTAACATAAATATTAACTGAGTTACGCTGACAGTGTTCCCGTGCCTCCTCTCAGAGGTGTGACACCGTTCAGGGGTGCCTGCTCCCCACCGGGCACAGGGCTTGGCTGGGCAGAGAGCGCTGAGATGATGCTGCAGCAAACCCCAGCTCTGCTCCCACAGCCGAGGGTGGCTTCAGTAGGGGTTCTTCTCCCGGAAACACGCTGCGGCTCGTAGGTGTTACAGCAACAGCCTCTCTCCCTGGGAGCAGCACCGTGTCTGGGCTGGAGTGGGAGCTCCGCGCTCCCTTCGCGGTCCGTGCTGCGGGTGCGCGCTCTGCTGCGGCCTCCAGCGAGGGGCAGCGTGCAGCGGCGACACCGAGTGACAGGGGCTGCCCGCGGCGACACCGAGTGACGGGGGATGCCCGCGGTGCACACCGAGTGACGGGGGATGCTCCCGGCGCACACCGAGTGACAGCGGCTGCCCCCGGTGACACCGAGTGACGGGGGATGCTCCCGGCGCACACGGCCGCAGCCAGCGAGCGGGGCCACTGTCACCGCAGGGGGCTCGCTGCCAAGTGTGCGGAGCTGGGAGCCTGCTGGCTGCTGTCCCCGCTCCTGGCCGGGAGGAAGAAACGGGAGGAGGAGGAGGAGGCTGCAGCCAGCAAAGGCATTTCTGAGCAGCACGGCGGGTGTGGAGCAGGAGCAGCGAGGGGGCTCTCAGCGAGCTGTTTGTAGCTGTCCCGCAGCGCAGCTCCCTGTCTGGCACCGGGGCTCCCCGGCTGGCAGCACACCCCAGCTTCCAGGCACCAGCAGCTTCAGCTGCCCCTCGTGGGGACAGATTTCTTCAGTGGGAACGAGGAGGGGCTTTGCTCTTTGCTGGGGTACGGGGCAGTTTCAGGAGTAAATCCCTAGTGTGGAAGGAAGCAGTTTATTTCCTGAGGTGAAGAATACAGGGAAGTTTCAGACAGCAAGGTGAGATCTCTGCAAAGACAAGAGGAGCTCTCTGTCAAACTCAACGCAATGTCCTCTTGTAAGGACCAGCAGGTGTAAACTCTGCACACTGCAAACCACTGAGAAAGTATTCTTTTCAAAGCTGTTGAAAATTTGGAAAGGTTTCAGCCCATGCCTCCATTGCACTGTTTTATTCATGCAACACACATTGCATTAAAATCACATTGAAAACACTTAAAGACAAAGAACAGAGAGGGGAAGGAAGAAAAATCTTGGTGAAGGCTGGAACAGATTTGCTGCATTACCCTGTCACCAAGGGGTGCTTCTTGACAGCCTTTATCTGCTTGCATTTCTGCCAAGATGCTTGAGGAAATACACCTTATTCTGTCCTTTCCTGTGAATTTCTTTGCCTTTATGGCTTCTCGGTATCAGGTGATTGTCAAGGAAACACAAATCCCACTCTATTTAGGAAGCACGCTTTTTAACCTTAGTGTAGGTAAAGCACTGCTTTTGTTAACAGCCAATGGGAAGATCCCAAACCTTTAGAGTATTTGTGAAACTTCACAAGTTTTTTCCTAATGACTTAAAATATTTTTTGAGAACTAAAGCTTATTTCTGTCCTCCTTGCTTTGATGTCTATAAATGCTGGAAGACTGTCTCCCTGTCTGCTGTGGCTCTACATTTATAGCATGCTTACAGCAAAATCCTATTTCTGTTTGTAGTTGTGAGAACTCCCAAGCTGATCCTTAAATAGATCTGATTGCTCTGTAGTCCTTACTGCCTCAATTTGTCTAAAAAATATTGGTCTATTCTTTCTAGTTAATAAATGTATGCCCCTCTGTCTGCCACCAAGGATTTCATTGGTGTAAGTAGTGCAGAATATTTCATATTTTCCACATGTGGATTAGAACAGGCTTAATGGGATGTATTTATGTTATTTGAATAAACCAGTTTCTGCTTTTTTCCTGGTTGTTAATTTTGCTTGTTAATTTTGCTCATTTATTTTGAGTGTTTTGTTCTGCCTAACAGACCTGCCACAGGGATCAGTGAGACCTGAGATCAATAATTGCTGGGAGGAAAAGGCTAGAGGCAAGCTGTAGCTACAACAGGTTTTCCAGATCTGATTGGGAATGCTGAAGGGCAGTGCTGGCCTCTTATGTGACAGCTTTTCCTGACATCCTTTGCAGCTCAGGGGAGGTTTCCCTGCTGGAAGGGTTAATGTCACATCCCTGTCACTCCTGCAGGGATGAACCATGAGCTGTAACCACTCTGGTGCCATTGTAAGGTAATGTACCTTCTCTTCCTTTCATGTTGCAAGTTGTTATTAATAGGTGTGTTTGGAAAATGGTATTTATACTAAAGAAATTGTTGGCATTTTTCTGCTACTTAAAGCTCTCTTGATTACTTTCCTTGTGCTCTTTATACTTCTCTCAAACTCACACTTAGGGCTGAGTGGTTGGGAAAAGGCTCTGGCAGAGTGAACTGAGATCTTTGGGATTACTGGGGAGTTTTGTGTCAGCAAATTATTCAGAATAAAGCTTAAGGAGTACATCTGTCAGATGACTTGAAATTTGAAAGAGTGGAGGGTGCTGGTGAGAAATCAGGTGCTGTTGCAGATAAGACATTTTTTTCAAACAAAGACAAATAATCAGGTGTTGAGATCTGTTTTTGTAACGGGTTTTCTGTCTCAAAGAGAAGAGGGATGCATCTGAGGCCCTGAATTGCTGTGGACTTTACAGATCTGGCCAGGGGAAGCATTGTTTTAGGAGCTGCCACTGTAGATCTTGTGGTGCCTCCAAAGACATCCCCAAAATGTGAGCTCTCCTTCACGAGCAAACCCTGTGGCACCTGCAGTGGCAGCCACTGGGAGTGTGTGTCACCTTTGATACATCTGTTTATGTCACAAACCCCATTGGTTTTTAATAGAAATGCTGTGTGGAATAAAACCCATTAGTTTCTTCTTTTTTAGCTTTTTAATCAGAAATTCTGGGAGCAATGCTTGCATTTGATCCCTGCGGGGTCTCTGTTTGAGGTCCAGCGTCACAGCCCAGGGATGGCTGCAGTTCTCCCAGTACAAGAGCTCCCGGATTATCCAAGGTAGTTCACACCTTGTGTATCACCTTCACCTCTCCCTCTTAAAGAAACAGCTGAAAATATCTGCATTCATGTTTTCTTCCTCTGAGATATTTAAAGCTCAAGCCTTGTGCAGTGTTTTAATATAATTGTTATGTACAGTTCTCCCTGCGTACTTGCTCACTTCAGCAAACAAAGAATTGCACATCATTGATGTTCAGAGTCTGCAAAATTTATTCCCCAGGGTTGTTTATGTACTATGCTTGTTTTATTTTTCTCTCCCGATGCTCCTATCTGTCAGATGACAGCTGGGAAATTCGGGATGTGTCTATATGAAATGAGAAACCATTTTCTGTTGGTTTCATAGACAAGGCAGCAGTTCTAGGAAGGAGACACCACCTTAAGGCCTGAAAATAAACAGATATTTATTTCCTGTTCTGCCCTGAAGTGAGGTTCCTGTGCAGGCAGCAGTGGGATCCGTCCTGGGAGCCCAGCTGGAGCGAGGCCAGTGCCCAGAGTTGTGACACCGAGTGTCTGCTGGAGGCTGGCTCCGAGCCCTGCACCGAATCAGGGATCCCATGGAAGGTATTTCACACCTGCGCAGGTGATAATGGCACTTGTGAAGGGTGACGCTGTTTTCTGTCCGTCATGCTGGGCAGGAGATGCTCGGGTCTGCATCCGTGCTGCCCGTTCCTGGAGTCCCCAAGGCTGCAGCTCCAGGGACTGGGTTGTTCCTCATGTCCAGAGGAGCCGCGTCCTCACATCACACCAGGCACTGCACAGGGGCACAAACCACACACAGGCACACAGTGTGCCTTCATTTGGGCACAAACCACACACAGGCACACAGCACACACAGGCACACAGTGTGCCCTCATTTGGGGCACAAACCACACACAGGCACACAGTGTGCCTTCATTTGGGCACAAACCACACACAGGCACACAGTGTGCCCTCATTTGGGAACAAACCACACACAGGCACACAGTGTGCCCTCATTTGGGCACAAACCACACACAGGCACACAGCACACACACCGGGCCTCATTGGCCAAACCACACACAGGCAACAGCACAACAGGCACACAAGTGTGCCCTCATTGGGGCACACAGCACACACAGCACACAGTGGCCCTTTGGCACACAGCACACACAGCACATAGTGGTGCCCTCATTCTGGGCAAAACCACACACAGGCACACAGTGTGCCCTCATATCTGGGCACACACCACACAGGCACACAGTGTGCCTTCATTGGGGCACAAACCACCCACAGGCACACAGTGTGCCCTCATTTGGGCACACAGCACACACAGGCACATAGTGTGCCCTCATTCTGGGCACACACCACACAGGCACACAGTGTGCCCTCATTTGGGCACAAACCACACACAGGCACACAGTGTGCCCTCATTCGGGGTGCCTGCTTCACACCCATGGGTAAACAGGGAGGCAGAAGGGCCCAGGAGCCTGGCTGTGCTTTTCTGCAGGGCTGCCCTCTCGCTGAGGAAACCCTCCTGGCGCGGCCAGAGCTGGCCCCAAGCACAATGTGTCCCTTTGCCAGCCTGCTCGCGCCTCTTGCATTGTGCTCTTGGGCAAGATGCAGAGATGTGGCACTGAAACATCCCCATCTGCAGAGGAAAGATAACAACACTTGTCTTCCAAACAGGGATTTTGCTAGGATTAGGCAGTTAATGTTGCTGTGCGTCCTTAAAGTGTAAAGTGATGAATGTCCCTGTTAAACACCAGGGACATCAGTGGTATTGTATAAATAGTAGTGATAATAAAAATATTAAATTGGATAGGCTTCTTAAATAGTTATTTCTCCAGGCTGCCAGTAACTTAATTTTTAAATCATTCGGAAGCAAATTAGCATGCAAATGTTTCTGCCTCCATTAACAGATGATTTTGACAGTTTTTAGTTTAAAAGACAAACAATGCAAGATTAGAAGTTAGAACCTCTTGTTCTCTGGCTGACAATGGAAAGCAGCTGTCAGAATCCAAGAGATTTCTGCTTCTTGTTAAAAAATGCCACTGTTGCTTAAAGGAAGTATAAAGGAAAGGGGAAATGCCATCTGAGATCTGGTAACATCAAAGGTGGAAATAGCTGAACACAGAGTTGTGTAAAAGCTCACCTGCACCCATCACGGGGAGGCAGAGTATCTGGTAATTTCTTTGCACGTGATCTGCCTTTTGAATTATGCAAGGTTATGTGTGTTTGATCTCACCCAAGCACAAAAATCAATGAAACCCAGCAGAGTTTTTGGGTGGGCTGTGAGATTTTGAACAAATCCTAACCAAGTTCAGAACAATGTGAGGCAGACAGATTTTGCTTGATATAAGCTAAAGGAAAATCAGATTCGTTGCTTGGAATCAGAGTGTATTAATGGATCTCTCTGCTATTTTGAATGCCTTTTCCTGCTTATCTCCAATTTTCACTCTCTTCCTCAGAATTGTTTCTGACTTTCAGATGATATAAACAAACATCCTGAGTCCCCATAAGGTGTAGTCTGGTGTTACACCTATTTAATGACAGCTGCTGTCAGAAATGCTCCCAGCCCCACTCCTGGCTGTGTGTTCCTGCTGTCCCTTCTGCACTGGGTCTTGCAGAGGTGGTTGGCCAAATCTGATGGAAAACTACCTCAGTAAAAAGCGCCACAAAATCCCATACCCTGCCTGTTCCCTCTGGCAGCCCAGTCGTCGGTTTCAGCAGGGGCAAGGGGACAGACTGCGGGAGGGAACGCAAACTGCTGGTTCTGACAGAAGCCTACGGTGGCACCAGGAAAAATGTAACGTGAAGTTCCTGTGGTGACGCTCCCTGAGTGGGAAAGGTGTGATGTGAACATGGGTTCAGGCAGATAAACTCACACCTTTGGCTGAGAGAACACAGCCTCTGCCCTCTCACAAGTGGAAGATATCACAGAAGATATTTTCATTTGCAGTGTCTTAGAGATGTTCTGATTAAAAAAAAAAAATCTGTTGATACGAGTTTTTACTTTTGTTAATATTGGGAACTGAGCTCTTGTGTAATATGACTCCTGAAGTTTTCTAAGGTGTACAAAATGCTAGCACTCCTCTAGTAATTACTAACAGCTCGATTGACTGAAGAAGAGCTGTGCAACTTTGTCTTGCAGCAAAATGAGATCCCATTTTCTGTTGGGACTCTCTATGCACTATGTGGTTTCTGTAAATGGCATCAGAGGAAGGAATGAGTTAATCTTTTCCAGTTGAAACCTCTCTGATACCTGCAAATTGAATGGAGTTTGATGTATTTTTAATTCTTGGCTCCACACAGAGACAAGGTTTGGGATGGTCAGCGGGTGAGAAGGGATACTATTTCTGAGCTTAGCATAAATCATTCTATTTGCCTTTTTTTCCTGTCAGACTTAAAACTTTACTATTTTCTGCATGGTTTTCATGTCACTTCCTGCACCAGGATGAAATAAAATAATTTCATGCGTGATAAAGAAATCCCTGGTCAGTTCTGTTCTGCAAGACCCCTGTTGGAAGCTTTAGAGTGAGATAAGTAAAAGGACAACGTAACTTTTCAATATCTATTTCAAAGGCTTTTTTTTCCTGCTTTATCTTCAAAGGCTTTTATTCTGTCACAGCTGACATAGTTTGATCACTAATGTATCCACAGTGCTCTCTGTACAGACTGTGGGCATTCCAGGATGATGGGGGTGGTGTCTGCCATCACTGCCTGGGTTGGAGGCGCCGGGCTCCTGCAAGGAAAACTGTCATCTCTGGTATCTGCAACATCCTCTTATGCACAGGTAAAGCAACAGGAGTTTGGCATTCAGCATAAGCCTGACTACAGTCAGCAAAAAAATCCATACAAGTAACCCCTTCTAACCCCTCAGGAGGCATTAGGCTGAAAGCAACTGGTTTGGAGATTAATTTCTTAGAAATTCCTAAATGCAGAAAAATCTTCACGCCTTGGAGTACTAATTGGATGCAAAGCTCATGATTTATGCATTTGTGACAGGCAGCGAGTGACTGCTGAAGGATGTGCCTGGCTGCCGTGTGCCCTCTGGGCTGGCTCTGGGCTGGCTCTGGGCTCAGGAGATGGGTTTGGTGTCTCTGGCTGCTCCCCGTCCTGGGCACATTGCTGTCTCTGGCTGCAGGTCACTGGGACTGTGCCACACCGTCCTGCTCTGGCTGGTGTTCCAGGAGCTCCTGTTACACCTGCCAGCAAAGAATGCCAGCGCTTCCCTGGACCGTGTCTACAGCAGTTTCCCAGCCCCATGACACGGGGGATTCCCAGTGCTCAAATCCTGCACAGCCTCGGCCCGTGCGTGGCCGGGCTGCCTGGGGCCGGACACCCCGGACACCCTGGGAGCACTGGGACACCAAGTGACCCCACTGCTCTCTCTCAGAGGTTGATCATTCTCTGCCATAAGCAAGCTCAGGTTCAATCTGTCTTTGAGAGTGAGCAGAGCCTGCTCAGCCTTCCTTACAGCTATCCATCAAAACCTCAGATAGTAATGCTTTCCCTGCAAAGTAGGGGCACAGCCTGGCGTCTCCTTTTCCCTTTCGACTTAAAGCAGTAAATCTTCATTTTCTGAGAGCTCTAGGAGCAATTTCTCATCTCCATAAATCCCTGTTTATAAAGATGTTACTTATGCAGACATCTCTTCTGCAAAATGTTTTCTGCCTCAAAACACTCAGTACCCTTCAAGCATTCCATTCCCCTTTTAACACACATCTTGTTTCCAGCCCAGCACCCTGCCCAGCCTTCTGCTGTGGCTTTGGCCTTCTACTGACAGCAGGTAATTTGCAACTCATCCTCCTCCATGGGAAAGCAAAGTTGAGCATCAGCTTCTTCCAACCCACCGCCTCTTCCCCGAGATAAAGGCTGTCCTTCCTCACAAGGCAGCAGGGGAAGCGTGTCAGGAGAGCAGAGGATCACACAGCCACACGTGTCACATTAGAGGGGAGTCTGATCCCCTCCTTGGGGCCCTGCCATCCCCTGTTACAGACCACCCGAGGGCTCTCTCATTAGCATTCACTGTACTTAATGTGGAATTGTAGAACACTGAGGAAAACAGCCGGCCTTAAGTCCCGTGGCCAACTGCAAGTTATCATAGCAAGCCATGCTCTTCCTGTGGTGCTGGGGCAGCATTAGGCCAAATCTAAATGCCTGTGCCAACCCCATCTGGGTTCTATTCAGAAATAATTTGGCACTACTCATGGCACTGCAGAAATGAATATCCATGTACCCGCTGGTGCTTGCTGTGGGTATTTTTGGCACACTCTGAAGAGGCTGCTCCAGGACACAGTGGGACAGAGGAGAGAGCTCGGGGTGCTGAGCGCCCTCAGCCCCACAGCTCTGCTGGGCATCTGCTGACCCGCTGTGACTCCACGCTCACCTTGCACTAGTCTGAGTTCAGTGGCTTCACCAAGGAGGTTTCTTAAGTTACAGATGTAAGAAAGAGGAAGATTTGAGCCCGGCCATGATCACAGAAGGAATGGCACAGCAATAAGCTGGCTGCTGACGGGGGGAAGCAGAGCAAGGCCTGCCAGCCGTGCTACTTGTAGTGCTGGCCAAGCCAGGCAGGGAGGGTGCCCAGCAGTCAGAGCTGGAGCCCTGCAGCAGCAGGGAGGCACAGCACGCTGTGCTGGGCTCACCTTTCCCTCTGTGTGCTTTCTTGGTGCTGGTGCTGCGGAGCCCACGGCCGGGCACGCCGCGCCTGCGTCGCTGCCCTGCCGCTCTGCAGAGCCGCCCGCTCCAGCCCCAGCTCGGGGCACAGGCACGGGCTGTGTGGGGCTGAGCTTTGCTCTCCCTGCTCAGTTCCTGCTGTGACACCTCCAGCTTTGCAAAGCCTGCCAGCATCACCAGCTCCTGGACACATTAAATGCCACCACACTGCAAGTGCACCGACGAGTTCCCTGGGGCTGAGCTACGTCACTGAATGGCACGACTGGTAATTCATCCTGTCGACAAGTGGGTGTTTTAATCAAGGGGAAAATTCGTGCAATTGGCTGATCCTGATTCCAATTAATTTTCCATTAACAGATTTCCTAAATCACTAGCAGAATGCCTAGTTACAGATGATGCCAATAACTCTTGGCACATATGGCCTTCCTGCCATTGTGGGAGGGAGTGGGCTGGTGCAGTCGGAAGGGAGAACTTGGAGGATCCTGGTGCCTTTCTTAAAGTAAGGATTTTTACCTGAATATTTTTATAGAGGGGCTGCTTGCTGGAAGATGTGTGTCTTGGTCAAGACTGATCCCTTTGTAAAGTGAAATTAGGTTTTGTGTGATAAGAAGCAAAGTTTGCAATAGCATGTGTATTGTGAAGTTTGGTAATTTTGATTCTGTCCCAAATTATCACGGCTCTGAGTTAAGATTCTGGCTTCTGATTCAGAAGGCTTTTTACAGGCTCTGACCTCTAAAACATGCAGTATTGTGTGTTAGAGAAGGAAGAAATAATTAGCATATGTGGGTATTGTAGAGGTTTTATAGTGCTTCAGGTTCCTGCTGCTTTGCACTGTTCCACTGTTAAAGAACTGCCTTAAAAGCACTCCACCACGGGGACTCTTTCAGCAGAGTGGAAGTTTAGGGAGCTGGGACAAAGCTCTGGATGGGAGCTGTGCGTTTAGACCCTGAGCAGGCCGGTGTAGTAAAAACAGTTAATTTTCATAGAGATCTTTTATAGTTGTGGATATTTTTTTAAATCCCTTCTTTAGTACATTAGGTTTCAGTTGGCAGAAAGAAGGCATTTGTTTCCTGCCAGGGGGGAGTTCCTGGTGCCTCTGAAGTCAGTGGGAGTCCTGCTGTGACTACAGCTGCTGACCTGTGATTTTATCCTTCAGCTCTGTGGTTTGCAGTGAGCCACCCGAGTTGCCCTCGCTCCTGGACAGTCTGATTTGGGCTGCTCTTGGCTCCTGGCTGTGCCATCGACCCTTGAGTAAGCACTCTGCTATTGGAAAACAAAACCCTTAGGGCAAACCCAGTGCAGTTAACAAAGGCATTTTCAGTGGTGGGCACTTTATTCAGTATTGATCTCAAAGGAGCTTGATGTCATCTCTCATTTATAGGGTTGGCTCTGGCAAGAGTTACTACACCTATTTGCTACAGGTTTGTTGTTCCTTTCTACCTGGAAATGTCTGAGCTTTCCTGTGTTTTGGGTATGTGGCAGTCCCCGCTGTGCTGTACGGGGCTGGGTGTACACAGAGCATCACCAGTCAGCGTGCAGTAACTTAAATAATCCTTTGCCTCTGTTAGGAGTGGCAGACCTTAGCTGGGACATGGCTGGCTGTCGGCCCCTCAGCCCCACGTGGTGACAAGTGCAGTTTAGGACCGTGCAGAGCCTGTGCTCCCTACGGATGCTGTGTCACCCACCAGCCCTGGGAGCAGCCTCTGGAGTAGGACCCAGCGGCTCAGTTACTCAGCCCTGGAATTTAAACAGCAGCACGGGGAAGGAAAAAAAAAAAAGAAAAACGCAGAGCAAATAGTCTGGCTGGGGGGAAGGAAAATAATTTTATTTTATAATTAAGCTACAAAGCAGGATGACAGACTTCATAAACTGAGTTCTGTTTCCCCAGACAAGCCAATTAATGTACATGGTTGGAATGATATGTGTTTTAACAAGCAGCATGAAGAATAGTGTGTTTCAAGTTAGAAAAGTCACAGTGGAAGCCTTTAACATGCACAGTCAGCTAGATACAAAACACCAACAAATCTATCTTAACAAGCTTTTAAAATGTATTTGGAGTAATGAGGAGAAAATATAGGAAGACTCATAAACACACATGAAAGTAATTTCAGCAGTTATAGATTGCATAGCATAGTGAAAGCATTTTAGTTACTGAGCAGCAGTAAAATGTGTTGGCTGTTTAATTTGTACACAGTTTTTTTTAATAGCATTTTAAAAGTTGCCTTTTGGCGGAGAGAATACATAAGGATGTCGACTGATTGTAAGGCAGATGGCTGACAAGAGAGCTCAAGTTATGCTCAAGGTTAGAACAATTGTGTGAGAACACTGCTCCCGAGGATCTGGGATGTTCGTGGCTGTGCCTGGGTCCATAACCAGTTCCAGTTATGGATCCCACCAGCAAACGCATCCTTGGATTAGCAGCTGGATTTCAGATGTTCTGCCAGGGCCTGGTCCTGGCCTCATGCTGGGCAACCTGCTCTTCATTCCATGGCCCATAGAAAGGGCCTAATGAGAAATTGTCTTTTCACCAATGGTGATAACCAAAGAGAACAGGGCCCTCATCGCTGTTTGTCAAATGACTGAGATTTCCTGCACATTCTTTTTTTACCAACAACCATGCAGGAGTCCCACAGTCCTTATGAGGCCTGGAAACTTCATCACAGATATTTTTACAGTTGGTATTTTCCATCATAATTCAGTTTAAAAGTACTGCACTTTGAATAATAAGTCTATAATAGTTCTTTACCCTGGCCAAGAAGTTTGGTTTCCGTGCTTCCATCTGAGAGGCAGATGCTTTTCAGTCCCAAGAACAGTAGTTAGCATGATAGTAATGAAATTATCCATACTACTTGGCCATGTATGGAGTCCATGCAGCAGGGCGGGCAGTAGTTACACCTACTGCATATCAGCAAAGGGAAAGGCAGCGTCCCAGGAGAGAAGGAATCGGTCTTTAAGGACTAAATGGCAACATAAATGTGCAAGAGCAGACCTTGCACTTCAATAGCCGAGCATGGTGCTCTCTGCATGCTGCCAGGCTCCTTTTTGATGGTCTGTCTCCTCCCCTACCCTGGCAGCGCCTGAGGAGAATATCTGATTGTAAGGCAGCCTGGCTCAGGCTGAGGGTGGAGCTGAGCTCCTCTCAATCCAGCTGCCCTGGAAGTGCTGTGCTGTGCAAGTGCCTCTGACTGCTGTTTTCCCTAAGGAATGCTCAGCCATTTGGACTGATATCAACTGAATACAGCCATAGGTGTCTGAGCTTGGAAATTGTAGTTCAGGAGTCACAAATCTCATGCCCTCGTTCCTTGTGTTAGGCTGTTGCTTCTTGACTGCTCACCAATGTGTTTGAATGCATAGGATCAGCAGCAGTGATTTTTATGCTGCTTGGGTGGGGTTCATGTGTGACTCCCGGATTCTGTAGGCACAAGCCAAGGAGTCCTGGGAGAGCTCTGTACTACCAAACCCATGAAAGAATCCATTCAGTTGTGTCATTGCTGCTGAGCTGAGGGCTGGGGAAAAGCTCTGCTATGCTGAAGACTAATAAGAGCTCTCAAAAGAAAGCCCAAAATTTACCTCTTTGTGGCTTGGTGCAATATCCTGTGAATCAGTGGCAGTCAAGGCTTGTTTCCATCTATTTTTTCCCCTGTGGGAGATGAAAGACCAGGGCCCCACCCTTGAGTAATAAAGTTTCGCCAGCAGTTCCTGCTACTCGTGGCTGGCCCAAGTGCCTTCCCTGAGGAGAGACCCAGCTCCAGCCGTGTCTGGGCCAAGTTACACTGCCCCATCTGCTTGTCATTACACAGGGGCGAATAGCCCTGGTTTTCCATCTCTCTTACACATTAATACAGTGCTGCTGCACTCCAAAGTGTGCAGGGAGGCTCTTTGCAGAAGTGGGTTGTGCACAGTTCAGCTGAGAAGGTGGCATCAGCGCTCCCATTCCTCCCAGGGGTTAACCTGCTGCTGCAGCCATTAGCCTGCCTTGGACCCCACAGAAAACATCCCGTTGCTACTGTTTGTGTGGAGCAGGAGCAGCCTTTCAGGAAAACTGCCGAGGAGCAGAGCCACTGCCATGGAGCTGCTCACCCCCATCCCCTGGCATCTGGGTGTGCAGTGTTGTGAACTTCCTGCAGCCCAGCTCAGGGGCTTCCACGCAGCACAGGTGCCCCTCCTTGCCCACGTCATAACCTCGTTTGCTTCCTCCACTGCCTCATGTATCAAAGCAGCACCAAACCAAACTGCAACAGCCTCTGTTCTGTTCTCCTTAAACTCTAATCCCACAAAACAGCTCTGCATGTGTTTAATGCTCAGCATGGTCTGGTCATCTCACTGGACTCAAAAACCTGCCGTTCAGCCTTGTGCAGGGCTTGTATGGGAATGTCAGCATGGGGAGAGTGGTGTAGGCACAACTGCCACCCACAAAGCCAAATCCAGGAACTGTCCTCTCTCTTCCCAGCACTTAACATCCATTGACATGCCTGTGTCCCTTTTGGAACCACAATGCACTGTGTGCTTTCTGTTACATGAAAGGAAAAATATGGATGTGAGCTCAACTTCCAGGATACAGAGCAACCTTAAATGTAATGTGGCATCCCTTGACAACAGTCCCTTAAACGTACCCTGAAAAAACGAAAATGAATCTCTAGTTCAGATTATATTGTAGCTTCATTTCTCTTACTTCCCATGTGTTTAATTTATCTCTACATTCGGAATCCTTCATGCAAATTATCACTGACTCTGTTTAACTCTGCTTAACTAATTGGTACTTGTATATGCAAGACTGGTGATCACCTATACTAATATTATTGACCCCTGTTTGCCCCTTAGTGCTATCTGTTTTTCCCAGGTGCATGCAATTACAGTGTAATTAATTATCAAATAGCTATGTTCCTTTTATTCCGAACACTGTAACAATTACTGAGATCGGCACAAAATCCTGAATGCATAACACATTGTTTTGTGCTTTCCCTATAGAATCCATTGGAGATTTCCTGGACAACAAACACAAGTAGCGGATACATAATGTATTTGAAGACCTATAAAAGTTTCATCCTTGATGGCCCACTGGGAGGAGGATGCTTGAATTTAACTTTTAATTGTAGAGCTGAGAAATGAAATACAGATAAGGGATGGTTACTGTAACTGGCACCAGACCAAAACAAATGTTGGACCCAGCTATCCGTATCCATGAATACATGAGTAACTTTATGCTCTTGGGTTGTTTAATTGGATTCCGTGGGACTGTGAATCTGAGCAAACTTATTCATGCGTGGTGTTTTCTGAGGATGAGGCTGTAGCGAGTACGTCCGTGCCGCACAGAGCTCTGCAGAATGTGGCGGTGAGTGCAGACGGGCGGAGGCTGCCCCGGCGCTGCGGCTCTGCCCGCCGCGGCCGTGCTCTCGCCACCCGCGGGGCCGCGCCCGGCCCCGGCTCCCCGGGCAGCGCTTCCCGAGGAAAACCGCAGCGCTGCGCAGCCTCGGGGCGCGCTCCCTGGCGGGCGGGCGAGCTGCGGGCGCTGGGCGGCTGCCCGGTCCCGGTCACTGATCCCGGTCCCGGTCCCTGGCCCCCATCCCGGTCCCGACCGCGATTCAGTCCCGATCCCTGTCCCGGGCTCCGGTCCCGGTCCCTGGCCCCGATCCCGGTCCCTGTCCCGGGTCCCGATCCCGATCCAGTCCCGATCCCTGTCCCCGGTTCCGGTCCCGGTCCCGCTCCCCGGGCTCCGCGCGCCCCCTGGGCCGGTGCTGCGGCGCCACCTGGCGGCGCGCGGGGGCGGAGGCGCGGCCGCTCCTGCGGGAGCTCAGGTGGGCTCAGGTGGGCTCAGGTGGGCTCAGGTGGGCTCAGGTGAGTTTAGACGGGCTCCGGTGGGCTCCGGGGTCTCAGGTGAGTTCAGACGAGCGCAGGTGGGCACCGGCCGCCCCTCCGGCCCGGCGCACCCGCACGTGCCGTGGCCCGGGGCAGCGCCCTCGCCCGCCCACCGCAGCCCTTTGCCCAGCCTTGCTGGTCTCGGTCACACACCAGCCGGGAGCGCTGCCCCTCCACAAGCACGGCCCCGCCCAGCGTTCTGCCCGTTCGTACTCTCCTGATGTTCCTAACAGCCAGGAATTGGTGTTCAAGAGAGAAGAGTGCTACGTGTTTTAATAATTTTCCAAGAGATTTTCCAAGAGCGGTGCTCTAATGCTGAGCTCAGCTTTCCATGGCAGGTTTTACTGGTTCGAGATGGAAAATAGCTGTTAAAAATGAGAAGGTGGAGAGGGAGGAAAAAGAAAACACCCCAAAGTCTAGTGATGACAGGTTGGAACACAATTAGCTGAGCTTCTCCTGGCTGGAAAGCCCTGAAATACTGAGGGCTGCAGGAGACTCTCGTAATGATATTGCAAGGAGCTTGAAAAATATGTTCTGTATTGTCCCTCAGTTTTAAGTGGCAGGGTGAAAAAACCAAATTTCATTGGTAGAACACATCAGGGAGTTCCTTATGTAATTCTCCTCTCTCATCATGGTATTTTTATATATGTTTTCTAACAGAAGCATGTACCTGTTTATGCCATGGGCATTCTAAAATATCGCTGTGTACCTGTGGGGGTGCCTGACACAAATTAGGCCAGAGGATTTCAAAGCTTCATTAGGTTACCACTCTTCTTGCCAGCTTATGCAGCTCAGAAATGGTGGACCAAGAAGTCCAGCTTTCTAATATCCACGAACATATCCTGCGGCAGAGAGGCTGATTCCAGGTCCATCAGCTGTGAGTCTGGCTTTAATGATTCCGATCAGTTTCCTCTGTCAGAACCTGAACTGAGCAGAGCAAAGAGCCAGTCCATTTTTAACTCCTCCTTCTGATTAACAAAAATAGTAGTGTGTGAAGGTAAAGCTTCTTCCCCTAAATCAGGATTTGCTCCCTGGCTGCCATGTAAAAATAACTCCAGAACAATATCTGGAGACACCAGACCTCTCCCCTTTCGGTTGTATCACTTGGAAATTGCTCATTTGCTAAATGAAGGTTGTTCCAAATCTTAGTTTGATGCAAGGCTTGGATTACACAGGCTGCTTTTCAGTGAGATTTACATGAGAAAAGATAACGTTCTCCACCCTCACATACTTTCATTTCTGCTTTTCAGAGCTTTTCTTAGCCTCCTGCAATACTGAGAATTGCTTTTCTCTTCATTGAGGGAAGGCTGGTGACTTTGACAGCTGCCGGGGTATCCGTAGTCTGTCACTCGCAACAGCAAGTCACAAGAGCTGAAATTCTGCCTGCATCTCTCAAAATAGGTTAGGTAGTTAGCAGAAGCATTAACAGAGCCATTCCTGATACATTATGATTAATTGAGCATGAATTATGAATTATCGTTCACATTTGGTGCTCAGCATGCTGCTTAGGAACACTTGTCACATGTGGTACTCTTCCATTTTCCAGAAAGAATTAAAGGATGTTTATAGAGGAGAAGGAAGTATTTTGATGTTACTGTGGCATAAATTGGAATAGCTTCACTGTTCAGTGATTTTCGTCTGGATTTCATCCAGCATTACTCAAGGGATAATTTTACCCAATTTTTATTGCATTTCTGCCTTCAGATGTTTTGTTGTTTGTGGGTTGTGTGTTGTCTCTCCACTCCCATTTCAAGGGAGTTCCTGATACTCTGGTTTGTGACTTCACCTTTGTTCCTGGTCCAGGTGCTGTAGGGCAGGCCAACAATATTCTGCTTTTGAGGCAAAAATCAGATTGTAGGCTTTTTATTTGCTTGGGGTTTTTTTCAACAAGGCAGAAAATGAGAGTTTTAAAATCAATGTTATTTCACTACATCATTAGCATAATGATAGTGGGGATGAAAGAGCTGTACTGAGCACAGAAGAAACATTAAAAATTGAATACACTGCATTACATGTAAATCAAGACAGGTATTTATTCCACAATTTTGAAAAAGCAGGAAAACATAACTACATCCTGGGACTGAAGAGGTTGTTCTGTTCTGGTGTTATGCTAACATTAGATTTTTCAGTTGAGTTCTAAACAGAACAATTCTGGTTAAATGCCCCCAAATTGTGGTCATTTCACCAAATTCACCCCAGCCTCTGAATCTTTTAATCCCAATCCCCCCAGTTTGTCCCTCCAGCACATTTCTCCATGATACCTCTTTTCTCTCTGCCCCACCTGTGACCTTCTGCTCCCAAGGAAGCTCCTTATTGCATGTAGAATCCTGGTGGCAGAAACGGGATTGTTTGGGCTGGAGAAAAAAGCAAATTGACACCCAGGGACCTTCACTGGGCAGGTCCTGGGGAGGGCTCTCAGACCAACACAAACACCTTGACTGTGACACAGCAACAGCAGCTTCTTCCAGCCTGAAGAGCTCGTCCAGGCCCTTCTTTCACTCTCATAGATTTACACTGCACTGCACATTACAGATGACTTAAATCTTCCTTGGGGTTTGTTCTTTCTTCATTTTTGTTGTTACTAAAATAATCATCAACACTTACAGGTCCACAATGGGATGAAGCAGGGGAAACAGAGTTCTTCAAGTCACTAATTTCTTTTGAAAGTAATGCTGCCCTGTGCTTATTTATACAGATAAATCCATGGTTCTAATTAAACCAGCTACAACTGCATGTGCAAATGGAAATGGCTTTTTGCTTCTGCTTTGAAGGTGCTCATACACAGGTCTTGGAACTTCCTTGTGAGCCTCATGGCTCTCCCATGGGATATTCTCCCATAGGCCAACCACAACGTGGGTAATCAATTGTAAAGCACAAATTCTGGCAGTGAAGCATCCATTTTTGAAGTAACTGTGAAGACCAAATTGAGAAGATGTTGTTTGTCCGTAGGAAACTCCCAGACAGAGGAAGTGATTATGGCTTGGAATTGAGGATTTGTTGAAAAATCTGGGTTTACCCAGTCTTAGAGACCTTATTTTTACAAGCTCTAATACTTTTGGTTTTGAGAAAGACCTTGCAAAACAAGATCCCCCTACACGTAATTGCCTGAATTTATTTAGAGGCAAATATCTGCCAGAAGAATACAGGATGTAAACCAGGAAATGTAGAATCACAGTGAAATCTGAATGAAATGACTCTGTCAGCAAAGAATATGGCATGAAGGATATGGCATCCTTTTTATTCAAGGAAGATGTAAGGAAGGATCATCTGGATGTTATCCACAGAGCCTCCTAGAGACATGCCTTGACAAGCCTAAAAAACTAATGCTATTTATTATCTAAGGGTCAAGGGTACTATAGCAGAGGAAATAGTACATGTTACATCAAATCTAAATATTTTAGCAGTAGTTATGGTTATTGTATACAGAGTACAAATATACATTAATAGAATTCCTGAATGGGTGGAACTGGATTGCTCTGAAAATTCTCAGTTGATGTTCCCAGTTCCTACAGACTGCTAACCCATCCCTATTGGTACTTAGTGCCATGGCTTAACTTGTCCTACCTCATCGTTTAATCAATATTTGTTTCTGTAACACTAATTTTAATAGTGTAGCTTTAAACATATGAACTAATCCAAAATTCTTTATAATTGAAGTAGAACGTATCACCAAAAATGGTAATCTGTCCAGAACAACCTTTTTCCTACATTTACAAATTGGGGAAAAAAAAAAAGTACAGGGACCATTTTTGTAATCTTCTCTCAGCTTGCACAGACATGAATTAGTTATGTCTTGGACCTTTTAAGGGGATTGTTTTTTTCCTAAACCTGCCTTGATTTGACCTTTAAACTAGAGATGATGAAGATTATTCCCTGAGAGTCCAGGGTGAGATGTTCTATCGGCTGTTTCGATCCCAGCCCTTCCTTACAGTGCCCAGCTGCAGAGTCAGCCAGCCTGTTTTGCTGACCTCTGCTGTGCTAAACAACCCAGCCTCAGTTTTTTGGTCTGAATCTTAATTCTCTTTTATTTTTACAAACATTTTCAACCCCTAGAGCTTCTCAGCAGAAAGGGTGTTCCTCCTGTCCCCCGCCCTTTCATTACTCCTTTGGTTTTGACGCCTTTCAATTTATTAACTCCCCCCACTGTGGATCCGGTGCTGGATTTAGTATTCTGACAATGGCTGAGACAATATAGAGCCTCTATAGCTTATTCTTTAAATGCTGAGGCACATCAGGATTGTATTTTGGCCACAAGGGAAGAGGAAGATGCCCATGCCCACAGGATTTCTGCAGTTTCTGTGTCTACTGAGTTTGCCTGAGCCTATATTGTATCTCTGCTGCTAGTACATTTTCTTGCAGAGGGAGGATATACTACAGTACTTATCTTCTCGGTGCTTGTGCTGGCTCTCAGGGGAAATTTGGCCTTTTTAGTATGCTGTTCAAACACTGTCTGAAAAGGAGTCATGGTTTGGATAATAATTTTTCAAACAAATTTAATACACTGATTTCCTTGGGATGAAGATAAAGTACTGTTCCATCCAAGATGCACCTAAAGGGCAACTTGTTTGAGTTAAGTTTACTGAAACAGAAGTGACAGAATATCAATTTGTTTTCTAACTTCATGTCATATTTGAGAATCAAATAAGCAATTACACAAGAGTAAATTGGATTTATTTCAGTATCAGATTTGCAGTTCACTTGTTGGTTTATTTGACTGAGATAAAATAGCCCTTCATTTTACAGTAAACATGCTCAAGTATTACATTTGTTTCTTGGCTCCTTCAAGAGCTTGTAGTTTCTGAGCCTAGAGTTGCAAACATTCCTGATACATAACATGTGACTGACTTACTTAACACCAGAAGCCCTCCCTGTAGTAACGTGATGAACAGTCCCAAATATCTCTTGCTTTGCAATTAGGTGACTTTTAAACTGGTGCCAATTTATTCATGTCAACTTCTTCCATCATTTGCATTTACCAAAACACAAAAATTAAGTGCAAAAATAAGACCTCATACATATGTATTTGCTAGGTCTAAGGCTTCAGCCAAGCGTAAAAATATAGATCCAAGTTATGTGACCCAAAAAGTGTACAATTTTATCTTTTGTTTTAGAAATATGGCATTTTACGAGTCTTCCTAGATTTTTCCGAGTGTTCAGATGCCTTTAAATAATCCAAATTGCCCTACTAAAAGGAAGCAGATTTCAGCAGGCTTCCCCCTTCTGTTTACCAAAGAGCTCTTACTGGAATTTGCTTTGTTTCTAGTTATGATTTACACAAACGTTGCTGCTCCCTAACACCACCTAAGGCTCCCAGACAGCTCCAAGGATTACTGCAAGGAGCTGTACGTGCTCACCTCTTGGCCTCCTGCTCAAGGTGTTGGAATTGCCTCCTTCCCCTGCACTCACCCACAATGTATTTTGCAAAATGTGTCAAATCAGACTCTTCCAGTTCCAGTTTCTCAATCTGAATTAATTCCCATGGTGAAGAAGCAAAGATCATGTTGCTTTTGTTTCAGTTCATCTTTTATACAGAATTATTTTGGAACATTCTATTACAAATTACTTCTGTATTAAAAAGCACATTTTTTATCTAGAATTGTAACGCCTCTCTAGGCCAAACAGAATTTCGATGAAATATGTGAAGCTCTTTGCCAAATCCCTGAGCCACTGAGAGTCTTTCCATTCTACACAAATCAAATTCGTGCATTTATAGTAAGTGTTAAAGAAAATCCAAACATGACAATTGAGGTTTTACAAGCCTGAAAATTATAGCCCAGCCATGACAAGTGACGTTCTGACAGCAATGAAACTGAAATTTGGCTGCCAAAAGCTGTATTTAGCTGCTTGCTCTAATGGTTGTGCTCACCATGAATTCTGAAGGAGAAGAGCAGTCTCGGCCCCGTAGCTGCAGTGCGTGCAACGTGCAGGAGACAGCCAGGGATTTTCAGCAAAATAACAACTGCCAGCCAAAGGGATGGGCTCAGTCAATTAAAAGCAGTATTAGACTCTAAGTGAAGGGCTCAGAGGAGCTGCCCACACGGGCCTCTGCTGGGGCTCACAAGCACTGCTGGACCTCGTGCTGCCACTGCCCGCTGGGGTGGGAAACGCAGCGCTTGCTTGTGGGGTGCTGCCAGCCTTTCACAAACACTGAATTCAGGTCTCCTGTTTCTGCTGGCTAAATGATGCTCTTTGCAAACATTTCTTAAGCCATGACTGGATCTTCCTATTGCAATTGTTTCTGTAGATCCTTTCAATAAAATAATACCAGATATTAATACATATGGCTGCGTATATTTTTCTAGCATCCTAAATTTGCCGACAGGAAACATCACATTCATTTGTGTTTCCATGTGGAATTGGCAGGGCTCCTGCCCCTTTGGTTCACCTGCTAGCATGTTCTGTAGAATTATAGCATATCGGGAGGGAAGGGATCCTGAAAATTCATGTTGACCTCAGGGTAAATCAGAAGCACTTAAGCCATTCCGACAGCTTATTCATCTGAACTGTTTTTTGGAGACTTCTCAACTTCCCCAAATGATCTTATCAGTGCTTAGAAAGTTTTATTAATGTCTTTCTAAATCTTTTCCTGTTGTAATTGAACTCAGAACAATTAATTGCTTTTCTCTTTGCGACAGTCTTAGGTATATTTGAAGGCCATGAGCATATCTACTGATATTGTCCCAAGATATATAATACATATTTTCATTTATGTTTTTTTTTTTCCCTTAAGACACAGCACAGATAGGCTGTGTCATAGAATTTACCGTCTCCAGTGTTACCCTATGCTGGGTTAAGGACTTGGATAAAGAGTTTGCTCATTGGCTTTTAGCAGGGGGCGGTAAAGAGTACAGGACTTTCTCCTCCACACGGTTTTTAATCGTTCCTGTGACACTTGTGCTTAGTCAAAAGCAGTATTTTGCAGATTAGTCCAGAAGAGGAAGCAAATGGCAATGTGGGACACAGAGCAGCAGAGCCAGAAGTGTTCCTCCTTGTTCAGGATGCCCGCTTTCATTTCTCCATTGTAAGACTAAGCATTTTTTTAGCCCTTTTGCACAATTACGTAGAAACCCGGGGAGGGGTTGCTCTTTTCACTCCTTTCCACTTCCTTTGCAGTCCAGCTGTGTCAGAGGACGAGATCACCACGCTCAAATAGTCTTGACTACTGCTCTGAAGGAGAGCAGTTTGTGAGAGTGCTGCCTAATAGGCTTCTGACAGAGCCAGCTGGGTAAGTTTAAAGTTTATAAATGGATAGTCTGAGCTATGTCAGACAAATTTGCTTGAGGAACTGTAGGAGTGTTCCTGTAAATGTTTTCAGTAGAGTTATCTCCACCAGGGAATGGTGACAAGTACTAGCAAGCCCTGGAGGACATAAGAAAAAGAAGTTGGACATGTGATTCAAAAATACTGAAGGCTCAGAGCTTGCCACAATACCGTTTTTAGGGGAATGTCCAAAAGCCAAGGCACTAAGAATAGGCAGCTGTGTTTTGCAAAGGAAGGGTTAGAAATGTTACACCAGTGTGAAGTTAAGAGCTGGTGCCCCTGGAGCCAGAGCCCAGGGTAGGTACGGTACAAGCCACTGACTGCTCTGGGTCACTTGCATTGCTGTAAGCCAGGAGCCAGCACAGTGAATTCCAAAGATGCGCTGCTGTAACAGCAAAATCGGGCATCATTTCCATGTGCTGGGATTTATTTGCTGTTCAGGATTTACAGTCCTCTCTGGCAATTGCTTCTTGCAGCCACAAAACCAAGTATATCTTATACTGAAGCACAGCAATAACAAGATTTGAATGTAGTTAGGGGCTGCTCCTACACATCTTGTATTAAAGCAGCTAAGTGTTTAACCCATGAATAGAACTCCTATTATCTTTGCTTTTGAAACCTCAGTATAGATCACTTAACCACTCTGCAAGAAATCCCGTGAGAGACCAACAACAGCAGGGAACAAAGTCGGGCAAGAAATAGCAGATTGTATCTGCTAGAGCTTTTTAAATACATTTTTCATATGAGTGCAGTCAACTTGAATATTACTCCTAATATAGCTTAACTTAAGACAGATTTTTGCAGAGCATGAGGCTTTGAGAATTTGGCCAGATAGTTTTTTCACTGAAAAGCTCTGCCAATTATTTACAGCACAAAGGAGAGAATAATGCATGAAATGCATAATATGCCTTCTTCTTCACTACATGGGGCTTAAAAATAAATGATACAGATCCTCTTTGCATTTTTCATCTGTGCTCAGGTAACTCTAAGTCTGAGGTAAGGTTCTGTTTCAGTGGAGTTCATCTAGCAGAATGAGTGACCGAATTTGTTGGTTCAGTTTCCAGGCAAGAATGTGGCCATTTGAGAAGCTTCAGTGTTGTATAGTATCAGCTATAGTCTCATCAACAGTTGTGTAAATCTGGAGGATTGGGAGCAGAACGTTCTCCAGGCAAACAAGTTGTCAGATGTGTGTCATACCCACAACTTAATAATAAAATAGGTGGAAAGAACCAGTCATTTTAGCACTGAGTTGTCATGGCAGGAACTGTACTATTCAGAAGGTAGAACTGCAGTCATGTAAGTATCTCCATCTTACAAGGCAGACCTGAATGAAGTAGAAGCAGCAGGATTTGGTATCTCCCTCAGTGAGACCACAGAACAAACAAGCCTCTACCTCCAGCAGCCTTCACTGGAGAGTCAGCACATCCACAGTGCTTCTACGTGAGATGAATATCAATTTTCAAAACTGATGGAGCCACGATGGTGGGCACCAAACCACGCCTTTTCCTTAGAAGTGGTGACAACAGTATGTGCTGTACTGTGGTGTAGCCTGGCCATCTCCCTGCACACCTAATTTGTGCAGCCGCAGGCCGACACGCCAGCAGACCAACCACTGATTCCAAGTGTGTGCAGTTCTGCGTCTAAACAAAGTGCTATTTGCAACAGGCAGTGGCTGGTTCTAATTTAGATAATCCAAAGTAGGTCACCTTCATGAGTCTTCCAGACTTTCCAACTTAGTAACTCAGATGGATAATAAAACAATTTTTAGTTAATGAGAGAACATCAGAAAAAAAGAACTGCAGGAAGCTGTGAAGTGCAGTATCTCCTTACTGAAGACAGAATGCCACATGGCAAGAACAGATGGGTAATCCTTCCGTGATTATCCTCGACCACTGGCTGAAAGAAAAAGCTGTCACAACACGGAGGGCTGTATATAAAGTACATATCCCCTCATTGATAGTAAAGGTTTTATATGCTAAGAGATTATAAAGAAAAAGGGATGCTTTAATGTGATGGTGAAGGGAATAATTCTTCCATTTTCCTTTACATCCTGAAGTGGAGCATACACCAAGGTCCTGAAGTAAATTTATCTCTCAGAAGGAAGGTGTAATATACATTTCACATACATATTATGTATTTCATACAAACTGAACATAGAACCTGCTTTTATTGTCTTTGGATCCTGACATAGTATGTTCAGTTGATAATTTATAGACAGTGTCACCAGAATGAAATGTTGGTGTCAAAAATTTGGCTTTTGCATATTCATTGACACCAGAGTTTACATTTGTGCATTTGTGAGGTATGAAGTGGCAAAATGAAACCAGAGTGGACTAAGAAAGGTTTGCTGGAATCTCAAGTTTTACAAAACCACCAGAATGAAAGGCATTTCTTGCATGCAGTGGTCACATCTCCGTTGACTTCAGTTCTGCCCCTGCACATAAGAGAGAACCTGGATTTTATAACCCACTTGGAGAGTAGCCTGATGTAAAATGAGTACCTGGCAAAGAATCTTGGTTTTGTTTATGAAAAGAAAAAAATGGAAGGGTGAATGTCCATGGTACACTATACCCAAGTGGTGAAGAACACACATGTAAACCATAAAAATGATTGAATTGCAGAACATGAAGTTAGTGGTGGTTCTGTGGTTCAAAAAAAATCAAAATACACTTCCTCTGCCTTTTAAGTCTAGCAATATACCAGTGTTTAAAAACAAAAAGCAATGTTTTGGGAACTTGTTGCAGAGCAGACAGTGACCTGTAGTCTGAGATCGTGAAACGTTCAAGGAGTAATTCCCTCCCCTGTTTTGCTCTTTCAGATTTGATGCTCAGACCAGTAAGACTGCCAGACTCCCAGGGAAAAGGTCTATGTCCTCCATATGCACTGAAGCAATTAGGAGTGGTGTGTTGTTCTGGCTGGTGATGGAAGGAAAGAAAAGAAAGAATTTGTCACTTCAGGGAAGGAGCCCAAACTTCAGAAGACATTGCTACTGCTGCTGCAGATTACTCATTGAACACTGCTCGTGGCCTATTTCCAATCTTTTCTATTCCTAAGGCACATTCCTTAGGTGCTATGATTTTTTTGATATCATAGGAATATCCACAAATTCACTATTTGTTCTGTATTCTTCACAGATTTTCTTTTAAGACTGATTATATTAGAGATACCCATTCTTAGGCAAATCAGTTCATTCGCCTTTTTCCCCTTCAACCTGATAACATATATCCGAAATCTAAATTTTGATGTGATAAGGACATGACTGTTTTTAAGAAAAATGCAAATCTTCACTCTGAAATAACTTAGTCTTCCACCGATTACAGAATGTGCTTCTAAACTGCCTATGAGTCAGGCTGTGAGTTGGAGTTCAGATAAGCCTGCAGTGTTTGTTCACCAGATGGACCATAAGCTCTGCAAAGTAGAGCAAAGGATATTGCTTATTAACACTGCTCTCAACTTCACTTATTTCTTTGTGCAAAGTCTGGTTACTTTATGCAATTTTAGACTGTATTTACACTGTTAGGAGGAGGAAACAATTTTTTTATAACAGGATAGGTAAATCTAGCAAAGTAGATCAGACTAAAATGGAACTGAGTATGGTTCTTTTTTTACATCATTTTAAGTAGGCAAGATTGATACCCTCCATCTCTCAAACACACCCACACTGAATTTACATACCTGTGCAGTAGCAAAAAATATTTAAATCAATTATCTCTTGGGATTTTAGAGCAAATTAGCCAAGTCACAGTTGTTACCCTTGCTTAAAACACCATCTCTTTGACAGTTACGTGCAACCAACATAATACTTATATAAGAATCAAATCTGGTTTTTCTCTTATATACTTTGTGCTAGATACTAATTCTCACCTAACATGGGCAACATGGGGGATGATCAGTGGTAACTCTCTCAAGTGTCTTCTGTGTAACCTGATCAAATATCTTCTGATGCAACACAGCTCAATCAAGCTGCCATTATTCATAAATGTTACAATAAGAAAATTAATTTAACAGTTTTAACTTTTAAGCAATTTCTGATTTTAGTTTGTTCTTTGGATTGGTACAGTTCACTTCTTCAGTTTCTGTGATTTTTTTTCATATTCTCAAGATGCTCAGTCTTGCCCTTTTTACTTTTTTGTTTGAATCGCACAAGAAAAAAAGATGTTATTAGCTAAATTCTCTTCCTTCTATTTGGCTGTCTTCTTCAGCACAGAAGAAGGATGTTTTGAGCAGTCAGTGGTCATTGGTTATATCACAGTTTTAAAAGTGAATTCCATACCTACTGCACTGTCCTTTCCAGATTTTACATCTCTAAATATGGGAAAAGGAGGAGGTTGAAGGAGAAGAAGTCTGCTCCTCTCTCTGCTCTGCTTTTTCTGTCAGTGCAGAAGTGTCTCATGCTGGGGCTCCCACCCATACACAGGGCTGACTTTACACTGAAGACTCAGATCTTTATGGCCTATAAATTATTGTGGTTTGGATACAAATCTTCTTTCCAGAAGGGCTTTCAGGAGGACACGTGTGAGACTGAGCATGCATTGCTGTTCCTCACTGCCCTATCAGTCACAGTAATTATATACAGAGATCAGGAACACCCAGAGACATTTTCCAGCATAAAAATTACCCCATAAAATCTGGAGGAAATTTTCCACTAGGTCATAAAAATTTTAAGAACCATGGATCACAAGTTCATCACAATTACTGCTGTGCTCCTTTTACAGAAAGCAGTGTTGCCCTGTGCTAAAGTATTGCCAGCCTTGGATGTTGCTGTCAGGGCTTGTAGCCATTTTAGGGTACCCTTGGGAATGTCTCCCATTTCCCAGTGAGGTATGCAGCATCGGAATCAGGTCCTGAGGCTCTTCAGAGCTCTTGGTCATTTGGCCTGTTCAGAGTCTGTTTCTTTTCTGGCACCATGAGCACCTCCTGCCATCTACAAGCCCAAGGGAAGGCTGCAGGGAGCAACCACTTACTAAGACCACAACTTCCTTTTGAAGAGAAAAGCATTTAATTCCAAGTGGAAGATGCTTTTATCTTGTCTTTGTCAGCAAATTTGCTTGACTGTGTTTATAATGCCCAATTATTTGATAGTGTGGAATAAAAATTATCCATCATCTTCCTGAGCTGTGCAGAGTCTGTCAGAATATTGAGGAACACTTGGAGTCTTTTTCATTTCTTTGTTCTAACAGCTCACTTCACTGAATTGTGGGACCAGCAAATCTGATGCATGCCCAACTGGTGTGGAAGCCCGACACTGTCAAAATTTGTTATCACGGGCTCTCTGCCATCACCCCAGCTGGCAAAAATGGGACACGGTTCCAGTGCATGAACAGAAGGTCAGCCAGACGATGCTCTGCTGCCACACAGAGAGGAGCCCTTCTGGGCTGACTTTCCTGGAAGGTACTAAGGATGTATTCTGACCTCTCTGTTTTAGACACCTTGCAGTCAGTGACTGCAGAGCATGGCACTCTTTGAAACTGACACTTTTACTTCATCTGCTTGTGAAATGTTGCAACGAAGGATAGCTCATGTAAAATTTTATTTGTAGCCTCATTGGATCATGAGGAAAATTCCTTTAATAAAGGATGCTTTGGACTCTTACTACTTGTTTCATTTTCTTCAGATAACAAACGAAAGCACTTCTAATGGAAACAAAATCCCGCTGGTCTGTGCAAACCCAACCTGGCTGTCATTTAAAAAAGCAACTGTTCTTACCAGGAGGTAATATTTTTTACCTTTGGATTGGGTTTTTAAAGTGGAATTAGGCTTAGAAAAAGAGGCACTGTGCAGGCAGATTAAAAAAAACCTGCCTACTTCAGTCCTATCATCAGATAATGAGATCTTTCAGATTAGAAAGCCAATACCAGTATGGGAGAAAAAGGCAACTGAACTCGTCCATTGTATTCACTTTTTGAGACACTGTGCATTTAGTTACAGTCGCCTTGTGCCTGGTCCCTGCAAACCTGTGCAGGTGTTGCACCTTGCTCTCGATCTCATTCCGCTGAGGAGCAATGCTGCCAGGGACCCTTTTGCTTCAGGAAAAAAACCCATCATCTCAGCCTTGGGGAATTTGGGCCCTTTTTGCCCGTGACCGGTCCGCACGCTGGGACTGCCGCCCGCCAGGTGCGGCCCGGCCCGGCCCGGCCCGGCCGTGAGGCCGCGGTCCCTCAGAAGGTGGCACTCGCCGCCCGCCCCGCCGCGGCCGCCCCCTCCCCTGCCCTCCCCTGCCCTCCCCTCTCCCCTCCTCTCCCTCCCCTCCCCTCCCCTCCCCTCTCCTCTCCCTCCCCGCTGCCTCCGCCCGCCCGCGGGAGCCGCCGGCCGCCCCGCCCCGGCCCCTTCCCCTCGCGCAGGGCCGGGGCTCGCCCGCCCGCCGGCAGCAGCAGCCCCCGCCACCGCTCCTCCTCCGCCTCCAGCCCACCCTCCTCCTCCTCCTCCTCCTCCTCCTCCTCCTTCCTCTTCCTCCGCCAACCCCACCCCTGGCCCCGGGCTGGCCCGGCCGCGGGCTGCCGCGCCGCCAGGGCTCCCCGCCGGCTTCCCCCATCCCCACGCGCCGCGAACACCTCCTCCTCCTTCCCCCCTCCCTCCTTCCCCACCTCCGCCCTCCTCCTGCTGACGTCTGGCTCTGCCCGGCTGAAAACTCGGTGCCGCGGCGGATGCGGCGGCTCTCGGCAGCGCGGCGGCGGCAGCAGCGAAGATGGTGGCGGCTCCGTGCGCCCGGCGGCTGGCGCGGCGCTCCCGCTCGGCGCTGGTGGCGGCGCTCACCGTGCTGCTCCTGCAGACCCTCCTCGTCTGGAATTTCAGCTCCCTCGACGCCGGCGAGGAGCAGCGCGGCGGCCGCGAGAAGCGAGACCGCGGCGGAGAGCAGCGGGGGCAGCCGCAGCGCCGCGGACCCGCCGCCCCGCACGGCAAGGCGATGGTAGGCGGGGGAGCGGGAGCGGCCGTGTCTCTCGGCGTCTGGCGGCGCTTCTGCCGGGGCTGCGGCGCGGGGAAGTTGGGGCGAGCGAGGCGCGGTCGCCCCGGGGCTCGCGTTCCCGCGTGGGCGCCTCCCGCAGGTGCCGCGCTGCGGGGCCGGTCCTGCCCCGGTCCGGCGGGAGCGCCCGCGGTGCAGAGCCAGACAATGCGTCCGTGGGATCCTCTCCCTTCCCCGGGAGAGGCATCTCTCGTCCCGTTCCCGGCACTGCCTGCCGGGGGATCCTCCGGCATCCCAGCATCCCCGAACTTCGCGGGAGAGCCGCCTGCCCCACACCGTCCTAGGGGTTTGTTTTAGTGCTACTTCGCTTTTTTTCGCCCTGAAAAGCGCACAGGCGCTATTCTTTATTGCACAGCTCTAACAGGCCTAGGAGTGACGGGCAGTGAAATGTAATGCAATCATTTTATTAACCGCTGACAACTCAGGGACACTGAAACTGTGCCCACACAGGATGAGGACCTTGTCTCTTATCACGTTCTTCTGCAAACTCCCCAGTTTTTATTGAAATGACTCGAGCCTGAAACCCCAAGGAGTTGCAAATCTGGCTCTGTTGCCATTTGGATTTTCTATTTTTGGATTTTCTATTTTTGAATTTTCTATTAGGCACGTGAAAAAAGCAAATTAACAGTGTTCTTGCAAACCTCGGATGTATAGCACCAGTACTAGTATTCTTCAGCTCCAGAGAAGCTTCCTTTGGTTTTCACTTTATTCTTTTAGCAGTAGGCTTATGTTAAGTAAGTGATGCCTGTCAAAGTGCATGCTTAGTTTTGTCAGTTTCTGTATTTTTGTTTACAGCCTTGAGAGGGAAGGCAAGAACTTGGGGCTCAGAGGTGAATTACCTTTGTAAATTACAGGGAGTGGTTTGGCCTCGAAAGGCTGCAAAGAGCTGAGCTCCCAGCACACGGGTACTCTGTCACTAATGTTTGGGACAACTTGTAGTACGTACCCATCCACCGTGTGCAGATCCTGCTCTGCTTTCTAGATGTGAAAATTAAAATTCTAGTTTACTGAATTCAGATTTTGTCTCTACACATAATCTTGTCTTGGTATTTGCTGTGTTCATAAATGTAGTTATTTAGGCTCCACTATTTTTCCTCCAGCGCCTTGCCCTCTGCCTCTTTTCCTGTCCATCTAGTCTTTTGTTCTTTCATCTCTCAGTCTTCTCCAGCTTTTTTCCTTCTTGATCTCTCCACTGTGGGTTATCGAGGTTGGCGGGCGCTGGTACCTGGGCAGGCAGGGGGCCGGGAGAGGGGAGGCTGCACCTGGAGCTTCAGCCCTGCTTCCCAGCTCGCCGGATTTTCTAGGAAATGATCCTCTTCTGTGGGCTCTGGGCTGTGTTGGAACATGTACTCTTAGCATTGTCCTGCAAATGTCCTGGCACAGTGTCCAGTTTGCACCCGATGTGCTGGAACGAGCGCCGGGTTCGGGGTCGAGAGCTCATTGTTTCCATGCTGGCCACACGCAGACACAGAATATGAGTATTTTGATGCTGGCAGTTATGAATCATGCCTTTTGCATACAGTTTTGATCAAAGACCTAAAGATGGAGCACTGGGGTTCTGAATAGAAAACATGCTTTAAAACACATGCTGAGTGCACCTATTTTCCCCTCGTTATCTAAATGATTGGTGTGGATCACACTGGGTTGTGCCACAATGCCTGACTTTGATATTAAAAAAAAAGGCGACAATGCTCAAGGCGAGTGGCAGCGTACTTAACGAAGTGCTTTGTCAAGAGGTGATTTGGCAATGCTTCTTCAAGATGACTTTATGGTACTTGTGGCTTTGCTTAACACTGGGAAGTGGCCACCATCCTTAAAATTACCTTGTCAGAATACAAAACCTCACACTTAAGTATCCATCTATCGATTGCAATGTATGCTTGGTGGAACAGTGATAGGGAAATTGGCTTTGTGCAGCCTTCTGCCTTAAAAACTTGGCACCCGTCTTAAATTGGTAGGTGAAGTTACCAGTCTTGCCTATGTTACCAGTCTTGATTTCAGACTCTGTTCACGAGGAAAGTCTCTGATAAATGGAATTGTATATAATCTATATGAAAGAAGATTTTTTTCCTGTTGCTTTGTTTCCACATTACAATGCAGTTTATGAAATAGCCAAGCAAAGTTAGTATCCTTCTCAATCCAAGTTTCCCATAGTTTGTGTATGTCAGATTGTTTTGCAACAGTTGGAGAAGCTGGCTGGTGTGAATACAGTAGGTCCATTATATCCACATGGCTTGGGTTAAGCGCATCTGAGGGGCCCTCCAAGGATTTTTCAAAGGCTTCTCAGTCTTGCATTTTAACCAAAAAATAGTATTAATTTCAATGTGTCTTTGGTCTGTGAATGGGATGGTGTGTTTTAATACATTTTGAGGAGTATAGTTTCGAAAGGTTGCTAAATGTTTTTCTGTGATGTAGTACTTGATCATGGTTTTTTTTCACTTTTTTCACTTGCCCTGCTAACTACCCTTCTAAGAGCCTTTATACTAAATAGTTATGCAAACCAGATTTTGGACACCTGGCAGAAGACAGCGCTTTTCAAACCTATGTCTGAAAGTTGCCATATGAGGCTACAGTGCTTTTATTTATCTTGGTTTTAATTTGTCTCAGCCCTGTGTACAGCACTGAAATGGGGGTGCCTATTTACCGAGTTGGACATAAGTAGTGTGAGGATTTGGTAATTTGTGTCTGCAGGAAGAGAAACAGAGTCCTTTGAACCAGCTGTTTAAAAGATATTTAGATTTTTATTAAATGCAGTCAGATACATGTAATAAGCACTATCATTTGGTAGATTAAATAACATTGTACCATAGTAAAAGGGTTGCCACTGTACCTGTGCGTAATTGAACGGGAATCGCCAGCTTGGCGGGAAGAAGCAATTTTGAATTGAGCAATTTTGCAACTGAAAACACTTACTGTGCTAGCTCCCTTGACCAGTCACATCTGGAGCTTTCATTAGTCATAAGCAGTTTCCTGCAGTTGTTCCATATTTAATTAAACCAGCTTATAGATACTTCTAAAGAACATCACCTGTATCGTTAGCAGTGATTTCAGTGGGTGCTTGCAACCGTTCTTGCAGCTGCCCCCTTTGCACAGGCTTTATTCATGCAGCAGAACTCAAGTGTCAAAAGCACGGAAGAATTAAGGTCCCTTCTGAGAACGGGTTGATTTTTATGCAAGGGTCTTTATCTTTGAAAAGCATGCAACAGCTTTTTGTGCGAATACTGCAAGCATGCTGCTCAGTCTCAGGCTTCCTTAACACAGCCTGCTAGCGACGGTGGAAGGGGCTTGTGGATGTTGTGTGTTGGGAGCCCGAAGGGAGGAAAATGGGATGTGAATCCCTGCTTCGGGGCTGCTGAGGATGAGAGGGATGTGGCAGCAAAGCGTGTGCTGCTGTGGTGTTGCACTGGCAGGCAGATGTGCGTCGCAGGGGTGCGCTTGTGCTGCCCAGCTGCGGCCCTGCCTTGGAATCGGGTGTTGAAGGCACCGACCGTGGGTACGTGCTGCTCCTGTGTGCCTCCTGCTAGCCTTGGGCTTTCACTGCTGCCTGTTTTGCCATAAAGCAGAAATGCCAGTGCCCTGTTACTGGGTCAGTTCGGTGAAATACAGCTCTTGCCTGCTGGTGTGGGATCAAAGCATTTCTTCAGTCTGAAATTTTGTGTGTTCTTTTAAAGAAATGGTATGTTTCTTTCAGCAGGAAGCTGTCAAAGGAACCAAACATATCAATAGCTCAAAATGTTGAGAACTGTAGAATGAAAAGAAAGTGTGTTTGGGGTCAGTGGGCAGTTTTAATTCCAAGCAAAAGTTAAGCTAGGGAGGGCAGTCCTGAGGATCACTAATGCCGCTCCCTAATTTCGTATCTGTAGTGGGAAATGTGGTATTTCATCTTCCCCTGGCAGTGTGGAGAGCAAGGCTGGGTCCTTCATGGGTTGATCAGCTGAATGTGCTCGAGCCCATTTTTTCTTGCTTGTTCCTTCCTTGTCACCTCCTGATGATGCGTGCTGAGCTCCACCGGGTTAAAGGTGCAAGAAGCAAAAAGTAATTACAATGTGTGCCTAAACTCTGTAATCCCTGTTGTTACTGAAGCTAGGAGAGGCATCCAGGGGCTGCTCTGCTCCACGCTAAGGATTATAAGAACTATGGTCAGTTGTTGTAACTAAAAGCAAAGAAGCAGCAACTCTAAAGCTGGAAAACACCAGGGGAATCATACAGCAAAGAAAACCCAGGAGGCTTTACTCTACTTCCTCTAAGGTTCATCCATCAATTATGTCCCCCAGCCTTTTCTAAATGCTTCCCCAAACTAAGACCAGTGCAGAATTCACCTTGTGTATCATATAAAAGCTTGGGATTCTTTCAGGTTTGGAAATGAGAGTTTTCTCTTGAAGTATATTTGCCCCTGGAATGTTTAGATTCTGCAGGTGGATTCCCGGCGCTGTTTTGCCAGAAACAAACACAGCCCAGACCTACCCTCTGGTGAACATCGGTGCATTATCCATGTGGGAGGTGCGGGATGAGTGGGTTTCTGGATGGAGCACAGCTTTCAGTGCAGCACCAGCCCTACAGCACAGCTCTGCACTGGGGTGGCAGCAGGGGTGCCTCTGCTGCGGGCAAGGAGCTGGGCTGCTGCTGCAGGAGTCACTGTGGTCCCTGGGAGTTCACTCTACAGAGTTGCACTTAAGTGTAAAATGAGCTGTTAAGCTCCATAAAACAAATGAGTTTTCAAGAAAAAAGGAACTGTTCCACCCCTGATTTATCCTTTTGCTTAAATCAGTGAATGTATAGGTTCTGCATATGTAGACACAACCAAATGGTATCTGTTTAAATATCTTTCCCTCTAAGTAGCTTGTTGATGTAGACCTGTGGCCTCAGTAATTTAATCTGAACACAAGAAATGAGGGAAAACTGGTTTTCAGAAAAGTTTCCATACCTGAAAGGTGCATAGAAGCTTAATGTGAGCTAAAAATTTGTGTGTTAAACTTCAGTCCAGAATGAATCAATCTCTGGAAACTGAGTCTCTCTTGTTTTAGTACACGGGGCTCAGTGAAACAGCTTAGTTTAGGTACCCTGTGTTGTGAATAAAGTTATTAACATTGAGCTATTATGTGGCCAAAAATGATATATTTCTTAGAGATTGGGTCCATAGTACTGACTTGACTGTTAAGTACAGTCCTACTTATTATTAGGAGCTTAATCATGCTGCACTACGGTTTTAATAGCAGTTGAGAAGGAGAACGGAGACAACTCATCATTTAGTAATGGCAAAGGGGGAGACAATACATCTGCAGCTGGAAGCTGCATGATGATTTTTACAAAGCCTTAGCACTTAACAAGGCACGCGTTAATAAACAAACAAATCTTTGCAGTAAGAGAACTAATGTATGCTTCATTCAAGGGGAGTGTTAGAACCAGAGTAGATTGTTGGTCTCTGCAGCAGTTACCTTGTTAAGCATCTTCTCTGCAGGAATGTGGGAACGTATGATATGAAATGCATCAAAAGCCTTTTTCAGGCCACTGGTGTATTTTTTGTTTTTTATTCCTTAATGTGTGATGGGATTTTGCAGATGTTCCCTTTGAAATAGAAGCATTTTAATTTTTTAGCAAGAGAGGACCAGCTGTTGTACAGGGGATGTACAAATCCCATTTACTTCCTGTCAGCTATTGCAAAATGGGTACATTTTGGTGTAAAAGGCCCTCATTACCTGCCACATGTTTTGGCTCTATTCAGAAATGTTTTCCAAACTATTTCTTCCTTTCAGCATTGGAAGTCTGTGATCTGTGATATGGCATCTTATTAGTGCTTGCTGACGGGCCAGGAGTACAATGAAAGCATGAAGTGATCTTAATTTGTAGGAACAGTCAAATTATATAACCTCAAGGATTAATTTTAATCAAATGCTTCCTGATTTTTCTTTACAGTGTTAAAATTAAATCTGGCACTTTACTGAAGCTTTTGCAGCGACTCTTTAATTGGAATACAATGTCCTGTATTTTTTCCTTTTGACTTAGGCTGATGGGATGTCTGATTTGGGCAGATGCAGGAGCATCCCTGCGCGGGCACTCAGAGGGCACACGGGTTCTGGTGTGTATAACTGCTCGTATGACTGGAGTTTCAGGACTAGCAGTTTCAAGTGTTTGAGTCTGATTTTTAGACTTGGAACCTCAGTCCTTCAATTTTTTAAAGTAATGGTAGGCTTTTGATGCTGTTCCATAGAGCACATGTTGAATGGGAGACTGCTCTGTGGGACAGGGGAAGGTGCTGGTTGCCTACTCTCATCAGTGCCCTCTTGACATCTTTAGCAGAGAGTGTTTAGGGCCACATAGCTAAGGGTGACATGTATTTTTGGGTTTTTCAATTGTTGGTGCTCCAGATTAGTCCTCTTTGGTCTGATAACTGTGGGTTTTATCTCTTTCCTCCAGAGGAGTCAGGCCCTGGCAGGTCCCAACTTTATTCATTGCTTTCATATTTGGTGCTGCTGATTATGGCTGTCCCCTTTTGGGTGCTTAAGCCTGGGATCAAATCTCATGAACATGTGGTGTCTGAGGCCTTCTCATGAACAGAGATGAGTGTCTCCAGAAGGCAATTCAGCTCTTTTGAGGTGTGCATCTGTGCAAAAGCCTGCTCCTCTGTGCCAGCAAGGCAGGGGACTGTGGCCGTGATGCTCAGGCACCTGCCATGCGTGTAGGAATCCATTCCTTCAGAGGCCAAGTCTGCAAAGTGTGCTTGATTTACATCCCATCCTTCATGGAAGCGGTGCGGGTTTGAAGTAATCTGTTCTTGTGAAGCAGTTGAGATCTTCAGTAAGGACCAGGAGCATTGGTATAACTCCATTAAAGTCAGTACAGACCAGCTGGGGATTCTGGACCCACAAATGTAATTATTGTTACAATAATAGCATCAAACAAGTAATCATTATTTTTACTCTCTCTTTTCATTTTGAAATGAGAAAATTATTTCCTCTTGGATCAGTGAAAGTAATTTACATTATGCACAATAATGGTCTACATGAAAATATAATTATTGTTCATTTGTATGGCACCATCTGGGCACTAGAAGCTTCGCAGACACATGTGAGGAAAGGTCCCTGTCTTGAAGAGTTTACAGGCTGAATAGCAAGTTATGGCTGCTAGCAGTTAACACGAGTCACAAATGGAAGTTTGCAGTATCACCTGTTCAGCGCAGGACTTCCACAAACCCTTCCTCAGTGACTTCCACTCACCAGTCAGAATTCCTCTGTGATTGGCACTGTACAGCCTAAGGGTGGGATGAGTCTAGGGATTGATTAGCGTGGATGGATCAAGAAAGAATGCAGCAGGAGGCTAGCATTATAAGCTGGCTGCCCAGCTGGATTTGACCAAGTAAACTTGGAAGCACAAAATGGTTTTGATGCCTTGTGGACCTGTGGTTCCTGTGGGGTTATTCCCAAGCTTTACATCAAATACAGCTTTATGAATGCTTTACTGAGTGTGAGTATGCACTAGGAGTGAAGAGACCAGGCTTTTATAACTGTATGGATATAAAAATTGAGCAACATTACCTAAACATATATACAGCATAACCTTGCTGAGTGCTGAAAGGGTCTGTACAGGACACGGGAATCATGTGACTTCATATTTTTAGAGATGATTAGAGAATTCCTCCAAGGGACAAACTATTTATAACATGTCTCTAATTTGCTGCTTTTCTTTTTTTTTTGTGATGAAATTAAACCAATAAATGAATACCGGTTAATTAAAAAAGTTAGCTAAAAAAGATTTCACACTAGTGTGTGGTTGACTCTGAGGTCAGATCGTGAATGCTTCCCACATATATTTTGTTTTCAAGCTACTGTTCTGTTGCTGTTCTATTATTAGAGAGTAAGTGGGATGCTTATTTAAAACAATTCTACAAAGCTGAATGACACTGCAAACTTCAGTTTAACTTGGATTTGGTTGAATGAGTCATGGGCACTCATTCCGGCTTCATGCTGCAGCCTTTGCTTGCCCTTCAGATGTACTTTTTGGTTCCGTTATATTGGTGGAATCTGAGTATTTCTCTTCGAGTTGGTGCTGTTCACTGACTTTTTGTGGTGGTCAGTTTTGGATTTCATGCTGTCTGAATTTCTGAGAGGTCTCTCATTTTGTTCTTAAAACTCAGCCTGTTTCTAGTTATCTTTGTTCTTTATAATTGCACTCTTTCTGATTCAGGAGCACACACGGTTCAGTTAAAATGTCTTCTTTGAAAGAAAAAGCGTTGCAGGTCGTGACTGTGTTGACTAAAGTGAAGCAAGCTCCCTGAAACTACATCCAGCCTGTTGACCCTTACTTGGGAGAGGGTCGTGAAAAATGGTGTTTCCATGGGAATTGTTTGGTTCTTTAGAATCGCACAACTGCATGTCCCAGAGGCAGGTAGAGTCCCACGTGTCCTGCCTGTGAGCTCAGCGGGGTGACAACTGGCCACCCTTGATGAGGAGTCCCACAGCTGCCAGTGTCATTAGTTATTTAAACTAAGAAACTTTATTCTCAGTGTGGCAGTGTACCTGGAGCTGTAACTGAATAAATGGCCATCTGCTAGTTACGAAAATGTAAACTGGACTTCTCTGTAGAAATGGAGTGTTACCAGAGATCTGGATTGGAGTCATCTTCAACAAGCATGTAAATAAAAAAGAATCTGTTATCAAGCTAATACTGCCTTATAGAAAAAAATACTCTCACAAAAAGTAGCAATTTGTCTGCAGAGATCCACATTTGGCTAGCTGGAGATAAATCTAGGCACCTAACATATTGAGTTAGATGCTTACAGGCTTGCTTATGCTCTTAGAACTTGCTGTGGGTGCCTGACAGCTCTTTAAATATGTAAATAAGAATTCAGGTGGCTACCTTATGGCTTCTAAGTTCAGCAACTTGGCTACAGTGTGTAAAACCAAGCAAACAAGCAGAAGAGGAGTGAATGTAGTAAACAAAGCTGTTAGTGTGTATACACTAGGAGAATAATAATACTTTGCACAGCTACTGTGCCTCAAATTGCTTACGTTTTGGCATTCACTTGAATTGAGTTTAGTCACTCAGTGGCATAAATAGAAACTTGGAGCTGCTGCCTGCTAGCAGAGTACATGGAGCAGTACCTCAGCAATGAACTGCCTTTTTGGCAGTCTTACAACAAAAGATGTGCAAGTCTTCAGCGCAATATTTTGATAAGTCATTGGTTCTTATTAAAATAATAATTATGGCAATAATTATAACTGTAGTTGGCTCTGACTGAGCTGCTAACTGGGTAGAGGACAGGGGGAGGAGGATTATGAAGCATTCTTGTAAAGCCATCTGAGTCCTTCAGCTCTGTGCACACGAATGAGGATGTTTGTCTGTATTTTTGGCACGTCATGTGCCAGTACATGGCACTGCCCGTGTGCTGGGTGGCTCCCCCCAGGAGAGAGCTGGAGATTCCTGTGCAGCCCTACAGGCAGCTCATCATCCCTGTGTTCACGTTTCTAATAGGAGATGTGATCGAACAGGTGATAGTGTTTTACAGCAGTACAGTGATAAAATGGTGCAATAAGCTCCGGGGGCCATCTGGCTTTGTGCTGTTAGCTCTGTGATGTTTGCTGTGTCTCACCTTCCCAGCAAGATCACATCATCTCATCCCCAAAGCCCAGGTCAGGTCTCAGTGGTACTGGAACCAAAGGAAAGTTGGGTGGGTTTTGCAGGTAGCACTATAGCTATGATGGCACTGTCCTGAGCCTCTCTAATCTAATTCAGTATTAAACATTTACACTGGCCAGGCTGCCCCTTCGTGACCTCCTGTGCTAAGTGACTGCAAGTGATTAATGACTATTTATTAGGAGACGACGGTCTCAAACCTGCTCACTTCACAGACAGTGTAAACAGTGATTTCTGCTCCTCACCCTCAGCCCCCAGTTCAAAAATACAGTATTTTTTCTCTTTGCTTTCTTTTGAAGTTGATTTTTTTCATCCCTGGATGTCTAAGAAAAGCAGACTGCACTGGCCTTTTCCTGCCCCACTGTGTGAACCTGCAGTGGGCATCCAGAGTGTGAGTTTTGGGGTGCTTGCTCCCCTTGGTTAGGGCTCCAGTGAAATGCCTCATGAAGCGCTCTAGATGCTCTCTGTTTGTGGAGCGGGTGTCACCTGGAAGGGATAAGTGAAGGGAAGCCCTTGAATTTCATACTCTGCTGGATTCAACCTCAGGGGTGTGTTTCCAGCTTAGTTACCAGAACCAGCCAGGCTTTGCTCTAAATTCTGCCACCTAAGCTTCAGTGCTGTCGAGCCTTTGGTAGGCAGTGAACGAGGTGCGGTGTGTTTTGTTTGCTTGTAGATGTTTGTATATTGTTCTTCGTTTTTAACACAGTCTCGTGTCCTGACTTCCTCCTGGTCCTTGAACAGTTCCCTCCTGTTTCTGGGGCTTTTGTCAGTGGTTGCAGAGGCTGGTCCAGGCTCCAGCTGAAGTCCCTGGGAGTTACGGCAGTGACTCCAGTAGCTCAACGGGGACTGTGCTGGTTGGGAGGTGGATTAAGGTAACGGGTGAGGAAAGTACTTCAGGTGTCTATTCCACACTTGGCAAATAGTAACTCTATTATGAAACACTGTTTCACTGTTGACTAAATTGGTATGTGTTTGTTTTCCTTGCTTGCTGTCATTGGTAAGTTGCTTTCTTCCTAACTTGTGTTGTCCAGTTTGAAATACTGTTTCCTGTTGGCTTGAAATAACCTGTTCTGCCGCATTTGCCTGTTTTATGTTGCCTACAGAGAGCGAAATATATCCTCAAATGTTTAAATCTGTTGCCAAGGTTAGGATGGTAGTTCCGTAGCAACACAGAGATACCACAGGTGTTAGAATCATTTCTTTAGTAGAGAGTTGGTGGTTTGGTGGTTTCTGTGTTTCTCCCCTTCCTGTTTACTAGAGTAAAACGTGTTCAGGACTCGGTTTTGCAACTCGCGTGCAAACAGAGGCGTGCATGCATACCTATATTCCATAGTGGTCAAATATTTGTGGTCAAATATAAGCAAGAGTTGCTCAGGCTAGAATTTCCCAGACTGAGTGTTGCTTAGAAATATTTTGCTTTGCAGCATGCAGTTTAAACAAGTCTAGGATGTGGCAAGTCATCACTTCATCAAGTTCATGCTCTTTTAGTAGCAGATTCTTTTAGAAAATCTTCATGTTTAGGGTTAGTTCCACCTTTGATTGTTATCCTGTGTGAGCATGATATGTGAGAGATTTTTGTACAGGACTGATTTTGAGACACCTTTGTCAACTAAATGTCACCTTTTTCAGCGTGCTCAGTTGTTTGCTGTAGGATGAAGATGCAGATGTGTAAGAGCTCAAGTAAAACAGCGCACTGAGAATAACCTGTGGTTCTTCAGAGCCACTGAGTGTCTTCATTAGGACGTGGAGGGCAGATGTGGGTGTAAAATCAGTCAAAGACAGTCTTATGAATATGGTTGTGTTAGGGTGGGTTTTTTATATAGCCTTTGTATTTTCATTGAAATTGTTTAAAGTGAAAAGGGTCTTAAAATAAAGGTTGTTCTGTTGTCCTTAAGTGTTCCACATTACTAGGAAAAAAAAAAGAAAGTATTTGATAGCAATACTTCTTTAAGTGGGTTTTATAAATATTGGTTCTGTAAAACTAGTATATAATGTTTTCCTAATTTCTGTCCTGTGTTCTGAATGGAATTACCTGTGATAGGAGACATTGATGGTGTTGGGCAGTTACAGCTTGAGTTCCTGCATATTTCTCTTGGCCATGGTAGAATTATTGAACAATCACTCTCCATTTTTAGTGTTTTTACAAGTGCAAAAACTTAAAATTCAGCTTTTTTTTTTTTTTTTTTAGGGGCTCTTCATATTCTGGTGGCCTTGTTTGGTCTCAGTGAAATTCGTGCAATGTTAATAATTTCATCCCATGCTGAATTACTAAGGACGCTCATGCAGGAGGACTGCAGTCTGAGTTTTGCATTATGGAAGTATGTTGATGGCAGATGTGTTGAATCCATCTCTGTTACATTATGCTTTAGCTCTGATTCTCTCAGTCAGCTTTTTAGAGGTCGTGTGTAACTGGTGGGCCAGAATTGGTGGGAATGGGTGGGGTTTCTGAATGGGCTTAAAATGCCTGCTTTGTATTCAAGTGGATTACCTGTGTTAGAATTTAATTTAGATGTATTGATCCTCACCTAAGGAGATATCTAAATTACCCGTAAGTGATGATCAGCCCAGGGATGAGCCAGTGTGAGGCTAAACTGCAAACATTTATGTTGCTGTCTTGTGCTCAGATCAGCCTGTACAGTGCGCCAGCTTCAATGGCTGGTTTATGGTGTTTTTAACAGTTGGACTCAATGATCTTACTGTCTTTTCCAACCTAAATGATGCTACGATTGTATGAACCTAACTTTGATGAAAAATTAAACAAAGCCTCAGGGTCTAGAAGAAAGGTGCTCTGTCTGTGTGGCAGCAAGTGGATGTAGATTCAGCTCCCAGCTTTACAGAATGCTGCTTGTGTGGCCTCCTCCTGGAGGAGGAAAACACGGGGCTGGCTGTCTGTGCTTCCCAGTCCAACAGAAGCACTGAGTCACTGGGTAGGGACCAGGTTTGTGTGTACCACTGCCTGCAGACAACAAACACAGTACTGAGGCTGCACTGAGAAGTGATGTTTGCCACACGCCCATGTCTGTTTGTGCTCTGGGGTTTTTTTAGTGACAGGGTGCCTATCCTGGATAGACCAGTCACCCAAAGGAGTTTGAAGGTTTAAAGGGCATTCATAACTTGGTAAGTGACTCACTGAGGAATACAGAAGAGAAGGTGTAATTGAAGAAAAGCATGAGATGGTTTTTTTGCCACAGTATCTGTTGGGGAGTACTGTGACTAAGGAGGTGGCGTAAATGTACTTTGCTGTGACAAATTCTTATTGCAATGCCAGTGCAAAAAGTGGCTGTTGTATACAGCTTTTAAGTGTAAGTCATGTGCCTGGCATCGCCCTGTGCAGGGTTCCCAGAAACAGGCAGCTCTTCTCTCTGCTTCCGTTTCAGAGTCTTGAATTTGTTTGAGCCCAACCTGAAACTGTCGCCTGCCATTTCTGACAGAACAGTTGCCAGCCCTTGAGGTACCCAGGAGGGTTATGCAGGCACCTTTCCTGCCACAAGAGAAGAGACCCTCCTGCTTCAGCTGTCTGAGAGACCCTGATTTGGTGGGATGGATGGTCCAGGTCTGGACAGTGATGGTTAGATTCTGATACCGGTGCTATGGGCTGGGCTTGTGCGTGGCTCGCTTTGCAGCAGCTGGTTCTGTTTTGGAGCAGTTGGTGGATGGAGCCTGTTTCATCTTCTTTCTGCTACATCAGTAATCGGGATAATTTTTCTGTGAGCTGCACACATCTGTGGCCCAAAACCTGTGCTCAGCCTGGAGGAAGTCAGTGAAAGGTGACGTTTCCCACAGCTGAGTGCTCACTTGCCAGCAGTGGAAGCAGCTTATGCTGCTTCAGTTCTGTGCATTTTATTTTTAAGGATTTAACACAGATGTTTATGAAGTCCTTTGGTTTGCACGTATCAGCGTAAATAGAAGTATCTTCTGAACATATCTAGTTGCAAGCCTAATACTTCTTTTAAGATTACCAATCTCCTTAAGTAGTCCTTCTGTGTGTGTATGAAGGAGAAAGAAAAAACAAACCCCCAAACCTTTGGCCATTCCAGCTGCTGATTGTGAGCATAAATCCTTGAGAAGAAGCTTTTCTATTATCCCTAATGCTCTAAAGCTTGCTGAATAAACAAAATGAACACAGATGTTTCCTTGCTGGTGATACAGTTAAGAAGAAGACTTTACTCAAGGCATTGCTCAGCTGCAACTTAAACGTCTGTGTGCAGAAATCTGTGGACCAAACAACTCAGTCCTCCCCAAGGAAACTTCCTGTGTAGTTGAACAGGCTTGCTGAGTAATACCTTTTGTGTTAACAGTTTATTAACCACTTAATGAATTACCCAGATGTGTTTAAATTAGCCAAAAGCTCATTTCTTGCCACGTGGAGATGCTGTGAGGATGCTGCAATGTGCTGCTGAGGTCAAGTCCCATCCTTGGAGGAATGACCATGTGAAGAGGCGTTTGCCTGCAGTTCTGGGGAGCAGTTATGTGGCTCATAGTTGAGCAAAACCAGAATCAAAATCAGTACTGTACAGAAACCCTTTACAGGTGTTTTAATTCTGGGTAAATACAGGTTGTGCTAGTTTTAACAGTTTTGTAAGAAACTTTCTTCACACGATGAAAGAGGAATAACTATGAGTTGGTTGCAGTCTGTTTAGTGACAAAGCAACTCTTTGCTGTTACTCTGGTCAAGTTGCCTCTCTGCTTGCTTTTCTTGCAATTATTTTCCTTGTTTAGGCAATTTTTTGCAAGACTGAGATTTTTAGGTTTATAGAGCGGAGTTTGATGATGTAGGTCTGAAGGGGAAGCCAGAAACGATGTCCAGATCTTCAGTGAGGCTGCGGCACAGCAGTGGACATGCCCTGGGAGCAGAGGGTGCTTCCAGGATGCCCTGGTCTTAGACAGCTTTCACAGCTTGCCTACAGATCAGGTCATGGTTTGTAGAGGAGAGCAGGAGTATGTTAAGGCTGTAGGGCAAGCTTGAGGAATCTGACCCCTTAGACTCTGTCTGTCGCTGCAGGACCTGCTGTTGAGTTTAAAAAAAATTAAAAAGAAAGACTTGGCATATGTTTGCGAGGACTCGTGTTTTAATAATGATTTCAGACTACGTGTTTCATGGATTTTAGAGGTATCAGTTGCTACTGGAAGGTAACTTCAGTCACTTTGCTCATGAGAACTTTGAAGCAACTCGTGTAGGATTAAATTATTTTAGAGCAGCTGATTTCTGTCACTATGCTACTAGCTCCTGACTTCCTGGTGACTCTGTTGCTGCGCTTGTCCTCAAATCCCTTTTTGTTGAAAACGTACTGGTGTGTTCCCCCGCCGGCCTGAGCTGTGGTGGCCGCTAGCCCCGGCAGGGACACAGGAACGCTCAGCTCCGCGTTTGCCGCTGCCCAGGCTGGTTGCCCATGGCTGTCCCACGCCTGGCCCCAGCTGTGTCAGGAACGCTGCACCTTCAGCCACCCCTCCTCATCCCGCACAGCGCGGCTGCTTCACCTGCAGGACAGCTCAGCACTGTGCAGAGATGAACTTGCTGTTTGGGTTCTCCCTCAGCACGCCATGGAAACTTGCTTTCATGTCCATGTCTGTGCTCCCTCTCTGCTCGCACCTTTCTTCTTTCTAAAGATCAGATTTTCCTGTTCTCCCTTTCATTTTTTATTCTCACTGATGTGTATCTCTACTTCTGTTCTTCCGTCCCTTTTCCGAACAAAGATAATTTACTGTTTCTGAGCATCTGAGTAACAGTTTTGTCACCTTTTTGCAGAGATAGACCAACTTTGATCAATAGCAAAAGAAAGTGGTTGTAGAAATTCACATTATGCACTTGCATGCTCTGTAGAGTGTCTTTGTAGCTGGTGCTTAGCATATTGCCTCTGGAAATGTGTTTCTGGCATGTAGCTTTTATTTGTGCAGCGAGGGACCCTGGCAAATGCTTCGTGTTTGATATGGACTCACAGTCCTTTCAGACAGTGAATAATATGAATGAGGGCTTACCAACATCATCTCAAAGAGCACTGCAGTTTGTGCCCTGCAATGGTGGCACAGTATGGTATGGCATAATGGGAAGGTTGCAAACAGCATTTGAAATACTATAAACTGTATTAACAGTAAAAGCAATTAAATGTGGAAGGAATTTCTTAGGAAAACTGTGAATTTTCTGATGTTGAATTCTCTTAAATGAAGACTAGAGTCTCTAGGGGAACTGGAAGTTAGTACAGGTATCACAGGGTAATGTTCTGGTCTTAGTGGGACGTGTCTGTGCTCATGGTGTGTTGGAGTATCAAAGGGCAGACAGGTAGTTGGAGGCTTTAGGTGAAGTACTGTTCTTGATACATGGTGTGTGATTCATCCACATCACTGTGCAGCAGCTTTACGTGGTGCTAATGTTTCTGTTAGCTGGGCTCAGGGACGCTGTGCTTGATATTTCTAATTTCTGTCTTTTCAAGATCGCTTATGAGTTAAAATAAAATGACAATGTCCTTGTCCTTTAATATGTAGCATCCAATATGTAGCGAATTCTCAACTCCTCTGAAGCTGGTGGGAAAATTCCCAATTACAGAATCACAGAATTAACTAGGTTGGAAAAGACCTTTGAGATCATCAAGTCCAACCTATTACTTTGAAGGAGTTAAGATTTCACCTTAAGGCTTGTTTGCTCCAGCATTTGTCCTTTGAGTGGTAAAGTCCTGGCACAGCTGTAAGACCTGAAATATTTAGCAGTGATTGGTAGTGACTGACTGCAGTCAAAGTCACCTGGAGCCTTTCACCAAGTTGACATTCTGTTCTCTAAGCTCAGGTTGATGTTTCCTTTAACATTTCTTGCTTGAAATCAAGTTCAGTTTTGGTTCACATCGCCAAAGAGGCAGTACAAGCTCTGCCCTGAGCTAAGGCAGTGCAGTGTGCTGTGACATTTATACCGTGGCAGATCATCCTGAGCTGATGGTTAGGCTTCTTTTGCCAATGCAAAGCATTTATGGATTTTTCTCCCTGCTTATGAAACGCACTTGTCTCAAGTATGGTATGAACAACTGCACTTAGAATAATTGCTTTTCCCCTGCGCCCCATTTGCTCACAGATCAGCCCCCCTTACTCGAATCTGCACGTGTTCATATATGCACATATGTACACTGATACGCTTATGTGCATGTACATGCTTACCTGTATGGTGGAGAAGATTTCTTGCTCTGTGAGAATCAGAGATCAAAGGGTGAAGGCTCTCCCTGAAAGGCAGTAGGGGGTCAGCCCATCCCACCTGCTGTATAAAAAGATTGATGTACGACTTTGGTGCTGCATGAAGCAGCTTTAGATTCCCAGTGAACGTTGTTTTGTTGCACAGAGGAAGACAAGGACACTAAATCTGTGGAGAGTGAATCTTGAGGAAAAAGAACTTCAACAAATAACAAGCTGAAATTTGTATTCATACACAGCTCAGGTGTTTGGAGATACAGGCTGTGTGCGGAGTTGTGCCGCTGTGACAAACCAGCTTTTTATTCTTAACAAAATTGTTGCTATTAGTCTCTTGCAGCACATCCAAAAGCTCTTGTCACATTTGATTTCAGGTTAAAGCTGTGTAAAGCCTTCAGGTATTTTTTAAAGGAACTTTACATTTTCTTCTGTTAGTTGAGAAGTGGTGTCTGCCTGCTACTTTTTTTCCTTGTTGAAACTTTTTTTCCTTGGTATTTATAACAAAAACTGCCAACTAAGTTTTGTTTATTGTTCACTCCATGACAAAGTACCTAATTGGCACAAATTTTTCTTTTATAGCTGAAAGAGAAAGCACAATAAAGTAAAGACTTGGAAAGGGAAGTAGTCTGTCTTTATCTAAAATAAATGTTGGTAATCTGGTGACCTTTCTAACAGCATAAAAATGGGATATTTTGTATTTATTTGCAGTCTCCTTGGTTATAGAGGTCATAGTGGGATCCTGCTCATCTCTTGCCAATTTCTGTATTTTTCCCCCCAGTGTTTATGTTTGTGTCATCAGGAGTTTGGAGGATAAACAGCTCAGTTTCTGCAAAGGAGAATGAACTTTTGCTGGTCTGCTAGAAGTTATCAGCAAAACAGATGATAAAGAGGTGAGGAATTACGAGTCTGCAGGGTAGTAATGAGCAATTCCATTCTGGAGCTGTTGACAGGACACTGCTAGAGAAAGTTGTCAGAAAGTGAGCAGCAGCATCCTGCCATGATTGGGCATTGCCTGAAGGATTATAAATAAATATTAAAAATAAATTACCCGTTTTTATTGTTGCAGCGCATTTGTTGAGCGTTTCCTCTGAGGTTCTAAAATCTGGAATAAGGTTGGTAGTGCTTCTTTGTATCACCAAGATGATAGCTTTGTTTTAAAAGCTGTATTAAAAATCTCTTTGTCAAATTAAGAGCTGATCCTCCTTTCTTGGCTTGCTTTGGTTCCTCTGCGTTTAAGAGATCTGAAGAAGTGTTTTCCCTGTATGTATGAGCTGGTTCTCAGAAGCAGACAGGCATGTCTTCATGGAGAAAGGGTTGAGTGTGCTCTCGGTAAGGAGTGGTTGGAGCATCTTATGGTTGAGTGATACTGGGCAGAGCTTTGTGACCTCAGCTGAGGTTACTGACCAGAAGTACCGCCTCGGATGGAGGGGGTGATGCCAGTTAAAACCTGATGCTCAAAGAAACTCTTAGTTACTTTTTTGGCACCTGTATTTCCAGGTGCCTGTTGGCATCTTTCTAGCTTGAAAAAACTGAAAGGACAGATAGGACAGCAAAATGCAGCATGCAGTGGCCTCTGAGCCTTCTCTCAGAAAGCAGAACGTGTTTGCAGTTAGAAAAGCATGTTACTTTATGCTCCAGATTAAGTCCTGTAGTAAACTTGGAGAAATACAAGATGACATAGCAAGTGAGGTGCTGACCTTGTTAGTTTTTCTTTGTCATCTGGCAGTTTTTCAGAAACTATCACTGTATTCATTATTTGTTCTCTATTTAAATTAGTTCTTGCTGCCACATTCAGTTGGTAACGCCGTCTTTAGAATTTTAAACCATATTTAAAATGTATCTTAGGGTAAGAATATATAATGAACCAATCACTATTCATGATAAAGCAGCCAAAGATGGATAAATTAATACTGTGTGAAGAGTCTGTAGTTTTATAATTTAAAATTAATTCATAGCCTGAATTATTTTTTGATTACTAAAGCATTGATAATTTAATAAACCTTGAATTTCTGAGTTCTAGCAAGAATTTCAAATTAATGTTGCAAGTTGCAGTTCAGGTCTCAGTGAAGTTGTCCAGCACCTCTGCAGTAACTTTGCCTCAGTTAAATTAAATGTAGAGTGGTCTTTGTCTTGGTTCCTGTAGAGAAGTGAGCTCTACACTTCAGCCTTGTGAGGCAGACCCTGTACAGATGAGTTTTGTTCTGCACGGTGCAGGAGTAGCTTCTCTCATTGTCCTGTGTCTCCTGACTTCAGAGGATGTTACAGTTTATTACTGGGAGTGGGAGAAAGGATCAGTCGGTGCTGGGAGACCCCTTGACTCTGCAGGAGTAGTACTGGATACAAGGGGACAGAACTCGGAAGTTTTATTCTTGCTGACCTTTTTTTGTGGCCTTTGGTGGCCTCTGTGCCTCATTTTCTTTCTGCATTGAGTCTTTTGTCTCTTTGGATCTTGTAAGTTTTCTTTGAAGCAGGAATGTTGTTTTACTATATGTTCAGCAGAGAGGCCCCCACTCCCAGTGGGGTTATTCAGGGCTTTTGTGTAACGTGTAGCGATGGTCTGCCTGTAAAAAAGGCAAAGCAAACAACCCAGAGAGGAGAATGTGCTTCTGGTTTGAAGGCAGCTTTGTGCATAGATATCTGTTTGACTTCAGGAAACTGCAGTTTGTTACAAAAGAAATGTTTAGCTGCAGCTTTCCACACACTTCCAGATTTTCATTTTTTCTCCTCTTCCTCCCTGCGTCTAAATGGTTCCGGAAAATGCCTCTTCCAAATGACTGTTCTGCTATTTTAACAAAGGTAATCGGTCCTAGGACTCTTATGGAGCTAACATCAGAGGCAGGCTGCTCACTTTCTATTCAAACCTTTTGGATTTGACTGCAAGACTCTTAGGGCTTTATTGTTACCCCCTGAAATTGTGCTTAGTGGGGTTTACCTTTACATTGCTCTACCAGTTTGTCTTCAGAGCTCTGTTACTCTTTTTGCATCCATCTTTGAAGAGGTATTCTACAGCGTACTATTTACTAGGAGTTTTGATTCATTTAGTCCTTCTTGTCTCCCAGCAGATTGATTTACAGGCATGGGTTGGTACATGTTGCTGTTTGCTGCTTTCAGAAATGCAGAGTCATGTTGGCAACAAAATGCTGCAGTTTCCTAACTATGGTAGTTAAACCAAGCCATGAACGGCAGGGATGGTAAACCTTTTAAAAATGGAATTTTATCTCATAGAGGCGTATTACTCTGTGAGGAATAAATTACTTCTTTGCTACATTTTCTGCTAAGATGTTCTTCCTTTAGCTTTCTGATTATTCATCAGCTTGTCAAACTTTTCCCGTTGCCTTTTATCCTTTTGTTTTAAATACCTCATAAGTTCTGATCGATTTGCCAAATTTTCCTAGTTTGGAAGAGAACAAGTTTGGGAGCTCTGAAACAGTTGCTACAATACAATACCATGAGAAAATGCTGTGGTTTTGAATACAAATTCAAATAAAAATTGGTTGGGAACATTAATTTTCTGCTAAATGCTGTTACATAAAATTCTCAGGGATCTCACAAACAAAGCCCCGAGAAGACACTTTATCTGACTCATTCAAAGTTAAGAAAAGAATTAGTGCTCTCTTTGGAGTGAACCTGCAGGAGTTTGGAAAGTTGCACTGTTAATGTGATTGATTTTTATGTCAAGGGTAAATTTTTCCTTCAACATCCAAGTGCAAAGGTTCACACGCCTGCATGGAATAACTAATAAGTGTGCATGGTTTCAAAGTCTTCAGGAGGCAAAGGAGCAGAGTGTTTCCACACAAAAATGCCTGTTTTGTTTCTCTGGAGAGCAAGAGGGCTGGTGTGGACTCTGTCAGGGAGAAACTTGTGTTAGCTTTATTTCAAGCTCCTGTCAGATGGGTTTGTGTGATGGAGCTGCACAGCTTTCCCCCCTCCGGGATCTCTGGCCGCTGTGGCCTGATCTGCATTCGGACAGTCCTTTGCGGGCACTGCTTGGGATGTGACACTTCAGTCATCGTGTAAACCCCGAGTTACAAAGATTGGCTCATTCACGGTGTCTCAGAAGCGGCCAGCCTCGTTAAAATTGTGCGTCGCACAGCCTGGCGCTGCAGAGGCGTGGTGGGGAGCCCGTCAGAGTTCCCCTGCGTGCCCCTGCCGTGGGCAGGCCGTGCCCGTGGGCTCTCGGTGCCCCAGTGCTGCTGCCGGGGGCTCCAGCAGGAGCGGGACACTCGCCCGGAGGGTCGGGGCAGCCGAGCGCCGCATCCCTCAGCAGCTCCGCTCAGGCAGGGCTCCTTGGAGCCTGTGCTTCAGGGAGGAGCGGGCGTTAAACGCTGTCTCACGTGCGTGTGCCTGAGCAGAGAGAACAAAAAACAAATAAATTGGAAAAACAAATAAATTTCCTTTTTTCTGCCCAAACATGGCATAGCGAACAGAAAAATAGATTACCTGGGCTTTGATAACAATGTGGGTAGCCTCTGTCTTCATCTGTGTGGTTTTTTTGCCAGTCTCATCTGAAGGTAGCAGGTTGTGTGTCCTGCACTCCTGCGGGTTTCATTTGTACTCTCCTGCACACGTACTCTGGTTGTTGCAAGCACTTGCTGTCTTACAGCAGTGAGTTGGTATGAGCTACCATTGTGCTGGTGTTGATGTCTCAGTTGCAGCAGGCTTGTGTGTGAGGTGATGATCCCGAGCCCCAAATTAGGATGTACTGCTCTTGCTCCTTACTTTGTTACTTGGAAATACTTTCAACATTGCTTACCTGCTTAAAACCTCTGTTTCACACGGTATGGGTTAGTGTGACAGAAGCCTTCCATGCTGCTGCTTAGGTAACAGAAAGATGAACACTTAAATGTGAGTAAATGACAAGGCAAGAGTTTTATTGGGTGTAGGGGAGCTGTTCTGTGCTAGAACATTGCTGTTTCACCTGCCTGTTGAGAAAAGGGTGGATTTCTCATACAGTTTTTCACTGCAAATCTAATTCATGCATGGCTGAAAGTCTTGTGCAAAGGGATTCTAAATGTTACGCAGAGGATTCCCTGAGGAAGTTTGATAAACAAAGCAGCAATATAGGTTATTGCATGCTCATTATGTGTTTGTAGGTCTTTTTTTTTAAAGGGAATTTAGATGTGTCCTACAATGCAGATTTTGAGATTCTGATTTTTGGGATAAGGTAGCAGAGGTATTGTTAACGAAAACTGTGTTGGGTACAGCAAGGACTGTGGGTTTCCTAGTGCTCAAAATGATTGATGGAAGGAGACGAGCAGAAAAGCAAACAGCACAGGATTATGTTTCAGGGCAGAGCTTAAGCTTTCAGGAGGAGAAAGATTTTATTTTTGCTGAAGTGCCTGTCATGGAGATGATGCTAGTGTTGGGTGCCTCACTGTGTTCTGCCAGCCCGTGCAGACAGGTAGATGCTCAAGAAGATGAGCTCCCATCTGTGCTTCCTGTAAAAATCTTTCTCAGCTTCCCACTTTCAACCTTACTATCTTATGTCATGTCTCTACCTCTTCCTCCCTTTCTGTGGCTGTTATCACTGTTCCTCATCTTCTGACCACTCGTGGTTTTAGTTTTTCTCTTTGCGCCCGTGAATCCCAGCCGCGTGTGCTGCACTCTCACTGCTGCAGCGCTTCCTCTTCGGGGTTTCTGCGAGGAGCCTCAGCCCGGCTGTGCTGGGTGCTCGTGGCACCCTGCCCCCGAGCCCAGGCCATGGCTGAAGCAGTTCCTCTTTGCTCCAAGTGCTGTGTGCTGGCCACAAAATGGCACAGAATGGCCCAGCTGTGGAGCCGCCCAGCTCCGGCTCCTGTCACCTTCTGTAGCGGGGGAAACTTGGACCAGCAGCACACAAAGTTGGGAGTGTTAAGGGTTAACGTGCCAGGCAAGGTCCTGTCGTGGACCCCTGAAAGGTCACTCTCAAAAGTGCTGCTTCTGCCTTTCGGAGGGGCAGAGTTGTCTCTAGGGAAGTTTCCTAACGTTTGTTGGCAAATAGAGCGGATTCTTGAAACCCGTAATACTTGCATAAAGTAACTGCCTGAGTTTTCAGGGCAGTAAAATCAACCTTAGCCTGTGTCGCAGCCAGAGTCCTGAGGAATTTCACATACAGACTGGGCAGTCTGTAGAATATCTGACTTACTTATTTATTAACAGAGCAGTTAACCTTGGAAAATGCTGTTTTGCTGAGAATAGCACACGTTCATGTGTGAAAACTCACAGTGAGATTTTCAAGACCTCGAGACCAGAAGAGGCACTACTGCACTGCCACCCTCCTGGCATTGTTGTCATCTTCTGTTCTACCCCACCACTTACAATATAGTCTGAATATCCAGTACCCGGTAATGACTGTACGTGTGGGATAATGTGGGCCTTAGACAGAGTAAATTCTTTATGTCCTAAAGTGAAAACATAGAAAATGTTCAAGGAATTTTATCTAGAATTTTCATAGAACTAAATTCAAATTTTTCAACTTCTGTTTGATATTAAGAATTATGGTCAATTTCAAAGCATCAGATTTTCTTTGTCCTGCAAGTTCCATTTTCTGTCCCTGTCTGCAACAATAGTTGAGCAGATACTTACTTGAACTCTAATAGTAGTGTCTGGAGTTTTGTTTTACTGTTTTAGTGCGTGGAAAGGTGTAAGACAATGTCTGTGTTTTTACCAAACGGAAAGAATTTTATCAGGAAATGTCTCCACTCCAAATACGTCCAGGTTTTCTTTACTGCAATCAATACAGTTATTCATGGATTTCTGCTCCCAGCTCTCTCGTGGCTATATTTAACATATGTCATTGTACTGGGCTACATCGTTGTAAGAAAGTTGTTATTGTTGTACAGATGTGTGCTGCAGTGAGGCCAGGGCTGAACACAGCCGGGGGCTGTAGGAATGTCTCCTGCTCCTGTAAACATGAGCAGGGTTGCTCTGTGTGTTGGGCTTCGCTGAGGGCTGGTTTACATTCCTGTAGTGGCTGAAGCTGGCCAGCTCAGCACATCATCCACGGTGTACATTCAGCACCTCACAGCTTTGCATAAATAATTGCTCAGATAATCTGTGTAGTTTGTGTAGTGCGAAAACAATTTGCTGGTGCTGCTGCCTATGCCATTGTATATCTGCTTGTTGTGATGACGTGTCCTCTGTTGACAGAACAGATTTATTTTATTTTTCAGGAATTTTGAGTGTTCTGAAATGAAGTGACTTTTTCTTTTAAAGGTCAGTGGTTACACAGACACAATTAGGAGCATCTCGGCTGTTTTTACTGACAGGGATGAACCCATATCACTTGTGAGAAGCAAAGAGTATATTTTATTGTATTTTTTCTCTCACTCTTCTGTTGTCTCCAATTGATTTTCTGTTGAAATGTGATGCTAGGCAGTCAAGATACAAGATTTAAAGTGAAGGCTGCTCCCAAGCTGAGCTTTGGGATTTTTGGGGTACATATGTGGAACTCACTTCATTATGGGTGCAATTACCCACAGTTTTCAAGAACTTCAGTAGAGTGCAGATCTCTGGCACCATCCAGAGGGCATTTGCCACTTCTTAGTTAAGTCCCAGTTGAGTTTTTGTTAACACTTGTAATTTTGAAGAGTGTTTGGCACTTAGGCATACAGATGCTATTGGTTTTGAGTGAAGTTGGCTCGTTTCAAAAACCTCCACTGTGTGTCCTTCAGTGAGATCCCTTCGGGACAGATCCCTTCATTGGGATCACCATTGCTTCCCACTTAGGTCATGTTGGGATGCCCTTTTTTCCCTCATGCATTTTCCCACTTAGTGGCCTGCCAGCATTACCTGCAAGGAGTTTTATCTCTCCATTCTACAGACGCAGCATTTACACAGCAACAAGTCTGATGGATTGCACGTTCACTCAGGAAATGCTGCCGTGCGTGGGATGTGGGTCAGCGCCTGACTTTTTGGGTTTGGGTTTGGGGTAGGTGTCGGTGTTGCGGTGCCCTGTGTGGCTGCGCTTGCTGGGCAAGGCAGGCGATGAGAACACGGGCTGGGCACCCTGCAGTGGGTGTCAGCTGCAGAGAGCTGGGGCTGGGACGTGTCTGGGAGGCAGCAGTGCCAGAGCTTGGTTCGTTTCCACCTTGTTCCAGTAGGATGCAGTTTACTATGGCAGAGAGCAAGGCATGGCTGAAAACTGACTTCAATTAATACACTGAAATTTCTACCCAGCTTTAGGCAGGAATTAAGTTAATTTTTTATTGCTAACTTTTATTTCCCTACAGTTTTGATTTAATAGGCCAATGAGGAGTTATGATTACATTCATTTCAGGTATCATCTCTTTAGGGTAAAGCCATATTACATGATTTTGAAAAGAAGATAAATCTTCTTGCAGAGATTATCACAAAAGTAATGTTTGTCATTTCAGTTGCTTTGTTGTGGACAATAGATTGCAATTTGACAAGAACATGGGGTTGCAGCCTTTTCTGAAATGCTGTCACACCTGTTTTTGTGGTAAGGGTTTGAACTCTGAAAGGGCGAGAGCCCTCAGGCAAAGGAGGTATCCCTATGATATTTTGCTGAGGTTGGGCTGTAGTATGAATTTAAAATATCTGGGGGGTTTTTCCCATCAAATTGTTTTAGATTGGATTAGGTTAGAGTAATCCACTTCATAGTAATGCTGGAAATCTGTAAAATGATCTGGTAAAAATACTCATGATTTTCTTTGACCTCAGTACACGTGTAATGCCTTGTAAATGTGTATGAATATGCTGCCACATCTGATGAGGAAACGAAAGGTACGCCTGAGGCCTCACAAAGGCTTGGTGGCAGATCTGCAATAAGAAATCAAGACCTCATCTCTTGGCTGCCTGAATCTGCCCTCATTTGTCTGGATCCATGTTTTCTTTTCATCAAAGAAGACATATCTCTCTCCCCATTATCCGCAGATAATGCTACCTTTAGCCATTGCAGGTAGTCTCGGCAGTTTTGATAAATTCCCAGTTATTTGCCAAGTGAATGGAAAACTGGAGCTGCTGGCTGGCTCTAAAGTGGTGATGGAAGGGTGTGTCCAAGGGTTTGAACACGGTCAGCAGTTCATTTTGTGTGTGTGCATCATCCATCTCTACCAAAACCCGGTCGTGTTTCTCTCCCTGGGTTGCCAGGCCTGGTGTCCCAGCCTGGCGGGGATCAGAGCCCCCAGCCCATGGCTTGGGCTGTTCCACAGGAGAGGCTGCTGGGCACAGCTGCAAAGAGGAGCAGACCTGCTCATGTGTTCAACTTGATCACCTAAACACTACTAATGCTATTATCTTAACCCTCCCCTCCTTTTTTTGGATCAGCCGACTGAGCCTGGAAGTGGAAGTACAACTTCCATGCTTGAAGTGATATGGTTATTGCAGTAAGGATTTTACTAAATTCACAGCTGGCTGTGGTTTGCATAGTGAGCATAAATTAAACTCAGTGAGCTCTGCTGTGTTACCTCCCTGACATAAAAGCTACGTCAGGCAGAAATACTTAAATACACCCTGCAGAAATCCCAAACAAGTCCTCTCCTGCTAAGCACTCTGTGGAGGTTGGTTTAAGTTATTAATAAGTTGCTTATCCTTGTTATTTTCTGATACGTGGGCAGGCAGTTGTGATTTTGTAAGCTACACAATTCAAATTGCTCCTGGCCACAGTTTTTAATGACAGTATATAGAATATTTTAAGGAGCATGTGTGTGACCCTGCGCTGGCTTCATGGATAAAGTGGCCATGGTGTGCCAGGTCATCTGTGACAAGTGGTACCACTGGCTTCCAGCTGTAGTGGGGAGGGTATGAATAAGAACATGTTAATTGATAGTCTGTGAGTGATCAACTTAGCTCTGTTATTTTTGTATGAAGCAAAGTAAAGAGCTTTTGCATTACATATTGAGGTGTAGGAGGGCTTTGCTTCTTTTTAGCTGGAGATCTTTTATCACTTTCAGATTACTCTGTGATGGCATACTTCAGACTCCTGCCCATACTGATATTCGCACCTGACAGTAAAAAAGACTTGTAAATTAGGTTGCTTGCCTAACACCACTGTTTTGTTTTGCGTTTGTTTGTATTTTTAAGCAGTAGAGCAAGCAGGATGGGGTAACTCTTGGTCTGCTGACTAGACTGGCCTTGCCTTTGGTTCCTTTGGGAGCAGAGCAGTGCAGAATGGCTCTCCTTCCCCGCACTCCTGCATTAGTGCAGATTGCTTCCGCTCCTGCCCTGAACGTCTCTAGTTACCTTCCACTGCTCTTTGCAACTTGTTCTTGATGCAGAAGTTGCCCAGAGCTTTGAGATGTGGGTGCTACTAACAATCCATTATCTGCATGGAATTTAAGCAGTGTCTGATATCAGCTCAGAAATATTTAAATATACTGTGGTGCAAAATTTTAGATCTAGTGTACATTGTATATGCGTCTGTTTCATATTGTGAATTTCAATGGGCTGTTTGTGTCTGTGTGTCCATTAAGAAGAACTTGGAAAATACTATTCAAAATGTTATGGTTACACTAATACTGTTGGTGGCCTCCTAAAACCTGAAAAGCAAACACCTCCCTTGTTTTGTGTGGTGAAAAGAGAAAAATTTTGGCTAGTATTTTGCAAGCACTACAGACAAAATGGTGTGTAAGCAGAGACAACGTGGCAGATGTTCAGCTGGTGTCTCAGGTCAGCTCTGTCTCAGCTGCATTTTGAGGGCTGGCTCTCTTGAGTGGCTGCTAATTCCCGGAGTCAGTCCCGGCTTTCTTTGGGGTTCAGTCAAGTAAAGTTTCTGTCCAAGGAAAAGAGAAGCAAGGCCCCCTAACATTCATAACTGCTTTTAAAGCCTCATAATCATCATTTGTTCAGTTTGGCCGACTCCCTCTGCGCTCATCCCGAGTGCTGGGTGTCCCTGGTGTCCCAGGTGAGCAGCCTGACGGGAGCCCTGTCCCTGAGCCCCGTCCCTGCTGGTCAATGGCCTCCGTTCACCAAAGCGCAAAACTTGGCTGCAGTTTTTGGAAACACACTCTGCCGTGCTGCTGCACAGAGAAAATCGCTGCTCCTCGGGGAAATACCCAAGTCAGAGCCCTGGTGCTGATGTTACGGGATGCCGGCGAGCACTTGCATTCTCAGGGCTCTCTGCCTTGCCATTAACAAGGACTGATTGTGCAGGATGAAAGGATTTGCCTTCAAGACCTGTTCTTGAATTGCCATTAGAGTTTATTCATTGCCTGATACTTGTTCTTTTCCTTAGACACCATCAGCTGGCATACTTGGCTTTAAATTGGAAGGAATTAGTTTGTAGTAGATTGCTGTAAAGTGATATAATAATCTCCCTGTTCAGTAAAAGTCTGATTTATATGGCATTGTTTTCCTCCCAGGATGTACATGTGAAAGAGCATTCTAATTGCTCTTACATCCCATGCAGTAAGAAAGTGGATTTTGGAGAAGTTAATACAAAAAGCAAAGTTACTGAATAGTTAAAGGGATTTGTAAGGTGTTAAGCATTTTTAAAAATACACTCTTTTGGCTCCAGAATAGGTGATCAGCTCATGTTACTGAATGTAGAGGTCTCTCTTAAAATTTCATTTTTAATTTTTCATGAGAAATTTAGGCTTAAGTCTTTCTTACAGCCTTAACAAAGTTACTGAAGGCATAAAGGGCTTGCTCTGGTAAATTCAGAGAAAGGTTTTCAAAGCCGTTGTGATGCAGAATAGGAAGGAAAATAATCCAGTCCATCTGAAGTTTTGTGAAAGCATTGGTCAAAAAAACTTTGCAGTGTGTCTCCAGGTGGGAAGGGTGTGGGCATCTTTAATGGTCACTTACTGCAGAGTAATGCTCTGAAATGGAGACTTTCATATCCGTGAGAATAAACGGAGTGAAGGATCAAAACCTCTTAGTGGTAAAGAGGCATTTTGGTTGTGTCGGGGCAGTGCTGAGCACATCAGTGTTTGAATGAATGAGTCCCAGTGTTCATGCAGAGTAATGTTTCCTTTCTTCTGCAGTGAAGTACTTATTAATTACATGTTTCAAACCTTACTTTATGGTATTTTTATCTCTTCATCAGTGATCTTCTCATCTGGATGTTTCATTACTTCCAGAAAATCACGGCCAGGATTGATGTGAGCCAGACCACCCTGGCCTCTGCTGCTGTCCTCCTGAGGGCTGTCTGCAGGTTTTAGCTCTTAATTGCAGTACTCTGAGTCATCTCACTTCAGCATTGTAACTCCTCCTTTTTCGGGCTTTGTGTATTACTTTTCCTCAGCCAGCAATCAAAAATTCACAGGCTCATTTCCTTGCTTCCTTTTTCGGAAATGAGCTGTCTTTTTTAGCAGAAGTTGAGGATAAGGCCCATGCATTACTATTTAAAGATCCTGATTAGCACATGCTGAAGAAGGTCATGAAGTTTCTTAACCTTCAGTCCATTAAAACTGATCAGAAGGGCTGTGCATTAATTAAATTTCTGCTTAGCTTAGAACAATGGCATTTCTTGCTTGCTGAGAAAGCCCTGTTTTCAGATAGTACGGGCTCTGCTTCAGGAGGGACAGGCTTTCTCCTGGCCATTAAGGAATGAATAAATAAATGGAGAGGATGTGTTTGGTTGCTTTCGAAGAGAGCTGCTTAAAAAGCCAGTGATTGCTATTTTGATGATCCTTTTTTTACAAACCTACCCCTTATGCCCTTTCCAAAGTTGGATCTGGTGACTTGCTCTTTTTTAATTCAGGTTAAAAACATACCCAAAGTCAAATTCTGGTATGATACATGATAGGCATGAGCAGTGTCAGCTCATACATACATGCATGATAGGGCAGGAGCAGTGTGAGCTCATATTCAAGTAGACTTATGGTTTATTTCCCCTGAAATGTTCAGTTTATTTTCAATACATTAAATGTTTTCTTTTAAAGGTTTATTAGTAGACTCTTTAAAACAAATAAAGCCATTGCCTTAGAAAGAACTGAACACTGTTAATTACATTGACAGATTTTGCTGTGGAAATTTTGTATTTTAAAACTTGTTACCTATCTAAAAATATAATTACTCTAGGAGGGAGATAATGTTGGAAAACTGTGTTATTTTTCAAATACAGGAATCTTGTTATTTATAGTTTTAGAGGTGTTTGATATGCATTGACTTTACTTAAAGGAACTGTTGCTCTCGGAAGCTACCAAAAGAATGAGCTGGGGTGTGTTTCCTCTTAGATAAAACTGAATTTCCTATCTGCTGCTCAGCAGTCACCTGTCAGTTGCAGAATTGTTAGAATGAGAAATACTTTCTTCAGATTTTTATTTTTTTTGTCTGAAACACTTGTGTCTTGTATAATATTGCCATTAGCAATGTAATGTTCAGTAAATTATCTGCCTCTGACAGAGCAACAGTGTTTATTTACGCTTTAGATCAGTGGTGGTATCTTCAAGAAAAGAGATGTTGTACATGTAGCAATTTTTTTATTATTTTTTTTTTTAACTAAGCCTGGATGATCAGTCTACACTCTTCTCAGAAGTGCTGGTTTGTTCCAGCAAGTAGGAAACTTTTCCTTATGCTTGGGTGAGAACCTGCCTGCAACTTCCCACTAGTTTACAGTTTCCATGTTGATTTACTTGAAGGTATCATGTCAGAAACTGAAGTATGTACTTCTCCGTTTTAGTTTAAAGTCAAATAAGCAAACAAACAAAACCTACAAACAATCATAAAGAAACAAACAATAAACCCAAACCTCTCCTCTGGGCGTTTGGGATGAACTGGCTTCCTCCGTTCTGCCTTTAGTTCTAGGGGAGCTTTCTGGGCAGCTGGGGACTCAAGATGCTGGGAAACACCCTTGAAATCTGTAAAAGTCATTCCTGTCTTGTCATATTTTTAATTTCCGCCACAGTAACTTGCTGTCCCAGATCTCGGCGCTGGCTTGCTGGCAGAAGTGCCCGTGGCCTGTTTTTGTGGCCAAGGGCACGATGGGTGCAGAGAAGCGAGGGCTCTGTGGTCAGGTTCAGCGATCCCATCCCAGCGGGTTCCTTGGCCGTGGAGGAGTTCCTCCTGAAACACTGCTGTGCTGTCTGCGTGCCCTCTGTCTGCGTGCTCTCGTGGATGCTCTGTGTTTTATTCCACTGACTGAAAGGAAGTTGTAGTTTCACAAGGACCTACTTGGCTTTCATTCCAAGGAAGATAATTTGTTTTGTTTTGTTCTCTTGATGGGGTCAGCAATTATATCATAAAAAGGATACGGCTGCAGTGATTCAAATGAATTAGTCAAAACATTTATCGAGGTACTAAAGCCACAAAATCACACAATTAGTGGTGAAGCAGTAACAGCAGATGAAAGCTTGCCTTTCATCTCAACACTGTACAGGTTTTTGATTCACAGAAGTAGAATAGAGAGTTAAATTCTTGAGCACAGGGGTAACTCTGTAGCAGAACCCTCAAGTGACCAAATACACTGCGTCTGCACAGTTGTAGTGAGATGTGCAAACGAGCGCTGTCCAGGCTCAGTAACTTTCTGCTCCAGTGCTCAGCCCAAGACAGGCTTAGAAAGGAGCTTCTTCCTGTGGAATGTTCTGCTTATATTGTGTTTGTATTCCACAAAGCTACAGCCCTTAAAAATGCAGTCAAGGAGTCAGTAGGAGACCAAAAAGAAATAGACTTATTTCAAATAGGAATCTAAAACCAGTTTTAAATGCTTCTGCTCCAGTGATGTCCCTCGGTCTCTTCTAACGTGTGCTATGCAGGAGCTTTGCATCTCAAAGCAGGTACTCTGAGGTCTGATTACTGTAGATTCAGGCCAAAGGCTGAGCCTTTATGGCTGAATTTAAATGCCTGTTTTTGTCTCAGCCATGACTGTTACATGGAGGTTATATGCCTCTGTGCTGAAATATGATATATTCTATATCATATATATGCTGTGTTGATATCCTTGTAGCATGTTTTCTGCTCTCAGCATAACCTGAGAATAGTGTAACTCTGCTCTCCCTAAGCAGCTATTGCATTTATTTAGATGTTTTATTACAGGTTGTACAGAGAGCCTGTATTAGCCTGTAAATTCAGCCTTCAACCTCCAGCAAATAAGATACTATGGAGGAAAACCTTTCGGCCCTGGGTTCTAGATGCAACAATAAGGTACTTGTTTATATGGTTTTTCAGGCTGCATTCAGAGATGCTAAAAGTGTAGACAGATTTCAAATGATGATTTAATTGTTTACAAGTGAGTGTTTTCTGCAGCATACAAAAGAGATGAACTAATCCCCAAAGGCTTTTTGATATAACTTGAACAGATGATTTCCTGACATTGTTATATATTCTGGTTTAAGGCGATGAATAATTAGCTATTTAGGTTTAAAAAAAAAATACCTTGAGAACTAGATGTCAGCTGAAAAGCTGTCAGTAAATTGGGAACAGCTTTGCATGTCAAGTTGATTATAGCAATGAATAAAAGGAATTACAGGAAAATGAACCATGCAGTGTGCAGTTTTTAACTTCAGTCTCCCCACAGTTTCTTCTGTCTCATTCTCCACATTCCTAGGGTGCTTGTGATACTACCAAGCTGTGGAGTTTGCTTTCACAAAATCCTTTACTGTGGGCAACTTTTTCTTTACTCCTCTCCATCAATGTGCAGTGACTTGAAACTTTACATTCAAGGGTTTCCCCCCTCCAGCCCCAAGTGCCATTAATAGCATCTTTTGTCTGAGTTCCTGAAATTTGGAAAGCCACTTAGGGCACAGCTTCAGTTCCAGGCAGCTGCCTGGGATCAGGCAGGCAGCTCGGCCTCCCCTGCACATCCTGCAAGCTGCCAGGTTTATCCTGCAGTAGCAGAGATCATTTTATGTTTTCCAGAGTGGATTGGATGTAACAGAGCAGTTGCTAGGTCTGAGCTGAATGTTTGTGAGATGGTACTGAGTGAGTTGCAATAAAGATTTTTGGGGCCTTTTATGCACAGCCAAATCCAACCCAGTGCTCTTGGTAAAAAGGGTCTATGGACATACAAGCTGATTAGGATCTTACAAATCTGTTTCATTTAAGCAGATGGGAGTGAATTAATGTTCTTTGAATTATTCAGCTTGAAAATAAAATGTGCATCTGTATTAAGGTTATGAATTTAGATGGGCTGAAATCCACGTGTGGAAGGAGCACAGGCTGCAGTGCGGGGAACGGAGATGCTTTGGCAGGAATTGAAGGACTCGTGTTCATGTTCTTTCATGAGCAATTGCCACCGTGGCATCTGAAGGCCAGTGCAAAATGAAGCTGCTGTAGGGCCATCTGGATGACAATTGCTGTTTACCAAGACACAGTACCTGTCTGATATGTAGAAGTGGAAGATTTTGTCTTTCTGTCATCATGGTGACTGTAGTGAGCCAAAGCAGTGCTGGGAGTTCCAGAAGAGAGAGGGAGCCTCTCCTGGCAGAGGCAGATGTGCTGTTTATGCAGAGGTGGCTTATTGAAAATAGATTGCAGATGGTGTGACAGCAGTGATGCACAGAAGAGGGGTTAGAGGGAAGGAGAAGAAGAAAAACCTGGAAATTAAGGATGGGGATGAGAGGTTCCTCACTGACTGCTTCCCTGTTCAGGCAATGAGCAGCAGTTGCTTTGCACTGGGTATTACTGTAACCCTTTCTTTTGCCTGCGCACGTTTCTGGTCATGTCATCAAATGTGTGATGTGGAGCGAGGTTTGAGTAAGAATGGTTTGAAATCATGGGGATTGGGTGCTGTTACTGTGTCCCATCTTAGTACAAAGTGGGCTTCAGCTCGTCAGTTGGTCGTGTTGGAAATAAATGATGCTTTGGGGCTGCAGTGATTTTCGTGGTGGTGCAGCACAAATACAGTAGCAGTGTGCACCAGCGTAGGGATTCAAACCTGAGCTCCTACAGTGTATTACTGAGTACTTGGCTGTTTATGAGGGGCTTAATAGCATCACATGAATGGATTGGTAGCTAAATGAAGGATTGACGAAGCTAATCTCTGTGAGAATCCTCTTTAATGAGTTAATGAGGTGTTCTTATGGGCTCCCTACACACACAGATGCTAATGAGAGTTTTTCTAACTTACCAAGTGATGAAACTTGGGTCTGCATCCAGGCTGATAATAAAAATGATGGATAGGTTCTGTTATTTGGGAAAAATATGTTTTAGTTCTGGCATGAAAACTGCAGAAGGGAGCCAAAACTGCTGTTCTACCTGCATATTCTTTATCTTTTCCTGTAGCTTATTGATAAAACTCAAAGTCTAGTGCTAAACCCTCAGTACTTCCAAAGCTGAAAATCAGCAGCTGTACTTAAAAAAAGGTAAATTATCTATTTCATCCTTCAAAGATCAGTATTACCAAATTCTGTGTCCAAAAATTTCATTCAAAATTTTTCAAAAAGTTGTTTGTTTGGCTGGGGTATTTTTGTCATGTCTGCTGTTTGTCTGTTCAGAGTTTTTGTTTGTGTGTTTCTTTTCTTTTCTCCTCCCCTGTCATAAAGATTGGAATGTAGTAAGTTCATGCAGAGGAAGTGTCTGGTCCTAAATGGATTTATCAGGGACTTTAATCCATGAACCCACAATTTTTTAAGCTGTATCAGGGAGATCATGAAAACACAGCTTGGTGGGATTTAAGGCATTGTGTTATTTTTAGTGGTGGGATTTTTTTTCCTGGCTGTGCTTGAATGGGAGGTTTCAGCCTCCCTCTTGTCAGTGCACTCCTGCATTCCTGACATGTGCCAAGGGCTGCGTTGCTGCCACACATCTCGTTTGGCTCTTGGGCAGCACAGAGTTCAGTTTATTTTCAGGGTGGCCAGCGAGGGGGAGGAGATGTGCAGTGCGTGGGGCTGTGGTCGGGGCGATGGATGACGGGCAGCTGTGGCTGGAGCACGTCGGACCTGCCTGCCAAGGCTCTGGGAGCAGGAACCGGGTGCTGGACGTGTCCTCTTCACCTCACAGCAGCCTTGCATCCGTCAGACACGATCGAGCTTTAATGCAATCATCAGATTTTGTTGGTGTGCTCTTTAATCCTCGTTTCAGGTCATTAATGAGTTTGTTCAGTATGACCTCCCCTCAGCTCAATGCAGTGCCGTTTATCATTATCATTTGTTTACAGTCCTGCAGCCAGCTCTCAATTCCAGTGCTGTGCTTGCCCCTTCCCAAGTCTTTTTGAATTAATTTTTCAATTAGGATTTTGTGAGACACAAATGCTGTCCTAAAATCCAGAAAATATGACCTCCACTGTGTATCCACTCCCTCTGTAACTCTATCAAAGAACAAATAAAGCAATTAAATTTGTCTGGCAGGCTTTATTCTGTATGAAGCTATACAGGCTTCTTCTTGTTCTATTACCCTCAAGATTTTTAGCTGGATTTTCTTAACAAAGCTGATTTTCCCTTTTCTTTTCCCTTTCCCTCTGGAAAGACCCAGGGCTGTGTTCCTAGCCTCTTGGTGTCCTCAGTTTATTCTTTTGAAAGATCCTTCTCATGAGAATACCAGGATGGAAGGGCTCAGGGCATGACCCTGGCCCTGTGCCCCTCTCTGGAAGGGCCCTGGCTGGCTGCAGAAGGGTTCAGGAGGGTGAAGACCTGAAGCTGCTGCTCACAGCAGCATTTGATGACTCCCCAGCGTGGCTGCCACTGAACAGCCGTGCTGTGCTCTGCTTTGAGAGCAGGCACTGCATCGTGTCTTTTTCTGTCTGCAGTGCAAAATCTGGTGGAAGTGTGCTTCCTTTTTGTTGTTGTTATTGGGGTTATGCCAACACCCCCTAAGCTGGCCCACCAGCATATCTCTCTCTTTTCCAAGTGCTTTGACACGGATTTCCAGCCCGGTTACCTGCGATAGCCCCGAGTGCAGCGCGCAGCCCTTGTGCCGACTGGCTGAGTTCTGCTCACAGCATAGCAGCGCCCCACTCAATTTGAAGCTGGCCCTGCCCTGTTCTCTTCAGCTGCTCCTTTAACTTTGGAACATGTTCCTTACTGTGCAGGCTTTAATTTTCTTCTGGTAACTTACTTGTCTGGAAACTTTAAATGAGCCTGATCTTTGAATTTGGTCAGGGCCTTCCTGCTGATTTTTTACGCCGTGTCCTGTTTCAGATGATATTCAGACAGATTGTTCTCCTAACAGATGACAACTGGGGTGGTTGTCAGACGGGACATTTTTTCCCTATAAATGCAATGCTTATGCTCTCAAGTGAATTAGTGTCTCCTTCCATGTGGTTTTTTATGTAGCTGTTTAAGACACTTGGTAACTCTATAAATATAGACTCCTCCAGCTCTATTAAAATGTTGCATAAGGACGTGTCACTTTTTTTTTTTCTCCTTTCCATCAGTAGAACTACAAATAACCCACATCCATGAGTGTAATTACACTCAAAATCATACCCAGGCTGTACCTCCTGGGGTGCCCTCTTGGAGGCTTCCATAGCAGCATCCGCTGGGGAAGTGGGCATGAACCTGTGGTTCACAGCAGCGAGGGCGTGTGGGGCTTTCAGAGATGAGCTGGGGCACGGGGGAAAAAAGATCTTTGTCAGTAGCATCCGGTACGCTTTGCCACCTCTAAACAACCCAATTATATTGATCGATTAGATTAGAGTTCCTTGTCTTTTTACACATTTGCATTTCATGCTGAAATTCGTTTGCTGCCTGAAACAACCCGTGCGGTTTGTCAGGACAGCTGAACAGTGCAGCAAAGCCGTGGCTCCTGCCAGCCCTTAATAAATTATTAAGGAAAGCAGGACAGTTGGCCCTCGCTGTGGGTTGGTCAGATGTATCATTCTTAAGCACAGATTTGGGAAGTGGTGTTGGAGCAGCTGTGCTGCGTCAAGGTGCCAAGGTTGGAAGATAAGTGTGCCTGGAGTTAATAAGTTAAAGCATTAACTGTCTGTCGCTCGTACCTGTGAGACAGCGTGTCTGGCCTGGGGAGCTGACATATTCAAAATGTCAAAGCAGTGCTTGGACAGCAGCATCTCAGTGGCCAGGCATATTTTACAGACATCTGGGAAAGCTCCCTGCTGCTATCAATGTGCTGCAGTCGCTGGCCCTGGCTATGTTCACAGGTCTGTGCTGAGCTGGCTGCAGCAGATACTTTTCAGGTGGTAAAAGAGAGGAATAATTCCAGCTTCGTTTGTAACTGGAACAGTATTTAATAGACAGAAGATTCAGTGTATGGCTTAGATGTTCAGTAAGATGGTATGGATTTATTTTGGGTAGTGGTTTTTATGGAGGTATTAGGGAGTTCTGGGCTGTTTCTGGGCACTGACTGTTATTGCAAGCTAAGGAGTAGTAGGTCTTGCTGCTGTTTAAGTTCTGTAAATGACTACAGTCTTCTGTACAACTTCTGCAGACAAAAGAACGGTTTTATCTTTACTGAAAAGCAAGGAATTAGCAGGTCTTAGATTTAACTGAGCCACTCTTCCACTTCTGGATAAGCATGCAATTGTTCATTTGGGAGAAGACACAGACCCTCAGATTTTTGGCTTTGAAGGAGCTATACAGATTTATTTTACTAGCCAAGGGTTAGAACAGTTTGTACCAAAGCCATCAGCTATTAAAGACTGCGGTTGTTTCTGGTGGTGAAATACCCAGAGCTGGGATAGGCAAGGGAGGAGAGGTTGTGGGGTAGCCCTGTGTGTGAGGGAGTGTTTGATTGTCTAGAGCCTGTGTTGTATACTTAGGGGTGTTGGCCAAGACAGTACTTCTACGGAGCTGATCATGAAAGCCTGCATCTTAAATTTTGGTGGGTGTCCTGGCTTAAGATGCCCTCCCATTCTTTGCAGCTTCTCAGTAAACTAGATGAGAAAATGATCTTGTGTAAATACCACGCAGTGGTTTGTTTTTAGTTAGGATCAGTTGTGCAATCTGGCCACACAAACACTTCATTTGTCAGAATTAAGGGCTGGCAGAAGCCACGTGGGCTCGCGTTGCTGCTGAAGAGCAGGTTGGTGAAGCTGTGCCCCGGCGAGGCTGCGGGCAGCGAGCGCACTGATGGCAGCTCAGTGCTTTCCCCGGCGAGGCTGCGGGCAGCGAGCGCACTGATGGCAGCTCAGTGCTTTCCCCGGCGAGGCTGCGGGCAGCGAGCGCACTGATGGCAGCTCAGTGCTCTGGAGAAGCCCCTGCTCACTCTGGTGGCCCGAGAGCTCGCAGGAGCTGCGGGACCCCCCGGCACCTCTGGCTGGGTTGCTCCACCTCCACGTCTTGTCACTGCTCTGCTTCGGAGAGGAGCCCCTGGGAGGTGGCTGCATCCCTCTCATCCTGGCTGCGCCGAGTTCTCTCCTCTCCTGGGGTTGTCTGTCGGTGCCACCCAGGGGACTGAGCGCGGGCTGGGCCCTGGGCTCGGGGCTGCACCGCTCCTGGCAGGCGGCTGAGAAGCTGCTGCTGTCCTGCCCAGGGCTGCAGCGGGACCGGGGACTGAGCCCTTGCTGCCGGAGGAAGGGAGCCAGCAGGCAGGGCTCAGTCCCGGGGGGCTGCCTGTGCTGACTGCATCCTTCAGCGTTCCTCCTCCTTGGGAGCTTTTGTCCTGCATGCATGCTCCGTCTGCCCTCTGCTCCCTTCTGCCTCCTCAGTGATGAGTGTCTGTGGCTCTTGGCCGTATGAAGGTGTGGGTGAGTGGCTTGCACAGCAGACAGGCTGGTGGCTCCCTTTTCTGCACCGTTTGTGTAAGGTGAAGCTCTGCGTGCCTCGGGCTTGGCTGCTGACGCTGCCTGCCCAGAGCTGGCTGCACTGGCTGGGATCCTGTCTTCACTAAATGTGTTTCCAGGCCATTGCAGCTTTACTAAGTGGTACAAAGATTGGTGTATTGTTAACACAGCAATTTCTTCCTGAGAACCACTATTACTTTGAACAATGTTGGTGGGGAGAAAAAACGGTGCAAATGTGCTAATTTCCAGTCTTGGCATTTAAAGATCAGTCTTTCATTGAATAATTGTTCTTAGTGCATTGTAGGAAACATTCTCTATAATCCTTTTCCTTTCTTCTAACTGCCTTTTGGAGGAGTTAAAAAATAAGTCAAATAATAGCTTTTACACCTGTGTACCAGACCCTCCTGGACATGTGTTAAAATGCCCAGCACAAAAAATTATGATTTACGTGGCCTGTTGTGACAAGCTGATATTTCTTGGAATTGGTGTATTTGCTTGAAAGGATCCTCTGCAGAGGAGGGTCTTGGGTGCAGTAGTACTAGCAGGTCCTTTCCATCTTTGCTTCTTCATGCAAACATTCTTATCGAGCCTTTGAAGTTAGCCTAAGATCAACAGAAAAATTAAAAATAAAAAAAATTGGGTTCGTGCCATGCAGACCACCCTGGTGATGCTCACTCTTTGCAGACATTGGTGCAGCTTCTGATGGTGGGCAATGTACTAAAAGTCAGATCTGCAGGACCATTTTCTGGGTGACTTCAGAATTTCCTGTACCTTGCCCAGCAGCTCCTGCCCAGGCTGGCAGGACTGGCGCTGCTGGGAAGTCACTCTTCCCCAAATAAGTCAGCGTGTGAGATAGCTGGTGGTGCAGAGGCAGCTGTTAATGTGACTTGTAGCTAAGGGTTGCAATTAAGGTTACTGAACGCTTCCTGTAATTAGAGGCTGGGTTTCATTGCAGGGACATGTCTGCAGGGAAACTCCGTGCGTTGGTGCCCCGGCTGCTGCGCCAGGGCACTCGTGTTACCACCATCCTTAGGATGTGTGGGAGGTTACCTGCCTTGTGTTCCCCCTCACTGGTGGAGAGGTGGCAGAAACATGGGGAGATGGCAGTCCAGGCAGTCCCTTCAAATCCTGTTGGTTTGTTTTACGTTTTGTTTCTATGAAAATACAAAGGTTTTGAGGCAAACTCGAGTGGAGGGTAAAAACCACAGGCTGGCAGGCTAACAAACCTCTGGCTCATAAAATGAGTCAGCAGAAGAGACAGTGCCCTGGGATAGCTGTAACCCTCAACTGCAAATTGTAAAAACAGCACTGCCCACACAGGGAGCTGCTGCTCTGTGGTCCTGCCTTGCAGGCAGCAGAGCAAATGGAGAGGACATGTGAAATGTCACTTTTAGGTGAATGTTTTGTGTCTGTGTCTGAACCTGTGGTTTCATGGGAAGAAGTACTTGGTGGTGGTGCTGCATTTGTTACTGCTGCTTGCCTTCTTACCCTGTCCCTTGCTGCTGGCTCTTCCTTCCTCTCCTCCCGCCCCTGGCATTGCCGGGCACCTCTCTGCTGTGCCGGCACGGCTCTCTGTGCTTAGTGGCACGAGCTGACTGCAAGAACTGATTCAGCTGTAAAGTGACATAGAACAAATCAATAAAACTATAAAAGAACTTTACAAGCCAGTGCCCCTGCCTGTCTCAGGGTTCAGCTGCACAAAACATGGAAAACCTGCTGCAGTGCAAGCGCTGAGGTTCTGGGGTGAGGGCACCTGTGACTGGCACTGCTGCCGGGGGCCACTGCCTTGTGCCAAGCCACACACAGATCCGTGCTGCCTCCAGGGATGGAGAGAGGTGACTAGAAATGAGTGAAAATTGCCCATCAAGTATAAAAAATCCTTTGAAGTTCCTGGCCCACTGAGCAAAGCTGAACAGAGCTGTGTGGGAACTCAAGGTGAGCAGTGCAGAGGTGATGGGAGGGGCAGCGAGCAGGAGGTTTTTCTGCAGGAACAAATCCAGTGCAGCCAGCAGCACTCAGTCTGAGCCCTGGGCTTTCCCACAGTCAGGCTTAGGTCGTGGATTAGATTGAAGCACAGATGGAGTTACCATATTCAAACCTGGTGTCTCTTGAAACCACTGGAAAAACATCTTTTGTGGCGTGGGGGAGAGACGTGTCTTGTGGTCAAGGTCCTAGACTTTGCAGGTTTCTCTCATATTTCCCATGTGACTTTGGAATACTTTGTTTATTCGTCTGTACCTCAGTTCCTCTGAGCCTTCCTGTGCTTTAGTTTTGTTTTGGGAAGGTTGCAAAGTGTTTGCAAACATGTCTGTTTCCTTTGTGGGAGTGAGACATTAGCCCATCATGAAAAACACAGTAGCCAAACCCCAGAGCAGAGTTGCAGTTCTCAGTGTCACCTTTCAATAGTAAACAGTCTTACTCTGATCAGGCTTTAAAGGTGATCAATGTGTCAGGCTGTTTATACAGCACTGTCATAGTGTTTACACTCCAGTCCCACTACAGATTTCATTTGATCACAAGCACTGGAGATTAATGATTCATAGCACTTGAAAAATGGCAGTCTGAAATTTCAGATGGGATGATTGCTGATGTCCCCTGGGGTTTAGTTATCACAACTCTTGTGGTTCTGTGTCAGGCTGCTGAAACCCGCTAGAATTGAAGTGGAACATACACAGACCAACCAAAACTTTGCTTGGAATGCTGCCAGTTATTCCGCTGGTTTTTCCTAAGTGTTTCCATGTGATCATTTGCTCTCTTACCTTTCGTTAGCAGCTCATAATCAATGAGGGCAGGCAGGCTGGACAAAGCAGAGGTTATACCTTTAAAAAAAGCAGTGTGTACCCTCATCCCTCACATGTGGGCTATTGCTGTGCACACTGCCATCCATAACCGTGCATCAGGCCGTGCACAGGAGCTGGAGGAGCGCTCTGGAATTTACCCAAATGTCACATTTACTTGGCACTAGTGATAGGCAGATGATTTTAAGAACATGCCTCTTGCTGCAGTGAGTGAAAGTCTTTCTTTTAAGTTGCTGACTTTGAGCTTGAATTTTAAAACTATTTTTGCAGTTGAAAATCAAATTTGACTGTATTTATGTCCTCCCACCTTCTTTGCCCTCCTCAGCTTCCTTATTGCCTTGCTTAAAGAGGAGAATTGGGATGGATTCTCTGCAGCTGTGTTTTGGGGACCCTGAGGTCAGCTCCAAGAGCTGTGCTGAGTGTGGTACCTGTAACTGCACGAGTGGAGCAGGAAAGTAGAGTGGGTGAAAGAAAACACCTCTGTGCAAAGCAGAGGTGGCATCCAGAGACAGCCCAGCCAAGTTTCACAGTCAGTGGAGTGCAGGCTGAGGCAGCAATGCTGTACTGTGTGAACTGCAGCTGGGAGAAAGGGTTGGGTTTTTTCCTCTCACCATCTCTAGCAATTGTGCAAAAAAGTGTGAGCTGGGGGAGGAGCTCACCTGGTTTGTTCATACTCTTGCCCATGAAAGCCAAGCTTCATTTTCTTCTCAGGTAATTTGTAAGTGAAGGTGGCATTTGAGCTGTGTGTTCTAATGATGGGGCAGAACAGTCCCCCTTGCAGTGCTGCACGGTGGTGGCAGCACAAGTGAATACAACTTACCACGGCTGAAATGAGGGGGAAAATAAACAGGAAAAACTGTAGGTCACAGGCCCACGCTGATGCATCGTGTTCCACGTGGTGAAATAATGCCATTCAAAGCCTGGTTTATATTTACAGCTTTCATTGGGCCAGGAAGCTTTGGAAATTAGTAATTACCATAAGAAATCCGTTCTATTCAGGAAATACTGGACTGAGTTTGTCTGGCTTTTAAGTAGTCTGAAGCCTTATCTGTTACAGGAATCCCCTGATCTTTCCAGGATGTTTTATACATACAGTAGCTACTTCCTCTTATGGAAATATTGTCATTTGGAAGGGAACAGTACATGTTGAAAAAGCTTTTGTCTGCAATCAAATTGGCACTGACTGAGAAAATCCAGATGATCTCCCAAAGGAGAGCCTGTGCAGCTGAGCTGTTCTTTGTTACAGCAGTATTTTGCTTGTTGTATTTAAACACACTCTGTATTCTATCTGCCCCACACACCTGCTAGTGTTGTGATCCTCCTGCTATGATATAAATGTGAGTGGGACAATGGAGGACAGTTGTGACCAAACTAGCATTGCTTAGGAGTCCAGCTGCAGAATGGATGAGTTTATCCCTGCTAAGTCTATATGAGAAGAGCCGTGAGTGTTGCCATCATTTGTTTTAGAGTAAGGCTCTCCAAGGACAAGAGTCCTCTCACCTTCAGATTATTTTTTTCCTCCTCTAGCTTAGCTGATGATATTTAGATTTCATTGAGGTTTCTCAGTTTCCTTCCAGTCTTGGTGTCATTTGGCCAGGTGTCAGATAATATCTACTACATCTGTGTCATAATGGTACTCTGGTGTTAGATGTAACCTTTCATCAGCCTGTTCCAAGTTTGCAGTGGGACAGAGGTAATCATGGGCTTTTTCACCTGTGCACACTGTGCTGCCTGACCCATGACTTGCTGAGTGGAGGAAAGGTGTGTCAAGGCTTTCAAGGCCAATTTCCTCCTTAACCTTTTTTTCCTGGGTTCATAGCTTGTTTCTTCATTAGTATATTTATGGTGATTGTTAAAACAAAAGCTGCTTTATAGGCATAATTAAAAGTAAAAGGAATATATTTTTTCTTGGAGGAAGCCCACTTTTTTTTTTCATTCTGTTCTGTGATTTAGCCAAAATGAGAATCACAATGGCTCAAAACTCAAAATTAGTCTCAGGAGCCCGATAATATCATAGACAAGAATTTTCTAAACTAAAAGTGTCTAATTGAGACAGATGTGATGGATTTAAGAGAGAGCACCGTTGACCTGGTTCTGCTCTGTTAGGCTTTCCAATTAAACAGGATGTGGAGAGCGAGACCTTGCAGAGTAATACCTGGACCAGCAGGACTGAGGTTTTAGATGTTCCTTATACTTTAAAAGATGTGCTTTTAAAGATTTTGCTTGAGTGCTAATCCCAGAACACTAATGATGGGATTTCCTACAGGGATGTTATCTCTTGCTAACCTTTTAATTAACAGGCTAAATAGACGATTTTGTGCTTTTGTGTTTAGAAGTTCTTTAATGAGGTTTGAATCCTCTGGCCAAGCTAAGCTAAGAGTTCAGATTTTGACACCAAGGAAGATGCCAGACTGCAGAAAAAGTACAGTGCACGTGCATTATAATGTGCAGAGCTGGAGAGGGGCATTCATTAGGAAGAAATTTAATGGAAAACAAAATAACCACAGCTAACTGCAGCTGTTGGGAGGAAAAATTTTGCCAAGGATGTGGCCAACCCTTTCACCATCAAGTCTTGATCAGCCTTCTGAAAAAGTCCTAATGCCTTGAAATTACAGGAGCACCAGTCAAATATTGATCTGATCTAAAACTAGTCATTTGTAATCTAAGAAGTGTAGAAGAGTATCAAATCAAAGATGTGAGGGCCTGCACATGGCTTTTTGGTATACTCCTGCTACTGCAACTTTTTTTGCTCATCCAAATATTGTAGAGATTCTGTAAGTTCTGTGTGGTTTCCAGATGTCTGGAAAAGTGGTAAATCTTAAAAGAAAAAAAAAAAATAATCCTGCCATCCTTGTTCAAGCAGGTGTGTTTGTCCCTGATATCACTACTTTAGACCACTAACAGCTCAGCGCACTTCTCTTCCACTATTCCAGAGTAATGGCTGTTTCTGTCTGCTCTCTTTGTAGATTGAACCTCCTAGTCCCTACACCAGCTTGGAGACTCAGGTTAGTACTACCCCCCATCCCACTTCTTTCTGACAAGAGATCCTCTGAAAGAGAGGGCTGGGCTGGTGTTGCCCACCGTACTTATGGTATTTACCCCTGCTGGTGTCCCTGGAGAGGCTGCAGGTGTAGCAGCCACAGCAGTAGCTCCTGGCATGACTGGCTGGGCAAGGAGAGAACCAGATTCCTGACAGGAAACAGGAGGTGCAGGTGGTGAGGAAGGAGCTGGCACGAAGCTGGACAACAGCAGAATTGACTTGTATGTGCTGGAAGAGAGGACACAGTCCTCCAGGCAGAGTGAGCATCCTTTCATGGTGTTCTCATTTGTTTTTGTACACTCTGCTTCCCAGCATTCTCCCAATCCCTGCTGCTGGTGTGTTCCTCTCAAACACTTGTGCTGCTGATTTTTTCTTTAGACATTACAATGAACGGTAATGAATCTGTGGAGCTGCCTGGCACCAGAAGGTCAAAGTGACAGAAGGGATTTTACAAAGTCACTGATGCTTTGATTTGTGTTTTCTAACAAGGCAGCATCATTGATTTCCATTCTCGCTGATCTTTGGGAGACAGCAAGGGCTATGGAACTTGCATACTGAAGATGAGTGTTTATTCAGGACACATTTCCAATGCCCCCAGTGACTGCATAAATATTTCTACCTTTGTCTTCTGCTGGCCTTTCTCTGGGGAAAGGCTTTTGACTGTTTTGTTATTTGTTTCAGCAAGCCTACTATATCTATTTTATGGACCTCTCTTCAGAGCCAAGTCCTTGTGAGTCAAAACTGGCAAGGAAGGATCACACAGAGTTTGTTATACACAGTGGCATTGTAAAGTGGTATCAAAACACAGTGTGTATAATAAAGTACTGATGTGTGCATGACGTAGAACTAGAAATATACAGTAATAATGAAGACTTACTTGTGATGCTGCTTTTTCCCCCCAACACTCCCCTGCAATTTTCTCTTCCTCAGGTTATGCTGGGAATAGACCTCAATGGCATGAATAGCTTTTGTATAGCAAAGTGATATAAAGTGTTAATTCCATTTCTGGGATGGAGAAACATAGCACAGGAAATAAAAATGCACAAAGAATTTCTTAAAACAGTCAGATAATAATTGGATAAATATAGACGTGCACAGCTGTGTTTTACATGCAGCAGTTTCCAGATCTAGTTAAAATAATTTTGTAGCCAGGGCAGCTTTGAAGTGGCTATGCCCACTTCCATGTAACCCACTGAGAGTTGTGTCTGTTTCTGTAATTGCCTGCTCCCTTGTGTCCTGGAGCCCCCAGCACAAGGAGAGCCTACTCCTGGGACTGTTGTTCCCCATGCACGGAGTGGGACGGGTTATGTGTAAGATTCACCCTGGCCTGGGCTGCTGCACCCATCACGGGCGTTGTTCACGGTCACCTTCCTCCTCCTCCGCCTGCCCTGGGTGACAGCCCGATGGCGAGCTGTGCAGTCCCTGGAGCCTGGCTCCCTGTCAGCGTTCCCCAGCACCACTCGATGAGGAATTAACGGGGCTGTAGGCCGGCAGTAAAAGAGTATCAGCAGCTGGTAAATCCCGTGGAGATATGGAGGTCTGTGTTCCCTGCTCCTGGGTTCTGGCCTCTGGCTGGGAAAGAGACTGCGACTGGATGGATGGTAGTGCTGAAGCCAAAGCAAGATTTAAAAGGAAAAGACACCAGTGTTTGATTGTCTTGCCTTACAACAGCGTTGATTGCCACAGTTGATGACGATGCTGAGGCAGTGGGCAGCCTGTCAGTTCTCAAGCCCAAAGCTGCTAGCCAGGCATTTCTGGAAGTGATAGAATTTGTCTGAAAACATGTTTCTGTGGGAAATTAAGGAAGGAAGCTAATAATCATGGATGACTTGAAATGTTCCCTGTATTTCCTCTTCAGGAAAAAGGAACCAAAATTGTGACTTGCTGGTGTGGCCCCTTGTTGGTACTGGTGGGAAATGTGTGGTTCAGTGTCACATCCAGGACTGAAAATCCTGTGCTGGCCCAGGCTGAACAGGCGACTTTGGCCGTGCAAATGGCATGTCCCACATGCACCAGCTCCTCCCGCTCCCCTCCAGCACCTTTTTGTGGCATCCCAGTCGGATGGCAGGGGCAGCCCTGGCTGTGAACCATGCCATCCAGTCACGCAGGCAGCCTTGCACTCCTCTGTCAGTGGTACTCCAGCCACAGCAGGCGTGCATTAGGTAAGGCTGTATGAGGAGTGCATTTGGAAGCTGTGTCCAGTGACCGACAGAGCACCTGAATGTGGGGCTTGCCTCTCAAAGCTCCAGCCAGAGCCTGCACTACTGCCTGAGCTCGGTGCACTGTGTGTGTAGAGAGCTGTCAGCCTCAGGATTAGCAAAACCAGCGAGGCTGAGTTCTGCTGCTCGCACCAGCAGGGCCCTGGGGCAGAGCCAGAGCTGCCTCTCTGCTGTTTGGCATCCCCAGCCCGTCACCCCAGAGCGTTGTTATGCCCATCCCCGAAGCAAAACCAAACCAAACCCACCACCCTGCCAAGGCTGCTTCTTTCTGTGGAAGGAGTGGGGTTTTCCCCCGTGGGCAGCGCTTGCCTGAGAGGTGGGAGCCCCAGAGGGACCCTCTCCTTAGGCTGGGACGGCACAGCCCCTCCGTGGCCACGTCCCAGGGTGGGCTGGCCGCGCTGCCCTGTGCCTCACAAGTGGGCACGGGGACTTCGGAGAGCGCAGGCTGCGCTGTCCCTTGCAGGACAGGTCGGGTCCCTGCTCCCTGCTGCAGGACTGTTTCTCTACTTTATATGTGCTGCAAACTGGAGGAAAAAATCAGCAGTTTTAAGATTGAAATCGTGGCTGGAGCCTGCGGTGCTGGCTTCTGTTAGGCAGCAAGTGCCAGGTGCTGCCATTGGTAATGGGGCAGTAATTTGTATGCATTGCAGTAAGGCCAGGCTTGAACGGGAGCTTCCCAGAAAGGTTTTGCTACAAGCAGGTTTGATGAGCTCCTTGCTCTACTTAGAGTGTCAGCTTTAAAACAATTGTAAACCTAAAACAGTTTTCATCTCACTGCTTATGCACAATACAATTTATTATATGTGTTATTCCATGACTCCACAGGAACCAGAAAGAATTATTATTATTATTTCTTTGTTCCTGTGTCTTTTAGCATTTAATTGTGCATTATCCTGTGTAGTAAATGCTACCTGCATTTCTAATTGCTTTTCACTGTCTTCTAATGTTCGAGTTTTTGTACAGCAAACAAAATATTTAATAAATGCTGATAATTAAATCATGATATTAGAAGAGCGAGCACTTAGTGCCTATAAAATGACACTAAGTTAATTATTTACAAATTATCTCGATGCTAATTTGGTTGTGGTCTTCACCAGTGTTTGGTTTCTTGGCAGGAAACATGCAATGTTTGGTTTGATCGCTGCTTACAGAGCACCTTTCTGGCAGCTCAGCTTTGAACTTGTGTTGGCACTGTTATCACGGTGCTTGCTAGCTGAGCACGGTGTCTTACAGAGGTCAAAAAGTTAGTCTTGACTAATAGCTGGTTTGTTGTTTTTTTAAGGGCAAAAAAGCAAAAGACAATTTAAATAACAAATGAGGCGCCAAATCAGCCTCTTCTCAAGGTGTGCTGCCTGTTCCTTTGCCTGTGAAAGCACAGAAATGGTGTGTAAATGGAGGTCATTACCTCTTTATTTTAGACATCAAACTGACATACTCTTCACATTCTTTTTTTTCTCTCGTTGGATGAATTTGTGTTCTTTATAGCCCAGCCTTTCAAAACTGACACACGTGAAACTGTTGATGTTTTTTATCTCGTCTTTAAATTCTGATGCGGAGCCTAAGTTAAAACATGGTCCCTGCTCCAGATTTCTTGCGTTGCCCTGTGCAGGAGTCCCGTTCTGTCTCCCCTGGCAGCTGGGTAGCCTGGCACAGAAAGTGCTGCTGATGTGCCAGCGCTGCTCCTGTCAGTGAATTGGTGTTTGTGTGGCAGACTTAGCACACGTAAAACTTGGCCATTCATAAGGAAACTATTTAGTTCAGCATTTTTGTTTAGCAGGTCCCCGACAGATGCAGGTTGTGCCGCGCAGGAGGAGCTGCCCTGGCTGCAGCGGGGGAGGTCGGTGTGGTTTCAGTGGGTGCATGTTTGCTGGGCAGAGCTCCTCTGGCTTCCTGCAGGAAGGCTGCAAATCCCAGCACGGCTCCAGCTGGCCTGAGGCAAACTGATGGACGTGGAAAGCCCAAAAGCTTCAGAGAAGCTAAAACTCAGATGAAACTCTTGTTGGGGATCATACTGTGCAGCAGTGACCATGAGGAGCTCTCTGCAGGAGATACGTGTGAGTACCTGCAGATTTGATGGAGTGACTGGCTTCCATCTCCACGGCAAACACGTTTCTGGCATGTTTCTGTTTCTCGTGGTGCCAGAGGGTGGAAATCCAGGTCGTGTCCATTGCCTGTAGGATGCCTGAGGTCACAGCAAAAGCTGAGTAGCTTGTGCAGAGTTGGTGGAGCCAGTGTGGTGCCTGTGAGTCCAGGAGTGTGCAGATCTCATTCATGTTAAAGACATTTAGAGATTGTGTCGGGGTATGTACTATATTTAAAAATATCTTTAATAGAAATATCCCACTGTTCCAGCTTGTACTAAACATTGATGCTTTGGGTAAATTGTGGTTCCAGCTTAGAAGTAACAGTTTTTCCTTGTAGACCATTCACCACGATGCACACACCGTTTGGAAGCTGTTCCTTTACTGTGCAGTGAAAGAAGTTAGTAAAGACCTGTTTTGATTTATTGTTACACAAAGTGCCAGCATCATGACTGATCCATAGGTCTGTGCCACTTCTGACCATTACCTGAAAATTCACTCTGAAGTCCCCGCTGTTCAAATATGAGAGCATCACTTCAAATTGCATTTGCTCTGGAGTGGATTGGGAGGCTTTGGCATAGTGCCTAGTTTACACTGAGCCTGCCAGCAAAGGAAGTTAATCATGAATTGTTGGTCCAAGGTGAATTCTTGCTCTGTTTTAGCCTAAATGACTTTCCACAGTAGACTGTCCTACATCTTGAGCTAATCCATTCAGCTCCAGGATTAGGCTGTGTATTTTCAAAAGCGTGATTTCCTTGAAGATGCTCCTGAAACAGCCATCTGAGCCTGTGTGCTCCCTCCAACACCAATCCAAATATTGGCGTAATTCAGAAAATGTCATTCATCCATTTCTTGAATGGGAGTGTGGGCTTTGCAATCAGTCAAGGACCAGTGGTGTCCCAGCTGGTAATTTTCATTTTCTTTGGGATCATCAAATCCTCTCCTGCCCCTCACCCCCCTGATCTCAGCTGGTCATGAAAATGCAGCGTTAGAAAGCTGGGGAAGGTCATCCTGGGAAGTTCAAGCTATAGAGGGTCAGCAGGGCTTGCCTGTCTGGCAAGGTGTGCTGCCAGACACGTGTGCTGTCTGGCAGAGACACTCCGTTCCCAAAAGAGTGTTTGTTGTTTCTCTAAGTGTTTACTATTTCTCTAAGTGTCCCTGTTCCTCTTCAGATTTTCCTTCTCTCCCTTGTCACCTCCTGATGTAACTGCTGTGGCTCTGACAGCATATGCTTTTCCTCCTAGGTTTCGTGTTCTTAATTAGAATTTAACTTTTAGTTTGATGTGTCCCATTTTCTGAATGTTTTTCAAACTGAGATTCCTTGTGCCTAATGTCTTTGTTCCCTCTGTGGCAGTTGATTTTGTTCCAGTAATATTTGTAAATATGCCGCCTGGAGTAGAACACTTTCTTGATGTCCTTATTTCCATTATTGTCTGCCTTTGTGAAATTGTATGTATCTGAATAACTTAAATATTTTGATGTCTGAAAAAATACAGTGGAGGCTAAATTCTGTCAGTACTATTTGTTTTTTCTATCCAGATTCAAAATTATAGGACTTAGGCTGAAATCAGACTTGTCTTTTTAGTTATGAAACTGTTGTTTTTGCTAGATATTTTGAAATCCTGAATAACTGTATGTTTCCTCAAGAGAAAGTAATTTGCAGAGCTGAGTAATAGCCCTTACTCAGTAAAACACAAGACTTCCAAGTCAGCAATGTGAATGCTCACATGCTTTGGATTGAAGGTGCTGTTTAAGTGTTTCCCCAAGTCTGGGCCCTGATGCAAAAATATTTGCTTATAATTTCAGTGAATTGGCTTTTGCTGTCTTAATAGGCTTTTCAATTATTTATTGGCAGTAATGCTGAAAGGCAGTGAATTTCCAGGATGTGTGCACTTCGAGTCAACACATGCGAACAACTGCATTTAAAACGCCTGCTTCAGCATTCGGTAGGAAAGAAGGATCCATTAGGCTGGTCACAATCACAGGAGTGCAAATGCTGTGCAAAGATAGAGTGAAATTCCTAAAAATGCTGCGGGGTGTTTGCCAGAGTGCTCGAAGGCATCCAGCTGTCCTTGCCTGTGAATGAGAGTCCCACAGAGCTGAGCAGGAAAAGCTTTTCTTAGCAGTTATAGGGTTTAGAGATTTGAGGTGGTTTTTCACTTCAAAACAAAACCAAATCTTTTGATATTTTCATAAAAGGTGGGCAGAAGATACTCCTTAGCCCAGTGCCGTGCTATGCGTGCCCATGCCAGAGAAGCCCTAGGGGTTTGGGGGTTCTCCCTGCTGACGTGCTGCTGAGCGGGAGTGAATTATGGCAGTCACCAGGTAATTCAAATTCCAGAGGTCTTTTCTTTACCCGTGTTCGGAGCACAGTGGAAATGTGTGCTGTTGAGAAGTAGCACGTGTGCTGCAAACTCCTGGTCTTAAACATCCACGTACCCCCCAGAGAAATTCCTTGTTAAAAAAGGAGAGCTTAGAGCAGGCATTCTGTTTTCCCAGTCTCCTGGCTGTCATGTTTTTCTGATAAAGCTCAGCCGTGCAGTAGCAGAGGTGGAGTGTGTGCCCAAAGCAGCATGTGCCTCAGGCTGGGCAGTACCAGCAGTGCCCATTGCTCTGGGCTCCGGGCTGCTCCTGGGCACTGCAGCCTGGTGAGCGCTGCCTCTGGGAGTGGGAGTGCCGCGTTCTGTCACCAGTACCCAGAGGCAAAGTCTGACATTGCAGCTTTAATTAAAGCATCTCAGGGAATTCGCATCATCTAAACACTATAACGCTCAGCAGGAACTTTGAGCCAAAGCCAAAGGATAATAAGAATTAAACCACATTTTACCCATGTACATTACAAGGATTTATATTCTTCGCTGGCACTGAATCATGCATTACTGTGGTGTCATAACTGGTGTTACATATGACCTTATAAAACGCTGTGGTCCTTTCAAGCATTTATTATTAAGTAAAAAACAAAGTATTTTTTTTTCCCAGCTGTCCCACTTTCATGTTTTTTTCAAGTTTAAAATTGGGTTTGGAACATAGCCTAGAAAGAACAATTACACTTGCATCATTATTTTTAGGAAAATTTGCATAGCTTGCTTTTACACAGGTATATAAAGACATAATGGTACTAGATATAGAGGGATAGCTGTGAAGTGCTTTGCTTTTCTTCGCCAAAATTTCATTTAAGCATGAGATACCATCTCAGGGATTGAGAACAAACTTGTAATTTCAGAGAAAAATATGAAAGCTTCTTCTCCAGAATAAACTTCTGTTATGTGTTACCAGAGACTAACAAAAGCAATAAGAGATAACAAATCGCTTAAAATAAAGAGTATCTTGTGTCCCTGTAATAAAGCATATGCGCATCTAAGCAAGAAAGTGGACAAAAAAGAATCAGCACAGTCATTGTCAGTCACTGTTTGATCAGGTGGAGGAGGAACCGTCAAGACCCCACTGCAAGTCACCAGCCAGTCCACTAAGTTTCTTTATTTGGCTTTTTGGTTCTTTTCTCCTGTTACTGGTGTTCAACAGCCACTTCTCCTTGCAGCCCTTTGTAAGGGTGATGTCTTCTTTTACTGCTTGCTGCTGTTGATTTCCAGGCAGTGCAGGCTGCTAAAATTAATTTTGAAGTTTGTCTTAGGTAAATAAGGTTAATGAAATGGAGGGAAATGCAAAAATTACTCTGTCTGAAGTAATGAAGAGAATAAAAGGTGGCAGTTCAGGCTGACTCTGGGTGAAATAGATGTGAAGCCTCAGTGGAATCTCTGAGGTCTCCAGAGTTTAGGGTCTGAAAATCCTCTGTGAGCTTTGAAAATGTCACTGAATTCGCACACTGAGCTGAGGCAGGGCTGTGGCTGTTCACGTGTGTACCTGTCTGCTGCTGCACTGGCACACAGTGGACAGCTGTGCTGGCCAGGTGTGTTCCCTGGTGGCAGAGGGCAGGGGAGGGCTCTCAGGAGATGCTCCCCACTGTCACTGCTCTGGGGCTTTCCTAACAAAAGCCAGCACGATGTCTGTAACACCCAGGCTGAGCACCTGAGTGTTTCCTCTGAAGTACTACTGTGCTAACTGGGCTTTTTCCACAAGGACCTTTAGCATAATTTTATTCTTAATTAACTCCGAGCCAGCCTTCCAAACTGTTCCCATGACATGTGGCTGAAGCAGGACTGCTGTGTAATCTGTGCACATATGTAGGTAGGTAGGAAGCATGTGTATTTGTATATTTCCCCTTTTGGTCTCTGATTCTTTTCTCTAGCAGATTTTCTGTCCTGGACCCCAAACTCTCAAATGCTTACCAAAAACGTGAAAGGGCCTTGTCTTAGAAAGCCTCCCCTTGGTTATATGCCTTCCTCTGCATCTGCTGGCATCAGCACCCCGTCCCTTAAGCACTTTGCTTTAGTGCAAGTATTGCAGGTGCCAAGTGCAGCCTCCCTGCTTTTTATTATCATTTGTTGCTGTTAAATATATTTACTTAATATATAAAGCTAAAAATAGTTGTGCTTCTGAAGGAATGTGGTGCTCTTGCTGGTTTACAGACTTGGTGTAGCTCAGCTGTACCAGTATCAAATTCAAGTGAGCTATGCCTAGTTAGTGGGATCACTGAAGGTGAGTTAATAGAGATGTTTCTCCACAGAGCTGCATGAATACAGAATTTCTTGGCATTAGTTAAAAAATTTTAACAGGATCCCCTTGTTGTTTAACAAAGCATTAAGTACTTGTCCAGAGAGCACAGTAACAACCTTCAGGCAGATTTTCAAACACCCAAACACGCTTAAGGCTTGGTATTTTTGCATCACCTTTCATGTGTTATTCTTTGGGTTTGCTTGTGTTCTTACTGCTCGTGTGACTCAAAAGTGTACAGGCAAACACTAGCCAAGAGTAAACATTATTGTTTCTATTATCATGATTATAGAGTTAAGCTGTGTAAGTCTCTCTGGGTAACTGCACATTGACCCCAGGTGATGCTGAGACCTGAGCAGGACAAAGGGATGCTCCGACCGCTCTTCTGCAGGTGGTGTCTCACAGCAGAGTTCCAGATAATCTTGGGCACATCTTAATTCTCCTTACATTTCTGCCCTAACTGGGCAGCTACAAGTTTGTCTTGAACCTTGTAGCTGTCATAAAACAGCTGCTCTTCAGCAACTCATCCACTTTCCAGAGTCTCACTGGAAGAGGTTTTAGCCCTGTTTTACTCTTCAGTAACGACCTGAGGTGTCACTGGGTGCAATTCTGCGTTTTCCACAGGGGTCTTCCAGATTTTTGTGCTGGTGTTTGTCTGAGCTCAGTTGCTTCTAGCGTGATGTTTTGAACAATGCTGCCTTTGGAAGGGCCATGGATGATCCAAGTGGCTCACCAGGCCCTGCAGTAATGAGTGTCCCATGCTCTGTGCAAGAGACAGTGAGCTGTGAAGCAACTGCAGTGAAGACTATACCCAGCTTCAGCTAAATAATTTGTTGTGCACTGTTTCTCTGTTTATGATTCAGTTTTAAAGACCCTTTTAAGTGAAATTGGATACACTACAAAGTGTTGGTTTCATGTGTTTTATTTGCAGTTTAATCAGCGTGATCCAGCTGCCAGTGCAGGGGAAACCAGAGCTCGATTTTTAATTATCCCTGCTTTGCCTGAGTTAGGAATTCCCAATAGTGCTGTCTGAGAAAAGATGCCAAAAACCGCATTGTTCTTTAATTAGCTGTTGTAATTGTTTCAGTCTAATCTCCATGATTAGCAGCAGCATTAAATACAGCAGTAAGAATAGGCCTGCCCTCTTTGTGCTGCCCTAGTAAACACAATATTCTTACTTCTGGTAAGGGACATAATATAAAATCAATTAGAAGCCAACTAGTGTTGATTGGAAAATGATAAAGAGCAGTTACCATGAAGTGCAGATTGCTTTGTAAAGTTGGTTTATAACCATTCTTCTGGGATGGCTTTAGTGCCCAGTTTGGGGGAAAACACCAGAATGACAAACTCTGTTGCAGAGAAGCCTTTGGGGATCTTGCAGAGACTCCATCCTATGTGAAGCTCTAATATAAGCTTGACAATAATCTTTGCTGGAACTAAGTTTAGTGCTCATCCAATTTTAAGGAAAGGGTCATTTTTACCCCCGTGCAAAACAGTTGCATTGTTAAATATGGACAATTTCAGAATATTCCCCAAAGAGGCATTTTTTTATTCAGAGTTTAGAAGTGACTTTTATTCTGAGGTTCAAAGCTGCTCTGCAGTGGTGCATCTGCAGTGGGGGATTTTGCTTTGCTAAGAACGTTTCTGCACAAGCATATGTGTTAGATCTGTTTCAGAGTGGATTATGATACACAGACAGGTAAAGATACAGGGAAAGGACTTTATGACATGGAAGTACAACTCCCATGCCTGCTTTGATGGTGTTGAGCTACCTGCTAAAGTACCAGTTATTACTTCTAAGTCCCTAAATACCTTTGTAAATTTGGCTTTAAGTATCAATGCATGTGGGAAAAGTAGGAATAATGCTCTTGGAAAATGCAGATTTAAGTTAGGTCATGCAGTTTAAAGTGAGCATTTGTGAGTGTAAAATGAGCACTTCTAGAGAAATGTAATTGCTGTAGTAATGGTTGTAATCACAGACTGTGGAAATGTGAATATTTTGGCTGGTGCTATGTTTTTGTAAAGTAATTTATACAACCTTTTATGTCTTCTGCTGACATGTCAGACCCACTGTGCTCCAGTGTCACCAGCAGAACTGGCAGCATGGGCTCAGGTTTTGTGTGTCAGGGTGCAGGTGTGGCACAGACCTGGGAGAGGCTTCCCTGGGCATACGCCCAGGAGTGCTCCGGGGCTCGTAGAGTTTGCTCTTGCTTAAGTCCCACGAAGTAAGGTGATGTTACCCTCATTAGGAGAGTACAGAAAGAAGGTTTTGTTGCACCTAAACCTGTATTTCCTGAGTCTAAACCCAGTGCTTGGGAGGAAAAAAATTAAAATCAATCCAACTAAACTTGCAGAAAAACAACTGTAAACTATGGGTGAGCTGATGAAGGAACAGAAGTGAGCTTATGTCTGCATCGGATTACTCTGTATGTATCAAAATTACTCTAGTTTGCAAGTGTAAAAAATTACAATTTTCTTGTCAATGAAACTGAAAAAAACTGCAATTCTTTTATACAGTGCTTTGAGGTTATCTGAAGTGTTCTCCGTAATTCTTAGAAGGGTCAGATTAATACCTCTGATGCTTTGTTTGGATAGCACTGTAAAAGAGTTCATCCTGGTTTACAGTAGAAATCCAGTTCAGTTAAACCACTAAAAAACATCAGGTATTTGTCCAATGGGAAAACAACTCAACTAAAACCGAAATGTATTTATTAGATTTGTTTGAAGATACAGTGTTTGAACAACAAAAGCTACCTATGCTCTCAGCTGAGTCTTTCTGGGGAAGTCACTGTGCCAGTGCTCGATGTTGTGAAGCCGGACATTACTGAAATGTGAAACTGCCCACAGCAAAGCACTGATTAACCAAGCTTGGCTTTATACAACTCTCTTATTCTTTCTGCCTGTAATGTACATGTGGAAGGAGAGAAGAAAGTTGCCATTTTTTTCTCATCAGTTTATTAGTAATTTTCCAGTTTATAGACCCGATTAAAAGTAGAAAGAGGAAATAACCATATGTGATCCCAGTGACCTTAAAAACACGTAACCATGTTTGTTCTATCAAAAGCAGTACTTGATAGATTCAATTTACTGATAATTTCACTCCTTGCTTTGCAGTAACAGCATTAAAATTGATCCCCTGAAGTAGGTCTGTACCTGGGAGGGCCTGAAAGCTAAATACTACGGAGTGGTGACACAATCTTCCCATATTTTTCATGGATTCTTGTATTTTCTTTCCATGGTGGTGCAAAACCTCAGCCTATTTAGGAAAAGCGTGTGATTGTCTCTCATGATACTGGCTGGTTTTCAGTATGAACGGGATAAGCTCCAGCATGTGTGACCACTGCTGCTGTACAGAGCATTCCTACGTACCATTCCTCCACCAGACTGCCCCTCTGTCCAGCTGAACTTCACTACCAACACAGTCCAGCTACCAGCAGAATTCTGCTGTTGTTTCATTTCATGTAGAGCTTAAACCTGGTAATGAGCCAGAACACAGCTAGGTCTTACATAATGTAGGCAGCAGTGGGACACCTCCTTACACTGTAAGAGATATTAAACAATATAGGCTGGTTAAAGTATTGAAATCAGAAGAGTTGAATCAATATAAGATGGAAAAGGCTGGAGAATTAAGTCTGCAAGAAGCAGTTACTGCTTTCCATCAGTCACAGGAGGAGGCTGACCTAGGCATTAATTAATTATTTATATTGATGCTGAGGTGTAATCCCATAAAGATTTCTTTAAATCAACATAAATAAGCTGGGCTAGTGTTAGTGCTTCCACACATAAAAGCAGAGGATGTCAGAATAGAGGAATTTTGGGGTTGCAGTAAATGTGTGACCTGCTGCACCCCTCGGGTTTCTGCATGTGATTTCTGGCAGTGTGTTGGAGCCAGCGACTGACAGGCCTTGTGGAATCAGGATGTCTTCCTACCACCTCTGTAATCACAGCAAATGGAACCAACTCTTTATTTTACTGCTTCTGACAGTATGTTCATAGTGTTCTGAATTCCCATAAGAGAAAATACAGACTTAGCAGACTGCATGCTAAATATGTGAAGTTCTCTGCTCAAAAGCATGGAGCTGCGTTAATTATTAAGTTGCCTTCCTCCATTGTCAGTCTCTGGTTTCTGTGGAAGTAAAAATGGTTTCAGCATTTCTTTAACCTCATATTTCAGGAAATGTAATGAAAGCAGCAAAAAAAGTTGGGAGAGTTAGTGAGCTCAGTTAACACTGATACCACTGGGATGAGCTGAAAATGGGCTGGGGATCTGAAGGCAGGTACAGAGAACACAGCAGCATCAGAGTTTTACATTAATCCTTTCACCTCAGAGGTAAGGCAAAACAGTCTTCTCATGATGGAAGCTGCTGTTATTCCTACTAAAGAGGAAGGATTTTTCTGTCATGGCTTTCTGTTTGGTACACTTAAGAGAATTTCTTTCATAAACCAAGCCCTGAAATGTCTGATGGGAATGAATGGAGAGCACCGGAGTACCACTGAGCAGTTAAGGGATCGTTAGCTTTTCAAATACTGAACCTGTCCGACACAGACACATGCTATGGTAGCATAAATGATCTCATTGTTATAAGTGTACATTGATTCTGTGCATTCACATTCTGCAGAGCACTTCTAGAAACCGAAGCCAAAGTTGCCCAAAAGGAGCTGAAGGGAAGAGGCCAGCTGGCAGGTTTGCTGCTGGCAGCAATGGCCTGCGCTCAAGTGGCTTTGAGGAATTGCCCAGCTTTGGGGCAGCAGGAGGCAAATCCTCCACGTCCCTTCTGACAGTAAGTGCTCTCCAGCATTTGTCTGTCCCCCTGAGACACCTTGGAAATTACCTTGGAGTGGTGGACTGATACCACCTGTAGATTTTAAATATGCACATGTGAATAATTAATTCTAATCTCTGTCTCACCAGCAGTGCATGTAAACAGCAGGATTGTAAAACCTGCTTTGGGGTTGGTGAAAAATCACCTGCAATGTCATTGCACTTGTATAATCCTGTGTTGTGTTTCTGAACATGAATTTAATAAATGCAAGCACTGATTGCATAAATGCTGTTGTAGAGGTTCTCCTGCGGCTGTCAGCCATGGCCAATCCATGTTTGGGCCAAGGGGAGGATGTACCATCCTTGCAGCAGCTCCAGCAGCCTTGGCAGCTGCTCCTGGAAATTCTCATTGCCTAATCTTGCATTTAGAAACAAGCCCAGTGCAGTAAGTGGCTGCCAAATTTTTTGCAACTGTTATTTTTAAAGATTTTTAGTTAGCAACAAAGAACATGAAACTTTCTGTTCTTTGCTCCTTGGGTTGCTGTGCAATTATGCCACTGATGTGCTCATTATAATTTGTCTCCACTAATCTTTAGGGACTCCAGAGAGCTGCTTCCTTTAGACATTTAAGTTCAGGCTGTACCAACTATGTCAACCAGCAGAACTTCTCTTTAGAGATAAAACTGCATTAGAATTGGAGTATGTTTATTTGAATTAGAGTATGTTTATTTTAAATCTCACATATGCATGTCTTGCTGTGGGACATCCTGTGGAGCTGGTTAAAAAGGTAATATTCTGTTTTTCACTTAAACAGTCATCACTTTTCTTCTGGTTTAGTTGTGGGCTGCCATGAGCTGAGGGTGTGGAAGAGATGATTTCATCAGCCCCAGAGCCAGGTCCTTTCTCAGCCAGGACACACCTCACCCCTTCCAGTACAGAGAGCTCCTGCAGCGACGAAATGCACAAGAATCTTCCCTAATAAATACCATTTGGCCTTAAATCTGTGGGGTTCTAGCTGTCAAAGGGATCTGCAGTGGTTTTGTTTCTCAAGGTACCCCAGAAGGCTTGGTGTGTGTGGCTGAGAAAAGCCACCCCCTTCGAGAGCAGGCACAAACCTGAAGTGACCAGGGGCCCCGAGGCTCCCAGGTGGTGCCATTGCCACGTGAGGTGGAGCAAAAGCCTGTCAGGCCACCTGGCAGGACCAGGGAAATTTGACCTTCTTCTTTTTCTCCCAACATTTCTGCCTATAAAAGAGTTGGATGGAAGAAAAGAAAATCAATTGACTCCATCCAAGCATTTTTCTGGTTTTAACTCAATTCTTTACTGAGCAGTAGAACTTCTTTGATTTACTAGCTGAGGATCTGCCCTGACAGAGAAGGCCTTGTTTGGGTGGGGCTTTTTGACTTTTTTTTGGTTTTTTGTGTGTGGTGTTTTTCTGTAGGTTATTTTATTTTCTAAGCATAACTACTGTGTTGTTATTTGAATTCCTGAGTTATTGCGGGAGCAATCAAGAGATGTTGATGGCTTCTATGGAAACAAACCACTTTTTAGAGAATTACACTGAGAATTCCCCTGAAAGGGCTCATGTTGAGATTATTTTCCTGCAGCTCCAGGGGACAGTAGCAGAACTGGTGATTCTGATGCTGGTGATTGTTGGAGCTGGGCTGAATTTGGGGCTCGCTCCCGTCCCAGCAGGGCTCCTTCAGTGCCGAGGTGGCTCTGCCTGCACGAGCCCTGCCGGGCACTGAAGGCACCTCTGTGCTCCTGCACAGGCCCTTTTTGTGCAGAGCTGTCCCGGGACGGGCAGGGCTGCCCAGGCTGTGAGGGGACGTGGGCAGGGGAGCGATCGCGCCGCGGCTGCAGCTGCGGACAGGGCGCTCTTTCAGCTGCTGCAGGACAGTCACGGTATTCTTGCAGGGAAAACAGGACCCTGAACAAAATCTCCAAGGTGCATCTGTGAAAGAATTCCTCTTCTGTACTAAAAATAAATTAAAATATTAGCAGTGAATGTAATTTTTCAGTTGAGCCAAAAAAGTATACTGTAGCAAAGGAAACCTTTCTGGTCTTTGGTTTGCCACTAACACCAAAAGATGTTTCTTTTAACTCTGAGCATGTTTGCATTGATCTGCTCTGTCTTTGTACTTCAGCCACTTAATGACATCCCAGATCTTAAAATCTCAAAATCCAGATTGCCCTCTTGCCTCCTTTGCTATCACATCGTGGTGGTTACAGTTTTGCCTCTGTCTTGGGTCACGGTTTCAGGTCGGTCTCTGCTCAAAATACCAACTACAAAGTGTTTTGAAACAAATGAGGAAGAAAGGGTGAGGAAAAATTGGCAGACTGGTTAACTAGAGGATACAGCAATGAGTTCATATTTTATAGCCTGCATGGCCTCAGTATGAAAGTTAAGATCTTTAACTAGATTTGTAAACGTGTCATTACTTGGCATATTATCCATTGGATGTATCACTTCATAGTGTCTTTCCTGGCCTTCTAGCAGGGGTGAAAGGCAAATACAGAAAATCCCAGAGCTTTAGAATAAAAAAAGGGATCTTCATTTTCCTGGTGGTCTTTATTTCACATAAAGTAAGGTGGGAGCAATAAATATTTTTTTGATTATAATTTTATTGATATCTTCCTGCTAATCATAGTGGGGTTTTAAGAAAAGATATTAAGTCTGTTTCTCATTTATCTTATTGTTTGAAAAAGCCATTAAATTAGTTGCAGGGAAATCTTATAAGTCTTTATAGCTTGTGTATGAGCTGTAGGTTTGCTGAGGATCTAGAAAAGGCAGAGCCTGTGGAAATGTGCTGGTGCTGAGCCCCTGGGTTGTGTCAGGCTCCTCCTGGCACCACAGAAAGGTGGCTTTTGGCTATTGCTCTGTTAAGAGTAATAATAGCATGTAATTTCATTTAGTCAAAGATATTAACCAGGAGAAATAGCATGAGCATGTTTTCTCCTCCAGGTTTTCCCACATCCCTCCTACTTAAGGGATAATTTGCAGGGATGTGCTACACAGATCTCCTCCCTGGATTTGTAGGTAGTTTCATAGCCTTGAACATCATCCTTTGTGTATATATTTATGTAAATAAGGTAGACAGTGTTTAGGGGGTACGTATCTCGTAGACTAACTGTTAAAATTCAGTATGTATTAGGACCTGCTTGGGTCCTTCATTTGGTTAATTCTTTTTCTATATTAGGAAACTTCTTCACATGGAAGAAGTTCTTGTGTGGAGTTAAAAAGCATTCTTGCAACAGCTGAGTTGTTTAAAACCCAGGAGCTGCAAACAAAATATTGTCATTTGTTAGCTCTAAATGAGCCCTTGTGCTCCTTCAAATGGCAACAGGAATTCAGAGCCATGTGTAAATACAATTTTGTGGCTTGTCTCAGTTATCTCCCAATTTGTGTCATTCTTCTTGCATGGCAGATTACACATCTTAAATGATTCACATTTCCATCATTTCCAAAAGAAAATCTAAACAAAGAAAGACAACTGGACAAGGGTTATGGTTGGAGATAGGAATTGGGAGTTCATATGTTCCTGTCCATATGCTTTTTGTAATAGCTGCTAGGAGGTTATCAGGTGAAGGTAATCACGTTAATGAGGCATATAGGTAATTCCTGGAAAATACCTAATTTTGATACTATTTTCTATTTAACCCATCCTAACCATGTAGGGAAAATACAGTGAGTTCTCTGTGCTTTACCTGTGGGAAATGCAGCGTCCCACGTGTTCTGTGGGTGCTCGGGAAAGGTGCAGCTCCTGAAACGCGCCGGCAGCGTCCCCGGGCAGCGGCTGCTGTGCTCAGGGTTTGTGGGGCAGATCAATGATCAACGATCAATGATCAATGGCAAAGGCAGCAGGGACAGCTGGTGTGCAGGGGGCTGGAGCTGAGGGGAGGAGCAGCAGAGAGCGGCCGTGGGCAGCAGCCCCCGGGTTTGGCTCAGGTGTGCAGAGCTGGGCTGTGTCACACACAGTGACGTGTCTGTGTGACATGATGGCTACAGACACCCCCTCCACAGCTGCTGAGCCCAGCAGTGAGTGGTTTTGTCCCGTTGGTTGTCCCCAGAACTGCTGTGTGTGTGCTGTGGCAGTGCAGCTGTCTGGTCTCCGTTGCTCTTTGGGGCCAGCGAGGCAGGAAGCTGCAGTACAGCGTGAGAGTTACCCTGTCCTGGATGTCAGCTGTAGAGACTTCAGACTCATCTGAAATTGTCTTCTTGAGGCCCTGAGACATGCACAGTCTCCCTGTTTTCCTTCCTCTTACGTTCCTACCTGCTGTCCCTCTCTATGTGCGTGTGTGGTAGGTTTTCTGTCTCTCCACGTGGCACTGAGCAGCAGTACAGACCACAGCAATCCAATGATGGCCACGAGCTGCTGAAAAGCTGCGTGGTCCCAGTTTGTATGCCATCGAGTAACCAGTGGGGCTCACTTGACAAGTGATTCTGTGCTGCAGATGAGCAGTCAGGATAGCAGGGCCTGCTTGCTGCTCGGTAGTTTCCAAATTAATGGTGTCATCTGAGTGCAGCAGTTGCATCTCTTATTATAGCACCATACAGTTGCTTTACTGGTGGCTAAAATCAGCTGTGGACCATATGGGTGGCTTCTAAGCTCTTTTGGATTTGCTAAAGTATTGCTTAATGATCATGTACTCAAATGTCTGACATCAGAATGTCTATTATTTGACCTATAAAATCAGTGAAACACAAACTGGCAGCTGCCAGAACTCTGTCAGAAAGACTTCATGACTTATCTAAATTTAATATTGGCACACATTCTCATATATAGACTTTGTGAGTTGGTTCTGAAGCCTCCCTTGTGTAAAATGAACTGTCAGCCCAAATGAGATTTTGTTTAGATTTTTTAGAAAGGGAATGTTGGTTAAAGAAGTCCTGTTTTGATACTTATGTAGGATATCTTATTTGCCCACAGCTTTCTGAAGCAGTTCAGGAAGATACTTTTGTGTTAATTTTTTGGTGGAAATTACTTATTGCTTGTGCTGGTACTGAAATGTCCAGTATTTCACAGTGGAGCTGTGTGTCATGGAGTGTTTGGGATGGAAGATGCTGGGTAAGCATTAGACACATTGCATTTTAGTGAGAGCTGGCCACAGACTGCAGCAAGAACACGGAGATAAATCATCCTTGTTTTCTCCCTCTGAATTTGCTGAATCTGTGAATTGCATTTGCTGCCTCCTGTTTTTCTTTAGATGAGCTGTAGTTTTCCCATGGAAAATGCCTTCTGTTTCACTTGCAGGTCTGGACAACTCTCTCACCTGACTATTACCACTGAATTTTGAATTCTCACAGTGCTGTGGGTCAGCCCTGCTCAGTTGTGTTTGTAGTACTTCATGACTGTTCTCCTTACGTGGTGCTGTGCTGCCGCGGTCGTGCGCCTCAGAGTGACCTGTGTCTGTGTCCAGAGCAGTTCCCTGTGGCTGAAGGAAATGCCTTCTGGCTGGAAGAGAGCTGCTGGAAACCCAGTGGGGACTGGTTGCCTCCCAGAGCTGCTGCTGGGCTGTGCAGGCTGCTCAGAACTGGCCCCATTCCCGGCTCTCAGCTAGCTCTAATTTATTTGTTTTATTAGCTGCTTTATGCACATACTAGTTTTAGTGGGATGAGTGTCAGCTGCATGATAATTGCAGCTATTCACTTCAAAATTAAAAAAATGAGACCAAAAAGCCGTAGGCTTCCTCGGGAACCCGGGCTTTGTCAGCAGCCGTGAGTCACCCTGGACTGAGTGAGTGTCAGAGATGAAGCAAACGTGCTGATTTTTCCTTTGTTCCCGTAACCTTTTCTGAACAAACAGCAGGAGTTGTCTCTCTGTGCCTCAGCACCTAAAATTTCACTGGTGCAGGAAAAGCTTCCAAACACAACTTGTAACTCTTAGCGCTGGGAAGGTGCCACATCAGCTGCTTTATCTGGTGCCATTGCAAAACATGGAATTTTTTTTTGCATTTTATCCACTTGTCTGAATATCCAGCTTCCTTTAACTGGATCAACAAAGAGGACGCCTGTCAAAAAAGGTTTTTTCCTTCCATCCACTCCTTTGCTTACTTTGTTGCAAAACAGATCTTCATGAGAGACGTTGCAAATTTATGAGGTTGCAGAGAAGACAAACAGGCTTTTTCCAGGCTTTTGTTTAAAAAGCTATTTGATACGTGTGTTGATATTTGAAAAAAAATCAGGAAGTGTGTAATATGTAAATTATATATAAAATGTAAATATATAATAAGTATGCATAATAATGGCATCTGCTGTTTTTACTTTAGTGTTCAGCATATGTAGCATATTTCAGTTTTACAGCTTTATAAATATTTCCATTTTGTGTGCATCTTTATAAGGACTTTAATGGTACTTGAAAAGTAGGAGGAAGATCTCCAGTGTCAATACAAGCCTGTTTGAGGAGTGATAATTCAAGAGAGACTTGGGACTGTTGATGTTAGAGATGGCAAGTCAAAGGAAGGCAGAAAGTTGTGAAAACACTCCGTGCTCTTCCATGCCCAGTCTCCTGGCTGAAGGTCATTGCCAGCGGGACAGGCAGAGACTTGCAGGGAGTCAAAAATTTTATTGAAATGTCTGGAAAAGGAACAAGGAATCCATTTTTATTTGTTTTCTGTGATAACATAAGCCAGATTTTAGAGGGACAGAAAGTTTTTGTATTGGATTAGCTTTATCCTGACTGTGAATTGCTAGGTTAACTATTCATTTTACACACATGAAAATATTCCTGTTAAACAGTATTTGCAGCCTGCGTGCATTTTTGAATGCCTCTTTCTTGTCTTTCCAAGACCACCATTGCGTTTGCAGGAGGGAGTTTGGGTAATAAAACCGTGTGAGGGATGTTCAGCGTAAACACTGAGACAGTGTTACCATGCAGGGCGCGTAACCCCGGACCATTTTATTTGTGATAGGAAAAATACGTGTTCCTTTGAACATCACGAACTGCCCAGCCCTGTGCTGGGGGGGTAACAAATGCATGATAGACCTGGTCAAATCCTTGTAGCTGTGGTTTGCTGCCTCAGCAGTGCCACAACGTACAAGACCTCCTGATTGACCTTGGTTTAGGGCACTGTAGCCTTTCCAGTGACTTCCACTTGATTTTGCCTCCGCTGACAGTGTCAGGGCCACGATGGCTGTGGTTGCAGAGCCCCCTAAACCTGCTCTTGTGCCAGGGGTCAGTCTGTGCCCTGTGGACCAGCGCCCGCGGACTCACTGGACGTGGCTGTGGCTGGGGCAGGAGGCTCTGTTGTTCCCGGGGGTGTCTGTGGGGCACACCGCAGCATGGGGCCCGTGCATCTGGAGAGCCCTAGGAGCCCTCAGCCCATCCTCCTTTCAGCTTTGCCTGGTGCAATCTTGAAGCTTGTTCCAGCACTACTGACAACAATGGAAATGCAGCAATGTCCTGGGGAGTTAACTGCTAAAAATGTCAAACCCCTGTTTTCAGTTATACTCAGATCTTTTCCAGTTTGACTAATAAGCCTTTAGCTCTAAACTACTAAACTCATTGTGAAAATGTAATTTTATCTGGAACTTTGGAAAGAACAGTAAGAGAAGAAGAAAGCAAACTGTTGATCCCAATTTGTTGTGTCACTCTGAGAAAGAAGAGGTAAGATGTTGATGGTTACTAGGGACGGGCTTCGAAGTTTGTTTGATGACTTTTGTGGCTGACAAAGAACTGGAAAATACTGGTGGCTTGATCCCAGCCAGGGCTCCTGAGCCAGGCCAGCACGAGGCCTCCCTGTTGATAGAGCTGTGCCAGTCCAGCAGTGCAAGAGGCAGCCTCGCTGAGGGGATGGGGGGTAAGGATGGGTGGGGTGGAGAAACAGTGCCTGAAGCTGTATTAGAGCTTTAAGGCTGAAAAGTTTTGGGACATTTCACGTGCTTTCCCCAGCAAGGCAGCAGAGCAGGAAGCCTGACTCATCTTGGCAGCACTTCACAAAACCTGCTGTCCTAACTTCAGGCGGAACCTGACCCGTGGCTGTTCTTATGTTCCCTTATCTATTTAGAAATGAGTTTTTTGTTCCTTGTCTGACAGGTTTGCAGCTCTGCAAAGGTCGGAACCCAAGCAAGGGCAGCAATCAGACAAAAGGTGAACTATTGAACACCAAAGCAGAAGCTGAGAGATAAGATAAGATTAAAAGACAAACATAAAACACATTTTATTTGCCATGGCTGGCATCTGACAGGACAGGTGCCCAGCAGCAAGGTTCAGGATGAGGTCAGAAATTATAGTCTGAAGGAGACTGAGGCTAAGTAAGTGTTAAATACACTTAATCCAGAGTTCATGTCTTCAAACTGCCCATATTTTCTAGAGAACAATCTAAGTATTGATCGAACTCATTCTTTCTCATTGTTTATACCATGTATGTCCTGAGGAATGTGTAAAACTTCTGCTACCTGTACATTTACACTTATCTTTTGGAAAGCTGCTTTGTTTTCCTTACTTCTCTCCCAATTTTTGTAAAATGCTCAGGGTCCTGGAGGTCTGGGCCCTTTGTTTAACATTTCTGAAAGCTGACTGTCTGCCTTCACATCCATGTGTGCTGATGTCACAGTGATGACATAAGTTATTACTGAAGATTGGATTTCTTCCCCTCTAATTCCCTTTTCTGAGCCATGCATTACTCTGGCCTTTGTACATTTTGTCATTAAGTCTGCTTGATAATTTTTTTACTATCAAGAACTAAAATCTTTAACTGCTGGAAATTGCACTGATCTTCAGTCAGTTTTCCTTAAATAAATAATACCTGCCATACACTTGAGGTTGTACCATCATCTGCATGAGAGGTAGGTTGAATAGTTGGCCTGCTGTGGGCTTACTTACCAACCCAGAACTGAACTCTGAACAAGGGAACATTACATCTTGGTTTCAGGATTCCTGGGAAAATTTAGCCCTTGAAAAAATGCTCTTAGAAAAAGTGTGGCATGGATTTTTCTAAATCTGGAAAATTGTTTCAGCCTTGTTATTTCAGTGTTCCTTTTGCTTCACGTTCTTTGTAATGAAAAGTGACAGTTATTTTACATACTGGAAAATCTTGCATGATTGGTCTCAGTTCAGTATCTGCAGGAGGAAATTAAGGTTACACTGCTTGCACATTAATGATGAAGTTCCCATGGCTTTTTAATGACATTTTACTTTAAATACAAAGATACCATTGTTGGTGAACAAGATCACTACAGTTAATCCTAATTATCAGGATCAGATCATATTTGTATTAATGTGATCTGTAATTAAAAACAACTGCTTTGTAATAGCAATTAAAACATTCCATGAGTAATTAAATGCTGCTTTTTAAAGACTTTTTCTTTGCACTTAATGAACGTCAGGCTGATAGTCAAGAGGGTTGGTGCTAAATAATTTCCTACAACTACTTGTCAGTTACGGTTTTCATGTCAGATAGTTGTCTTTCAGTTTGCACTCTTGGCTCTGCCCTTTTCCTGTGCACTGAGCTGTCTCTCTGCAGTTTTACTCCTAAGTGCAGTGGGGAGGCCATTTCCTTGCTCAGACTCTATTTTTATATTCATGCATATATTTAATGCATGTGTTTTTCTGGTGTTGGATATTCTTTATTTCACCATTCTCCCCTGCTCTGCCCCTCCAAATGTCTGGAACAGCAGTGAAAGTAAATTTACTTTCCTGCCCCATGCAATATCGTCCTGTTTTTTGTTTCTTGCTCAGCAGCCTGTTGCTTTGTATGTACTTGGAGACAATTTTCAAGGTAGATGTGTTTAGAGCTTCAGAAATTCCATTGCCAGCCAGTTCACAACATAAATGGAATTGTATTGTAAAAAAAGAATCGTTTCTTTATAGGAGATTGCATTAGGATAGGGGCATTGCATAGAATAATTAGCATTGCAAGCAATTGTAGCTCACCATCTAGATTTGCTCTGAGTTCAGTCCCTGCCCCACAACGAGCACTGTCGTGTGTTTTGTGAGCAGGACTGTGCTGGAACGTGCTGGGTCCGTGTGGGGCTGATGTGGCTCGCCAGGAGTGAAAGACTTTCTCCTGTCCATTGACTTCTGGGTGGGCACTGCCAGAATTTCACCTTATCTGTAAAACCAGCATTGAAGTAATACCCTTATGCGTGGGAACAGTCTTGTTGACTGTAGAGAAGAGGAATTTGTATTTATAGATGTTGTGTAACATTGCAATTGTCATTCCCTCTCTCTGTGGACAATTGATGGCAGATAATGAACAGGGGTTTTTCAACCACTACTGTCTTGCAGCAATATTCTGTGTCAGTGGGGACTTTTGGCCAACTAGCCCACATTTATTCACTAACTGCAAAGGAAAAAATAATTCAAGTGCCTCTTTACTTATGTTAATCACGTCTATAAAATTAACACGAACCACTTGTTTACTGGAAGCAGCCCAGCTCATGCCTTTGGTCAAAGAGTTAAGGATGATAACAATCTTGTTGCTCTTTCCAAGACATTCATTATCTTGGAGCTTTCAACGCAAAGAGAAAATGTTGCCTAACAGATTCCTAAGTCTGGTCTTTTTTAAGTTCCTTGAGCAATTTGAGGAGCCAGTAATAGCCCATGTACATTTTAACAGTCATTCAAAGCCTTTACTTTCAGAAGAATGCAAAATTTATTTGGGCATAAACTGAGAATCTGGGTCATAGACAGAGGCGCTCGTTGTTTCTTCTCGATGAAGGCTTGTGCTGCTCCAAAGGACGCACAGGAATTAAACTAAGTGGAGACGACAGCTCGTTCTCGGCTTTCATCGCCTGCGAAATGCATCCTTTCGTGTGCGGATTTGCAGCACGCTTCGGCTTGCATCAGCTTCCTTCGAATCTGCTGGGCTAACACGATTTCATGCTGATAAAGAATGAGAACGGGCACCGCTCTGAGCTCAGCTGGGGATGGTCAGTGGCCCTGCCCTGGCAGCGCTCGGAGCGGGAGCGCGTTCCGGCGGTGCTGCCCAGCCAGAGCATCGCAATTCCGATGTTGTGCCTGCTGGGAGAGCTCATCTCCGGCTCTTTGCTTCTTCTGTGTCACAGACACGGCTTCTCCCTCCTTCCTGTTTGCCGTTCAGCTCCTTGTGGGGCTGCATTGGTATTCCGGGCAGCTCGAGCGAACGTTTCTGCGCCCTCGCCGCGGCGCTGGCAAAAGGCCGTGTTTCGGCATCTTTCCCGTGCCGCTTCTCCCGAAACATCCCGGCCTTCAGAAGGGAATTATGTGCAGCCTGTCAGCACAAGGGGCTTTTCCAGGACAGCGTTGAGGCGTCCGTGGGTTTCACAGGCTGCTGCCGTGGGAAGCGATCTGCTGCCGGCAGCTGTGCGCAAGGACCCGAGTGTGGGCACTCGCTGCATTTGCATCTTTCGCAGCAGCATCGTGTCACTGAGAGAGGAGTTCACCAGACAAAATAGGATGCTGAAAGTCTTTTCTCTTGGGTATGTGAAAAGCACCAACCAAAGGGCCAAAGCCTGCAAAATGACACTACTTAATCTGCCCCCATCACTAAGGGGGCACAGAGTCTCCGTAGTATTGCTTCATGTGGATATATCTGTCCTTACAAACCATGGATTAGAAGCTGTTAGCTTCAAATCTGTAATACCAACAGTTCCCTTAGGCTGATTTCTGGCAGTGCCCTCATCTCTGCAGTTTATGCATCCTACGCGAGATTTTAGGCAGAGATTTTCTTCCTTTCAAACCCTTGCAAATATCACTCTGCTGAAGCGTTATGATTATGTTGGTGAACATCTAGCGTTATAATTGTCAGGTGTCACTTTGATATTTGGAATGGTTGGCATAGTAAAATTACTAATGAGAAATACATGTTTTGAAAGATATACATAGCGTGATGTGTGAGCTATCATTGTGCTGTCTCTGCAAATGAAACTGTGTTCCAGCAATCAGAAAATTCTCAAAACAGTTTCTTTCTAACGAATTACGGTGTTTTACAGTAGTAGTATGGGCACCAAGGTTGCTGTAGGTTATTAAATATGCTTGTAAAAGAGAATTCTCCTGTGTATGAAAGACTAAATCCTGTCCTGCACACCAGGTTTGAGATATAAAAACAGAGGAGCAAACCTGTGATTGAATTTGCCATTGATTCCATGAGAGAAAGCACCACTGAATGTGTGGAGTCACTGACAGCTTGTCCCTGGAACTGAAATGTGTCTTTGCCTTTCACCCTATCACAGTGCTTGGTGTGACTTGATGAGTGCTGCAAAATCAAGAAAAAAATCCAAAGAGCAACTTTTTAGAAAGCCAAAGGTGGTAATCTCATTCTGCAATCATCCTTCCACTGCACATTTAATTCCAATTAAGTGGAAATAGTGCCACTGCTGAGTATTGCCACTGGTATATTCCCTCACAGCATGTTTTAGACTAGTGCTGATCTATAGAAGGCAACTTGCCAAAATCTCTGATACATCCAATAAAATTCACGCATTATCTATTTGTAGATGCACATTTAAAGTTTCCAGCTCACTTTACATTATTTTTCTGGTTTAGAATAGTAAGGTATGAGGAAGACACAAGCAAGAATTTCTTGATAGACAGGACCCATTTTTCATCACTGTTTCTCTGCCTTCCATTTTTTTCTGCTCTAACATAATGATGTTCATTAAAACAATGGAGTATGTTGTGATTTGATTTTTCTGCGTGGCATAGTCTATGAGGAGTGACTAAGCTAACATTATGCTGTGCTGTCCATCTGGTTCTGTCAGCTGAGGATGTGGATATGCTGGAATTTGATCATTGCCTGTGTGTGGAGGGAGTCCTTGTTTCTGACAGAACTGTAAGTGAGGAGTTATGGAAATACGACCATTGTTAAATGCAGTGTAATTACAGATAACTGCTTTGACAGCACGAGAGGAAAGCTGCTCTGTGGCTGAAGAAGGTTGGGCACTGTACAATTGGGTGTTTGGCTCAGATGTAGTCAGTATGTTCAGTACGGTACAGAAAAAGGGTTTGGTCTCCAAAATGAGTATCTGTGCAAGTAAGGGAGGAGGGCAGTTTCCTAGAAAACTTTTTGATGTCTTTTCCTAGTGCATATATTCTTCATGATCTTTGCTGGAGCCAGTAAAATGACAAGTTTTTGAACTTAAAGGTGCATCATTTTTGGTATCAGAAATTTTTATTTTGCTCTATCTTTTAACTCCAGCACTCTCATCATGTTGTCAAAACTGCTCATTTGTATAGCTCTGAATGAATTTGCAAGACCTGAGAATGCAGTACCACACACACCACCCTTGCTGAGGCTGGGTCCCAGGCTGAGTTTTCAGGAGGGCTGAACTGCTGGCAGGGTAGCTAAGGAGGTCGGTGGCAGAGCCCATAGTAATCCTCTGGCTTTTTCAGTTTTTATTTTATGAATGTACCCACTGGTCTTGCAGAAGAGCTTTCTGCGAAGACACAAACCAGTATCCAGCACATCCACAAATCCAGCAGCGGGTAACTGCTGCTCGTCTGCAGTCCCCCTGCAGTAATCACACGTGTGGATGTGTTAACATTTCATCTCACCCAAAACAAGAGGAAACGTGGAGGCCTTCCATTTCTACGTCCTTGGTTCAAAGACTCCTTGGGATGCTGGGGAAGAAAGATGTGAATGAATCTATTTCTTTTAGTGTTGCTCATATTAATAGGCTTTGCTCTTCATGCTTGTTGTATTGTAATTCTGATTTAACAACATTTATCAGTAGAAGATCACTGCAGGGCCTTTAATGATTATAGTTGTTCGAGCTGATAGTCTCAGACTATTAAATAAGGTCCAATTACTTCCCATTTATTTGTGTTGTCTTTTCCCTCCAAGTTACAAAATGTAATCCGGAAGTTCATTATTATTCTTTGCATTGTATTCATCTAAATAGATTTTCTACCTAATTAAGGCTGAAGACGTTTCTGCTAAACTGACTGTATTTTACAGGGATGTTTTCATTTGTATGTGAGGGTGTCTTTGGTTTCTACCATCCATATTTTGATTATGTTTAATTTCTATAGCTGCCAGAGATCTATTGTGTGTCTCAGCAATTCACCCTGGGCTGCTCAAGATTGTTTAGATTGGAGTTGGAATAGGCCTCCTGATGAATTTAGTTGGAATCTAGTTAATAACAAGTCACCAGGAAGCAATTTCAAGTGTTTACTACTGCTCTGAAAGATATAAAATCTATATTGGCTGAATTCTGGGTGAAAGAAATAGAGATGAAAGCAGGGGAATTCAGTTCAGATTAACCGTGTGTTTTTTTTATGGGGTAGGCCATTGATAGGGGAAGGTAAAAAAATAACAATGAAAGGTTGGCTGGTAATGGGTATTCAGCGTGGTTATCGTGTCCGTATTTTAAACATGCAAATGGTTAAGCTTTACCCCGTTCTTACTTTGTGTTATTTATTTACATAACATCTCTTTGGGACACCTTTGTCAAATAATGAAGCAGTACAATTTGGTGAGAAATAAAAACACAGAACATCCCACATTTTCCTTTCAGTATCGGAATAGCCATCAGGAAAAACAACCGTGTAGATTTATCAGTTCTTGACCTCACCTGCTGAACTCCTGTTAAGAAGTTGTGGGCATTAATTAGTGTCTGCTGCTGCTCTACCATGTCTTTGCAACTGAGGGTTGTGTTCAAGGATCACAAAGTATAGACATTATTATAAAAAGTCGCTAAAATACCTTTCCCTTGAGAGAAGACTGACTTCCTCCTAAGCTCCTTCATGTCTGAGCTCTTTGTTGGGAGGACTGTAAGATCCATGTTCTCTTGGGGAGAAGCTGTAGGAAAATAAACCTCCAGGGTTTTCCTGAGCTTCCTCAGAAGCTGCATTTTGCACCGTCAGTCCAGTCCTCCTCCGTCTCTTTCCTAGTTTTGCGGTGAATTCTGTTTAAAGATGCGGTTATGCTGATGTGGGTCCAGGAGGCTTAATACCACTGGTTAATGTTCCAGGACAGATGCTCAAACAAACAGTCTTCTGAGGGCTTGTTTGCCTGGGAGCTGAGCAATGTGTTGTATCATGCAGGGGTGGGTTCCACAGCTGCTGCAAAGCAGAGGTGGGAACTGCTGAAATGTGTGTGTGTATGCAGAGAAGAGACCTTGCCCCAGCTCAGTGAGCGCTGCTGCTCCTGCTGGGCAGTGGCACCACGAGGGACCTTTGCCAAAGGAAGGGCTTGTGCCCGAGTCTGGAGTCTTAGTGGGATCCAGCATCCTTTGAAAGGGAGCAAAATGTGTAAAGTGGGGGCAGCGGCTGGTTATAAATCAAGTTCTGTTACAGATTGAATAAATTTGACTGGTCTGTGCTGTCACAGCCCAAACTTTCCTGCGAAGTTTAAACTAGCAGAGAACAAAGCGGTCAGTTCTGGAAGCACTATGGATATGTGCTTTCACAGCTCCCTCTAGCAGTATTCCAAACTTTTTAATAAGCGGATGAACATCTGAAATTACTGTTGATGCAATATGGCTTTTTGTACAGTTACTGTGCTAAGCTGGAACAAATGTGAAAATCTGTTTGGTCTCTTGAGGGATGCAATATTATTTTACTCCCTAATCTAAATCACTCTCAAAGTAAGTCATATGTTAGTAAAAAACAGAAAAACTCTTTTGAGGAAAGCAGCCAAAGTTTTGAAGCTATTTTCATTCGATTTCAAACCAGAACATCTTCCCTTAATGTATGTATGTCAAAAGGGATAAAAGCAACTTCTATTAATGATGTTTTTATGATGTTGTTTCTAGTGTTTTGGATCACACTGCTGAAATTGATGTTAGGGAAAAATGAAAATGGATGGTAACAGTTTTGGAAAGGAAGGGAAAAATAATCCTCCAAACAATCACTTACCAATGCAGATGTTCCACTGAGGGGTCTCCTGTGCACTTGGTGGTGGTCCATCTGTTACTCTGCATTTTGAAATGCCAGGTGTTGCAACAGCTTTGGGCTGGCTGTGCCTGTATCTGTTAGTGCTGAACCTGAAGGACTCATGCTTTTTCAAGTATCAGAATCCCCCTTTTAACCCAAATGATTGCTTTGTCTCATTTTCCTTTTACATAACAGAAAGCACTGTGTTTGAAGCAATTACATCTTTTATCTTTGCCAGCTTGCAAGTCAATAAACCTATTTTCACCTTTTGCATCTCCCTCTCTAATGAGAGGAATAAAGTAACGTAATATATTTCTCACAAAATGTTTCTCCCAAGTCTTCAGCCACTGACAATTAAAGTACAATGTACTTATTACAGCAAAACAGAAAAACATATGGATATATATAACTACATTAACATCTGCTGCCTTTCCCCCATCTGCTGTCTTTGGCCATGCTTTTGTTCAAACCTGCCAAATGTACTCATTTTCCAAGGGTCTCATGGCACATCAGCCACATCTTCAATTAAAGTTCCCAGTTTCTTGTTTGTTTTGATGGCACAATGGCTTCAAGCAGAGCAGTGGTGGTTTTACAGTTTGAAAGATGTGAGTGTGGTGGGACAGGAGACAATGGGGTGACCACAGTGTAAAGTTTGTACCTCTGGAGGCAAAAGGTTTTGATTTCAGCTAAGAAACAGCCCTCAAATGCACAAACATAAGAGCAGAAAAAAAAGATTTAATTGTAGAGATGCCATCCTCTGACTCCTCTGGCAATTGGAAGGTGTCATTATTGGAATAATTAACAAGCACTACAAAATAATATGTCACAGCTGTGATTAATATTGAACAGAAACTTGTTTTAATTATATTTTCATAGTTCTGTTTAAATTCTTCTCGGTCACAGGACAGGTAAAATAGATGGTCCTGTGAAAGCTGACCAGGTCTGTGAGGCTTTGATATGTGATGCAGATTTTGCAGCTGTTTCCCACCCCTGGGAGCTGTGAGCTGGTTTGGATCCTGAGCAGCTCACCCCAGCAGAGCAGCGAGTGCCTGCCCCAGCTCTGGGGGCCTCAGCTGTGTGTGATCCTGCATGACTGCCCAAGCATTGTGTATTTTCACATTAGGTCAGTAACTGTGTGCTTTACTATGTGAAAGGAGGAAAAATATGTAGTTTTTTATGGTACAGGTGTTTGATTTATAGCTGGTTCTCAAGGCCAGCATGTCCAGTACTTTGTATTTAGAGGAAGATCTGAGTGTTTTGTTGCTGCTCTGTGTGTGCATATGCATATTTCTGGTTTGTTTTGCTGTGTCTTTGAAGTACCGAGCTTTGCCAGAGGAAGAATATGAGAATATGTTCTCAGTACAAAAAGACAGCAAATCCTTCCGTGCTGGGGAGAAAATGAGTTGTCAGGTAAACCATAACTGTGAACATTTGCCATTCAGGGCTTGGTGGCACATGGTGCATCCATCTGTGTAGTATTTATAGGACTTTGTTGATAAAGAAATCGTACAATAAATAACTTTTCCTAAGAAGGGAGCATTTTCTTATTGTCAGGGGGAAGTGCTCTGCACAGTGCCATGAGCACCTCTGGCAGATAAATGCAAGCTCCTATTGCGTGCCTTTGAGAACTGATTAGGGTTTTCTTTAACGTTCCCTACAAAGCCTTTCCAAAAGGAGCCTTCCAGCAGCCCTGTGCCTCCGCGGGTGTGGGGCAGGTGATGCTGGAGCAGTGCCTGCCTGCACGGCGTGGGCTCTCCCTTGGCTCTGGTGCCTCGAGCTGGATCCCTCAGCCACAGCCTGTGTGCAGAGCTGGTGCACCCCAGCCTGCTGGTGTCTGGGTCTCTGCTGATTTCAGTGCACATTAGGTTCTCTCTCTGAAAGCAGATTTGAAATTGGTGTAGCGCTGGCTTTTTGTGCATTGCAGAAATTGCCAGTCACATTGCGTGGTGCAGGCTGGTGGCAGAGGGGCTCCTTCGGGGGCAGTGGGAAGCTCTGCGAGCTGTACCTCGTGGCTGTGCAGTGTGTCCTGCAGTGGGACACCCACGTGGAAAGGGCTGCCTTGCCGGAATTTTCCCGTGCCCGGTATTGGAGCCACAGTCTTTATCTCCAGCCTCCTGCCTTTGGCACGCAGGATGCAGAACTGTGCCTTAAAGATTACAGGAGAGCTGTGACCTGGGCAGCCCCAAATGCGTGTTTATGCTTGAACGTGCTTGCTTGGATGCAAATACAGGTGACATGCAAGCAAAACACGTGAAGAGAGGCAGTCTGCAGGTGTGTGAACCTACTGGGGTCTGGCTGAGCTGCTGTGGGTTGTGCTTGCAAAAGCCTCTGGGAGTGTTAACAGGCTGTCGTTAAAATCCATTTGTCATTACAGACAGCTGTGAAGTTCTTCCAAATTTTCTATTTGTGCCAGGTACAGCGAGCAGCAGCAGCAGCTGTTGCTGGGTCTGCAGCAGGTGACAGCAGCCATTTATTCCATGGTTTCCTCAGTAGACTGCAAAGTCTCTGCAGAAACCCAGGCCTTCCCTCCTGAGATAGATGGGACTGTGAATTCCATCAGGCTCAGAGCACCTCAGCCCCAGGCCCTCAGTCACTGCAGATGTAGTGGCTAATACACCAAAGAGCATACGCTGGGTCTGACAAACTTCAGTAAAACACACCAGAGGTAGAGTTTGGAGAATTAAAATCTGTGTGTTCAAAAGGGAGCAGAATTTGGAGCAGAACTCAAAATTCTCTCATGATATTTTAAGCTCAGAGCCATTTTATGGTTTTTTTGCATCAATATTATAGTATTATTTTTAGCATCAATGGCAATCAGTATGTAATTGGCAGTGATCTCATGCACACTCCTGGGTACAGACTGTTCTTTCCCAGTTTTGGAGTATTTGCTTGTTATTGCTGAACTGCAGTGTGCACACGCTCAGAAGAGGCCCCACAGTCATTAAAACTTCCCTGCCAGGGCTCTTGCCATTGAGTACTCAGCAGTTAACCTCTCCTTGCATCTTCTGAGAACCAGAGAAAGTTAGGACAGAACATTTCTGCTTGTGGAAATCCTTCTCTTAGGCCTGTGCTCTGTGATAGACATCCAGTGTCACACTTCATCTTGGAAAAATGGTGCTACAAAGTCTCCAGAGGTTTCTTTACAGCATCTTCCAGTACCTGAAGCAGCTGCAAGAGAGCTGGAGAGGGACTTTTTGCAAGGGCGTGGAGTGATTGGACGAGCTCTGATTGTTTTTCTACTTAAATGAACCTGTGTTTCTACATAAATGCTATTCTTTTCTTTTCCTTAAAGAAGTAAGACTGAGAGAAGAAACTGATTTCATGCTTGCCCTTAAATGTTAGAATTTATTTTTTAAAAAATATTTCTCCCCAAACTAGAAATATTTTGTTTGTTTGAAAAATGTTTGGATTTTGGTTTGTGAGTTGTTGTCTGGTGTTGGGGTTTTTTTTAAACTCCTTTGCATTCCTCTGTGCCAGACAGCTAGAGCTAGTTGCAAACTAGACATTTTCATGGAGAGAGAATCACTCCATTCACTCACTAAACAACCTCTTCTAATGAATAAACTATTCAAACATTTCTCATTGCTGAGCTGCAGAGGTCGAACTGATACTGACTCCCTGCATGGCCTGGGATAAGTCGTTATCTCCCTCTCCTTTCTCTGCAAACCCTGACTTTTAAATAGTTCTCCCAGAAGAGGTGTGAGAAACAATTAGCTCATGCTGATAAAATGTTTTGAATACAAAATGTGGTTGATAGGTGCTAAAAGATGCTCCCATCAGTCATCATTAGTGATGCTGTCATTTCCCAGCCTCTGATTTTTGGTTAGGTGTTCCACAAAGGGAAAGGAAATGGGACAGGCTCAACAAGTCTATCAATATTTTTATTCCTGTCTTCAGATGTTTCAATAACAATTCATCATCGATTTTATCTTCTACTGATCACTTCTGCAAACAGATATTTCTGTGTCCATGGGTCTAAAAATTGTGCCCCCCACAAGTTTCCACAGTTGGAGCAAAGGCAGCTCAACCTCACCCACCCCTGATGCAGACAAATATTTTACATGGTCTGTTCCTTTTCCTTTATGTGATAGGTGTTGAATGTTGCAACGTTATGGGCTGTGTATTTATCTAAGAGCATCAAGAGGAGGAACAGGATGGTTAAGAGCTAACACCTGAGCCTGGCTCTCACCCTCCCAGCGAGGGTTCAAACGTGTGGAAACGAAAAAAAAAAAAAAAAAAGGCAAAATTAGGAGAGATTTGGTTTGTAGCAAAGTTACTTCACTGAAAGCAAGCTCAGGCTGTAGTCAGGTGGTGCTTTCTGCAGAGCAACAAAGCAGTTCTGGGATACCAAACTGTGATTGTTAATCACAAGGAATGGAGGAAAGCATTGAAGGACCTGCTTTTGCTCCCTTGAAACCTGTGTCTGTTTTCTCATGGATATTTAATGGTGTCAGGGTGAAGTGTCTGGTTAATCACTGCTCACAAACCTGTGTGAAACCTCCCTGCTCCATCTGAGACAGGGCTTGGACTGTGGCCCAGTGAGGAAGAGATGCCAGTGCAGGTGACCCCAGAGGCCTCTCAGCTTCTGTCTGCTGCGAACCCCAACACAGGGATTTTTTGCAGTATGTTGGATTGTAATTGATCTGTGTTTTCGTGTAAGAAATGCTTGTAATGCACGGGATGTGACTGTTTCAGTAAGATGAGTATAATTTTTCTCCCCATTTGTAGGATGGCTATTTTTCCCACCGACCGAAAGAGAAAATGCGAACAGACAGCAATAATGAAAATTCGGTCCCCAAGGACTTTGAAACTATTGATAACAGTAACTTTGCTCCCAGGACTCAGAGGCAAAAACACCAGACTGAGCTGGTGAAAAAACCCCTTAGCAAACAGAAGGAGCACTTGAGAAAGAAACTGGAAGAGGAGAAGATGAAGGAGAACTTGCTGCTGGGGAAGAACTCCAATGAGGTGCTGCAGTTCAGTGATCACCCCGGGAAAAACAGCAGCGTCAGCAACAATCTGAAGGAGATTGACAGGTCTCCCAAACAGGAACTTTTAAACAAAATTGAGAACAGCTCCCCTGAACTGAAATACGACCAGCCCCCCAAGTGTGAGGTGACGGGCAAGGAGGCCATCTCGGCCATGTCCCGCGCCAAGTCCAAGCAGTGCCGCCAGGAGATCGCCAACGTCTACTGCCAGCACAAGCTCGGGAAGCTGATGCCGGAGCAGGTGACGCGTTTCTGCGCCCTGGAGGGTAAGTTGGGAGATGGAGAAGGAGAAATGACACCCTGTCTTGGGGGAAGCATTCTGTGTAACTGGAGGGGCCTTCTGATGACAAAGGCGGCTTTATTGCAGGAATGTGTAATGGACTCAGTCCGTGAAAACAAGGGAGGCTTTGAGGATGTTTTTAACAGGGAATTGTATGGATGTCACAAGATCCGTGGTGGATTCCTGTAGAATTCACTTCCACCACATTTTTATTGCACAATGTGACCTAGGTATTCAGATGCTGCTCCTGTTTCTTTTAGGCACAGAGAAGCATAGTCAAAATCTTGTTATGCTGTGCAGGTAATCAGAGCTTTTGGTAATCAGAGAATAGCCATTGTGACTTTTGGAGCTTTATGCTAACCAATAGATGAGTGGCATTGCTGTTATGGCTGTATGGCTATTTTTCTGTCACAATGGACTCCTAAGCATTTTGATAACCCAGGTAGTTATCAGAAGTATAGTAAAAAAAATTCCAAAAGCACAGAGAAAATCCAATTCTGTAGCTGACTTCTATTTTTAATGTTCTTGAGTCAGCAAAAGTTATTTTCAGAATCACTGCTGGAGAATCAGTTACCTCTGCTGGCCTAAGCCAGGCTTTGGTTTGTTGTTTGGTGTCTCCATGCCCTCAGATCACAAGTTACCTCTCAGCTTGCTGTCAGCTTGCATGTCCGAGCTGACCTTTTTCTACTTTTCAGAGTGCTTCATGTGCTACCATTCATCCAGCTGTAAGCTCTCCATAGAGTAAAGTGCCTTTTAAAAAAAGATAGCATTGATCAGTTGATGAAAGTGGGTATTGATCAAGGAGCAGCGTTACCCACAGCAGCATTTGTTTATACAACAGTCCAGAGTGCCCACCCTGTAATTGGCACTTCCAGCCCCTGCACAGAAGGATATGCCATGTCTTTGTCCAAGCTGAAAGTGCAGAGGGAATTTATAAACTAGAGAAGAGGTCTTGCTTTGAGACTGTGGAATAACCATGGGGATCCATGGGAACCAGGGGGTGTTTAGTTCCTTTCATTGGGAGCATCCTCTAATGGCTTGTTTGCTGCACCATCACAAAGCAGTGCTTACTGTAGGTGATTTCAGTGTGGTAGAGAGAAGGATAGCGTTGCTATTACTGAGATTAGGAGGTTAAATTCCCTGTACAAACAGTGAAAAAGAGGAGCTGCCCCAGAGAATGTATCGAAAAAAGCACATGTCCCTGTAACAAGATTCATAGGCTTTTAATTTAGATGGTGCATCTTGCCAGGATGAATGGTCTGAGCACCCCCATTCCCCACCCCAGCGCATCTGTGACTGCTTTGTTTTGGTTTTTTACCATGTCTCTTTTGGTGTTTTTTCTCCCTTTCTTACCATTGTAATACTCCAAATTGTTGAGCTGGGTGGGCAGACACTGGAGACAAAGAATTAATGGAGCAGGCAGAAGACATGGTGTTCAGTGGGAAGAAGGGAGGAGGGACAGTAAAGGCAGCACACATTGGAGGGAAGATAAGAGGACAGTAGAGAGTTAATAACTGAGCAGAAGCAGACATCAGTAACAGGATGAGCATCAGCGAGTGCCCCTGGGCACCGCTGAGGTGCCACTGGTGGAACCCACTGTGATAAGCATGTCCTTGCTATTCCTTCCCTCTCCTTCCTCTTCTTCCCTCAGGGCAGGGCAGTCAGCTCTGGTCTGTGAGAAGGCTGATGGAGGTCAGCACCTTGCAGACACTGTCCCACACTTTTGGGATCAGGGACGTGTCCTAGTAATGGGACCAGTGCTGTAAATCTTGCACAGGTAAATGGATCCCATACACAAATGTGCAAGGGTGTCCTGGCTGGAGCTGGACGGTGGAGTGCCATGAGTGTGGGCAGACACTGCAGCCGTGCAATTTTGCACACACCTCCGATTCCAGGCCCTGCTTGGTAATCTGTCTCCCAGGGATGCAGGGTGACTTTCCAGAAGCTTTAAACAGCTGCCATCCTTAAAAACAGGTTTCTCAAGAAATATTTATTGCTTCTTTTTTAAATACAGGATTTATCTCTTATGCCCTGCAGTCAGGATAATAGTATGGTCTTAGAACCAAGAACATTTTACACTTGAAGCCTTTCAGCATGTATGGACATTGCACATTGGTATAAATGCTTCCATTGTAATGTCACAGAAAAATTCTCAGGAAAACTGGGAGCTACAAATATGACTAGAAAAATGAAGAAATTGTCCAAATATGATTAATTTAGGAAAAAACTCATGCGGTATGGATATATACCACATTAAAAAAATTAGGTGTAAAAAGACTGTGTCTAAAATTTTTAGGTTTGCTGAGCTAGAGTTTCATTTAGTTTTTTATTTTAAGTGGTGACACTTGTTTAAAAAGAATAATTGAGAGACATGTTAACCTAGCCAGATGGATGCACCTGGAAAATGTTGACTTTTCTTTGCCTCAAGGTTATTTCCTCCTGCCCATGCTGACAGCTGAAGTTAACCACTTCAACTGCCAGATTTCCTTGGCAGAAACTGTGGACATGCTGTGTTCCATACGAGGTTGCTCTAGAGCAGATTTGGGAGCTTTGCTGTGGGGAAGTGGCAGTGCAGCAGCATTTGTCATGGGACACGAGTCGCTAATGCAGGAAGCACCAATGCAGAAGGAGACGGGGTCACCAAACCTACGGAGGAGATCCAGACTGAAGTCGTTTCCCAAATGTTTGAATACAGAACTGTCAAGACAGACGCGGGGGAACCCCAAAACTGAAAGTGCCCAGTGCCTACTGGAAGGCCTTATATGTATATAACTTGGTAGGTCCCTTGAATTTTGCAGCCCTGTTAAAGATACACTGTCTGAGTTTCCATGTGTTGTGGTCCCAGATCTCTCCTCCCACTGTAGAACATAAATACTGCTGTTCTTCACTCCCAGAGTGACTCCATCAACTCTGGAGGTCCTTGGGAGGAGTTGAGCTTGGTTAGATGTTTGTGAAATACTGGACATCAGCTTTTGGGGATGTAAGACACCCCATTGTTAGGATTGCTGGTAGGGGGAGATGTGGGTAGAGGCCTTGGCACTTTATGTATTAAAAGAGCAATCTGGTGTTTTTCAGCAGCAGTCAGACATCTGGGGTCTGAGTCTGTGTATTCAGCATGAGAGTGTTGTTCCCTTCCGTTTGGTTTGAACAAAGGTTTCCTGTCTGTTTCCAGCAAAACTGTGAAGTATAAATATTTATGCATTGGAGCAGCACATTCATCCATTATCCCAACATATAAACGTGTTCCCAGTGCTGTGGTTTCCATTGAGATGTCATCCAGCGTTTAATCCCCTTGGATCTTGTCTCAGCTGATCAAAACCATGATGTTGCTAAGTGTAGCTATCAATCATGGACAGGACTCCATCCAGCTGGATTGTCATAAATGTTAAGTGATACATTCACTTCAGTGGTTATCAATGAGAACAGGATCGTACAAGCTGTTCCTTTTTAAAGTATTTTATTGTTTCCAAAGGCAGCAGGCAAAGGAAGTTGATTGTAAGGATCTTCAGTGATAAAAGAAAGGATTGTTTAAAGCAAGAGCGTGGTATTCCCTATCTGATGTGCAGGTGTTGTTTCCGTGAGGGCTGCAGTCCCTGTGAGGGCATTGCTGCTGAAGCAGTGGAACAGGACACGGCACCTTCACCAGTTACCTGACTTGCAGAGCAGGTGAGCTGGCATTTCCCTGCAAGCTGGTCCTAAAAACATGGCACAAATGCTATGGCACAGGAGATTGGTGTCAAAGGCTTTAGGTGCAGCCTTACCCAGTCACGGCTGAGATCAGGGAAAGGGGCAGCTTGCAAATCCTTCCCTCGGGAGGGAATGCTGGCCTTCGCAGAAGTGTGTTTTGGGGAAAATGCATTCAGCAAATCTAAGAGGGGAAGTGTAGGTTCAGCACAAGGTTAGATGAGGAAATAGCAAATCCAGTCCTGTGCAGGTTGAGGAGAAGATACAGGGAGACATCCTTTGGGGAGTTCCTTTCTTCTCAGGAGATCAGCATCCTGTGGACAATGTGGCAGATGTTTCCTTGCTGGGGCCATCTCTGGCCTAGTCCTGTACAGGCCAGACTACAGACACGGATTCTCCTGGTGTGCCAGACTGTGTTCTGCTCACCAAAGCTGTTGGTGGATGTGGAACAGCTGCCTCGCTTCTTTGTCCATCATCATGCATGGTCCTCCTCTTGTGCAGAGGTACTGGGAAGAAGCAGAAGTTTAAAAGAGAATTCTTGGCTGTAAAATACCCATCACTCTGTGCCTAGACAAAGTCCCCTTGGACAGAGCACGGGTGACCTGATCTGTGCCGCGTTACCCCGCGGGATCCATTGTTGCTGTGGGCAGGAGCACAGTCCTGGAATGGCCACTGTGACCCTGCCCAACACAACGGGCAGCAGTGCGACTGCAGTTACACCACTCCACATCTCAGCATGATAGTGAAGCTGTGATTTCTGCTTGCTGTCCTCCTCCTGGGATGGAAAAGGCCCAGCTGCTGGCCCAGTGGCTGGATTCCGTCCCTGAGTTCTCTGGTTTTCACTTCCATGTGGATCGTGGTAGTTTGCAGCTCTGCACCCCTTGCCTTGCAGGGTTGCTGATGGACACAGAGCACAATTCCTGCTTGGTCATTGCCACCAGGTCCAGGAGTCATTGCAGGCACCGTCCCAGCTGGTGTCTGCACCAGGCCTCCTCTGGGCCAGCCTCTCTCAGCTGCCATATCCCCAGGCAGACTCTGGCCTAATCCTTGTCATTAATTACCTAACTGGGTTTATTCTTCACCCAGATCTGTGGCTCTAGGCAGACCAAAGGTACATAGCAGGGTTTTTTGGGAAGTGTTTTCTAAGATGTAGTTCTAATAAATGAAAAGTCCCTAGGAAAGCAAAGAGCCTCAAGTGATCCTGAATTATTTCCCCTGGGCTTTTCTGTTGTCTTTTCTTAGTTTTTCAATCAAACAGGTTTTCCGCTGCCTTCATCCCTGTGGGGTAAACCCAACTTATAATAAAGTAGGAAAATAATCAAGCTGCCCTCATTCGAAATCATTTATCAGCACTGAAAGCATTTCTTGCAGATCAGACTGCCTTCTCCCTGGTTGTTTATTGATAATGCTGCTCTGGCACACTGAAGCAAGTGCTTTCAGCTTCTTAGAGGCTGCTGGGAAGAAAATATCCCATTTTATTTTAGAAAACACAACCTGTTGGTTTTCAAACTGAGAGAAAAGGACTCTGGAGCTCTGCTTACGGAGTAACACACAGGTAATAGCAATCTGAATGTCTGTAATGTTTTTATCTGACAGCTTCAGAGCACTCAGCAGAAAGAGGTGTGATTCACAGGAAGGGAGAGGATAAGCCACTAAGATGCCAAATACTTGTGGGGTGGAGCAGAGCTGTTCTTCAAGGCGTGGAAATGAAAGCATCCTCTACAGAATTTTAAAAGCACGGGAGCTGTAACAAAGCAGATAGAGGATTTCATCTGCTCAATATGCGTGTGTGTGCACACAGCGACATATAAATGCTTGGTTTGTTTAGCTTTTAAGGTTTTGGCAGTGCATTTTTGGACTCACTGGGTTTGATCTACAGATCATTGAACCCCAGATTTGTCTTTTTCTGCTGGTTTCAGAATTCCAAATGGCATTGGCTGCTGCTTTCCTGTGTGTTTAATCTGTTAGTGTGACAGAATCACTGTGGTGAGCTATACACAGTTTAAGGAGCATGTAAGAGCCACTGCACATGCAGCCCAGACAGCATTTTAATTTGCTGCACCACAGACGACTCTGGTTGCAGTAAATTTACTGTGAGTAGACTAATTGCAAAATAACCCTAATTGAGTAGTTATCAGCAAACAACATCCTGTGGAACAAAACTGCTTACAATTAATAGCATTTAAGCCATGCCCTGGTATTCTGCAGAACGCTAGGATGTAATTACACCGTGTACAGAGATTGTGTTGTGTTCTGGAAACCATGTTTCCAGCACTGCTTTCATTATAAAGGGCCATTTCAAGATTCAGTACTTGCATTTTAGGCAAAATGAATTTATGAAATCAGTGATGTGCCTCTCCCCTTATGTGTGTGAAGCAGAACCAATTCTAATGAAATCAGCGAGGCTGTGGCGCTGTCAGGAGAAAAATGAGATCTCGGGAAGAGTGTCTGTTGCCAGTGATTCTCAGATTAACTTTTGTTATGGCCACACGTGCAGGTTTGGATAGTTAAAAGTGGGACGTGAGGAATGCAAAGGTACTCTGTTGTTGTGGTGGAAGGCGGCCGTGCCTCATCGCATGGGTGGGGAGTGCAGTCCCGCGTGTACGTGCTGCCAGTGCAGGGCCCGAGGGGCACACGAGCCCTGGCAGCAGCCTGGACGTGCAGGCAGCCCCTGCCTTGCTCCTGGGTCACTCTGGCCATTCGAAGGGACTGATGAGGCAGCCCTGGTGTAAGAGCTGACAGAACACTTGCCCCTGCTCACAGCTGATTTGCCCTGGGCAGGGGGCCAAATGAATGAATTATCCTTAGAAACTGGATCTGGCCTGTGGGTCAGAAACTGGACACGTTTCTTTACTGAAGGAAGATGTGTGTACATCTTGTAAGGGAACTGGAGTTGCTAGAAATGTCCTTGTGGCATCCCAAACTAGGGTGACGCTGTTTTGCCACCTCCCTGCATCTCTGGGGACAGCTGCACTGTAGAAAACAGGGGACTGGTGTTTCTCAGGGATGTGTGAGTTTGTGGCATCGCAGAGCTGACGGCTTCTTCCTCCAAAAATAAGGCTGTGATGAGCACAGGCTGGCTCTGTCAGCGCTGTCTTGCATAGACAGCTTTGGTTTTAGAAGAAATTCAGTGAGGGGAAAACTGTTGGGTGTCTGTGCCAATTAATCCTTTCATTTAAATACAGATAGCTCCTGTCTAGATCATCTGCAAGTTTAGAAGTGGGAGAATGAAATCAGCCTGATGTTCCTCTTGTTTTTTTCTCGTGATGCTGCTGTCTGGTCATGTTTCTCCACGTTAGGCTTGTCTGATCACCTGTGGGTCTGGAGGCTGCAGACTTGGCCCCTGAGAGCAGACTTGCAGAAATCATCTGGAACATGGCATCTCAAGGAAATGCTGGGAGCAGTTCATGACACAAGGAGTGGGGGGCAGAAGGGATGGAAAATTTATGGTCAGCAGTCCTGGTTCTCACCAAGCCTCTGTTTTGGAAAATGTTATCGTTTTATGGAGCATTAAAGGGGGAGCGTGGGCAAGCGTGGGCGAGGATAATGGCTGAGTATGTCCTTGCTGCAAACCTCCTGGGAAGGGAGCGTGAGCGTAGCAGAAGCTGAGTGAATATTTTGATAAAGATTACTGTGTATGTACAGAGATGAAAGAAAAGTACTTAAGTGCTCGTTAATGCTTCCCAGTGATCCTGAAATGTGTGGACAGAGTGTTGGTGGGGAAAGTCAAATACAACTATGGCTAAAGAAAACTGTTGGTACGAAGGTATGAGCTGGGGACAGTGGGGACAAGAATCAGGAGGGCCAAGAAACCCAACCCAAAACAGAAACACGAAACCCAACCTCCCTGTACAGGGAAAACTTGAGCCCTACTCCTTTTCATACTTAATGTTTTTCATATAAAATGATTGTTGGACCTCTGGAGTGGACTCATTATGATGATTTTGGTAGACAGACCCTGGACAGGAAACATGGCATCTAATTATCTTAATTTTATTCAATGCTAAGCAAGCAGCTGTGTACATTAGTGCTGGACTGAGCTTGAGCTGGCTGCACACCTTCAATGTTATTCTTTCTTAATTTGACATTGCAGCCATAACAAAACTGTGTCAGGGTGTCAGTGCAGCAGACTAACTGTAAGCAGGCAGCTTTTAGATTTGCTTTTTGTTTTAAGCCTAAAATGCCATCAAGGACAAAGGAGCACAGATTCAGCTTTGTCTTTCTAACCATTGCACTTCTCCAAGTACCATTACTTAGCAAATTCTCAGTTTCCACAGGAATCTGCAGCTGATGAACTATTATTTTGAGAATGGGGAAGTGCCATGTTCCAGAAATGCCATGCTAGCTGCAGCTCGAGGCTGCCACGGTTTAGTTTGAAGCCAGTGGCACCGACTGTATTACTTTTAAAATAATTGGGGGGGAAAGTATTGACATTTAATTTCTTCCTCCTGAGCCAAGGCGAAGAATTTTCCTCTTTTGTGGCTTCTAGAAACAATACCTTAAATATATACAGAGTTTGTTACAGTATTAAAAATATAATTAAAGGGAATGCACCCTATTTCAGGAAGGTTTTTGAAAGGGTACATTTATTTGATGTATTTCGGGAGTCACTGAGCTTTATGAGATCACTGGTTTGTAATGTCTTCCCCTGGAAATGAGGAAGAGTTGTTTAAGAGATCTAACTCTGAATTAAAATGCCAGCAATCTAGGCATGAAGCCAATCTTACAGGACATTATTGCCATTTTAAGATTCCATACCATAATTTACTTGTTTCTGTTGCAAATATTTCTTATGCAGAAGGTAGTTTTAAAACATCTGTCTTTTTTCTCCGTGGGTAATCATGACTTCTATAGAAAAACTGAATGACAAGAATCTGTAGCTGAGCAACCTTGAAAAAGATTTTGAAATTGCTCGTTGTATATTTAGTCTTCCAAGTAAATGCTTGTCTTTGATAGTTTGAGAGCGTGTTAGAAGTGAATAGCCCTGATTCGCTGCTCTCACTATTTTAATATCCACGGTACCTCACTGATTTATCATTTAGTTGTGTCAAATAAGTTACTCCTGATTGGCACCTTTGTGAGGAGGAACAGAGCTCCCACCTCCCAGCTGCTCTCACCAACAGGCTCAGTTGAATGCACAGTAAAGTCTGATGCACTTTACAGTTTTTCCATAAAATAAGATACTGGTTTAAAGTCCTGGCCCTACTGAAAGGCCCATGGCAAAAGTCCATCATTTTTCCTCTCTAGTTTTCTCACCAGCCCCCAGGGAGGCCAAAGAATTTTTCAGTCCGTTCTCCTAGAGCTTGCTGCAGCTGAATGATCTCTACCATCTCTTGTGTTCAGTGCTCACCCATCTGTCTGCATCCATGGATGTTACTGTAAAAATGGTGGAAGATTTAAGCCAAAAAGCTAAATTACACTGCAGGAAAGTCATTATCTAATACCTCGAACTCTGTGGTTTCTCAAAAACAATTTGAATAGCAGTCGTATGTGCTTTCAAATTGGGAAATTTGTAGGATTTGTTCTGCAGGACTGAATTGCTTGTTGCCTTTTAAAACAGAGTTTCTCAATATTGCTCTTCTTGTGATGAAACCCAGTATTCTGCAGACAGTGCTGTCAGGAGAGAATTGACTCTGTTCCCCTACCACACCACCTTCTCCTGGGCTGCTACAACTTTTCTGGGTGCTGAAGACTTTGAAGAAAGACCCTTCTACTTCCTAATGATGTCCTTTGTGTAGACTAAGGAGCGTGGGTGCATTTGGGTTGTACATGTTAAGCTCCTCATTAAGCTTAGAAAGGCCTGGTTCAGACATGGGTTCAAGTGTCCTGTTCACCATCAGCAGATGCACACTGTCTGTGTTGTAGAGGGGCCATGTTGTTCTCCACAGGCAAAGAAATTCAGTGACAACTTCAACCTCACACGTTTTCATTAACAGCAGTTTGGATGCTGCCTTTGAGTTATGCCAAAAGCCTGTGAACCAACAGCTTTTATTGAGACACCACTCTCCTTACTTTACATTGTTCCCTGCTACCATGGCAAATGAAGGTCCTTGCAGGAGATCACCCTCCTGGCCTCTGTCATGCTGGTGGTTTGTGATTTGGAACACAGAATCTTCATGATGCTGTACCTATATCACATCTTTGTGTGGATCAGCTTGAAGAAGTTCATCTACAGAGCTCATTTCCCATTCTTGCCAATTCCTCTGTCTTGTGTTTGCTTACTTTAATGACCAGCAGTCCTTCAGGCATGTTCACAGAACAGCCTGTGTTGGAAGGGACCCACAAGGACCATTGAATCCCACCCTGTGCCTGAGAGCATTGTCCAAACACTCCCTGAGCTCTGCCAGCCTTGGAGCCCTGACCACCTCCCTGGGGAGCCTGCTCCAGTGCCCAGCCACCCTCTGGGTGAAGAACCTTTTCCTAATATCCAACCTAAACCTCCCCCAATAGTCTGCAACAGTTTTTGTCCACCAAAAAAACCTGTCAATCAAAAGGATCTTTTTCTACAAATCTCATTGGAAACCTCACTACTCAGCTGAAGTTCAGGGCAGCCCTCGGTGTAACTGGAATATAGTGGCTTGTATCACTCTCTTTTTTGCAAGGTGATTGCGTCTTTTTTTGGAGACTTCCTTGCCCATACTAATGGAAGTGTTTTGTTGAAGTCTTGGTTAATTTCTGTAACTCATTAAAAGTTGTAAGAGAAACACTTTGCTGGTGAGAATGCAGCTTTGTTGGTGACTGGCTGTAAACAGCAGCTTAAACAGTCTGGCTGCTTACTCACCTGAGGTTTTAATTGCAAATGAAGGCTTCCAGCCAGCCAATGGATATTGCTGTGCAGTGGAGCATTGCAAGCCCTGCTACTCCCAGACTGAAAGCTCTGTGTGTGCCTTGTGTTGCTGTGCTGCATAATAGTGTGGAGCTCCACAGTAGTATGACTAACAGAACCATCCATTTTCATGTTCTTCATCTATTTGTGGGCTGTGATTCATTCTGGGCAATTTACTGAATAGTAAAGAGGAAAAGGGAAGTTCAAAAGAGAAATTTACTGCAATGTATGTTTTACCCATTTGTACTTTCTCTTTTGCATGGGACTGAGGTGTAGCTGCTCTGGAAGAATTTCACTGTGACACTCTGAGCTGCTTTGGGGATCTATCCCCAGGTCATTCTCTCTGTCTGAGAGAGTCACTTCCTTTGGTCATTTATTCAAAAGCATGTGAGGAATATACCCCTTACAGAAGGGAGAGCTGGACAGAGAACCCAGCCAGGCTCATTTGGCCACCTTGCCAGAGAAGCAAATGGCTAAGGACAGGTGTGGTTGAGATTAGCTGTGAGCAGAGCTACCAAGAGTAATTGTGGAAAAGGCTTCTCTGTAACCCACTCTGGGTTTGCCAATCCAGAGCAGAGGGAGGCTACGTGGAGCCGATGTGGTTTTGTAAACAAATCTATCATTTCTGCCAGGAGGTGATCACAAACCCAAGCTTCCTGTGAAGTGTTAGAAGCAAAGTGGGCTAGAGGTTTAACTGGTGTAATAAAGGAGCTTTGCTGACCCCTCTTAAGTGATGCCTCACTTCAGTAAATTTATTCAGTAACCTTTATCAGTGAACCATAAAAGGCCTCTATGCACTGCTATCACCAAAATTTTAAGTTCGCTGAGAAATAAACAAGACAATTTTGTTCTTACAGGAGCAAGCAAGATAAGGAGGTAGAGATTTTTGTCTTACCAGTCTATGGAAGTTTATAGTCCAAAGCAAAGCCCAGCATTTGGGAATAAGAACAGTTTTATGGCAGTTCTGATTCTGAAAATGTTCTACCTTGCAGATCCCTGAAAAACAAATGGGAAAGTCACTTCTGACAGGCTCATGAGGAATATTACAAGGAAGCTTCAGACTTCTCTGACATTCTTAACCTGGTCATCAAAAATGGAAATCTTAATGAGAAATCCCACTAGATTCAGCTCCATCATTTACAATTGAAAAGGCTGCAGTTAACACACAAGTTTACTTGTTTTCATTTCTCTCAATCATTTCTGGCCATTTGTAGACATAATTTGCCAAACATGCAAACATTTGTGTTTTCATGGTGTTTGCTTTATATTGCTGCAGGCTGCAAAATTTTAGGAAATAAATTAGTGACATTAGGGGGCCCCAGTACAAACTTGAAATTACTCAGAGGGTTCTGCTGGAATCCATCCAAGCAGCAGGATCACTTAGAGAAGGAGAAAAAGGAAAGATGTGGTGTGATTGCTCTAGAAGTTATTAAAGAGCTCTCAGCTAAGGAGGGACAGCAAGAATGTGTAATGCTCCATTACACCATATATGGGCCGACCAGATAAGCACTAAATAGAAATTAAGGCCTAGACTAGTACTGGGGAAGCTTGGGTTTCATTCTTTGATGTGTGACAGGCTCGTTGGGACACCTCAGCTCATGTCATGTACAGACCAGGTATTTAACTCCACTGCAGATGTATGCAGAGGAAAAGGTGGTGGTGATGGTACTGCTGATTTGGTACTCATGTGGATTTTAAATCCTGTTTATCAGGAGACTTGGAAATAATGTTGTTACAAAATACCAGGTTTTTTTCTGAGTTCCCTAAGGGAATTTGCTGAACAAAAGTATCTCTTAGGAGGAAAAATTCTGTCTTTTCTCTCTTTTTCTGGTAGCTATTAGTATGTCTGATATTCTTGTACCAGACCACGTCAGTTCCCTTTGTTTCAGGGTGCTTAGGAAGGGAATTGTGGTTTTACTTATCATATATTTCAAAGCCAGCCTGGTGCTATATTAGTTTCCACAATAAATTTCCCAAGGTAAAGTGACAAACCAGTAATTTTTCATTATGAATCAGCTATCCATGAAAGATTGGATTTAGGTCAAAATTTATTACCCTATGGAACTGAAGCCAATATTTAACATAATGTCAGCTATCTTGATATTAGAGAATTTTAATGGCTATGCAATTTTATTCAATGATGAAGTTATTTCAGTTGTGTAGTGTTTGTCTGGGCAATTTGATATACAGAGCCTTGAGATGAAAATTGGATAAACATGGAAAATGGTGATTGATTGGTGGAAGGCTGCAATAATGTCTGCCTTGATATACCTTTTATTGTTAAATTATTTATCTAATGCAATCTCCTACACTTTTAGGAGTCTTTAAGTTGGCATTAAATCGATGTTTAAGTCTTCACAGTCAGAAAGGCCTCATAACTCAAACTGATAAATATCTTCTAACACATCAGGAGGAATAATGATCCATCTTAATACTCAAAGTAAGAAAGGTGTTATTCTTTCTTTTTTCTGTGAATCCCTGTAGAAGGACTGAGCCATAAACTGGAAGAATTAAGATTAGAAGACAGAAAGAAATATCAGAAAGAAAAAGCATAGAAGTAGTTAGTCTGTGGAATCGAGAGCAAGTTCTGCCTGCTTTGAAAGATGAGTAAACGTTTTGCCCAGGACTGAGCAGAACGGTGTGAGCTGACCCTGCCGTGCTGGCCATCCTCAGAGGGCACAGCAGGGCCTGGCAGGGGTCTGGGGGGGCTCATTCCTGTTCCTGCAGGCACAGACAGAGGTGGGCACAGCTCCTGCAGGCACAGAGAAAGGTGGGCACAGCTCCTGCAGGCACAGACAGAGGTGGGCACAGCTCCTGCAGGCACAGGAGAGGTGGGCACAGCTCCTGTCTGTGTTCTGTTCCTGCAGGCACAGACAGAGGTGGGCACAGCTCCTGTGTCAGTGTTCCTGTTCTGCAGGCACAGACAGAGGTGGGCACAGCTCCTGCAGGCACAGGAGAGGTGGGCACAGCTCTGCTGTGTGTGTGTTCTGTTCTGCAGGCACAGGAGAGGTGGGCACAGCTCTGCTCTGTGTCTGTGTTCTGTCCTGCAGGCACAGGAGAGGTGGGCACAGCTCCTGTGTCAGTGTTCTGTCCTGCAGGCACAGGAGAGGTGGGCACAGCTCCTGTGTCAGTGTTCCTGTCCTGCAGGCACAGACAGAGGTGGGCACAGCTCCTGTGTCAGTGTTCCTGTCCTGCAGGCACAGACAGAGGTGGGCACAGCTCCTGTGTCAGTGTTCCTGTCCTGCAGGCACAGACAGAGGTGGGCACAGCTCCTGTGTCAGTGTTCCTGTCCTGCAGGCACAGACAGAGGTGGGCACAGCTCCTGTGTCTGCCGGGGCACAGGGGGCACCTGCTGCAGGTGGCTGAGCCCTGCGCTCCCTGTGCTCGAGGTGCAGCAGGGCAGAGCAGAGCAGCAGAGCAGGAGCCCGTGGCTTTGGCAGAGCTGGGAGCACAAGCACGGGGTTTGGGCACTGGGATTTGTCCCTGGAGCTGTGGGGTGAGACTGATCCCAGGCAAAGGGCTGTCAGTGCAGGCCATGCTCTGTGTGCTGGGCAGCCTGGGGGCACCTCTGCTCTGCCCTGCACGGCCTCGCACTTGTGCTCTTTTGTCTGGGCTTTGTCTAAATACACATTAATAATTTTGTGTTTTGTTGTTCAGAAAATGGGGTGGGTAACTTGTTTCCTACCCCATCTACCAAGTGTTACATGGCAAGGGCCTGGATTATTTGTCTAGAAGGCAGATGAAAGGATCAGCAAGCACAGCCGAAGCTGCCTTTTTGCTGTGTATGTACCAGTTTAGACACCAGAAAGAAATATTAAGCATAGTCTATAGGCAAAAAAAAAAAAATTAAATCCTTATTCAGATCGTAACTAAATCTAGTGAAGAGTGCATAGGAATGTGAGTTCCTTTCTGCCTTAAAGGCAGCAATATTGTTGAAAACTAATGCTGCAATTTTGTTCAATTAGTAGGAGGCTTTTCATTTTTTGAGGTGGAGATAAGAAAAAATTATCCTATGGATAAATAGAATCTCCAAATGAGTTTTCATCCTAAAGCATTATAAATTTATTTCAACTATACCTAAAACTATCCAGCTGCAGTAGCACAGAAGTGCCCTAAGTACACCCTCAGTACTTTGTAAGTTTGTCCAGAATTCAGGTGGAAGGTGCAAACCTTGCATCATCCCTGAATAATGCATTTCAGAGCTGCTGAAATATTTTTCATCATTTACATAAATCTTGAGTCGAAATAATTGTGATTTGACAATTTTCTTTTCCTTATCTGAGTTGAGACCTGAAAACTATAATTGTTAGCTGGCCTAAATTGGTGTAGCTTCGTTTGGATAAAGCAATGAACCAAACCAACCCTGAAGCTTTTCTAAAATGCCATCATCTCCCTTTCAAACAGCATTTGCCTATGCTGAGGCAAAATGGAGGAAATCCTACATTTCTTCAGATTAGCTGGATTAAGCTAGACTGGAAATTGTGTAATACTACACGGGAGACATTTAGCATCCCTAAAACCTCAGGCTTCAAAGGGCAGTTTTTGTAGCAGTTCAGGCTCCCTACCTGGGCTTGTTTATGGCTTTGAACATTCAGACATACTTTTATGATTCATAATCGTCCATAAAGAAATTCAGCTGTTATTTAAAATGCTCTGTTGGGAACGCTCAGTAGTTATTAATTAATAATGCATCAGCAAAGCAACGAAAAGGCAGGTAAAGATGCAGTTAGAAGTATTGGCTGGGTCTCTGCTGCCTTCACAATTGTGGTTATGTCTCATTTCCCCAGGGTTAGCTCATCCTCGTGACTCTGGGTTCTCCTCTTCATGCTCCAGGCACTTTCTGTAGAAAATACTGACTGATGCATGAATTTACCCACAATTAAAAGTAAACCAAAATGCCTGTTAGCATTAAGAGGTATAAACTCTTAACATTTTTTTCAGTGCCAGAAACCTGTCAGAGATTCATGAGAAGAGAACACAAAACCACTCAGTAATTTATTTTAAATGAAGAAAATTTAAGGCTAAGTGCAAGAAGGAAAAAAAGCACACTAAAATCTACTTTGAACTGCTGTTATATATTGCTAAAGAGTTTTATAGATCTGTGCCACTTTGAGTGCCAGTGAGGATCCATGCTGTGGAAGTCAGTGCAAAGCTGGTGTCAGTGGGGTTAGAGATGGACCAACTGAATGTTGCTGCTTTTGAAGAAAAAAGGATGAACTGTTGGGAGATTTCCTATACCCACTGCTGGCCCGGAGCTGAGCACTGTGGCAATATTTCTTTTGTATTTTTGCTTTCATGCTCATTACATTTGCAATGTGTCCTATTTTTGTGTGGTAATTGGTAATCTGGAAAATTTACTTGGTGTGCAAGATTTAATATTAGGTCCTGCTGTCATGCTGACAATGAATTAGCTTTTTGGACTCTATCATAAGTTCTCAGCAGGCACATATGTAATTAAAACGAGCCCATGTTGAGTTTCATATTAACACTCAAATCACCTTTGGCAAAAGGTCTCTGTGTTCTTTTGGGATTATACTCTAGGGCAATGTAATTACAGTGTCAAGTGTAGTTTTTACTTTTAAATACTTCTTCATTTACAATAATATTAAACTTTTCCATGGTAGCTCACTTTTGGATTTATAAAATGATTTTGTTCTAATAAAAAGGTTGCCAGCACAGGCATTCTATTTCAGACGTCATCTTCAAGAAAGCTGTCCTGTTCAACAGCAAGCATCTGGTGTCAGGAGACATTGGATTAGTTTACATAAAAAGTCATTCCAGAAATTAAGTGTTCTTTCATTAGGGAAAAGATGGTACTTGCTGTGACAGTAAGGTCAGGGTGGTCCAGTCTCATGAAAGAAAGGGCGAGAATGAATGGGGTGTGTGGATAAGCAGCTCACCTTCCAGCAGCAGTGTCTTGAGAAATGGTATGAAGAGATTCTTCATCATTCTTTTAATGTCAAAATAAAGATAGGGGAAGTTAAATTATATTTGAAAGAAATTGCAGCTCAGGTGTTTTTGATTCTTTTAGGTAGAATGGGGGATTGTTAAGGAGGCTCAAAGTTAATCTGCATTTATATAGATCAGGAATTGTTCAGAACTGGAACATGAGCAGAATTTGGTTCAGACATACTAATTCTCTTTTGATACTGATTTTACACTGTCCATTCTCCACTGATTTCAGAGGGGTTGCAGAGTAGGAGATGGACTGAAATTAATTCAGCAGACTAACTGAATAAAGTTATGTTCCTACTACCCACTAACTCCTTGCCTTAACAAGTAATATTTCTTCTCGGCTCAATTACAAATTCTCTTCAGGGGGTTTTGGCTTTTAAGCTGTGAGGAGGCTGGGTTCCTGATAGGCAGAGCCTCACAGGAGTGTTTGCAGCAGCAGTTTGAGAGGAGTCCTTGCTGGAGACCTCTGTCCGTGTTTCTGGGTTCCCCGGTGCTGTGGGTTTGTACCTCCCTGTACTGAGCTGCTGCCGGGGTCCTGGCTGGCCCTGCCCCTCTGGACAGCGAAGTACAGAACTATTTCTGCAGCAAACCCCCAGGGGCTTTTTCCTGTCTCCTGTGAGGTGCTCAGGCTCCGAGGGCTGTGCAGCACCTGCCCCTGGCCGGGGAGCGTGCAGCTCATGGGCAGCTCTGACCACCCGGCAGCCAGGCAGCCTTTGGGCTGTCACTGCAGTCCTCTGCCAACGTTTCTTGTTTCTCCTGGTCTCTTTTTTTAAATAAACATGTCATTTTACAATCTGTGAGATGCTTCTTGCGTTTCACACATTTTCATCTTCTAAATTAGGTTTACTTAGCAGTTTTGCAGCCAGTTGATGATTTTCATGCCCTGCTGTACCATAAAAGCCAAGTTGTGAATGAATTTGTTTGGGGCTCTGTCTTTTTAGAGGAGGAGGAGGAACTGAATTACATCTCAAAGCAAGTTGTTTGGGTTTTTTTTATTTTTCTCTTTTAAGCCTCCTCTTGTGATAGGGATGATCAAATGGCTTGTGCATGAATGAGAGATGGCAGGAGGAAAACCCAAATATTGGAAACCAGTGCTACTGGATTGCATCTAGACCTTCAAAGCAGTTTTTAGCACTCGCTTCACCTAATTAAAATGCATAACAACTTGGATGTGTGCCCTGTCTCCCAGTGTGCTGCACCATTAAGTTATTCCTGGAGATGCACACTAATGCTCAGCTCCCTTCAGCCAAGCTCCCCAAAGTCAGTGGGGTGGGATAAGCTGTGCACAAGCAGAGCCTCCCTGTGCCAAGGTCCTGCTCAGACCTTGCCAGCACACAGGCAGCAGCGTTGGAAGGCAGGATCAGTCCCAGCTCCAGGACATGGGAAGTGCCTGGGGCCAAATTTAGTACCTGCTGACGTGAAATGGAGAGTTGCGGAATGGGAAGAGAGACTCTGAGGGGCAGAGTTAAGATAATTTTAGAAATAATATCCAGAATTATTTTTGTCTGTAAGAAATCAGCATTAACTTTTTTGTTTCAGACATTGCACAGATACTCCTCTTGTGCAGTATAGAGCAGACCCTTCTGCAAGTTACTGTTTAAGCAGCTCCTTGACTTCCAAGGGTGTCATAGACTTGTTAAAATCTGAGAGAAATTTATAACTCATTTATAAATTATGGTTTTATTGCAAGAACGTATTTCGCATGCAAATTCTCCCCAGATGCTTTTAACAGCAGCCAGTAACTTATTTTGTCAATAAAGTGATGTTTTCTGAACACTGGATATTTTTAACAAAACTGTAATGTCTACTGAAATACAGAAGTATCACTTTATGTTGCTTCTGTTGAACAGTTTCTGATGCCAGCAATTTGATTTTTCCTTTGTTTTCCTTTAGTGGTGTGTCACTGGGATCCTTTTATTTTGGAGTGAAAGTCCTTTATTTTAGCAACACGACTATGCTGTTTTGTTGTATCCTTTGCCCATCACTTTAAGTGTGAACATACAGCCTCGTGAATACCAGTCCAAATAGTTTTCATGAGAACATTTCAAAAACCAAGCTCAGTTAATTCACAGTAATTTGTTCCTTGCTGGCAAAACCTTTGTTTTAGGAGTTGTTTTCCCTGTTGTTTCGAGGGGGTGAATGCTCTAAGAGCTGACCCTGCCAGGCGGGGCACAGGTTTGGTGCTGCTGCAGGCAGGGCTCAGCTCAGAGGGTGGGAGGGGGCTGTGGAGCAGAGCAGGTGTTCAGCAGCTCTTTGCTAAGTGGGTGTTTCACTCGCACCGAGCCCATCACAATGAAGCATGGAATCCAAGATATGATTTTCAAGGCACCCTAATTGGATTAGAGGGATTGTATTAACGATACGTTGGCTATGAAATGTTTAGAGGATTAATGCCTGATGATTTTTTTTTTTCCCTTCTTAAACCATCTTTACTAATCCCTCTTGATCAGAAGCAGCTTCTGGAAAGCATTCTAGCCAGGAAGGAGAGCCCAGCCCAACCTTTCCCATCTCCAGGAGGAGAGACATAGGTTGTTACATGCACTGCACAGACCAAAATTCTCCATTTTAGATCCAGAGTACTCTTTGTCACTGGTGCTTGTTTTTTCTAAAAATGTGGACTTTATGCCCTTAATATTTTACATGTTAATGAACAATTTTGGGGTGTAAGGGTGGCCTGTGCAAGAATTAACATCCATCTATTTCTCCTGTGTTTTAGCCTGTCTGTATATGCTGAAATCTAGCTCAAGTAGTGCAGTGTCATTTATTATTCAGATGTTATTGTAACTGAGCATACCATAGAATTACATTTTTGCAGTCTGCTGAAGGAACCAGTGTTAATTGCTTACAGTAGAATCTATTTGCTGGTGGAAATGTCACAATATACTTATGTTGCGTTCTTCTGTCTGACAAGCAGTATACCCAGAGAAGATTGGTCCTTTCTTTCTTCTCTGTTGAGTGAAATTATTCATATTCCACATTCATCCTGTAAGTAGTACACAGGTGCTTTCTGGAAGCACATAAACTGATCGATGATAAAATAATTCATGTGTTACTATTCACACGGGCAAATGAGAAGTCCTTTGGGTCATTTGACAAAACCATTGCTCACCAGTGTCCTTTGACATAAAGGGTATTTGACAATAGTTATGTGTCAAAAAATTAGTTATGCTGAAAAATGTATACTCTTGAGTGCAGAAACTGCATTTGTTTCTGGGGGAAGCTTGTTTTTTAGGTGTGCTGTTTCACTTTAAATGTTTCAGTTCCCACTGTTTCCCAGCTAATCTACCAGTGTATACAAACTGGAGGCATATATGCATTTGTGGTACTTACACATCTTTCATTGCCACAGTGTGAGACTCTGAGCAGTGCTTAGTCCCAGCCCTGCAGCCTTTGAAATCAGTAAAGTTTAACTTGAAGGGGTGCAGAGGAAGCAGATCCTGACAGCTTTGGAATGAATCTGCGCAGACCTGTGCTATTTCTCTTTTCTCTCCCTTTTGACTGTATTGTGAAATTCCTATTAATTTCACTCGCACTGTAAGTGCCAGCTAAAACATGAGGCTAAACTTTCCCATTTTGCAACACGTTGACACAGGGAACAGGTATGAGGGTTGATTTTTGCTTTTGCTAGTGCAGCCTTTATTCTCAGTACCTAACCTGACCTTTTCAAACTAGCTGTATAAAATACATGTGAAAGTCTTTACTTTTTTGGTCTGTTTCCAACATTATGTTCGTAATTATCTTGAGCAGAGAATAAAGGCAGACTCTGTCCTTCCAATTCTACATTCAAAAAATAGGAGACAGATGTAATGGAATCTCAGAGGGAGGATTAACTTCGAGTTAACAGACCAGATACTCATATGGTATAAATTAACTTGGTTCTGGCCTTACACCAGCTGATTATAATGATTAACTGTTAATTTCTTAAGATTATTTGGGGGAAGAGATACTTTACATAGGACTTGAAAGAAGACATTGATCAGGCAGGTAGCAAACATGCCTTTATCTACCTATTCATTCCTTGGTAGTCTCAGCAGTACATGATGTCTCCTGGGAGGTTATGTGGAGTAGAGACGTGTGTAATTGCTTGTGTTTTCACTCCTTATTGATTATTCTTGCTGTGAGCATGAGAGGAAGAGATGGTGTAAAGGTTACGGTGTGCCAGTCTCCAAACACACTGGAACAGACACTCCAATCAGCAAAGGCTGTTTCAAATGCTAATTTGAAGTATAAGCCTTGATATACTTCTGTTGCTGTTTTGCTTAGGATTTGTTATGTTGATATTGTTCCTTTCTTGTTTGATGTCTGCCTTGGTTGCTCTGTAGTAACTGATTGGCTTTCAAGATTCCTTGAAGGCTTAAACTTCCGATGATTTGAGGCAGAAGAGAAAGTTTGAACTGAAATAAGGACATTTTCTACATTGTCTTCTTGTCCTGAACAAGAAATCGAAAGGCTTTTCAGGAGGGAAGGGAGTGAGGTTCTTCAGAGAAGAGCTGGCTCCAAAGGCCATTGCTGGTTTTGGCGTGAACGGTGGTGGGCCTGTCCCTGGTGTCCCAGCTGGGATGTAATCCATCTGCTGTGAGAGGGCTGGCAGCCTCTGGAGTGCAGCTCAGGCCACCGAAATCAGCAGTTGATTGTCCAGAAAATGCGAACTGTGGATGAGGTTTTATAAATGTTTCAGTCTGGGTTTGTGTCATCAGTTTTCTTGGGAGTGGTGGGATGACTTGTCTTGTATGCCAAATTCCTGTTCTCATCAGTCTGGGGCTGTTGATTGGATCATCCTTAGCAACAACCAGTGGTGGATAACTAAACACATGCTTCATTTCAGTCCTTTCACTTCTTGCCTTCTGTAACCTCTCCCCTCCTAAGGAGCACAAGTCAGCTCTTGGAGCACAGGAGCTGAATGAAGGGTCTCCTCCTGCAGTGAGCTCGCTGTCAGAGGAGGGTGGCTCCACACAGTAGGAAAACTCTCACACCTTATGTGTTAGCCATAAAAGACAGGACTGCTGTTTTTCCTTTCATCGTGGGTGTATTGTCATGGCACTGGTGCATTTAGGAGTTGCTCCTGGTTGCCGTGATGAGCTGGTTGGGCTCCACAAGTTTTGACTCTGAGCTGGGAATGGGCTGTGGGTATGTCCCAGGAGCCAAGCTGGAAAATCTCTTTTATTTGGGTGTCTTCTTGGGGCTGTATGACACAAGCAGCTGTATATAGTGGTCTTCCTCTTTTTTTGTGGTTCCCAAGAGTGTTACCTCTCAGATGTTAAGTCATAGAATCAAAGAATGGTTTGGGTTGGGAGGGACTTTAAAGATCATCCAGTCCCAACCCCCCTGCCATAGGCAGGGACGCCTTCCACTAGACCAGGCTGCCCAAGGCCTTATCCAGCCTGGCCTTGAACACTTCCAGGGTTGGGGCATCCTCAGCCTCCCTGGGCAAACTTGTTCCGGTATCTCACCACCTTCACAGTAAAGAATTTTTTCCTAATATCTAACCCAAATTTCCCTTCTTTCAGTTTGTACCCTTACTCCTCGTCCTGTCACCACAGTTCCTGACAAAGGCTCCCTCTCCTTGTAGGCCTCCTTCAGATACTGGAAGGTTCCTTTGAGGCCTCCACAGAACCTTCTCCTCTCCAGGCTGAACAGCCCCCACTCTCCCAGCCTGTCTCCCCAGGGAAGGTGTTCCAGCCCTCTTATCAACCCCATGGCCTCCTGGACTTGCTCCAACAGCTCCCTGTCCTTCTGATGTTGGGGGCATCAGAGCTGGTTGCAGCACTTCTGTTGGGTCCCGCAAGAGCAGAGCAGAGGGGCAGGATGCCTTCCCTCGGGCTGCTGGCCACGCTGCTTCGGATGCAGCCCAGGATTTGGCTGGGCTTTGGACCGTGATGTCAAACAAAGGTGTAAGGTGCAAGAGGAATGAGTGGTCTTTGCAAGGAAAATCTGTGTCTGTTCTTGGATCTGCTTTATGTTGTATCTCTGAAGTCCAATAATGTCACTGAATATAGTAAAAATAGCCTGATGCTCATTTAATAGGCATTTTGTATTCACCCTAATAGCACTGATCATGATGTGCTAATTGGCTGTTAATTGATATGATAAATACTATTATTATGAGATTCATTCTAATTCAACATTAATTAATTTACTGTTGCTTTTGAGTGTTATTTATTCATGGCAGTCAGTAGGAATAGGGAGAAAATGCTTGACTAACACACTCCAGCAAAACTACAAATAATTGAGATTTGTCTCCCAGGAATGCTACCATTTTCATAATTAGAATAGTCAGAAAAGCAAGCTTGTTAGAGAGATGATTGGCCTGCCTAGATAAGTATTGTAGTAAATTAAGTTTAGTGTGTGTTGCAAGTGCAGTATACTGGAATCTGATAATTAGTCGGTCATTTGCAAATCATAAAAATTGTTTCAGTAATGACTCAATACTGACTGCAAGATAGAACAAATTTTTTGTTTGAAATATGGTAGGCTGCTTCAAACCAAATGCTGCCTGCTTTTGCTAGAAATTTAGTGAATATGAGTGTGCTGCTGCTGCACACACACGTACGCGGGCCCTGAAGGTTGATTTTGAACAGTTGTGTGTTATCCCAACTGCTTTTGCACCTTTTATGATACAAAAAAATTCTGTCCTTGATCTCAAGTTTTTTATATTTTTTCATTTACAATGAATTCTGCAAATCATGTGAAAAAAGACATGGCTCTGAGTTATATTGGGGGATGATTGGACATAATGTGGCATCACAACAAATGTGAAAATGATTGCACTATCTTCATTATTCTGGCATTTAGTAATGCTGCAACAGTTGAAGATCAAACTCTTAATTATGAGTTTTGATTTCCCTTGGCATAGAAAGTACAAGTTAAAATTGCACTAGAGCTGAGATTCTCCTGTTATCTCCAGAAACAGGTACAGATTTTCCTGCTAACACATTGATGCCAGGCTTTGAGCGGGAAGCAGAAGGGCAGCTTTCACTTTCCTCAGTGAGTTTGTGAAAGACATTTGGTGACAGAGCAAAGTGCCATGGTTTGTTTTCAGTGGAGGATAGCACGATGAATACTCTTTGATACGAGGGCTGGAAGATGTTTGTTACGAGCTGGGTGTGCACTTCCCCTTCCGTTGAGGCTCCAGTTTCTCTGGAGCAAGGCGACGTGAGAAGTCGCTCTACTGTCCTCTGTTCCCGCTGTGTAATGAAACAGCAAACTTTGAGGAAGCTTAAGACAAGTCCTGCTTCAAGGCCAGAGCTGTTTCACCTGTGCCAGATGGCCACAAAGAGGATGTTCTGTTCACTCTCCCCCGACTCACACGTGCAAAGCAATTTTGAGGGTCGAGCTGTGCTCCCAGGATGGAACTGTAGCAATCATATTCTTCATGGGTTTTGTTTTACTTTGTATTCACATTGTGGGGTTTTGATTATGGTTTTTAAAGCACTGATGGTTTCGGTTTTACTTTGTATTGACTTTGTGGGCTTTTTATTAAGGTTTGTACAGCACTGATCTGTGTAAATGATCCTAGAAAAAGGGAATTCCCTAAACGTGTAGGAAACTTCATTCAACAGGGAATACCCACACTCAGAGAAGCTTTCTAGGTGAGATGGAGTGCAGCTCCAGTCCCACCGAGACTGCCCCAAGTGCAAGAGGAGGTGGAAGTTCTCTTGTGTTGGCTTGACTCATTTTTCTTGGAAAGGCAGACGATGGAGTGTTGAGAGGTGACAAGTGTAGTGAAGGCTGGGAACAGGGAGTGCTGCAGAGGGGAGAATCCGCCCGTGAATCCTCTCTGCCTGGTGGGTGAGAAGAAGGTGGTTTTGGCAGGACTGAAGTGACTGAGGGTGGAGGCCCTGGAATCAGCACCCAGATTGAGCCTCAGTGCACGGGGAGAGCGCGGTGTCGTGCTGTACTGAAGGAGCTGTCAAATCCAAGCGCTTCCTTAAAATCCTCCTAGATTTTTATCACCAGTGATAGGTAGGATGTTGAGTGAAATCCCCTGCTGCATTTTCTGTGCGTCCTGTCCCAGCAGCCAGCAGAGGATGCGCTCCTACCTGAGGCAGGTCATTAATACGCCAGCACTGACGATGTGCTAGGCTTTGGTCTGCACGAGTTTTACAGGAGTGAAGTGGCTGGAGCTATTCAGGTCTTGACATTGCTCGTACAGATCTGGAGTCCTGCTGTAGTTTCTAGTAAGCAGATCCTCAGTTGAATGTTTCCTGCCAATTTCATCTTCTTTGCAAAGCAGGCTGGTTCTTTATCAGTGCTCTGCGAAACAGAGGGTGCTAAGCAGCCATGAGCTAAAACCAGGGAAGTGATGGTATAGAGCAAAGTAGCAGACAGTCTGATGGAAAAAGTGTAACATTCCTCCTTTGTGAAACCCCAGGCAGCCAAGAATAGGATTGTATTTAAAAAGCCATAATAGTATGCAGGTGGTAAATGCAAGCGTAAAACCCTAAACCTAAAAGAGAAGGAAGGAACAGGCACACGACAAAAAAGGTTAGAGAAGGAAAACAGCAGAGAGCAAAATAAGTCACTGCAGGAATTTATTAGAGAAAACTGATGCAGTGAGGTGGCATTTCAGGTGAAAATTTGAGCGGATTTTGTTCTCAGTAATTGCTAGATAAATGATAGTGTAGGTATTGAAAGCAAGTTAGATTAAAATAAAAGACCCACTATATGACTATTTTAAATTCCCCTCACCTTCTGCATATCATTGCAGGGAGCCACTGATTTTGGAAGAGAAGTATCCAAAAATGTAATGAAAAGCACTAAAAATATTTGAGTCCATTGATGGGACATCATCAGCTTGAAATCAAAGCAGTTTAAAAGAAAAATGGCTTGTTTTTGCAATTGCAATTGCCCTTCATTCCCCTGTCAGTTCTCTTTGCAAGCACATTTTCTTTCTCTCACAGTCCCTTTTTGTCCCTGTCACTCTGCAGGAACCCTGAGCACGTGTGTGGTGAAGCTCATCAGCTGCACAGGAGAAGCAGTAGAACTGGGCATAGGCTAATGGCCATAATAAACAAACCGAAAATTATAGAATAAATTAAATTTAAGCTTTCTTTCTAATATTTTAATATTAATCTGAGTCTTACTGAACCAGTGGTGGAGGGTATTTTAAAGAGAGATCATTTAAGTTGTTTGAGTCCTGTGTAAAGTTAAGAGTGACTTATGGGGTAGGAATTTCCTAATGTCTGGTCTGAATAGAGCTGGGGGCAATAAAGTCGCACAGATTTGTGAGCAGGACTCCTGCAAAGGGATGTTCCTTGAGGGGCTGTGGACAGGAAGGGTCTGCTCTCGGGGGCAGGGAGCCTCTGGGGCTTCATAGGCTCTTTGGTGTTCCGGGTCTGTGTGTGCTCCTGGACAGGGACAGAGCTGCCTTTTAGCCCTTTACGTCGTCCAGCAGAGAGCCAAAAGCTTGGCACAAGGTACACCTGAGACATGTGCAGCTTTCCTGGGGCTCCAGGATGGGAAGAACGGACTCTGACTTAAAGAAGTGTGCTAGGGAAGCACTGCTGAGGAGAAACTTGAAGGGAGAGTTGGGGGAGATGTTGAAACCATTCCCTTCTGGGATGTGCTGCTCCCGTTGCAGCAGGATCTCTCTCTCGTGGCTGTCTAAAAGGAGTGTTTCAATTACTCAAGGGTGTTTCAGTACAATTAAGGGGATTGTTTGATCACCTAAACAGCGCTCTGCAAACATTCAGTTGGTCTGTTTTTTCCAAGTTTATACTACTCCCTTGAATAAGAAGATGCACAGGAAGGACTAGGCAAAGGTCTTTTTTCTGTGTCCAGCATTTGTTTTGTAATTATTACATTTGGAAAAAAAGAAAGCATTTGATATTGTTTACTTTTATCAACATATGTTTCCAGTTTCAAAAACCTGGGGAAAAGCATCTTTCTCTTACTCTCACTTCACACTTGGCAAACGTCTTCTTTCTTGCTCCTTATATCCGATCAGACACGAGCATGTGTTCTTAATAACTGCAGGAGATATTTTGGAAGGTGCAGTGGGCTTTGTAGCTGTACTCAGGCTGTCTGATAACTGAGCCCAGAACAGCCTCAAATTTGTCCTGCAGCTTAGAGCAAGTGTCTCCACTGTCTGCAAAAGGAGTCCTGAGGTGATGGGGACGTGGAGGGGAGAGGAGAAAGGGGCATCACAAAAGGCACTAAGTGCAGAAACTGGGTAACAGCTCAGACCTGAGGAATTTGAAAATTGTACCTCTGGCAGGGGGGATGCACACCAAGTAATTTTTAAGACAATGCTATTCCTTTCATTTAAAAAAGGAATAAAGTTAAAATATGCAAGAGGAAAATTTGGGCAGGAGGAATTTTTTTGGCTTTGAGGTACTTTCCTTCTTTGTCTGATAATATTCAAAATTTCAGGTTCTTTTAAAATAATTTTTCTTGAGAAAGGTCCTTACAAGGTCAGAGCACTGAAGAATGGCGTTGTTTCACTGAAGAATGAATGTCAGGTTTTGGATAAAATGGTGGTTTTCTTACATTGTGTTCAGGTTTTGGAATTGCAGAGTGGGTACACAAACCAAAACCAAAGCACTTTAAATTCCTTATTAGAAATGTCCCTCCAGCTCTTCAGTTTGTCAGCACATCCTGTCTGAACCTCACACTGTGGTGTTTGCTTTAGAAAAGGAAGACCAGAAATTACTCTGTTAAAATACAAATGAACAGGAATTTTAAATGGTACTGGAAGAGCCCCCCTCCTCCATGAAGAAGTGAAGATACGCAGGTTGCATTTAAATGCTCCAGGGCACATCTGCTGCTACAAATAAATGCTATCAGTCAATAATCCTCAGCAGCTGTTCAGGAGCAGAGTTCCACCAGCTTCTCAGCAGAGCTGTGCTGATCATGGGAACGAGCAGCTTTGGCTAAACAGGGGGTTTCCTTCTGGGGCAATGTCAGCCTTGTCATTGTTTGAGTACTTCAGACACAGCTTACAAACTTGGAGGTGATTCCTGTGAAGGTTCAAGTATCTGCACTCAGGTGCGGCTTGATCCATCTCGTGCACACCTGGGTACTGGTCCGTGCTTGTGCAGCCTTGCTCAGCACGGGCTGCTGCCCAAGGGGTGGTGGCCCCGTGTGGGGACAGAGCAGAGGGCTACAAACGGGGTGGGACCCAGGCTGGCACCCCTCATGAGTTCTCACCCTGCCTTACAAAGGGCTTTGAAGAAAGAGCCCCGGTGGAATGTGTACTGCTCTCTGCACCCCTGCCCTGTGGATACACTCAGAGATGTCCTGTGTTTTGTTTTTGAACAGGAAAAGCCAACAACAATGTACAGTGGGATGAGGACTCCGTAGAATACATGCCAGCCAACCCAGTCAGGATCGCATTTGTCTTGGTTGTTCATGGCAGAGCTTCTCGGCAGCTCCAGCGCATGTTTAAGGCTATTTACCATAAAGACCATTTTTATTACATTCATGTTGACAAGGTAATATATCACTGGTTATAAATTGCCTGTCTCACCATCTGTCAGTCTACCCATCTACCATCTTCTTCATCTTCCTTTTACCTCTGCTGCATAAAGTGCACGTCACTTTTTGTCTCTCCATCTATTACGTGTTTGGAGCCTCTTTTTTATTTCCCTTAAATTTTCTTTCTTGTTTTCTTCTTCATGTAACAGCCTTCATTTCTCCTTCGATGTCAATGAGATTCTCCCCTTGTCTGTCTGTTGAACATTTAGTTAGCAGTAATTGATAAGCTGATGCAGACTGAGGTGGTGGCCCACTGGATGGAGAGCTGACCTCAGGTGCCTTGGGCAAGGGACACACTGTAAAAGGGACGTGGTGGCAGCCACCTCTTTACAAAAGCCCTTTGGGATCTACAATGACAAATGGTGAATAAAGCTAATCACACTGATCAGTGATTACTGTAGTTGTAATACAAAGTATTAAACAGGGTTCTCAGTACATTTAGCAAAAGAAGGGTGTAGACCATAGTGAGGGCAAAGCAATGGCAGCAGTCAGTGAGTCAAGAAGTAGGGTTGGCCTTTAGTGGATAGAGGCAGAGTTAATTTTGGACAGAATAACTTGAATGTATTGCTCTTTTCTCCTGTGAAGCGATCCAATTACTTGCACCGGCAAGTGCTCCAGTTTGCCAGCCAGTACCCAAATGTGAGAGTCACCCCTTGGAGAATGGCCACTATCTGGGGAGGAGCGAGTCTTCTGACCACCTACCTGCAGACCATGAAGGACTTAATGGAGATGAGTGACTGGCCCTGGGATTTCTTCATTAACCTCAGTGCTGCCGACTATCCAATCAGGTACAATGAGTATTTTAAGAATGTACACGTTTTGTTCCTAAAGAAAGTAAGCATGGCTATAAGCCATGACGTGTCTGTGCTGCAAGGAGCAGTTTCTTTTGTTTTACAGCAGAAAACTCCTGTTGGTGAGCTGGTGTCTGACAGCCACACTTTAGCCAAGGATTCAGTCCCCTGACTGTAGCTTGTGTGTCTTCCATTTGCCTGGGGGGGCCTTGCACTGAGAGGCTGCTCTAGTTAGTCATTGTTTCCAGCAAAAGGGGCACCTGCAAGAGAGGATGAGTAAAGCAGCCAGAAGTGCTGGAGCTCAGCAAATGAATCCCAGGCATGGAGAGATTCCACCCTCCCAGGGCTCTGATTAACAGTTTGATTTGGTGTCTCAGCAAGTGTTGAAGGTATGACTATAGATTCAGGTACTCCTCTCCCTTTTTTTAGTACTTTTTCTGTGGAGGATAATGGTTGTAGAAGTGACAAATAAGTTGCTAGGAGTCAATTATATCTTCAGCACCAATTGTTGCCTGAATATCTTTATTCAGATGGCATCAGGCAAAGAATTTCACACACCATCACGTGCTAAGGCTTGTGATTTTAAGTGAAATTATATTCTTTCTGGATTTACATCACCCAGGCCTCAGAGCTGCATTCTGTAAGTTTGCTACATTGTGCAAAAGTAGATAGTCCGTAAAAAAACCCAACTCAAACAAAAAAAACCACCAACAACAAAAAAAAAAACCACCAAAAAACCCCCAAGTGGCCTTAAACTGTTTTTAGGTTTAGGCTGTAAGAGTTATTAAGAAGAAGGAAACATGAAATTCTCCTTGTGGCTTCTGTTTCCCTCTATGCTGAAAAGAATCAGTGAAAGGGGAAGTGACTTTCTTGGGTGATTTCCTGATAAGTGATGATACAACACGGTTTTAATACTCCTGGAAGAGAAATATGCTTCCACTGGTTAGGTTTCTCCAAGATCTCTCCCAAAGTATGAATCCCTTCCTGCAGGTGCTCCTCGGGCAGAAATCGCCACTGAAGTGAACAGTGACAAAACCCCTGAGCCTGTGCCTGGGGAAGGATTTTGTGAGGACTGACAAAAGGCTTTATTGCTGGAGCCCATTTCTAAGCACTCTCAGTGAAATGCAGCACATTTTGGGGAGAAAGGTTAGAGCACAGGAGTTACTGAGACTGCCTTGATATTAGAACATGGGGATTTGAATTAAGAAATCACAGTATTTAAACACTTTTGGTGTCCAACAGGAAGAGAACTAATAATTTTGACATATCAGCCTTGTTTTAAGGGAGAGTATGCAGTTTTCTGTATATCTCTTGAGTTTTGGGAAAAGCTAGCTTGTTATTCCCTATTATTCACTTCCCTGGTGAGGAGTGCTGTATTGATGCTAAAAAGTGGACTAATGCAAGACCATAAAGGAAGAGGTAGGTGATGGCACTGTGAATGAAACAGGATAAATTGCAGGAGAATGACTGCTGAAGGTCTGGTGTGGTTGTGGGCCAGTGCCAGCAGGCGTGTCCATCTATCCTGTGGTGCTGAGTCCACCCTGGCCACCGTGTAGTGCTGAGGCCATGGCCTGGGGCAGTCTGGACTGCTCCTAGTTCCCTGTGGAACAAGTCAAGCCACAGGGCCAGATGGGGTCAGTGGCTTGCAGACAGGGCCACCAAGGAGCACAGGCTTTGTGGAGCAGACTGCAGCGGTTCGGTGTTGGTGGGTGGAATAATGCCTTGCAGCCGTTCAAACTCTGCACGAGGCCATTCAGTGCAGACATTCCAGGCACTTGTTCCTTCAGAGGGGGAGTTCCTGGAGTTCTCTGAGTGCTCCCCCCTTGCAGCCGCTCTCAGAGCTCTGTGCTGGGCTCTCAGTGGCTCTCGGCACCCGGGCTGGTCTGAAGTGCTCCCTTCCCTTTCTGCCAAAGCACTCTGTCACCAGAACTGGAGGGAACCTGCTTCCTCTTCACACCATGATGCGCTTCAACAAAAATTAAGAAAACTTTTTCAGTGCTGCAGCTTCAATGACAGTGACTTACAAGTAATGTTGAGCATTTTTTGAATGTGGAATATTACCATTATAAACCCTGGAAAATCTTACCTCATCAAATATATATGAGTCCATTTCATTTTCTTGATGGAGGTGCTATAAATTATTATTATTTATAATCTTTAGGAAGGCATTACCTCCCTGCATACCCCAGGGACAGCTGATTGTTTTTCCAGGAAATAGTAAATAGGGTGTTTGAGGGATTTTTTTTATGCTTTCAGACCCCATGCCATGATTTGTCAGATAATGGGCTAGGGGCACTTTACACTTCTCTCTGGTTAGTCATATTGCAGTGGGTTTTGCTGGGTTTCCCTGCATAAGAACATATGAATTTTGTGGATTAATAGTTTTTATCTAGAGCTGCTTCATATTAAGCTTTCGCTTCCCATCTGCCATTCCATCTGTAAAACTGAAACCTTTACTACTTCTCTTCTGATAATAAAAGCTAATCCAGCCTTCTAAGTCAAAAAAACATATTCAATATGTGGGGTTAATACAATATGATGAAGCCTAAATCTGTCCAGGGAGCAGTCTGGTATGTTCACAGACTATAGCAGAATTGCCAGGAGCCTTTCATCCTTCAGAAGAGATGTCCAGAAGCAGATGTTAAGCATCATACAATATGAAGGCATGGGGGAAAATATTAGAACTATTCATTTGGTGAGGGAAACAATTAAAAATGCGTAAAATAAAACATATGCAAGCCAGGAAGATCCAGATACCCTTATTATTGCTCCTCATGCCTGAATGTTTTGTTTGTGGAGTCTGTAGGTCCAGCAGTAGCACAGAGGAGGTCCCAATCCATGTGCTTCTCCTTATTACTGCAGTACAAACCACGGGCAAGCAGTCTGGATGTAAAGGTGCCTCCAGCACAAGCTCTGTGTTTCCCTTTAACCGTGAGGCAAAGTGCTGTTCATTGGCCTGAGTGAAATGACGAGGTGCACTGTCCAACCTTGACTTCATTCAGCTCTGTTAAACATTCTCAGCAGGAAAAGGAGGGATGGAAGGGCTAAAGACAAACCTCCCCATGCAGCTCAGAGGTGGGAGGTTGTGTGACTGCCCCTCCTTTTGCTTGGGCTGGTGAATAAAAAAGGAACACATGCCTACAGGGTTCTCAAGGAATCATCCTCACAGTCATTGCATTCATAAAGAAGTGAAGGAAAACAGCACCTTCCTTCCTTTTCCATAACTTTTTAAATTTTAGTGATATTTTTTTATAATTTAAAGTCTTTTCTTTTGAGAGCTTCTTTCAAGACCATGTGGGAAAGCTATTGATGTCTTCAACCTCTTACTTTACATGGGTATCTATTTGCAATATTTATTGTCTCTGACAAACAGCATAAAGTAGTCAACCTTATCTTCAGGGACTGAAATTTCACTCCCAACAAGGTGAACTATGGTAGAGCATCTATTCATGCTGAATGTTTAATGTGATTGCAGGAGTCCTTGGATAATGTGGCAGGTGAAGTGTTGCACCACTTAAATTAAGAAGTTTAATGAGATCATTTAACAGTGAATGTCATGTCAGTGCTTACCTGGCCACAGAGCTTGTATAAAGAATAAACATAATGAAACATTTGAACTATTTATAATTTACAGTAAATCACTGAGCCTCAATCACCAAAGGGATCACCAAATCTAATTGCCAGCTAATGCTTGGTCTTTAATAAAGGTCAAGCAAAATTATTAGCAGAAGCTTGGGGAGTGCTTCAGAATAGTAAGAAAATAAAGTGTCTTCTTGATGGAGCCAGGAATGCAGATACAACTGCATTTTCCATTGTGGGCAATCAGGTATAACAAAGGAACTTAAACCCAGTGAAACTGCTTCTGTTTTGCTGCTTGACATTATTTTAGGATGAAGTTGTGTAGCCCTGCTTTCCATAAAAGCCCGTGTTGTGAAGACTCAGTTAGATGAGACACGTTCAATAGAAGTTTTGGTCTGGCACTTGAATGAAATGTGCATCACAATACAAATAGCACCTGAGGTACTACACTCTCCAGGGAGGAAATGGGATGATCTGACAGGGCCTGGTCCTTTAAACAGGTGCCAATACGGAGATTATCTTTGCCAGTCAGAATAACACTCAGAAATCAAGAAAACTGAGCTAGCAAATCACTGTTGACTGGCCTGCGCTTCCTTCTGTGTTGCCCTCTGTTGGTCGAGGTACCATTGGCTGATACAAAACCAAAGTGATGGCTTCTAAATGAGGTCCCTGGGCCAGAGAATATTTGCCAAGGGTGAAAAGGTGGGAGTGCAGGGAAGAGGTCTTCAGATTTTCATTCTTGAGGTAGGTGAAAATAATTACAACCAACAGATTTTAGAAAGAAGTTCAACCTTTGGGAAAAATGCTTCAGCACTTTTTCAAGTTATTTTTCAGGTGCTAGAACTACCTGGGAGATCATTTCCTTGTTTCTGCCACTGGCTCAGTTTCATCCCCTGCAGAGCATGGGTGACCACCACTCTATAGAAACTACATCAGGGATGATTTCTGTTCTGTCAGATTTACCGTGACCTGCCCCCATTTCACCTGTGACAAATGACACAACCTTTGGAGCAGGTGACTGGGAGAAAAAAGTGAGAGAATACAGTTTGCATGGAGTGGGTACACCAGACTGGAGCTATCCAGCTGCTCTTGCAAAACATCTCAGCTTTTGCAACGTGCAGGCTTGAAATGCAATATTGGAAATAGAGGAAAATCTCCTCTTAGAACTGAAACAAAGCACTCAGATTCACATACAGCACTCTAGCTTTGTGAGAAATGTCTGAGACCCAGTTGTGCCCTCTTGGTGGCTGTGAACTCAGAAATCCCAAAGCCAGCAGGGCTGATGAGAGCTGTGTAATGGCAAATAAGGCAAAGCCATTGGCTCAGAAGGCAGTTCCACTTTCTCACTTCTCATCAGTTTGACTTGACTTAATTTAACAATTCTGTGTCTCACTGAGATTCAGACTTCAGAGCTGTCCTCTGCAGATATCTCCTTCCTGGCACTACATAAATTGGTGCTGTACATGAAAGCCTGGATAAAGGATACTGACTTTCCAGGGCTGAATTTGACCTTACACCCCCTGTGAATTGTTGCAGTGCTGATCTGAAGTGCAGGCCTTGCCACTAGAATAATGTACCAGGCACGAGGCAAATAGTACAGCGTTCTTTAAAGTGCCCTTTGGAATGTTATCCTGGGCTGAAGCACTGCTCAGTCGTCTCCCTACATCCAGATGGGAGTGCAGCACAGGTAGCTTTTGCACTACAACATCTGTTCACATGCCGGCGCCTGAGGTTTTATCTCAGGATTGTCACTGACATTGTCTGTGGTTTTGTTTGCTCAGAATATCTTTATCTGGCAAGCCAGATGTCAATCCACTCTTAATGCTTCACAGGGAATCTTTTTTCCCTGTCCAAAAGGAACTTTATCAGTGTTTTTCTTGAATCTGCATTCTCTGAGAATTTCAGATTTGCTTCTTTCTTTAATCCCTCAAATAACCTTTTCTCCTCGTCTTTCCTCACTTTGCCAGCACATTTGCTTGAGATTTATATATATTTTGAACGGTATCTTTTTGATCTGCTGTTCCTTTTCTCTGTTTTGCTGTTAAATTATCAATGGTTGGCAAAGCAGTGGTTTGTGGTTTTGTGCACGGTCACAAATGGGTGGGGTGAAATGTGGAAATTATCGTGGCTTAAAAATTTTATTTACATCTGATGTTAACATAATGTTTTCTTCAGGCTGGCAAATGTTAGTGATGGGGGCCCACCCTTTCTCTGTGCAGCCACAGCAGCTGAGGTTACTCCTTCTGCCCTCCCCTCCTGGATTTAAGGATATAAAGCAGCTTTTGCTTTGGGGAGCTGTGACATCTGCAGCTCATAGTAACTCTTCGGATATTTAGCACTTCTGAGATGTGCTCCATAGCCTCAGTCTGGCAGCAGAAATAAATGCACCCCGAACTGGAACTGGTTTGTCTATCCAGGCATCTTCACAGTGCCTGCAGATTAAAGATGCATCAATAAGGCAGAGTTTTAGAATAGGATTTTTACTCAAAGTACCCTTGTACTTGGCAGCATCTTACCCTGTTAGGTGTTTTGTGTTTTTTTTTTTTTTTCCAAAAGTTCAGTGAAATCATTGTCACTTCCAAAAACTAAAAGTGCTTGAAAGAGGGAAACATTCCTATTATGGCATTGCATTTTAAACCTGCTCTTCCTTCGTGGTCTCGCTGAATACTCTCAGGAAATTAAAAATCTGCTGAAATTGCCATTAAGACACTCTTTTGTTTAGATTTCAGGATGCCACTTACAATAAAACAGCTGCAAAATAATATCTGGTGGCAGTTCAAAGTGAGGATAACACAACATGTGCTATTATACCTTTCCCAAGTCACTCCTAAATAGTTGAGAACCAAAAGGCCATTAAAGGGTGAGCCAAAACGTTGTTCTGATTCAGTCCTTTAGTGGTGATACTGAAATAGGAAGGAGAAGGAGAGATGAATAGATAAATTCTTCCCCTTGAAAATAGGGCTAAAAGTGTAAGAGTTGAATGGTATTTGATGTTGAAGATTTTTCAGCTCTCACAGCTCTGTAGACCAAATGCAGGATCTGTGAGCGTGTCCAGTGCTGCAGAGCTTGGGTGGTTCACAGGAGAGCAGGGCACCTCTGTGTGTGGTGTTCCTCATCTTCAGGGATGGGCTGCAGAATGCATCTCTTTTGCTAAAGCTTCTTATTTCTCTTTGTAGTCCTGACTTTGTACCTTGAGATGCTGTGGAAGCTTTGACCTGGTAGTGCAGAAGTTCCAGACGTGCATTTTGCAGTCCCAGGCAGAACCAGGGACTAGCTGGCTTTTACAGGTGCACCTTCTCGCCATTGGGTGCTTTCCTGCTCGTCCTGCACAGCACTACCAGAGCATTTGTACAACACCTCTGATCTCCCTGTATAAAGAGCAGTGCTGAATGCCACTGGCTGTTTGTGAGGCCCATCTGTGGCTCCAGGCTGATGGGAGGGGATGAGGCCCTAAATGGTTCATTGTAGCACATTCCACTCTGCTGCACGCAGTTTAATTATATCCATCACTCAGCATTACTTGATGAACCAGCTGTAGGCACAAGCATCCCTAAGCTTTCATCAGGATAATTGCACTCTTTGCCACATTAGGAACTGGTTTGGGGCCAAGTCTTTTTCAAATGCAGAGTCGATCTTGGTTTAAAAGTTTGCTGCCCCAAAGTCACTGCTAGCAGGTAATCTTGCAACAATGCATTCTTGGGGCAGCTGAAGGCTAAAAGGGCTATAAATCCTAATTGGTTATTTGTGTCGCCTTCTGGCTTTAACTGGGGCAGCCTCAGATGTTTTAGCAGCGGCTCAGATCACTGTATTCTGATGATGGGATGCACGGTGCCAGTCAGGTGCAAGGCAGCTTCCAGATGATTTCCACGGTGAGGGCTTGCAGGGGCCGTGGCTGTGCCTGCTCTGTGAGGGTCGATGTCATTGCTAAACCCTGTACAGCTGGTGTTGTGTAGGCACTGAAGCTGTTCCCAGGGGGCTCAAGTCATGCTGCAGGTGGCAGCTGCAGAGCTACAGCTGAAGGCTAAAACACCCTGATCTTTTTTCTCTGTGGGAAACTGGTACATGTGGTGTGTCTAGAGATGCCAGTGCTGGGTATCATCACAAAGTGCCTGGAGAATCATTTGTGAGCCATTGCAGCCCAGGAGGGGAGAGGCAGCCAGGACATGGCTCCAGGCCACAGCCTGTCCACTTGGCAGTGCCAGGAGATCACTGCTGGCAGACTGCCTAACTTAAGTTCACGTGCCTTTTCGAGAGTCTTTTCTTGAGTCGAAGTGAACCCCTGGTTCTCTTCGGGTGGAACAAGACTGTGTTGGTTGCAGCTCTGTGGAGCACAGCAGAGAGCAGGGACATCAGCCTGCCACCCTCCCAGCTGATTTCTCAGCAGCCTGGTTATACCAGTTAGTGGATCTGTACATTCCCCTTGCAGACACCCTCTCTGCCACACGTTTGTGCCTCATAGCCCAGCTCTGCATTCTTCACTGACTTACGCCAAAACAGTCCCAACCAAGAGTAGGGCAAGTCATCAGCTGGCACAAATTGTCAAAATACGATCCCTGCTCAACCCAAATAAAGGTAACAAAATGTGACCTTCTGTTGTTAAAACCAATTAAGTTTCCTTCCATCAACTCTCAGTTCATTATCCCTTTCACCCCCCAGGCCCTGTTCTTCCATCTTTTCAGGCTTGGTGCAGAATTAATGTTAAATCCCATTAGCCTGACCCCGTTTTCCCTGTTTTCCCTTCTGGTCCTTTGAATTGATGCCCTCCGACAGGTTGATTCTGCAGCTCAGGGATCAGAGGGAGTGGCAGGCCCAGGAGGAGCTCCAGGAAGGGCCTGGTTTGTAATAATTCACTTTGCTTTCAAGGGAGTTTGTGAAAGGGCCTCAGCAGCGGGGTCTCAGCGGGTGGATGACGGGCCCTGGGCTGCAGCCCTGGCACAGAGAGCAGCGCTCTCTCGCAGTCCCACCACTGCTCCTGGGGATACCTGCAGTCAGGGGGCTGAGGCTGCTCGTGGGATGAGGGGGTATTCCCTCTGGCCTTGTCCTTAGCGAGTGTGAGATGGGGCAAAACAGTTTCTTTGCCCAGGTCCATCTTTCCCACTGCCCCATGTGCTCTCAGGGCCGTGCCAGAGCAGGCTGGCACCCGAGGACCCCGGAGGGTCTCTGCTGTGACGGGACAGCAGGACCGCACCCCAGACTGACAGACTCTGCCAGGCAGAGCTCTGCCGCGATGAGCAGGGTGAAGGAGGTTTCTTTCTTCCCACTTTCTTGGAAGAAAGTGAGCGTTTTTGATTATAATTGCTCAACAACTATCAAATCATTTTTCAGCAGTTAGCAAATAATTTTTCTTATTGACTTGTACAAATAAAATTTCAGATGCATGTGGGAATGTATGAATTGGATGAAGTGAATGGTTGCTTTAAATCTGAGCTCATATTTGATTTTAATTTCTTCTCTTTTTGCACAAAACTCTTGATAATTTAATTTTAGAGATGGTGAAAAATACTGCTGAACATAAACTATGCCGTGTAAAATATACGTGGTATAAACAAACAAAAAGATCCTATTCAGCCCAATATCTGGATTTTTTTCTTTTTATACAAAGTCTCACTAATTTGAGTAATGAACTTGATCATTTCTGCAGCTCACTCGACTTGCTTATTTAATCAGTGATTATTGTTTTCATCAAAATGGGATGTATCGTGTAGGCAGATGAGGTTCTACATGAATATGCAGCAGCAGACAAACACTGGAAAAACACAAAGCAGTGAGCATCGTTCTGTGCTAAATAAAATCCCAGTGCTTTTATAAAGCTAAAATTATATCATGTTTAGTTTTAATAATTAAATATCCTTGGGTGTTAGCAGCTGGTTAGTCAAATATTTCAGTACTCCTTTTTTTCAGATACTTTTCAGCAGACATTAAGTGGACTCAGATGTTTTTGTGAGATCGGATAATCCTGTCTGTCTTAACTCTTTGTAGTGCTGCATCCTCACAAGTGATATTCTGGCATCCACAGGACCATGGCTGGTCAAGAGTTCGTGGTTAAATGTGGGAGTTTTCTGTATTGATCCCTGCACTGAGGCAGTGGTTAGAAATGGAGTGGTTTGTTATTATTATAACAGGTAAAGGCAACTTTGTGGAAAGTAAATTATCTTGGCAAATACTTTTCACCAGCTTTAGAAGTCATGCAGTAATTGGCAGCAATTACCTTTGCTGCCACTCTGACACAATGGATGGGCTTTATGGAAAGAAATGGTTGCTCAGGAATTTTTCCTACGGAGAATTACCTACCATGAGACAAGGCAAGGAAAGACAGAGCAGCTCTCAGACTGAGAGGAAGACAGTGCTGATTTTCATCTATTAACATGCTGTCACACATGGACCAACACATTTTCACAGCCTCTAACCTGGGAAACACCACAAAGCCTTTGTTATGATTTCCCATAGCCTACTGCAGGAACACAGAGCTGGCTTTATGCTCTGGCTTGCACAAGCATAAACTGAGTGCACTGCACTGATTTTGGAGCATTACAGATATGAAAACAGAGTAAAGTCCTTTGCATAGTGCTTTATCAGTAGGAAAGAGGATAGAAAAATATATTTTTTTCATTGATTAAAGGACTTGCAAGAGGGAGCTTGAACTCACCATTGAAGGTACTAAAAATATTTTAAGGAAAAAAATGTGGTTAATTTGTGTACTGCGTTCTTCAAAGATGCACTTTGGGCCGAAAGTGCATTTATCAATGTTTCTGTCACTCCATAGGTTTTTTTCTAGTGAGAGAAAGCCCTTATTGTCATAAAGGGTTTTAAATAGAAATATGCTGAAAAGAGAGATCGATTTTTTTTTCCTTACAGGATTAAAACTAAGTAAATAACCTCATTAAACTTAGACATTCTGGGCATGAATCCTCTTTAGACGTGTCTCAAGGTAAATAGCAGTGTGGCTTGAAGCTGTGTAGGTAACCTCTTCAGGTGCACTGCTGCTTCCTGCTCACTGTCTATCTAAATGATCATTTACGTCAAGACTCAGCTTCCTTATTGATGGAAATGAAAAATGTGATAGACCTTTGACAGTGTGATATTAAAACAGCCTTCCTGTGCCAAATTGTCAGCAGATAGCGTGTGTTCATTAGCTCCACACTCTGCATTCAATCAGTCCTTACACTCTTCATAGAAAAAGGTTAAAAACATCCACATTTGGACTTGTTGATGTCATCCACCTAACTGGTGCATTTTTACCATGAAAATCACAATTCTTTCCATTTATCCTACGCACAGCTACCTTGGAAAGTTGCTGACTGAAGTGTTAATGGCAGCTTTTAGTGGAAGGTCAGCTAAAGTGACTAAGAGGAACATTGGCCTCATCGTGCTTTGTGTGGACCCATCTGCCTGCATGTGACGAGTTTCCCGGGAGTTCTTCCTGGTGTGGGCAGCTCACGTGCCCCTGCCTGTGCTGCTGCTTCTCCTCCATTGTGTCATTAATGTGGGAAGGATTCAGCTTGAACCGGAGCGGTGGCTGTTGTTGGCTTGTCTTCTGAAAGCCTGCCACGTGCGTGGCGAGTAAATATGGGCAGGAACCATCGCCGACGGGGCTGCTCAGGGGAGAGCAGAGCTGAGCTGGTGCTGCCAGGGATCCTGTGCCCCTCCACGGGCCCACCACGGGCCAGAGTGAGACACCTTCCCCTCTGATGCTGGGGGCTGCTGCAGAAGAGACCCCAAACACGCCTGTGGCTCATCCTTTACGTGCCTGTTAACCCCAGTGGGGGTGAGAATATTTAACCAGTGATCCTACCAGGGAACAACAATTTAACCAGAAGATTGTATTTTGGGCTATTTTTTTTTTTTTTTCAGTTTGTAGGTTTGTGTTGGTGGGATCAAAAGCCAACAAAAGTCTGGAAACAAACTGGGTGTGCCAGAGATGAACAGGCTGTAATAGACTGCACAAGCTGCCTGGGCTCCAGGCAGACACGCTGAAGAGGGGAGCAGGCACATGTGGCAGCTCTCTCTCTTAAGCAGCTCTCACAAGCCCCTGAAAGGGAACTTCTGCTTGTGAGCGTGACGGGCACCGGTGCCAGAGGAGATCTGCTCGCTCAGGCTGGCACCTTAGGTTAGCAGGGTGGCACTGGGGGCATGGTTTGGTGATGGGCTTGGCAGTGCTGGACTCGACGATCTTAAAGGTCCTTTTCAAATGAAGCATTCCTATGATTCTGTGTTTGGAGCTGACATAATGCTGAGTAATCACTGGTTCTGTGAACCTCTGGGTTACTTATCAAAAAATGCTAACATTTTAGACCAGAGTGTAAGTTGAAGAGTCTAAACCCCACATTGCTGTATTTTTTCTGCACTAATCTGCATTATTTTAATTTCCAAATATGAATAATGGGAATGCCAGCAAGGCTTGATAAACAGTTTTTGCCAGCACTGATAAAAATGAGCATTTTTTTCATACATGCAGTTCAACTAAACTGACATCTCTTGTGAATGTGGTGGCAGAGGAATTTTGCTTTACTACAGTATATACCTTTAACAAGTTTTCTAGCCCTTATCTAAGTTAGACACATGTCTCTGCCTTTACTTAAAAATATTTATTTGAAACAGGCATTTATAGGCCTTTCTAGTAAAGGCTGTCAGGCACTCAAGTCCTGGGCTAGCAAGATGAAAAAAATAAATAATGGTGGTGATGTGCTGATGATTCATAAACTTAAATAGAAAAATAAATAGAAAATTGTTTAACAAATCAGGGTGAAACATGTCCTTCCTTTCTAGCAAAATACCTCTGAGCTGCATACATCAATACCAGGTTATTTAGGGAATAAGTCATCCTGCACGTAGCTGATTTTCTTTGATTATTTTCATGTGTACCAGGTCTTGTGCAGTTGCACATTTGGAAGGTGCTTCAGAAGCTTTTGTTATTCAAGTATTTTTCAGTGCATTTGTTGTTGTTAAGCATACAAATAATCCAGACTTAGCAATTGCATACAATTAAATTTATGAAAGGAAAGCTACCTTAATGCATTTCATAGTTTTACTCTAAAATACAGTAACTTGCAAATTATAGTGGCTTTAAAATCAGAGAAAAAGAGCTGCATATGACATGGTATTACAGGGTAGTGCTTTTCTTATTTACTTTTTACTGCAGCAGCAAGGATGCTGAGAAAATGTCATTGTCACAGACAAATGAATTCCTGGGATCAATTCAAAGGTACTCCTGGGACTGAGGGGATTTTTTAAAAATGTTTTGTAAACACCAGTGAGTTAAATCTCAAAACAGTGGTGAGTTGGTGACATATCTGTGGTAGAGATGGACAATCTGAGTTACAACTGGATTGGCCTCCCGGGAGAAGTCTCCTTGATAAATGTGCTTGTGCACCCAAGAGATGGAAGATGAGGTGAAGGACAGCTCTCAGCTCTCCACCCCGTGTGTAATCATGGGGACACGTGGGCCCTTACCCATAAAGGAATCTGTGACAATACAGTGTGAAGGTTGACATCGTTTTGGGAGAGCTCCAAGTGTGCCACAGTTCAGCTCATGCTGTTCAGGGCTTCACCAGGTCAGAGACACAGTGATTGCACCATTGTATGGTGTGTTTGAGAAGGTCCTGGGGATTTTAAATGCTGGTGTTGAAATTGTGCTATAAAATAATTGGAAATCGAGTCATTTACTTTTTTCCCAGTGAATATTTAAAGACAGTCAAAAGCAACAAGTTACAAAGTTTTAATGAGTGCATGCAGTGAGAATTTTATGATCATAAAAGCTGTAGGGTTTATTAGCTGATATAGGGCTGGAGTTTGTCATTAGCCAAGGGCCTTTCAGGGTTTCATGGGATATAGCTGCAAAACATTCCAAACAAATGAATATTCTATTTTAAAAGAATAATGAGACATTGAGAGTTTTTATAGACTCCGAAGTTTGCTAAACCAATATCTCTAATTAGATGGAGAAGCTCTCTATAGAGGCTTTGCATCAACGGCAGTACACACAGCAAATGTTTTAAGTATTTACATATCAAATACTGCTGGCAGCGTTTTGGCAGCAGTCCAGAGCTGTAGATAGTTTTAATCACATTTGTTCATTAATCCTTGGTGGAATTCTCTTATAAGGTCTCTTTAGGATTTTCATTTAAGCGTGTGCTGCTGCTTCTCAGCAGTGGGCTTATTTATTTATTTTATAAATGCCATCTGAAGCCTTGAATTTATAGAAAATAGGTTGTGGAGTGGCTCAGGAAGCAGACGATGGAGTATATTCTATTTTCTTTCAGTAGATCTCCTTTGTACCCAGGCATTTACGTACTCTCACTGGGAAGAGGTTTATTCAGCAGTGTGACATCTAAAAAAGGCTTCCACTCTTTTTTGACTATGCTAGTTCTTTTCTTTTCCGTAGGAAACAGACAATGGTTGAATGGGAAGCAGTAGTTGAAAGTACAGCAGAGGGGACTGTATTGCTAAGAGAATGTCTGGAGCATCACGCAGCACTGGCAAAGCTGCGCTGAGAGCAGCTGCATCCCTTGCACTGACTGATCAGTGCCTGCAGCTCTGCGTGCAGAAGGCTGACACTTTGAAATGCGCAGGTGTGGATTCCCAGCCCCATGGCAGCGCTGGTGCTGGAGCACAACTCTCACCTCCCAAGCACTCCAGCGAGCTGAGCTGCTAAGGCAATAGTTTTCTTCCATTATCGTGTTCCTCCATTACACCTGACTTGAAAGACAAAACAAACCATTTAAGACAACACTGTTGTAAAAGCAGAGGCATTAACTGTCACCCAGAGCCTTCCTCATGCAGTTGGCCTCTGAAATGATACCTGTTGTTCTCATTTTTATGGTACATTTTATGAACGACTGTTGTTACAGGAATCAGCTTTGCTGAGAGAGGCCTGCCGTGCTAATCTCTGTTCTGTGATGGACAGCAAAGGCTAAATATAGCCTTCCCCTTTCTTTGCATTTTTAGATGGCAGGCTTGTTTGGGGTTTTTTCCTTACTACAGCCTGGGTCAGGCTCCTCTGAGCCTCCCCTTGCACTGAATTGCCTTTGGAGAGGCAGGGGGACTTGGGAGCATCAGTGAGAGGGTCAGGCTGCCTATCCAAGGTCTGAAAGCTGAACCTTGCAAGGTTTTTTCCTGTATTCTCCTCATGCTGCATTTGTGTGGTTGATCATCTTGCTGTAAGTGTTCCAGGAGGAGGTTTTGTAGGTTTTTGCTTTTTTCTGTTGAATTCGTCTGTTGCATCCTTTTGTAAGGTTACACACTGTGCCCACACGCCCACTGGTGTGCCAGCTGGCCTGGTGGAAGGGCCAGAACGGGTCAGGGTCCCTCTCTGGAGTGGGAAGATGCCATGAGTGCTGCTGTGTCCCAGCAGACGCGGGAGCGCAGCCTCCAGGGTGCCCCGGGTGCTGTGCAGGAGCTGGCAATGACCCTTCCCTGTCTCCTGGGCTGCTCTCCTTCCTCCCCAGCCCCTCTGTGCCCCGCAGTGATGCAGAACCGGGGGAGCCAGTCCGAGCACAGCACTCCTTGTGTGAGAGGGACAGGGATAGCCCCGGGCTGGGGATAACCGGGAAGGAACTCTCCTGCCACGGAGGCTTGGTAGTGCTGGCATGTCCTGATACTCTGCAATGCTGGGTTAATTACTATGAAATTAATAACTTACTGAAATCAGGGACCTTAAGCATCATTACAAGAATTTATTGAAAAGAAGATAGCAGAATTTAAGGCACTCAGTTCTTCCACATCCAGGCTCTTGTGTGCACATCTGCATGTTTAACCATGTTTAGCCACATTAACCATTAATATCATGCTTAACTCTGAATAGATGAGTTTGCCCCATAATTCTGGTTTTCTTCTCTGAAGTCTTTTTGTTCTGTACAAGTGACCTTATAGAAACAGTTTCTTGGCAAAGAGCTGCCGGGGTTGCTGTAGGTCTGGGTTCTGTAGGGCTGGGCCTTCACACAGTCACAGGAGTCCTGGGAAAGGAAACTGTGGGGATGAGTCAGGCGGGTATGGCTGGAAATACCAAAGCTTTGGGCACTGGGAGAACTTGTAACAGTTTTGACTTATCTCTTCTGACTGTATGTTTGCCTTCATCATGCCTGCTTCAGAGCTTTCATTGCTGCTTCAAACCACTTTTGCATCCTTACCCTGTTCTCCCAAAGGCTTTTGCCTTTGTGTTTCTTTTTTTGCCTGTTCAGCTGCTCTTGTGCTCCTTGCCTGCCTCTCCAGCACCCCACACCAGGCAGACCTGCTGCCGTGTTTGCTGCCACCGCTGCTCACCACGGGCAGGGCTAATCCCTCCCTGCACTCACTCCTCCTGTGCAGCAGCCAGCAGCCTTGTCATCAGATAGCCCTAAGTTAATCAAGATAAATAATTCATAAACTCAGAGCAGTTCTCTTTCCTGCATCTGATTCTTACACAGAATGAAACCATCTTGTTTCCATACCTGTGTGCTGCCAAAAGCTTCTGAACTTTTGATCTAACTTAGCTAAATTGTTACTAAATTGTATAGGTTTTGACATTTTAATAATCCCATTGAAATGTCTGCTGATCCCTACATCCTTCAAATTGCCCATGAGTTAAAGTACCTTGCTGAATCAAGAGCATTTTTATTAGCCATCGCTATCTTCCAAAAGTAACAATCTCTTGTTTTCCTTTTCTCATATTCTCCAAAGGCTTTCCTAATCTATTTTCACAGCTGCAGACTGAGGGCATCTCTGCTCTTTGCTTGGATTAGTCACCAGGGTTGGAGGGTTTGCTTAAAGCCAGCAAGACCAGCACTGCCCTTTGTTCTGGGCAGTGTCCGGCCGTGGTTGTGTGCAGGGATTCTTTTACTGCTTTCTGCGCAGCCCTCCAGCGTGTTCAGACAGTGCAAACACAAAGTCAGTGTTTCTCTTGCAGTTTTTCATTTCAGTCCCCAGTGTACAGGCCACATTCTGAAATTACTGCCGTGCTCAGCATGTGTGTGTGCTCACTGAGTGCCTGGTGTGCCTGCTCACACCCCGGGACTCCTCAGTCCCAGGCCAGGGGCTGCTCATGAGGAAACACTGGTAGCAGACTTTGCTTTGCTTTGGCAATATCTTCTGAATTTCCTTCTGGGTGTAGGACTCCCCTTTTTCTCTTCCTTAGACCTGTAACCCTAACCCCAAGCAGAGCCCCAGCCCAGGGGCTCAGCCACGTCCCCGGTTGAGCAGTGCCACGGGTCAGTCACTGCTGCCTGCCCAGCCGAGCGCTGCCGTCCTTGAGCCCAGCCCTGGGGGGCTTGGCTGAGTTTTGCTGTGGCATCTCAGCAGGCGGGCACAGTGCTCTGCCCCCACCACCCCTGTCCACCCTTGCTGCAGGAGGGGAGCTGCAGGACCTTCCCCAGGTGACCTCAGCAAAGGTCTGGGGGAGATGGGCACCCCCGTCCCAGCTGGCAGACCTGCCCTTGCTGAACACCAAATCTGCATCAGTGAACTCAAACGTGCTTTGTTTCCCATCCCTCTCTTCACCTGTCATCTTCTCGTGGCAGCCCTCCCGCGTGCACAAGCTTTCTCCACACTTGGAGTTCACTGGAGGATTGGTTCCGCATTTCTCCGTATGCTGCACACCTGAAAATGCCCATTTTCTCTCAGCCTCTCTATGCTCACACCACCCTCCCTCCCTGCTAAAGGTACAGGTAACCAGCTGACTAATCCTCCTCCCTGGTGCCTTGCCCTCCAAGTGAGTTTAATAGCAAAAGGAAATAGAAGTGGGAGCTGTGTGGATGCATCCGTCAGGCCCAGCCAGCTGCAGAGGGGCTTTTTCCTCGATCTGTATTCGTGCCGTGTTACACGCTGGGGAAACTGGTAGGAATGTGATATGTAATACCAGTGTATTTCTAATCAGTAGCATGAACTACCCTCCCTGTCCCCATGACTTGATTTCCTTCTTAGGAAGGCTCTGTTGCACTTGTTACTTTCTGTTTCACCATGATAGTTAGTAAAAGATTTTGTGCCAAATTTATGCTCAATGAATTATCCCTGAAATTTGTGGAGCTACAGCAGAATTTAATTTGGCAGTGTGGAGTTGCTCTTGCTCCCACTGATGTCTTCAGCTGAAAATCTCAGCTTTCTATTGCCTTACTTAGAGGAAAAATGGGCCCATGTCTCGAGTCTTTGTCCACAGGAGTGCCAGAGGCATTGGAAATAGCTGGTGCCAGAGGCACTGCTGTGGCAGAGACTCTGCTGCTGCCACGTGTGAAGAAGTGTGGCAGCAATCTGTGCCAGAGGCATTTAGGAAATCTACCCGTGAAGGCAGAGTTTTCTGAAAGGTGAGGAGGATTTTAACAAATGCATTAACATCTATGGTATGTTCAATACCTTTGATTTTCTTCTTAATGTCTTCTGGTGGAATAAGTCAGAGGTGGTGTGCAGCATCCTCATGATGTTTAGGCCAGAAGGAGCACTTTGAATGAAAGCTTAATAGAAATTCCGTGTGCTGCCATGCTGAGCATAGAATTGGTTGACTGCATAAATCTAAATGTCAATTAACTAGAAAGTTTTACCAAATGGAACTATGATGTTGTAGTTCCATGTTGTCAACACATGAAAAGAAGCATATTAATTGACGAGGAGTAAAACTCTGTATGAGTTCTTTAAAACAAAAAATTAAAAATATTCAAAGTAGGACCAAGATAACACCAACATTTTCAAGAAGAGGGAAAATGTCAATTATTGATTACTTTGAGAGCTAAGCATCATTTGGACATTTATAAGAACTATCTGAAAGCTGAGAAGCAATGAGAAGTCTGTGTGGCAGCCCCAAGACCCAATACACTTGGTAGAGTACTGCTGAATAACAAAATACAGGTTGGTGAGCAATCTAGAAATGATGATGTTTTATTGAGTGGTGTGGGTTGTTACTTTGGTTGATTTGCTTTTTATCCTGTAAGGAAATTAAAGCTCAAGCACTTCCAAACTTGATTATGTTTCTAAAGATCATCTTTGCATGCCAGCTTTTGCCTAGGAACTCACTCGAACATGTCAGCCATTGAAACCATTTCATGTGGAAGCATTGCTAAGTAAATTCACTAAATGCCCATTCATCCCAGTAAGATGGAGAGTCACTGGAGCAGCAAATGTGAAAATCTGCACAGCTTACTATACAGAAAGCAGTTTCTGAGTTTGCCAAATTGAGATGCAGAGTCTGACCCTGGGAGGTATTGCAGCTCACATGAGGGATAAAGGAGGAGGGTCTCAGGGCCGGGTCTCTCAGGATGGTTGATTGACAGATAATTCATTTGGTCTAGATAAAATCAATGAGTTTATGAAAATAGTTTACTTGGCTGATAACATTTCCAGGTTGCAGTCTGACCCCAGAAGTTAAACACATTTTGTACAGTTAAACACATTCAGGTTTAACTTGGTTTTCTGTGGCTTATAATAATGAAATGTTTTCAAAATACAATACTATTGACAGCTCTTTTATCTTGAGTTTTTCTGCCATCAACTTCATTACAGACCATTGCTTAAATGGTGGTGTATCCATAAGGTTGTGGGTTTGAATGCTATTCAGGAGATTAAGATCTTTTTAATGTGATTTATTCAGTTTTCCTAAATATGCTGACCTAGATAAATAGAGAACATTTTTGCTCCATTGTTAAAGAAATAACAGACCACAATAGCTGTCAAGCGTAAATACATTCTTGGACATGTCAGCTGAAATTTTGAAAATGCTGGTGTCAGATTGCCTGTCGTACTAATTGAAATTAACCTTCTAAATTCTTTTGTTCCTATTAATTATATTGCCTTTTTGACATCAAAATTCTCTTGCTTTATGCATTCCAACCTTGGCCTCTTCTCTGTTACACAATGAAAACAAATAAAATGCCAATAGATACTGAACCAAATTCCCTAGGAAATATCTAGCAAAGCGTGTAAAATGGGACTATCAGTGCAGTCATCTTGCAGCTGGATTTTCATACTTAAAAAGTGTTGAGCAGTATTACTTCGTACATACTCTGTTATAGTGCATAAAATACCTGCCAAGGGTTGATAAGAAATTTGTTAAGGTGTGTTTAAAGAAAAGCTGTGCTTCCTTCCAAGTATGCTTTCCTGAGCAGAGGGGGTCCTTGGAGTTCAGCAGCAGGATGGAAGTTTTTTTTGGAACCACCTCCTTCAGGATCTGAGAATGGTCCCCAAATGAGAACAATAAATGTGTACATTGCTCTGGACACAGTGGTTTTCACAGTGTGATTTGTGCACCTTTTGTTCTTTCTCTTGCAGGACGAACGATCAGCTCGTGGCATTCCTGTCCAGATACCGTGATATGAACTTCTTGAAATCACATGGGAGGGACAATGCAAGGTGAGCTGGCCCTTCCCTCACCTTATTTTAACCAAAGCACTGAGAATTATTGTATGGTGATGGTTTTCCAGCATTACCTGACTGAAGAAATCCCTAATCCAGGAAAGAGAAATGAAGGAGGAGGAAACCCTTTCCTGAGGGTGGTTGTTTCTTTTTCCGGAATGACTCCTTCCCAGAGTCAAAGATGCTTTTGTGGGGAGAGAGCCACTAAGCAGACTGATGTTGCTTCCTCATGGAGACTTGGCACAGATCCGTGTTTTGTGAGCACGTGGCAATTGCCCCCCACTCCAGCACTGCCCAGGTGGTCCCAGGCACACTGGTGAGCAAGACCCGTGTTAGCTGAGGTCTGCAGCAAAGCCTGGCATGGGCAGAGCCCTGCCTGTGGGAGCCTGTAGCAGCCTGCAGTGCCAGTAAGAGTGACAATGGTGGCTGGAGCTTATCACAGTCTACTAAAGTTTGGAAGCCCTTGAATCAAATCCTTCGTCATTCACCCTGCACGGGTCTCACGGAGAAGAGAATGTGCTGTGTTTCCCACCAGCCATCAGTAATACTTAAACTTGCCACTGTGATTTGAGGGAGCAGCAGTGACCAAACACCATCTTCCAAAGACTTCAACGACCTCTGCAGATGAAAGAACTTCTCTGTCTGACTGGAGTGGTCCTGTTTCCTATTTATTTGTAGTTCTGCTGTTCCTCTTTTTTGCTAGTTTTGTACCATAACATCAGTCCTACCGCACTTCCAGCAGCCCCATATGCTGAGTCCCAGTGGCTTTGCATCTAAAAGTATTGTTTTATTCTGCTTGGGTCACCAGGTCTTCCCTTTATTCTGTAAAATGTCAAGTGTAGCCAGAGCATGTGACACCTGAGTCGCGTGTTCAGCACAGCGGGCGGGCAGGATAACTCACAGGGCTCTCTCTCTTCTTGGCCGTTCTTGTCACTAGATTTATCAATTCTGTCATGTTCCTGTTTAAATTAAGTCCTCACAAGCATTCATCTTGTGCATGCAGAAATTCTATAGCAGGTAGTAAAAAATAATCCTGTGAGGAGTAATATTTAAAGCCAAGTCAACAGTTTTCACAGGAGAGTCCCTGGTTTGGGAAATGCAGAGTGTCAGAGTGATTGGCAGGCTCAGCTCTAGCTGGCAATAGTGATGGACAGCAGAGTTAGTGTAGCAAAGAGGAGAGAAAGAAGCAGGGAGAAGCAGTCGGTCTCTTATGCCTCCCTGCTCCTCTGGTGCACCTGAGTCCTCTCAAATTCCCTGAGCTGGCTAAGGAAAATAACTAATGAATTATGACACACCAACATCGGGCTGGTTCAAATACGCCAAGTTCAGCTGGATCAGAATAATTTAGATCAATTAAACACACTAAGCTGGTACTAATTGAATAATGAAATGAGCTAATGTGCCACTTGTCCTTCCATCACAGGAATAACAAACTCATTTAGTAGTTCAATGGTTCTCTTTGTATGAACAACTAAATACCTTTTAGCTTATTACAACATGTCACTGTGTTTTATGTTTTTTCCTGGATTTCTACCATAAATTCCCTGTGCATCAGGGAACACGCTTTGGGACACAAGTGCAGATTTGCCATCCCTGTCTGCCATGGTTGCCTAATCCCCGAGTCCCATAAGTGCTCCCGCTGCTGACCACGGGATGAATGGATCCTTTCACATTACCCCTTGGCATGTCCCCAGATTTTCTACCAGGGAGATAGAGTGACTTCCCTCCTCCTGCACAGCCCAGGCAGCTGCAGACACACTCAAGCCAGCAGCTGCAAACGCCTCTGAGTAATGCTGGTGTTTGGTAAAAACTCATTCCATTGTTTCCAAAAGCTGATCAAAAAGTAGTTATCCCCTGTTTGTATTGTGGGTGAATTTCCAGCTCTGCATCTACCTGTTGAGAGAGAAATATCTAAAGTGAAGATTTCCTGCCTAATATTTCATGTTTAGTGTTGGAGTGAGTCAGCCTTGTCTAAACTGGTCGGTGTACCCTCTGCTCTCCCCATCTGACACGCAGTTCCCCCCTGACGTTCGCTGCGTGCCCAGGTGTGTGAGCTGTGCTCACACCAGTGAGGTTTATCCCTGTGGTCGCAATGGTGAAGTCCTCTGGGCTGAAATACCTTTTTCAAGCTCAGGCAGGTGAGACAAGAGCGAAGGCCCACCCAGGCTGTCACCCCGAATCCGTGTCCTACAGCCAGGGTCCCCAGGGAGCAGGAGGATGTGGTGCTGCTTTACAACATTCTCCCAACCTCTTGTGACCTTTGCCTGGGGAATTTCCACAGCTCAACTCAGTGACTTGCTCATTTTAAGAGTAAGGGATGATTATTTTTTTCTATTAATTTTTCCAGTTTTTAAATTTTGCTCTTTGCTTTGTCCTGTCACAGCCCGGGGGAAAACAAATACCCCATGAAGAGAATGGTATGGCCAAGAGCTTAGTAAGGTCTGGAAGAGAAGCAACAGCCTTGAGGATTGGCAGCAAAAAGTTAAGAAAAAAAAGGACAGCTTTTAGAACACAGGCCAGTGTCCATGTTACTGGGCAACAGAAGAAAACTCCCTTAGGATATCCTATCTCAAAACACACTGGCACAGAGTTTTTAGTTTAAAACAACTAATTGAAGCCATGATAAGGGAGAGGACACTGGACTCTACTGGCTGCTGCCCCGTGTACACTAATGATTGAGCTGGTTCAAGGTGTTTTTCTCAAAACATGTGAACTAGTCATACAGGAGCACAGCATCTAAACCTGATTGAAAGCAATGTATAACCTCTGCTAGTACTTTCAATTTTAATTTATGGATGAATAATGATTCCTAATCAATAAGCTTTTCAACTGTCTAAGTCTGCCTTGTAAACAACTGAAAACTCTTAATTTTAAGTCATCATAGTCTTTGGATGACACAACAGAGAAAGATTAGAAGTGCCATCTTAAAGCTGAAATGCTTGAACAGCTCAGTTACATTGTACTTTGTATTCAAGCCATGTTCACAATCAGTACATGTTTTACTGCCAAATAAGGAGAGAAACCAGCCTTCCTTTTATAGAGTTAAGTTTTGTTTTAGTTATGCCAAAGCAATGAAAAAGTGCATCGCTCTGATTTTCCTTTAGTGGCTTCAGCAAAGAGAATGGACACGAGAATGGCTCCTTCACTCAGCTGGAGAAGCATTATTTCCTGGCAGAGGTGCATGTATGAAATGAAATTGTACACAGTGGCTGGGATTGTTACATAGTGCTTAGTGGGTAACACATTTCCTCCTCTTTTCAGTGTCTTAGACTATTAAAAGCAAGTGAATAACCAGGTAGTTGTATAAGCTGTTGCAATTTGGAATACGCAGAAGACTCTTTCTTTTTTGGCAGGAGCAGCACCTGGCTGATGTATTATAAAACATAAAGACAGTCAAATGTGACATCTTCAATGTCAGGCAGGAAAAGGGGGAGTTTGCCTAGAAACCTTTCCACAGCAGTCATTTGGGAGCAGTGTAAACATGCTGTGAAGGCTGGATGCTGTTAGATCTTAGAGGAATCTTGAGCTCATAGGCAAAATACAAACAGCTAAAGAAAAGGCCCTTAAAAGTTTGGTATGTATCCATATTCTTTTCTTCTTCTGATTTTTTCTCCTCATTAATGCTATTCTTTGCAGTTGTCTTGTCCCCTTTCTGGCTTCTGGGTTCCAGATAATTTTAGAGATGTTGGTGAACTGTACCAAGGAGCATCACAATCCCATTCCAGTTCTCAGAGGCTGGAGAAACCTTAGTTCCAAAGGACTGGAGCGCGTTCCCAAAATCTCCACTGCTGGCACACATCTGTTTCACCCTCCCCTCTTTCAGACATGGCTTTTTTCCTCAGTGGCACACGCTGTTTGTTGGCGTGCTGTACACGGGGCTGGTGGGGGTTTGGTGGTCAGTTAGGAGAATGGATCACACAGTAAATGCTGTTGTGTATTGCACTGATGACTTGCCCAGTAAGTACCCAAACACTAGAAAAAGAAATGGATTAATTATTGCTGGTGTTGGAGTAGTTTAACCGCATGTCCTAGCAGCACTTACACTGCTGCTCATGTAACATATCTGGTGGTTCCTTTGGCACAAATTACCCTCAGCCTCATGCTTTTTTGCTAGAATTTTTAGAACGCTTGAGTATTCTGGAGCACATGGACTAAGATCTATTTTTTGCTTGGAAGTAGTTCAGCCCAACAGTTGCATGAGAAGTGTAGCGACTGAAATAGCAACATGCATCTTCTGTGCAGAGACTGCGCTTTAAAAATTCAGACATTACAGCTAACTTTCAAATGTTCTTAGTGCTTTATGCTAAGCATTAGGGGAGCCATAAAGCCTTTACTGCTTCAGCTTGACAGTTTGCCTCCTTGTAGGGCTTTTATTTCTGCTCGATTTTAGAAAACAGTGCTCTAAGCTGTCAATGCAAAGAGAAACAAAACCAGCCATACGTCTTGACGTGGGATGTTCTTTGTTCTTAGAGTGTACAAGCAAGATCATCCACTGGTTCAGGGAGGTGCTTTAAGTGAGAAGGTTTGAAGTAGCCATACTTTATGTGGCAAGGATGAATTAGGAAGGAGGTGAAAATTGAGATACTGTAAAATAATCAGGAATCTTATTGCTGTCTGAGAACATTGAGCTGCACACTTCATTTGCAGCCATGTAAACAGCAACTTTTGTGCCCTGTCATCTGAGCTCCTGAGGCATTTTATAAAATGGTTATGACAGGGAACATCACTTTAAGCTGCACAGATGTTGTTGGCCCTGGTGTACCCACAGGTCAGTGGCCTGATGTGGTAGCTTGAAAACCTTTATAGAAGGGACTCACGCTTGCCCTCAGTCACTACAAAGGAGGTGAGGAGACAAGAAACCTTCTAGAGAAGACATTGTAGACAGATGGCAAAATGTCAGGTTTCATATCATTGAGTCTGTCTGTAGTGACTTCATGCTGCATCTCTGCATACTATCATTTGCAGTTTTGCTTACTTAATATAAAAATAAACAGAATCACTTGAGTTGTGGCCTTCCTGATGGTGAGAGGAAACCATTTCATTTTTGGCCTTCTAAAAGCTGTTTCAGTATTGCTTAAAAGATACTGTGTAAGTGAAGAGTGGTGGGAAGAAACCCACAGGAAAGTATTTGAAAGTCTCTCTCAAGCTTTATGGTCACAAGGAAATGCATGGAACTGTTGACAAAACAAGGCAATTCCTAGTAGAGTCATTACTGCAAAAAATAGACATTGCAAGTTTCCTACAACTAAAAGAATTTGAGAGTTTTTTTCATTTTGCTCCCTGGCCTGCAGCATTAAAATATTGAGAAACATTGAGGCTTTTTAAGACTTTCTCTGAAAAAGAGACTTCTCCTTTGAAAGAGAGAAGGTGGAAAGTAAAGTTTTTCAAAACCAGTGGAAGCTAATGTGTAGGAAAAGGTGGAGAAGAAGAAAGAGTCATGAGAAATTTCTTCTAAATAGAATGTAAAGATGTGCTAGGACTAAAGCATTAAATGGGTATTCTGGGAACATTACATATGAAAGAAGCAGAAACATCATATAGCATATGAGGTACCTATTGTAAGCTTGGAAAGTCTAATCATGTCCATATAGAGATGGAATAATGACCAGATAAAATGTGTGTATTTATCAGCTTTCAACAGCATCTCATGTGGAATACCCTAAGTGCCATGGCTGCTTGGCTTCCATAAAGATGCCATTGATTGAGAAGGGACACATTGAACATAATATTTCAAGGTGAACTTGTATCTTGAAAGAGATACTCAAATTGCTGTACCATTTTTGCTGCACTGTAGATGATCTGAACTCTGTACTGCCCAGTGTGTGTGGCAGCAGTAGTCTGCCCCAGGTTTAATTCCACACTGAACACAGAAGTGTTTGAACATACATTGGAAACAGCTGTGGTAACATGGACTGTCGAAAAATCCCTCAGCACATCTGCTTGTTCCCACGACTTGCAGCGCAGCTCCTGCAGGCCCAGAGAAACTCTGGGAACAAACATCACAAACGGCACCTCTCAGCTCTGCCTGGCTTTGGGTGGCTGTGGCACCTGGGTTTTCTGCTCGGAAATCCCTGTGCTCCCAGAGCAGGGTGCAGCCACCCCTCCCTGCACACCCCCCGTGCCCCTCAGCTGCCCCTCGGGCTCTGCTGTGGGACGTGCAGAGACACGGGTGACAAACACTAATCACATCTTAAAGGTAAGATTTCCCTGTGCTCCTTGGTAACTCCTGAGCGTTTAGCACAGTGGGCAAAGCTGCTGAAAGCACTTCAGTTTGTGTGCTTATTTACAGCTTTGGCTTTTGCTCCTGAAATAAGCCCAGTCAGGAAATAAGCCCAATCTCACTAGAGCAAATTCAGTCAAGAGAGAAATTCTTTCTGATATTGTCGATGTTTGTTTCTGCATTGGCCCTAAAGCTTAGGGGGATTGTTGAGATAGTAATGTGTTTAAATATTTTCTTCTGAGTAAGGGAATTAACAAAAGATGAGAATTCTGCCCTCATAACATTTTTGACCTCATAACATTTGCATTTATGATGCCACAGTTAAAGCACATTGAAAAGCAAGTTACAATAATTCTTTCTCCTTCTCTTTTCTTCCATCATTTCTGTCTGTACTGTACTTTTGAGTGTAATCCCGGGCCCTCAAAACTGGAGGCTCTTTAGGAAGAATTAAAATTGGTAAGGGGAAGCAAAAGATGTCTTAGATGGAGTGTTCTAGGAAATAAGGCAAAATGGCATGCTTTTCTTAACCCTAGTCTTATTTTAATTCTCTTTTCTCCTGGTCAACTCTTTTCATCATTATTTTCCTCCTGTTGTTTGTTTTAGATTAGGAGAAAGGTCAGTTGTCTTCAGCTGATGATAATCTCTGTTGTATTTGGCCAACCATACCTTGGTTCAGTTATGTATCTGAAACCTGGTGTGATGTTTCTAGGAAGGTTTCAAGAGGCACAAGCAAAAGGGCCATTTCTCTGGAGATCTCCAAAGGCATTGCAGCTCTTCAGTTGGGCTGTGCTGCCTTGCTGGAGGGTGAGTGATTGGAAAGTACATTTACTTCCTTCTAATAACCCAGTTGTGTAAGATTTGGGGGACTGAGGTTTGTTGTGAAAACAGGTGTACTCCCAGGAATTGGCTTATTTCACTCCATATCCTGAGATTTGCTTTTCCAAGCCATTAGTTCCAGAAAGCCATAGAACTGTGCACGAACAGAAAAAAGGAGCCTGTCAACTATTGTGGAAAACATGAAGCTGTGAGTCAGGATTTGCTGGGACCTTCTCATCTCGAGTGTGGTCATGCTGTTCTGCTGCCAAGGTCAGACAATCAGGCTGGAGCTGTTACAGTACCAGGGAGCTGTGAGCTCTACCATGTGATACAGGCTGAGGCAGTTTCTGTGTACAGCAGTTTTTGAAACAGCCAGGTGGTTTTTTTGTTTGAGGATTCCTATTGCAGTCAAAGAACCTTCTATTTGAAAATGAGAGTAAAGGGTGATAAATTGGTAGAGATGGCAGTTGAAAGAAATTACTTCGTGGAAAAGAACTTCATGTTCCTATTTAAATATAGTCGATAAAGTTCTGGCTTTTTCTTAAAATAATTAACTCTAATGAGCATTTAGTTTTGAAAGAAATAAATAAATGACCAAACTTTCAGGCACATTAATATTTGATTTGGAGATAACTGCATAAATATTGAATTTGAAGATTACATTCCAGAGCACTGCATTAAAATTGCAAGACTTTTCTATTATCCTTCATAATGGAACATGAAATTAGAAACTTGTTCATGGAAAGAAAAATTTCTCAACTCTCATTTACGCGTTTTCTGCACTGTTGTGTTAAGAGAGGAGCTCTTCTCATACTGTGAAAAGAGACATAGCTATCAGTAGGACATAGACCCTGAAGTCATTTACGGTCCTTTTGAAAATTAATATGCACCATTTCATAATTGCATCTCCGTTCTTTGATTGGTATAGAACAGAACTTGAACCAGGGAGTTGGCCTACGGGGTTAAGGCTCATGTTTCCAGATGCAGGACTCCAGAAATCTTTGGTGTTGTTCCTTAACTTTTATTTCTTTTCCCTTTCCTTCAGTAGCATGTGTTTGAGCACCACTAAGATGTCATCTTGACTTGCTGACCCCGAAACACCCTGGCCCAGCTCTGTGCGGTTCAGGAAGGGAGCGCGGTGCCCCTCTCGCTGTAGGTGCTGCTGTTCTCCCGCAGGTCCTGCACCCACAGGGGTCTGGGGGCTGTGGCTGTGGGTTGCTGTGGTGGGTGGTCAGTGAGCATTTGTTACTGCTCAGAGCACGTGGGATGTGTCCAGTGCTCACATCCAGCCGGGGTGGACGGCGCTCAGCCCCCCTCGGTGCTAATTCACGGCTGCCCTGCTGCTCCTGCAGGGAAATCATTCCCAAACGGAATAACAAACAGCAACCTGGATCAGACAGTCTCAAAACATGAGTGGGCATCCAGGCCAAAGTGCTTTCAAACATAGATAGATTTCCCAGCTTTTCTTCTCTTACATTGGTCTCAAATAATTCATGTCCGTAACTTTGCAGTTCTGCAGTTGGTCCTTTTATTCATGGTTCAGCAATAACAAAACATTGTTCCCCAGAGACTTGAAAATGGAGCAAACTTGCTCATTCTACAGCAAAGACCAAAACAATGGTATTTCTTCCTAATCAGCTATATCCCTATAGAAAAAATAATGAGATAATAGCATAGGAGAAAATTGGTCATTTTACCTTTATGTACATTTTCCTGTTTTTGAAAAACTGAATTTATTTAGAGAGAGAAGCCTCTCACACAGATTGTGTTTAGTTCCTGTTCATGTTGCAATTCTTGTGCAGTGGTTTGTTCAGAGTTAATGAACATTATGGATTTTCCTGCCTATAGCTCTGTCACCTGCACAGCCTTAGGACAGCAGAAGGTGTAAATGACGTTTAAAAGCAATCTGTTGATCTTTGCCTCTGTAACTGAACATATAACTGATTAATCATTTATTAAACCTTTCTACATTATTTATGAGTAGAACAGAAATATAAACAAGTGACCTTTTGATCCTTTTTTGTTTGAGAAAGTAGCTTTTTATTTATAAAGCTCCCGATAATAACAAAATACAAATTAACTTTTAATGGCTCCTCCTGTATTCCCTCAGATTCATCAGAAAACAAGGACTGGATCGGCTCTTCCTGGAGTGTGATACACACATGTGGCGCCTGGGGGACCGCAAGATCCCAGAAGGAATCACAGTGGATGGAGGGTCGGACTGGTTCCTCCTGAACAGGAAGTTTGTGGAATATGTCACTTTTTCTAATGATGATCTGGTAACAAAGATGAAGAGGTTTTACTCTTACACGCTGCTTCCTGCCGAGGTATGTGAATGCGAAGAATCCCTCTCTGTGTTCAAACCTGCTGTGTTTGTGCTTGTCCCAAAGATCTGACCGAAATCAGAGGGGCTTTCACCTGATGTCAGTGGGCTTTGGAGCATCCCACCGTGGGTAATGAAAATTTTACTTCTATGATGAGTAAGCCCTTTAGGGTTAGAACATCTTTTGCGTTGTTTATTGCTTTGTTTATTTATCTTTTTTCCAGAGTGGCTTTGTTTTATACTTCTAAGCCTATTAATCTGTTACTGAACAACCAAAAATCCAGCTGCCCTTTGCTTGCAAATTTTTCCTTCAGAAAGCTTTTGAGGGATATTAGAGATGGCGAATTCTCTTCATAAGTAGCTTTCCTTGCTATTATCCAGCGCTTTTCTTTAAAAATGTAAACCCTGCAAACAAAGGTTTATTGTTCTGTTCAAAACTCAGCTAGAAGGCACAGTCACAAATCATTTCGATCACTCGGGAGTCGCTCTGGCTACAAGTGATGCAGAAGGGGAGTGCACACCAGCGCGGGGTTTTGCCTGGCGAGCAGCCGTGCGTCAGGAACGCACGCTGGCTGCAGGGAGAGCGCAGAGCCGTGGCAGCACAGGTTGGCAGCCTGTGCTACACCTGCCCCTGGGTACTCTTCTCTGCTCCCCTGGCTTGCCAGGCTCTGCCCCACAGGCTGCAGCAGTCAGCCAGCCCAAGGAAGACCTGATGACTGCCTTTAAACCAATTGCTGCCTTGTCTCCTGAGCATTCTGAGGGATGGATGACACCGATCTCGCAAATCTGGGCTCGTTAGCTTGTGGTGGAGCACAGCAATTGTTATCTTTTGATAAGGGTTTATTATTCCACACACATGTTGCATAATCTTCTTTTAATCCTGTTTCTGTTAAAAATCACCTTTTCTCTCTACTCTGATAACCTTTTCATCCATTATCTAGAGAAATTCCTGTATTGCTATAAAAGGACACAGGGCAATGGGTAATTGGGTAGGGTTTTTTTTTCCCCTCTCGCTTGAATGAGAATGGATGCCTTTATGGGTTTAACCAAACAGTTCAAGCATAAAATCCATATTCACTGGGCTGTCATTTAACATTAAAAAGGGTAGGGGGATTATTTGGGGGCCAGCCATGCTAATGTTATGCTGGTTATTTATAGATCTTACTATTGGTGATTTTAAAGAGAAGTCACTGCTCTCTTGCAGGGCTAAATTTGATGATATTCCATAGCTTTTTTCTACCAGGTTTTCTTTGCAAGATACATAGCTGGCTTTGTGGAATGGCCCTGCCTTCACTGACCTGTTAACCTGCTATATCAGTCCCCATTACACATGGTTTATGTAATAGCTGATATTATGATGATATAATTAGGATTGCCCAATAGGAATTCCATGCTGCCATGAGTCAGCGAATAAAGACTTATGATTTCAGACATAAATGCAGGAGGCAGAATGTCCTTTTGGTGCCTAGGGTGAACTGTGTATTTCAGAACAAAGCCACTCAACTAGCAATGCATTTCAGAGTGCTGAAGATAGACACCCACAGAAGAGCTGTCTGGGACTGTATTTTTATCAGAGTAACCAGGGTGATGGTGTTGTTTTGAGAATTGTTTTGGGAAACAACTTGAAATGTGCCATTAGCACATTGCTGAGAAAAATAGTCCTAAATCTGGTAGACAAGGGAGTAACTTACAGAAGGGAAATAATGGGAATTTCTTAGAATTGCTCATACAGCTGAAATAAAAATCAAATGATAGATGGCACTGGTGCCTTTCCTGGAGTCCTTTGGACTCCCAGCACCCAAAGCTGGTCATTGCAGAAGTGCAGTTATTCTGTGCCAGGTTATTGGAGCAGGACCTCAGCTGTATGTTCTTACAGTTTGGCTGGGTCTGTAGAGTGTGGTGATTTTTCCATGCTCTGTGGAATACAGGCACATAGAGTGTGTTTCATATGTGGTGGAACAATAGAGCTTGGTAATTCTGTCATTTCAAACAAAAATAGGTCACCTGCATTACGTTTGGGCCCATGGGCTGATGCGAAGGAGAAAATGGAATTTTGAGGGGCTAAATACAGTGATGTGCTGTGTGTTTGTTGCAGTCCTTCTTTCACACTGTGCTGGAGAACAGCCTGTTCTGTGACTCCATGGTGGACAACAACCTGCGCATCACCAACTGGAACCGCAAGCTCGGCTGCAAGTGTCAGTACAAGCACATTGTTGACTGGTGTGGCTGTTCACCCAATGACTTCAAACCAGCAGACTTCCACCGCTTCCAGGTAACTGAGCACACCTGCAGAGCGGCTCTTCCGCGGTGCTGGGTGTGCAGAGCTGGCTGAATGCATGGCTGCCGCAGGGAGAGGGAAGGCGGGCTTTGACTCCGTCAGGCAGGTGGAGGAAGAGATGTGAGGAAGCTCTGATCTTAATTTCAGGAGAACGAAAGATCAGTTCTCCTATGTTTTGGCCCTGGAGACATACCACTGCGTGGTAAGGTCACACAGCAACTCTCTGGACTCCTTGGCATTGGTAATCTGCTGTGCCAGAAAGGAGGGAAGCTTGCCACATCTCTGACTGCACCACTATTGCTTGGTAACTCTTGTGAGTTTATTGCAAAGGGTTTTTTTCCAATGCTCCAGCTCAGGTGCTTTCATCATTTCACGAAACTCCCAGCTTTCAGTGTTAAACAATGTTTATAATCTTTTAAAAAAGCTTAGAAGTTGACTCTAGTGTGCCTGCTAGAGACTTACACACACAAGGCACATCCATTTTCATTATTATATTCATCAGCATGATCATATTAAAGTTTATCTCGTGGTTTTGGGAGCCTTAGTCATGAGGTTTTGATCACCCAGGTTTGGCAGGACTGTCTTAAAAAGTTTAATCAGTTCCTTTGTGATAGTTTCCTCAAGGCAGACACGAGAGCGAGTCTGGTGCTCCAGGGTGCACTCAGTCTCGAGGCTGTATCCGGCCTGGGTATCTTCTGTTAAGAATGAACAGCCGCTTGTTTCAAGGTCACCAGATTTGCAATTCCATCCCTCCAGCTCCTCGGGGTTCCCTGCATAAAGCATGTTTGTTCAGGCTTTGTGTGGGATGGGGAATGTGTTACCCTACAGCACAGAAATGATGACTGCTCTGAAACAGAGATCTTTTCTTTGCTGTGATGTGCTGCCTACCAGGCACGCTTGAAGTCACTGACATAGGCATCACAAAAAGAGCAAATGAGATGTTATCTAAGAGAGGCTCTGCTGCCCCAAACACCAATCCTGGGGAAGTCTCCAGCACAGAATAAATGGCTAGTCTTAAAAACCTCCTGCCAGACTGCAGAGCCTGACCTGCTCCAGGCTGTGAACCCACAACGATATTTCAGAAAACAATCAGGTAAACTGAGCTGGAAAGGAAAGTTCAAAATTAGAATAGATGTAAAGGCAGCTTCTGACACTTTCTGGTGAGAGAGCCCCTCACACGAGCACACAGCACCAGAAGGCCAGGGCTTGCTGTTCCCATGGAGGCACAAAGCGAGCTGAGATCACAAAGCCCACAGCATGCACCGTCTCAGAGCAAAACTGAGCATCCTCGAAAGAATTTTCCAACCATCTGGGGCACTCTTGAACTCCTTGACACCTCAGAACCCACACTCAAATATGAACAAGGCAAAACAAAGACTTTTTGAAAGTTAATGGTAGTTGGGTAGCATATAAAGCAGTAATATGCCCAAGATTGTGTCAAGCACAGAGAAAAAGTCTGGGCAGGACCACTCAGAAGGGGAGAAACCTCAGCCACAAATGGCACCTCTCCCAGAGACCTCTTACCACCTCCTAGCACCAAGTCCATACACAGAAAGTGCTGCACTGCCTCTTCTGAGCCCCTGTGCCACAGCACACTCGTCTCCCTGCCTAACACGTGCCAGTGCTGCACTGTCTCCAGGCTAACGTGGGGGTTTGGAGAGCGTTCCCCACCCCTCCTGCCCTTGGAGAGCCTTCCTGAGCAAGGCAGAGGGGGTGGCTGTTGGTCTGAAGGGATTGACACAGCTACATTTTCACTGAGTAATTACGTAGTTTTTATCTGAATCTTAACATCACTCCTAACGATGAACGGTCCCAAAGGTGACCTTTTAAGTCATCTTTGCCCATGGAGAGTTCATGTCCTCAACTCCAACCCGTTGCTTAAGACAAAGTGTCGTGTCTGAAAATGGGGACTCAGCGTCTTTTCGTGTCCTATCCCAACAGCAGACTGCCAGGCCGACTTTCTTCGCCCGCAAGTTTGAAGCCGTGGTGAATCAGGAGATCATTGGCCAGCTGGACTATTACCTGTACGGGAATTACCCGTCGGGCACGCCGGGCCTGCGCTCCTACTGGGAGAACGTGTACGAGGAGCCCGACGGCGTGGGTGCCCTCAGCGACGTGGCGCTCACCATGTTCCACTCCTTCTCCCGCCTGGGCCTGCGCCGGGCCGAGAGCTCGTTCCACGCCGCTGGAGACAACAGCTGCCGGTCAGTCCCGCCTTTCCTCGGCCTTTGGGGACACGGGGACCGCCCAGCTCTGGGGAGGCTCCTTCTGCTCGCCTGTGCTGCCTGGAGCCTACGGCCACGAGCGGGGCCAGGCGGCTGCAAGTGCACAGCGCTGGTTTCCAGGAGTATTTATGTCCGTAATAAAGCGCTGGTTATTCCGGGTTGACATTACGTGACCTGTTTGCTGCACTTTTAAGGAGCTCCCCTCCAGCCTGATGAAGACTGACAGGATCCAGTTGGGCAGTGCTACCCCCACTGCTGCGTTTCCCTTGATTAATTTCAGCAAGTGTATTATAGCCTCAGCTCCTAAACCCTCCGTGTGATTGCAGCAGAGGTCGTGTTCACCTCTATTATGCTTACCAAAAGCAGAGGACAGGATTTCAGAACAAATCTGAACACGGGCAGGTTAATGGTCCTTGCTTGTTTGTTCCCCTGGGAGCACACATGGAATACAGAGAGCTTGCTTGGCTCAGTTTGCCTGCTTGATGCAGCTCTCTGTGCCAAAAGTGCTGCAACTGGTAAGATCTATTAGCATCAAATACATAAAATATATGTAGGTGTTTATATATCTTTATATATTGAGAGAGATACGGATATATATATTTATCTCAAATAAAGATCCTTATTCTTTAAAAGGAATTTCCCCCTATATTCTAGATTCCTTTCCACCTATGAGCCTGGCTAAGAAGAATTCAGTCTGAAAGGGATTTGAAGGAAGAATTCCTGAAGTTAGATTTGCACAGAAAAGGCTCTCTTCATGGTAGCTGTTTGCTGCCTGCAAACACATCTGAAGCTGTTTAGATTCAAAGCAGACAGGATTCATCTTTTAAAGTCTTACTTTACCATCTCTTAATTCCTTCCTCAGAATGTATTTCTGGAGCCTGCCTTTTTTTATCCTAATAGAAAACACATAGAGCCTAAGTCAGCAAACACTGAAGATGCTCCATGTGCCTTGATGGATGGACGTTGCCCCTCTTGTGTTCTCGAGAGGGAACCAAATGTGCCTTGACCTTCCTAAATTAGTCATGGAAGTGCTCAGCAATGTCCCATTTAGAAAGATGTGGCCATAAGTGCTCCAGATTCCTATTAGAGTTTTGTCAGTGAAGGTTACCGGTGCAAAGCAATAAAAGATCAATAACAATTAGATAGAAATAATCGCTAGTAGCATGCCTTCCTTATATGAAATAAAGGCAGACCTAAGAAAGTCCTGGGTCATTTGTCCTACAGAGTGAAGCCAGGAAAGAGGATGGGGACTATGTATAACCAGTACTGAAATAATTTGACAATTACTTTTGTTCTCACTCCTTTTGCCAGTGTTCTGATGCTGATTTATATCAATTATCACTTTCATTTCTGAGGAACTTTCCATTGCACAGGAACTCAAGGTGCTTTTCAAGCTTGCTCAGATTATAGATAGGGGCACCGTGACTGCAGCTGTCTCCAGGATAAAGCACAGCTCCTTTACAGCAGGCTGGAGCCTCATGAAACAGTGCAGGGAGGAATTGCAAACCGTGATACAGAGCGGAGGCTTCGTTTTCATACCTGCCTGAGTCCCCTCAAGACACCGTGAGTCAGCATCCAGTTCAGATCAGAGAAAGATGGATAATCCTCAGGTTTATGATTCACAACTCTTCTCTTTTGATACTGCGCTGTCCTTCTGGGTGTTTGCATCTGTACCTTTCCTCTTTCCCGCTAGTGGTTTTGCATGTCTCTAGTGCAGTAATGGAAGGATGGATTTGGGCTGAGCACCTCGACAGTGTTCCCTTTGCTGTGGGGCTGAGAGCAGCACCAAGCTGGCTGATCCTGCAGTCACCACCCAGCTCGTGCTGCGAGGAAGGGCGCTCCCGCCTCGGATCCCCCTTGGAGTCAGTCCCGTGCTGCCGCCCGCAGCGGCCCAGGAGATGTTTCTAAGAGCAGCTGCCTTGCACACTTCGCTGACAAGGCCAGCTCACAGCCTCAGAAAGCCGTGCCCCCCGCAGACTGCTCGGGTACCAGAGGAGATTGAGAGTCAGCATCTTCCGTGGGAGCAGCATTAATGTGTGATTGAGATTTAATTCATTTCTTCCATCTCCAGGCATTTTCACTCTCTGCTGCCAAGAGGCAATTTACTCAGACTATTTCAAGGATATTGTAAATATTTGCTGCTGCACACATATAAAACAGGAGGTCTTAGTACTTAGAACAGAAGTCAGATTGTTGCTGGCATTGGCTGCGTAGCTTTGCAGTGTTTTTGCTCGGTCCATCAGCGCTGGTCCTGTTGGTACCCTGTCTTCTTATGCTGATTTCTCCAGCTCTAGCGACTTCCTTCTGGGTGTTGCTGACCTCGTGCAATGGAAAGTCCTCCTTGGTCAGCTCCTCTTAGCGCTCATCCTTTAGTTGTGGTAACAAGCCTGAGGAGTCAGATGTAGCTGACTTACTGGGAAGGCGTGATGCTGGTTGGTTTAACTTGTTTTGCAGTTAATGTCAGTGCTGTAAAGTAGCAAAATACTTGATTTCTGAGCTATGAATAACACGTTTTTAATTATTTATGCATCCATATGTACCCAAACATCGTTACAGATGTTTATGAGACTATAGCAGACAATCAACCATACATTTTAATTATTTGAAGCTGTGACTGCAATGTCTTTAAATCTGAACTGCAACTGAGCGCTTCCAGATCTGCCAATGACTGGTTTTGCCCAGTTGTTTGACCTTTTTTCAAGGTGGGTTTTTTTTTAATTAGGAGTAAAAAACATCACAGCAAAAGCAATCTCAAGTCTTTAAAGAATGTGAAGTTTTCTTCCTAAGATAAGGAGACCTCAAATGGGGACGGGATCCTGGTGTCCTTTGCTGCAGTGCCACCCTGCAGAGCCCTGCCCTTGGGGAAGGGGTTTGGGAATGGAGGGGGCCCAGGGGTCAGTGCCTGGTCACACAGCATTCCCTGCTGTCCTGTGCAGGCAGGCACTGACCCTGGCAGCTCTGGAGCACAGGACAATCCTGGGGCATCCTTTATCCTGCAGTTTATCCGAGCAAACAGTGCTGCAGCCTTATCTCTGTGTGTCTCCGGGTGCCAGTTTCTACCAGGAGAGGTGGTGAGGGAGAGGAGCTCTCTGGCACACAGAGGGACCTCCTAAAGAGCTCAGAGCTGTGCATGTGAAATTAATGAGCCTATATTCTTAGTAACATATTTTTTACGTTTTGGGGTAATCGGAACAGCCTAAGAATATCTGATAATGAGTCATGAAAACATTTGAAATCTCTTAATGTACAGTGGTGGATTTTCTAGTTGAAATGAATGCTTCTTAAGCCATTAGCTCCAAGTAAATGGAGATTTCATGTCTCTCTTGCGTAACTGATGAGCGTGCGCTGTTTTACAGATACTACCCCATGGGCCATCCAGTTTCCATCCACCTTTACTTCCTTGCTGACCGTTTCCAAGGCTTCCTGGTCAGGCACCACGCAACCAATCTGGCTGTCAGTAAACTGGAAACTTTGGAAACGTGGGTGATGCCCAAAAAAGTCTTCAAGATCGCAAGTCCACCGAGCGATTTTGGGAGGTTGCAGTTCTCAGAGGTGAGTGTTTGTAGCCACCCATGCACAGTGTCATGAGCCTCTGGCATCACGAGAGTGAACACTAAATCAGCAGCCTCTGGAAACTGTATTTCCATGTAAATTTGAGGTGAGAGTGGCTTTCTAGCATAGTGCACATCCTCATCATAGAAGGACATACCGTTGCCAGTTCAGATCTCTGGTCAACCCTCATTTCTTACGTTAATCTGAGTGTCCTCACTCCCTTCTGTTTTAAAAACAAATGGAAGGCTTTTGTTGTCAAAGGGGCTTTTTAAGTTACTTAAAAGTAACTTAAAAGTTTTATGACTGTGATAGTTGTGAGTGCTGTGAAAGGCTCCTGGGGAAAATGCCTTTTTTCTGCAATTCCAGATGTAAATGGTGATGTGTTTAAATGTTTCTCTCAAGAGTATGCTGAAAAAAACCTCATAAAATTAGTGGTAGTCAGGTACTGATACCACACGTGAGCAGAATATTGATGTTGTAACACAAAAGAGAAAATTATCACAGCAGTGGCTGAGATTTCCCACAAATCCTGTTATTTTTCTAGAAAGTTGTCCCAGTGTCTGTCATAGAGTATAAAAGTCTACCCTAAAATATATCAGGAAAGTTGACCACTAATAGGACCTGACATCTGTGTTCTGTTTTAAAGATACAACTGTCTGAGCAGTTAATTTCATGATTTTTCTTGTTAAGCCGCAAATTTCAATTAAGGTATAAAATTGATTGAACAAATGTGTTCCAGTCATTATGGCTAAGTCCATAAATTACCATCTTCTTGGGCAATTAAGGAATGCCTAGGTGGGATTCAGTGTTTTGGTGTGCATGGCAAATCCATGACACTAATGTGCCATTAAAGAGATGGATGGAAAGTGTGTTTAATTTATCAATGTGTCGGATGGTAGGCCTGCCATTTCGTGCAGTGATAAATGTTCATACAAGCTCCAATTCTTGTGATTTGTAGGAGTATTTCTGCTGTTTATTTAGCACTTTAAGAATTTCATCACTGGTGAGCTTTTTTGAGCATAAGGAAATGTTTTCTTCTATTTGAAACTCAACAAAAAGAGTTTTGGTGGCTGCTTACTTGTTTTCATTATATTTTCTCACCTAACCTCTTTAATTGTCCTCTCCTTTCATATATGATTCATATTTTAAAAGACCAAGAGGTACAAAGTAAATAATTTAATCTTTTTTTAATTGTTTATTTTACTTTCTGCCTTCCCTTGGCCTGCAGGGATCTCTGCCTCTGAGCCAAATAATTCTCTCAGTTACCCTGCTATAAATCCAGCATTAACTTCTTCAACTTCAATGTGGCTGGAAAGCTCTGATCTGCTGCTGTGTATTAAAATGCCACTGCTTTGTCAAGGTCCAGCAAGTGGAAAACAAACTTAGCAGTTTAGCTAAGATGGAAGCATCAGTGTTCACAGAAAACAAAATTAAGATTTGTGCTTATTGGGACATAGAATTCCTTGTTCTTCAACAACTTTCACCCCATGATCTGGCAGGAATTTAAAACTGAATGGGGCTATTTTAGCTGGGAACTTTCTCCTCTGTCCCAGCTCACACCACTGGGGCCAGCAGGAAGAGCACAAATGGGCTGCACTGAATGTGCTCCCGAGTGTATTTGTACCCTGATGCACAACTGAGGTTGCTGCAGAGATGGTGGGATCTCTCCAGCCCCTGGCTCCTGCCCTCTGCTCCTCTCAGACTTCACTTCCCAAGGAGCGGATTTCACCCTGCACCCTGGAAAGACAAGGGGGAAGCCGTCAGCCAGCTGGGCTGCCCCACAGCTGGGGCGGAGTTAGTGACAGCATTTCGATGGCACACGGCTCCTGCAGGCTGAGTCAAATAAAATAAACTTACAGGAAATCCAAGAGGGATGATTTCCAAGCGTGGAACTCCCACACCTCCTAAAATTGGCTCGTGCACAATGCACACACTATGTGTCCTGCCAGCCTGGGTTCAGGCAACTTCTCCGTGGAGGGCAGGGGATTGATTTGCTGCACAGAGCTAAAAGTCTCAGCTCACCGTCTATCAATTGAACGCTAAGTTCATTTCTGGTCTTGTTAAGACTTGTGATTCATCACAGAATAAAATAAACTAGGTGGCAGGCAATTAGTGTGCGTTGTGTGAACCTAATGGTCCTGTTTGTGGTGAGCAATGAGACACAAACCCATAATCAGGGTATAATTTATCTTGGGAAGATTTTATCTTGGGCTTGAACAGAGATTGAAACAGAAGTTTTGAGCCAATGAGAGATTTCCAGCTTTCCAAATGTTCCCTGGGCACAGTGCTTGCTCTTGAAGCCCAAAATAAAGGTGATTAAAATAATGATGTGGGAAATGTCAGTTTCTGTGCCACATCCCTTCATAATTTATCAGATATTCATTACTGCTTGATTCCATCCCATACTTGGTGTATTCTATTTGAAAGCAAAAGTCTACTCACAATGTTTTAAAGAGCTGTGAAAATTATTATAGGGCTGTAGTATCTCTTGCCCTGTAAAATGGGACACTCAGTACTGGGAACTCAGCTGTGTAAAGTTCAAGGTTATAAACCTCTAACCAGTGCTTTAAGTAAAATTCCCTATAAAATACTGTGCTTCTAAAAGCAGCTGGTACTGCAGGCTGTGCAGCATGGGAACGTATGTCCCAGCTGGAAAGCAGACATAAAGGGCAGATGCCATGGGCAGTGTGCAGCTCCCTGCCTCTCCCTCCCCGAGGTGCCTGTGGAGCCCTGCTGTGAGCCCTGCCCTGGGGCACTCGGGGGCCCGTGGGTACCTTGGTGTTGCCGAGGGCCTGCTCTGCAGCCCTGCTGGTGCTGCTGTTCCCTGGCCCTGCACACCCTGACCGTGGGGGCACAGGCTCCCAGGGAGGCCACTGCCACCAGCCCCACAGCTGTCCCCTCCTCTCTTCCCCTGCCCTTTGGCTGTAACTTTTGGTTTGCTTTAAGGGAACCCAATGCCATGCCTGCACAAAGCTTATCAACCAGACAACAACTGTGTTACAATTTTTCCCCCAAAGCAGCCTTAGCTCTTTTACAGAGCAGTTTAATAAACCTTTGTGCATGTGAACACGTCTCAACCTTCTGTGCAGCCTGGTGTGGAGCAGTGTCACCTGGAGATTGGAGCAAGGGGACTGTAACTTTCTGATTCCTTTTCTCAGGGATGAGAAACTAAAGAGAGGGGACATAGTTGGATGTCAGGAGTGAATGTTTAATTTCTGAGGATGAAGTAAGTTTCCTGCAATGAGTTCTTCAGTAAGAAATATTGAATGTGGTAGAAAGAGCTTCCTTACAGACTTTTCTTTGCCTGGGAGGGTGTAGATTTGTTTCACATGTTGTGACTTTATTATTTCCAGGTCCCTTGAGTAGGTGTGATATGGCTGCAGCTCAGTGAAGGTTGGCAGAGTAGATAGTAAGGTCTGGTCAGGAAATTTTCTTTCTCAGCTTATTTCCATACACATTCAGTCAGTCTTGTCAGGAGAGCACGCACTGACAGCTCCTCGAGGCAGTCGATGCTTGGGTCTGATATCTGGGCTATGCTGTCTGGTTTGATTAGCTGGTGTGCTGGGTGAAATACCTCTGAAATACCAGCAATGCTGTGTTGATTGCAGAGTAGTGGAAGGCTCATTTTGTCTCATATTCTGCAGTGTCATAGTCCGGTAGGAGGAATTCGTGTGATGACAGATGGATTTAGGATGGTAGGGTTTTATTTTACTGACCTTGTAGCTTTTTGCTTGCAGTCCTCCTGTAATTTGACTGCCAACCACAGGGATTTATTTAGAAGGGACTGGAGACTGGACAGTTTCCAGTACAGGTAATAGGCGTCAGGTAATCATTATGTTTTGGGGATTTGGGGGGATTTAGGCATTATATTGGAATCACTTAGGAAGTGAAACAAAATCTAGAAGAAAAATCTCTGAAGCAAATGAGCTACAATTATTTCTTATGCTTTCAGGAAAGCAGATTGTGACCATGCTGCTGTGGAGGGAAGAGAGAGCTGCTCTAGCCTGTTGTGTCACTCTTAAGATAAAGAATACCTTTTTATCAATCAAAAGTGGACCGAAAAAGCAAGCCTTGCATTCTAGGTTGCCTCACAATTTTTGTGCACATTATGATCTTAGGTCATGTTGCTGCCAGCTTTTATATGTATGTATAATTCATGTGATTAGAGAAATAAGATTGGAGTCTCTTGAGAGCCCTTATTTGCTATAAGGGTCTCAGATGCTTACAGAGATGATGCTACCAGCACTGTGTTCTTTAATTTCAGATTGGCACTGAGTGGGACGCCAAGGAAAGGCTTTTCCGGAATTTCGGAGGACTCCTTGGGCCAACAGATGAGCCAGTTGGGATGCAGAAATGGGGGAAAGGCCCCAATGTCACCGTGACTGTCATTTGGGTGGATCCCATTAATGTAATTGCAGCAACATACGATATTCTTATTGAATCCAGTGCCGAGTTTACTCACTACAAACCACCTCTGAATTTGCCCCTGCGACCTGGTGTCTGGACAATAAAAATTCTGCACCACTGGGTACAAGTAGCTGAAACCAAATTCCTTGTTACTCCTCTCACCTTCTCAAATCAGCAGCCTATCAAACAAGGTAAGTTCTATTATTTGCTACAGGAATGAAACAGTTACTGTGTCTGTATTAACTGTAAATGCTGCTGATAAAAATAAGTAGCACAGTATTGGAAACGGATTAAAGAAAGGGATTTTATAGATACTAAATCAGAAGAAACTTTTGCACTTAGACAAGTGGAAGTGTCTGTATTTATTCTGTAAAACACAGCCACTTCGAACAAAAGACTATTTGTATCTTTAAATTATGCACAGTTCAGAATCCAGAGAGCTTCAGACTCTCAATGATCTAACAGCTATCATGAAAGCCATCATTTAGAAATGGAAAGAAAAATTGACCTTTCTGTGCTGCTTTTCATTCACGTTTCCTCTTAGAGACTTACATGTGTTTAAACTGTTTTCTTGACAAAGCCTGTGTGTTTAACAAAAAAAGCATTAATATACAAAATGCTGGATTAGACGTAATTACCCTAGGCCAGAGCTCACCTGACATATTGTCAGGTCCAAGCATTCACTCCTGCCTGATACCTGCCAAAACCTGCTCAGTACTTGCCAAGCAGCTGTGTTACAGAAATATCTACAAATACAGCCCTGGGACCAGACCCACACTGACGGTTTTTAGAAAGAAACCATTTTCTTCCTTGCCACAGCAGCCCTGAGCCATCCAAATACAGAGGCCATTCTGGGGCTGCCAGGCTCTGCAGGCTCTCATGTTTGCATGGCACAGGCATCATCCAAGTGCTTGGGTCTGCTGACAGTGCCCAGGACACTGTGCTGGGAGAAAAGGGAACCTTTTTCAGCCACACCTGGGTTTTTATTCTGTAGGATCAAAACAAGCTTGTTGCTCTGAATATCTTTACCATTCTTCTTAAAGTGCTCAAGTGCTTCCATCTGCCCAGTATTAATATTCATAACTTTAGACATCTTAAATTTGCTAGATACATGAATGATCCTATTAAGTTTTCAGAAGTTCTTCTTCCTGACAAGGCAGCAAATAAACTGAGTCAGGCATTTACCTTCCAGCATAACGTGCTGCTTCTGTAACGCAAACAGCAGCAGACAACTGCTGAGAGCTAATGCAGCCCTTATCTCGCTCAACAGGAGTTTGATTCCCACATTTCCAGCAGAAGAGTGAACTTACTGATTTCTGCTGCTAACGTTTGGTGGCATCGTTTCTTAAGCAGAAACTAAACCTCCTCCAACCCACTGCTGTTATTTGCTAATAGGCAATGATGAATTGTGAACAGACACCATGTGTAGAAGGAATACATTTTCAAAGTTTGAGGCAGCCTGCTTCTGAATGCAGCTGCTACCAACTCGTCTGCTGGAAATCAATGAATTCCGTGTTCTTTGGTAATTTAAGGCATTTAAGGCATAAATTGCACAAAAACCGTGGCATGTAGCCAGCAACCTTGCTGCTTTTCCCCACAGTGTGAGAGCCCCATGGACTGGTAAACACGTCTCAGACTTCAAAAATAAGCCCACACTTCATGGTGTAAAGGCAATACTCCCTTTGGTCCAAACTCTGAATCTGGAATAATTCCACTGAAATTGTGTAGTTACCCTGTATTGCCCATTGCTGGGCTCACCGTGTTTGCTAAAAAGCCTGTTCATTTATGTGGTAACTAGAATCTACTGCCAGAATGAAATATAAACCTTGGGAACAATATTGTCTAGGAAAAAAGTCTCAGGAGTGATTTGCTACTGATGATGTGATGTGTAATCTCTAGATGAATGAGGCATGGAGGTAGAGAAGAAAGTTAATTACAGGGGCAGGTAGTGACACTCCACTGTAGTTAGAATTGTATTTACAATGCAAATTCCTGTTGTTTGTTTTTGTAAGGCTTTCTGTCTCAGTGACACTATTGTGCTCTGTGCAGGCAGTTGTCATTTAGCTTTGATTTCCAGCTTTTGTCAGTTTGTCACCACTTTATTCTTTAAATACATTTTTCTCTGCCAAATAAATGCACTTTGAGAGTATGACAGAAGAATTAGAACTTCTAAAAGAACAATTTCTGGTACTGTAAACAATGCAAAAACTGCCAAAAAATCTTCTAAAATGGAGGAATAGTATTATTTTCTTGTCTTAACATTGAAAATAAAACATCCATCAGACTTAGCCAGGAGTTGTCAGTAGAAGAGGGGAATATGTTTTATTAGGGATTTCTTTAAAATTTTCCTTTTTCTGAGCGTCCTCCCTCACCACCAGCCCCCACCCTGCCCTCCCCTGCCCTGATGGAAAAACAACTCCTGTCAGAAAGATTGCCCTGGACTGATACATTTCATAGCACTTTGCGTGTCATTTCCTCAGTAATGATTCAGCCCCCTCTGCCTCATCCACTCCAGATGTAGAAAGTGGAGTCCACAAAGTTTCAGACATAAAAATCTCTCCATGATCTTGTGTGCAATTTGCTTTTGCCGTTCTAAAAAGCGTTTGCACAAAACTGGCAGCAGCCACTGACATCTTGTATCCTGAGAACATGGGCGTAACAACAATCCTGTATTTCCTAAATCATTGCTTATCTACACATCACTTCAGCCCAGAGCACAACACGGAAAAGTTGTTTTGGTTTCCCAGCATCATGAAGGGAGCCACTGGCTCTTCTTTTGAACAATCAAAGTAAAACACGTTCATTCCTGTATCATGACTCTCAGAATTCATAATTGCATTCAAAATAAAAAAATAATCATGGGACAGCTGCCAGCAAAGATGTTCTGTTTAGCAGTTTATAAAAACAGCATATGCCACTAGTTTATTCATTTTTCTATTTCCATTTATTTATTAATTTTGGCCTAAATTCTGTGCATGCAAGTAGAACCATAAAGGGATATCAAGAGTGAGTGTTTTCTTTGATGCTGTGTCCAGATGTGAGTAACTGATAGAATGTAAATTGTTCTAAAAACACAGATTCATTGACCTTTTCAAAACCTGAATCTGTAAGAGATCAGATCTTACGTGGAATTGCTGAGTATACTGTTTGGGGTATTTCCACTGTAAACACGGCTCCCTAAGCTATTTCAGTGGAGAGTCTATAATCTAATGTTACTTATTCCTTCCTGCTCCTTTTCCCCCTCCAGTCATCCAAATCTGTGTCTATTTTCCCTACTTTGACTTGTGCCACTGATCAGCTCTGCCTTCAGCAGACACTCTGGCTCAGGAGTGCCTCCAAGTATTTGCCTGGTTGGAGAAAGTAGTAAAGAAAAGGAAATTTGGTGAATTTGTGAAATAAATCCTTTGCAGAAATCAGGTTCAGTCTCCCCCCCAGAGTCTCCTTCCCTCTACCTCCTGCACAGACAGATTCCTGTTTATTCTTCTAAACAGCAGTTTTGAGGTTCTCACCATATGGTCAAGTGTGTGAAAGCCAAGTACTCCATGCTTGTTGTAAGGACACAGGAGGGCTGCCAAGGACCAGCAGGATGCTCTAGGAATAATTGTGCCAAGACAAAGAGGGAATGGAATGTGGAGAAGACAAAACAGGGAGCAGACCCATGTAAGATCACTGGCAGTCATGACACACAGGAGTGGGGGGCTCTTGCAGGCAGCTTTAGGCAACTGGAATTTGAGTTCAGATGTCCATCTCCCCTGTGAAGGGACTGCAGAGGCAGAACCAAACAACAGGTATCATTCAGAGCACTTAGCCAGCAGCTCACAGACTATCATCCAAGCTACCCAGCAGACTTCAAGTCCTAAGAAAACAGCAAATTCAGTAGATGTTGTCTCTGCATCCCCATCATCCCACTTTCCCTCCTTCCCTGCTCTTTAAAGGCCAAGTGTGGTCGATTCACAGGGTCACAGTGAGGGGAAGAGAAAAAGCCAAAGCAATTTCATTTTTAAATTTGAGTTTATATTCACGGCAAAGTTTCCCCAGCGCTCTCCCAGCTGGTATGCTGATAATGAGTTGTCATCCATTTAATGGATAGTACCTGTTCCATTAAAGCCAAATAGGTTATTGTGAGCCAGTAGCAGGTTCCCTTCTGGGGCAGAAAAAGCCCCAAAACCTCAAGATGATAGTAAACCCTGGATTGTAAATAAATGAATACATAAAAAGTCCTTCCTCCTTCAAGCAAGGAGGGCAGTGAAAAAGAGCAACCTCCTTTTTTGCTTTAAGAGAGACCTTTCCCACTCTGTTCCCAGCTTGATGGCATGTCCTGGACATGGGGCTGCTGATCTTTGCTGCTCCCATGGAGCCTGAAATACCAGTGCCTGGTCCCTGTGCCCCCCCAAACTGCAGCCACCCCTTTCAAGGGATGACAGCATTAGCAGACATGGGCGATGCACTCAGGCACCTCAGCGGCCTTTTAACCTAATCCATATTTATAGATCATCTCAATTAGCAGATACTGGGAAACCTTTGTTTTGCCCTTGGTTGTTTGCAGTGGCTCAATCAATTCTAATTGCATCTATACGGATTATAAAGTGGGTGGCAACTTGTGTCAGAACTGCTGTGATTTCTTTAAATTAACCAGAGGTAACATGACATGTTCTTGATAAACGCGGTAATAGCAGCAGGCAGGCGCATGACTGCAGAAGAGCAGACATGCCCTGGAATCATCATTCCGAGAAAAACCCTGAAGACAGGGATTTGCTTTGAAATTTAGTTCAGATCCAGCTGACAAGGAGTCGATTAGCTCCACAATGAGCAAATGCAGCACTGTCTTGTTTGCTGCAAGAGAAAACAAACAAAATGTCAATAAAAAATTACCTCTTTGCCAGAGGGTTTCAACACAATGCAAGTAAAGAAATAAAGCTGTACGTTCTGTGTTGCTTTAAAAAACCCACAGGTCTAGCGCCTTAGTGTGTACCAAGGTAACCACATTTTTCATTCCTTAGCCCACTCTCTGTCTAAACTAATTTGCTTTTTCTGCAAAATGATGAACAAACCCACACAAAAATGCTGAAATCCCAGCCTGTGTGGCTGGCTATAGGCTGTGTGTTTAATGCAAAGAAGTTAGACCAAGAAAAGTCAATTGAGAAATGTGTCCTCGCATGTGAGTGAAGAGCAAATAAAATGTGAGTGAAGAGCAAATACAAATAGGGGTCAAAAATAACCAAGTTTTTTAAAGTTTTATTTCAAGTCAGTGGAATATATTTTGCATTGATACATGTCCTCCTGAAGTCAAAGGGCTGGCAAAAAAAGCCTGGCTTAATGTCTGCAATTCAGCTAATTTTGAATTGTTTGCTCTAACCATACGATTTAAATGTCTAAACATTTAGAGGCAAGCCTTACATTCTTCATTGTTTTTTCATGAGCTCTTCCTTGTAACACTTGACTGAAGTGTCACTGCTTCAAGAGCGCACCCAGTAGCTCCAGCCTCCTTTTTTACAGCATTTCAGGGCTTGGGAGCCTCACCGTCTCTCTTCTGTACCAGCTCAGTACGTTATGGAGCATGATTCTCTGTCATTTTTCCTTTAATGCAAAGAGGAACAGCCCATCTGCCATTGCTCGGATGAGCAGCATCCTCTCTGCTTTCTCCTATGAACTGTTTAACAAAGACTTGGAGGCTCCAGGAGAGGGTTCTGGGTCCAGTCCCCAGCATTTCCTGTGGATGAGTGCGTGTGACTCTGCACTCAGGTTGCTGTTACCCAGCTTTTCCCTTCTAGGACACCTGACTTGGGTGCTGTTCTGCTGTGGGGCAGACAGTCCCCACCAGTACAGGTCAGGGGTCTCCATGTGTCTTGGCTGCAGCAGCACCTTTCACTGTGGGCAGCGGTAGCCCTTCACACAACCTCTGCTGCTCTGCCAAGCACTGAGTCCTGCAGTTTCTGCAGGTTTCATTCTTTCCAGTCCTGATAATCCACCGAGTCCTGAGGCCTGGGACAAGTGCGAGGCTGAGCCAGGGACAACAGCAAGTTCCATTTCATCCTGGTTCTTGTCGGAATAAAGATCTCTCTTGTTCCGTGCACCAAACACATGCACAACAGGCTTTGATTCAACAAGCTCGCTGAATTGCCTGTTTCAATCAGATGATCCTGCTAGTAATGCCAACTCTTATTTATTTGGGGATTTTTACTCAGAATGTTCCTATTTAATTAATATGTTGACAAACAGTCTTCCATATTTAATTGCTTCCAAAGGAGGAAATTTAATCATGTGTACTTGTTCTGTTTCTTAAACTGCAGAGCTCTGGCAGAGCACATTCCTGACACATGTGCACAGATTGAACTCATTTTGACTACAGGTTATTGTGGATATCTACCATTTAAAGTAAAAAGAGGGGTTTAGATAAATACAGGAACAGTGAAATGATGTATAATGGTGATGGGCATGTGCTGAAGCGCTTTAACTGGGGATTTGAAGCAACAGACTTGCACAGTATTTGACATTAAAGACTTTGCAAATGTAACAGCAAAACTCCAATTAAACGTCCCTTTTCCCCTCTAAATAAATACACGGATTTATTTCCAGCACCTGAGATACTGTCCTCTGCACGGAAGAAAGGACTCAGTGTCAGGCTGCAGCGCGAGCAGCGAGGACATGTGGAAGGAATTGTAGCCGTGAATATGTAATTCCTGGCCTCTGACGCTCGCGGGGCGCGGTGGCTTTCCTCGCCTGCAGCGCCCTGAATGGGCCCATTTTCTGTTCTAGACAGTGTGTCTGTTGGCAGAGCTAAACATATCCTCCGTGCTGCCAGAGCGAGGATGCTGGGGAAGGCAGCTGAGAGCGGGAAGAAAGGGTTGGAAATGTGCTTCCGACAGGCACTCGGTGAACGTTTTTGGAGGGTCCCTTTGTGATTTTATAAGCAGCACCTTGGTGCACTCAGACTCTCAGAAATCAGCCAACCTTTGACACAGGCAGCCTGACCCACAGTGTCCAGTTTAGGTCTCTGAAAGCGTTGTCACAGCCTGATACTGATTTTTACTGCAATATTGCAAATTTGGGGTATTGTACTGTATTTTGCTGAGATAGAAGGGTTACTGTATGGAAAGCAACCACAATGCAAAGTGTGATTAGGGAATGGTTTTCATCTACTGTTCAGCACAGGAGCTTGAATGTCATGAGAGAATATTTTCCCAGTGAGACTGCAGACTTCCAGGAATCACCTGTTTGATTGTGGGTCTGGTCTGTCCAAGACCATGGTGTTGTCCTTTTAGTGCCACAAATGGCACCACCTGGGTTTTGTAGGCAGATAAGAGCTAACAAATGTTGTGGCTTTTCCACAGCAGGGCAAGGATCATCTGTTTAGAGTGAAAAACCCCACAACAAAACAGGCTGAGGTCTTGGCTGTTTCTCCTAGACAAATCAATGATAGCATTTGGATGTCTGACAGGGGCTGGATGTCCTGCAGCTCTGGGGATGCCAGTTGTGCATGTTGAAAATAAGGGTGACGGTGTTTTCAGGGTCAGAGCTTTGCCTCCTAAGGCAGCACTTGCAGGGTGAGGATCACGGTGAGCAGAACCTGTAGTGCTGAGCACGAGGAGTGCCAAAGCTGAGCACAACCCCCTGGATGCAGTGTGTGGGAGATGGGCTACAGCTCACCCCCAAACCTTGGTCTTTTTGTTTACTGTAGCTTTAGATCCTTAGTGGTGGCTGTTTTAATGCACTAACTTTGGGGTTTGCTTCTGCCTTTCCAGAGGAAGCCATCAAGTTCCACAGCGGGCCTCCGAAGAACGCGTACATGGAGCAGAGCTTCCAGGGCCTGAACCCCGTGCTGAACCTCCCGGTCAGCGCCGCCCGCGTGGACCAGGCCAAGCGCAACGCGGGGCTCGTGGGCGCCCGCCTGGAGGCCTGGGTGGACTCTCTGGTCGGCAGCGTCTGGTCAGCCGTGGACATCTGCAGCGTGGGTCCCACAGCCTGCCCCGTCCTGCAGGGCTGTGCCCAGACAGCCTGGAGCTCCCTGAGCCCCGACCCCAAATCCGAGCTGGGCCCCGTCAAACCCGACGGCCGCCTGAGGTAGCATCCGGTACGCTCTGCCCCGGCATAGGGTTTTAAAAGGGAATTGAACCTTGCTTCTCTGTGAATCTCGCACCAGGTTTCAGAAACCTAAGGGAAAGTTACTTTTTTTTTTGTTACTTACTGCAATAGAATTCATTTAAAAAAACAAAAACAAAACAAAAAAAAAGTTCTGAGGTTCTGACAAGGCCTTTGGCACTGCCCTCTCCATCAGCTCTGTTGGGAGCAGCTTCCTTCATCCCACAGCCTGTGCTGCCCGGTGGGGACCCGGCCATTCCAGGTGCCACTGCACCCACCATCGTGTGGGCTTGGAAACAGCAGCACCAAGCCATGGAGAGGGCAGTGAAGGAGCAGCTGCTAAAGGGGGTTTTTTTTTAAATAAATTTGTCTGTACCTCTGCTGTTTCATAGGCTTTCGTTACTTTGCTATCATGAATAAATCACAGCAAAATTCCCTTCTACTTACGCTTCCTGGGGAGGTTGGTTCCTGCAGGCTGGAGCCTGTATGGCCACATGACCTCAGAGAATGCGAAGTAATTATGGTACAGCCTCACTCGGGTTTTTAATAACACAAAGTAATTCTGGACACAGCTGATGTCTGTTATCCTAGTTAGAGAAAATGAGCAAAAGCAAAAACTTTCAGATTACTTTCAGAGGTTTTTTCAGACTAATTTAATGATAAACTCTAAATGGAACCAGTGTTTTGCTATAGTAATCTTTTATGTCTCATGTAGTCGGGTTCAGGGTCAGTGTACTAAGAGTATATATTAAAGAACAAAGAAGTATTTTGAATTTCAGCCCTTTCAAATGTGCAGGTATTTTTGGAAGCCACCAGTACCTGAGTATTTTCACAGACTGCCAGTAGAGCAGATGTGTGTGTGTAGGCTGGGGTGGGTTGTGATGTGTCTGCTCACACCCTTTGCTGATTTTGCTCATGAGCTGAGCTGACTTTTTTCTCAGGCAATGGAGTTGTAAACCAGTAAAATAGTAAAATTGGGACCTAAATCTGCAACAACAGGTTTCTTCCCTAATTTGAGTAGTGGCTAGTAAGTCATAACACTAATTCCCTCCCTTGGTCTCAGATCTCCATCTCTTCCTAAAGTTGGATCCCTCCAGGCTTTGCCAGGGCATCTGGAAGGCTGTGCAGGATGTGGGTCCGTGCCCAAAGCCAGGGGAAGGAGAACAATGCCATGTTTCTCTGTGCTTTCACTTTATTCTGTCAACAGTCTATCCTCGCCTGTCTTCAGAATTCTTAGCAGGCTGCATCCTGTTTTAAATAGGCATGGTTTGCATCATTTCAACCTGCGTTTCCTACAGTAGGGAAAAACTAATTTACATTCCAAGAACTTTTTAAAATACAGGTTTTATATGCAAATTCACCTCCAACTAATGCATTTTACATTAGCAAAAACATGCACTTTGTTGTTGTTGCTGTGTTACTCTCTAGCTAGCAACAGAACCAAGAGAGACCATTAAAAGCTATTGGGTTAATTAGGAAAGAAGTCCTGTTGCTGTAATAAAGGAAGGTATCTGTTCACCCTTCTGTGTGCATGGGTAACTTTCTGCTGAGAGTTAAGTGCCCACATCAGGAGGGAAACAGACCCTAAGATCATTCCATAATCACGTCTCACAGGAAGGTTGAATTCCCTTTTAAACAACACTTGCAGTAGGACTGTAACACACAGATCCCCGTGGCTTGTAGTATCTCTGTCATATTGGTTTAAAGCTACTTCAGTTTGCTTTGGACTTGAAATTGTGGTGTCAGCTGTGCTGGCATTAAGGCAGAGCATTGAAATGTTTATCTGGCACAAAAATGGATGCATAGAAGGAAAAATTTAGGTATTTATTATTTATGTTTTAGTCAATGACTAATTAGTAGGTGCTGCTTTTGCAGCTTGAAGATTATGTTATTTTACTAACTGAAGCTGCCTTTATTAAGAAAAGGCCTTCCTCCCCTCACACCTCCCTTTCTTTTTTTGTCTTGATTTTGTCAGTCACGAGCGGTAGCTTTAGGAAAGTTTGTAGCAATGAGAACTGATTGGAATATTCCAGTCAAGATAATGTCCCAGCTTTTCAACCAGCTCTAGAGGCAAGCGTGTGTGAAACCAGGGTTGCCAACAGGTTTATGTAGTAGAATCACAGTGTTATTACTTATTCAGTAGGGTTTTTTAACAGTGCTTGTTTTTAATGTAACATTCCTTTGTGAAGTTCGTGTTTTCTGGGGACCTCCAATCCTCACTGTGAAGTCCGGGGCTTTAGTCACACGGATGCAGTGGCAACTGCACAGTTCAAGCCCTGCAGATTAAATGAAGAACGTCATATTTAGGGCACACAATAAAATCCATTAACAAGCCCAGGCAGTGCTTGTTCTCAGGAAGGCTCCTGGGGTAGTCACAAAACCTTCAGTCTGTCTTGCACATAAGCACATGTGTAGGGGTGCACCCACGCACACGCATGCAGATGACTTAGTTTTTAAATTTGGTACTTGTTTTTATTCTTAAGCAGGAATGTTTTTAAGTGCTTTTTTGGTAAGTTTTCATTAACTAGACCAAGCAGAAGGTGACAACAATCACATCTTCTGCAGTTAGGAAAAAAGCTGCCACTTTTATCATTTAAAATATAAGGTGCAAATTATTTTGTTTTAGTACAAAAAAGGGAAGGAAAACATGATTGCTGATATATCCATTTGCATTATATGCTAGGTTTAAAATATCTCAAAGAAAATTTATATGAGCTTATTTTCTGAAAGGCAAGAAGCATTTAAACAGTGAAGTTTTGTAGCAAGCTGGCAACGCCAGTGCTGCTGTTAAAATATAGGATGCAGAGCTGAAGGGGTTGATCCTGCAGTCCTTTCTTAGGAAAAACTTCCACAGAGTGCTAGTGCTAAATGAGGACTTCAGAGTCAAGTCCAGCACAAATAAAAGGTGTGACAGTATGCTAGGGGTAAATGCTGTCTGTTTGAAGTCTTCAAAGGATAAGCTGCCATGTTTGGAACATCTTCTGGGGGCAATGTCAAGTTTTGGACCTAAACAGCCACCTCTACTATAGCTGCTATCATGCAGACATGGATCCAAAAGATATATATGAGATTCTGTGTCTGAGTTACAAAGTCCAGTAGTTGTGAATAAAAAACATGTAAATCCAGACTCTGCATCAGGGATGAGAGCTGGCTCCAAGCTGATGCTGCTGAGCCCAACTTAGTCCTGCTTAGTGGCTTCTCTGGTTTGAAATGGCAGCGCTGGGAGCCTGTGATGAACATTGTCAATGGTCAGAAGAGAATAACTTCACAGATCTTACATTTGGTGAAAAGGAGAATTCAGGGCAGGGACCCGCAGTTGGTACAAAACAAGAGAGTTACGCATCTTCATCTGAATGTGCAGGTGTTCTTTTCCAATCACACTGGCCTTGCTGAACAGGATCCCAGCTGAAAGCCTGCTTTGATCAAAATTCCTTTCAGTGGGAGGGATTTATATTTCCATATGCACACATTTGTCCTCTGTGTGTAATGCTTTGCTTGTTTAAATTCCCTGCCCATTCTGCATGACAGCCATGTAACACTCCTGTGATCAATCCGTATTACACGGAAAGGGAATGTGGCAAAATGAGAACATCTGCATATGTGATTTCATGAGTTATGTCCAAAGTCAGTCTTAGCATTATGCAGACCTGTTTATATGGTAATGTTAAACCCCAAGGCTAAACGAAATAGCTCAAATGACAGTTTATTTTCAGATTTGTCCAATTCTTTCTTTGATGACATCTGGACATTGAGTAGTAATATTTGCATTTTCATTTTCTGATATTCAAGGAGGTTTTTTTTAGAATTGAAATTATGTCTTCATTTTTTGTGCTTGGCAAGCAGAGAATTTTAACAATTCCTTCATGATAGCAAGTGTTATACAAGAAAGTCCCTCTGTATCTCTGTTGTTAAGCCTTCATTATTGCTAAGCCTAGAGATACAGGAATGTGCATTCGTGTGTTACAAATTGACTTTCCTGGGTGTTGGCTTCAGTGCACAATGCCTGTACAGTTGTTTAATGGTGTATTAACAGTGATCCTGCAGCACCTTCAAAAGTACCTACTAATGTGCATTCACTTTCCCTCCGTCTCCTGCAGCGCTAATTGCCACCCTAATGAAGCCTCCATCACTCTTAGCCATGATTATAGTGAGCACAGTAGTGAAGTCAGTGAATCAGAACGGGGATAGTGTAAACCTGACCAAAGGGAGAGAGAAAGGGTAAAGAAGATGCTGAAACTTTGCAAAAGTTTGACACAACTGTGTTGCAACAAACCTTTGAACAAACTGGGCTCCTTCTGCACAGCAAGGCTGAGAACCACTGATGCCCTGAGATCTCAGTTTTGACTTCCCAGATAAAGACGATCCAGATGTTTCTTGTGGCCCATCAATGAGGACCAGCTTTCTGTTGATTTCTCTAGTTCTCTTTCATCACAGAATTGCCAGTTTGCCTCTGGCTAGCACGCTCTGCTCGTTGTCTTCCCAGCTCCCAAAGCTTCAGGAGCTGGCCACATGAAACCTTGGCCAGCTCCAGCACTTTCCGCAGAGCAGGAAGTTTTATGCTTGAGTGAGCCAAACCCCTTAGGCTTCTTCAGAAACCCAGATGCAGATGAGCAAAGTTTGCTTTTCAGAGCAGCCTTCAGTCAGCTCAGTACTTGCACACAGGAGGGAGTGGGTAAAAGCCAGCAGTTACCTTGTCCTGATTTTCAGGCATGGGAATCTGATGTATGTAAGAGGAGACTTGGTTATTTGGTATTTCAGCAGCAGAGTAAGACAGTCATGGTAGGAAGTGGTTGACAACTGTTCCCACTTGCCTTTGCTTCAATTCAGTTGTGAAAAGATAATGATCCATACGTGTCTTTATTTTTACCATTCAGACCTCCAGTATAGTCTTAAGGATTAGTAGGACATTACCTTAAGCCCATAATAAATGACAATTGAAAACATCATGTAAAAAAGCTTCTCCAAACCAAACCTTCAGGCTTCTGCCAAGGCAGCTCCAGGGTGATGCCCACAGAGAGTGTAGGGAGCGATGCAGCGTTAGAGAGACAGAGCACTGCTCTTCCAGAGGCCCAGGAGGAGTTCCTGAGAGCAGGAATACCTGCTGCAGAGCCCTGAGGGCAGCTGCTGCTGCAGCCAGGCGCAGAGGAGCCAAAGAAATGTGAATTAGGGTTAAGGGCAGCAAGGAAGATTTTGTAGGACAGCACATTTTCCTGCAGAATCTTGAAAAGCAAGCAAACGCTCTGACTTTTAATTCCCTTCGAAAGGTGTATTGTAGAAGAGATCGACCTTCAAAACCTTCACCACCACCATCACAGTAAGGGAAAGAATAATCAGGCTGAGAGCATTTAAAATTGAGGCTACAAGCCCGTGTTACCCAGGACCACGGCAGCATTAGGGTGTGGCGCTGGGAGCAGTTACCCTTCATGATGTGACACTGTAGGTACCACGTTGATTCCGTTCCTTCTTACTAACAGTAGTGTGTTGATCACTCTGCTCTTTGCTTCTGCCTTGGTTACCTTCTTTTGCTCATGGGTGCTACCACAGCTGCTACCTCACGGTGTCTGCAAACACGTTTACCTGAGAACAACAAAAAAAGGTACCAGAAATCTCCTCGAACTGAATGTACAATCTATGCAAATTCTCTTTCTACTTTGTTAAAACCTAGAAGTATTACTTGTAACCTTGCCAAATAAACAGCAAGATACTGTACAGGTGCCTCTGATACCAGAGTGACAATTCTAGGCGCGGTTCATGGCGCTGCATTTGTATATTGTAATGACTCGGCTTGTCTTTGGTTCTGTTGTAATTAACACCCTCGACTGAGACAATAGCACTCCTGCTAGGGGAGCACCTTCAGTTTGCTGGGAATATTCCAGAGGAGGATGTCTATGGCATTTCATTTTATTTTCCTGCTTAGATCCAAAAAAGGCGCAGACCTGCTGGCCAAAACTAGGGTGTTGTTTCAGCTTTTCTGTGGGTGAATCCTATCAGCTTTGGATCGCTCGGTGTCTGTTCCCATTGTGGCATCCGGTGTGTTGCCCCTTAAGGAAAGCCTTACTTCCATCCTTTCTAAATGTGGCCTTAAACTGTGTTAGGAACGTTGGTGTTGTCTGTGTCTTGCTCACTTTCTCTGTTGTGGAATGGATAAAAGGCACCTTGAGATTTCTGTTACAGCTCAGTTGTGTTGCTGTCAGCTTACACTTCACAAATACAATAGAAATTGCTTACAAATGCAGTCTTTAAGGAAAGAAAATGACCTTCCCTTCAGGCAAAAGGAAGTCTCAGACATTCATATAAACCCTAGGAAATTATGAGCTCTGTCCTTTGCAACTCATTGTAGATAAGGAAGGTTGGTTTAATTACAAAGTACAAACTTAGTAACTTTTAATTTATCTTCAGACTACAACAGAACAGACTGCTCTCAGATGCACAAGACAAATTGTAGAGTAATTTCACTCATTCTAACTCATACTCATGGCATAGTAGCATTCCTCTCGGATTTGTACTGGTACCTGGGAGAAGAAATATCCTCTAATGGTGTGGTCTTAAAATCTGAAGAACATCACCACATGGGGCGAGATTTTGGGTGTTGATTGGGAATATAACGGTACATTTAGAACATAGAGGAGTCTGGCTGTTTTGTCTGAGTCATAAATGCATTTCCGAAAATCTGGCTTTTGGAGCTTCATTCAAAGGTTGTCAAAGTCAGCAGAAACCAAGGACTTCTGCTAAGGCTTGTATATGTTGGGTTTCTTTAATCCTTTTCTCCATGAGAACTGTCGTGTTTCAGTGAGTAGCACCAATATTCCCGGCAGGCTGCAGGGCTTTTAGGGATCCCAAATCCTGTCCTGTGTTGGTATTCAGATGTGGATACAACCCAAAGGCAACTGAAAAGAGTTTTCATATAAAACAAGATTTGTGAAACTAAAATAATTAATTCAATGTAATGAAATTATTTTTCTGACTTTGTCCTTTTGGTTCTGTTTTGGTTTGATTGGATTTTTCTATTGCCTAACATAGTCCATAATAAGTTATTCCTATTCTGTCATTTTCAAAGACTGGTGGTAATATAGTTTTAAGAAATAACTATTTTGTTATAGATCATAATATGCATAAAATTGTACAGAAATATTTTGTAATCTATTGAATAAGAAAAAAGAAAACCATGTATATACAGGAAAGTTTAAAAAAAAATTGGAAATTCAAATGGAACACACTGAAAGATGTAGATATTTTGCTATTTATTTAAAGGAGTATTTTATGAGATATTGAAATGTCTTAAATTGACCGGTAATCAAAGTTCAAAGTCAGAATGCTTTTCTTGTAGTAGAATGTGATTTTCAGCAATTATTGCACTACCCGTTTTTGCACCCTTTTGTCTTTCATTTAGCAGAAACAATGTGCCTTAGCTGTATTCTTTGTCAACGGGAGTTTGGTTGTTTGTCCGACAAAGCAAATTTTTTTGCAGAAAAAGAAATGGATGTATGAAATACTGTATTATACCAAAAACACTGCAGTGTATATAAATGCTTTCTGTCATACGGTGTTTTCAGATGCAGAGTTTTAAAATAAAATTTAAAAAAAAGACTGTCTTTAGGAGCTCATGTGCACCTTGTATTGTTTTCAGCCCCACCAATGTGTGTCTTATTTGAAAGAACTTTGCTGCTTGGTGATTTTTAGGAGGAAAAATGGGCCTGAGCACTTCCAGCCTGTGATCGCAGTGCTGCTGCCTGGTCAGTCATTTCTCAGCCCTAGCAATTACGGGGGAAGCGTTCATGGGTGCCTTTGGGAAAGGAGTGTCACTGCTCGGAGCTCGCTCACAGGCACTGCTGCAGCCTCACCCGGGGGCTGCCCCCAGTGCAGGGGTGGGAGGTGGATGAACTGTGCAGGGCTCCCAGCACTGACGGCCCAGTAGGACCCAGAGACGTCCAAATTCTTGTTTTCAAACCCAAGTGTCTGCTTTTGGGCCAGAGCCTCCCTGCCTTTTCCAGTGATGGCAAGGAATGGTAGGCAAAGGGTCAGAAGGGATTAACAAGGAGCTCAACTTAAGTCTATTTCCTGAAGGCCATTAACCATGAGAAGTGCTGGAGCAGTTTCTTCCTTGTGTCCCCAAAGGGTGCATCAGCCAAAGAGAAAGGACTCTGTCATGGGCTTAGGGATGTCCAGCTGGGTGCAGAAATCCGAATTAACGCAAGGGCTGGCTGGTTCCAAGAGCAGCAAAGTGCGTGTCCTTTGCCTTAAGTGCAAGGATGAGCTCAGAAAGACACATTTCTTCCGTAGTTCCCCGCTGGGTTATGGACCCAAACCAGCCATTGCCCAGTGTTCACTCAGCGTGAGCACCTACATTTATTTCCATACCCCTGGTCTCCACACAGAGCACTGATTTCTTAGAGCTGCTTCCATAGATGTGGTGGGGGAAAAGTTGAATTCTCCTAAAAGTGTGTGTTTGGTATCTTTAGCACCATGCTCATGATGTATTGCAGCTTTGTCTCTCTGCGCAGCTTTTTGATGTGGGATGCTTGAAAAAAACTCCTTTACGACCTTCCAGAAGTCTTTGACAGCACCAGGAGCTGCATGACTTTTCATGCACCCCCAAGCCATGCTGCAGGTTCTCTTGGCAGCCAGAACTGCGTTTGATCTTGTGTTTTCTTTTCACCTGCTGTTCAGGAATTCCACTTTTTTGGCACTTAGATGCAATGAGGTCTGTTTAAACAGAGGAGGGAACACAGCGCTAATATTTTAGTCTTGGCACAAAGAAAAGATTTTCTGTGGAGGGGAGAAAGGGAAAAAAATCCTGCTTTCAAATTTGAAGCCTGGTTTTATTTATAGCTGGTATAAGAAGTGTGCTGCTTTTGTGCTGGTTTATTCCTAATCCAGCTGCTAATAGACATAGCATATTAAAGAAAGCCTCAATCTTTGCTTTAATTATCTCCAAATGTGTCATTGGCCACTACTTTAAAGAAAAGGGTGGGGGGAAAAAATCAGGCTACCAGGTGCTCAAGCGTTTTGTTTGCTTTGTAGACTTCAGTAAGAATCTGCTCTGTAAGGCACAGGAATCCCAGTTCACCATGGAGAGCGTGGTCTGAGGCAGTGTCACACTGGCAGGAAAGGCTGTGCCTCTCTGTCTGCTGGAAACACCATCACCACTTCGGTGCATCTGCCATGCCTAAGGTGTCTTACTGTAATTATTTACCGTCTAGAACATGGGTAATTCACACAATGACGCAAGACCTGGGGCAGAGCAGCTCGCCAATAGCTGCACAGTAAACCAAGTGCAACAGGAACGAGGTATTTAATTGCCTCGACAATGGGGATTTTGGTATTTGGCATTTCTTCATCTGATACTAAAGAATCTGTAACCTATTTTCTAAAAATCAGAAGCTGTTAGCAATCTGAGGCTTCACAAATGCAAACAGTTGTAAATCTTCGCTGTCTATGAATGATCGAAAAACAGGAGATGTGTGAGGTTGTACTATAGTCAAAACCAGACACGGATGGCAATTTTTCATTCTTCTAGGAAAGGTGATCTTGGCTATTCTGGTGCCAAATCACCCTTCGGCGTGGGTTGGTCCCTGCCCTGACTGCAGGACTCTGAGCCAGGGCACAGCCAAGGCACCAGCTGTGAATCCCACCCGGATGGGGAAGGGCTGAGCCTGGAGCTGGGGGACTCTGGGGGGACCAGCTCAGATACTGCATGTCCCGGAGTAAATTGCCAAACACCAGTTTGTTCTGGCCAGCTCTCAATCAAAGCAGAGTCATGCCAGGATCCTAAATTCTTGGGCAAGGAGTTTCAGGTTAATTTATTAATAGCATTAACATGATCTGAAAATATCCTGCGTTTTGCAGATTCAAGCCTCAAGCTGCACCCTCTTCTGGAAGAGACCAGATTGGACTTTTCAGCTAAAGCACGATGTCAATGTACGCATTCACTGTACACCATGGCTGCCCCATCCTGGGGAAGCATTTGGATCCCCAGCACTGGTGAATCTGGAAGCAAAGCTTTCTGCTCCAGCAGCGTGACAGCAGATGCTGTGGCCCCTGCTGGGTCTCTGTCAGGCTGCTTGGATGGAAATGAGAAGGCGTTTGAAAAGCGGCAGGAATGTGATACGGTTTGTGTGCCCGGATTTGAAGGTTTAAAACAGACATTTGTGCCTAATCAGCCAAAGTGAGTTATAAGATGTAAAGCACTTTTTCCTTCTCGCCCTGAAACATCCATCACGATGCTCGGTGCTGCTTCCAGGCTGCCAGTGGTCTCTTCTCTGCATTAATGCCTCCACCGGAGCAGGCAGTGCAGCCCTGCAAAGCCCTCAGCCACTGGCCCAGCTGGGCTGACACAGTCCCTGCGTGTGTCCACAGGCAGCACCAGGGCAGCAGAGCCTCTCTGGCCACATGGAAACTTCCTGAAACACTTGTCTGCCCATGGTGCAGGGTGTCAGGAGTGACAGCTCACATTAATTATGGACCATCCATAAAAGGTATTTGATTTCAGTAAGACAGAGGCCAAATGTAGTACTTTGATATGAATATAATACTTCGATATAAATACCCTTAATATAAAAATACATATTATATCTGTGTGTATATACATATAGCAGCACCCCACACCACAGGAGCTCTTTTAGACTCTATTTGTATTTCCACTGCCCATAAATTGTCTCAAATCTGGTAGCATGGCTGCAATGGAGCAACCTCTTCCCAAGGTATTTAGTAGTGCACAATGTACAGCCTTCAAGAAGGAGAGCAGTATTTCACTTATATAAATGAGTTAAAATAATGTGCTCTTCTTAGTCTGCTTCTGTAATTGTTTTGGTTTTTTTCCTAACTAGGGCTTGCATAATAATAAAAGAGATTTGACTAGAAACATAAAGTACATTTTAATGTGATCTCATTTATGAAAGTCTATCACTGGATACACATGGCAAGGAAATGAAAGTATTCTTATAACAGATTAATAGCCAAGATCAAATATTTCACTTTCTAATAGAGTCTGCCTATATGTGCTTTAAATTCTTTGCTAAATTTAAATTTAAAAGGGCGTTTTTGGTGCCTTGAAAGCAAGCCACTGCCTGCCACGTCATCCCCAATGTTCCATTACTGCTCACTGATGGTTTGCATTCATTAGCAGAGGACGGCTCCAGCCCTGGCCTTCAGAGGAAGAAATTACTTTTTGCCTCAAGTAAAAAAGAAAAAGTGCCGTGAGCCACAGCAGGAGCAGCCAAGCCATGGCGGAGGCAGGTGTCCCTGGGGAGGGACAGTCCAGGGACCACTGTGGCCACCCCCTGGGCAATTGATGCAATGTCCAGATGTGTTTAAAAGCATGCATTTCTTTCCAGAATTCCCTGTTTAGAAGCTTTTTTGTTGGATTTAGTCCTTCTCTCCACAGATCCAGTAAGTCCCTAACCCGAGGTCTGCTGGATCAACACCTCACGTTGCCCAGGTCTCCCTTTGGGGTGCCAGCACTCGGCTACTTGCTGACTCCAAGCTGCAATGCAGCCCCTTCCTTTCACATGGATAGGTAAGTGCTGATTTAATTTGTCCATTCCTTTAATTAATTAACATCAGTTAAATAATGGTGCATTAAGAATTAGCACAAGCTGTATAGTTCTTACTTAGAATGCATCAGCACGAGTGTGACCCAGCACCACAGTGCCTGTAATGCTCTGTATCCACTCAGTGAAATGACATGATTTGTACCAGCTTGCTCTTAATCCAGCCTCAAAAAGCCAAAATACTCTCTTTTTTGTTTTTTCCCCACACTTGACTGGCCTTGAAGATGTCCTAAAACAAACCAAGAAATATCAACAGGAGACTAACACAGCAGTGACACTCCAGGTTTATTTTTAGCCCAACTCTCTGCCTGGTGCATCTCAGCTCATGCCCAATGTGCGTCACACAGAACTAAAGGAATTTGAAAATGGCACTGCCATAAATGAACCCAGAATCCCCCCAAGCCCCCCTTTCTCATCAAAGGCAGATGGAGAGACTGCCCGTGCTGGGAAGGGGGGATCAGGACACGGTCTCTTCACCCCACAGAGAAGATTTAGGGTGGGGAGAACATTAAACCACCTGTGTTTGAAGTGCTGCCTGCCTCATCCTGCTCTCTGGGCACGGAAAATGGGAAATGATGGTTGGCTGAACAAGCTTAACAATGTATTTACCCTTAAACCAGGGCCAAGAGCAGAGCTGAGCCAGGAGCTGGTCCCGCTGCTGGGAGCTTTGCAGCCCACCTCCCCGTCCCAAATTACCTCTGTGCTGTCAAGACACTTGGCTTCTCTGCATCTCTGGGCTGATTAATTGAAAAAAGGAAAAAAAAAACAGGGCAAGATGAGAAATAGTGAGGCAGTGATCTGAGCCTGCATCCACACTTTAATGTTGGTGTGTGAGCGTCCCTGCATGCCTGGGAAATGTGTTTTAGAAACTCAGCGTTAATGGCTTTGGGTTTTGGGCTGCAGAGCAGGGCTGGCACTGCCCATGGGAACGGGCAGAGTTCCTTTGCTGGGCTCCAAGTGCCTCCAGTCCTGGTGCCCAGAGAGCCCAGGCGCCGCCACGTGTGAGGCGATGACCGCATTTGAAACTCCAAATTAGTCATGGCAAATAAATAACTCCAGAACAAGAGCTGGCTGAGAACTGTGGTTCACATTACAGCAATATTTTTAAGTCTTGAGAATTTCCTTTTCTCTCCTCCAGTCTGGACAAAAAGTGTCATTAACCCCAAATACTGCTGCTCACACACAGGCAGGCTGGGTTTCTTTATTTGCCTAATGTTTTGGCTGGATTTCTGACCACCTTTAACTTCCTTTCATCTCTCTGATTCTTTTGTTATTTTAGATGGATTGAACTGAACCAACAGCAAAAAGAATTAACTATTTAAAATATATTGAAATAGCTCAAATAGTTGTGAAAATAAGAGCTGAGTCTGGCCCCTTTCCATGTCCATGTTACATTGCAGTATAGGTTGTGTCTTTTGACAAGTTCATCCCTGTTTTGTAGTGTGTCTCCACAGAAAGGCAAGCATTGTCTGGTAGCTCCCACTGAAAGCCACCAATTATCGCCAGGAGCCCCCTGGGCAGCCCAGCACGCCTGGCAGGGCGGCAGCAGCACAGCCACCCCACACACCCCGCAGCATGCGGGATCCTGCCTTGCCCTGCTGCGGCTGCATGGGGACGAATGAGAGCTCTGGGGCAGCCAGAGCAAAGAGGGGCAAGATTCACTCCCCTGTGAGGGAGCTGGGGGCACAGCCCCTGGGCAGTGGGGTGGAAGACTTGGAGCACCGTGTCTCAGCTCAGCCCTGCAATTTGGTGCCAGGAGAGCCCGCGAAGGGGTGGCCACTGCAGCCCCACCCGCAGTGGGGTTCCCCTGCAGCAGGGCTGTGTGAGGATGCTGCACACACCAGGCGTGGTGAGGGGATTGCTGCTGCCAGCCGAAGCAGATCTGACTCCCATGGGGAGGAGAGTCTGTGTTGACTCAGTTCTTTTGGTTTCATTTCTGAGCAAGCTTAATATTCCTTTTCAAGTGATTCATTCCCTGCTTTGCCAGTGGTTCGCCTCCCACAACCAGCAGCAGGACTAATTCAGATGAGTTACACTGGGGGACGTTTAAAGGAATTTTTTCTGACATGCTGGAAGAACCACAGTGCTGTGAAAGTTCCTGTCCACACACAGGGCTGATGAAGGGCTCTGGAGCAACCCTTGAAGGTCTTCTAGAGCATTTGTAAAATAAGGAGGGATGAGGGAAATATGAGACACTGTTCCGTAAAGGTTAATAAAATCACCTCAAGCGCCTGCTAGAGGGAGAGCATGGTCTGTAAGTCTGGGATATTTTTGGTTTAGTTTGGTTTTCTCTAGTTCTTAATATTTTTTCTCTGGGAGCACAGTGAGAAAAGGTGATACAGGGTGTATGGGCTCAACTTTTGGTGGTAGAGGGTTCAGCCCCCCCTCATGCAGGTGCTGTTAAGCTGAATGACTTTGAATGGCATGAAATTCTCTCTGTGACATTTCTGATCATGTTGGAACAAACCCTTTCACTTACCTCAACCCCACAGAATATTTCCTCAACATGTAATTCCAAGGAATCCCCTTTTCTTCTGGATTTCAGCAAAGCTGGGGCTAGAGCTACCTGGAGACCTGGGTTTTAATATATGCCTTTTAGCAGAACACCAGTCAGTACTCCGGTGAGAAAACTCCCTCCTGAGGCAGCTGTCATCAGGAGCTTGGGAATTTTGCTTACTATCTGACTTTTAAACTACTGTGAAAAAGCACAGCTGAGTGACAGCACTGTCATCTCCAAACCTAACTGGGAAATCAGCTGCAGCATCAGAATGTGTCAGAAGGGAAAGAAGCCTTTGCTGGCTGGGGACCCCAAGCCATGCTCCTAAAGCCAGAGCCCAGGGTGGTGACCCCGTCTCTCACCGGGGTTTGCTTCATATTAAGGGAAATCTCTTTTGTGCTGTAACTTTCTTATTCAGTCTTTGTGGAGGTGTTTTGTCACCCATCCATCACTGCATGGCAAGGGTGGTGAAATATGTCCACCCACACAGCAGAGCACCTGTCCCTGCATGAAAATTCCCAGGGAAGGCTCTTCTCTTCTCTCTCAGGTCTGATGCAGCACCAGTCACTGCAGCTGCTCTCTCTGGATGCTGTTAGTCAGACTGAATTATTTGTAAGTCCCTGAGGGACTAATCAATACCAGCAAAGCGATAAATATTAGCACGTGCCCCATGTGCTGCCTCGGGGCTTTCCTGCCTGCAGTGGGGCCAGAGCTGGAGCGAGCTGGGGACACACACACACGTATGGAAAGGAAAAGGCACTGGTGTCTCTGAAACCATGACAGTCCTTTGGGTGATGCCTGTGCCACATGAGAAAAACCCTCGAAGATCTCTGTGACATGGATACAATCAGAGATGCAGATCAGTGGATAAAGATGAAGGGTTCTGTCGTCCCAGGCCAGCTGTAGGTCTCATCCACCTAAAAGCACCGCTGGTTCCCAGCCTGATTGTTTGGAATTACCACAGAGCTGGTCCATCCCAGGCAGCAGCAAACACCTCCTGGCAGGAGGATGCTCTGTCTCCAAGGCTTCAAGTGGCAGAGATCTGAGACCTTCCCCAAACCTCGTGGCAGACGGACAAGTAATTTTGGGATCACTCATTTTCCAGTCTCATTCTCTGCCTGCTGTATCATCCCCTGCCTGTTTGCATAAGGCACAAGGCCTATTTTTAACAGGCAATTTGGTTTTATTAGTGACAAGGAGATAAATAAACACCCTGATCTCTTGGTTCCTGTGGAAATAGCTTTGATTCAAAATCTTTCCATTTAAGGACACAGTCAAAATAAAATTCCCCAAAGAAGAATGGCATTTTCTACATTTTTTTCCCCAGTAGCGTCAGGGTTGGGTGCCTGCAGGGATGGGGGAACACAGGAGATGGAGAAGCAATGCTCCCCTTGGAGCTCTGCACTGCCCAAGAGCTCAGCTCTGCTCCGTGCACACGCCAGAACTCTTTTAGATGGAATAAATCAGTCCTGGATGCCTTCAGATAGCCAAAACCTGTCCTTTCCACTGTGTAACACCTGTACCATCTCAGGGGCTGAGAAATAGCCCCTAAGACCAGCAGTGCCCCTGAGGCTCCCAGAAAAGCTTCGGGAGGCTGCACAAAGCAGGAAAAGAGGATTATTTTTTCTTGAGCTGGTAACTGTGGGTGTTTTAGTCCCCTAGATCAAATCTCACTACACCTAACTCTGCTGGACTCTTTTACCCTCTGTACATTATTCATAGGCAGATATGTTTGTAGCAAAACATCACTGAGCTCATACACCTAATGTATTTCTTATTACAAAAATATTTTTTTGGAGGGCAGAACAAAAAAAATAGTCCAACTTATACTAATTCTTCCAATCCTGGATAAAAGGGATGGAAGAAATACATAAAGAAATACTGACAATTTACATTCCTCCACGAACCTCGAGGCTCTTTATTTTCCCCCTTTTTTTTTTATCAGCCCCAAGCTAACTCACAGAAATATTTTATTATTCTCCACTCACCCATTAAACTGAAAGATGTGTCTGATCTAGATCCTAAAATGATGTAGACGGAAATACAGATGGAAATCCATCCCTCAGTGCGCAGAGCAGAGCAGTGGGTGTCTCGCAGTGTGTCAGCTCACAGCAGGCAGGGTCCTGCCTTCGCTTTTCGGCCACCCCACACGACATTGAAGGGGGAAAGTCTATGGGAGGCTATGGCAAAGCTAAGCCAGTCCTTACAGCCCTGTGAAAACTCTGCCAGCCCCAGAGAGTACTGCCACTGTATTTTCCTCTATTTAGCTGCACATTTTTCACATAATTCTGAGGAAGTCCTACAATATGAGCAACTGGAGCCTGTTGTACTGACCTGTGCACTGAGATTTTGAGTGCTTGGAATAACGGAGTTGTGTTAATGCCAGTAAGGAGCTTCAGAGAGGGAGTGTTTTTCTGGCACGATTCTGTCACAGTAAGACCTTGATAGCTGCACGTGTCCCTCCCTGCAGAAGAAAGCCATGAATGGCAGTGGGATCCCTCTGAGTCACAGCACAGCCCGACACCGACGGGAAGCACATTCGGAGCAAACACACAGCCCGTGATGTACCAACACCCCCACAGACCGTCCATCCCCGGGGAAGGCGCTGCTGCTTTCGCTTTGTTCCTGCTGAATTTCCTGTCTGGAGAAGCCTGTGCCAGTGTTCTGTAATCTCTAATTGTTACTGTGGCTGCAAAGCAAGCCGTGTATTCCCAGTGCTGTCCCACCCCTCCAGAACATGATAGTTGTACTCACAGTGTAGCAGAAAAGGACCTTAGAGTGCTCCCAGGTGTGCTCAGTGGGGAAGAGGAGAGGAGGGGCAGCATCCAGCCTTTCCTCTGACAGCCTGCATCCTGGTGGGACACAGGTGGCTCTGAAGGGACAGACCTGACAACAGCCACACAGCAGCACAGCAGGGCAGGCCATGGCTTGGGACATAAAGGTGAGAATGTGTCACGTACCTTTTCCCTCCTAAAAACCAACGGGGTAATGAGCATCGAGGCTGGGTACAGGAACACCCCTTTGCCTCACCTTCAGACCCCTGCTTTGTGCTCTTCTACTGATGAGAGATACATGAATTTCACCCCCAACACACTTGGAGAAATCACACACCTGCAGTTACCAGGGGATTTCATGTGACTGCCACTGGTGACAATGTTCTGGGCAATATGATGTGGAAAATACACAGAGATGCTCTCAAAGCATATTTTTTTCCTGCCCTGTGGATAGCTTCTTTTGTTAATAATTTTCTTGTGATAACTGGGACATCAAATTATTTTGGAGTTGTTCTCAAAGGTGTATAGATACCTCATTTTTGTGCTGACAGCTTTAATTATTCAGCGCCACTGCAGCACCGGATGAAATATAATCGCAACAAAGGGCTCCTAACACCACAAGTAATAGCCAATTGTGAGGATGGCATGTTAAAATCAGCAGTGAAAAACAGCTTATACTCTCTGACCTCTACCCAGTCAAATCCTCCTGTTGCTATAGTTGCTGTTCTAGAAAGAGTGTTATTTCTCTCGGCTGAGAGTCACTTGTGAGACAAAAGGAAAACACTGCCTTTGCTTGAATCTTTTCTGTGGTCCCAAGTCATTATATCTTATCAGTGGACTGATTACTCATTTACAATGCAAACCTATTAAAAAATGTAATTTTCTGTCCTACCTCACTTGACACACATTTCCCATTTACTCCCATGGAGATGCAGTGACTCTTTAACATCTTGAAAATTGATATGGAGTAGAAATAAGCTCAGTCTCGAGTGTGATGTGGGCAACAGACATTCCTCAGGACTGAACTCCCCCAGCCCTTGGTGGGTGGCCCCACAGCTGCGAAGGTTGAACTCACCGTGCAGGAACAGGAGTGTCCCAGGGGATCCAAACCCCTCCGCAACGACCCCAAAGCTCACAAGAGTCCCACATCGAGGAAGTGTGTGAAAGCTCAAACATGAGTGGGAAAACGTTGCTAAGTGCTCGTAAGAGCTTGCAGAAGTTGGGTACAGCAGAACCAGTGGCAGGACCTTTGTCTACAGCCAGGGGGATGAGACGAGGTCAAGGAACACGGAGGAACAGCAAAGGACATCCCGACTGACAGAGGAGCAGGGCCTTACAGCATCTGAGCCACTCCCTGGGCTGCCCATAAACACCTTTTAAAGTGATTTTCAGCATGGGAGCAGGTAGTAGGCCAGGCTGGAAAATAATTAAATCTAAAGAAAAACGGAAAGATGAACGTGCTGAGGAAGAGGACCTTGCCAAAGCCCTTGGCTGAAATGTGCAGTTGGGTTCCTGTCTGGCAAAACTCAAAAATACTGTCTGGGAAATTCACTTAGTTAAGAAGAGAAGGAAGAGTAAGAGTAAGTAATTAAGGTTCACATTATCCTTTGAGCCTGGCATCTGCTTAAATTAGCTCATTTGATCTCTACTTTCTCCTTTAATCTGAGTAGTTCTGAAAGAGTTATTACAGGACACAGGTCTCTGTTCTGGTTTGCCTTTTTTTGTCCTACTATTTATCCAATTAATTTATTTGTTCTGCATTTTAGATTCCTTTGTCTGCTTTTACCAATTTTCCCTTCATGCATTGTCTCATCTTTCTGCCCTTGCACTCACTTCCTTCTCACATGGGCTTGTTTCGAATCTATTTGTTTTTTAGTAATGGAATTTCCAAAGTTTTTCTGAAGATTGAAACAGTTATATCATGGCCAGAGGACAAAGCCGGCCCAGATGCACTGCCCAGGGTGTTGCAGGGCAGGCATCAGCTATTTGCTCTCCTGGGTCCCACCCTGCTGTGACCCCTGTCTCCTCACCCCCAGCTCACCCAGGTTTCTGATTCCTCCTCCCAGCTCTGCAGATTCATTGGGAGCCTGGATAATTTTAGAGCTGTCCAGAGCAATACACAGAAGCGAACAAGATGTGCCCCAAAGCTAAATTTTCCACCCATTCTTGTTGTCACTGTATGACCAGAGAGCCCCGTGTCTCGGGGAGGCTTGGGTAGGTACTTGCTCACCTTGTTTTCCACACAGGTAACACACTCAGACAGTGTTCAGCCCTTCCCAGATTATTTGAAAGCCTGGCAATTCTCACTTTCCGTGTGCCAAGGGTCACTTTGCAGGAGGAAAAGCAGTGTAACAATTCCTAAGCATGGCAGCCTTGGGCTCTGGGCCAAAAATGCTTTTCTTTCACCATCCCACTGCTGGCTCTGTGGAAAGGGGCTCTCAAGCCTAGATACATTACCAAAGTTTAAATTAGGTCCATTGAATTTTATCAGCAATTTTTTACTTTGTTAGCCATTTCATGCTGCCTATTAACATTTGTTTTTAGTATATTGTTATCACTCACCACAAAAGGCTAATGCTGTTAGTGCTCTCCATATTGTATTACAGAGAACAAACCAGAAGGCTATGATTCCTCACCCTGCCATTTCCATATATTTAGAGACACATATCTCTCCCTGAGCACTTCCAGCCAGCTCTGCCCAAGAGGCCAAGTCCAAGGCATGGCTGGTTGGAAGGAGCCACACAAAACATGCTCAAGTGTGTGAAAATGAGAGATGAGCTCTTTGTAGGTGAAATGCTCTTTTGTAGACAGGAGCATCCTACCAAATCTGATCAAAAGTGATCTATTTCCTGTTAGGATTTAAAAGAAAAAAAGGTAAATATTCCCCACAGCCAATACTATCATCATTAAGTTTAATTCTTAAATTAAAATACAAACAGATTAATTTTAGTGAAATCACCAATGAAATATCCATGGATGTCTAAATGATTCACCCGCTACTAAGTAGTACAAGACATTTCCTGTAAGAGACATTGATGCCCATGGATACATTTACAAAATACCCTGAATGCAGTATTTAAGATGGAAGTACAATACTCCTGCTCATCATGAGCAGAGAATGTAGGTCAGACTTTGGGATACATATCGATGATCTCTCAACTCATCTTTTCCTTTCTTTTCCCTTTTTCACCCTGGAATTCATGATGGGGTGTAAAACAGTAACATCAGAAGATGGCAATTACTGACAACCTCGGCAAGAGGTGGCCCGTGCTCTTGGGGTGGGAACTGGCACCTCCTTGTGCCATGTGTACCGAGCAGAGCCCTGCGTTGGTCATAGGTACATAGCATGAAAATATGTGAAGAAATCACTATGATATACTGCAGTACCTCACAAAAAAAGGCCCAAGTGTTTGTCCTACACAGCAGAGTCAGTTTTCACCTTGGTGGTGTATTTGCATTCAGAACTTTTAGGTTTCCTAATGTTGTTTTCACTGTCACAACTGGGACCACACTAACATGGCTCCCGTTTAATCCAGGGGCTATCAAGAGCAGGAGAAAGGGGTATACCTTCTGCACAGTGCCTGGGAAATTACCCTTATCCTTTGATATATTCAAATTGAAGTGCTATAAATTTCTGTTGTCATGGAGATATTTTCCACGCCACTTCAAGATTGGCCATCGGAATTCACTTTCCTTTGGGTTTTCCAGCCTAATTAACTGTTATATTTTTGCTGGCAGAGAGGAAAAACCCACATGAACAATTTTTGGACTGTGACTGCCTCCCTTACGGAACAAATTTCATTTTTGTATACTATTAAAGGTAAAGTGCATAAGCGTGGCTTGCATTCCTAGTGCAGAAAAGGCAGCAGTGCTCTGGCAGGAGTGGGTTTGAGCATGGAGCTGTTATTTGGATCTCCTGAGCAGGAAGCAGTGCAGCCTTGGGAAGGGCTGCACGTTCCCAAGGCAGGGAGAGGGGATGGAGCAGGGCACAGCCACACAAACCTGGGCACGTTCCCTGCAGCCACTGCCATGGGGTGACCTCAACCCCCACCAGAACAGCAGCAGCGCTCCCGACACGTACAGACAGACTCAGGATTCAGGGACCTCTGGGCAGGGTCCAAAGCAGACTTCTGCCAATTATAACAATGCTGTGTTTACTCCTGTCTTTGTTTTCTTTGCCCTTGAGTAGCTGGCTTCTCCTAAATTTATTTTGGAGTTCAAGGATGATTGATCAAGTCTGTCAGATTTGGAGAGCGGGCAGGAACAAACTCACTCATTTAAATTGATATCTCCACAAAATTTCAGGCTACCTGTACCCTTCCAAAACCTGCATGGTCAGGTGCTATTTCAAGAAAATGCCTGGTGGTAGAGGTTCACCCTACCCACTCCCTAGTGCTGTGGTTGATTATAAATTCAAAGCTGATTTATCTGCTGCTATACAGCCTGTAACACGGACAGGCCTGGAGATCAGCTTCCCCTATGCTTTTCAAATTAAAGTGTCTTTGATGCACTTCTCTTCCTGCCTTTGAACATTTAGAGTCCATTGGCAATGGACTGAATGATGCGGTACTAAAGAGACACCCCTCTCTTTCCCCCCAAGAGAATTAGCATCAGGTCTTAATTTACTAATGGACTATAGACATCCATTAATGTAGTAATTAATTCAGTGCTAAAGTGCCTGTAAGACAGAACCACGCTGAGTGCACGGGGAAAAAATTACAAGTGACATCTTCCCAGTGAGCATCACAGGGTTTTGGTGGAAAAGTTAATTTAACAAAGAAATAATGGTGTACTTTATTCCTTGTCTGCAGCTCTGTGTCTAATTACAGCATTTGACAACAATCCTATGCTCAATTCTCAATTTTTGGACAGGGGTCCAGATTTTTCCATCTTCCAGAAATCAAACATGGAGGCGGTTCAGGCCAGCCTAAACAGCTCCCTCAGAGTTTGGCAGAGCCTCCTCGGCAGCGTGGCAGGGTGCTGGCTCCCAGCCCGGATAATGAACCAGACAGCACAGGCAGCCACTGCCTCTCAGCCACGGCAACAGCAGCGAGGATATCGTGTGCACATCCCCCTGTCAGTGCCTCACAGCCACACCTTCCCAAAGCAGCCTGTCCTGCAGCCCCTTTCATCGCTCCCTCTCCATCTGCCTGCGGGGCTGCTGCTGGAGGAGGTGGGTTCAAGGGCCTGGCAGTGAACCCTCAGCTTCTCCAAACCTCACCCTTGCTCCTACAAAGCAGTGCCCAGTATTTGTCACACTGGTGTGCAGCTGCTTTTATTGGTACTTCAAAAAGACAGGACGCGTGCTCCTCACCTTTCAGATTCCCTCTGCTGATTGAAATTAGCTGCCTTCCTGAAAATAATTACTGCCAGTGGCAATTATTACAATTAAAGTGTTTACTAATGGCTTGCAATGTCCAGACTAAGCTAGGCATCACGTGCCAGGTCAGGAATGAATTTAATTAGGCATTATTTAGAACTACATCTTGGTTCATAAATTAAACACCTTTCCAGTCCTTTTCATTTGTGAGGTATCCATTGCATTCCAATGAGAAAGACAAATGAGCAATAGAGCAGTTTTCACTTAGAGCCATTCAAAGCTCCATGAAGCAATCAGATTTTTTTTTTAAATGCTAGATTACGTATCTTAGGAACACACCAGCCAATTTAAATAAACACACCAAATTAATGAGGCATAACAATTATGTGAGTTCAGGGTTGACATGAGCTTTCCAATGGATTTCATGTGGTAGAATTTCATTTGGATGAAGAAGCTGGGCTACAGAGGATACCACAATCTTGAAAAAACTGCACCAGGTTACTATTGCTGCCCTCATGGGTGCTGTTTGTATGGCTTCTATCATCACTTGCTCTTCAGCTCAGAACACAAGCATGCTCTTGTGCTGCACAAGATTAACACTCAACTGATTGCTCTTAACTGCTGGAACTCTGCAGGCAGTGACAACGTGCCGTGGTCTGATTGCATCAACAGAACAATGATTTCATTAAGGCTTCCCATGCTGCACTATCAATATGAGGGGATGGTGTGGGTTCTTCAGGCTCTGTGTTACCTGTGCTGCTTATTAGTGACCGCTCGGGCAGGACTATGGAACTACACAGAGGAAAGGGCACGAGCAACCCACCATCTGTTGATGGTTTATTGTGTGCACAAAGCAAGCAGCATCAGTTGTGCTATGCCTTGTTCAGCCTCAGTACTGAGCACAAAACGACACTCTGGGTGTGGAAATACGTGCAGCATGGGAAAGGTTCAGGAGCTGAGTTGTTTTTGATCATCCAGCACCAGACGAAAGGTCTGGCTGGCCCCGAGCCACACCCTGAGCGTGCCCTGCTTTGTTCTCGGCACAAATCCTTCATCAACACCTTTGCCTCCAAGACCATGTTTTCTTTTATAAACAGGCAAAGGAGCTGCAGGTGGTGTGGCTGCATGGAATAGGTGTGAAGGCAGCGTTTGGGTGGCGATGGTAACCGTGGTTACCGTGTGCCTTGGCATGATGAGCACCACGTGCTCAAGAAACTCCCTTTCAGCCTTACTCAGAGTCTGTGGTCTCCCAGGCTTTAGCCAAGGTATTTCAGAGGGGACCATGCTATTTTCTTCTCTGAACATCTCTCTTGCGCCCAGGACTGTGCTCCCTCCCCTCACTGCCTGTGGTACCTTGCCAAGCAGAGGCACCAGCCTCCCCTGCTCACAGCACAGCTTCCTCTTCCAGGCACCAGCAGCAATTCCAGCCACAGGGAGCTGCCTTTGTCTCCTGTTTATCAGCTGCCGAGTGCCACCCAGCCACAGGAGACTTTGTGCCACTCTGCTTTCATGCTGTGCTGCAACAAACGCAGCTCAGCTCCCAGATCGCTTTTGCCGTCCAAGTTCCCGTGATCCATGTGTGACATCCATCCATTAGATTAGAAATCCATTTGTCAGTCATGAATATGCGTGGCAAGGTGAGCGCGCTTGGTACAAATTTACAGCAGATGGGCTCCAGCAGGGACTTCATGTCCTAGGTGGGAGTGTGTGCGATAACCTCCGAGCCTGGCACTACAGAGTCACGTTAGCCACAAACTCACGCGGAGTAAGATCTGCTGCTGCTTTCCTTACCCATGTCTGCTGCTGGATCAGGCCCTCAGATATTCTTTAGGCGCTAAAATAAACATTAAAGGCATCAGAAGCATTTCAAAAGTTGGTGTCTTGGCATTTTTCTCTAATTCTGCCACTGAATGGAAGAATATGGTGGTTTTTTTCAAAGAACAGCTTCTTCAAATGGATAGAATGGATCAGAAGAGACCAGAAAAGCCTATAAACATCGAACTTAAATTTGCTGCAAACAGAAAGCAACTGTGTGTCGACTGGAGCTGTGTTTACTCCTAATGTTACCAACAGCCACAGCTGGGCTGGCACAGAGCAGCGCAGGGAGATCTCCCCCGGGGCTCTTGCCTCTGCAGTTTTAACAGACTATTCTGGCAAACTATCGAGTATCTAGTAAATAATTTTTAAGAGGTTATATGCAGGCTTAAGCCAGCTATGCTCAGCACTCTGGTTTTTTTCTTCCAATCAATTGTCCCTAAAGTTGTAAGCTGATTTTTATCTTCCTAGCACACTTACCTAGTGTTAATGGGACAGGGGTAGAGGAAATTAAAAACCCAGAGAAGATGATGACAGTGTGATAGCCAAAAAGGAGCCTCTTCCTACTTTGTAAAGTTCATTCTGGGCTGAGAAAGGAGTAGCCCAGACAGAAATGAGCCCCCTCCCTGCACACTCGGCTGGGTGCAATACTCACACAGCTTATCAGTCACGGAGCCCTCCAGCCCAGCTGCAGCCAGCCCTGCTCCCACCCTGCTTGTCCCACCCCCATATCAGCTCCAGTCCTGAGAAAAAATGCCCCAAAATGCCCTTGAACACAGCGCTGAGTCCCAGAACCACCCAGTTCACTCAGCCTGAGACCTGGGTGGTGAAAGCACAATTCTTCCTAACACACCAGTGAAACTCAGTTTTACACCCACCAGTGCCCAAGCCAGAGCGATGACTGTCTTACCACAGCAGGAGAGGGCTTACCCTGTGGCAGCTGATCACTCCACAACCTGCAGGAACTGGTAAAGTTGCTCTCCTCTGGCCTTTGATTCCTGTTTTTAATGGGGATCAAACACATTGTTTTTAAATCTCAAGCCTTGAAAGCCAAAATTCACCCAAAGAATGTCCTGAATCACAAAGCTTCAGTGACTCCCTCCAAACCATCAGAGTGTTCAGAGGGAGCCAGGGACCCTCCTCACCCACCCTCTCCTGGTGCTTGGTGACACGAGCAGTACTTGGGGCCACGGTGCGAGTGCGGCACAAAGGGAAGCAGGACACATCTTCTCCGGGGCTCCCACAGCCCGCAGCAGCGTCTCACAGCCTGCTCCTGTGAACTGTGCACAGCCATCAAACACAAGCCAGAAGCAAAAGGTCTGTGAAGTTTAAAAATCTCCCACAAAAGCTTTCCCCCCACTTCAAGGCCAAGGAAACAAGCCAGCCTTGCAGCACACAGCAGAGAGGTGAACAGAGACAAAAAAAGATCTCCTAATTAGAGCAAGATTCAATAAGCCCTGGGCTTGTTTTAAAATGAAAATGCTACCACTTCTTCTGCAGCAGTGACCTTACTTTTGCCTTGAGGATTAATACAAAGCACAGAGGCATTTGCAGTCAATGTTTTCAGTGGAATTGCCCAAGAGCATGTGAAGTCTGGAGGATACTGTCTTTCTGGGTCAGGTTGGAGTTTTCTCACAGAGATTTCAACTCATTTTCTTCCATTTTCTTTAACTGTCTATCAGCTTTGCATTGATCACAATGCTCATTTCAGTACCCAGCCTTTGTGGCTCCCAAATATCTTATAAACATCCATTAAATCCCACAGCTCCCTATGGGGACAGAGGAAACATCACTCCCTTCCAGGTGCAATGTGAAGCTGCAAGCTGCAGCTGTGCCAGCCTGCAGAGGCAGAGCCAGGACTAAATCAGATTTAAATCAGACATTTTTTTCTCTTCAGACCTGGTTGCTATGTATGACAGCAGCTAATTTATACACACCTGACCCAGGTATAATTAGCTGAGAGTATGAGATATTATTCAATATATTATTAAGTGAATGAGATAATAATTTTCCTATGGGTTTGCATAACATAGCAGGATAAGGAGGAACTAATCTCTACATCCAGCTCTCACCTGCCAGCTCAATATTAATATAATTACTTAATATATTATATGTTATATCAATGATATATTAATACATATATTAATGCAATAAAAATACCCATAATATTTGCAATTACAAACCCTCAGGACTCACATAACCACACAGCTATCTCCTTCCTGAAGAGCCGTTCATCCACCATGACGTGACCATGGGCACAATCTGATCTACCGTAATTTCACCTTCTTCTCCATAGCCGCACGCTGCTCAAATTCCCAGAGTTTTCCAAAGATCCCACTCACTCCCTCGTTCCAGGCTATGCTTTCATGGTTATGCACTGATGACAGAAGTCTTCCTGCCCAGGGTTGCTCAGCCTGCCCTGCCCCGCAGGTTGGGTACCGGCTCTCTCCCCTGCAGGGCTCAGCCGTGTGCGGGCAGTGCTCGGCAGCGTCTGGAGCGTGCAAGGGCTTATCCACAGCCCCCCTCTGTTATTCCATAACCACACGGACTCCTTGCCCCCGGCACCCTGCCCCTCGCCCAGTACCAGCAGCACAGGCTGGCGATGCCCTGCCCGACTTTGCAGGGTGCTGCACTCTCCAGGTGTGGTGTGATCCTCTCGAACCCCACTGCCGGAGCCCAACAACTCTCCCCGTGTTCCAAAGGCACCTGCACAACCAGCTGGGGCTGCCAGAGGAGCTGGGCACCGCGTGTCCCTGGCAGTGCTCACAGCCCTGTGTCTGCTGTGGGTGATGGGGTGAGTTGCATCACTGCCCACGTTCCCCCGTTTCTCGTGGAGCTCAGCACAGAACATGTCATCCAGCCCTGGACACACGAGACTGTCTCTGTGTCACAGTGCAACGGGGGATGAGAGCTTTGGAGCAACAGTACCACCCTGGGCATCCCCAAAAAGGCACTCAAGAACTTGCTTGCGGGTGACAGAAAGATAAAATACTGAAGCAAGGAAAAAAACAAGCTCAAAATCTATGGCAATATTACAGAAGCAGCTGAGCAGACTGGAAGCTTGTTACCAGGTACTGCTTTTTTCCAGCTATGAAACTCCATTTGAAGGGGCAGTCAGAGGCCTTTTTTTTCTCCTCAGTTTTCTATTATGTGTTACTCACATTTTCATGAGGTAGTTTCTATGAGAAATGCACACCTTCCAGCAACTAATAGAAAATTCAGATAATGAAGACTGCAGCTCCTGATAAAAAATCTCCAGGAATGAATTAGCCCTGGATGGTTTTACTCTCTGCTTTTAAATTCATGTTTATAATGAAGGAAGGAAAGCTAGCTGACTTGAGAAGTCAAAACCCCACTACAAATTACAAGCCAGGAAATACTTTACCTTGGAGGTGAAAGTTGGACTATTTTACACCAAAGATAAAGAAGCCACATGTCTTTGTTTTACCTGCCCAAATGTGTTTTTGTAATAGAGCAGCCTGGTGTAATGACATTTCGTATTTCAACTGTCCATTTGTCACAGTGGGTTTCTTCCTGGTGTAATAGCACAGAAAAAGACCAGGACTGGGAACTTAATGTCTTTGTTCTTTGTTCCTGTCTGTAATTCTCAGATTCTCGTGTTTCTTGATACTACATGAATCCCAGCAAAGGGATTTTTGCCTTTCAGGCTGTGCAGTCCATTTCTCCAGACGAAGAGCAGAAATCTGTGTCTGGCAGATGCCTGGAAGCTGCTCTGGCATCCTCGGGCCAGACACAAGAGGCAGCCTGGAGAGCAGTTGCAGGATGGGCAGTGCCCAGTGGGCTGGAAGGGGCACTCCTCAGTTCAAACCCAGTCTGTGGGCTCAGCCTGTGCTGCAGCCATGACGTGGGAGAAGGCAGGGAGGGAAAGCTATTTGCTGTGAATTTTTGTAAGCACATCAGGAAATTGTGTAAGCATCTCATTTGTGCTGTGTGGGATGTCATCTCTGCTGGCTCCGGAGGCAGAACCATTCTGTGGTGCTGGCATCATGCACACATGTAGAGACAAGGCACCCTCATCAATGAAAAGCTCTCTCAGGCATCTGAAAAAATAGCTCAGGTTCAGACTGTTCAGACATATTCTGAATTGCCTCTGTGACTTTGCAGAAAAGGGTCTGGAAGGTATAATTTCCTTTCTCCCATCTTGTCACACTTCTGTGCAGAGCGTGTCCATGTATGTTCACTGAACCTGGCTGCTGCAGGCTTTGGGCAGCTCTGCTGAAGAACAGGGTGAGGGCAGCAGGTACTGAGGCCACAGGGGCCTCTGCATCCACTGTAGTCCCCTAAAAGCTTGTCTTTCCACAGGGTTGTGTGCCTGTTTACCCTCTCTTTCACCTACTGAGAAAGCTGGACCAGTAAAATGCTCTCCACGGAATTTTGCAGAGGGACCGAGGATGGAATAAACAGATGTCTCTGGAAATCCAACCTTAATACTCACCAATTCATAGCCCCAGGCAGTCCCCACATTTCTGTGGTGCCATTTGTTGCAGGCTTTCTCCTGAGTAAAACACTTCAAAACTCTCCTGGGAACAAGCAGAAGCCCAAATTCTGATTCAACCCACCTGCCAGAGTTCATTCTCTGGGTCACTGTCATTCCTCGCTAATCTAATGAATTTTCCAGGCTGATTAATTCAGGCTTCTGGTAACAAGTGTCCGTGCTGCGGGCGCTGGGATGCGGCACCAGGCACCGGGAGCCCCAGCTGGCAGCAGCGCACGGCTGCGGGCTGGGGCCGCGCTGCGAGCGCAGACCGAGCGCTGCTGCTGCTGCTGCTGCCTGGCGCTGCACAGCCAGCCTGACAGCGTGCTGTCCCCCGAGGCACGGAGATGAACACACCGGGAGCTGAGGAACTTAAATATTTCATCACAGACTTCTCTCCATTTTGTTCTTCGTTTACGCTGGTAAGTTACACATGCTTTTAAACTGGAAAAAAAAATAAAGTATTCTTTGCTGGGATGTCAAAGTGCACCCCGTACATCCCAGGGGTAATGAATAAGCATCACCTAAACGGGTCTCCACTGGGAATGAATGAATGACTGTGTCACAGAGCTCCCCCAGCAGCCATAGGCCATTTGCAGGGATATTTCTCTGGGATTCAAAGCCAGGCTTCTCTGTAAACAAAAAGCACTGCAGCCTACCTCCTGAGTGAGTGACGGTGTGCTGAAGTAGCAGATGCTCCTTCAGACCCATCTGAAAGCTTCACCCAGTGCAGGACAGGGACACCACAAGCACGTGTCTCAGCCCAGACGTGCCAGGGCATGGCAAGGCTCTTGGCATGGCATCCTCAGGGGAAGGAGAGGGGCTGTGGACAGGAAAATCATAGTTAATCATGGTAACTCTTTTATAGAGGAGCTTTTCTCTTTTACAGGGGAAGGCTGGGAACAAATTAGAAATGGGAGAGAAAAAGCTAATAATGGAGCAGGGAATAACAATGGGATATAAAAAAATACCTTATGTCTTAAAAAACTCAATCTCTCCTTTGGAATCAGTGCCTGAAGCAGGAGTTGTCCAGTGTGTTTACACCACCTTTCTAAATGATCCTGGGATTCAAGGAGAAAATACTCTGTCCCCAAACAGCTTTTCAAGGGGCTGTTGCACAATTGCAGCTTCAAAGGGTAACCAGCAGCAGTCAACTGAACGCTTCACCTGTACAAACTCCAACACCATCCTGGTGACAACGGAAAACGTCAAAACCCCCTTTATACAGCAGAAGACCCTGGAGCAGGGCTCAGTAGCTTGGACCAGGGAGGACCATTCAAAAGTTAGTATGAGTCAGTTATTTATGACCCTTTTCAATGGTCGCTGAAATCTCCTGGTAGTGTTTGCAAGGCTTCTTAGCTCTCTCTCACTGCAGCCCTGTGCCAAGAGTAGAGTTCAACACTTAAAATTACCTGCCTTGATCAAGAGGTTGAAAACAGTGACCTCAGAATTCCCTTTTAGCCTCCATTTTTTATGATTCTAGGAAAAATCAATTTGCTTTCAGTGAAATCTAACAGTGAGATTTTTAAATTTCCACAGATGAATGAAGAAATAGAAAGTGGGAGGTGGTGTGTCATAGGGGAAGAAGAAAAATATCTGACAACTCCTTAAGTTTATCCAACACCATGCAGACAAGATCCTCCCCACAGGCATCCCCTGGGACACTGATACGCCCTCCTGAACCCACTGGAGTGACACCACGAGCTGGCTCAGCCCTCTTTGCTCGCTCTGGGAAGATGAGGCTGAGCAAAGCTCCCGAGCCCAGCTGTCTCCCCAGCACTAACAGAGAGTGCAGACACCCAGCGTGAGTCATCTGCCAGGCTGATGCAAGAGCCTGGAGAGATTCCAGCGCCGCTCCTGATGGAGACCTAAGAACACCCACGGTAGGGAGAACTTCCATGGGATCCTTCCTGAGTTCTTCTTGGAGTGACAGCAAGTTCAAACTGGACAGGAAAGTCTCTTAGTGCTAAAATTATTCATGTATGTGACACGTTCCGGGACCTCTGGGCTTTGGGTGGGCACATCATCGTGGGCAGGTAACTGCTCCCTTGGTGGGTGTGAGGGACACGAAGAGGAGGGAACAGGCAGCTGTGTGTGCTGCTCACTGCCCCAGCGTCTGCTGAAAGGGAGCTGCTGGCCTCCCAGGGCACACGTGGTCGGGGTGCTCTCGTGTTTTCACCAGCTTTGTTTTTGTAGGAGCAGTGTCAGGACTGGGGCACACACAGATCCATGGAGGCAGGCCATCCAGAGGGGTCACCACCCGAAGAGAAGAGAGGAGAAAAGACAAGGGTAGGGCCAGGTAGATGGAAGACTACAAAGAACTGAAAAGGTGATGCATTAATTAATGTGCATCGAGCGTTTCCATCACAGACGCACTGTCAGGTTGGGGGAGGGGGGGGTGGAGAACAAGCTGAGAGCCTGAACAGGCTTCAGAGAACAATTGCTTCCAACAGGCACTTCAGTTTTGGAGAAACACATGCCAGAAGTCCCTGGAGGTCCAGGCAACACCCAGGCGTTACTGCTGGATTAAAAATTTCATGTTGAAACATAAGAGTTCAACCCTGGGAAAAAAAAAAGTTGCAAATGCCTGTCTTAGCTCTCATATTAAAAGCCCTTGGTGAAGAGGGAGAAAAAATACATGATATTTGTGATTGAACCAGGATGGGACAAGTGCCACTCCTCCCCCACAGGGCACACACACTGGGTGTCAGGCTGTCCTGCAGCAACAGCTGAAAGGGAATGCCGTGAGTTGAGGTGATTTATAGCAAACCTTTCAACTACTGTAGTTAACGTACAGACTGCTGTTAATGTGACTGTGTAATTTAAGCCTCAAACTTTTCCTTCGCCAGAGAATTTAAAAAAACTTTTAAAAACCCCACGCATAAACTCTGCCAAAATTAAAATTCGCAAACAAAAGTTACCAGATGTTGAAGCCAAATTCGCACAGGCAGTGAGCAGATACCTTGAAGCCAAGGCGCTTTGTGAAGCCAGGAGAACAGGCAGGAAGAGTGGGGCGGCGAGAAGGTTTGACCGGGGGCGTTTCACCGGAGCGCGTTCGGTGCCGTCCCGGCGCTGCCGGAGCGGGGCCGGCTGGCAGCCGCACCCCGCAGCCCCGCCGCGGCCCCCAGCGCCCGCACCGCTGCCGACACACGGCAAGGGCGCCGGGCAGCGGGGCAGGGCCTCTGCAGGGTCTGCAGGGAAGGGACAGCGCGGCAGGGATGTGGCCCCTGCTCCAGAGGGGCCGCGTCCCGCGGGATGCCTGCGGCAGCCGCGCCGCTAGCGCGGACACAGCGCGTCCCAGCCGCACACAGCCCTCGCCCGGGATGTTCGCGTCCCCCTGGGCAAGGGCAGAGCTTGGGAGAAACGCGGTGGGAAAGACACAGAGAAAGGCCAGGGAGCAATGCCTGTGCTCAGGAGGAACAAAGTCGCTGGAGATTAGTATTTCACGGGTCTTTGACTTACAGAGCTGGAGCACGTGAGAGCGTCCCGGTGAGCCTGGGCTGTGAGCAGGTTGCCCCGCTTAGGAAGGTGGGGTGAGTTTTTGCAGTGGGAAGTTTAAAATGTTCAGACAGGCAGCTGCCAGTTACGTGGCTCACTTAGGTCGCTGTAGATTTTTTCTTATCTGCCAGTGAAGTTTCCCAGTGCCTTTAGCTAAATCAAAAACAAGCAGCCAAAGAAACAAATGCCCTGCCCATCTGTGTCTCCCATCACTCTCTCCACAGAAACATCGCAATTAGTATTTTCCCTTTCAAACATCCTCAAGGCTCAGACCCCTTCTCCATCAGTCACCACCAAGCCAGGCAGAACTTTCTGCTCATTTCCCAATACTGAGACCAACATTTGGCATCTGAATTGCTTTCAAGAGTGCACCAAGAGCTTCAGAACCTGACTCTTCCCTTGAGGCTGTTTCAAGGGGATCCCAGAATGTTTAGAAATTGAAACTATGTCATGAAGTGGCAATTGCATGAAAGAATCACTGCAGGAAGCACCTTCAAAACTAGAGCAGTGAGCTCATCACTAGGCGTAGATGAAGCTTCAAGTGCTATAAAACGCCCTTTGAGTAATTTCCCCACAGGTCAGTAGGCTTCAGCCTGCAGAATTGCTGTGAAATGATAAGTAGCTCCCACCTGGTAGATGTGAACGAGCAGACGGTACCTCGACAGCAGAGCAGCGAGGTTGGTTGAGGGTCCCTCTTGTTTGGCAGGTTTCCAGGTATGAAATTCAGGGGTGCAGCTTTCCTCCCTGCTGTGCTTTAGTTAGCAGTGCAATTCTGTGCCATCCCAGCGCCAGTGGCCCTTTCCACGTGTCTTTCCTGGGATCCTAGGAAAGAGTTAAATATCTGGGAGCAAGGGATGCCGTTGGCAAGGGGCTGACACCTGCCCTTCAATATGCACACCCTGCTCCCACTGCCAAGGTAGATCAATGTTTAATGCAACAGCCTTGACAGAGTGCTGTTGATAAAGATGCAGCGAGAAAACAACAAAAACATTTGAAATAGCAAGGTCACATCACAGAGCTTGCTCTTCAGAGATCTGCAGTGAATTTATGGGAGGCATCTTGAACGTGTATGAATAAAGGCCCCATCCTGGATCTCTGCCTCATGTAATGTTCTCCACCTCCGACCACGGCTCAGGGCAGCGTGGAATGCAGGAGAGACGTGGCCACCCACTTGTCCTGACCACTGGTGCACGAGAGAAAGGGGACAGTGGCATAGGACCTGGTGGCCCGGCACTGCATGAGGGAAAGGAAAGGGAAGGGGAGGAGTGGGACCCCAGTGTCCCTGCACTCTGTTCCTGGCACTGACAGTGCTGGCCTGCATGTGGAGGGCATTCCCTGACTGGTGTGGGAGAGGTGAGACAAACTGAACACACATCCCTCTCTCTTTTGCACAGGTTACCTTCTTGAATAAGCTGCCTTTCACAGTTTGCTTTCCTATTAGAATATTTGTTTATCCAGGCCATACAAGCCCTCAGGCCCATGAGCTTATCAACATAAACAACACAGCTAATTCTTTGCCTTTTAGGCACCATGTGCTTTGAGGAGTTTACTAATATTGATAAATAAGGTTTTATTCTCTGTATTAAGAACAAACAAACCTCCAAAGATTTTTTTTCTTTTAAATTCAGGGATTTATGAGACATCTGGATGATTATTTGCAACTTCTCCAGATTTTCTTGGCCAGTACATTTCGCTGGAAATCATGAGATTTCCAATGGATTTTTGGTTTTCATCCAGTTGGAAATACAGCAAGAGGAGTTTTTCCCTCCCAGCCTTCCAGGATTTCTAGTTCATGTGCTGGCTGGAATCAGCATATATAGAGGGGCATAAAAAGAAAGCCTTGATTAAGAAAAGCTGAGGAAATATTTGTACTTCAAAGGTATCTTTCCAGCTTGGGGTGATGGTTCTAATTAGTTTCTAATGAAGCGAAGCTGATGAAGCCTTGCTTTGTGAGACTGTTTAGATGACCGTTCATAGCAGAGTAGGACACTGAGGAGGGAAGATCCAGGCCTGTGCCAAGCTCATGCTTATGATCAGATAGTGTGTCTGATGGGTATCTGAATTACCCAGTTCTTAATTAGAGGTGGTTATTAGCTCAGAGTCTGAGCCTCTCTATCTCCAGCCCCCAGGTCTCTCTCAAGGACGCCTGCTGGGACTGCTTTTGCCACCTATTTTGCAGCATCGGTGGAAGGCAAGGAGATGACTGCTCTGAGCTCAGTGGTGTTTTGTCTCATGCCACCCTCCCACAAAAGGATGGAGGAAAGTGGAACAGTGGAGAGGGAGTAAACTGTGGTGATGGCAGGGCAAGGCAGAGATCAGAAACACTCATGTGACAAAAAAGGAGATAGGAAAAGGAGGAGGAGATCGAGGAGATATAGTCTGAGACAATGGAATAATCTCCAAACACATGGCCTGCCACCTCCTTGCTCCAAAATCAGCCTACATCTGGAAAGATACAGTAAAAGATGAAGGACCAAATCCAAACATGACACTGTAGGGGAAAAAAATCAAGGTCAAACTGTGGAAGCAAGTGAACCACCATGCCAAAGTGGGCAAAAGCATGGGCCATTTGCTGAGAAGGCATCTCCTCCTGCAGAAGCTCCACCGTCGGCCTGGTAGCACCCTGATGTCCCCTGTCCCCAGCATTCAGCAGCAGGACAGCTTCAGCACAGCCACAGCCATTCCACAGCACAGCCCTGCTGGAAACTCCTCTGTGCACCAGTTCCACTTCCAGGAATCTGCTTTTAGTGAACTTAGTAAAGACAGGATTCCAGGAAAACAGATGTCATGCACTTGGAAGAATTTTGCATTATATTTCATTTCACCAGCATGTGATGAACCAACAGTGAGTTTCAACCCGTGCAGGCTCTGAAAGCAGTCGAGGCACTCACGGGCAGCTTTAGGACACGATGCCTGGGCCACGCTCAGGGTCACCAGGGGTGGCATTGCAGACAAAGGCAGGTCAGACACCCTGCGTGGCCTCGCAGGGCTCCGGGGGCACAGGCTCCCAGGGCTGCTCACCAGGGCAGCACAGCTTTCGCTGGCCAGAGCAGCTGAGTGCACTGTGAATTCTTTGGAAGCAATGCCTGTCAGTGTCATCTAGGAAAAACAGGGACACTCATCTATGGAGGGAGGGATTTTCCTCACAGGGGGCAGAAGGTAGGCAGAACTTCTGTTAGTGCTCTGTACAAAAGGTGATAGGTAGTTTGTAAAAGCTATTTCCTATAGAACATAAAAACTCTCTGAAACTTTAACTGAGAATCATTCACAACATGTTTAAGCCTTCTAAAGCCATCAAAGCTAACCAGAATTCATTAAGAGAGAAAATAAGATTGTAATTAATTAACTTATTGAAATTATGAATCAAGGACTACGCAGAAAACGCTATGCATCACTTTGCAAGCTATGCATTTAATCAAATAACTGGGCAGAAATATTTGCATTAATAATTGCACCAGAAAGTGCTGATCACAATGTTTAATAAATCCAAACTGTTAATTCTACAAACTCTATTTCAAGTCTGAGACATTCGTACAAAAAGTTCCTCTGGTATAAAGGAAGGTTTGGGGCTGTGTCCTTAGCAATTAAAACAAAAGACTCCTCCAGAGCACTCTGACACATGGCCAGAGGAGCAGCTGGAACCTCACCCATGTCATGCCCCTCTTTTCTTCTGCAGAAGGTTCAGGACAAGGGAATTGTTGTGTTACAGCCCAACAAGAGGACCCTGGCACTGCAGTAACCAACAGCCAACCTTTACAACTCCTGGTTAAAATTAACCCTGTTAGACCTCCCCATGAAGAGCTCTTTCCAGAGGCACCATCCACACCCTCAGCTGTGCCCCAGCTCAGGCCCGGCCCCACCCGGGCTGGGCTTTTGGGACAGGCAGCCCCGGGGTGTCCCGGCTGCCCCTCCCAGCCCTGTCCTGCGCTGTGTGCCGGCTCTTCTGTCCTTGCTGCCCGGTCCGAGCCCTGTCCAGCGCTGTGTGCCGGCTCTCCTGTCCTTTGGCAGCCCCTCCCAGCCCTGTTCTGCCCTGTGTGCCGGCTCTCCTGTCCTTTGGCAGCCCCTCCCAGCCCTGTCCTGCGCTGTGTGCCGGCTCTCCTGTCCTTGCTGCCCGGTCCGAGCCCTGTCCTGCGCTGTGTGCCGGCTCTCCTGTCCTGGCAGCCCCTCCCAGCCCTGTCCTGCCCCGTGTGCCGGCTCTCCTGTCCTTGCTGCCCGGTCCGAGCCCTGTCCTGCGCTGTGTGCCGGCTCTCCTGTCCTTGCTGCCCGGTCCGAGCCCTGTCCTGCGCTGTGTGCCGGCTCTCCTGTCCTTTGGCAGCCCCTCCCAGCCCTGTCCTGCGCTGTGTGCCGGCTCTCCTGTCCTTGCTGCCCGGTCCGAGCCCTGTCCTGCGCTGTGTGCCGGCTCTCCTGTCCTTGCTGCCCGGTCCGAGCCCTGTCCTGCGCTGTGTGCCGGCTCTCCTGTCCTTGCTGCTCCTCCCAGCCCTGTCCTGCGCTGTGTGCCGGCTCTCCTGTCCTTTGGCAGCCCCTCCCAGCCCTGTCCTGCGCTGTGTGCCGGCTCTCCTGTCCTTGCTGCCCCTCCCAGCCCTGTCCTGCGCTGTGTGCCGGCTCTCCTGTCCTTGCTGCCCCTCCCAGCCCTGTCCTGCGCTGTGTGCCGGCTCTCCTGTCCTTGCTGCCCGGTCCGAGCCCTGTCCTGCGCTGTGTGCCGGCTCTCCTGTCCTTTGGCAGCCCCTCCCAGCCCTGTCCTGCGCTGTGTGCCGGCTCTCCTGTCCTTGCTGCCCGGTCCGAGCCCTGTCCTGCGCTGTGTGCCGGCTCTCCTGTCCTTGCTGCCCGGTCCGAGCCCTGTCCTGCGCTGTGTGCCGGCTCTCCTGTCCTTGCTGCTCCTCCCAGCCCTGTCCAGCGCTGTGTGCCGGCTCTCCTGTCCCTTGGCAGCCCCTCCCAGCCCTGTCCTGCGCTGTGTGCCGGCTCTCCTGTCCTTGCTGCCCCTCCCAGCCCTGTCCTGCGCTGTGTGCCGGCTCTCCTGTCCTTGCTGCCCGGTCCGAGCCCTGTCCTGCGCTGTGTGCCGGCTCTCCTGTCCTTTGGCAGCCCCTCCCAGCCCCAGGCACCCCTGAGCCTGCAGCGAGGGGAAGGCAGGAGCCACCTGGCCAAGGAGCAGCCTCTGGCAGCCCCTCCCAGCCCCCTCTGCTGCACGCACTGGCTTTTATTTCCTTGGACCCCAAACCCAGCCACAGCTCTCGGGGCTTTTATGTGCTCAGGGTCTGAATGTTTTATCAAGCTGTCACACATCTCATTGCAGGCACATGGAAACACACCATCCAAACTCAGTCTCACTTCCCGGCAACTGAAGGTTCCTCTACTTTGCCTAAAACACCTTAATTTTATTTTGACTCTGCTATTTTCTACTTCTATATCACTGTTATTTCTGCTTTTCACTGATTTGGGACTTTCTGACTTTGTGGATAAAGCAGCAGAACGACAGTAACACTGAGTCATGAGGTCTCTCAAACTGCCTCAAATCAGAATAATTTAGTTCAGCCATTTGATACAAATGCCAGGTTATTAATATGCCAAGTACAGAGCTTCATTGCATCAACTTTTCCCCGAGTTGCAGACATACTTTACAAGCAATAGACCTGTAAGGTTTTGTTTGGCGACGCTGAGATGTAGTTTTTGCCCTTTTGTCTTTCCTGCTCTTTTTTCCCCATAGATCTATTTGCTAAAATAAATTGAAATTGGGTAAAAGAATATAAGGCACAATTTATACTAGATATATCTGCAATTACTAACTCTGAATTAAACATATTCCTTCATGAATAATGAAGCAGAAATAGGCCAGAGGAAAAATGAGATAAGATCTTCAATCCATGTATTTTTAATTGTTTCATTATCTAAAATTTGGTATGAATAGCAGTGGATACAGTTTGCTGTTAATGCACAAAAAGAAATGAGAATTTTCAACCAAATCACAAAAGGCTATCAAAAATTAATTTTGTGTGCTGTGATCATTGAAAATGTAAGTGATTTTGTGGCAAAGTGACATAAAAAATACCATTTATATGCTAATAATGAACAAGTCATATTTTTTCATTTTGATGCAAAATAAATTTTATTTTCATTTTAATGAACTGTAATGAATTATAAGCTGTTTCTTTTTATCTTTAGGTAAAAGCTGGGGAAAAGATAATGGAAGGTTGACAAGAAGATTGCCCCCGAATGAAAATAGGATGGAGCAGAGCGTGACCCTTGCTTTGACCTGTTAGACTGCTCTGCTGTCCTGGCAGTCCATGGGCAAAGCTGCCCTCTGGGCCCAGGGTGAGCCCTGCCCGTCGTCGGGCAAAAGAGAGAAAACCATCCACACTGGGTGGAAAAACTCCCCTTAATTTCACACACACACGAGCATCCTCAGAAGGGGGGTCTGCCATGCTCTCATCCACGAGCTGCAGCAGGCCCAAGCTTAGGGATAACTTCTGTATCCATGGATAAAAGCACGGGGTACACTCTTTATGCTGGCAGTCCCTAACTCTGAATTAAACATGCTCCTGCATGAATAATGGAACCCAAGAAGGCCAGAGGTACTAAGGAAACTGATCCAAAGCCTATCAAAGCCAATGAAATGTCTTGCATTGATGCATACCATATTAATAAATAATGATGGGATTTTTTTTGCAGTAATTCCTAGAAGCACCAGGCGAAGCCAGGATCTTTATCACTCAGCTGCTGCACACAATACAAGAGATAGTCCTGTCCTAAGGGCATTACAATGTAAGGATAAGGCGGGAGATAGCGAGCTGGATAAGAGCAGGGAAGCCAAACAACCTGTGAGATTGTTGTGCTCAGCAATTATGTGCAGCAGGCTCGGCACAGCAGCTGCTCCAACACTTCTGAAACAGTCAAGCGTGTACCAACACCAGCTGAAATCAATAGATATTGCAAACATTAAACACCCAGGAAAACCCAGCTCAGCTTTTTGAAATGAGCCAACCATAATGAAAAGCCAGTTTGAAACTGCTTGTCTTGTATTTACTGCTCCTCGCTCACACCGAGGGCTTTCCTCAGGGTACCTGAGAACAGCCTTCCTCGATTTGCAGTCAGCTTCTCTGCACCCCTCTCTTGTGGAAATGCCCACCCATAATCAAATCCCAGCTTTAACCTCCTTCTTGGGGCCTTCTGCATATAATTTAAAGCAGCCTGTTGTGCACAGCGCTCTGTGTTCCCCACTGCTCCTCTTGCAGCTGAGCCGTGCTGCTGCATCAGGCTCACACACCTCTGCAGAGCGGGCCGGGGTCTGCGGGGGAACTCAGAACACCTGCCCAAGAGGTTACAGTGCTTGTGGGCTCCAGTTCTCATCTTTATGCATGATAATACCCTTAAGAAGCTCATTTTAAATAACTCCATCCCAAGAAGAGCCCTTCTGCCTTATTCTTTGGGCTGGAGTAGTAGCGGTAACACATCGATGATCGTTTATTAAACTTTGCCAGGAGAAAGAGCTAAATCTTGGCACAAGGGCTCACAGCGGTGGACACAAGTTACAAAACAGAGAATTATGATATGATATACATATATATATCTCATAGATTCCATGATTCTATATTAGGAAAAATATTTCACCCTGGAGGTGCTCATCCACAGCTCCCTGCTGGGCTCGTCCTCACCCCGTCCTTGGGATCTCAGCTCTCCTCAAAGCAGTGCACACATCTGCTCTGTGCTCATTTGTTCAAATATTTACTCACAGAGTTTTGTTTGTTGGGTTTTTTGTTGTTATTTTTTTCCTACAAGTTTTACATTTGTTACTGCTCTATGAATCATGCACTTAACAGGATAAAAAATGCAATAAGCAGCATTTTGTCTTGGCCAGCTGCTGGGTGAGGCAGGCAGTGACCAAAAACATTGCAACTCTGCTCCTAAGTCTCACCAAAATACTTTAAAAAATAACCTGGGTAAAATTATGAAAGCCATGAAGTGATGCTGAAGAAATACACTACTGAATGAGTCTCCACACTAAAAAATAAACAAAGTCAGAGTTATTTGACAGCCCAAGCCAGGATACTTCTGCAGGTGATTCTCCAGGTTGAGCTTGGCCTTAATTTTGCAAGGGATTTCACTTCAAGGGAGAATATTGGATTGGAGAAGGACACAGCAATGTATTTTTTCAGCACTACCACTCATGCAGCTGCATCATATTTTCATCCTGACAATTTCATTGATTTCAAATTTAAAAAAAATGTAGTAAGTGTTTTCCTACTCTTCATGCTAAAAAAAAAAGAAGAGGGTGATGCAAAATGGAGTAAAAGCATTTAAATTTTGCTCTAAAATTAAAATGACACTTAGTATTTCTGGACATCTTGGTCTAACTTAAATATTTAGCCTGTGACATTTTGGATCAAAGGGAAATGTGTAAACTGCAGCTAACAATTTCTGGTATTAAAAGTTGTTTAGAGAATTGTGGAGGGTAACATAGCACAGAAAAATATGAAAGATGACAAAACTAAACTTCTAAAAGAAACCAGACAATTGATAATTATCACTGGAGAAAAGAAATAGCAGCTGTGATAACAAGGCACCGAGTCATCAGACAGACATATAAAGCAGAAGACAATAAAATAAAGGAAGAGATATATAATATTTACATGTAATAGCAATTTCATTCAGAAAGCAACCTGAGATTTGAGAGGAATTTATTACTAGGTGCAATCATGAACCTGCCCATCAAAAATGCAGAAATAACACAGTAGCAGTCACGTCCCAGAGAAAAACTCAGGAGCTGGACTGGAAGAAGCTCCCTCTGGTACGACAAAAGAGATGCGTGTGAGAAGTTGATTTAATTAGCATATTGATTGCAAATCAAATTGACCAGAAAGGCTTTTACCGAGGCTGATGGTGGTCCAGTGCTGACAGCAAACAAACCCAAGCCACAGCTCTCCCCTCTGTGACCGTCTCGGGGTCCTGTCCTTCCCTTGTGGCAGTTCGAGGCCCCTGGGTTGGGTGGCACACAGAAGGATGTGCTCAAGTTGAACCACAAGGTGCTAAGGAACACAGAGAAACTCTTGGCCAACAGTATAAAATCCCCTGGAACAAAGGAGCTCATGATGCTCAAACAGGCTGGCGGCAGAGCGGGGCAGATGAACCCCTGGGCCTGCAAACCCAGGCTGATTCCAAGATAAACACAGCAAAAATCAGGTGCAGACATCCACGAAGAAGAAAACAGGATTAAGACTTTTTACAGATGGAGAAAACCCAACAGCCTGAGGCTTTCATAGCACTCCCTTGTGAGGTCATCCCAAACCAGAGAAGACTGACAAGGACAGTGCCTGAGCCCTGGCTTAACCAGCTACAAAACACCCTCTTTGCATTTCCACTGGCTGTCTATTGCCCAGCACTGTTTTATGCCTTCAAAGGTTATTAGCAAACCTACAAATTATTTCTGTTTTCCTTTCCTTTAGTGTCCGCTTTAATTTTTTTCCTTGAGCTAAATTTTAACATTTCCAGTTGCTGCAGAAGGGAATAGCTTAAGACCTCATTTGCAGACTTGGTTTTGTTTTTCTCCTTCTCATCTCTGGGATGTACAGAACACACACACCACGCTTGACAAGATCTCCAACACAAAGCTTTTTTGTAAGTCCTATTGGTTTATCCTAATTATTTCCCAATTGTTAGTGTGAATTTATTTGAAAAGTAATAAAGAAAAGAAAATTACAAGAAAAAATTAATTGGGCAGAAGACCCCCTTAAGTGAAGATGAAGAGGAATGAACTATGTTTTCACTCTTGGAAATGTGCATGAGAAGACTACGTAAGCAGTAACAGAAAAATAACAGATGTTTACAAGAAAAAACCAAAACTGAAGAAAACACAGAGATATGAATAAACACGGTTTGACACAACCAATTAGAAACATTTGTTTGGTCCAACAATGAAGCTTTGACAAGTGTCAAAGTTTCTGTTTTAGTTACTGTCTTGACATAGTTACTGAAAATTGCCCAGATTTTTAAGGATTTGTCCTAATCACATAAAATTGTACCATCATTTTCTTTGGCTGCTACTCTGCTCAATAGGAAATCTTGCCAACGAGAGACATGTAAGTCTTAATCATGCTTGAACAAGGAAGTCTTACCATTCAGTTCTCAATAAGACATAATGAGTCAGATAGAAGGTGATTTGCTTGCTCACATTGTTCAGGCAAATTATAGATTTTCTACAAAATCTCCATAAATTTTTTTCCAAATGTAATTCTGTTATTGTATTCTCTGTCTGTAAATTTTCCTGCTTTTTTATCATTCTATTCAGGTTTGCATACTTTGAGAAACAGAGCCTGGGAAGGAGGCAAATATCTGCCTCTTGACACACTTTTGTCTATTGGCATTTCCACCAAGTGCCAGCAGCCAAATCTGGGCTGCACCAGGCCCCCTCCCTGAGCCAAGGAAGGAAACTTTTCCAAGCAGCCCCTGCTTTTAGACCTGGGAGGGGCTGCTTGCATCTCTGTGAAACAGGCAGGAGCCGACCTTAGGAGCTGCTCAGGAGCAAGCAGGACTTCCAGGAGCAGAGGCCACAGCTGCTCTTATACTCCTGCAAACACTGTGCAGCTTGAGGAAGGGATGGAAACGTTCCAGGTTAGCCATATCTTGGCATCAGAGGCCCTTATGGAGAATGAATTCAGTAGAGCCCACCCCAGGGGACATGGAAGTAAAAACCAGTTTGCATAAAGCCTTTCTTGCTCACCATTCAGTATATCCTCCTCCCCAGGAACCTCCTGCTTATCTCTCAAAGGCTTGCAATGGTCGATTATCACACCCTGGGCAGCCAAGGATCAAAGCCTAGAAACGAATCTGAAGGAAGAATGGTGGGAGGGAAGAACACCCTTTCCACCCTGCTGCTCTTTCATGTAGTGCATGCCAAAATCAAACAACAGCTCCAAAAATCTCCATCTCCGGTCTTGTGGCACTGATTTTTGGTCCAATAACCTCTCAGGTCCCCCAAGTCCATGCACAAAAAGAACCAAAGAGATGTATTACTGAACAGGATTTTTTTCCCCCTTTGAGACAAGGCTCACTCTGTGAGTGTGCAGAAAAGTAGCAAGTGATAGATCCGAGAGGAAGAATGACAAAATGACAGGATGGGCACTGCTGTGCTGGCCCCAAATCATGCTCTGCCAATGTCCTCCACAATTAGGTGGCCCCAAGCACAGATGGGTTCTTACAGTCATTCAGTCAGCAGTGTTGGCTGGGATGATACAGGCATCCTAATTCGTCAGCGGCTTGGCTGAGATCTTGGTTTGCTCTCTCTGTTTGCTCAGCATATGATAAATAACATCTGATGGATTTGCCATGGTGTCCATAACGAAGGTCTGAAACTGTCCCACCTCCAGACATGCTTTGTATTTTCTGGGTATTACCTCCTGGCTTTCCTCGACTGCCAGGTGGTCTCTGAACACCACAGAAGAACACATTCCTGTTACATGAAGAGCTGGGTGTGTAATGAGCAATACAAAGCATAACAACAGAAATTCCAAAATACACTACTCCTTCCTCAACTCCATAAAGTCAGTTAAGGAAGAACACAAATGTTGAGAGATGTTGGTGCAAAAGGCCGGAGTTCATTTGACATCATTTGTGTCTGCTGGCTTTCAGAGAACATTGTCTGCAGATTTATGATTCACCAGGTAGCTCTAAGAATGTCTGGGCACTTTGGAAACAGCCCTTAGACTGCTATAAAACAGAATGGAAACTGAAGCCGAAGAGGATGCTGTGAAGTAATTGGGTTATTAACTGCTTCTGTTCTGAATGACATGCAGGTGTACCCAGAAGATGTTCTTTTTTATTTTTTGAAAACACTGAGCCAGGGTGCAGAGCTTTAGCCTCCCTAAAATTCCTGTTTTCTTTCAGATTTTACAGTACACTTCAATTTGGCATGGGGTCACAACGAGACCATTACTGGGCATGGCCACTTAGGAACTGCTGCTTTTCAAGTGACTGCAGCAGGAAAACCAAACTGCTGCGTGCACCTCAGGGCTGGGGTGTCCACGTGCACCTGCAGGGTCAGCGTGTTCAGGAACCTGAGCATTTCAGTGTTGCATCTTTGAAACAAGCTGAATTTACAGGACTAAGGATTTTATAGCCAAAAATCGAATCAAACCTGTGTCAAAGAACTCTGCTTCTTCACTTCTCACTTTTTTCCTTTGCTTTAAAGACACAAGCACGTGTCTTACAGAAGAATGCAGAGCAGCAGCACATGTAACCACACTAATCAAGCCTGGAGAAGGCTCATTACCGAGACCCTGGACAGCAGTTAGAGCTCTCTGTAAGGCAGCCACATCACTTGACAAACATGAGTGCTCCTGGACAGCTTACTGTTTAAAAGCAGCAAAGTGCTGTGAAATGATAAATTAGAATGGTCGTATGGATGCCTTAGTGAAAAGTAAAGCTGCAGAAAAATACAGCCATGTCTTCGTGAAGAGGAGGGGAAAAACAACCCCATCTGTTGAAAGCAGATGAATTGAAATGTGTCTACAAAAATAACAGAAGACGTATCGGTACCTACAGCAACCATCCCCACTTGGCTCCATCTGAAAGTCAGGGAACCGAGAGGGAAGAGAAGAGGCACAAATGCTGAAGTGTCTCAGGGAGGAAATTACGTCTGGGAGATGTCTTAGCAAGCAGGTTCTAAATGCAAAATTGATGGCAATCATTTATTTTTTTAAAAAAGGATTCTATCCTAGAGGAAATAAAACATCAAAGGAGGCGAGCACGTCATGTATTTCAGATGCATCACTTTACACATAGCACAAATACGTTTTTCTTAGTATTATTTTTAGGGGAAATAAGCCCTAGGTAGTCTCATAATGTCTTGGTAGAGTGGCAAAAGGAGCCTGAACGTTTCAGTCAGATCCTGTTTGGAGGGTACTGTAATGCATGTTATTTGGCAAAGAGATTTTCACAGTGTTGCCAAGCCTCAGTCAGTTTATGGATTTAAGACCTCAGTTGTTTAAGGCCCTGTTTACAAAGCAATGCATCATGTCACAGCATGGCACTGAAGTTGTAAATGGCTCCCAGATTTTGAGAAAACTCTACGCTGCAATGGAATACAGATCACCCTGAGACACAGCCACAGGCTTCGGGAGGGAAGGCAAGCACTCTCCTACACAAACAGGGGGCCAGCTCCTGAGCTGGTATAAATCAAAGCAACCTTTTCCAGGTAAAGAGAACAATGGTGATTTACATGCACTGAATCATATTGAGTGTCTCCTGAGCAACACTGACCAGGGGTCAGGGCTCTGAGCAGGGGTGTTGGACCAGGAGTTCCAGAGGTGACTTCCAACCTCAGCCATTCCGTGGTTCTGTCACTGCTTCTCTGCACGTTATAGCCCTGGGGGGAAGGGAGAGGACAGCCTTTGGCAGTGGCAATCCTTGGAACCGCACAGCTGTGGGCAGGACACTGTGTCCAAAGGCAGCTCTGTGCTCCAGTGCCCCAGTCTGCACTCCCAGCCAGGCACAGCGCTGTGAGAGCAGCCCAGATCACCCTCAGAGGCATCCAAGTGATTACTGGTGTAACGGATGGAAACACAAAATAAAGGAGGATTTAACCAGAACCTGATGGGGTGCACAAATTGGGACATAATTGGAGGACAGAAGTACTAATGAGTTATTCAGCTTCTAAGTTACTTGCTGTAGAGTTTCATTACGTATTTTTTATACTAACTGAGCATGAAAGTTCCCCCTCTGATGGCAAAAAGAGAACAGATAAAACTCAGAAGTCCACGCAGCTTGCTGCCTCTTTCCTCTGCCGGAAAATGATAATTATCTCAGGCCTGCCTAATCCTGGAGGATTTATCCCAGACAGTGTTAGTGCTGCCATTGTTCTACACAGTGCTGGGCTTTTTCATCCACAGAGCTCGAAGTGCCTCGCTGTGGGGAAGGCAAGCAGACCTCTTTAAAAGACAAAAAGCTCCCTCCAAGCCACACACATTTCATGATGCATTCATCTCCCTCTATGCACGATTGCCAGAACTGGGACAAGTGCTTAGCGAGTCCTGTAAGACAGAGGAAAGTTTCTTTGCATAAACTGGGAGGAAAAAGAGAAAACACCCCAAAAAGGAACGTGGTTCCTAGTGACTGTGCAGGGTGAGTAAGGAGGTGCTGCTGCAGGAGCTTTCGACCTCTGCACTGCAAACTCAGGGGGGATTCTCAGTCCTGTCCAGAGCAGCAGTCAGTCACAGGTGAGTCACAGCACTGTGTGGTGGGGTCTAACCCTACCTAACCCAAGGCAGGTTAGAACAAGGCTTCTTTTCCAGCTAGAGATGATAAAGAGCCTCTTAGACTCTGACAGCACATATGCCTTGCTTCAGTCACCTATAGGAAAAGTCAGATGGAGAGCAGGGATGTGGTGATATGAAGGTATATATTTACCCAATCTTTGAAAATGGATGGAGAATATCACTGGGGGGGAAAAAAAAAAAGACTTCTTAACATGACTTCAGCACCTGAGGGGCAAAGGTTTCCTTTTAGGTGAGTCTCAACAAGGAATATAAGTTATTTTATTAGATATCTCTGGACCTTGCTTCCCTTTTTGACAGAACAGCAATATCTGCTTTTTGTGGCTGAGTTTGCAGAAGGTCAAAGAAAGGTTTTAGATTACTGCCCTCTGCCCATTAGGATCAGGAAATCATTATTTATGCCCTGTGTCCTGGCCCAGACCCGTACAACAGTGCCTCCCTGTCGATGAATTTGAGGTTGGCCTTAGGCTGGCCCCTCTGAGCTTCCTCAGGAAGAGAGAGCTGTTACAAGTAGTCATTAACCAGACAGGAATATCAGGAATGAATGCTTTAGTGTCAGCGACACAGAAGCAGAAAAAGGAAGAAGTCTTCTGCCAAAAGGCTGCTGCAGCCCTGAATGGCCCCCACTGTTCATCGGCGCCTTCGGGAAGGAGCAAAGGTCTGACCCTGCTTTCAGTTTGCACTGGTCCCTTGCCTTTCCACTGACCAAAGCCCACAAGAGTCTGTATGAACTTGACGTGAAAGACCAGCAAGCCAGGGCACGTTTTCAGCTTTCCTGGGCTAAGACTTTACAGTTTAGGCAGTAATAATGTGAGCACTTTAATTTTCAAGAGAGGCATATGTGATCTATATTACACTATCAACCAATGTATTTATAGCTCCAGATCAGCCTTCTACATCCTAAATTTCTACCTTGCAGAGCTGATAATTACAGATTTACTTAGCTACTGACAGAAACCTGCAAGCTCTTCATTATATATCTTGCAAAGAACTTCATTACTGTGCAATTTGTGATGTGAAGAGTTTCTTAAACAGTCCTCCCCAGCCATTTTAACAGTTTGACTCTTTAAACAGAACTAAGAGAGGTGAATGATCAGGAGCTCAATGCTACAAGGGAAGCAGAGGATGCCCTCAGTTGGGGAGAGATGTCAGAGGAGTAGTTAAGCACCAGCTCCCTCCAAACCGACTACGCAGCACAGCAAACACATATCCAATTCACTGCCCTCTCTAATGAAATTTAGAATTTACTTTCTTTGAGAACATTAAGAACATGCAAATGTAAACTCCTTTACAGCCTTCTCTCACTGATGGTGGTATCTAAACTCTTTTTGAGGATAATTCATCCCTCAGAGTGAACATGTTTGAGATGTAACACCTCACCTCAATGCTGAAGGGCTTGGAGCAGCTTGAAAACAGATCCATGGAGGAAGGAATTCTTGCAGGATAAAAAGGGGCATTACATACAAAGGGCTAAATCCATAGTGGTGTTTTGTGCTGGCAGAAAACTCAGGTGCAGCCAGAGCAACCAGAGCCTGGTGGTCTTTTGGATCAACTTCTACCTCAAATTTCGCAGTGCTGCCTCTCAGTGAGGAGCGCTCATCTCACCAGACCGCGGGACTGCTGCCAAGGACATGGGCTGCACAGCATGCCCTGGCAGTTTCTGGGTCCCAGGACACAGGACCACCCCTCCCTGACCATCACTGGGGAGTTCTCTGCAGGGGTGCAGTCCTGAGGCACCCAACGCGCTCAGCTCGGTGAGGCAGCAACTGGGAGCTCTGCTTTGATGGCTGGGAAGCATGAACAGCAGTATGTAAATGTGGATTTAATTAAGGCTGCTACCCCTATTAGCATTTAGCTGGAGCTAGATTTTAACCATCATTAGAATCAGCATAATTACCATATGTCAGAGAGCCATTTAATAAGCTATGTATCTCCACTATTTGTATCTCAAGAATAAGCTGGAAATAGCAAGCATTTTGTCTCCAAGACCCCTTGGAAAATTAGACTGTTAAAAAGATGATACAGTGTAATATACAATATTTACTATTTCAGGTTTATCTTGCAGCACTGCAGTTTACAGCTAGCTACTGACTGGTAACCTAATTTTGTAGATGTGTAAAATGTTGCAATAAAGAAGTTACTATGCATTTCAAACATTAATGGGCTTCCAGGATCTGGGAATTTCTCAGTGAGCTCACCAACATGTTTTATTGGCAGTATAAAATTTATTGTGTTTACATACCCTTTAAAACGATGAATACATCAGAGCTAAAAAAGTGCCGGGGTGAGATTACAGAGAACGAGTCAAAGACTTTGAATTAAATTCTGTGTCCCCCCGCACCCCATCTGATACACAGCAAAACCCAAACTGAGTCACAGGAGAAGTGACAACACTTGTAAAGAAGTTTTCCTTTTCTGCTTCCCAGAAACATTCATGGGGAATTGATAATGAAGCAACGTTTTGACAGCACAGAAGCCTAAGACACAACAAAAAGGCCTCATTATAGCTCATATTTGAAATATTTCACCATGGCAAGCCAACACAAGGCCAGACCTTTACATTTGTAAGACAAAATGAACCACTTAAAAATACTGTGGGGAAAGTCCTGCTTTACATTAAATGGAATTTATTGCTATATTATTAAACTGACAACTTCTGTAAAGCCCCCGATAAAGACATGCTGGCATGGCACTGTTACCTTACTATTAATAGGAACTTCCAGCAGGCAAAATGCAAGTAAATAAATGAGAAGACAATTCTCAAAGACAACAGGCATTTGAAATGAAGACTCTGTCAGCCAGAGAGCATGTGAGAGAGAAACAAAAATAAATATAGGTACCAACTCACAACCTGTATCTTTAATAAACACACTCCATGAAAAATGAGGATCATCAGGAAAGGTAAATGCCTTCCAGATCAGTAATACATAAATTTTATCTGTGTTTTATCTTCTTTATCAAATCAAATTTGATCAGCTTTCCTGTATCCCTCTCATTCTAATGAGGACATGCTTTATTTATTTCAGAGGAAGAAATAGTCAAACTGAAAATGTTCCTGCCTGATGGGTTTGATTGCCTTTGGTCCTTTGTGGCTGCTTCAACACTGAGTTATTTGAAGCCACTCTGGAGCCTTCACAGGCTCCCTCTGGAAGAAGAGGCACCATGGCTCTCACAATGTCCATCAGCAGGAAAGCAAAAGTGGCCTTTCCCTGGGAAAAGACGGGCACAGGATTATGGCCATAGTTCAGGTATGAACAAACAGGCATTATTTACATGTGTTCTCAAGCAAAATGCCAACAAAAGCAGCATATTCAGTGCCAAAGCTGGATTTCTTAAAATTGTTCAAAACATGCATTTTGCTTAAAAAAAGTAGCAACAAACTCAAAATATCTCAACCGTCTTGAAGACAGTAAGCACGGTCCTTCCTGGGAAACACAGCTTTTCCACCCTTTGTGCCAGAGTTGACGCAAAGGAGGTTTGCTATTTCCATGGCTGGTCAGAAAGTCCACGTGAAGTGCGTGGTCAGTGTTGCTGTGCCTGATTGCCACCCTGAGCCCCGGTGCTCCTCCAAAGTCAGGGTCAAGAGCTGCAGCAATCCCTCACCCCCCTGTCCCTGAATCCCTGGCCAGCGCTTCCCACCAGCAGAGCCTTTTCCCTTTTACACATCTTTTCCACGCAGCTTTCACCGATTCAGGCACCAAACCATCTGCCCCACTCAGGTCACACGGCAGGTAACGCCCAAAAATCCCCTTCCCATGACAAGGGAGAAAACCCAGGAAATGAAAACACGTGCCATGAAAACACACATCCATCCCTAGCCTGGCAACACCCGTCCCTCCCCTCACCTGCCCGACTGAGCTGGGTTTCAAACGTTTGCTGATTTGAGCGCCACACACAGAATCAGCAGCCGTCATTCCAGCAGGAAGCCAGTATCAGGTGGCACTGTATAAATACAGATGCAAAGCAGAAGAGAGGTTTTTGAAAATAATGGGTGTATGAGTAATTTAACTAATCGCTACAGTCAGCCTAGCAGAGCACGTTCCCCTCATACACAAGCAAACAGAAACCCCGGAAGTTATGAGCTGCGCTGGCAAATTCATCTTAGAATGCAAATGTCACTGTGGAAAATTCCTAAATCTTTTCATTGTTCTATTCAAATTACAGCATCGTTTCATTTGTCCTAAAGGTTGGATCCAGGCCTGCATCCCAAGAGCCTGGACACTGAAAATGCATCCAGACCCGGAGCAGGCTGGACACAGCCCCTTCACATCCCTGCAGGGAGGGACCAGCATTGCCCGTGACAGACACCTCTGCAGAGCAGCTGTGGCCATGCAAATCTCCACGGATCAGGCTGGGAGGAGCCATGGGGCTTCCCGGGGGCTCCAGCACCCAATTTTGCCTCCTTCAGCTTTGGCTTAGGCCACGTGCACATCTTAGTTTCTCTGGAGTCTACATTAAAGTCATCAGAAAACCCAAGACAGCTGAATCTTAAGGCACACTGGGACAATACCCGTGGCTTCAAGTGGCAGAATCACACCTTCATTAATTAATTCTTGCAAAGTTTCTAATGAGAAGAGATGGTTTGTATTCACAGGCAGCATTTGCTGCTGTTTTATAATATATGCAGTAATTATGCAGCTGATGGAGCCTTATGTAGCTGCTAGTTCTTTCCTACACATAAATTAACAGCAGGATTTGTGTAATGACGGGATAATGAAGGCCCTGGTCATTGGTATTCATCTGTAGAAGGCCTTGAGAGGCTGGGTCAAAGACAGAAATGTTATTTGGCTGACACAGACAGAGACCATTGTTAAAGGGTTCGTAGTATTATTGCATTCAAGACCCACACTAACTCTCTCCATGGTAAGTAAAACAATCTCTGGGAGAGTTTTTTGAGGATTTAGGGGTTTTTTTGTAGGTTTTCTGGGTGTTGGTTGGTTGGTTGGCTGGGTTTTTTAAGGGATTTTTTTTTCAGATGATGGAGGAAAACCCCTTCCTTGTGTGACCTCCTCTGTGGATTTGCCCTCCTGAGCCTCAGTGTGCCATGGCTCCAGCAGCCCCTCCTCTAGGTCCCAGCACACAGAAGCAGTCAGAGGGCTGGGACAAGGGCCTTCAGGTGTCCCAGCTCCCTTCCCACTTTTGTGTCTCCTGTTCCCCATTTGTGCTCATTTCCCACAGCTCCCGGGCTCTGGTTTTCCCCCGTGCTGCAGGACAGGCTCCTTGGCTGCAGCAGAGGCTGTGTTTTTATTAGATGGTGTTAAAATTTCTTGGTGCCTTCCTGCTCACTCTGCTGGGTTTGGCACAGCACATCCTTGTGCTGAGAGTATTCCACATCTCCCCTCTGCATCCCCAGCACCCCCAGAGCCCTGACACCCTTTTGGGGCCAGCCCCACAAGCTCCTGGCCCTACAGCTCCAGTGACTCAGCAGAGAGGAAGACTTGTCATTATTAGCTTAATGAGAATGTCTTAATGAGTTTTGCCTTCTCTGGGACAGTTTGTAGAGGTGTTTGGCGATGGTCAAACCTCTGTGAAGCGGCTTGTTGGACCCAGATGTGGTAGACAAGCAGCTCTCTAATGATTGCATGTTGCAAAGGAAATTGCTTTCTGTGAAGTGGAGAACTGCTGGGGAAAGAAACAAGGAAATAGGGATTGAAAATGGCAGGACATCTAGCAGGATGTGTGAAATATAAAACTGCAAAGTACTTGTGTCCACCTCTGCACAGTAATCTACATCTAAGTATTTTTTTCTTCTGTGCAGAAACTGCATTATAAATTTGGCGAAAGTAGTGAATTTAGGGACAGTTACTGTCACCGAACCAACATTTCTCACACCTTGGTAACAGATTCAGGACAGAAATAGAGAAGGCTTCCCATCCCATCCATTCTCATCACCAGCTCTGCCCTCCCTCCTGCAATCAGCATATACAGAAAGCTTACAGCCCATTGCAGTTTCCAGACCAGTTCACTGACTGCTAGAGAAGCCACTGTGGATTAAGTCTCTGGAGAGATATTCCCAAATAGCTTTAGCGTCATATTTTGTGTTATATTTACTATTACTTGAACAAAGTTATGAGAATGAACATGAACAAAGTTATGAGAATGAGATGGTTTGCTCCAATTGTTTTTTCTTTGCCAAGGCAGAAATCATTTTCCCAGGCTAGAAAGGCCAGTCCTTGGTCAGTGTTACACAAGCTCAGGTGAGAGTAACAAACTCCCAGCCTCCAGTCCTGATCCACGGCGTGACCTGCACATCCAGACCTCCACACGCTCCCCGTGAGCCCTGCAAGGCTCATGAGCCCATGTGGGCTTGGTCATGCAGATCAGATTAAAAGCTCAGAGCCCAGTAATATCCTCACTTAAATCAGCCATAATATGCTCTGTTATCTACTATGAAGAGAGCAGCAGAGATAATGGTTTATAGTCTCCACTTTACATACAAATTCAGCTGTACATCTGTCCAATGGTCTCTTAAAGTACTTCCAAAGAGCTCTGGTAAAATACGTTATTCTAATTGTTAATCATCCAAACATCATATTTGAAACGAGAAAAGCATTGAGAAGTGCCTTAAAATACTCATTACAGTGGGAAATGTCTATTTCTGACATGCTTTTGTTTCCAGGAAATCCTTCATACTCTCATTGGCCAAACACCACGTTCAGTGTCAGTTCCACAGCCACAGAGATCATCCCTGAGCACAATTCAGTGACGTGGCATCCAAAGCCCCTGCTTACTCCCAGCTTATAAATACATGAAGGTTTATAAAGAAAGGAAGGTCTGACCTAATCAGTGCTGTCACATGAAATAGCCAGCAGCAGGGCTGCCCTGGATACACACCCTCAGGGCACAGGTACTGGGAAGCAGCCCTTTGGTGTGTGATTAGCAGTATCAGCACACTCCCTGCAACCCAAACCCCGAGCACAAAGGGGTTAGAAAGCATTTAAGCCTTTAAGCCCCTCGATCTCCCTCTGAAGGTGTCCTGCTCTTCGTTTCTAATTCATTAGAGAATAAGTCTGTGATAAGCAAAGTAAATTAGATTCAGTGACATTCTGCTAATTGAGTCATCTTCCTCTGCCTGGCTTGGCTGGGTTTTTAATTACCAGCTAATCTCATCAATATGGTGGATGACTGGCAGCGTGCAGATCGCGGTCGCACAACCGCAGCGAAATGGAAATAGAAGTTCACGGCTCATTGGTTGACCCAGGACTCTTTTGTCATACACAGGAATAAATTGGGCAGATCAGCCGGTCATCTACTGACCTCGAAGTATGGGGAACAAGGAGGATAATGGAAGGTAAACAAACAAACAAACCCAGCAGAGCTGCTGGGAAGATCTGCGGCAGTCTCAGGGATGATGGAGCAGGAGGGAAAAGGGCTCTGTAAACCTGTCCTGCATCCTGATGAAGTCTGACTGCAGTGAGGGACTGGAAATGGCAGGAATTGTGAAAGGGGTATTTTTATAATTGCAGTAGTGTTAATTTTGCCCTACTGTAGAGAGCAACACTGCAGATTCTCCCAGATGCTGCAGCAAGCTCTGCCCTTGGCAACACGGAAACCTCCCAGGATTTGCAAAGGGCCAGCCCGTGCCTGGCACACACCTCCAGGAGCTGCATCTGGGTAGAGGAACAGTAAATCAAGACAAAATTCTCCCCTACAAATCTCTTGTATAGTTACACTCACAGCTTAACTACAAAGATTATTTTCAAACTCAAAGTAAGGCGCCTGCCTCAACAGAGCCATGAGCTGCCATCCTGGGCACTACGGCTCCTGCTGAACTCAGTCACAGGAGAAGGTTTGCAGCACCACTGAAACAAGATCTAGGCAAGTTTTTGTTGAGTTTGACAGCAAAACTGATTCTGCTGAGAGATTTACACAGGTGGATCCCAGTGTGCAGGGGCCACTGGCTGGCCCAGGGATCCCAGTCTGCTTGCTGAGATCTCAAAGCAGGACCAGGCTTACATTTGTCTACATCTGTTTCTCTTTTACATTTATTTTTAGGCTTAGCTCTATGACATAAGCTACCTTATTGCCTCAAATAAGAGACTTAAACCAGAGATTTATAAAGTACATTTACAAATTTATATCAAACACTTGATTCATACAGCAAAGAACAAGAATATTTCTCACTCTGTAATTCTTCCCAAGCCTCACACTTGCACTGATGATATCAGGGGAGTTTTACATCAACTTTAGAAGATACAAGACCTTATATTTCATTTTTCTAAGATTTTTTTCATTTTTCTTAGGTATCTGTGCAGCAGACAAAGCCTGAAGCTCAAACTTCGTATCTATTTTTAGCTAGCAATAGTAGATTCATTAGGGTAACAGCTCAAAGCAGCCCTTCTTGAGCACAAGTTCAGTCCTTTTTGTCTCTCTAATGTAACTGTTAGTGGCTCAGCCTCTGGAAATAACCAAACAAATTGTTGTCCTGCATAAATACGTTCTGACTGTATAAAGTATTTATAAATCATCCATGTCATCTAGGAGCCTGCTCACTTATAACGTGCTGTTTCAGTGAACAGCACTGACAGTAAGTGCTAAACAAGTCACAAAAAATGAACATGGAAGTGTTGTGAACATCACCACAGTAAAACCATTAAATGTTGAAATTAATGTCTCTATTTTAATCCCATAAAATAAAATTTAAAAAAAGGAGAGGGTTTTTTTAATAGTATTCACTTAGATATAATTTAAAATGCAGCCCTTAGAGAGCCTGTTTAGGCACGTACATGCTTTCAGAGGAGCAGAGAAAGTAATATCACTGTAAGAAATAGAATTATTCCCTTTTTTCCTCACCACAAACAGCAGCAGAGCTGGTACAGCCCCGCATGGAGGGGAAATGGAGGAGGAAAACTGTGGGAGCGAGGGTCCTGTGCGCAAACGCCAGAGTTCCCCCAGTCCGTGTTTCACAGAGCAGAGTGCCAGAGTGAAGAACAGTTCATCACTCCCCGGGGCAGCTGTGAGGACTAACCCTGCCAGCAGCGTGGGCTGCCCAGGCCCTCGCTCCATGCCTTGCTCAGGGTGCCCTGGCAGGGACAGGGGCTCTGAAGGTGGGGCTGGGGCAGTGCCAGAGGTGATCCACGAGCAGCAGCTCTTGGGAGGGGAAGGAAAAGGCAGAGCGACTTCATCCTTCAGCACAGCAGCGACAACTTTGTGCCCTACCCGGCTGTGCTGGAGCTCTGCAAGGCACAGCTTTGTGCTCAGAGAGGACTCAGCCCGTGGCTGCTCGTTCAGCAAAAAGGGGCTTTGTACTCTGCCCACAAACATCTCCCAGAGCGCTCCCAGCACCCAGCCCACCTTCCCACGGCGAACCTGAAACCATCCTGGACACCTGCACAGGGGAATTCCCCCCACTTCTCTTTAGGGCAGAGCTTAAAAGTAACATGTGTAGAGTTACACTGCTCTATATACTTCTCTTGAAGTACCTAGCCAGGGTCTGCAGACAGAGATGGATTCCCAGCAGCCCCAGAACCGCTGGCTGCATCTGTTCTATCTGAGATGGATTGGTGATTGTCGTCCTTCGACAGCAAACCCAGGAGACACCGCGACTTCGCACAAGCTGAAAACAGTGCAGGGGGAGCCAAAAATAAATGAATTGATGGCTCAGGCTTATTCTACCTGCCCACCAAAAAACAATCAACCAGAGAAAGATACCTCAAACCCGAGTGAATGCTGGCTGGGCAGCCGAGTCCCAGAGCTGGTACTCAGAGTAGGAGGGCTGGGGCTGGTTCTTATGACACGAGTGAGGTTGTTGGCTTCAGTGGAAAGTGACTGCTCTAGGAATATTCAAGAGGAGAAACCCCATTTGGCTATTCCTAGGCACTTGAACAACTCACCTTAAGGGCATTCAGATACTTCCTCAGTGTGTTTTACTTCCTACTGGGGGGAGAAGGAAGTGCTACAGCCACCTCCAGGCACGCGTGTGCCATTTTCTTCTCCCGTTCTCCTGTGAAAGCAAGTTGACCTCAGCTGCTTGCTGCAATAAATCTTCTCCCATTTTCTCCTTCCCTCATTCTTTCCTGTTTAAAGTTGTTTGCACGTTAGACTTAAATACATTATGCTCATTTCTCTAGAGCCCTGACACGTTGTTAAATGACCATGAATCTATTTTAGTTGCACCTTAATTTATTAACTCTCCTGCCTGCCTCCAGTGTTGGTGCCCCTATTGTAGGATCATAGGAGGTTTGGGTTGAATATCCTCCTAACTCTATTTCATATGCAGAGCCATTCTTTCACTCTGCTCCGTGTTATTATAATAAAGCAAAAAGCTCTCTCATTTTTTCATTTTCAGTTCACGTTGGGATACTACATACCTTCTTAGTTTCTTCTAAGTTCTTACATTCTTTCTGTTGTGTAATGCAGCCAGAGAGCGCAGATATATTCTGCCCCTAAAAGCTGCTTTGCTGAATTTAGGGATGGAGATAATCCTATTTTTATCAAGTGAACTACTGAATCTTCACTCCTGAGAGCTCTTTTCCCCATCACTGCCAGAAACTGGCCACACCCTCAGAGGCACATAATTGCCAGTCTGCACACTGAGATGTTTCTTTCCACCTCTGGGATACTGATATCAGTTTCCAGCTGCCCCTTGAGCTCCAGTGGCACAGGGCCTTTTGGTTTCTCTTGGCCAACGAGCCAATGAGACCTGAACGCCAGCACTGCTGGTCATCCCAGCCCACCCGCCAGGACTTGCCCCTGCAGTCCTGCAGCCAGTCCCACCCCATCACCCGAAGGGTTTGCCCTCAACAGAAGGGCAGCTGCACTTTTTCCAAAGGAAATACTCCATTCTTGAGAGCTCCATTTGCACACTGCTTTTCTCTGCCTCGACTTCACGGTTCCATTCAGACATTTTAGTCTTTGACTCACACTACATTCTGCAGCTCCAGTGCAGCTCTGCAGAGCTCAGCAAATGGTTTAAAGCTGCCACAGAAGGCTGATTGGTGCTTGGTGGCCCTTCAGCAGCCGGGAGCCCCTCCGAGGTGGGTCAGCCCGGCCGCACGGGCTGGGGCACAGGGAAGCGCCCGTGCCACGCCGCTGCCCGTGGCTGCAGACACAGCCTCTCCCGCCTGCCACAGCACCTATTGGTTTTTCCAGCTGTTCTCGGGGGAACTCACAAGAAGAAAATCATTTTCTTTCAAGTTCAAGTGCAGGAGTCTGCCTTGCTAAAGGGCTTATCTCTGCCTGTAAGTTTTACCAATACAGTCTGAGTTGTATAATTAAAGTCGCACAACCCCCCATAGTGTGGAAAATCCTATAAAAATGCTTTATATGGAGATAACTGTATGAATTCAAAACAGCCTCCTATCAGTATAAATGCACCCCCACGAGAGCCTCTACAAATATAGTTACTGTCCAAGAGCATACATCAAGGGATTTTACAACTCTTCAGTGATTTATGTCACTCTATGGCACTGAATAGTGTCTAGTTCGAGCCTTCCAAACACAGGGAACAGATGAATCTTTAAAATCTCATGAGTTAAAAAAAAAAATCTATATTTTATATCATATATTTATATTTTATGGTGAGTGCTAATTTAAGTGCCACACAGTTATTTCTCCTTGGATTTCTAGCTCCAGTTCAAACAGGCTTTAGTATTTTCATTACAATTCGGTATGTTTATTTAGCATTAGAGCTGGCTGAACTATTCATTACTAATTTAGCCTACTTATTTATTTTTATTTATTTATGGTAAGTGAATCTTCACCGAATAAATCCTAGTTCTCCTCCCACAATGTTCAGACTCTAACAGCATTCCCTGGAGAGAATTTGGGAGGACGATTATTCAGACCCACAGTCTGTTCACATCTATCAATTCCCCATTTATTCTTTGTGGGGTGTGCCTGAATGCCTGAGTGTTTGCAATGCCTCCTAGGAGTTCCTGCAAACTCATTCCTGGAAATAAATGCATTTGCCATTCAGCTGTGCTAAAAAAATTAAATAATTAAAACCCAAAAAAAGAGAAAGAAAATGTAATCCTCCCTCTCAGACCTTGTCCAAGCACTCAGATGAGCAGTGTGAGAGGAAATCACGTATTTTCTGTGACAGACCACGAGTAGCTCCTGTCCACAGCAAGCCTGCCTAATTCACCTGCCACTAAATTAGATCCTAGTTTGCATATGTGAGTTCATTCTGTCCCTGCTTCTTTCAAAGATGGAAAGAGCAGAACATTTTACTGGGATTTGAAACCTCTGAGAAACCCCCTGCCCCCGTGATGACTGCCTTCCAACACGTACCAGCAAGGACATAAATAGCTGAACTTTGGTCCCCATTCCTGCAGGGAAACAAAGACCAGAGAACATCACATGCAGCATCCCTGTTCCCTGGAGCTGCTGTTCCCTCTTGCAGAGCCCTCTGCTCCCATCTGCTCTGGTCTGTATGGCAGGCTGCAGTTCTTGCTTGTGTTCCTTTCAAGCACACACATCTCTGTGAGATGTGAAAGGGCACCCAGGCACACGCTGCCATTCACTCCTCTAACAAATGGTCACCCTGCACAGGACGCTCATTCTGCAAGAGGCTGGCACTCTCCTTGCTTTTAAAAGCACATGTCCAGGTCTCAAGGCCTTTACAGAGCAGGAACAGCCAATTCTACAGACCTGACCCTCAGAGCTCCCTGCAAGCCCTTCCCCATCCCATCTTGTGGAGTGTGTATCCCAGAGAACCACGGGGAAGCTCCCAAGCTTCCCCCTCTGGGAGGAGAACCTCAGTGATCCCGGTGCTTTGCTGCAGGTATGGCAGTGCTGAACACGCAGTCTGGTGCAAGGGAGATAAAGCAACGCTGCCCGCAGCAGCCCTTTCTGCTCTGCTTCCTCTCAAGCCAGCAATTCAGGTTTTTCAGCAGCAGTAGAGTTTTCACTTTTAATTTACCTCTTTCAGCACTAGCTAAATATTCCATTTTTCTCCCCTGCTATAATCAATAAGAGCCAAAGTGAACACACTTATTATCAGTATCTGACACCAACAGTAGAAATTCAGCCCATCATTTCATTCCTGCCACAGCAGAAGGGAAAGGTTGTTGAGACATGGCTTCAGGCAGCAGGGCTTTCTCAGCTCTAGGCACATTCTGTTGAGACTTTCTCATTCCCTGGAGACATCCTTAAATTCCCTCTCACCGACTCAGTCGCTGACCTTTCAGTGAACTGACTCCCAGATTTAAAAACACCAAGGACTTGAATATACTCAACACAATAACAAGCACTTCTCCCAGATGTTATCATGGCAAAATCTTGTTCAGTTATTTACCCCTACCTCCTTTAGCTCACATTCCTTCAGCTGATCCCCAAAAACCTGCTCACCTTCCACACCATATGACTCCCTTTTCAGTACCGCCAATTTTGTTTCTGATAATACATGGGATCGTGTATCAATTTACAATTTAAACTCAGTACATGTCCCTTTCATGTTCAGGTTCCCAGCCCATTCGTGTTCTGCTGCAGTGACAATATTAATCTGATGGACAATCCTGTGCAGCTCGGGCTGTCCTCGCCCATGCAACACCTCGATGGTGCTTGAAGTGCAGTTTCTGCAGGCTGTGGCTCTGAGCACTGCAGGATCCTCCACATCACCTCCTCTCCACAGGGCCCCCGAGCCTGGCTGACACCCACCCTGTCACCTGCTGGGTCACCTGCCCAGTGGGAGAGGTCAGACCGGCAGCTTGTGCTCCACGGGAAGCTGAATGTCACATCACAGGTTAATTCAAGATCTTCCAACAGACAATCTCAGGCTGGATTGTTCCAGATCCCAGTCCTAATCCAGTCTTTCATCACAAACTCCATTAGTCCTGCCAAAATATCCAGCTGCATGCTTCAGCCTGAGTCACTCATCGGTTCTGCTGCAGCTCCACACATCTTCCATGCCCTCCAGTTAAAAGTCGTCCTCTCTGAGATGTGCCACGTTAGGATGGCATTCCCAAAACCTCTGCCCTCTGTTTTACTGGAGCATTATTCAAACATGTGAAGTGTGTCAGGGCTATCACTTCAAGAAACATTCCCTCTGGCCATCTTCCTCTGTGGCAGAGCTCAGCACATACAAAAACACAGACGAAAATGCTGCTTAATCTTTTCCAGACTTCCAGATGTGTTGGAGCCTTTAGAAATTCTGCTCTCCCATTCTGACCACTCTTTTTTTCTTTACTGCACCACACACTTACTCAAACTTTACTCATGGCCCAATGTATTTGAAGGATCATCTTTACTGCATCTGTCTAAGTAAGGTTTCTAATGCCCCCCATGTCTGAGAAACTACACATGGTGGTACATTCCTGATACCACAGCAGGGCTCAGCAGCAGCTCAGAGCAACCCCTGTGCCCGTAACACCTCCCCTGGCCTGCTGGTGACCAGCCTCCCTCTAAAACAGCAGCCACTGAGTAACCCCACCTAAGGCACGTGCCCCAGAGGCACCCATCCTGCAGCCACAAGTCATGGAAAGTCCTGCAGAGCACAGCAGGCTGCAGAGACACATCTCCACTATCTCTAGGAACTCACTGCATTCATGTTCTGATGGAGGGTTAACAGCTCATTAAAAATAAAAATATTGGATACTGTCGCAATTTGAAATTGTAAAATCACGTTAGATTTGTTTCCATTCAGAAATTTCTTTTCTCCAAAATAATGGGAAACAGGGTTTGTCATGCTGACAGACTGCAGAGCTCAATGAGACTGGCAGTCTTCATCCACAGTAAAAGCCTGATGCTCCGTGGCCAATACCTTCACTCTCACTCTCTCTTGCCACATCCCATGGTTTTGCTCACAGGCTGCAGAGCAAAGGGAGAGCTGTGACTCATCTCCAAAAGTCTTTCAGGAAACAGTTGATCATGTTGATCTGAGAGTCACTGCTGTGAGGCCAGCACTCCCCTTCTCCTGAGCAGTGTGGCCGGGAGGCTGTGACTCACGGTGAAGTCGAGAGGGTTCAGTGCACAACTTTCCTTTCCGTAGGAAAGGATTCAGTGCAAGATTCCCGTTCCCTTTTGTGTACTATTTAAAGCATCTCTTTTGACACTGCTCCACAGGGTTGTTTCTGATCCTCTTCACCCCACAGAGGGTTTCAGGACACAGATATTCTGGGCTAAGGACCGAGCAAAGCAATCCCAGTCACCAAAGGGCAGAGTGAGGATGTGCTTTGCCAGAGAGCAGCAATGCTCAGAAACAATGTTCTGCAAGGGTCTCGTGGATTTCAAGAGCTGCTCAGCATTTCCCTGCTTCAATGTCCCTTTCTGCCCATGGTGTCCAGGGATGGACACTTGGGATTTAGAGGAGGCAAAGGCTAAGAGTGCTCTTTTCCTTTCCTTCAGGTGTCTTCACAGAGCTTCACGGGTGCTGTGCATGTTTCACATGACCTTTACATTGGTGACATGATTAAAAAAACCCATCATTAAACCAACGTCTTTATGCTGTCTGCCTAACCAACGTGAGTACCCAAGGCTTTTTGTCCTGAGGACACTGACAAGAACAGCAATATTGTGGTCTGGTAACTGGCTCTGGTGCAATTCTTACTATGTTCTGCACCATCCACGGGACACAGGGCCTCCCCCCTTCGAAAGCACAAGAAATCTCAGAGAAATTCTTGCTTTCCTTAATTCCCAGTTAGAAAACAGTCTTGAACCTCCTTCTGGGACAATAAATGGAGACTCATGTCTGTACAAACCACTCAGTCTGCATAACTTAACAGACACTTGGTTCTTCTAAGAATAACAAAGGACCCCAAGATGAGTGACTTTTCTAGGAAAAGCATGATGCTTCTTGCAGATAACTTTTTCCTGAGCAAAAACGAGAAAAAGAAATAAAAAACCACTGCCTTAGTCTAACTTCATATTGCATTTGCCGGATATAAGTCTGGCATAAAGCTGGATGCAGCTTCATCTAAAGCACAGAGATACCGAGATTCCTGCAGACACTTGCATCCCCATGAGGCAGAGGTAGAACTCTGGGACAAATCTGCACTGTCCCCAACATCAGGACTCCTCCGTGCCAAGGTCTCTCTCTGCGTTTTGGGCTGTCTGCGGGCTGGGAAGGACGGAAGCTCCCCTCGCCATCGGCGGTGGCCAGCAGCCAGGGCACAGGCGGCCTTTGTGCGCGGCGGGGAAGCCGGAGGGACTCTGCGAAAGGCCTCGAGTCTTGAATAATGCAGGGAGTGAGAAACGCTTTAAACAAAAATAGTTTCTGACTAAGACTTCTCATGGAGCCTGGAGCACAAACCTGCCAGCCCCGGTCCGTGTCTGAGTCCCCTCGCAGCAGTTCCAGCGTCCCGGGCGCTTCCTGCGGGCTCGATCCGGAGCAGCGCCCGGCAGAAAACAGCAGCCTTTGATCCCCTCTCCCTACCTCAACACCCCCACCCCGGCACACAAAGAAGCTTTTATTTGCTAATGAAAGGCAGGAAGCAGACTTAAATTAATCAAGTGAAGTCTCTCTCCGTTTCGTATAAAGGAACTAATTCTAGTTAAACGGAGGTTTTGCCGTTCTTCTCATTTTGAGGTCCAACAACTGTACGATTAAAGTGCATACAAATGAGTGCCATTATCCCTTCGTGCCCCAGGACAGCTGTAATCCCAATCCCGTGAGCCTCACAACGGGCACACTCCCAGAGGACAGCAGGGCAATGGCACTGGGTAGCTGCAATTAATGAACTGGCAGTAGGGCCAGCAGGGCTTGGGTCTTGCTAAACCAAAATCCTGTTAGATTTGTTTTGACCTGGAGACATTCCCAAGTATTTCCTCCACCCTAGATCAAGCTCCAAAGGATTTATTACACTTTTGGATGCCATACCCTTTCTTTCCTCTCTCTAAATAATTTGTTTCCAAATTGTTTGCAATCCCAGCCTGGGAACTTTGAAGGACAACGGCAATGAACTGCTTACAGACTGGTTACAGACATGCACTGAGGCGTATTAGGGATCTGGGTTCTTTTGTTTGCGTGTTTTAAAGGCTCAAGATTTTTTTTTCTCTGTTTGTTACATATACATCTGTCTCCCCTTAAAGGAAACCAAAATCTTAGAGTAACTTTCTTTGTGTAACCCTGACATCTCTAACAGCAAGAATTACTTGCCTACATCTACTTTCCCTTCAAACTTCTTCTAGCTCATCAGTGCATACCAGAATTACAATTCTGAATACAATTCCAGTCTTAGACCTCAGTGAAAGTGGAAATTCTGGACGTATTCCTGAGATGGTCATTGAAAGAGACAGCAGTTTGCAATTAAATGAAATGTTAATATCTTTATGATATCGGGCTTCAGTTCCCAACTGTCTGGCTCCTGAGCAGACTGATACTCCCAAAGTCCTTGTTCAAGGTGCTTCTTGCAGAAGCAGTAGATACTGGCACTGTCAATACAGTGCCTGTAGAGAGAAACTCCTTAGATAGCAAAGTACATCAATTCAAATACTTCTGAACGGAGGGCTTAGGAGCTTTATACAGTTTGAAACTGCTTCTGCTCCCCTTAGCATCTTTTATTTGTGAGGGAGACTGACATCTTTATTGTTTCACGGGTCATTGGGAAATTTAATTTTGGCATTTCCAAAACGCACAGGCCAAGGGAGCTACGGCAAAGGAGGTTAAGGCACCCCAGCTACTGGGTAGATCTGATAAGCAAGGACAATTCTGAACCAAAATATTGCCCACTGCCCTTTCTTTTGTATCTACTACCTGTACCATCACCTCCAAGCACCACTGAGAGGACTGTGCTTGACTGCACAGCCCATACACTACTCAGAGACTTCTCACTCCTCGCAGTGAAGAAAAAACATTCCTGTTTTGGCTGGCCCCTTTTTACTCTCAGTGTGTGTGTCTCACCCTTCCTGCTGTTGTATCACTGTTGAAATACATTTGCTCACACCCAGCAGCCCCTTCTGGGAGCTGCTGTGACCCTGGGGAGGGTCCTGCCTTGCTGATTGCCCAGTTCAGGAAAGAGGAGTCCCAGGACAGTGCCCAGCAACTCCTGCTGACAGGCACTCATGGGGTCCAGACCTCCTTCCCCAGGAGGCCACCACAAGCCACCACGTCCTCATGCTGGCAACACTCCAAATGATGGGAAAGAACAAAATCTGTCCTTGGGAAATTCCCGGGCTTCAGAATCTGGCTGTGACTTGAAACACGAAAGACACTGATGAAACAAAGGTCAAGGAGGGGAAAAAGTTTTGACAAGGTCAAATTTATTTTGAGGAATTTTAATCCATTCCTTTTGAGTTTTATCTGACATATGGGCTGAACTCTTAAAACATTGGGGATACTGTAATCTAAAGCTCAGCAACCCATCCTATTTCCTATGCAGGACTCAGCTGCGTGTCCTGTAGCCCTTCCCCAAGCCCCCAGCCAGAGATGGCAACACCTGACTGGCCATGGGTGAGGGGCTTTTCCCAACTCCTGGTTGCTCTATAGCAAATAAATGTCTGGTTATGATGGGAAAAAGGCTTGTTTACAGACCTCACACACTTAAGGATGGGCAGCCCAGGCTGCACTTGGTTCTGTTCTCTGCAGCAGGTGACCTAATGCAGGCAGGAATTAACCTGAGGAAGTCTTTGCTCTTGTGTTTCCCCATCTGAGCTAGGTGAGGAGAGTGGTACTACTTTCAGGGCCATGCAAGCTTGGCCTCCTGGAGACTCATGGAGAGTGGGTGACCTCAGGAACCCCAACACCATCACAAAAACCAGGATGGTAGCACTTCACTAGGGCTCATCCTCACTTAATCTAACACAGGGCAGAAGCATCAAAACCTCCCAAAAAAGAGACAATTCTCAGAACTTTAGGTAATATCTAGAGTCCAGCACACGAGTTCATAGCTGTCTCAGACCATGACAAGCAGCCGTGAGGGTCTTGAAGTGTCTGAGACACACAGCACTATAAAGTAATGGAGGTTAACATTTCCCAGAGAGTGGAGGCAGCATTTGATAAACACCGTCTCTGACAGACAATCCCATCACAACTGGGGCTTAGAGGTTTGTTTTGAAATGAGACTCAGAGCCACAACATAAAGAAAACACAAGCTCTGAGCAATAGCACCTTGCAAGATGATAGGAGGAAAAATGGCTTTATTAACAAATAAAGAAATAGCATGCTCAGCCAGATGTTATTTAGAAGACCTGACCTGGCAACTGATATATTGACACCTAGTTATTGCCCAAGTAGGAGAATTCAATGAGATATCTCTCTTTTGCACGCAAAATAAATCAACTGATTCCCGCAGAGACATCGGGCGTGGTGGTTTGCACACAAGCAGCAAGGGCAGAGGGCTCAGGGAAGAAGTGAGCACAGCAACAGATCACACTGCCCAAACATCCCAGCAGCACACACGGGAGCTGATGGTGGCGGAGAATATGCAGTGGGACAGAGAACTGGGCTCCTTTGGTGCTACAGAGGGACACAATGTCACCGAGGCAGGAAGGACAAGTGAATAATGGTAACATAAAAAGGAAATGCATGTCCTTAGGTTGATGATATGCTTATGTGTGTGGGGTGACCCCAATGAATATTGCTAATGAGCCAGCACCACTGCAATGTTAATTAATTTGGGATCTAACAGTAATGGAAAATAATTAGATCATAAATCTGACAGATTAGAGCAGTCAGATGGTGGGAAAAATAAATCAAACCTACACAAGAAAACCTCAGCATTCTGTAATAATGTGTTGCCACCAAAAGATCAGATTAAATGTGTTTTCAGCTGAGAAGCAGAAATGTACTCTTCTAGGAGATTACTACGTGTTCCCTTGGTGAACTGATGATGGCTGGAGAGACCTACAGGGTGTGAGCACAGCTCCTACCCTGCATTCCTGAGTGTTCCAGTGCTATTCTATCAATCTCCTTACAAGAGCAATAGAGTTAGTGCCAGGGCACAGCAGCAGTTAGAAAGCGAAGCCAGAGTTAAGAGCTGCTCAGGAGTACTTTCTGCCGATCCAATTGCTCAGATCACCACCACCACCTCAAAAACCAACCCAGCTCCCCTCATCCAGCAGCTCAGTTGTAGGAAGGTGCATTAAGCAAACCGAAAACTTGCAGTGATGCTTTAGACTCAGCTAATACCCATTATCCTGGCCCCAGTGGCCGCAGTCAGGCTCTGCCTCTCTGTTGAGATAACAAGCTGCATACTGCTTGTCTGCCATTAGACATATGGCAGTAGGAGACCTGAGGAGAACTCATCCAGGCTGCACAGCACATCATGAACATCCCGTGTAATGTGAACGAAACGGGGTGCCAAGGACAGGAAGATGATGACAGCCAACAGAGCAACGTTTGCACAAAACCAGAAGCCAAAGCACCACCTGACAACGGAGGGGCCACTGGAAGCAAACACTTTCTCCCAGTCGTTCTGAGGCTCATAAAAGCACAGTAAGGATGGCCTGGGAAAGAGCTATCATAAATTGAATGTTCAACTCTAGGCTAAATGCTATTCAGCCCATGTGTTGCACTGCCCAGTGATTTGGCTGTATCGTGTATTTATGGAATATTACCATGGATGGATGTCCCTGCTCATCTGACAAAAGCTGCAGCCACTAGAAAACATCATTACAAGAGCATCATACACAGATTTGCTGACACCCTGCCTGCCAGAATGTATCCACATTACAGATGTCCCATTTTCAATTTACAGAGAAAGAGTTCAACAGAGCACAGAGCAGAGGGAGAGGAGAAAGACTCACCGAGAGACCTTTCACAGCAAGGGGGAGCCGGTGGGGAACAGATCCAACAGGCTCTCACCCAACTGTGATTTACACCTCAGTTTTCTATTAAAGGATAGATGTATCCACAGTCCTTCAAACCTCTCTCCTCTCTCAGAATTCCAGGAGCATTTATAAATACTCTTTACCCTTCTCATTCAAGTCCCTGGACATGAAGTTTGAAGGGTATTTTTCCCCTAGCAGCATCCATCACTGCAGCCACAGAAAAACCTGCTGAATAATTGTCTGAAGCAAGGAGCATTCCGGGTTCCAAGCTGGTGTCTTAGCAGTATTCATGGCATGGTCTCTCGTGTCCTTCTGGCTGAAGACACCTAAAGCACATTATTTTTGTATCACTCTACCACTACAGAAGTGCAGTCTCCTCCAGGACAGAAGGTTGCAAACAAGCAGATCAAAGACGTCCACAACACACTGCGCATCGTACAGGAGCACGTACGTGCTGGCTGGGAACACCTGTGGGAAAACCCCTCATCTTAAGCCATGAGAACTTAATCATCCCTTACAGGGCAATGCACGGGGCGTGTTCCAATAGCTCCATGGAATACTAATATCAGGAAAGATCTCTCCTTGGTGAAAAGCACTGGTACCAGCTCTTTGGATTTTAGATAAAATACTCAGTTGAAAATATGCAGAAAAAAAGGTGCAAGAAACCCTTTCCAGAATGGCACCTCACCTCTCTTCTCCAGCTCAGGAAATACTAATTTTCCCAGAAAGCAGAGCACTTGGCAAGACCGAAATTGCTTGGGGAACGACAGAGTGCCTTCATCTCCCCTGCTGCTGTATGGCTGAGCTGCTTGCTTCAGGCTCCTTTTAGGAGCAATGCAGCAAGACCAGCTTTGTCTGAGCCAGGCTGATGGACATTCATCTGGTGGGGACCTCCACCCACCTCAGGGGAGAGCAGCCCCACCAAACTATTGATGCTGTGAGCTCACCCAGCCCCCCATAAACACATAGCCAGGGGCTGCCTCATGTTGAGTTTTTGGTGATTTGGGTCAAATATCTGGCCAAGATCAGTATCCCCTACACGCTACCTCAACTGCAAAACCAGACTCAAGGGTGTCAAGACACAAAACTGAACTGAAGGTCCAGACTCGTTGCTATGCATTGAGAGGCACCTCCAGAGACAGCGAGAAAGCACAAGGGGGACGCACCTGCTAAATGCACCCCAAGGAGAGCTGGCACGGACGGGCTGTGGCAGAGATGGAGGGGCAAGTGAACCTGAGCAGCAGCACAGGAAAGAAGCAGCCAGAGGGATGGAGCTGCCTCTCAGGGCTGGGCTGGAGCACTGCCAGCAGCCTGACACCGGAGGGAAAGGCTGCACCTGCAGTACCTGTGCTCACTTTGCTTGGCAGACACGCTGGGAAGCTGCAGAAACTGCTTAAGGCCATGTCTGTAAACCACTGGCTTTGTGAATGCACGAGAGAAGAAATAAAAAGGGAAATTTCTAATAAAAGTAAAGTTTGTAAGAGCTTTTGGCAAAGCTTGGAATTAACGTGTGAATCATAAAATATCAAGAGAGCAAACAAAACCTGTCCTTCCCCTACCAGAGCTAAAGAAAGATATATATGTTCAAGCTTCTCTTGCACATACCATGTGCACTTTATTTAGCAAAACTGTGTTTAGGCTCTCCTTGATTTTATCATCACTCAAGGATACCATCAGCCTTCAGCAGACTTCACAGCAACAAAGCTCAAGCAGCCCCTGCAGCATCCCCACAGCACCTCCCACCTCTCTGCATGTGGCAGTCACACCACATCAGTCTCTTCATCTCTGATGGGACTGTGCAAATCCGGTTACATGTGGCTGTAAATACAATTACCACCGTTATGCACTGGGGAATGGGCTGACACCTTGAAATACTCCACCAGATCTTAAAACTGTATATCCCTGTGGTGAGAAATAGCCCCTTCTCCACCCTCCCCAAGGGCTCCTTCTGCTTTTCCAGGACTCTGTCAGCCCTGTGGAGTCAGCAAAGCCTCCTGTAACCCTTCAGCCATGGAAGAAAAGCATTCAGATTTATCAAAAACAAAATATCTGCTGGAAATTTTGGTACTGGAGCTGGCAAGTGTTCCTGCACTGAGAGGCCACTTGAACTTGGAGAACATGGACAACATTTCCCAATATATCCTCTGTAGTCTTATGCTTCTGTTGCCAAAGAGATAAGGTTTTAATTTCAGTCGTTGAAATTTCATTACCTCTCCCAAAATACCAATTAATAATTCCCTGCTAATTCTAGCAGAAATCCTAGAGAGACTGAAGATAGTTTCCTTTTTCCATCTTCCTTTGTGCATTTGTTCCTTTTTTTCCCTTATAAATAAAGAGTATCCATAACCAAAGCAGATTATGAGGAGTCAGCTACACTCAGTTACTCCAGAGTTAAGACTGTTGTTGTTAAAGAAACCAGATTTATCTCTATGCCCAATTAGTTTGTACTTATTCATGAATCTCACTTTCATCTCCTGACAACAAAATCAACACAAACTTCCTAAAATATTATGACAATCTGGTGGAAAAAACCACCCTAATAATGTGATGTGTTGCAGATCAGACATGTTTTCCTACGAAGGCTCCAAGAAATACACTGCCCGTGGGACACAAGCACAGGGTGGGAGGGCATCAGCTCAATCTGCCATTTACCAGCACACGTGTCCAAAGCCAATTTTCATTTGGAGTTCCCTAGCTTCTAAACCATTTCTGTGCATTTTGCAAAGCATTTTCAATTTGTTTCAGTGAAAAATTTGCCTAATGCCACCAGAATGGCGTTCCTGACACTCCTTCACATCGGAAGCCTGCAACCAAGGTGTTGCCTGGGGAGCACACCTGGGGAGAACCAGCCCAGCAGGGAGGGCCATATCGCACAAAAGCAAAACCAAAACACGCCCGGGGACGCCTGCAAATGCAACAAGAGACAACAGCTATTGGAAAAGGTACAGCAGCTGGTTGGCTTTGCCCATCTCACATTTTCTGTTTAGATCAATTTACTCCTCCTGAATAACTTTGGGAGGAAGTTTTGTCCAGTCTTCCATATAAAAATTATCCAGGGGTCTGATATATCCCTGAGGTTGGGGTTTTTTTTTAATCAAATACATATTTCAGAAAGTTGTTGGGATCCTTTTTCAAGACAGCTATTTGCAGTGTCTGAGCATTGAGAACATAATGTATTCACATGCTGAACACATACAGACAACACTTAATATGAAGTTTCTTTGCATAATACAAAGCACTTCTGCTGTCTTTAATGAATATTTTAGCACTGATTGAGGTAAACAAAACCAGCTTCTGAAGGACAACGGATTTCACCCTGTGTTAAAAATCTCTCTTCAATGCAAAACTGCACCCAAACTATGGTGGGTTTTTTATTATTGGTTTTCTTTTAAGGGCAAAGTTGTTCAATGTTTTCCTGAGCCTGAGGTGCAGGAGCCCAGTGTGTGTGGTGTCTCTCAGGGCACTGTGCTCACTGCTAGAGGGTCATAGTCAGGTTTTGGGCCATAGCTTGGGTCTTTAAAAGCAACTGCAACACAGTTGAAGCATGAAATTATTTGCATAAGCCACTAAATCCCCTGGCAACCCCCATGGCATCCTCCTGCCATGGCAATTAAACTGAGACAAAGGCTTCAGGCACCCCTGCTTGACAATCACATCCTCTTCTTCACCTGCTCCACTAAACATGCTTGAGAATACGCAGCAAAGCACTGGCCACCTAAATCCTTCATCAACTGCCAAACTCCAGGTTTGGAGGGCGTTGCACAGCAAGCTGTGGAAAACAGCTCAGAGAGCTTTAATTAATGCCCAGGATGAGAGTTTGAAGGCTACCTGCTGGTGACCTGCGTGAATCAACTCCATGGCACTGCTTTCGTTGGGAAACAATTTGGCCTTGACCACGTTCCTGGTGACTACAAAGATAAGTTTGTGGGGCTTGGTTTGTCCTTTTATTTAGTCAGATAAGACTCACTGGCCTTAGTGTGTATCATTTGATACACATATTCCTCTCCTACCCACAAGCCTTAAGCACACGCACTCTGGTTTAAGAGCATAGTCCTCATCCTCTGCTCTTTGGGGAGGGGAAGGAAGGCAAATGCATTAACCACCCAAAAAGCAAAGGGACAGAACATGTTACTGCATATTAATACAAGTTTACACAGTTAATGCTAGCACCTTGTTCAGTATCATTACACTGGCTTAGAACGTTCAGAGCCACCAGAGCTTGCAAAGGGCCGGGGGGCTGGGGAGCAGCCCCAGCACAGCCCCGCTCTGCAGCACGGCAGTGAGAGTCACCCTCTGCAGAAGGACGAGCCCCTGGCACGGCACAGCTCCTGCGTTTCTGCTGCCAGAGACCTCCCCTGCCTTTGCTTGCTGCCCAGCAGCCAGCTTGGCTCAGGCGTTGTTTTCAGCTCTGCAGACCCCCCTGCACAGCGGTGGTGTGTGTCCTGCTGACCCCTGAGCTCCCTGGCCCTTCCCAGCACCAGCCCCACCATCGGCTGCCCGGCTCTAAAGCCACTCATCAGAGCTCCCAGGAAGGTGAGGCGCTTCACCTTCCCCACCTCCACCACTTCTCCAAGTACTCCGAGTTTCTAAAAACTCAGCTTTTTCCACCGCTTGCTTCTATTGCTTTTTTTGGCTGTACCAAAATGTGGTGGTCAGATATTGCTGAGCCTTTCACTCCTCAAAACCCACCTCTGACTATTGCACAGGGAGGCAGCTGCTCTGATGAGAAGCCCTGACACATTCACAGCTTCTCCATGGGTGAAGCTCAGCCAGGATTAGGCCTTTGGAAAGGGATCCAGCTGAATGAGAGATTAAAATCATGACATTATGACACTCCTGTCAGGACAAGGCTCCCCCACAACTTTTAGGCACTCAGGATGGACATGGTCAGTGCTTCCCACACCAGGGAGGTGCTGGAAATGGAAAAAGATATTTTCATTCAGAAATAAACCAAAACATGTTCTGAGTGTTGGGGGTAATATCAGACCCTGTGAACCCTTCATTTCACAGTTTTGAAATTCAGCATCTGTGTTTTGCAATATGTCAGTGCTAAATTCATCACTGAATATTTATATTATTTTCCCATCTCCTGATAAGCTAACTGTACAGACACAGGACACAACATGGGCTGCTGTTAGCAAGTCATGGCATGAAGTCATCTTTGATGAAATGCAGCTGTTCAGAGTCAAGCTGTCTGATCACAGTGAAGACAGACATTTCCATTGCAATCTTTCACAAAAGATGATTTAACTCAAGAGGATCTCCCTATAAATTATTCTTAAAACTGAGATAGGATTTACTTAATTGCTGCGCTGGCATGCATTTCAAGAGAAACAAAAATGAAAAAACCTAAGTGAAACAAAGACTATTTTCCTTTTTTTAGCTGACAGAAGAAGAGATTAGACAGCATTATGCATGCATTTCTGAGCTGGAAGTACCTATCCTAAGTCCATTCTTGGACAAAACACCTGCCAAAGGGCTGGAAATAGCCAATGCATTCATGTTTTTGGCAGGTAATGCAGAATTAGCTTTTCACCTAAAATTATAAACAAGGCTTATTTTATTATCAAGGTCAAGTTACAGAGTGTTTGGCCACTTTCATGTTGAGGTCAATACCTTAAAAAACTTGCTCCTAAAGACCGTGACGGCAGCAGGAATTTAATGTGAGAGGGATTCAGACTGTACTCTGGCTTTCAGGTCCCACCTTCTCAGAGAGAATAAGAGGGTAGCACTCCTCACCACGCCAGGACTCAGACCTACTCTCCATGGCACCGCAGCCTGCAGACGGGCAAAGCAGATTTGGTGCACTGCACAAAGTGGGGTCAAATCTCTGAAGGGCTCCTGCTACATCACATCAGCTGATGGGTGAGCAAGGAGCCAGGAGAAGGAAAAAGGGAAGGTCCATGGTGTGAGGCAGCATTTACACAGGCCTTTCTGAAGCACATGACTTTCTCACATAAGATGGAAAGGGTTTTTTGTGTGAGTTTTTCTTGTAGTCCAATTATTCCAGTCACCAGTAGTCAGTTTTCTATTCTATGGTTCATTTATAATGAAATGGACGAACCATTTCCAGAGCACTTCCTGCTTTCAGGAGCTTGTACATCCATTGTCATTAGTGAACCGTCCACTCAGCTCTGTCTGAGCCCTCTTGTCGGCACAAAAGGGTGGCTGGACGTCCTCTGGCATCCCCTTGCATTCTCACAAGCACTCTGTTGTCGGGTTTTCCTGGCTCTGTGTGCATGCCCTCAGCAGTGACACCTCATGCCATGTGGAAATTCACCTTGCACCTGAAACAGGGGCCGTGTGTTTGCTTTGGATGAGCTGCCACTACAGCAACCAGGAAGAGAAAGGTATTTTATATATATGAGCTTGTTTTAATGAGCTTGTCTGTAAGCAGTAAATGCTTTATTGGCTCTTATATATATTCCTAACCCTTTAATTGATGTTTTTGGACTGCTGTAGGCTGCTACTAAGGGTAAAACGCAGTTTTAAGAATTTTAATATTGTAATTATGGAAAAGATTGCCATGTTATCATATGAGCAAATCTGCATAATGCAGGTGATGATTCTGCTGTGGTCTGCTTTCAGCAGCAAACATTCAGTATCTGTTCATCCTGAACCAAAATTAGTATTTTCTCAGCTATGAACTCAGCCATAGATACTTCTGGTGTATACAGTAAACACTTAATGTAAAACTACCAAAAAAAGGAGGAGGTCTTTAGACAAGTTTCTGAAAGGCAGGACTTGCTGCATAACTTTTTCCTTCAGTCATACAAATCTGTGACTTAAAGGTAAGAAATAGAAATAAACTTTGTGCCCATGCACACTTGGGCATTCAGTCCCACCCTGGTTTGGCTCCAGGTGTCCCAGACCTGCAGCTCACTGAGCTGTTACTTGTTCCCTTCTATGCAAGATTTGGGATGTTTTGAAGACCTGCCAGTTCAGGAGCTTCACAGCTGCCTGGGAAGTTCAGATGGCCCCTTCTGATTAAAGCTGCTACTAATATGCAATCTGCTGTAGGATTTCCTCAGGGTAGGAGCTCTCCTTCCCTTTGCATCCCCTCTACTCCTCAGATGCCAATCATGGCTATTTCCCAAAAAAAGGGAAACATTCAGCTGACAGGGTAGTAGGAGAGCAGTTCTCAATCTCAGTTAACCTTTACAGCAGTAACACTAATTTGCAGTCTGTTCATACTGAATGCTAAAGTCTCTCTGTTTCCTGCTCTGAATTTCATTCTGTGTCAATTAGTGCTATGAAGTCAGGCTAATAATGATGTATGGTTAGCACGGGGCTTCTGTCTGAGAGCTGAGAGGAATGCACAGAGGACAGATAATTGAGATGGCGCCATCCGTGAGCTGCTCAATGCTTTGTTGGAGTTAAAGGGTCTACAAACATGCTATAAAAATATGTTTCAGCATGGGTACTGATAACACTTAGAGGTTTCCAGCAACTTTGTTGAAAATAAATAAAAAGGTCCAACAGCTTTAAATTTATGCATGAAGGTGAAAGGACATAGACCTGTTCAAGCCACTGCCATATTTGCTTTACTGAAGAATGATGTGCAAAAAAACCCCTCAACCAATAATTTCCAAGATTGTTACTATGCTTATTTACACTATCATGCTGAAAGCAGCACACAAATGAGCACAAAGTGATGCCTGCCTTGTCCTCTGGCTTTTTCCATATTGCATCCATGAGCTCCTGCTGGAGACTGACAGGAAACTCTAATGAACAAACCTGTCAAACCTGAGATCAGTGGGTGTTCGGCCACAGGAGGTGCTCCAAAGGCAAGGGGAGGCAGGGCAGTGAGTTACCTCTCCCAGCACGAGGGATGCCTGGAGACTTTGGACCAGATTCAGCACAGCTGACTTGAGCCATGAGCAGAGCAAAGCACACCTGGAGGAGGAGCTGCTGTCTCACATCACTGAGGACAAGAATACACGTGGCTTGTTCTGGGTGAGGGATGTGCCCTTGGGGCACAACCCACCCACTGTGGTGAGAAAACTCGTGGGAACCACCTTTGTGTCATCCTGGCACCACTACCTGGGGTCAGACACTGCAGCCAGTCTCAGGCTGACCATCAGAGCAGTGGCTGCTGCTGGTGGGTCCTGCTGCCCCTGGGGTCACACCAGGTGACAGCAGGAGCAGGACAAGAGGGTGATCTTCACTCATACCATGGGAGCTACACAGCAGATGCATAGGAAACACCAAAGGTCCAGCCCTTTACTTTCCCAGCCCTTTGCCTTTCAGAGCAGCCCTGGATCTGTTCCCAGATGACTCTTGCAGTACCCCAGTCTCCCAGAATGATGTGCAGGGTTTGCCCTGTGCTCCCCATGGCACTGCCTGGGCTGGCTGGGCTCACACCCACCTGGAGCGGCCGGCACCAAGCTCGGCGCTGCCACTGCTCCAGGCTCTGCTGACTGTGACGGCTCTCACTGACATACTCGTGGGCTGGATGGCACATCAGTCTTGATCTTTTCTGGCAATGGCACATTGCATCTCCCATTAGAGGGGGAAAAAAAAAAATCAAATTGCCTCTATTTCTTTCCATTTCTCCTTGCATTTTGGGTTGTAAAAAAAGAGGTGGAAGTCAGCAATGACCTCGTGAGCCTCCAAACTGCAGCTTTAGGCTTTCCACCTTAGGAAAACTGTAAATTCCTGTCCATAGATGCACACAGAACTTAAGGAAACAATGGGGAGAAATTAGAAATGAATTAGTTTTAGAAGAAAAAGAGAGGAATGCAGCTGAATAGCTACGATGGTGCATCACTGAGATACATTAAAAACCCAAATGAATCTCAATGTCAGCCAACGCACTGCCATAACAAATGAACGTGGTGGCAAAGGGTAGGCTTTGTTGCTAAGCTGACAAAAATAAATTAGTCACCTGTCAGTACTCACTTAGAATTTACAAACACATCAGTTTTTGCGGGAAGAGCAGAAAATAGTCAGCATATTTTTCCATTAGAGCATAGTGCAGAGAGAGCTAAGCACTTTGTTTTCATTTATGCCGTAACTTATCCCCTGCTGCGCGGTGAAATCCCCCTGGGAGAAGGCACTGTCTCACCTGGGGGGCACAGAGCTGCCCCAGCTGAGGAAGGCACTGGAGGAGGCTGAGGGGACACAAGGGCTGGACGTGACCCTGCACGACTGTGCTGAACCACAGAGCCCCAGTGCCTCGAGAGTGTGTAGGAACCAGCTGCAAAACTCATCTGCTCTGAGCCTGCTCACACACAGGCAAAACCAAGGAGGAGTTACTGCTCTTTGTGGGCAAAGTTCAGTATTTGCTGCAGAACAAAGACAGAAGAGTTTACCTTGGCCCACAGGTCTCCCCTGCTACATCCACACGTGAGTGTCATCTCTGCTCCCCCAGGCTTTGGATGCAGGGTGTCTCTTTGAGTTAGAAAAAAACCAGCTTGTTTTATAGGGTGATGGGGATGCTAGGAACTAGAACCAAGGGAATACTGCGAAAAGGAAAGTGTATCATAAAATAGCCAGGGTTAAAACAAACAATTTCTGTAATTAATTTCTTTCTATTTTTTTGTGTTCTACTTCCACATGCAACAAAGGAAGTCTTTAGTAAAGCCAAAAGGTTAAGTAAAATATTCAGAAGGTCCAAGAAAATTTGGAATTTACATCAAGCATTGATGTGGTTAGACTGATTCAATCAAGAAACCAAAGCATTTTCTACAAATTACAGATCCAGCTGGAGCAGCTTGAACCACAAGTGCCGAGTCACAGGGAGCCAGGGGTGAGCAACCCCAGCCCAAAAATTAGTCACAGGAATTAGCTGGGAAATCATTACGAGAAACAGGAACAACGATCTGCCATAGACGATTCATAACCCAAAAAAGGAGGTGATGTTCAGTCAGTCAAGTGATTTGCTACAAATTATTTGCCCAGGGCCAATCTTGCTGCTAAAGCGATCAGTGAAGGTGCACTTCCCGGAGCGATGCAGGAACGTAGTTAAGTCTAACAAGCTGCTGTACACAGCACTTTAATTAGGCCAAATGAGGAAAAGATAATAAACCAGCAGGTCAAACGAAGAAAAAAATCTGTAACTGAACAGAATCAAATTATTGCTTTTTATGGTGACAAGATGAAAGCTCTAAAATGAGATTTCTGAATTGCAGTGATACCCAAACTCACACCAAACGAGAGCACAGGAGAAAATGAGCAGCCCATTCAGCCACCAGCACAACAACCAGGCTGGGCTCTGACCCCACCGAACACGGGAATTAGTCCAGGCTTTATTTCAGCAGCAACAAATGGCTGGCTGGGCAGAGCTGTTGCAAACTGCAAAGTAGGAGGCAAGGACAGGTGCGTAATTTCTTGGAATGTCCTTTTAGGGCTTGTGGCACAGAGACTCCTTTCAGACACAAGCCATAAGGCTGGGAAATATCTATCATGCTTAGCTGTGGAAACGGGGATTTTATGAAAGTGCGATCACGAGGTGATAATAAGAATGTGATTGGAAGTTGATGTGTTATTGCTTAATTTAGACAGAGGAAGGCTCTTTTTTTGTCCATACCATCTGCCAGCCTAGAAACCCAAGGAATAAAGGCACAAGCTGCAGATGGCTTTTATAATGGCTGTACTCAAGCGGCAGAGGAGCAAGAAGGAGAGAGGCCATATAAATCAGGCAGCAATATCAGCACGGCTGAGCAATAACCGAGCTGAGAGCAGCATTCAGCAGGAGCAGAGAAAGCAAGAGATACTTTCCCAACTGGCTGCATTAGGATTCAGGTGCAGGGCAGGATGCAGAGCTGGAGCCTCACAAGGCTGTTGGGAGCCCTGACATGGGAGCCTGGTGGGAGCAGGGAAAGCAGCACGGCTGCACACACTAACTGCAGCCTCCAAGAAAAACAGATGAACTCTACTTTAAAATTGCATTCACATGTGCAACAGTTCCCAAGCTAGCTCTTATCCTTTCTTTCCTCTCTTTATTTTTGTGAGGGAAGAGAGAAAGAGAGTAGAAGCTAATTTACTTCAAGTCAGTAGAGAGAAAACAAGCTTGGAGGCAAGACACAAGGCTCAGCAGGACGGGCACAAGCTTCTGCTGGCGAAGCAGTCCCCCGAGATGACCGTCTGAGCTCTGCTGGGGAGCTTGAAAGGGCTGCTCTGCTTATCTGTCTGCAGCAGAGCCCAGGTGTGCTGGACACACAGCAGCGTGCTGCAGAGCGGGGGCTGCTCCAGTGCTTTCCTCTGAAACAGCCAGATCGAACGAGCTTACACAAACACGTACAAACCAACAGGCAGCACAGCACTGGCGGGACTGGGTCTCCAAGTGGGACTGGTGGCACGGACTGACAGGAGAAGCAGCAGGTGGCAGAGGAGAAAGGAGGGTTTAATTCTATTTGTTAAAGATACACACACGCATTTCTTTGCATTTTTATCAATACAGAGAATACCAGCTCCTTTGCTGCTTCACTGCAAAGCAGTCTACACCTGACCTGCAGCCAGGGAGAGGAACACCAGCTGTGCCTTCAGCAGGAAGAACATGCACAAATCAGAGCTGCTCAGCTTGGGGGACAGAGGCAAAGCTTCTGCTCCTGAGTTGGTGCATGCCAGATGCTCCTGAGGAGCTGGGATAAGGACCCAAGAAGACATCCAACAGGTACCAGGTCTGAAGCCAACGTCATTCTTTCAGCACTGGGGCATTCACAGAACCCAACAGCCCCAAGAGCTGAAGCAGTGCCTCTGAACCCCAAAAGCTGTTTGCACCCCACATGCAGATTGAGGGCCTTTCAGACAGTGGGATGATTACGTTCCTGTGCTGATGATACTCTTGCATCCATCACTGGAAGATGTATCTGAACACCACAGCTGGCCCAAGCTACAGCTGCTCAAAACCAGTCCCCAGAGCAGCACTGGGAGATTCAGGGCTCACTCGATACGGTGTAAACTCCTCCAAAGCCCCGCAAGACTCCGCTGTTCCCTCCACGGAAGTCAGCCCTGCCATGACCTCACACGGCAGCTGAAGCACACATTAAAGGGAGACACAGCTCACGTCCCATCCTGTGTACCTGGCATCATCCTTTACCCCTACACAGAGCAAGTGTAGAGTGTTACTGTGCCAGAACAGCAGGACTGTACAATTATTGCGGGTATTATCTAAACCCATCATTTACAAATATGCACAAATAGTTCCAGTAGGCTCTTTGAGCAGAACCAGCTGTTGAGCAGACAGGGCAGACTCCAGAGAATGATCAGTGATGGATCTGTCAAAAAGATACTAAAACAGAACCATTTCCTTGCTAAATACTTGGCAAGATACTAGAGATTTTGCCAGAACATCACAGGGAAGGAGGAGGGAGAAGTGGAAGGAATGAGAAAAAAAGGCATTATTGCAAATTTTTTTTCCTTTCTTTCTAATGCTTCTTTTCACTTGGAATCCTTTTTATTTTGGCATGGGAACACGCCTTATGATAACAGATGAGAAATAAAATCACTGTTTTGACTGATCCCACGCAAGCATCCTTCTTCTCACCCACCCCAGAGCTTTCTCCCAGGGAAAATTGTGCGAGTCAGAGGGTTCCTTGCCAAAGTTTCAGGCAGTTCACATCAGACAGTCTCAGAGAGCTAAGGATCCTACAAGACAGGGCGAGAGAGCTTGGCACAGTGCTGTATTTTAGCCATATACAGGTGCCCTTAGGACTGAACTGGTCTCAGGACAGCCCAGAAAGATTCACCCAATCTAAGACAGGAGCCCCACAGACACAATTTCTGGCTATGTTCAGTAATCTTCTGCAGTTACACAGGACAGATTTACTTTAGAATAGCTTCAGAGCCCTTGCAATCTATAGTTTTTCTCTTTTACAGGCAATCAGATGTTTCTGGGTTATTTTGATACACAACATTACTCTAGGAAATAGCACACTATCAAAGAGCACAGATAAACAGGCTGTTATTTAGGGCTACACAAGCAAGTCCAGCAGCACCACAGATCACTCAGGCTGGCTGCAGCTGATGGGGAGAGGTTCCCGTGCGCTGTTCCCGGGGGATCTGCAGCTGATGGTGATGCAAACACCCCCAGTTTAGGCAGAAGCTCAAACCTCCACTGGGGGAGTTTTAGGGTGCTGCAAATCACAGAGGATTCAAGCCACTGTTTTAAAGCAGCCCTGGCTGGTTTGGGGAACTCTCTAGACAGCTTTTGCTCTTTCCACCCCCCAGAATGTGGAGGACAGCCTCTCCTTAGCACGGGCACTGCGCTGCAGCAGCTGAGGTTAATGGTTTGGCAACTCAGCTGGGGCTAGCTTATTTTTCTCTAGTGATGTTTCTTAGAGTGCAAGGGGCTTTCACAGGAGTAATTCAAACAATTATTAAACTATGTACTCCTTTGGTAAAAAGGGCTTCAGAGGGCCAGTTTTTTTCTTCCTGAGTCTGTTCTTCACTATTATTGCAGGGTTTCCGCTCAGAGACCACTTGCAGAGCCATTAAATGTTCATCCCCATCAAAATTCAACCTTGAGTGCAGAGGATCTGGCAAAGTATCTCTAGGCCAAATCCTCTCTGGGACTGTCTTCTGATCAGCCTCTCTTTTAGGAGTTTAATGAGTAAAAATAAATCTGGAAATAGAACAGAGTGGTGCCTGGAGAGGGAAGAGATCAGCATGGTTGAGCCACAGATCAGAGCAACGCAGTGCAGGTCTGACTGGTGGAGCTGAGGCTGTTGGGCACAGGCCCACCAATGACAGCTCAAAGGGTGTGACATAGCACAGACAGCTCCCTAAAACTCTTGTGAGGAGCACTGAAAAGTGGCCAAGCTGGCCAAACCAAGAAATAAGCTCAAGGAGTTTCTGGCTTCACATGGCACTACTGAGATCAGGTTAGAAAAGGGCACATTTAACTCAAGAGCCAGAGTAAATTCAAATATTAAGGTAAGAGCCTTTTAGAACGGTGGAGAAAAAGGATACAGAAAGGGAACAAAAATAAATGCAATATGGAACTGAGAGGACGAGCAAATATACAAGGGGAAGAAAACCCCTTATCTGATGAGAAAGCACACATGGGTGGAGCCCCAGGTGTCTCACCTGTACCAGTCTGCAGGTCTGTGCTCAGCTCAGCAGCGATCACCCTCCTGTTATTGCACAAGTGCTCAAAGTGGCTTCCTACAAACACCTCCATTGCATGAGGGCAGAGACTCGTGCATCAGCAAAACTGTTCACCACTCGTTAATGTTAATTCTCTATTTCAAAACACACAGATAACCCACAAGATAACCAAAAAAAAGGCAAACCTAGCAAATGCTCTATGCAATCAATTGCATAGGATGAATAGTAAATAACCAGAGAAAGCTCCTGGCAGGTTCATCACAGATTAAAGGAGTTCAGGCAAATTGTGCAAGAAGAGAAAGCCATTAGTGGATTGGCCTACAGAGAATGCTCATGAGAGAGGGCACAGTTAGCTGGATTGTCTGTTTGCAATGAACTCTGCCACCTGTAATACTGAAGTACCTCACAGACTCTCAGCAGTGTGTTTATTGTGAAGCATCACAGCAAGAACCTTTTGTACCAGTTTGGATTGGCAGCTTTTTCCTATTCTCTTCATGTGTAACATGAGTTTCCTTTCAACAGGAAGAAAAAGGATTTTTGGAAACTGAATATCCCAGCAAAAGGAACAAAAAAAATAACCTTAAAGTTATAGGGGAAACAATTGGGGGAGATGAAAATAGTTTTCAAAAGAAAGAGAAGTGCTCATAAATGCAGGACAACTCACTCCCTCCTTTGCTATGGTAAGAAGAAAAAAGTGACTGAAGATAGAGTGTGGTATAGATCCCCAGGACTCAAAACACAGAGATTTCTGTATTATACACATAAATAAACAGAGAGCAGCATAGGGCAGCTTGCTCCATACAGGGTTCACAGAGGGGACACATTACTATTTACTACACAGCACATTAAAATGACAGTGACACACACCACTCAGAGGTGATCATTATTACTGGCTGCTTAAGGGATGATTTGAGAAATGATCTGTAAATTTAATTTTTAATTAAGCCAGAAGCCCTAAGGGCCTTCTGAGTTCAAGCATTAAGGGGGGAAATCAATTCTTGGTGATGGAGAGGTCTAGTAGAATCTAATAGGCCTGGGTAATATATCAAGAAGCTTTTAAGATCAGTCACACAGCTCAACAGAGGAAAGCCTAAAACCCAATTTCAGATAAAAAACTGTGCTGTAAAGTGGAATGGATGGTCACCATTGTTCAAACCTCAGAAAAGCTACTGTCTTCAGCTCTGACACACGTATTACTCAGGAAATAGATAAATGATTAACACCAGCTTGCAGAACTTCCCAGGGAAGCCCTCACGCTTCGCTCCAACCAGCTTGGAAAAGCAGCCGTGGCCAAATGACCTTGAAGTCCCTCTAAATCTCTAGCGTGGCCAGAAAGGGCTACACTAACGATTGATAATCAGTCATCAGAACAGCCCAGAAGGAGGTAAATTTGTGCTGAGAGGCAAGTCTAGCTGCCTTGGTGCAGAGCACGGGTCTGTGAGGCTCAAGGCAGCAGCCGTGGCTGGGCGGGACACGGCTCTGAGCGCTCCTGCCCTCCACAGCGCAGCTTCACCTGCACTTTCAAAAGCACAAAGTGCCGATTTTCCAGCCTGTCTTGGCTCCAGGCTCACAGCACCAGACGAGTTGTACCCAAGGGATCTTCATCAGAGACCTGCCGCAGCCGAGAGCCCTCTTTTCAGCTTTGAGACCACACCATAGTGGGGGGAAAAGCTGACAGCCTCCAGGGCAGGGCTGCCACGCAGAGCCACAGGCTGTGGGGAGCACCGGAGCCTTCCCTCCAGCTCCCACCCGAGTCCATGTGCATATCTTCAAGAAGGAAGCTGGGCAGAGGAAATGAGCGAGAAATGAGATGAATGGTCTTGTTTTCACAAACCTTCTCGTCTGAGAAACAAGTCATTTATCAAAGTGCTGTAATCCTACCAACTGTCATAACACTTGGTCTAATTACATCTGGAGAACAATGAGCTTATGTTCAGGAAGAAACTGTCTGCAACAAGGTTGGTAGAAAAACTCTGCTATGCATGATCTTAGATCACAGGTCCAAATGCAAGAACAAATGCCTCCAAGAACGGGTTGGTGATACTTGTATAAAGCAAACTCCTACTACTGGACAATCAAAAAAATCGGTGGGTAATTTCCTATATTTTCATAAAATGCCATTCCTAGTGCTGTAATCTACATCAGGGAAGCTCTGGAGTGGGTTTTCAGATTACACGTTTGGGGGGGAAGTTGTAAGATCCATCTTTTGGAAGACTACAAAGCACATTCAAGAACTGTTAAAAATGCTAAAAGTTAAAATTTGCTGAACCTGCTCGGGCTGAGACTCCACACTGCAGCTCCCTGCAGAGGCCCTGAGGCCGTGGTGGCTCTCAGCAGTGCAAGCACTGCTTAGCTCATGCCTTGGGGAAGGCATCCTCCTGGCCCCAGGCTGCAGAACCCGCTGGAGATGAAGCAGCCCTTCCCGTGGGGGCCCCACAGGCTGTTTGGGAGCACGCCTCGCCACACAGGAGGGAGCAGCAGCAAGCCCACAACTGATGGATTTATCACGGGAGGGCCTCACGCTGCTCTTCAGGCACTGACACTCCTGATTTGACACCACAGGCCGGGTTTCAGCAGCACCAAGGCTGCACACAGATTTCATTAACACACTCAGAGCAAGAGATAGAGGGAGGAGAGGGAGATCATCTCAGCAGCAGCAAAGCCAGGCTCCTAGGAAAACAGCCATCATTTGGATTCTTGATACAGAGGCTGGGGACCATCTGCAAAGCAAGATAACACTTCCATCCTGGAGAAAAGTGCCAGAGTAAGGAGTAAGTAGACAAAACCAAAATACACAGTAACACAAAGCAACAAACAAAAAATATGAGCACTGGGACCAAAAAGATTGATTTTCATAGACAGCATCTAAAAGGGCACTGAATATAGAGTTCTCCCCATGGTCTGGAACATTACTTGATATCACATTGAAAGAAATCTGATTTTCCACCAGTGTCCCGAATATGTATGTATCACACACCATCTTTTTGCCGCAGGCAGAGTACAAGGAAGGGATCAAGTGAGAATAAGCATTAAGAGGAGTTTATTAATCACCCACGAGAAAGTATTTCCACATCAGCAGTGCATCCCTTGCCTTCTGAATTTTACCCACCGAAGAACTTGGGCCCATGGCTCTAGGAATAGTGATTGTTATGGGTCTTCCATGAGATGTTGAGGCAACTAGCACAGGCTGAGGGACTGATCTTACCCAAATGAAATGGCCACAGCATCATGATATCAAGGCACCCAAGGCCACTGACATCAGCTGCCTGCTCTGCAGGCTTGCAGCGATGAGATGGCCTCTTATAACACAAGAGAGCACAAACAGAGCACTTCACAGGCTGGCTCTCTGAGCTTTACCCTCAAAAAGGGTCCCAAAGATCATATGGAAGTTGTTAGAAGGAGCAAGGTGTTTCCAAAGAACAAAAAGCACTTGTAGGTAAGTTTTATTCCTTTCAATTTATTCCTATAAATTTTGCACTTGCCAACCTAAAAAAACCCCCCAAATTTTCAAACTCTGTTGAAACAAATTAAAAGGATTTCTAGCTTGTCGCTTTCTTACAAAAAAAACCTCATCTGATGAAGAAACTGAAAGCTAGACATCAGATGATGGTATTGTTTCAGACTGTCAAACTTGGTTTAACTCAGTGAAATTCTGGTGCCAACGCGCTGCTGTATCTGTCTGGGCAGGCACTTGCCAGCAGCTCAGCCCCCCCAGGCTCACACTCCGGGATCCAAACGGATCCCGAGCCTCCTCCGGGGAGGCAGACGGCGAGTTTTTCCCAAGTGCTTGTCACCTCTCGGCTCGAGCAGTGAGTCCCGGTTTGCGCTCAGGCCAAAGCTCCCGCTCCGTGCCGCGGTGCCCAGCGCAAACCCGGCTGCTCGGAAACCGGGGGCGAAGGCCGGGACTCCCCAGCCGCGGCCCCGCGCTGCTGCTGCTGCTGCTCCCAGGGGCGGTGTGAGAGCTGCAGGCAGCGCCCTGCCCGCGGCACCGCGGCTCGGGCAGCGCACGGGAGGGGAGCCGCTCCCTCCTGCCCGCTCAGCCGAGCGCCCGCCGCGGCCGGGCTGCACCGGGGGATGCAGCGGGGGATGCTCCGGGGGATGCACCGGGGGCTGCAGCGGGGGCTGCAGCTGGGGATGCAGCGGGGGGTGCAGCGGGAGATGCAGCGGGGGATGCAGCGGGGGACGCACCGGGGGATACAGCGGGGGCTGCAGCGGGGGCTGCACCGGGGGATGCAGCGGGGGATGCTCCGGGGGCTGCAGCTGGGGATGCAGCGGGGGACGCACCGGGGGATACAGCGGGGGACGCACCGGGGGATACAGCGGGGGCTGCAGCGGGGGCTGCACCGGGGGATGCAGCGGGGGCTGCAGCGGGGGCTGCAGCGGGGGACGCTCCGGGGGATGCTCCGGGGGATGCTCCGGGGGCTGGCTGAGCCCCGGCCGCTGCCCTGCCCGCTCCCGGGGCGAGCAGGGGCTGCTCGCGGGAGAGTTCAGGCTCCTCCCCGGGTCTTGTTTTACGTTCACTTAAAAATTAGTAGCGGGGAACATAACCAGGACTCTGAAAGGGGCATGCAGAGATGTGCCCTTTGGTGCGAATGGAGTAATAAAATTAGGTGTGCGTTGGAGGAAAAGCCCTGGAAAACGTGTTTGAGCCCTGGAAAAGGAACACACACACACACCCCCTAATCGCAGAGACCCCACCGAGGGGCTCGGCTGAGCTCCCCACAGCGTCACCCCACCAACCCCTGCCCCGGGGCGGCTGGAGCAGCTCATGGGATGAGGATGCGAGAGATTTTAATCCCGCGGGCAGAGAAGCTGAACCATCAAAAACCCTCAACCAGCCAGCCTGTGAAGCCTGTCATGAAAAACACCCTCAAAAGCAGTCATTTGGGCAATGCTGGTGCCTCTGCAGAGCCAGGCCAGCCCCCAAAGAGGGGCATGATGCCCCGGGGAACCTGCCAGCCCCAGCCCCAGCACGGCATCTCCCCACCTGCACTCACAGCCACACGAGAGCATCCCAGCAAAACATTCACTACCCAGTTTGGCTGGATTTTCTCTTCCTTGAGGATGAACGAGGATAAGTGAGCTTGTTTTGCAATAATAGAGATTTCTATGTCTCAAACAGAAGCAAACAAGCAGAAACAAAATAATAATAATCATCATCATCATCATCCAAATAAAAAAACCCTCAGAAACATTCTTTTGCCAAAGAGAGTAACCATGAGATCTTCTCACTGCTTCACTTAGGATGATGCCAGAGCTGGCTGCACTGGGGGGTGAAGGAGGCAGAGGGGGGAAAAGAAGTATTTTAGAGGTTGAAACATGTCACCCACCATTTTTTGAGAGAAAATTCTGAATTATTATTTTCTGGGAAACAGAAGTTTTCATTTTGATTATTTTTGTAAAATACCTTTCATTTTTCATTATTTTTCAGTTAAGGTAAAGTAGAAAAACTGATAGAAAATCTGATAAGGAGAACCTTGCTTGACCTTTTCTTTCTCCATAATTTTGTTAGAAAGAAGCTGAGAATGCCTCCTCCATAAACCCTCACTTTATACAGCTATTCCAATCTTCCTGCAAAAAGATGAGGGGAGGAAGTGAGAAAACCCAAGTCCTAGATTTGAGGCAAAAATAAAGTTTCAACAAAATAAGATTTCAACAAAAGTACATTACATAAAAATCCTACAAGTCATTAATTCCTAAAATAACCCCCCTTTGCTTGACAGCCTTTCTTTTTCATTTATAGGTTCTTGACTACCAGACTGGTATTCACCCATGTTATTCAAATATAAATTCATTCAACAGCCTGTAATTCCTGAAATTATGCATTTAGAGCTTCATTTCAGGTGCACTTTATTCACCATTTGTTGTCCTGCTACAAACACGTCCAGCATCCAACCAGGCAGCAAAGCTTCAGAGATCCCAAGCACTCCAGCTCTGGCAAACCTTGGACACCTGGCTCTAGAGAGAAGCAGCATCACTCACATCCTACCTGCCAATTGCTCAGCAACTTTAGGTGTGTCAGAGAAAAGTGAAATTGATGAACTCTGCCCTGACCAATTTGTTGGTAACTGTTATTAGTTATTACTATTATTATTCCAAGAAAAGGGCAAAGCTGCCCTGCAGATGCTGTCCTCCACAGGGAGCCCCTCCTCTGCCTCAGCTCCGGCTTCAGGTTTTCCTCCTCCAGCCATTAATTTGGGGTGATCATATCTACCCGATGAGAGCCATGCCCATGGGTCATCTAAGAGCACAATGTCCTACAGGATAGCAGCTGTGTGATTTTTTTTTTTAATTTTTTTTCTAAAGCACCATATTGTGTTTCAGCTGCCAGCAGGACACTGACTATGAAAACTGGATGATGTGCCAGCAAGAGCTCTGGAGTCCGAGTAACACAGATTGAATTAACCTCCTGAGGTGTCCCTGTGGGAGAAAACCACAACCATTGCTTCTGCTTGAAGTCTGTGCTTTCCCAAATGCAGCTTTAAGTCCAGAGACGTTAGAAACGCTCAGGCACTGCAGGCTGCAGTGCTGCACACACGGGGTGTAGCTGCTGTCTGAGGCTCTCTGCACAACTCCCCAGCTTTCACTCTCTGATGCAAACGCCGAGTCAGCAGGGACCATCCAGGAGCACCACACCCACAGGCAGGGTGCCACATCAGCCCAGATAACGCAAATCTCCTGTCCACTCCAGCTTAACAGCAACACTTCTTGACTCTAATGTAGGAACAATTTGGTCCCAGAGAAGAAGCCCCCAGACCCAGCGTAATTTTCCTTCCAACGAACGCATGAATGTTTCCCTTTAGCAGGGACACAGAGACCACTAGTTAGGTTGATACACAAAGCTGGGAGAATCCCCTGGTTACATAGTGTTAGTGTGGCAGAGCCTGTAATTAAACTCGATTCCTTTACGACTCAAGACAAGTTCCAGACAGTGGACTGAAAATACATTTCAAACAGATCTTCGACATTCAAGACCATCTGTTTCCTTTTTTGTGTGAAGTATTTTTATTTGCTGCAAGCAATGAGCTTAAACAGATTTTAGGAGATTTGTTATTAATAAAGGAATGTGAAAAATTTGCAGGAAGGCAAAAACCACATTCTGCACCTGGGTCTGCTCAGGAGCCTAGGCTTTGCTTGGAAGACTCTGTGTTCTGTTACATCCTTAAATCCAGACTTAGGTTTCTGAATAAAACTGGTTTCATCTTCAGCACCAAACCACCCTTCGTGTGACACTGTTTAGGAGAGGGAGCGCAGGGCAATTTCCACGCCTGAATCTTCCCTGGGAATACACTGCCTCACGGGCAGAATGCAATTAGGCAGGCTGGAGTTTGGCCAGGACATTAAGGTTAATGGACCTACTGCTGCCAAGTGCCACAGGATGCTTAATGAGTGCAAGCAGCAGAGGAGCCCCCTGCAGCTCTCATCCAGAGCCTGGCATCTCCGCCTGCCTCCTGTCCTGCCACAGCTCCCGGGAGCGCGGTCCCCGTGGGGACAAGGGTCTGCACCCAGCGCAGGCAGAGGCAGCCGTGCTGCTCCCCCGGCCCGTCCCTCGCACACACCCAGCAGCCAGATGACACCACCAGTGAAGACAGACAGGGATTTAAGTGGGATAAATTTCCTACAGGTGTAGACAGTAAGGTCTTGTTCCAGTTATGCCAAGAGGCTGTATCATCACTGGACGTTCAGCAATGGCTTTATACAACCGACACAACCTTCAGTCAGTGCCTTCTCCCCACACCTATTACTAAAGCTTGGTTTTGGGCAAGGCAGATGTATGAAATCCATCACACCAACTGGAACAAACTGCATTATCTGCCTCATAAAAAAAAAAGCAGAGCCTCCCTCTTTTGTCTCAGTGCAGCTTTGCTGCTGCTGCCCCTGGGAGCAGCTCTGACCCAGGGAGGACACTGTAAAGTCCCTGGAGGTACTGGGAGCACTGTGCTCTAAGTAACCCTGCACGGTGGAAGGGACAGATACCCCGTAACCTAAGCAAGAGATTTCCCACACAGTGTCTGTATTGCCTTACAGACGCTGGAGGAAGGGCACCTGCTCTGTGCTGTGCACACCCCCCTCACAGCCCCAGGACAAGGACACTGCTCCATCTCTGCTCTGCTGCTGCCACCCACAACGAGTCATTAGCTGTGGGTGGGTGCTGCTTCTAATACCAGTATCTGAACCAAAATTAGCACGTGGGCACAACAGCCATGGAGTGCCAAAGCTGGGCCGTGTCAGCCATTTATTTACTGTAGTCAGTCCCTAAATCTGTTTTGCAGCTGCTGTCTGCATAAATAATGAATAAAGCAATAAATCTGGCAGGGTTACCAAACTCTCTCATTCAGCTGCTCTCAAACCAGTTAAATTCTGCTGCGATTCATCTGCCTGCCCGAGTCCCAGGGAGAAGGGAGGAGAGGGGGCTTTATTTCTGTGCACTGCCCTGGGGCATCCAAAACCAATTCCCTTTCAGCTGCAATGCTGCTTTCTCTCATTTTTATTGAGGCAGGGAGCAAGACTGAGACTCTTTTGAACTACAGTATCTTGCCCTCCTCCAGGCACAGGTCACTGATTTCGAGACAGAAATCTTAGATGCTCAGGTTTTCCTTGTAATGAAAATCTATGTTGCCAATTTTTTGTCCAGGGCGATGCCACCAGAAGTCACTTGCTATTGTCCTTCCAGCAAGAACCACTTCTGCCTCCCTGTGCTACAAGAGGATCACACTGGCTCGGTCGTGTGGGGAGATGCCACCCCCTGCCATGAGGCAGGACCGAGAGCCAGGCAGGACCAATGGCCACGGCAGGGTCTTGGATGGCCACAGCCTTTGAAGAGCCATTGGCAGCAGTGTCAGGGACAGCCTGACAGGTACGAAGCAACAAAGGATAGGCCTTGGTAAATCTAATATGCAAACAGCCTCCAGATAAACAGCAGAAAAAACCCACCTGTCTAAATATAAAGCCAGGTTTATATCTGGAAAAACATCTCTTCCAGTTTCAATTAATCGCTGTTTCTTGATTGCATGAGCTGCCAAAGCTCTGTGTTTGCTATGACAGCTTTTCCCAACAGAATGACTGCTTTCTGTGCCATGCATTTTACCATTTTCTTCAGTCCTTATGCCTTTTCTGGATCACATCATGCTCGTGGCATATTACATTAATTTCTGCTTGCCCCAGCTGACTTAATAGATCCTCTGCCTTTGGCATATTTCTTGCCATTTCTCCACTGTTGAAAGAAATTATCCTACATAGCACTAAAATCACAGTTACACTAATGATCAGCTCTGTAGTGTGACTTTTCTTGTTTCAATCATCAGGAAGAAAAATCAGCATGTTCAACATGGTATTCAGTTACCTTTCCAGTCATGTTTTTCTATTTCAAAATAATCTCTATTCTTCTTTTACCACAGGCTTACATATCATCCTGACATCTTCATCTTGGCTTTGGGTTTGTTTTTTTTTTTCACCCTAAATTTTGAGCTGGCAGTCTGGGAGGCATGTTCCTAGAACATGTGAGACATCAGGCCTTGCCTTTTACTCTAAAGCACCAAGATTTATTTTTTTGCCATCCAACTTTTTTATGCAGGAGCACTTGATATGCAACAGTGCACAGGCTGTCAAGGAGAGTCTGACCTGGGACAAATCTCCAATCTGTACTTTGGGTTTGGAGCCATAAACACAACATGCTGGGAGCTCAGTCCTGCTCTGTCCTCCCAGCAAGCCTCTGTGCTCTCAGTGGCAGATGCAATCTGATCCAGCCCACTGCACTTGGTATTAATACAGAGCTAAGGTGTACTTTGTCAATGGGTGCGAGTCATTGTTCTCTTCTAGGAAAATCCAAAACAGTTTTAACCACTATTCAAGGAAATTTGCAGTTCATTTATTTACAAAGAATAAAAGCTCATTTTTCCTTGTTCTTAGAAAGCTTTTTAAACTGCCAAAATCTACTTGGGAGCAGGGTAGAAAAGATTTACACAAAAATCTCAATAAAATTCATTTGGACCAATTTACAAGACAGAATCTACTTGTCAGGTATTTTTTAAGAACCCACTCAGGAAAGCAGTAAACACATAACGCAAGTTTTAAAAAAATAAAATAGCATGGTACTGTTCCCCACATGTCATCCTACTTAACAGTGCTTTCAATTTAGTCATGAAATTCTCTAACTCAGCCTGAGTAAAACTGCACAGCCACTGCACCAGTGCCCGGTGTCTGGGCTGGAAGAGAGCCAGCAGAGCGCCCCGAAAGCTGCTGGCAGCAGCTGCAGGTCTGAGATGAAACGTGCTGCAGCTCGAGGGGACATGCCTGCTTCTCCATGTCCCCAGCCAGCTTTGCTCCCCACTGTTCTCTCCGTGCCAGTTTCTCCCCTGACTCTGCACGTGCCATACCTGAGCTTGGACCAGTTCTGGGTTCAGATGCCTGCAGGTCTCAGCTGCCCTTCATCCCAAAGTCAGGTCCCTGGTAGGAAAGGGCCCATCTTATCCACCTGAGGCGTGGGTGAGGTAGGGCAGACAAGGACTTGCAATGTCCTTTTCAAGCCTACTTTTAAAGACCAAGCCCCAGTGGGGTTTCCTCTCAGACCAGCCAGGGCTGGCCTCAAATCAGGGCAAATAGCACAGACAGGTGGCCAAAACGGCCTTGAGCCAGCTCAGCTTGGCTCGGCTCAGCTCGGCTCAGCTCAGCTCAGCAGGGGAGGCAGGAGGCTGCACCTCCCTTGCCAGCTCCCTCTGCCTCCAGCCTTGCCCATCCAGGAGCTGTCTCTCCCTCTGCCCAGACCAGGCCTGTGACAGCTCTGTGCTGCCCTCCTCGCTCTCTCCTATCTTCTGCTTTAATCAAGCAGACAGCAACAGATTGCAAGCAATCACCAGGAAAACCCCTCAGCCAGTTTTGGGCAATGCTTTCCATTGTCTCACGCTGTCCTACTCCATAAATTATGTTAAACTGCTTCTTCCAGCTGGTACAAAAGGCGGGTGGATACTGTGCCTAAGAGCCCTGCAACTGCGGCTACATCAGAGGCATACTCGTGGAAACCATTTATATCTTTTACATAAATACTTTTTTTCTTTCTATTGACATTTTCTTTAATGTTTTTAATCTCTGGAACTAACTAACTTCCTTCCTTCCTCCTTCAGCACATATTAGCCTTTCCCTGCCAGATCTTCAGCTGGAATAAATTTGGCCTCCCAACCCTGATTTGTTAGATGATGTGAATGTGTGTTCAGTTAAACAGGCCATTCACAAGCTTAATGCTTACAGATGAATTTTGGCTTGTTTGGCTTGAAAAGCTTGGCTTGTGTGGGCCTCCAGCTGCCATTCAAATAAGGACATGCCCAAGTCCAGCCTGTTCACCAACATACCTGTGCAAAAACACATTGCCCAAAGAAGCTTTTCCGAAGTAGGAAATACCCAATTTCCCAGGTGCTTGTTCAATTACTGCCTGATACTGTGGAACACAACATCTCTGAATAACATCATTCCTTCAAACACACAACAGTGATGTTTGAGTAACTGGAGCATAAATATAGTTCACCTCAGGCAAGAGATAAATTACATTAATAAAGTGTGGTAGTGTTCTTTAATTAGTTTGATTAGGCATGACAGAAGATGATATTGTTCAGAAAAGCTTCATTTCCTGAAGTAAGGAATTGTTGCTGTAGATCCCAATCTCTGAGGTTTAGGTGGTTTTTTGTGCTTTTTTTTCACAGACCAAACATTAGCAGAGACCTGTCATGTGGTGCCCGTGACCCACGTCCCTGGGTTCAGCTGTGCTCCTCTCCAAATGGATCCTACAGATCTTCATGCTCTGGGGGGGTTCCACAGCTGCATCCTTCATCCCATCAACTTCTTCCAGACTCATGGGGAGACAGACAGGCTGTGACTGGCAGTCCCTCTTTTACAAGTCCATTCCTAATATACAAAGAGAGAAAATTTTAAAAAAATAGTTTTGTTATTCATCAATGTAACTCAAAACCTTCCAAAGACCCTGCCAAGTCACCATGCCAATTCTCAGTAAGACACAAATTTCAGACATGGCTCCCATGATCTCTGCTGTATGTTATTTATTTATTTACTTATTTAATAAATTTGCTGTGCCATTAGATTCGGTAAGACCTGCTGTGATGCTCATGCTTTGCAAATGTTTGAAACTGTGCAGTGTCAGGTCTGGAAGATCTATTTAACAGTGGCTTTGTGGTGCCAGACCTGGCTGTAGAGGATTTGCTCAGGCTCTGAGCCCCTTTCTGTTTGAGTCAGACCCCTGTACCATGCTCTCCACTGTAGCCTTGAACTTCAAAAAACTATGTGCAGGTTCCTAATTAACTCACATATGTGAATAAATTCCAAACCATACCTTTATGTACCCAAATATTGCTGTGCAACCTGACTTGTCAGGTCCGATACCTGCCTTCAGAAACCAGTGCAAATTCTTCCTTTGATTCTGCTCTAAGGAAAATCATACTCGTTCTAAACTCAGCAGCTGATTTTCTACTGACATACAAAGAGGCAAGATTGAGGCTAAAATTTTTAAATGATCAATGTATGGTTCCAGAACAGCCCCTGTCCCCAGAAACGAGAGAGCCAGTCCTGCCAGAACATGGGCACCTTGCTGTCACCAAAGCCTAGCTCTGTATATCAGCACTGCTAAGGTGGATAAAGTGGTCTTTCTTGCCCATTGATCACACAAATCCAATTTGCAACCTTGTTTTCTCTACATGACAGTTACAGGAGACAGACCTGATTAAATATTTCTGTTCTGATCAAGGAGCTCTCACAGGCAATCCTGTGGCTGCGCACCAAATCCCTCCCCAGAGCTCGGCTGCACGCTCTGCCTGATGGGCTGTGCTCAGCTGCGCTTGCTGCAGACCTGCTTTGATAGCAGTGCACAGTGTGTTTGGAGTTTTAGGAGCAGAGACGTATTCACATTCGTACTCCTGTCCTTGAGATCCAGCAAAGCTTGCTCGCAGTCGAAGGACGCTCGAGGTTTTCGCATCTTTGCTGAAGCACACACAGACAAGTGCTCACCCCCTCCCGAGCCTCCCTCCTCGCTGCCCCCCGGCTGAGATGCTGACCAGTGCTTCACTGATGCCCAGCCAGCCAGGTGTCAAGGCTCCATGTGCTGCCTGCTCACCAAGCAGCACCAAGGACTGTACTAACAAGTCTGATGAAATTGAACTTGATTTACATTTCAAGTGCAACCTGCTCCCTGAAGGAATGCTTCATTACAGGTCTTCCCATGGCAAGAGAACAGCAACTGATGGAACACATTTCTTGAAGCCATGCCAATGGATATTTATTTGTTGTGTTTGTGACTGCTCTGTAGCAGAGATTACAGCCTTGGTGTTGCTCTCAGTAGAACAACTGAGGATTAACTCCTGTGAAACCAGTGCAGTCACCCCAGCATTCCATTTGCAATCAGAACTGGCATTAGCAGAGCTGAGTAATTACAGACAAGTAAAGGATGGCAAAACTCAGCGGCTCTGCTGTTTTCCCCCAAAAGCTGTGGCGTAGGCCCTTTTGGAGGAGTACAACTCAAAATACTGTTCCCACTGACGCCAGCTGACACCTCTGCACTTCCTGTGGCCCAGAGCCTGGTGGCTCCAACCAGAGCACAGTGGGCTTCCCAGGGTGATCACAGACACTGGAGTACGTTCTCGTTTCTGCCCCTCAGCCTCTCCGTCATGCTCAGCCCGCTGCTGTGCTGACCCCACAAGTCTGGCAGCCTGCAGCTCAAACCACTCCTCTCATCCTTCAGCTCCTCTTTTCATCTCTGACCTCTTTTCATCTCACTGTGGAACATCTGAAGTGCTCCCTGACATGGGTTATTAGAGGGATTTGAAAGAAAATTCCCCTGAGAAAATCCACATTTGAAAAAGTTCTTGGAACTTATTGGAAAATTTTGGAGTTCCCAATGGAAACAGGGACAGCAGGAGGAAAGCAGATTTCATTTTGCTAGAAGTATTAAATAAGCTTTTGATTCCAAGCTAAGTTATACATTTTCATAAATGGGAGCACAATTTAAATTATTTCTTTTTGTGCTAAAAAGATTATTGTTTTCCTGCCAAAATACTTCATTTTAATTGGTTTTTCTAGAATGACACTTTTAGGCACAGACAAAACTAACAGCCCTCCAAACTCTATTTTCAAAAAAATCTTTCATTGGATTTCTTTCAGGTCGTCAATACTTATTACTAGTATTGAAAGAATAAGCAATAAAGGCACTTTGCGTCTCTCCCTTGCTACTCTTTAATATTATCTGTCCACCAATCCAATTGTTCCATCTTGAAGCATTTCCATTTCCAAAATAAAATTGCATTTTGCCACTCAGATATTCTCTATCCAAATCCCGAACAGCTTGTAGCTAAGTATTAATCCATAAAAACCCGAAAACAATATCTTATTAATTCACAAAAATCAATATCCCAGTACCCTTTTTGGAACCAGTTCATTACATTTAAGCCTGGATTTATATGCTGCTCAGTGGAAAACTGCCCAAAATGTATCTGTTTACCAATAATGAGACGAACTGGTTGCTAAACCTCATTCCACCAAAAACAAGCTTTGTGACAGAACTCTGGTTCAGGGAAAAAGTGATCTTAGGGTGTATGTAATCCTGATGCAGTAGCTGTTTCTTCTTTAACAGAGAGTAACACAGGTATCCTTTGGTTTTGTTGCTCTCCTTCCCCTGTGGCCAGGATATTTCTTTGTAAAAGACCCAGCTCTGGACTTGTCCCAGTGACAATTATTCCTGAAGGCTGTCTGTCAATTCAAAAACCCTTGGAAAGGATGTGGCATCAGAACAGGCTTAGTTCCAGCAGTCTGGGTGTCCCATCACATTCCTTTGAATACTAAATCCTGCAAAGGCTGCTTTTCCTAAATAAGTCTAATTTCTTCGGAAATACGTGGGGACAGAAGAACAACCAAACAAAACAAAAAACACCCTCCAAAGCCTATGGCTCCTTTGGTGGTGTTTTTACCAGCAGTCCAAATGCAACAGCCATTGATACCAATAAGGATTTTTCCACTGGTTTCAGTATATGTACGACCTGAGATCCTAAAAGCAAATGAAGCTTGAAATTCCCAGAAACAGAACTCTACTGTAACCAACAAAAATATATATGTACATAGATATGCATGTATGCATATATATATGTATGATAAATGATTGTATTTCATTTGCCGAGAATGGGAAAAAATCGATATATTTTTATTTATGTATATAAGTTTTTTTATTACTGACTACTGAAGTCTGATCATTTTTCACACAGTGACATCAGGCTCTAAGATATTCCTTCCCTTTCTCTTTAGTTCCGAGAATGAAAGTGGCTCATGAATCATGAAGGTTAAATACGAATAACTTGCATTACCACTCGCAGCAGACATGTGGTTGATTGCTGTCTGCCTTTGTTGTTAATTGCTGAACACCAGTGCACTGGCACACCTACCACAGGCTTCTGAAGATGAACAAACTCAGCATATGCCCTAATTGTTTGTGTTCTCTTTACAGCACTTTTTCTTCCAAAACAACATGGGTAAAATTCACAGATCCTGCCCCTTGATCTCCTTTCCTCTTTGCTGAACACATGGGTTCGTCTGGCTGGCAACTCCTGTGTCACACCAAGGCAGAGGAGAGCCAGGCCAAACAGAAGGACTTCAAACAGTTCCAGTAATGAATCCATCAGCCCTCCAAGATTTCCTCCTCACCCCTTTCCCATACACAAGCTTTTGGATAAGCTGGGATAATTCCGCTTCTGCTTCCACTGAAAATGCTGAGCTGATGTTCCTTCCACCCCCAGAGTATGACATGATCATGCCAGACATATCCAACTCAGAAAAAACCCCACAGGACGGAGAAAAAAAAGACTTAGCACTCACCATAGAGTGGCTTGGGGAGATGGAGGAGTTCCACCATTTCATCAAACATTTCTTTCAGGTCTAAGTCCCTTAGAAAGAGGAAACTTTCTGGTGAGGAAAGGGCTCCTTCTCCTCAACTCTGCTGGTGTCTGCAGCCCTTGCAGGGTACCTGGGCCCTTCCCTGGGTTACCTGAGAGATTTCTCATTGCTGCCAAGAGAGTAAAAGATGGGTCATTCAGGCTCCAGGCACATTTGTGCTCTGTGAGACTGAGCCTGGCCAGCCAAGAAGGCAGATGTCCCCTGTGGAGCCAAACCCTGGTCCTGCCAGGAGCTGCCCTCTGCCACACAGCGCTCCAGCCCTCCTGCAGACCCCGCAGCAGCCCCAGCTCCGACCACTGGAATCACGAGATGAGATGATTGCCAAAGCATCTCTGAGAAAGAGAGCTCCACAGATCAGAGACAGCACGTTCCTCAGATCAAATCAATGGATTCAGACAGGAAAATAGCCTAAGTGTTTGCTGGGGTGATACGCCATCTGCCTGGTGCTTCTCGTGAGTTCCCATATTGGGTTCTTGTTGACTTCCTCACTGTTAACCCTCACAGGCACTTCTTTTTCCTCCCTTTCTCATGACATTACCCGAGTTCTGCTAGAGAGCAAGTGCTTCTTTGCATTGAATTTAATTTCCTCTCTGCAGAAACAGACTAGCAAGAACCATATTTTCCAATCTATTCTTGGCCATATCATGTTCCTGACAATCAGGCTGAAAAACCTAGAAGGCAACAACCTTGCCAAAAAATTCAGGTTGGGATGCAATGCAGATAAAACCAGGAACAGAAGTGATTGAGGAGTTGTAGGTGCTGCTTTACCAGGAAAGACTGAAAAAACTAATCTGTATAACCGGGCTGAATGATAATTAAATTAAATTAGCACCTTTATAGAATATTGAAGCTTTAAAGGCAAATCTCCAAAGACATGGAAATCAAGAGGATTTGGGCCCCTGAATGGTTCTGAGAAGTCAGGTGAATGTGCCAAATTAATTTTTTTTTTCTCCTCAGGCTTTTGAGGAGAATTTTACTTCAACTTCCTGTCATTGAAATCATCAGAGTCACTGGAACTTTAAATAGCTCCCTACTTGTTATGGAAAAAGCAACAAAATTACAGCTGAAGAAATTAGAGGATATTTACAGTGATTGATGGAAATGTTACCAAATAACGGGGTGAAAATGAAAGGAAAATGTCAAAGTATGAGGTGAGAGTCTTGTATTTGCAGACTACTGACACGTTGAAAATTGGAGTGGCCAAAAGATGAGTGAGGAGAGGAAAGAAATGCTTATACATATATATATAAAAATTGAAATATTGCATTTATTAACTGCTCTATCACTCATTTAGCCATTTCTTGAGAGACAGGAAAGAAGAAAGGAAGAAGGAGAGGAAAGAATCTAAGGAACCCCAAAAAGCCAAGAGCACATTTAACAGGTATGGAAAGCATGAAGACTTCCTCCCTCATGGAAGACATTTGGAGGTCTCACCTCCTCATTTTCCTGTGGGAAAAAATGGCACACTGGAGGAGGGTGCACTGACTGACCAAGGGCACCCAGCAGGCCAACAGCAGAAACAGCAAGAGGTCCCAAATCTCCAGAGCCCTGCCCTGAGCCTCCTCCCTCTTCTTACTGCCTGTTTCCATTCCTGGTATCCACCACTCATTATAGATGTCATTAAAATCCAAATAAAACACAGCAAATACTTATTATTAATTTCCAAAAGAATACAGGCCTATTTTTCCCATTGATTCCTGGCAGATTCTTTCCTGAAACTTGCCAGATTGGTACGAAAACAAATACATATAAATTAGCAATATACGACATGACATGAATGAGAACATTCACTCTCTCTAATCATTCCCACAAGCATTTTGTCATTTTTCTGTCAGTTCTGTTGATAGGAAAGGAAACTGCTTTGCAATTTTAATCTCTTTTCCCTGAGCACATTTTGTTCTTAAAGTTCACTGATATGAAGCGAACGTATTGGAAGCGGGGGAGGCTGGTGAGAAATATGGAAGGGCTCTTTTTGTTTCTCCCTGTTCCAGAGTGAACAAATATCCACTGGCACTTTTTCAGGCATCTCACTCCTCCCCCCATCTCCTCACCTCCATAAAATATGCAAAGACATTTTCTCTTTGAGCCCCTCCGAGAAGGAAAAGGACGGGTATTTCCTCTTGATTGGCCCAAAAATTTTGAACAAAGCCACCAGCTGACCCTGATGTCAGGCTCAGAGCTGCACAAGTGTATTTTCACATTTTCAAAACTAGACCACATCAAAGGCATCTACACATTGCCTGCACCTTCATTTTCTGGCAGCAGCCAAGTGGAGAGGAGAGGCAGAGAAGAAACAAATGGGGAGCTCAGGGGTTGGTGATGGGCGCCACGGCCCCACCGTCCTCCCTGCCCAGCCCTGGGGAAGTTTGTTGCCACATTTGGATTTCAGTTTCTCATGTGCTTTCTTGCACACTACAAAGCAAGCCTGGAGCTCTGCACAGCTTATCTGGGGATAATCAAAAACGTGATGAGTTGATGACAAAACTGGTGTAATATGATAGGCTGCAATGACTGTTACACTGCACAGAAGGGAGCCAGAATGGCTGGGGAAATATAAAATTATAAATGATGCCACTATTTGTTAGACATGAACTGAGGAAGGCATCACAAGAAAGGAAGGGTTGAGGAGCTGCACCTCGTGCCCCAGAAGTCAGAACAACTCAAAGCAGCTGCAACAGAAAGGGGACATTGAGTGAACAGTGAGGCATTGACAGCTTTTGATTCATTGGGCCCAAAAACCTGGTGTGGTCTTTCAGAGGGAAGTCTGGGTCCATGGGACCATGAGTCTGGGTCTGTGGGGTATGGAATTACCTCTTCAGAAAGGGATACTCCCACGTAACATGTCCAAAACACATTTTATAAACCAGAAAGACAACTAGCTCTTGTGAAAGTAGATGTTCAGCCATTCCCCAAATCAGAAGCATCTAATAAAAATCTGCTCTCCAATCAGTTCAGATCGCATTTCTTGGCTAGGACCCATTTTCTATGAATATAAACTATGTTTTTGTGCCTATTGCTTTATCTTTTCCATGCCTCTCAGACCTAGCCACTATCCATCTTGCCAATAGTTATTTATTACTTTGTGATTATGGGCAGAGTAGGTAATGACCTATTAAATCACAAACCCACACTTACTATCACCAAACCCAAACTCCAAGTGCTAGAAAACAATCGCTTAATTTCATATGCGGTTAAGAGTTTACTCTCCTTGCAGCCAGATAATAGATGGTCATTGCAAACCTTTTTCCCAGGAAACTGGCAGTTGGAGTAAGTACTCTATAGCTCATGTTTAAACTGCAAACAGAGGGATTGCTCTTGATACATACTCCAGGAACAGACCTATACCCAGGGCAGCAGAAAACAATAGCAAATGTATTTCAGGTTTTATATTACAATGTGCTCTGAAAAAGTGCTGGCATTTGTCAACACGTCCTCCCTCGGAACAGCTACAGGTGGATTATGCAGGCACGAGGCAGGTGACACACACACCCTTCCTCCAACCACTTCAAATCCTCCCTAAAAACCAGGTGTGAACCCCTGAGTGAGGACCAGATCCAGCACATGGGCACATTCTGCCCCTTGAAACGGGAGAGACTGTGAGGCAAAAAGGAGCACCAGCCTCAGCATCACCTTTCCAAGGAGATGCTCCTTTTACCAAAGGGAGCCAGGTGTCGGCCTGCATTGTCACTGCATTGATGATTTTGTGATTCTTGATGAATTATTAGTACTGGCTCTGAAAAGGACACAAAATGATACAGGGACAGATAACATGAGAAACTAGGTTTAACTAGCAATCAAATAATTACCCAGGAGACTTAGTTAGCCAGAGGCTAAAAAATCTTATTTGGAAAGAATTCAAAATCAAGGCCAAATAAAAATAAAAGTGTAGTTAAATTTGACATGAAAACTTTTGCGATAAGTAACTGCAAGTCTCCTGCCAAGACCTGACTGACTGCCAAAAGGTTGTGTTTATAGAGGTTGCAAGCAAACCATTGGCTCAGGGCTCCATCCAGAAACTGGTGAAATTGTAAAAAACTCTTTGCAATGTTCAGTGACTTACTTTCCCCACTCCCAAACAGCAACCCGTGTTGAAAAATAGTATTTATTAAGCAAAATAGGAAAAGTCCAGTGCGGTAGGCAAACCCATCATATAATATCTGCACATAATATCTGGTTCCTGAGGTATAATTAAAACTATTTCACAGTTTCTCCTCCGGCAAGGCAGTTCTTACCACAGCTGGTTGTTATCTTCCTTTTGCAGCACCCCTGCACTCCCAGGTCAGGTCCCGGTGAGCAGCAAAGCTCAATTCGAGTCCCCTCTGGGGGGGCACGAGCTGCACCTCTGCTGCCAGGCAATGCTCCCCTCTCTCCACCCATGCCCGACCTCCCCATGCCAGGCTTCCTCCTGCCTGCTTTCTCAGCAAAAACACAGAACCCCCTTCAGAGTTAGTCTTTGCTTTCCAGATTCCAAAATCCATCTCAGACTTTTCTTTTTCACGCTCAGACCTTTGCATCCTAATGGTAGCGGCCATTGCCTGGCTGCATTTAGGGAGATACAAAGCACACTTGTTCATAATAAATCACATGCTAGTACACTGGAGAACCTTCTATTATTTCATGAGCCCTTTCTAACAGAAATCTCTCTCACAGAAAAAAAAGCAAAAGAAAAATATTAATGTTTCAGACCCTTGGGCCCTTACATTTTTCTTTCCTTCCCTCCACCGGAGTGTTTTGTCTGTTTTGGGATTCTCTTGCCTCTGAAAATCCAGCTCTAGGAAGAGAGTTGGTGGGGGGGTTTATTTTGTTTGAGACTCCAGTGCCCAGACCTGTGCAGCCTAAGACAAAAAGCAACAAAGCACTATTCCTGACCATTCTTGATCTGCTTCTGCAGCTGCAGCAGCATGAGATCTAAAGCAATTTCTTATGCTCACTACAAAGGGTGAAACCTCAGCTGATGTGAGCAGGCACAGCTCTGCTTTGACTCCTGCACAAGACGTCAGATGAAAATGTGTTGATAGCACTGGAACCCAAAGCTGGGTGTCCCTGTGTGACCCCAGTACAGCCATGCAGACAGCAGGGTGCACAAATATGTTACTTATTTCTCTTCCAAGAACAGCCCTTGCAGACTGTCAGTAAAATGGCTTTTTCAGAAACAGTCAGTTGTACAATGGAACACAGAGATCCAGAAAATCTCCAAGGTGTCAGCAGAAAACAATGATGAGACGCCTCAGCCCGAGAGAGCACATAAAACATATTAGTTACAGCATGTGGAAAGTCCTGCTGACTTCTTCCTAAAGAGCCCAAAGGGTCCCAGATTCCAGGAAGCTATTTGCTGCTATGAGTTTGTTAATACTGATGTGAAATTGGGGTGCTTTGGGCTTTGTTTGTGCGAGATCTAATGGAAAGCTTTACTGTCCTTTTTTCATTGGAGCCAGCTGCTTGTTTTTCTTCTCCCTATTCTAGGCACTTTCAAAACTGAAGACTTAGAATAAATGTGTACTGGGGGTTCCCAAAATCCTGCAGCTGAGAGAAAAGTGCAAGGGAATTATTATTGTTTCTATTTATTTATTTGTCTTGAAGTGCTGCCCAGAACGTCATATGACACGATAGGGTGCAGGATCCGCAGAGAATAATTCACAGCCTAAATAAAAGAGCAGCCAAGTGCCTCACTGGGCGCTCACATCTTGCCAGCCACTCCTCAGATGTTATCAGCCCAGCTGCCACAGCCAGGGCAATAAACACTGATCCTTTCCTTTTCCTTGTGCCCATGCATGGGAAGAGGCACAGCAGTGACTGGAAAGAAAGTCAGGCTGGTGACGCCTGGAAACACAGGCTTTCCACCCCAGAGCAGAGGCACTCCTTGAGCATTCCTACACTTGCAGGACTGTCCTGGCTGCTCTTTTCTGTCTTCCTTGCCAAGGTTATACCTCCTTCTTCTTCTCAGCCAAGGTTATGTGGAACCCGTGCTTGTCACAGAGCAAAGAGATATAAACAGTCTGATTTCCATTTAGAATAGGCTATGTGACATTCTCTGCACAAAAATAAATAGTCTTTAGCAGCAAGGAAAAGACCTTTACAAGTTACAGAGGTGCTATGGACAGCATGCCTTGGTAAATTTTCTCTTCGCACTAAGAGAAGCTCAACAGAAGAACTGGAGAAAGTGAACCTCCACCCTGAAAAGCAATCTCCCTGTTTGCTCATTGTTGGCTGTAAGTTCTGTCAGCTGATTCATTGGGAAATTTTTTGATAAAAGTATTTGCCAAGACACTTTAAAAATGTGTTATATTTTAAACAGTACTCACAGAACCCATCCAACTGAGAAACAATACACAGAAACAGTTGTTCTGCTGAGTCCAAATTCAAAGGCCATTATATTTATAATCTTACAGCACTACAGATATATTTTAAGTCTTATAATTTCTCAAGGAAAATTGTAGTTTAAAAGAGTGATGCTGGGAAAAAAATCTGTGTGAAGCCACGGGAGCTCAGGTCTTTTGAATTCCAACATATATTTACACGAGAGTGACTAAGATGTATCCATTAGCTGCAAACACACCTCGTACATTTCCTTAACAGAAAACACAGGCTTGGAAGCTAGTGCATCGTGTTAGTGTCTAGTTCTTTCAATTTCAGAAGGAGTTTCTGTAATAACATCCTCTTCAGCCTGGGGATCTATACACTAGTGTACAACACATGCTCTTCCACACCTGATGTTCTAGAGAGACCCAACCCCAAGAACCCTCATCCCTGCCTCACAAAAAACCCAACCCAGAACAACAACAACAACAACAACAAAACAACTCAGCACAAACACAAAAAAATCCACTTCTTTCAGTCCTCATCTGGTGGAGGTATGGCTGCACCTCTCTGTAGGTCTGGCACCAGCTCTGGGAGGCAGAGTCTTGTTGCAGACCCAGTCCATCCCTCTCAGCACCCTCAGCATTCTTTTGCTTGAAGCTACCTGCAGAATCCATCTTGAAAATCCAAGGGCACCAAATTCCCTTTAAAAACACCTTCTTTTTCCTTTTCAGAGTCTTTTTTCAGCTGAGGCAATTATTACTTGTCATAAATAAGAACTGCCAGCTGTGAAAAACCTTCCATTCACTGTTCTAAAAATGCTTTATAATTGTTTCTCTCTGCAGCAAAGAATGTTCTAAGTACTCTGTGGTGCATCCAGCCAGCCAGGGGATGCAGTGGGAGGATTGCTGATAAGGCTATCCATCACTGTCACTCAAAAGGATTGGACCCCCAGAGTGCTCTCACTAGGTAGAAAGCGTGTTTGCAGCACACTGGCAAATCTCTTAGGATTACACTGCAGATGAGGATGCTCAAGAAATACCTCCACACAGAATGAAAAATGGCATCCACCACACTAAAACCATGCCTTTGCCAGAGCTGGGGTGTGGTTCTTTGCCTTTAAACTGTCATTCCAAAAAGAGCATGTGTGGATTATGTGAAGAAACAAACAAGTGTCTTGGGCAGTCAATGCCCAGGACAGAGCTGAGAAGGAGGAGCGAGGCTGAAGAAGACATTACCCTTGCAGACAGCACTGCCTGCAGACGGAGGCTCCAAGGAAGGAGCCATTTGAGTAAGAAAATAACTCTTGCCTTAAGTAACTTTCTTACAGTGCCTGAAAGAGAGCTGGAGCATGGGAAGATGAGCTGCTCAAACTTTGCTTGTCAAAAAATTCATATGAATTCAGACAGGTTTTAGTTTGCAAAAGTTTCACATTTCCAGATTTTCCCCATTTATATTTATAGGTTTAACAATTCCAAAATGAAAAGAAAAAGAAGTCTTAGTTTAAATGAATGGGGTCCAGTAACCAAGTGAAGTGATGCTTCATCCACCTTTCATCCTCCTCCGAGATTTAAGCTTTTTGGGAAAGCCCAAAATGGAGAAAGATTTGGAAAAATCAGCACTAATGAGTGGCTTCACTTTGTTTGAGCTACAAAAAAGAAAGCCAATGGGACAGCTTGATAGTCTTTCTATACATTAAACATCATTATTAAAGGATGATGAATTCTATGTTATATTCTGCCCTAGTGGCTGAGGAAGCAGGAAGAAAGGATAAGAAAAAAATGGGCTTTATTAGTAGCAAAGGTTCTTTTTGGATAGCAAGAAAAGTATTTTCTTAAGGTAGCAGGGGATTGAGATATACTGCCTTTGGATGTGCAAAAATCCCCTCACTGCAGCTGTGGAGAGCAGTTAAACTGTGATATGTCATGGGAGCTGTGTGGGCTGACTTGATCCTTCCTCAGAGCAGCACCTTGAGCTAGAAAGTCTCTGGAGGCTCTTTCCAGCCTTTCACTCTCAGCTTCCTATGTGATACCCTGATGCAACATCCAGAGGAAACATTAATTCTGCCTTCCTGTGGCCAGAGTTACAGTGGTAAATATCTGACCAGGGAATTGAGAGGAAAACATCTTCATGCCAAATGAGAGTGTGGATGACAAAGACAGCCTTTGGGCCAGGGCCTGGAAATGAGGGAACGATCACACAAATGCTCACAGCAAATCCAGCTGCAGCAGGCAGCCCACGGTCTGAGCAGAGGCAGCACAGCTCTGAGGGACAGGATTTCAAGAGGAATTAGTTGGGCCATGGAGAAAGGCACAGCGTCTGCTTTGTGAAATGAAATAATCTCAAATGAGGTCACGATTTCCACAGCCAGATTCTGGTGGTTGCACAAATGCTTGCTTCCACTACTAGGAAAACGCTGGCTGAGAGGTAGGCTGAGTGTTTCTAATGCTAGGTCTCAGTGTGCTGTCAATAAAGCCAAAGGACTTCCAAGGGAGGAGAGCTGGCCCAGTGCAGCAGAGCAGCTCTGCAGCAAACAGGTTGATTTTTCCCTGCTGAGGCAGCAGGAGTTTCAGGCACGCTCTCCACTGTCCCTGCAGCAGCACCTTCAGTGTGTCACCACCTGGAAGCCCTGTGTCTCTCTCACAGCACCCTGCTCATCCAACAAGCTGCTGACATCCTGTCCTACTTCTCCCCCAGAAAAGGAGAATGGATGTCACTGCTTCTCTGCTTGATTGCCAAGAGGTGGTTGGCTGTCACCGCTCCTTCTTATCACTGAGCTCTTCTTCTCCTGCCCACACCTGTCAGCTCTTTTAGGCTATTCTGGCTTTGACAGAACACAAGCAGGAAGTAATCCCTCTCTCGTACCAGGTAGCACAGTCACGGTCCTCCTCAACTAATTGTATCTTCTTTCAAAACCTTGGGATGCAAGAAATACTAATTAGCCATTTTAGCATGGCTGCAGGGAGAGCTGGATGAGAGCTCATGTTTTCCAAAGTGACTTGTGTGCTTAGATGTTCCCAGGTTTGGGCAGTACTAACAGCTCCATGTCCAGAAAGCCATGGGACCACGTACTTCGGGGATAAATACATCAGGATGTGTGTCTGAACGCCAGGGGCCGTCTCAAAGCTGAGCACTCAAACACAGAGCCATGCTTCAGCCTAAGCAACCCAAGCAACAAGCTGGAAGCTGAGGAATTTGGGGTGGAAGAGCCGTGCTCGGTGAGGGAGCTGCTGACAGGGCACAGGGCACGATCTCTGTGCATGGGTACTAATCACGGCAGAGATTCAGTGTTGGAACGCTCGTCAAACAGTCTGACACCTCAGGGGAGCAGCATGATGCAGTTCATCCTGAAGATGCTCTATTCCCGTTCAAAATGATGGCTGGGCCATATTTACAGGGAAACTGCGTTTGTCCTTAGAGCACACGCGTTTCAGGATGCTGAGAAAACGTAAATTCTGTGTCAGAGGCCAAGTGTCAGGGTGGGTGATTTGCCTCCAAGCCAGCATCGGGCACAGGGCCCATCAGAGCCTACAGGAGGGCTCACACAGCAGGGCAGGCTGTGAACGTGGCTGCTCGCTCGCCCTCACTGCATTTCTGCTCCTGCCACACCACAGCCTCCCCCCTGGGCACAGCTGAACCTCATTTGGCTGCCAGTGTCACACACAAAGCAAGCACTTATCCAGCAGTGATTCATGCCCAGTATCCCCAGCTGTGGAGATCTCACGACGATAGGATGACATGCTATCAGCTAAGCAGGGTGCCCAGGAGAGCTTCAGCAAGGATTACGCAAACCACAGCAAAGAGAAACACATTCCCTTGCCAGGAAACCACAGAACATCAAGAAAATAGGTTAGATATGGCCAATGCAGGGAGAAAAGGTCTTCTCAGTTTGGCCCCATAGGCAGCCGCCTGGTGATTTGACAACATCGCTCTTCCTCTTCATTCCCTAAGATCCCCATGCACAAATACATCACCCCAACACCTTCAGTGCCCTGTTTACCTCTGTTTCCATGCCATTCCTCTCTTGCCAGGCTTCAGGCTGACCACACTTCTCTCCGTTCTAGGGACAGTTCTGCTGTCACAGGGTCCACCCACTCTCACGTTCACTCCAGTGTCCACACTGACAGGGCCACTCCAGGGAATCACTTTGGCCACAAAGAGAAAGGAATTGCATGCAAATTGTTCCTCGAAATTCCTTCTAATCCCTGCCTGGCTGCTCTGGCCTCCTTCAAACTGTTCCCAAGTCCCTGAGTCTGTTCAGACCCTGCTCTGGTTCCCACCTCCTGCTGCCACCTCCACGGTTTCTTCTCCCACCTCACCATTCCTCCTCTGAGCTGAGCAGCACATGTGGCACACTGCCCACCCGAGGGCTTTGCTGCTTTGGGAGAGAATAACAACCAAAAAAGCCACCCAACCAGAACTGCAGAGGCAAGGTGGGCATACACAATGAGGAAAAGTGCAAAAAATGACAGGGATGTTCAAATACTTCTTTGATGCAAAGTGTGTGTGGAAAGGAAAACATCTAAATTGAGCATTTGTGCATTGAGAAGGTGGTGGCTGTGTTCGAGGGTGGGTTACTCGTTCCAGAGGCCTCTCTGTAAGAGTTCCCACAGCTAAGACATATAAATTCTCACAGCCTGATTTCCAGGAGTGCTCATCACCTGTCACTGATTTAACAGCTTCTGGAAGAGCTCAGCCATACCAGGAAACGCCTGACTTTCAGAGAGGCTTTCCATCAGGTGTTTTCAGACTGTGATTTGAATCCACAGCCTTTTGAAGGCTCAGAGAGCTAAAATTTGCACTGTCAGACAGGTGCAATTAGCCCCATCTGTTCCTGCAGCTCACTTACTAGTTTGTGTAATTTCTAGTGCAAAACTGAGCTTGAGGGGGGAAAGGAAAAGTTATTTCAGAAAATGATTGTCAGGAAATAGAATTTGCTGTTATCATAGTCCTGAGTGACGGGACAGGGAAATCAAACATCACTGTGCAGTCAAACCTTACCCAGCAAGCAGCTTGGACAGTCCCTATGTGCATTGCCAGACCTTTGATAAACATAAACACACACAAAACCACATTCCCCATGCTAAGCCTGATGCACATGATGCTGTCACTGCACAGTAAGGACCTGTGCAGTGGCCAAGCCCACCCTGCATTCCGTCTCCACAAGCCAGGACCAGCCTCAGACTCTTCCTGACCTCCTTGCCTGCTGGTAGCAAGCACTGAACTACTGCCTTTAATTCAGTGCTGTAAGCTGGGCAAAAGGAAAACTGAATTAAAAGCACACTCATGCTTTGTAAATTTGGATTGAATTCAGCAAGCACTTAATCAAAGAAGGAGAAGCACTGAAAGCCTGCTGGCCTTACTTTATATTTTCAAGATTCATTACTGATACTACATTCCACAGAAATTTTGTCCTTTTTTTTTTTTGCAGCAAAAAGTAAAAGGCTTAGATCATTTGAAAATAAAATTAGCTATTCATTTCAAGCTGAATAAAACATCTGGGTTGGAATGATGTTGGGTCTCCTTTTACCTGAATTTCCCCCTGAATTAATATTTTTAGTGTTCTCCTCGTAAGAGGCAATAGCATGGTTATAGCACCCACTGTCTTTCAAGGATCCTCAGGCCCAGGCTGGTGTGTTCAGGGTTTGAAGCCAGGAACCAAAATCTTGTTTTGTATTTACAAATGGATGCACAAAAGCCTGTTTGTGTATGACAGAAAATGACAGCTACCTCTGCTCTGCTACTGTGAGGAGTGAAAGGGGAGATGCAGGTCCATGTACAGCTTAGATCTACTAATATCTCCACTTGTTTTGTGGATCAAGTCATTTCAACAGAACCTTTCACCAACCTGCAAGGAATGGATCCTACCACACCATCTTACTGGTGTCAAGAACAATGGGCTATATTTCCATCATGACAAAAGACATCCCCAGCAAGTATTACAGCTGCTATGGGAAGGCTTTTATTCTCCTGCATCAAAGCACTCAGAGTATTATTTGAGTTGTTGTGATTTAGCCTGTCTTGGATACAGGTGCCCACACCTTTCTGAGATGGTGGAGTGATTGCAATGTTACAAAGATGAATGGGATGGTATTGCTCATCTCTGTGATACACAATGTTTTTGGAGGAATAGTACATATAAAGGATAACCATTCCCTTCTTTGCAGGTGTATGAAGACACAAAGGAATGGAGACGGAGCAGTACTGCAGGACAGGATGGGTGTGAGTGTGGGGAGTGAAAAGCACAGAGACACCTCACACTGTAACACCATACAGTTCACTGCTGGGCAGCCCAGGGCTGGGAGAGGTTCACCCCCCTTCCTAGCACTGATTCATATCAATTTTGGTGTTAAAAGGGACTAGAATGGTCACTGATTTGTCCACCCTGCATGTGACAGGATTTCCCCCAGGAAGTCCTTCACCAGACACCATCTCAGCAAAGATGACCTTATTTTCAGAAAAAGCATCCAGTTTTGATTTAAGGACCTCATGTGACAATGAATCCAGCACAATCCAATGTAAATTGTTCAAATAATTAATTCCCCTGGCAGCAAAAACGTACATGCATTTCTAGGCCTGACACATCTGCTCCTTCTTCACTGGTTTTCCAGTAACCAGGAGAGATGCTTCCGCACACTGCTCCGGTTTTGTGGCCTGGCCAGGAGCAGAGTCAAGCACAAATGGTAGGAGGGGAACTCAGAGGGCTGGACAACCTCAGCCTTACCCCCCTCACACACAGGGTGACACACCAGCCTGTGCTTGTGTGCTGACATAAATGCTGCAGGCAAGAGATTCTGTGCCTCCCCTTGCCAGGATCCAGCACACAGAGCTCCAAGAGCCTCGCACTGCTGAGCATGAAAGCTCAAAACTTTTCCATCTTGACAACAGCAGTGATTTACAGCAGCACAAAAGCTCTGTAGAGCAACTTGGAGCAAGGCTCCATTAGTTACCAGACAGAAGATAGGAGTAATCCATTTTGCTCAGTCTGGACTGAAGTTCTGGAACTTTCCTCAGGTTCAAAAGAAACACAAAGGTGTTTGAGCATCATTTTTTTAACCTATTGAAGAGAAGATGATCAAAAAAACTCATGGTACAAAAACCCACTGCTTGGCTTGTTCTCGGCCCTTCAGCATGCATAAACAAAATTTAAATAAATAGGGGTTGAGATACATGAGGGTTGAGTTAAGATTTTTCTGTTTCTCCTGCGGCCACTTTTTGCCACTCTTCCTGCCGTTAAGTTGGACCTTGCTCCTGAAACAGTTCATGGTGAACAGCAAGATTATTCAGAGAAAAACTCTTTATACAAGAGGCTATATCAGACTGCAGGGAAAGAAAAGTCAGGATTAGAATAAGAGGATGCTTTAGGCAACTGGACTTCAGCTGTGCTGAACTACATCCTTTGTTTTGCACTGCTCAGTGTGTCAGGTGCATATTGTCCCATTTTATCTTCAGTAGGTAAGCCACAAACAATGGGAAGAAGCAGAGTAAAGAGAACAATGAGAAGGAGACTAAAGAAAACAATGAGTGATGATGAGGGCTTTGAACAGGAAGAGGTTTGTAGTTGTGTTTTTTTAAATAAAATACTTTCACAGAAAGGTTTAGCAAAATTTACCTACATTGTAATACCCTGCTAGATTAAAGGCTTAAGCACATTTGCAAAATGAAAATGAATCCCGTGTTTAATCATTCTATTATAAAATTCATTAATATTGCAACAGCTTTGAATTACACAATTACACAAATATTTTGCATTCTATGATTTGATTCAGTAATCTCATTTATTTTTGATTTTATTAGCTATTTGCTTCAAATTTGTTCAGTGAGATGCTCATTTGGTTTGCTTCAGAATGGGAAGGATGATTTCTTCACCCTAATGGGAAGATCAGAACCAGCCCTCATGTCTCAGCTCTGCTCTGGAGACTAAGTCTCTTCTCCCTGGAGCATTGTTCCTCTCAGACAGGGAGGTGAGTTATATCTCCTACCTTTCCCTAATTTTCTTAAAGTAGGGAAAATGTACTGCATAAATAACCGGTGTTTTTTGCTGTTGGAACTCTTCCCAGCTCCTCGAGGGCTTTCCTGCTCCTTTCCCTCCTTGCCGTGACACAGGTGACAGTCCCTGCCCTGTCCCCGGGCGCTCTCCCTCCTGTAAGGCGCAGCAGGAGGGGGCTGGTGCAGGGATCTGCTGCTGGGAGCACGGAAGAGCACAGAACCCACTGCTTGGCCTGTCCTGCTGCTTGTGTGCAGGCTGAAGGAGGAGGGTACCTCAAAGCCAGGGATTTCTTCAAAGCCTCAGAGGACTTTTGATTAACTGTGCAAAACTTACAGACCATTTCCTCCCCGTCTTCTCCCAGTACACAGGGATTAAGCAATTTAGCTGATATTTTAGGGTAACAGAACAAGTGAATAAAGATACCAGGATGAAAGTCCCCAATGAGCAGACCTCAACCCAAATACTCTTCCCGAGTACCTGCTCTGGAAAGCAATTTGTTTTAACAATGAATTATGTGGTAAATACACAGTACTAAGTGTATTTTCAAAAGCAATGGTTCAATTCCCTTGTCTACTGTCAAGGCACCTCCAGTTTAAAGATGACTTCAATGTTTGCAGCCAAAGATCACTAGGTATAATCCTTCTCTGGCCTTGCTGGATCTGTAAACAGATAAGGCAAAGCCTGAAGAAACAATCTCTCAAGCAGGTCAGCCTACGCAGACATGCACACACACACTCTCTTCCTCTGTTCCAAAGGTTCAGAGTACTTTGTTAGCTGGAGGTAGGATTAAAGTAAGAATTTAAGTCCCCCAAAGCCTTTCCCTAAATGTGAACATGTGATAAGAGTTTGAGTTGAATCATCAAAAGCAGTAAAACTTGGGACGGAGAACAATGACAAAATCAGTACTGCAGACTCACATGAGCAATGATTCACATGATTAGCTCTTCCTAGGGGTTAAAAAAACGGATATAGCAGGATTATTGCAGCCAGCCTTAGGCTCTGAAGGCCCACACAGAGACACATTTCCAAGGTAGAGGGCTTCATTCCAACTTGAAAGGCAGGGGGAGGAAAATAAGAAAATAACAGGTGTGATGTTCTAGTGCATTGAGAACTGAAAATCTACTTTCCATACTCATTAAAGAATAAACCGGAGTTGCAACATGATATACCCCCACAAAATTAATAAGATCTGCAATTTATACGAGAGTTTAAACCAAATTTTCAAGCCCCTGTAGGTATTTCTAATTCATAGTATTGATATGTTTCCTTAAAATAGTTGGGATAAATACCTCATCCTCCCACACACACACAGGCAGATGGCACAGGTGTTAACCAGAGTGCAAAGCTCCCTGTAAACTGCTCTGCCCTGTGTGACGGGTGAGGGCTGACCCTGTTCTGAGCGCTGCCAGCACTGTCCACCCCCTGTGCCGAGCTGCAAACAGCCTGCAGTGCTGCCCCAGCTCAGCTTTGTGCCCTGCTGGGAGCACCTGCATCCCCTGCCTGCTGCAGACCAACATCGGGGAGCTGCTGAGGAGCACCTGCATCACCTGCCTGCTGCAGACCAGCATCGGGGAGCTGCTGAGGAGCACCTGCATCACCTGCCTGCTGCAGACCAATGTTAGGGAGATGCTGAGGAGCACCTGCATCACCTGCCTGCTGCAGACCAATGTTAGGGAGATGCTGAGGAGCACCTGCATCACCTGCCTGCTGCAGACCAATGTTAGGGAGATGCTGGGAGCACCTGCATCACCTGCCTGCTGCAGACCGATGTCAGGGAGCTGCTGGGAGCACCTGCATCACCTGCCTGCTGCAGACCGATGTCAGGGAGCTGCTGAGGAGCGGGGCACCCAGGCTGAGCCGCCCGGGCCGCCTGCAGCAGTCGCTTTGCCGCTCGCCTCCATCGCTTTGTCCCACTGTAGACACAGCACCTCGCAGAACAACTACCAGCAAATGGACTCAACTTGATCCACCTCCTCAGGGAAATTAAACCTCAAGGAAGGCTTGGAAAGACAGCAGTGCCTGTCAATGGTGTCTCAGCTGTTCCTAACGGAAGGCTAAAGCACTGCGGAACTTTTCACCTCCCTTTTTCCTTGTCGAGGTGGTACCCGAAGCTGCTCCCAGCCCAGACTTGTGGTGCTACAAAGATGTAGTTCAGAGACCAGCAAAGGGTTTGACAAGTTCCTCACCACTGAGAAAGCTTAAGCTACCTTTGGGGGCAGTTTTGTCCATCCCCAGGAAGATGGCTTACCTGACCAGCTTGGCAGTCCACAACAGCCTCTCCCAGGCTCAGAGGGAGGCACTGATGGGAAGAAAAACATTACCAGTTCCAGTGTTCCCTGCTGCTGCCAATCCATGCTGATGGCTTCCAAACCAAGACCAGTACATCCAGGATGTGGACACCTCTGTTACTCAAAATCCCCACTGACCTTGGGAGCTGGTTCACTTCTCCCTGGTTCTCGGAACTGCAGGATGGATCAGGCGTGCTGCTCCAAGTGTCATCCCCTGTGAGCAAGGCCTGTCCCCTCAAATGACAATAATCTATAAATATGTAAGTGTGCCATTTATCTGAAATACTGGCAAACACAAACAATTGCTACAAGGTCACTCAGACAAGAATTCATAGTACTTTACATCACCTCACTGGGTACAACTAAAAAATGGCTGCTACTGCCTTTGCAGACCAATTTTAAATGGTTCAATTCTCTGTTTGCACACAGAGCATTGCATTTTGACTTATAAATTACACTGAGATCAGTAAACATCTATTTCGTGAAGTTAAAGTTTCCTTTTTTCACTTGCAAACATGAAGTCACTTCAAGGCAGGGAATATGTTCACATTGACTGGAACCCCAGTCCCTGCTTCAAGGGAGGGAAAAAGACCCAAATACATCCATGGCCCAAGAGCAGCATCTCTGCCAGTGATGCAGGGCCTTAAGATGGGTCTTTTTACACACAAGGAATGGTGGCCGTGGCTGAATGAGAATCAGGCCGATTCTTTTTGTCACCGAAACAAAGCTGCAAAGCTGATGATGAATTTAAGCCTGCAAATTTGGTATCACTGCCTTCCCAGCTCACATCTACTGGGTATTTCCTCTGTCCAAACCCCTTTCCTGGTGCTGTTGCCATAGTGCCTGAGCACCTCCCGAACCAGTTATCCTCCCTTGAGTGAGGAGTGCTACTACCTGCGCTTTACACGGGGGAAACGGGGTGCAGAGAGACTGAATGGCTTGCTCAAAGTCATGCAGGACAGGTTTGAGTTCCAGATTGCTAACATCAGCCTGGTCAGTCCCTCCTTCACGTTAGCTGGTCTTTATATAGCATCAGGCAGCCATTCTCAGCTAAACGACTCTTGCAGAGACACGGAGCCAGGCATGCATGACAAGGAAATGACTCTGCAAAAGAGGCAGGGGGGTGACACTAACAGACATTTGAACTACAAAACCAAAATTAAATTAAAATTAAAGCTCCCTTATTAAATTTCTAATTGTTGTGTGATGCTATGCAATCATTTTTAAACCACTGGCACCTTTCTTTTAATGTGAGACAAGTAGAGGAAAATATGGGCTGAATCCAAGCTTTTGTTTGGCTTTATTATGTGCAATTCCTTTTTTAGCATTCTGAGCATTTAACCTTGAAAAATAGTGTTGTTTTGCTGCTGTGTTTTCTGATTGTTAGTCTCAAGGCATCTCAGTGGCATCTTTATAAATCTGCTGTAGCTGGTAAATATTTCTTGTGGTCCAGAGCTGAAGACTGAAAAACCCAGATCACTTCTAGCTGTCAGGCAATTAATGTAATCCAAAGGAAATGAAAGGTATGTGCAACTGGGACTGCTTTTAATAACAGAGGGTTCCTGACTCATGCTTCTAAGGGGAACAAGGAAAAACATCAATAAAATAAAACATAGACAGGGTGCTGGAAAAGATCTTGAGACTCTGAATGCCATTTCATTGCAGATTATGTGACAACTATTATTGTGAGAGAAAACACTGTAAATGTATTTATTGATATCCTGTTTCAAACGACAGCCATATTATAGTTACACAGGGCTGCATTGTCTCACATCATCAGCTTCTAATTTTCCCTCTTTCAGGTCATTCCTGTGTTTTAAGTAAAGCCAAGCACAGGAAAGAGGTGTTTGTGTTTAGAGATGCAGTGCCAGTACTGATGGCTGTTTTTAGCCAGAAGACCAGGGCACTGAGGGAGCTGAGCTGGTGAGATACAAAGGTACTGAGGCACAGGACCAAGGCACTGTGTGTGTGAGGCAAGACCTGAAACGAGTTGCAGGCTCTCTGTGGGCATAGGGATGCTGCTGCAATCTGGATTTTAGCCTTCACCCAAGTGGTGTTGCTGTCAGCAACCTCCCAGCAGGTACCACTGAAGGCCAAGGGAGAAGTCAAGTGCTTGGCACTTCAAAACTCAAACCAAGGTTCAGGGATTTGGCAATCAAACAGCAATTCAGAGATTTGGCAATCTAACTGGCAGCCTTTTTACTTGGTCAATAACCACTGCCAGTGCCACAGAAGCCATGCAAAAGGAGTGAGCCCAAAAGTCTGCTTGGGGTAGCGTTTGTGAGCTTCACCAAGCTGTCCCCTGGCCAGCGGGGGCATCACTGCTTTAGCAAAACAGGGGCAGAACCTGGTAGGACACGAGAGAGACTCTTCCAACCTCGGCAGTCCCCCTGAGCAGACCTGGGAGAGCGTCAGTGCCTGTGGCTGACGGGACACAGCACCTCATCTGTGCATTTGCCATGCGCCTTCACTGCCCAGAGCCTGGAGAGGTTTCCCTGCCCAGTCCTGCCCTAACTGCTGTATACACAGAGCTCTGGGGCACCTCTGCAAGCCCTGGGCCACAGCACTCCCATTTGCATCTCCTGATGGCTTCAGCTTGCATCTAATACTTCTTTCTTCCTCTGGAGTCAGGAAGAGTTCTCTCTATATTAAGACGGCAGGATCAGGCCCTTTTACGATACTGCCAATATAGAATAATTAAAGCAAACTAAATGAATAATTCCAGCAGATGAAAATTAACTCAGCCACATAGGCAGATAAAAGCATCTCCTGTTATTTGAAGTGTCTGTGGAGCTGCACCTTTAAACACCATGGCAACCGATGCCATTACTGAGTTCTTTTTTAGATCTCATTTAAAATGTAGGGAAATTGATGCTTTATTCACTCTGGGTTTTCTTTGCTTTTTTTTTTTTTAATATGAAAAAAAATTTATTTGGTTATGGTCCTGCTTTTAACAACTAAATCCCTTTTTCTTGTAACAGCTGCCCTCATCCTTCTGCATACAGCTTTTCCTTCTCTAGCTCCCTGCAGGTTGACCGTTTAACCAGCACCAAACATTCCTCTCCAAGAGCCCCTTATCGATCTGTTTTCTACTCCTTAGGATATCCTTTCCCAGTTCCAAAGGCTGCCCTTCCACTCAGGGCTAAAAGCCCCTTAGTACATTTTCTTCTTGGCACCTGGTTCTCTCAACAGTCCACAAATGCTGCATGTTTTTAATCAAGAAAACAATCATTCATCAGTCCTGTTTACTAACTTGGAGCGAGTATTCTCGTGGCTGTGAAACAGCAGTGCTGCACCCCCTTGCACACGCTGCAGACGTGAGGAGGTGTATAAACACCCTTGGCACGGTATCACACAGCTTATTTGTGGGTTTGCTCTGCCTGCTCTGTGCGTGCGAGCTGTGGTCAGCCATTTCCTTTGAAACACCACTGCAGGCATCAGCAAATCGACAGAAATCTAGATTCTTCTCCCAAAAAAACCTATCTTTAAGCACAGGAAGTCTGAAAACTGCGTAGGAATTACTGTATGAGATTCACCAGCCACGTCAAGCATCTGCTGACCAGTCCCAGGCACCAGGGAAAAGCTAATTATTAACACCCTGTCCTGAGAGCAGGCAAGCTGCCTCTCCATCATACTCTGCTGCCCCTGGCTGCACCATGGCTGCGCTGGAAGTGTCCACAAGGAGTAAAAGGTGTGTGAGAACTGCCAAAACAGACCAAGCCTCCAGCTTGCTCAGGTCCTGCCACAAGACACCACACAGCTTCAGATCCATCCAGGAGAGGCTGCAGCGGGACACAGGAGCTCATGTTATTCCAAAAAAGCTTCACCTGAGCCACTAATAAAGTTAAATTTACAGCCTGAAGGATGGTATATGAGGTGCCTTCCACCAGCCTTCAGGATGTTTTTGCTACTGCAATTACAAGTCCAATCCCCCTTTTATTCTTGCTGTACCTTGGCTGCAGTGATGCTGCTCCAGAATTAACCCCACTGTTTCCACTCTGCTTGCTGTCATTCACTAACTGTTCACACCCTGCTGAAGAGGCCAGAAATCTGCTGCAGCACTAAAATATACAGGAGGCAGTTTATACCAGAGTAAAATATAAAAAGCCCCTTAGGTCCAGCTACAAGCTACAACAGAGGCATCATACTTTTGAGTCAAACTGTTCATTAAATAAATTACTTATTCAATAAATTTAGCCCTTCTTCAGCTCATTAACTGTCCATCCAAAAAAAATATTAATTTTTACAAGTTTGTTCATTACTCACAGCTGCTTAATATGTCCAAGAACACAGACGGCTCCCAAGGTGGATATAAAGAGAACCTAAACTGTTGGTGGCTGTTTGCTGCTCTGAGTTTACCTCTGTGTGTCTGTGGCTATTGGGGGTCAGTTCTCCCAGCTGAATTGAATATTCCTGATTAATCTTGAAATAATTTTTGATTGTTCTTTATACATATTCTGTTTCATCAGACACACAGAAAGAGTTTGTCTTTTCTTGAAAAATTACCTAAATTAAACTTTGGCCATAGAGGTGTCCATGGGCAGTAAAATGGAGGAGGAACAAGCCCCCAGGTGCCTCTGGTGACTATGGGACCAACCTCACTGCCTCTGACTTTCTGGGTAACATGAGGTGCCTCCTTTCAGTGTCCTGCTTCAAGGTTAGAAAGTATAAAAGATCTTAATTGTTGCATAAATCAGTTAGGATGGCGATTTGACCCTGTAAAGCATTAAGTAAACAGCAGATACAATTAATGGTGTTGAACATATTAAATCCATAATTCTGCTCACCAACAAGTTTTACTTTGAGCCATCCTTCCATGGAACTGTTTATAGGGAATGTGTCAGCACAAAAGCTTTGGACAGTTAGATCCTTTAGAGAAGTTTAAAAACCAACAAATCATTTCTGTGAGCTATCTTTTCATGAAGTTTGGCCTCACCAGCAAATATGTTACTGCAGAGCTTATACAGTTCTATTTTGTCCTCAAGAGAGTTAAAAAACTGCTGCATATTCCGTTATTTGCACTTTTCCACTCACTTAACATAAAAGTAATGACATTTTCTACTCAATTCTGCACACTCTGAGTTAAAGCAGCAATGGTCAGCTCTGAGCTTTCAGCTCAAAAGACTAAAGTCACTATTTGCCACCCCAGACAGAGTGACAGACATTTTCAGGGATGCAGTTTGCACTTGCTGGGTTGGCTGTCGTGCTGCCTGACAGCAGAGAATGCTCCGTTCTCACCCGAGTGGGAGCTGTGACACAGGGGCTGCTGCTGAGTTCAGGTACTGATAGAGTATCTTCCCACCACTGCAAATATTTTTCAGGAAGCACCACACTGGTGCTGTGAATACTTGATCAGCCAGGATCAGAATATTGGGAAGAAAATTAAGATCAGCACCACTTAAGAATTTCTCTTGCCTTTAGCTTCCAGGAAATCCGGTTCTATTGAGTGGCTGGAGTAAGAGCCCAGCACTTAAAACGGCTCCATCCTAAGATTGGGAGAGAGTGCTGGGTGAGAACTAAGGATTTGCCTTGAATGGTTGAGTTTTTGAGATTTATTATCAGTTATCAACAGGCCACTGGATTGGTGTGGGTTATGCTAAACACAGGGGCAGGGAAAACAACTTTATCTTTGCTGTTGGAACAGACATGGCCAGTCAGACTGGGATTACCTCGAAGCCATCTGCCTCCTGATGGCACTGGTGACACGGAGCTGAACTAACATTTTCAGTTGCCATAATTGTCATCCACAGCACCAGTAACATTTTTTCAGTAACAGCTTGTTTACCAGATGAGCTATTGCACCCATCTACCAGCAGCATTTTAAATTTGTTGTTAGTGCTTTTCTTTTTAATGTCACTTGACTGAGTGACCTAAAATATGTTTGTGACCAGGAAATGTACACACAGATGCATTATTAGAAAAGATTCTAAACAACTGAGAAAAATGAAATATTGTACTATAGGCCAAAATGCAATCTTCACAGACCTCCTTATTAAAATCTGAGAAGCAGCCCTTTTAGTACTACTCCTTCTACTGACACATGGAGAAGTGCCCAGGATGGCAGGTTAACTCCCAGAGCCACCCACTGCGTTGTTTTCATGCCAGGAGCAGCACTCCTCCTCCCCCAGCCAAACAATGTACACTGCATTTACATCTGTGATATTGTGTGCACTTACAAACACTGGGCAAGTTTAGCCCTGAAATAAACATACCATTGCAACTGAAAATCATCAAACCTGCCTGTCCAGGAAAGAATTTGTCCTTTTGTCCTTAAGGATACATTCTGTTAGAAAGTCACATGCTTTCATGGAGCTGTCTTTGACTCCTTCATGGAGGAAATTGGAAAAAACCACAACTCCTGCTGACCTCTGTATACAGCTGGCCAAAAACTGAGGTGTCTGATAAATCAGTATCTGTTAATGTTGAAACAAACCATGATATCATCTGGATTTTTCTTCCTGAAGAGAAAATAATTTTAACTAAAATAAAGTTTTTCTTCTGAATATATTTTTATTTTGTGGAAACAGGAGCACAGAGTTGTTTGGGGATTTATTTTGAGGATTTTGCATTTGCAATTTACAGGAAAGTTCTACCAAATGAATTCCCATTACAAAGGCAGCACAAATGAATAAACAAAAGCCACAAAATACAGTGAGACAGCCCTCACTTAGCTGATGCAGTGTAACTTGCTATAAAACCCACACACTATCTTGCACAGGTGAAAAAGATCAGTTTAAGTAAGTTCAGCTTCACTACAGCTTGCTGACAACTCTGCTATGGTGCACGTGTGTTTTGTGGCACAGAAACTCAAACACTGCTGGTGTGCCCACGCTTTTCATGTACCACGTTGACATGCAGCTCAACCATCCAGAATCACTTCTGCCATCGTGAACAAATCAGATGAAGTTTCACTACAAACATGTTTCTATAATAAATAATATCCCACCCTCTGTGTGCAGACCTAAGGTCTGCAGCTGCCTGGGTGAACTCCACAGCTGCACTCAAACTGAGTAGAAAAGTTCCCACATCCAATTAAGACTCATATGCCCTCATAAGTAACAAAACATACATCAAGTGAGGTAAGACAGTGCTGAGATTTTACAGGGGCACAGTGGGACACACAAAAGGTTCTCTGCTTTCCCCCAGTCCCTGCTAATATTCACTTCCACAGTAACTCCTCACTCTCTTTCTATGTTTTGCAGAATAAATGTGGTGTAAGGGGGGAATTTCCAAGATACGAATTGCAGTAGGAAGTCTTGGACATGCCATTAAAGTACTATTTGGCCCTGCTGGCTGCTTTATTTCTCCAGCAGGAAGCATATCTATCAATAAAAGAGCTTGTTACTGCCAAGACGCCCCACCCAGGAGGGCCCTCCTGGGGTGCTGGTGATGCCATGACATGGAATGCAACCTGAGGACATCAGCAACGACAGAAAAAAGGTGTTCACTAATTACCTTTTGGGCTCCAAAACACAGGTTTGGCTGTCAGAAGTCTTGCATTAGACAGCTCCCAGCCTTGGCATTCACACACTCAAAGGATGCAAGAAGGCAGAGAGAGGCTTGTGGACATAACTGGGAAACAAATCACCAGCATCTCGCAGGCTGGGCAGAGAAGGAAGGAGCCAGCTCATGTGGGACAGGGAAGCCTCTGGAGGCAAATCAGCTCCTGTGAAGAGCAGGATGAGGGGCTGGGACACCCTATTCACCTCCAGATAGGGATCACCCGGGGCTGATTCTGCCCAGCTCTGCAGCTGTTTGCACCAAGGTGGTCCAGTGCCTCGGTGCCAGCAGCGTGTCAGGTAATTCACCTGCCTGTTTCCCCATCTCCTGCTCTTTTTTTCCCCTTTTAAATCATTCTCTCAGCTTTCTGCTGCACCATCCTCACAAACAGCCCTGAGGAAAGGATCTCTTTGCAATGGGATTTTCTGCCCTGACAGCTGACTGTAAAGTTCCTCATCAGCCTGGCTCCATCGTGCCTGTGCCACTTCACATCACAGCTTAAACAAAAGGAATAAATCAAGTAAATGAAAATATGCATCCTGAAGGCCTAATGCAAGCGATTTCATCCATTTTAAGAGTCACCAGCTGTGATTTACCTTAGAACCTTGCTTCTGCCTTGAGGGTGCCTCTGAAGTACCCTGTGACTAATGCCCCTATTTTTAGTTTTGTAGCAGAAGCCAAGGAGAAATTAAAGAAATAAAATGGAAAAAGTAATGAGAGCTCATTTCAGCTTATAATGGTATTTTCTCAGGTGACTAAACATTCATTTGACTTTTGGTAGTGTTGAATTTGTTCTCCATTAGGGCAAATATGATTTGGAGGCTAGCTTGACCTCTGAAGTGTAGAACTTTCCTTTATCTTTATTGCTGGCTTCAGTTATTTATCAGGTCAGTGTGCGTGCCCAGATTCCAGGAAAACTGAGCAAAGAGATGAAATTAGCACTGAAGACAAACAGCCAGAGCAGCTGGCTGTTGACTCAGATGAGCAATTTCTTTCAGACTGTCACTAGGCTCAATACAGGATGAGATGCCTGTCAGAGTCCAGTATCTGTCATCTAAAGATCCATTGCACTGTATGATGGGAATAAGAAAAAGCTTTTTCTTTTTTCTTTAAAAAAAAAAAGAGTCTAATCTGGAAGAATTTGCAATAAGTTTACACATGTATCTGCTCCTTTTTGCATGATCCTACAGCACACAACTTCCATAGAAGTCTTTAGAAAAATCTAACAAACCCTAGGATACATATTTTTAGGAACTAAGATTGCTGTGAAAAACACATTTATTAATAAATTTAATGTAGAAGAAACAAATGTTCCTCTTGAAAGGCAAAGTCAGCTCATACTCTGAAGGTGGAAAGCTTATTCTGTCTGTTCATCTGTGAAAGAGAGAAAAAGAGGGACCCATTTCAGATTCTCTGTGACAAAATGACAGATTTTTCTGATTCAGATCAAAATATTTCTGTATCTCCCTGGCAGGTCTGAGGCCACACGCTGGGTGTTGGCTGCAGGAAGGTTTAAACATACCACAGCTTTTCTCTCAGCATTGCCCACACTACCTCTGCCCCAGCCCTGCTGCAGCGTACCACTGAGCCTGAGCCCGTCCACAGGGGATGAGAGATTTTGCTAACTAGAGCATTGCTAACTTATTTAGCAAAAAGTCATCCAGGACAAAGACCTTGCTCGAGTCTGTTTTGCTGGGAGTTTGTGTTATGAAGGCAGAGACTTAAGTGGCTTGGAAAGCTGTTAGTAATCCTGCCTCTGTCCCTTGAGAAACACTAAGCCAGATTCAACAGGGCTAAGAAGCTCTGTGATACGAGTAAAAATGGTTTCCAGCTGCAAGGAGAAGAAAAAAAAGAGCACAGCCCAACTCTGGCTCTGTCAGTGGGAAGTGCTCCATTTAGCAAATTCAATTCTTAGAAATGCAAAATGCAAACTATAAAGCTCCCTGTTGAATAAAGGGCACAACTGGCTATGTTTAGCCAGCCTATATGAAAAGTGACATTTTTCCCAGGAATACCTCTTATAAAATTAAGGATTTTTGGTAGTTATTTTTTCACAGATCACAACAGGAATTTCTGCACTAGTGAAAGGTGCCAAAAGCAGCTGCAGATAGTCAAACCCAATTTATTCCTCAGCACGAACAGAGCAGCAGCAATGCAAGCCTCTGCAAACATGCCTTGAAAATGTCCTTCAAAGAGCCATCTCCAGAGGTGACCAGGGAGCTGCAAACCCCAGCTCCACAAACATCTGCCTCTCGCAGGGTTTTGCCCACAGGAGTGTCAGATACAGCCTTTGCAGGGCACAGGTGTGCTCGCCAGGGAACGGGGTGAGGTTACAGCAGACTGCACCTGAAGGGAAACAAAGAAAAGGTGTTTGTCAGGCACCATCCAAATCCGCATGAGAAGGTCTCGTGCAAGTCAGGCACTGCTGGTGGACCAAGGATCCGAGCTGCCACCTGGGCAGCAGGGGGACGAGTTGTTCCTCGATCCCTGCCACCCTCACTCACCTCAGGGGCGGAGGAAAAAAGAGGGGAATTTGAGTGTGAAAGGCAGAAAAACAATCATCTTCATTAATTGAAAATAAACTGCTTGAGGAATGATAGCTGTGCTTCTCTCAGTACACATTACTTACCTGCTGGCCCCGCTGTTAGGGCTCAGTGCTTCATTTAGATGTAGAGTTTTCCTCAATTTTTTTGAGAAGATACCTTCCTATCAAACTTCTGACTCCATTCTGCTCCGTTCTCTGTGAATCCCAGATCTGTCTCTTGTTCTAGCACCACGAGTAGTAAAGGAAGGATGCCTTTGACGCGGTGGGGTGTCCCTGTGCATCGAATACACCCAGCTGTGCTGCTGATTAATAGGTAACACACGGGCTTCCTTGGCAAAGTGCTGTTCACAGGAGCAGAGGTGTTTGGTAATTAATGCTGAAAGGAAAAGGGGATCAGCCTGACTGCTGCACCAAGGGCCAATACAGGACACAGCTTTGTTTGAGTTTCCCAATTAGGTAGAAGAGAAATTAATTTTCTAAAAAATATTCTCTTTGGGATGACAGGAATGACCATAATGGCTATTTCAGCCTCTTGTTCCAATGCAGCACAGCAGTCCACAGAGCAGTAAATGAGAAGCAGAGGGTAAGATACCCTACTCCAGGGGCAGACTCTAAAGATCAGGACCACAGCAAATCCTGCAACTGGGATATTCAATTTTTAATCCCTTTCACAGAACTGAGGATTCCTCCCATCAGGAATTCCTTTCTATGAAAACATTAATTTCTTGTCTTTTAAAAAAAAATTAGTCTGTGAAGGCAGCTACCCTGCTTTGGGAAGGATTTCAGCTTTTGATAGCTGCTCCTTCCACTTATTTAACAATGTAAATTATAGTCGCAGTGCCACGTCTTCATTCCACCAGTCAAAGGATTTTGCCTCCCACAATGAATTAGAAAATGCACATTAGGAAAAAGCTGGCAGACAGATTATTGTGATTATCTTAACAGCAGGTATTTAAAGCTCATTGTCACTAAAGCTTCTTGCCAATGCCCAAATTCTTTGCCACAGTCGTAAGGTCTGTGCTGCTGGGATGTTGCCTTAACAGACATCATCTCCACTGGTGATGCTTCTTGTTTGGGCTCAGTGAGGGCAGCTCAGCATGGGCTGAAGCAGTGCCACGGTGACATGGGCTGTTCATGGGAAGGAGACGTGACCTGCCATCTGCTCATCCTGTGTTTTACGGTCTTCAAGTTGCACTGTAATAATTTCCTGGCTGTCATCCTGGAAGGAGACGCAGGCAGCGTGAGCTCAGTCAGCCAGCAAGGCGGAGGTGAGCAGAGCTTTCAGGCATTAAAGAGGAGAATTATTCAAGCATCAGGTGCTGGAAAGTTTCTTTCATCTTCTACATGGCTAAAATGAGAGGAAAGGAATTATTTTCTGGCCTCCAGCTTTCCCCTCAACGTTTGTTTTCTGTGTTCCATATGAGATGTTTCTGAAGAGGACACTCAGTGGACAGGGACTGGTCTGGATCCAGCTCGGGAAAAGCACAATGACAGAGTGAAATTACTTGAAAAGGGTTGAAAAAACAACTTCCCATCACTCAAATATCTGGAGCTTTAAAACTCTGAAGTTGCAAAGCACATAACAAAGTACAAGGTAGTTAAGGGCCAGCTTTGATCACGGGAATATCATCTTGCACCTGAGGTTTTGAATAAGAAAGCTGCACCCCAGGCACAGCTCCGGGGAATGTGTGACACAGTGGCCTCTTGGGGGCGGGAAGTCGGTCAGGACAATGACTGTGGCTACTGAATAGGAGCACAGGCCAAAAAGGCAGTGGGAAGGGCAGGACATGAAGGACCAACGAGAAACAAGAGGCAGCCTGTTTGCCTCTCCACGAGGCTGCAGTGGATGCAGACAGGAGGAGCCATGTGCTCCCAGCAGTCCTCCAGACAGGGGCTGGCATTCCCCAGGGTGTGGGGAATATGTCTTAAAGAGAAAATAGTGGTCAAAGACTGAAGACAGACCAGACTGTGATTTTTGCCTTTTCTATTATTTTTCCTTATTGAACAGATTAACAGCAACTATGAAAGCTCAAATGCTAAAGGTCAAATTTTTAAAAAGAGGCAAGAATAAAAAATTAGCCAATTTCCAGGAAACACAGTGTTATTAACTGTACAGACACAGCAAGCACTGGAGCAAAGCCTAAGGAAACATAGGATGCTGGCACGAGAGTCAAATCATTTGGGCTTCCTTTAATTTTTTAATTTCCTCTCCTCTGTGTGAAGGCAAACTATCATATTTAAGGATTAGAAAGTATTTTTGTTTGCTTATCAGAGAGATCGAATGCTTCATGAGGCGTTTGTCTGGCAGTGGCTGAGCACGGCTCCCTGCATGGTCTGTCAGCTGCTCACACGTGTGTCTGTCCCTCAGTAACTCCGGTACTGTGCAACCCAGCACAGCAATGTGTGTGCATCTGCCTCTCCAGAGCAGGGCAGGGCTCAGCCATGCTCCCAGCACAGCAGTGTGTGTGCATCTGCCTCTCCAGAGCAGGGCAGGGCTCAGCCATGCTCCCAGCACAGCAGTGTGTGTGCATCTGCCTCTCCAGAGCAGGGCAGGGCTCAGCCCCTGCTCCCAGCACAGCAGTGTGTGTGCATCTGCCTCTCCAGAGCGGGGCAGGGCTCAGCCCCTGCTCCCTGCACAGCACTGTGTGTGCATCTGCCTCTCCACAGCAGGGCAGGGCTCAGCCCCTGCTCCCTGGGGGCTGCAGCACCTCACACCAGCCCTGCGCCGTGCTTGGGGCGAGCCAGGCTTCAGCAAAGCCAGGTTTGAAGGGGGAGGGAAGGAAGGTGAGAGCCGTGAGGCTGCTGGTGTGCAGTTGTGGATCTGGGATGGGATCACCACAGGTGCCGTCTCCCACAGCATCTCCCTCTTGCAGGTGCCCCAGCCAAGCAGTCGCGATGGCAAATGCTGGCACTTGGTTCACTCCTGCTGAGCGAGACTTTAATTTCAGCCGACTTAGGAGAGATGCAGAGGGAGAGCTCACAGGTTATTGCAGCTGGGATAACTCTTTACCTTTCCTTGCCAGAAATGTCAACACAAACAGGGTGAGCTATGAACTCAGGGGAGGCACTGGTATTTGCCAGCTGGCTGCATCAAACTTCGTACGAGATGTGATAACAGACATGCCACACTGCCTCCCATCAGCCAGCTTCTGTCAGCCTCATCACAAGTAAAAATTAATGCTGTTTTTAAAAAATTATATATTTACCTATTTGTTTCTTCCTTTTTGGGAATCTGTCCAAAGAAACTGAGAGCAATTCTCCCTGTTCCCAAGCTCCAGATTAAAAGAAATCAGAAGCACTTAAAAATCCAATATGAGAGGGATTCAGACACTACAGACACTACAACATAGGAATCACCTCTCTTGTGTCTGATACACATTAAAAAAGTGAGGTGAAGGGGTGGTATCCAGTGAGAGATGCAAGTTAGTCTTCTGAAAGATGCAGAAGTGGTTGAGAGAGGGCAGTCTACAGCACAGAAACCAAGGCAGCCCCTTTCTCCAGTCTCCCCAGGACCAACCACCTCTGGCAGACTCAAGGGCACCAGGCCATACCCTACGGGATGTGTTGCTTTGTTCCATGTCACCATCATCTGAAGTCCTTGTCAGGACAGTCGAGTGTGCTCCCGTGTTAATGACCAAGTGGTTTGTGATAAAACCTATTGTTCGAAATAATCCATTATTCCTACATTCATTAATTTGGACACTTTAGCAATAAAGGAAATATACAGTGGGATGTAGCATGATATGTTTGTGCTTATATTTACAGAACATGCTATGGTGCATTTTTGCCGACCCAATAAATCACACAAACTGCTGCTGTGTCTCATGTACTCCAATATATTAAATGCAATAGTCTCTTTTATATTCTTCAGCACAGAGGAGGATCTCACACTGGCTATGGAGATTGCTCCTAATGTCATTGAAAGTCAGCAGCCAAAAATCCCCAAAGTACTGAATGTCACTGGCAATATCACAGTACATGGACAGATGAACACGATGTCAAGCTCCGTGTCTGCTCCGGAAGCTGGAAGAAAAGCACTGCATGGAGAACAGAAGCCGGTGCAGGATGGTGACCGTGCAGCAGAGGGATTCCTGGAGCTGCTCCCATGATAACTATTAAACCACAAATCCTCATTTTACAGCAGTGCTAGCTAGTTTTCTAGGAATCATCCCCTAGGAAATGAGGCTATCTCATCAGCAGTGCAGAACTGGCTACTCTGTAAAGCCGTATGGCAGTTTTGAAGTGCTGGGGAGCTGCTGCCGCTCAGAACACGCCAGGCTGACACAGAACAGCCTGGTGCTGCTCTCCACAGCACACGGCCTCCGTGCGGGCCCCCTGCCCCTCGGAAACACCCCGCGACCTTCCCCGAAATCGGAACTGAGACCTCAGCCCTCCCCTCACAAAGCCCATCGGGGCCCCTCCCTCGCGTGTGTGGAGGCCCTTCTCCACCGCACGGAGGGAGGGGGATGCCCGTGGAGCCACCAGCTGCCTCGTGGGACCCGAGCAGAGCCGGCAAAGCACCCCAGCGATCGGACCCTCCCAGGGCATCCCCGGTCAAACACTGGCGACACCTTTCCCCAGCCTGCCCGCCGGGCTCTGGCAGGAGGCACCGAGGGGACAGAAGGTGCCCGTGTCACTCACAGCGAAGCTGCCCGGGAGAGAAGCGCGGTGCCCTCGGAGCTGTGCGCGCCCGCGGGTCTGGCAGTGCCGTCTGCTGCCCTGTCCCCGCCGCGCCCGCCCCGCCCGGCAGCGGGGCACGGCTCCCGCATTTCTGAGCCCCCGGGAGACACGGCCGACACAGAAGCTGCCACGGAGCCAGGGACAGCTGAGAAGCAGGAAATCTTTCGGGTTTCGCTAATTGTCGCTCCTGTTTCGCCCCAGATTTAGCGACCATTACACAGATGCGACACAAATCAGTGCACAAGGATCAGCTATGGGAACAGGCTGACAGACGCAAGTATGTCCCCATGCTTTTGAAAGCCACGGTAACATGCAATAGTCTTAGCTTATTTTAATTAACAGAGGCAGAATGAACTAATTGTTGATGCCAGCGCAGCCGGTCTGGGAGCTGCATTAATCCAGAAGGACAGGCAGCGCTTTGACAGAGTGAACCCTGTGACATCTGCTACCGAGCTGGTTTTAATGGGGGGCAGAGGCAGCGAGAGCAGAGAGGAGTAAAGCGGCAGCCCTGCGAATGCCAGCACTTCCATCTTCATTAGCAGTGCTCGCTTTTGTGTGAGCGGCCACCGTGAGCCAGCGCAGGCAGGCTGCGGCGGGGCCACATGCAACTCTTTGTGAGAAGAGGAGTAGTGCTGTGAAAACAAAACTTACAGTACAGCAGGGAAAATGGTCCCGCCAGCTTTTATACCAAATTAGGCAACAAAACCTCCACGGGCAGAAAGAAACACAATGCAGCAAAGCAAAAAGTGGAGCCTCTTTTTTAACATCCTGTGGTGTTTCCAAATACCAGGAGTGAAGGAATGCAGACGGAGCTATCTGACAGCTGCCTGCAAGGAGCATGGAGCAGCTGTGGCTGCAGCAGTGACAGAAAGGGCTGCCGGCATCACACAGCGGAGTCCAGCCCGTTTCAGCTGCTGGCACAGTTGGTGACATTTGCTGCTATGCTCCCATTTATTTTTTCAGCTCCTCTAATATTTGCTAGCTGGGCAGGCTGGGTGATGACTTGGCATTCAGGTGCTCTGCCACACAACCTCTACCAGCACTACCAGACACAAGCTACGTGGCCAGTCTGTCCTGGCTTCCTGTCCAGCTCCTCGTCCCGAGGCTGCCTCGTACCTCAGCTCCCAGACACACAGCACTTCCCATTTGCTCTTTTCCCCTCCTCCACCAAAGTACTGTCCGTATTTTTTTTCTTTCCACTGGTAACATTTGGTAGTTTTAAAGTTATCTGTTGCCAGGGACTAATCCCATCCTCCTAAATCCCAGTACATGGACCCTCTTCGCAGGCAGCCACTTGCAAATACCCACTCTGTAAATACCCACCGGCAGGCAGGTTTTAAACCACACACCCGTCTATTCTCTGGGCTCAGTCCCTCAAGATAATGAAAACTCAGGTCACAGCCCAACATCTCAGTATTAAAGCACAGATTAAAAGCAAGTTTTGAGTCCTGTCTTGTGCTACCTGCAGTTCACACTGGCTGGGAAACCTCAGTCTGTATGTCAGCCATTCAAGAAACTAAGAAATTATTAATTCCATGTGCACATTGTGAACTGTTTGTTCTGGTCAGACCTGGAATTATTTAGGGAAGAAACTCACAATTTGTTGCAATGAATTTTTTGAGAATTTAGCAATCTGCTCACAGGCCATTTTCAGACAGAACAAAGGAGGACTTCCTCCAACAACTTAATTAATTGCAAATTAATTTCTCATGTGTAATAGAAGGACTTTCCACTGAGCTGTACCTCCTATGCAAAGGTTTCAGAACACTTTGCACACAACAATGCAGCAGCACAACAATGCAGCAGCACAACTACGCTGTCAGAAAGGAGAACCTTTCTCTGTTATGGAAACCCAAAACAATGAACCAAAGCTAGGCACTCACAAGTAACTAAAATACCCAAGGTAAAGAGTGACTGGAAATCATGACTTTCAGATAACAAAAGTTCAAAAGATTTGTGGGGGAAACATTTCTTTTCTGGGGTGGGAGGAAGAAAAAAAAAGACAAAAAAAGACATTTCTCCTTCTCTAGTTAATCCCAAGAAGTCAGGTCAAGATTTCAACACTTTCACAAACAAACAAACAACACCAACAAGCCTGGGGAGTGACATCGACTATCCTGAATGCTCTATTGCAGAATCAAGCAGATTTGCCAAACGTATTCTAAAATGAAAACTTTGAATCCTGTTTCTTCAGTTTCAGACAGTCCCCAGCAAAATCCAGTTTGGGAGACTTGCAGAAACCAGTACTTCCCTGTGACTGAAAAACGCTGAGGTCCTACTCTAATTCCAGACAATCGGAGCACAATCAGAAACCACCCAGCTGACAAAACTGAGCCGGGATGCGCGAGTGTGAGCACGGCCACAGCTCTCTGACCATCTCTGGGCAGCTGTGGGGACCAGCACAGGCAGTGACAGCAGCACAGGCAGTGACAGCAGCCCTGTGGGCCCTGGAGAGCAGGAGAACCCCAGCTGTGCTCAGAGAGCAGCCAGCACAGCCGTCCTGCCCACCACCCTGCAGAAGATGCTGAGACACCGTCGGCTTGCAGGTCACCTACAGCCCCACCAGCCCAGCTCACCATGGCCGGGACAACCCTGCAGAGGCAGCATCCAGCCCAAAACATTTCAGCAGAGCAATTAACCCCAGGAAGCGCTTTGCTTTTTGCAGCAGAGTGAGGTTAAATCTGAGTGCATGTGTCTGTTGTTCTGGGCTGATGGCTGTGCTTTCCCGTGATCCACAGAGCGTGCTGCAAGAGTGCAGGTGACAGCAGCTGTCATTTATAGCCACCAAAAATAGCCTTTACAACTCCAGCAAAGCCTCACACAAAGTGAGGCCTCAAAAATAGAGCTACAGCTGAATCCCCTTTCCAAGAGAGTCCTGTATGACACAGGTTCAATAGCAGCTGTGCTCCCTGTTACTGAAAAGGGATTTCTCAGCCACACGCTGAGCACTCTGTCACTGGTAGTGATGCAAACCTGACTCAGTGCATTTTGGTTCCTAGTTTTGAGTTTGGATGTGTCTATTTTGCTTCCTTGGGGAAAGAGGTTTGTTTTCCTCTGTGTCACCGAGGTCTCTCTAATGTGAGAATGCCAGCGTGGTGCTGAGCAGCTTTACATGGGGAGGTGACAACAAAACACGCAAGGAACACAGCCAGAGGGGGTTTCACCCCTTTGAAGTAACACTACCAGACAGTTCGACTTCAGTCAGGCAACTGTGAGCAATAAGGCCCAAAACTTGTATCAGTATCCTCTGCTTACACCAACCAAAATTTTTTTGAGACCTCTAGTGTCAGGCATAAAATAGAGCTTGCATGGTGATGTACTTATCTAAAATGCATCCCTATCTTTAACTTAATTTTCAAAAACGCTCAACTAGAATATCCTGTCAAAGGATCATTATGCTTTTAGCAAAGTTAAAATTTCAGAACAGGCTGTTCAGTTGTTTTAATCATCTACTCCAGTTCTAAGTTCCTATTGTATAAATAACATGTATTTTAATCGTGTCACATAAATTAACTCTGCATACAAAAGTGAAATCAAATACTTCAATTAAGGTTTGTAGTAGAAATATCCTCATCTAAATGAGCTCAAAGGAAAGCACTCTCAAGACTTGAAAATCATTTTCATTCTTTATCTCAGCACAGAAAGAACAGATTTGAGTTGAGGGAGGTTGGAAATGTGCTGCTCCAGCAGTTCAGGGTGTCCCCGGTGCTTTGCAGAAGCACTGAGCTTTCTGGCCTCGGTTCCCCTCGGCTCATCTGCACCCAGACCTCCTGCTCCTCTCCTTCTCCTCCTGCTCCTGCTCTGAGGCCAGCCTTCCACCCCTGCCCACGTCCTGTTGTGCCACCTCAGGCTCTGCCTCCCCCCACTGACCACGCCCAAAGCACTGCAGAAAAACACCTCTGAGAAACACCTTTACTGTCTTTAATCTCCTTGGCGGGGTCAGGAGTGCCCACGGCCCTGCTCGCTGAGGTTCGGGCTGTCTCCCCTGGGACACCCTGCACGTTTCCCAAAGATGCTGCAGCTGCCTTCATTCACACCCAGCTCTTCTCCCCGCCCTGTGTCAGAACGAATCACCTGCAGAGACCACAAAGGATCTCACTCACCACTGGTGATTAGTACCACATAGTTTGGTCTTTGTTCCAGCAAAAATCCCACACCATCTCCAGCCCTGGACTGAAGATACATGGCAGGTCCTCTACCACCATCACCTCAGTGTTCCCAGCTCAGTGAGAAACCCAGTGTTCTTCCAAACAGCTAGCACAGGATTTTCTTGGAAGCAAGGCAGAGGTGACATCAGTAGCCCAAGAACTTCCACAGATTTAAAAAAAGCCCTCAGATTTCAGAACAGTTCTGGTTCTCAAAACAGCTGCCTTAGAAAGGTGATTTCAGTGGCTACTTAAAAGCAGCGCAAACTTCAATTGTCACACAATCAGCACAGCCAATTGAATTAGGGAAGCATATTTATGCACCTAACAAGTTTGAATCTGCAGGAAAACCTGCTGGGAGCAATTTGAAAAGACTAATGAGACTTCTCCCATCACCAGACGGGTATATTCTCCTTTAAAGGTTTATGAGCATGTCATTTAGTTTCACTACAGCTTTTGCAAAATCATTAATGAACTTGTGAAAACAATTAGAGAGATAAAAGGGCAAGAAATGTATGTGTTAGCCTGAAACCTGTGATAATTCAGAGTAGGCGAAGCAGAGGAGAATGCACTGCTTTGAAGGCATCAGACAGAGGATCCTGGTGGTTTGTGCCTTTTAAAATTATCATTCCCAGTTTTGCTCCTGATAATCCTTAAGTGGAAAAATATCTTTTTAGAACTTGATCTTGGAGACTCTGTTGCTTATTAAAGCAAGAAGGACAGCAGAACAATCTCGTTAGGGTGAACAGAAAGACATGAATGTCAGGCCATATAAAACACTCCTCATTAATATCTGCATGAACTGAATGGCAGAGGCATGAATGCTATAAAGACTGCATCTGTCTTTGATCTTTTGAAGCTACCTTTGAATAAGTCCCAACCAACTACAGATTGCAGAAGAAAAGCAAATGTTCAAAGGGAGAAAGGACCCAGAATCACAGACTCAGTGCCACAGCAGTCTTTTCTTACTTTGGGCATGCATGGATTATTTTGCCAAATAAGCCCACCAAACACTGTGACCAGTGAATACCCTGAGTACTTTCCCTTGCAAAGGCATTTCCTCTCCTTTGCCAAGCTTACACGAACAGGAATAGACATGGAGAAAGCCCTGTTCTGCTTTAGGACAGCACATTCTCCCTACGAGCAGCTCCAGCCCCACAGCAGCACAAACATCCTTTAGCCTCAGGGATGCCAGTGCAGGTCAGAGCTCTGGGCACCAGCACGTCAGAGGCTCCCACACCTGCACCAGGGCTGGGGCTGAAGAGCCCGAGGTGCCGTCACCAGAGCAGCAGGGACTGAGCTGCAGACAGGTGTCCAGCCTCCCTCCAGCTGTCAAGCTGCTTCCCTGCTTCCCCAGGGACTTCCAGCTGCTTGGCAGCCCTCAGCCCATCTCCTGCAGCAGAGACAGGACTTGCTCAGCGCCCGTGCTCCGTCTGATAGCATAAACCCCTTATCTGTCTCCATTGCTAAGGAATAACCAATTAATTTTGGAGAGACTGCTCTGGGAACAAAAAAGAAAGTAATGACCAGCTTCCTAAAGTGACAAGCAAGCTATAATTTTTCTGCTCTGTATATAAAGACTGTTGTATTCTCAGCGCTGTGCAACTGAGCCTGCACCTCAGCATTCACCTTCATTCCTGCAAGTGGTTTCTCTTCTTCGCTAGCTCCTCTCAGACATGCAGTTGCTAATTCAGAAAATGGAAGCTGCAAGCTTCTCTTCTTCCCTCTTCCCTTAGAAACACCACAGGTTTGGCCGGCCATATGGCAAAAATGTACCTAAATATAGGTCAAAACCAACATCAATTCTGGACGATTTACAAGTTAAGTTTGAACATGAACTACAGTAGAAACTTGCTGTCCCTGGGAAAGTCTGAAAACTGAATCCCTTCTCCTCTGCACATTAATGACCTGGAACTGGCAAATGGGATCACAGTAGTCTGTCCCATCACAGCCTCATGGCTTAGGTAATGTCTGAAAAGCATTTGGACCACAGGAAGGGGAGCGTTTCCAGTGCGGTTTCATTTCTTAGGTGACTATGTCACTTGCAGAAATAGAGCTTGGCTGCCTCCGTTATGCCATCATTCATAAGTGGTTTAACCTACGTGCTGGGCTTTCTTTTCCAGTAGCTATGGACAGCTCTAGTTTGGGTCCAGAGTCCCAAAGCTCGAGACAAGTACACTGAACTCCTGGCTGGGAGTCTAGACATCCTGGAGCAAAAGAACGAGTACAAATGGCTCAGAGTCAACATGCAGTGATAGAAGAAAAGTGGGACATTTTACCATCCCCTACACTCCTACAAACTGGACTGCACTAAGCAGGATTGGTCCACAGCCCAGAAAAAGTACTGGAGATCTTGGCAATGACTCCAGAGATTTTAAATCATTTTGGTGGTGAGTGAGAAACCCTAGCTAGAATCTTCAGCCTCTAGGATCCGCTTCTAGGACGAGCTGCATTTTATCTTCTGCTGCAGCCATCAGCATCCTGCACAGACCACCCTTGTGCACACCAGCTGACACTGCAGTCCCTGCTGCCACCCCGTAAATCTGCTCATTCCAATGCTTGCTCCACTGTATCAGAATCTGGCCCAGCCTCTGTGTCTGGCAGGGAAAATTGCATTGCAAGGTTCTCCACACTAGTCATTTCTTCCTTCCCCAACATGCTCCAATCTTCTAATTGCCTTGTTTGGATTCTCCTCTCATCCCTCAAGCCTTCCTGATGGGAATAAAATGCACAGTAGATGACAACTTTCAAGTCATTTTCATGTCACATCTGATAGCTGCGGTAGGAAGGTTATTGATACTGTTATTAATTCTTTCATTTCAATTTTCCCTATACATTTCTGCCCCCAGCAAACCCTCAGTATAAAATTATTTCCTGAACTGTTTCCAGCCTGTTCCTGATGTTGCTCTCAGAATGATCTGAAGACAGGTAATACAGCTGTCATTTCTCAAGGCTCCACTGGATGCTTTGATAAAACCCAAACCGTGGTTTTGATGGTGCCAGACTTTACAAGCCTATTAAGCTGTCTCTGCCAAGTGATGGTTTTCCCTTTACAAGTTCTGGGCTGACACAGGGTTTCCATGCTCTCCACAACATTTAACATCCCATCTCCGCCCAATCATCCGCCCTTTTTTTTATTATTTTTTTTAATCTGACTGCCATTATAGCAGCAGACTCAAATGAGAAAATCAGCATAGCCACGAGGAGTAATCACTTTTTTTGTCCTCAAAGAGGGTGTCAAGGACAAATATTTGCATTTAAACAGGAAAAGATAAGCTATGTAAAAAAAAAAGATACCCTGCCTTCTGATTTGGATTTCTGTATATTTTTTTTCTGCCGGAAGGTCTCACATTCCCTCCTGAATCTCACAAGTCCCTCCTAAATCTGAGAAATTAGAAGCTATGCATATGGCCAAGAACTGCACTGAAATCTCAGCAGCTTTAGTGAGACTCAGGCACTGCAGAGATGTAGAACAGGTGGGAAGAACAAGACCTACATTTCATTCCAGCTCTGTTTGATTACTTCAGACATTTACTATTCTGATCTGCAAACTGGGTCTTGCAGGAGATACCTGGCCCTCTCCAGTCCCCCTAGATCTTGTGGATTCCACTGCACAGGGGGCAGACACATTAATCTAACCTTTACTCAAACATCAACTCCTGGCCGTGCTACCCACCTGCTGAGAGTTTTCAAGAGGCTCCCCAATTCTTGCTGTAAGTTGCCAAATAAAAGAGAGTTCATAGCAAAGGAAAAGTATTCATCAAAACCAGAGGTGGCTCCCCCAGACCATAGCACAGCCTGCCCACAGCAGATGTTTGCTTTGAACCACATTCTGCAGCTCTTCTCTGCCTATAAAACCTCATGCACCCAAACCAAACCAGACCAGCAGTACCCCCATGCCTCCATGGTGGGTACCAGGCACAGCTTCCCCTCCACGATCCCATCCCCACCTTTCCCTTGACAGGCAGCAAATCCCAGACAAAGGAGGGAGAGCAGCTCCTGTTTCCCCACTTTGCTGAAACCTCGCCAAGCCTGAAGACATTTTCTAGCTGGAAGTTTTCTAACGTTGACAAACACCAATTAAGCTGCAAAGCAAATTGTTGTGAAATGGAGGCCACGAGGAGAACTTCCCCATTTCCGTGAGTGCCAGGAGCACACAGACAACAGACCTGGCAGAAAACAGCAACCTGGCAGGCTGTGCCAACACCCACGAGACCAACATAACCCCAGCTCCCAACCAGACCTGCAGTGCTGTCTGCAGGGGTGAGCACGGGGGTAGATGGATTACCTCTGCAGGATACAAGGCAACGCTGTAGATTTGGGACCCAAAAAGACAATGTTTTGTTTGCAAGACAGAAAACAAGGATTCGGACAAGAAAGTAATGGTCTCTGCAATGCTGCTGCCTTTCTTGCATGAGTGAAGAGCCAGGCAGCATGAAAGAGACCTTAACTTTGTACGTAGACCCAAATACTGAGAACTGTGTCCAGGACAGAGAGTCAGCTTTCAGAGAGTAGGAAGACATGGAAATGACTTTAAATGAGAGCTGAAAGGAAACCAGGGCCTGGAGAACAATTCCTGCAGAGACAGACATAAGGAATTTAATGTGTCTGAAAGAAACAAAGGTACAGCTCAACTGATACTCACCGGTACTTGCCCAGGGAAGAGGCAAGAGTGAGCCCCAGCAAACTGGGCCTGATGGGCAGAAACTGAAGTCAAAGAAATCCATTTTTGAAATAAAAGTTTGTTTCCCAGCACTGAAAGTAATTAAACCACAGCTTCCCTGGGGAAGTGGCAGACTGGGAAGTATATCCCTGCTGGGTGATAAACTTTGGTCTGCTTCCCCTGTCCCTGCACATCCAGGCGTGCCAAACAGATATATTGCAGTGGTCCCGTCCCACATGGCCTGACTCAGGGCTGAGAGTCTTTGGCTTACATGTGTCCTGCTGTGAAACAACAGTCTGAAGCCAAGGAGAACCTTCCCTAGCCAGGGCTTGGCTCTCACTCCCCTGGCAGAGCCAGTGGGAACCTGGGGACCTCCAGGCTCAGAGCTCCTGAGGTTTTACGCTGTTTGATTTTTTTAGAACTATGGAATATGCTGAATAAAAAGGTATATTCAAGCACTAATGAGTGAAGCACATGACAGACTGCAGGTCCCTCCAGCCATGCCACCACTCTCTCCTTTCCTTAGGACTGTCTCTCTCGGGAGGTGCACTCTCTGGAAATGGCTGTGGTCCCAGAGATGGGCTTTGCTGTCTTTCCTCATAAAAGAGTCATCTCCCAAAGGCCATATTCCAGCCAAAAGCCCTCCAACACGACAGCCCACCACAGAGAGGTGATGTCCCCCGCCAGCAGCACACAGCCTGCGAGCAGAGCACACCTGCAAGTCTGCCCCAGCTCTGCAGTCAAAGCAACAGCCTGGTACTCTGCACTGGCACAAGGGGAGGACAGACAGGTACAACCATCTGTGCCATCTGTTGCTAGACCACTTAGATCATCCCCAAAATGTGCACTGTGGCTGCATAATGGAGCTGGCTCATTTTCCTGAGCCCTGTGGCAGTGTCTGTCACTGGGACTGTGCTTCCCTAGTGGGCTACTGGGGCACCCGAGCAGGAGTTTGTACTCCGAATAGCAAGGCCATAGCTGCCTTCAATGCAAGGGTCAGGCAACACAGTTCGCTTCAAATTCTTCCCTTCCAAGCTTCCTAGACACCTGGAAGAGCCAGCAAAAAAGGGGGACAATGTTGCTTGTTCAATTGTTTTTCTATTCATTACACATACGTAATACAACCAAGAGACTGCTCCTACTAGACAAGCAACTGAGCCACACTTACACTTGCTCCTAAATCACTTCCCAGTAACCACTTTAAGGTGGCAAGAACATCAAGTTAAGAGGCAGTAATTTTCCAGCATGAAGAGATGAGGTCATATCTGCCTATTCTGCTTTAGGTTTCCAGAGCAAGAGTGAGCCGTTTCTTTTCATGCGTTGCAGGTGCCTTTCAAGCATGCTGTATGTTGTTTTCTAACGAGCTGGAACATCTTGCTTGATGACATCTCTGTTCAAATTGTTATTTTCCTCCAGCTGGGTCAGGGCTTTCTGACTCTGACACAATGAGAAAAGCACACACACTTCCCATGATATATATATTGCAAAGGCTAAAGTGTCCACGCTGGCAGATGCAGCACTCTGGCATCCACCCTTCTTCCAGCCAGTTGCTTCCCATTCCTACCCAGCTCTGACCACAAGGGGATATTCCCCTTTCTCCCCTCAGCTTCAGGAGAGCAGAACCAGTCACGGTGACATGATGACACGTGTCATTTTCCTGTCTGGGCCCAAGACAACGTGACAGAAGCAGCCTGTGTCTTGCACCGAGGAGCAGCAGCATGTGCACCAGGTACCCTGCACAAACGTGCCTCTGACGGGCAGCCACCAGCGTGTGACACAGCCAGGGCTGCTGCCAGACGAGCTCCCCTGCCACAACTCACAGATCCTCATCCAGCACCTGGCCAATTTGCAGCTGTTTGCTTTTCAGGGGTCTCTTGCTTGACAGCGAGCCTGCCCATGCTGCAGGGTTCCACAAATAGCCACGCAGGGCTTTCACCTTCAAAAGAAATTCCCAGTGAGGCCACTGTTTCCACTCGGTTACTCTTCCTCCACTGACACCAGGTGTCCACTCTCCCCAGCAGGAACAGAGCAGCAGATGTGTGGCAGACCACATTGCACAATTTGTTAGATCAAGGTTAGAAAAAACAATAATAAGCCTGTCTGTCATGGATAAACAGACCGGTTTAATTATGGGTATGCTCTGACAGGAAGAATTTGCCATTCAAGCCTTTCATGGCGCTCTCCCAAAAACAGATGAGGACCCCAAGAACATCAACAAACATATCCTCACATCACCCCTGCTGGGTGAAGCAAAATCCTTTTTACAGGGAGAACCTGAAATGAGGCGTTTGCCTACAGAAATCCATGGCATGCAGAATCTACCAACCCCTATGATGTCACAGCCAGAGTCCCTTGGGGGAAAGTGAGACCTCCCATCACATGTAGGCAGCTCATTTAACCCATGTGCAACATTCTACCGAAAACGTCACAGTGCTTTATTAAGATTTGTGCTGTTGTGCTTGATTTATCAGTAGAGAAACAGAACAGAGGTGATTCCTGCCTTCTTTCCACGCTCCTGGCCTGCCTTCAGATTATTCAGTAACTCAACTCCAGAATGCAAAAGCCGTTCTGTCTTTCCCAGCCGTTCTTAGAGGGACTGGTTCTTGTTTTGCACTGGTTACACCAAAGACTGCAAAAAATACCAACTGCATGGCAAAGACATCTCTATCTATCAGGCTGCACCAGGGGAGGTTTAGGTTGGGCATCAGGAAAAATCTCTTCACTGAGAGGGTTGTCAAGCGTTGGAACAGGATGCCCAGGAAAATGGTGGAGTCACCATCTCTGGAGTTATTTAAAAGATGTGTAGGAAATATGGTTTAGTGGTGGACTTGGCAGTCCTGGGTTAATGGTTGGACTCAATTATCTTAAAGATTCTTTCCAACCTAAATGATTCTATTATTCTGAAAGTATGTCCCAGCGATCTGCAGGAAAACTCTGCCCCTTCAGACACAGAGACCCGTAAGAGGGCAGTGGAGCCACACATCCTGCTTCTGGCCAGACATTATTTGGTGGCCACTGCCACCTCGTGGCACTGTCACCTGCATAGGGGCCCAGAGACCCAGTAAGGACTCTCCACCCTGGCACTCAGCCATGAAAACACAACGGAGAACAAAGGAGCTCTCTGGACTGCACAGTGGCATAGAAGCAGGAGGAGACCAGACTGTGTAGTTTTCCCCAGCTGGAACACTCTTGCAAAACATCCTCTGCCTAATTCCAGGCCAGTTTATTCAGCCCAGGACTTCGATACCTGTCCCTGTCAAGACATTTTTGCCAGTACAACAGAACAAAGCAGGCTCTGCTCATTCAAAGCACACTCGTAACTAAGATTTTTTACATGTGGCACAGTTGCTTTTTAAAAAAGGGAAATCTAATATTCACAAGAAGAACAAGGCCTGGAGAGATGTGAAGTCTTCAGTTTTTATCCGTGGCTGAGAAAAAGCAACACCTGCACCACCAGAGAATTTGTTTGGGGTGCACTGGGCAGTACCTCCTGCAGATAAGGTGTTGTTGGCACTATCCCAGCTGTCCCTGCTATCTCAGAAGCTGTTCCAACAGGATTTCCATCCATTAGTACTACTCATTAACAGATCAAACAGTAAAGCCTGGTCTTAATGATTCAGAAGCTCCAGGGCCAACCCGCATCCAGGCCCCTGCTGAGGGCTGACGTTCAAGATCTCCAGACTGCTGTTATGGCCGGGTGTATCACCATACCATACTCTGACACTACATTACCTTCTCTGAGGCAAACCCTGGCTCCTCCTGCAGACTGCCCCACTCATCTCTCCTCAAGGCTGTACAACCTCCTGTCTGCAGCAGTGACCCACCAACACTGCTGAGGGTTCCACCTGATCAACAACCACCGTCACAGTGTGAACTTCTCCTGAGGACTGCCTTTAATGGCAGGTCTTAAATCTCAAGTCTAGCACCACTTGTACTTGCCTTTTATTTTATTTTTTTTTTTCTCTAAGGTCTCTCCGCCCTTAAGTAGAGTGAAGCCTCAATCAGTGCACACAATCCAGCTACAGATGGAATTGTAAGACTTGTCTGTTTGAAAGCCAGATTCCTTCTTCTAGGGGAAAGGCAACAGCTGGGGTGACATTTTCAACTATCCTGAGCTTCCTTTTGCCATTACAGTGAGATCACTGGACACGTATTTGGTAGGAGCTGATGCAGAGCACTGTTTTCATGGTCTACATACACTCCTTTGGGCCAGAGCCACCACGGGTTAATCCAGGCAGCACAACAGCAGAAAACATTTCCTCTAGGGGCAAATAAAACCTTTTCCAATCTTCCCCTCCACAACTCAGTAACACAGCAAAACTCTTGTAAGAATGTGGGTGACACACACAAGTTGTATCCTTGAAGACGTAACACCCACTTTCAGATGTCCAGCCAAAGACAGCCTGGCCATGTCCCGTTTTTCCCTGCCAGGTTATGTGGGAGAGCACACACACAGAGCAGGAACTCCTGTAATTATAACTTTCATCTGCCTTACCCCAGCTCCTGGGAAATGTAAGCAGAAACCCTCGCTCTCGCTGCTGTGTGACCCCTGCCTACTGTGTCCAGCGATACTTGCTGCTGTGATCTCCCTCGCACTGTAGGCTGTCTCCCAAAGTCTTTTCATTTTGGAACGTGTCAAGTAAATGGAAACACTGACAGGTAGAGTAATTTAAGCATCTGGAATCCAAACTACCATTAAAACGCTGGCACACGCAGGAACACACACTAATATCCTAAGGAACGATAGCCAATCTGAAAAACAATAGGCAATTTTCCTCTGTCTCCTGCTCTTTTTATGGCTCATACTACCTGTCATAAGGAACTACTAAAGTGCCCATACTGCAGCATGCCAGAGAGGAGGGGGAAACCCAAAATATGGTACAAAGTATTCTCCCTCAAATCAAAGGGAATTTAATCTCCAGCTGTCTAACATTTAAGAAATATCAGGTAAAATGGTGCGAATAGACTGTAAAACGCTGGGTTTTGCCATTATGCTCACAACTGAGGGAAACGTTTTTGATGGGGTGACCTTTGCATTGAGCTGTGTTCATACTGAAATGCATTCTGCAGACCATGAAAAAAGCTGCTCCTTTTGACAGCTGAACCCAATACATAAGAACTATTTAAGAGAAGCTGCTTTACAAACAGTGGGTGGCAGATGACAATTAGGTTTTTTCTTCTATTATGGTACTGGGGGGGTATGGGAAATTATCGCCATTAGTCACAGTGTGCTTGATACAACAACAAAGAAGGACCAGGCTCTCTCTGTGTCCTTTCCCATGTTTTATTTTCCCTGTGTATCTGCACACATCGCCTTTATTCCTCCATACATGCGCACACGCACTCCTTCTTCAGTCTGTTCCCAATTTTGTCTCCCTTTGCTTTAATTCAACCCTAAATACGTTAAATATTTAAATATGCTAAACGCAAATCTGGGCAGCTTCCTGAGCTGTTGGAAGCATTTTGCGCTGGTCCTTGAAGATCAGGATAAAAAAGTTGAATCCAAGCAAGACAGGGATTAAAAGAGGAGGAAGGGGAGAAGAGTGGCGCAGGGAAGAGAGGGGACAGAGCGCAGATCAGCAGCACTCAGTTACACGGACAGCAGGAGCTGGGACACTGGGGAGGCAGCAGCTCCAGCTGGGCAGGGCCAGGGGGTCCTGCCTGCAGCCCCTTAAAGCTGGAGTGGCCAGCAGTTGTGCTGGGCCATCAGCCTGTTCCCTTCAGTAGCCATGGGACCCTCCAGACACGCCTGGCCCAGCTGAGCCCGCAGGCTGGATGCAGCACCGGGAGAGGAGGACAGGGCAAAGATCCCTAAATCCCTGGGAGAGGGGCCAGTGTCCCCTCAGCCACGGGCACAGGTGGCCCAGGAGGGAGCAGCAGACCCACGGACAGGCTTGGTTTTGGAAGCATCGCCTCCCTCTGCGGAGAGCTGCCCCCAGCCCACGGCTCTCCTCTGCCCCACCAGCTGAGCCTGGAAGCACCAGCAAAGCCCAGCTGGGTCGTCCCATCACCTCCCCTTCATTCCCAATGGCCCCACCAGCAAGGACCCTGCTTTGAGCTCAGCCCTCACCAGGAAAAGCTGTGGCGCTCTCTTGCTGTGTTCCCTGCCCGTACCAGCACACGGGGACTTCACTGTGCGCTGGACTGGGTTTGAGGACACTTCTCGAGCACCAGACAACGTCCTGGGCTCCGTGTGCAGCACTGTTTTGCTAAGAAAAGGACTGATTTCACCAGACTATCTGCAGTAAAGTGACTTTTTTCCTCAGCTTGGCAGACACCACATCAGACTGTCGGGGCAGAGGCCATGAGGGCTGCAGACTCGTGTTCAGCATGGGCCCGAGGGTGCCATGGGAGGCACAGACAAAGATATTTATTGAGCACATTCCCATCAGGCGAGACAGTAAACAAAAGGGCAAGCAAAACTAATAAAAAAATCCTATCAAGAAGTTATTTGGCCATAAATGAACATCAGGGTGGCAGCATCAGATATGATGGTTCTCAAATACTTTCCTTTCCCCTGAAGGTCAGGCAGCCCTTTAATAAAATTTGAGAATCACAGCTGTAAAGTCTATTCCTGCCTCTGTTCTTTGCCTGCAGAGAATATATATGCATGAGTCTGTATTTCAGATAGCTGGGGCTAAGGATAACTCAAAAGATCTTCAAAAAAGGATAAAAACATCCTTTGTCATACAGCAGCTCCCAAACCATGGTTTTGGTTGAAAATAGGCACAGTCACATGAAAAGCTACATAGACCATACAAAAGGCGACAAACAAAAGCATGTGAATTCAGGACACGGCTGAATCATTTTAATATCAGCTGAAGCTTTGAAAATGTGATTAGCATATAGTTAGGAGACACTTCTCCTTTGCATCTAAAAATACCGTGCCAGCTCTGGAAGAGAGCAGCCACCAGCAGAGCAGGAGTTGCATAAGCCTTCCTCAGCCATTGTCTACAGGGAGCAAAAGGGCCCCAGGTGCTTCCCCGGTGCTGTGGAAATAGCAGCTAGTTAATTTAGCAGTTTGATTTTTATGACACTTAGCATAACAAACACATCAAGGTCAGCCTGAAATAGTCAAAAGACATACATATTCACAGCATACACTGACATCCTTCGATAAAAGGCTGTGCATCTCCTGTAGCACTTAAAAAGTGACACCTATTTTTAAATGAAGTAGGAAACAGCGTGAAGAGCCCAGTTTTGTGGCTGTGATTTGCATAAGTCCGTGCTCCCACATAGCAGGGACAATAACGACGTCCATGGGCTGCTCTTAAATCAGTGCAGCTGGCAGCGCTGCCTCTCTGAGCCAGCAGAGCCCGGCGGGGGTCGGACCCGTGCCAGCGGAAATCTTCCCTGCCATTGTTGGAGCTGGGGATGGGGACTGGCTCGCACAGCCCTCCGACGTGGGGAGGTTTGCTGAGGAAGGCCAGTTCAGCACAAGCTGGCCAGCAAAGGGCAGCAGCCGGGGGATGAGTCCCCAGGCAGGAGCCAGGATCAGCCCTTGTCCTTCAGACCATAAATTGCTTTATCCTTCAGACCGGGTGCTAAAGGCAAGGACCTGAATATCTCCTAGACTGCAAGGGAAACGTGAAATCTCGATCTTTCTCAAGCCTGGGCAAGGGCCCTTCGCTCTCCCCCTGTGCCCTCCCAGCTGAGCCCTGGCACGGCCCCAGCCCCGCTGCAGCCCCACGCTCAGCCCGCTCCCCACACCCCCCATGCTTCCCAGATAGTCCCGGGTGCTGTTCTGGGCAGGCAGCTGTTTTTACTTAAGGCAATTCTGTGCTTTTCATTGTGTTTTTAATTTTCATTTCACCGACATTCACTCCCACGACCGTGTTTTCTGGCTTCTTCCAGTTTCTGCCCTTTATTTTTACGGCTGGAGTCAGAGATGATTATCTCCAAGAAAGAGATTTCAGCTGCATTATATTGATGGTAAGTGCTGTTTTTCCTGCTCTGTCTGATTTTCCATGCAAGATGCTTTTCGTGTAGCTTTGACTGTTGCAAATTGTTTGCCACGTCTCCAAGTTTCCCTTTCCCTGCTGTGGGAAGTGCCAGCGTTCCTAAAAGGAGCGGATTGCAGCCTCAGGCAGGCCCAAAGGAGCAATGCACTCAGCCCTGGGGAGGACCACAGAAACCAAACCCCCACAAATGCAGGCTGCTCTGGAGCACCGTGGCCTGCCCGGGTGGCTCCCTGGTGCCTTCAAGCACCTCTGTGCGTGTGCCCCAGGCAGGAGGGGCATTCCTGCTGCAGGGCACAGCTCCTGACAGACGGCAGGGGCATTGCGGGCTCCCCACAGCCAGCGGGTTCCAGTGCTGGTGAACAAGCTGTGGCACCTCCATCCGTGACAGCACGTTCTCCAGCACGGAGATCCTCCACCCCACTGGGAAATTGCCAGGCAGCAGGGAAGCACTGCTGAAGCCCAGGACTAAAGACACTGATGCCACCCAAAGTCGGTATGAGCGGGACCTGGCCAAGCCTGTCCTTCTAGAGCATCATTTTCTCCACCCCAGGAGGTTTATGAAGGTGCCACATGAATCTCCAACTCTGACTAAGCACCTTCCTCCTTCTCCCAGACAGGGATGCCCTCCCCACCTCGCCAGCAGTGCTCTGTGCTAGCCTTGCCCACGCTTCCTTCCCGGCTCTGCTGCTGTGTGTTCACGCTTGCACCAGCGCTCAGCTGCTTCCTCGGCCACCTCTCAGCGGCCCACAGCAGCCTCGCTGCTCCAACACCCGTCCCACAGAGCCGCAGTGCCACCAGCTCCCTCACCCCTCTCTCTGCGCTGGCACCCGAGGCTGGGAGAGCAGACAGCCCTGTACGGGCAGGCACGAGCAGGAAAACAGCGTCCCCACACTGTCACAGGTCGCCAGCAGCCACAAAAGACCCAGCAAGGTCCCCTCCGCTGCCCGTGCTCTGCAGGGGACACTCGTCTGACTGCGGCCAGCCCGTGCTGTAACCTCGGCAATGGAGATTCTGCCTCGCTGCCAGCTGCTCAGCTCCCTCTGTTGCCATGAACTCCCTGCTCTTCTCTCAGCTCTGCAGTACCTCCCAGCCCACCAAAAGCCAGCAGGACTGTGCCCATACCGGACCCTCACAACATCCCACAGGCCTGGGAAATAATCTATGTCAGGGCAATACAACAGAGCAAGCACTACTGAAAGTTGCTGCTGCCTCAGCATTTTTATTTTCAATCAAAGCAGCATTTTTTGGTTTTTGTAATAGTTTTTCCCCCTTTGGCATTTTCATTAGAAGACCAATAGGAAAAAAAAATCCTCAACAATCCCAGAGTGGAAGTTATAAGCAGCCTGACACCTGGCAATGAGATATTTCAAGCTCTGGTCTGGCACTTTTATGGTATTTCTGAACCAAGCACTCAATCAAGAGGACTTAGAACAGAAAGTTTGTTACTCCCAGGTTTTTCATCTTACATTTCAGCAATGGAAGAGTACAGTACAATAAGGCAGGCAAATACCTAGCAAGTAAATACTTTTACCACAGTATAATTATTCCCCTCAACAAAGAGGCTTGTGAGATGGCTCCTGAGACAGCACTCAGCACCCACAGCCCACCTGAGAACCTCTTGGCTTCTCATTTGAAACGCCTCATGACTTTTCTTAAGGAAAGAGGGCTCTGACAGCCCCTTTGTCTGTCCCTGTTGTCTTCCCTTCCCCAGGTAGCTGTGTAATCCACCAGACACCTTCACTCAAAGCTTAAGCAGGACAGTAGAGGTCCAAGATTGCCCATATCCACACATTCTTACATTAAAATGTATGCAGAAGAGATGAGAAATTGCCGTTTCAAAGCAACAACTCAGAGCTGATGCCCACTGTACCACTCAAGTGCCCGGAGATTTGTCTGGAAGCTCTTGCAAGGGGATCCTTCTCCCTGTGCTGGTTGGCAGTGTCTGCCCAACACGGACCCTCAGCAAAGCTTTCCCTCTCTCCTTGCTCCAGGATCTCGGGGAGGAAATGGCAACAAGAGTGTGTGATGCCTCACCGGACTGGTTAATGCTTCTGCAATTACTGCAGGCTCTCACTCCCTGGGGGCAGGAAATCCCAAACCCCACGGAAGGAGAAGGGGCAGCGCTGCCAGAGCCCGGCACAGCCAGCAGCACCCAGCCCCTCCCTGCAGAGCCCCAGCACCAGCCCCAGGCACCCGGAACCACAGAAAAGCAGGACAAGGCTAAGATGAGCAGGTTGCCATGAGCAGAAGGGAAGGTAACCCGCACATTCCAGCAGCCAGCCTTATCTCCACCCGGCTCCTCAGGAGACAATAAAGCTTTCACCCAGCCAGCTTCACATCTGGGACTGAATTCCTGTGAGATAATCAGGACGTTTCCACTCCCCTCTCACTCCAGCCACAGCTCCAGTTAAGGCTGTGGGCGATGGTCACCCTGCCAGGAGTCCCAGGGAGGCTGGCAAGGGGTGTTGTGCCCTTGTAGGAGCTCTGCAGCACCCGAAAGCAGAGCGGAGCCGCTGTGGGCAGGCAGCTGTGGGCACTGAGACGGGAGAGGAGCCAGCCGGCCGCTCGTGCTGCTCTCGGTTGTGTCCCTTTGACACGAGGAGACACAAGGGCTGTGCCTGCCCGAAGCACGGCCGCTCCTGGGCCCCTCGCTCGCTGCCACAGCAGCCGGCACCGCCCGAGCTCCGGCGCTACCGCAGAGACAGCAGAGCCCTGCCCGCACAGTCCCTTGCTGCCGGTACGCACGCACACAGACACAAGCGAAGAACCCTTCTCGTTCCTAGCTGTGCTATTATGCTAACTACAGAGAAATAAATATGCCACGCTGTAGCTAGTAAGTGTCATTCACACCAGTATTTATTCCAAACATGTTTCCCCCATCACGTCTGTTCTGCCTGGAACTGCTCATCACTAAAGAGGAGACCTTTATTTCTAGTGATTTAAGCAGACAGGGAGAGAGTTAGCAATTAAAGCACACTTTTGTACAGTTTAATTCTTTTTATTTCAGCTATCAGGGAGCGTTATGTGCTATCACTGTATCTATTTCTGGAGCCACCACCTACCAGCACTGGGTTAGTAATTCAGCAATTTGCAAGATGGGTCCTCTGGCCTGGGCATGGGAACAAGGCTGACTCCTGAGGTGCAATGGACTTGTGGCTCTCGGCCCCACATCCCTCTCCATAGGACAGGGTCTCTCTCAGGAAAACGGGCTCAGAATCATTTTTGTTCAAGCTCGGATACACCCCCGCACTCCAGCACTTGGCTCTCACGCAGTGCCTGCGTTGGGCGGTGGCTGCAGGTGGCTGCTGTGCCAGGAGCTGTCCCAGCACTCCTGCAGCCACAGCGGGGGCTGCCGGCAGCCCAGCACAGATCCAGGCACCTCCGGCTGTTCCCTTCAGGGATTATTTCTCTGCTCATCAAAGGCTGGCAAGGACTGAATGTCATTCAAGAAAAGTATTTCAGAGCTAAAAATAGTCTCCTGATTTTTGCTTCCCTCCCAGAGCAAATACCTGCTTGGCAGATGAATTCAGTGGTCCTACGACACACATCTCCTCTTTCACCTGACATAACACACTGTACACAAGGCTTCACATAAAACCCCAGCTCCTGCTACCTGGGCTGGACTAGAATGTTGAACTGAAAATAGAACTGAGACAGAAATGTGCCACCAGTCATGGAAAACAAGCAAGGCTTTGGCTTCTGCCCAAGAGGGACAGATCCACGAGCCCATCCTGAACAGAACAGAGGTCCCAGCACAAACACAGCAAGGTGTGCAGCCAGCTCTGACACCCACAGCCTGCCCCAGTGAGGCAAAAATGGTTTCAGACTTGAGGAGTGCAGATGCTGAACTGAGGGGCTAATGTTGCTGCCCTAAGGAATGAATCCCAAGGACTGAACGAGGGCCAGCGCTAATTACCAGCCCACACAGACATGTGGATTATGTGTTGAGGATCCTGTTATGCAAGAATACAGCTGGGCATGTTACTGCAAGCGAGGAGACAAGCATCCATGTGAATTGCAGAGGTGTAGGGAGAAATGGAAAAGGTAACCTTTAATTTCTCCCCTTTTTTTTTCATTCTCATGGTTAAAGGCCTGATTTATAAAGATACTAAAAACCTAAATTTGTCATTGACATTCCTGGACTTTGCTTTTTAAAATGGGACAGAATAGTGGACTGGACACCAACTGGGCTCCATCCATGGAGCTAATGAGAGTGGGAAAGTGCCCAGAGGTGGGCTTCAGCAGCAGCTTTTCTTTTAACTTCACCCATCAGCTGCTTTTCCCCTACTCCCAGACACAATCCTTGCCTATTCCTGCTTACAGCCTTGTCCAGCTGAAAGCACAGATAACTTGCATCACTGGAAGACAATAAGAAGGGCTGTGCCATGTTTCTTCCCCACAAATGAAGGGGCCAATCTCCCCCTAATCTAGCCAGGGAGGTGAAGATGGAGGAGTGTGGCACATTTCTATCCAAGATCACATACCAGGTATTTCAGTACTTCCGCCTTTTTCATGTTTTCTTATATTAAGGCAAGAGAGACATCTAGAGATGACAGGCAGGGGACTGCAAGCTCCTGGAAAAAGAGTTTTCTGCAGAATGTGGAGCATGGATTGTTCACAGAGTGGGAACAATGAATCAAGTGAATTAAATACGAAAAAAACCAACTCTAGTCATAAATTATAAAGGGCCAAGAGGGAATAGCAATGGACTGTAGAGTAACAAGAATGCTCTCCATTTCCACAGCCCTCACACAGCACTACCCCCAAACTGTGGAAAAAGCACCTCCTAGGCAGTCTGAAAGTTTGGGGGGGGGGGGGGGGTCACACACCCTGCTAGAGCACCTTGTCCAAAAGCAGACAATGCCACACGAATGCATACACAATTATTAAGTGCAGCACCAGCAGATAAAACCCTCAATAAAATGTAACTAAACTAGACTAGGAACTTGAATCCTGCCCCAGCACAAATGTACCAACAGCATCACTGTTCCCAGCTCCACCACATGACTGATCAGATGGGCTGTCCTGAGGATCAGGAAAATTACAGCCCATTACTGCATTAATACAAGAGCAGCACCTGAGCAGAGAAAACATCAGAGGCATGAGCAAGAACGGAGGGCACCAGCCTCTAAAACCCCTTGACTCCACTTGAATAGTTCTCCAGACTAAACTGTGGTTAAATCCATCCAGATATTTACTGAGAGATGGATATTTACATTAATTGGCAGTAAGACATAGCCTTGTCTTAAATCTAAATTAGCTAAATAGCTTAGACAAAAGGATGAGGAGGAAAAGGTGCATTTCCAGCAAAGCCACTGTCATACCCCAGGCTTCTTAGCCTGCTGCAGTAATTTGAAGATCCACACTTATTCTCACCTCCCATATTACCCTAAACCAGGCTCAAAACATCAAAGACAGAAAAAACTCTCACTGCGGACCCGGGCACAGAAGTCGGGATATTCCTCCACTCACACCGGTCTCCCTCGATCTCCAGCGATCGCAGGTCGGATGCTGCCCTCTGTTGACACCTTCTCACGCACTAGCAAGCAGGAGTGTCTCTGGATTCACGGCAGGCAGTGAGTGTGAACATCCTTCATCCTCTTCCTAAGCCGTGGCACAAGGAGCAGCGGCACCCCTAAACACCGATCTGACCGCAGAGGCGAGACTGGGCTGTACCTCGCAAGGGCGTCACCAACCCTCTCCCAACTACTTCCAATTTACTCATTTTCACAACTAAATTAAGTTCTGACCCCATTCTAGCACCTGGGACTGGACTGGTAACGCTGACACCTGCCTGTGACCCGCTGAGCAGTAGGGAGGGGCTGCCGGCAGTGCAGCTCCAGCACGGGCTCTTCACAGCGCCAGGCACGGAGCGGGGGGCTCAGGAGAGGTGTAAAGGACATGGAGGTGACACCATCGCTTCCAGTTCGGTGTTGGACCACAGGGCACCCAGGACAGCACCAGGGGCAAAGCTTGGTAGCCCAGGGGCTTCCCCAGGGGTCACGCCCCCCGCCAGTTCTCCCCGCACGAAGGTCAGCTGCCTCTGCCCCACAGGGGACTCCTCCCCCACCGATGTTCTCTCTGCCCCGCGGGTACCAAACCCCTTCTCTGAACCAACACCCGACCCTGATCACCTGCTGTAACCCACGCTGCACCTTCAGCTTTGTGCCATTTTCCCTCTCGCCTCCTATCAATCTTTTTCTTACCCAAAATGCTTTTACCTACCAACTGCTTGCCCAAGGCATATACATGCCCTCAGCCCACTAAAACTCACTGAGGTTAAAAAAAAAATACCACTTTCAGGTTTTAAACATGTCTGAGAGTCAGAACTCCTGCAAACCCATTTAAAGCTGTTGTGTGGCAGGGCATGTCATAATCTCTCCTGTCAGCTCCCAAGCCCACCTTCCAAAGTTCTTGGCTCTCAGCCAGCAGCTGAAGAGTAAAGCTCTCACCAGTGAGGTGCAAGCTCAGATATCATCTCATGAACTCAAATCAGCCCCATCAGATTCCACATGTGGTAAGCCTGGGTCCAGTTGCATTTGTAGATATACTGTGGAAAAGGTGCTCCTGCTGCTGCTTCCTTTCCAAGTCATTTTTGTTACAACAGAGCTCTAATTTCCATTTAATAATTCTATAAAAGTTGCTGGGCTGGCCTGTGAAATAAATTCATTCCCAACTGATCTGTCAACTGAGAACATCAGAAATTGTTACCTCAGGAGTCTCTGTAAAGGACATACACAGCTAAGCTGGGTCAGAAAAACCCATACTACCATGTATGTCCTATGTAAAACTGAGTTAAAACACAACTGTCAACCTAGCAGGAAACCTGCCATAGTAAATTAATCTAAAGGAAGCCTTAAAAGTGTCACTGACCTTCTTCCATTAGGTATAAGAAATGTGTCTATTCTAGACTTGATAAAATCAAGATTTTATAAAAAAAGAATAGTGCAATCTTGATACAATCTTCAGGGTTACTCTGAGCAAGAAGTACAAAACCTCAGGTGTCAGTGCCTGGTACTGCAGAATGATATCCATTAAGGATAGGAAAAACCCCACCTGCCACTAAATAGCTTGATTTGGCAACAAAATAGGGGTTAAAACAGACTCTTGACATTGTAACTACTCTAATGCAGTGTACAGATCTTCAGCTAAGCAGGCTTGTTTCCCGTCAAACTGAGCAGCAGTTAGAACGTTTCGATGCTGTCTCCAATCCACACACGCTGTGTGACCTTCACCACCACGGCTGTGACAGAGCAGGTAAACCAGCTTTAGACTGTGCCCCTGCTCTTCTCAGCCAGGCTCAAGTCAGGACGCTGGTGCCACATTTCCTGCTAGCACTTTGAGAGCTCTGCTGGCCCTGGGGAAGCACCACATCAGGCGACACTGCAATCTGTCCAGCGCAAAGCCGTTCGCAACAGTATCACCTTCTCCTTTTCTCCACAAAGAGCAACAGACTGAACCAAGAGGTTACAGTTACTGAGCTCACAACCGGTGCCTCAAGAGTCGATTCCTCGCCAAGGCTCTGGGAAAAGGTTTGTGATCAAGTATCGCCTTCAAGGCACTTCCAGCTCAAGCAACTGTACATAGTGGGCACGGGGATGTATCACCAAGAAGGAAAACTTGGTTTCCAACTGTTGTATCAGAACCACAAATTCACCAGCTGGTTTAGAGTGTGTTGAAACAGGCTTGCTACATTTCCGTAGGTTCTTTCCTGATAGGACTCCAAACAAAGTGAAAGGCAGGGCATTTCCAGCTGCTCTTGGAGGACAATGCAACCAGCCCAGCCTACTTCCTCCATCCTCTACCAACTCAAGTTGTACTGCTCCATGTACTGCCTCGAAACACATTTGATTTCTCTGCATCAAGTACACTGTGCTGTCATGTGCCTGGAGCAAACTCCAGCTCATTCAATACTAAATATTCCCTATCTGGAGGTTCCGACCACCTTACTTCCTCATTCTAAAGACTTAATGAAACCCCAAACAGTTGTTTCTTTGTGCCGACATACAAAGCAGCTGCACAGCAAGTACTCTACGCAAAATTCTGGTGTTTCAAAGCACTTTCAAAGCAGAAATTTGAAGGAAAAGAATTATTCACCTCCCAACCTTAGTTACTCCTTACACTTTATGATGCGGAACAAGTTTGTGATCTGAAATCAAACTTCAACCATTTTAATTATTACAGAATCCCACATCCCACAACTTTTTTAACCATAAACAGGAAATACCTTCTGGCAAGGTATCTTCTGTTATTGAGCTAAAAGGTGAAACTCCAGAATCACACACAGGTAACTGTGGAGACACATGTACAGAACAGCTGCGAGGTGAGCTCATACAGGACAGCTGGGATTAGCATTAGTTTAGCATTAGAGCTCCCCTGCTGAGACTCTCCTGTACAATGACCCCAAACTGCCACTCCAGGGGTAACTATTAGAAGTATCTCATATCATTAACAGAAACAGAACTGTGACCAGGGATGGTGTGGAACCCAAACATCATCTGAAGTGAAGCTGGAACTTGAGCACTATTGAAGAGCTGTTCCAAGCACTATCACAGGCAGTGCTCGAAGTCATTAAAATACCAAGTGGAAACACCGGAGTCCATTTGAACAATTTATTAGTATCCTCTTTTTTTACAAGTTTTAGAAAAAGAATCCCAGGATTTTGCCTCCTGTGTGTTTTCGTCTCGCCTCCTCATGGTCCATGATGCCAGCTGAGGTTGTCAGTACAATGTACCTGCCAAGAGAGAGCAAATGTTCAGTTTATCTCTGTTCCAGGCTAGTGCAGAGCTGACAGCACCAACTTCATCTGCGTTACAACAGCAAGGCCTGTTCTGTTCCTGTAAGAATGGGCCCAACGCAGTGAGACTGGATTATCAACAGTGCAAAAGCAGCTCCTCTCACGAGCACAGCTCTGCAGCACACACAGGGCAGTGACAGCCTTCTGTTCTCCAACTATTTGCCTCTTTCCTCGCATATTCCCACTGGGCAGTCCCTGTCCAGCTACTGCAGCAGCAGGAACTCTATGGTTTCCAGACCAAGTCCACTTCTATCCTCCACAGATGCTGCTCCCCAGTGCAGGCAGAGGGGACACAGTGCCAGAGCTCCTCAGCCTGGATCTCTGCCTCAGTGCTGAACACTGCCTGGTGCAGGGGAGGAGCTGCATCTGCAGCAGCTGCTACTGCTAATGCCAACACCTGCATTACCAACACACCTCACCCACCCAGCTTCGTGTCTGAGAACCTCTTGTCCCCCACTCTATAAACACTCTAAAACTCCCTATGACAACACACAGAGTAGCTACACAGGGACAGCTGAAGCAGGAGTCACTGCTGCAGCTTTAAGAACAGAAACAGCACAGAACTGTCAATCCTTCCTTTGATGGGACAGACTGGCTGAGGCTCTGGAGACTCTTCTAGCTCTGCTATCCTGGTGCACTGGGATTTACTGCTCTTGATTCCATACACTTTGTGAAGATACACTGCATAATAGTAAGATTTCCTGTGTTGTGGAGGTTCGTTGAATAAAGGCTCCAAGTCCCTCATTACTTCATATCTGATTAATTTGCACACAATCAGGACATTTGAATTCAAGTAGTACAATCTACTTCCACTGACCTGGTAACTTACATAACTCCTCCTCCATTTAAAAATGGCCATTCATAAAACCGAAACAAGTACGAGAGAAGTCCAATTTTCCATTAAACTGTGAAATGGTGAAACATGGATTTTACCAAAGCCAAGCAGAAACAGATCCTTGCTTAGCAGTGTCCCTTCAAAACTGGTTAAAAAGGGCATTACATGGAGGATGGAATTTTAAGACTGGAATTTAACTCCAGGCTGATCAGAGGAAAGGTGCCAGGTGAGTCTGACCCAGGCAGTCTGTGAGTGTAACATTTTTACACACAACACACACTTGACCCTTCCCCGTACTCACCCAAACTGACGGGAAGGCAGCAGGTTGTTCTGCCACTTTTCCAAATCCTTCAGCTGCACATCAAATCTGGGACTGATTACACCACACTGTAAAAGAGGATTCCATTACAAACAGAACAACTTTATGGATTTGCACATTTGTGACCCCAGTTCCCTGCCTGAAGGACTTTACCAAGTGCTTCCTCCCACCTGGGGCCCTCACACCCCGCAACTCTTCACCCGTTACTTCCTCAGCCTCGCCCCCTCCTCCTCACCTCAACAGCCTTAAGCTGCTGCTGTAGCTACACCACCCAAGTAATGCCCACACCTGGGGGAGCACAAAAGCACTCTGCAACACCAGCAGAATTCCCGGGATTGCTCAGGGATATTCCACCTCTAACCAGCACACACAGTTAGAAAAAAAAAAACCATGTGGATTTTAATCAGGAAGAAATTAACATGCATAGAAGTTATTGGAATTTTCAACGTAATCACATTACTGACCAAGACCACCACCTCATTAACTCCAATTATCTTAACAACTATCCAACACCAAACCAGCAGCACACCTTCCTGCACTATGCACACTTTTGTGAACTAAACAACTGTTCCCTTATTGCAATGACTGAGAGAAACATTATATCCAGCTGCAGCCTGGAAGATCCATTACAAAATCATCCTGGAAGAGTGCAAGGAACACTACCCTCAAATCTGACCTGCATTACTTTTATTACAGACACATAACACGGTAATTGCTACAGTAATTTGGGAGTGTCAGGATTATCTGCATTATACACTCACGCAATTTTCAGATGCAATATTTATTCATCATGGAGACAGCCCCCTACATATTCTGACCAAGTAATTTTTTTATTTCTTTACTGAAGAGCCAACTCCCACTTGAAGAGCTTAACTGTAAACAATGATGCACAGCAAGCCACCACAAAACTACACAGCTCAGTAGTTTGAGACATAAACATTTAAAAATTTCCAAAACACACATGAAATGCCTCATGTGCCCCAGGAACTTAACAAGCACCAATTAATGTAATATTCAACTTTCCCTCACTGCAAGCAAAGCCCACCTGGCAGCAGGAGAAAGGTTTGTCTTCTCCACATCTGCAGGTATCAAACATCAACTGGAAACCAACTCAGCTCCTATCTCTTAAGACAAGTCTTCCAGATAGCTTAAACATCAAAGAAACTGAGAAAGCACTAGGTAGCCAGAAAGCCTTTGAAGAGAGAGAAACACACAGCACTTGCAAGCACACTTCCCTGAAAGCATATCTTGCATATTCAGTTTAAAAGAAATGTAATTAGTGACCCAGATCATGATGAAGCTAGACCAATTAATCAACCGTTTAACTGATAATATTCATGCTACTCTTATTGACACAGATTCAACAAATACCGCCTTCTTTACAAGCAGTTCTTTCAGAAATGGAGCAGACAAACATAGAATAAAAAAAAGTTCTCACTTAAACACCTCCTTAGAGAACTGAATTCAGGAAGACAAATCCTACCTTGTTGAGTCTGCCTGTGAGGTTGACAACAATCTTCCCAGCTCTGTGATCATCAATTATCTCGAATTCACCAATGTAACCTGCAGGAGACCAGCAGACAGAGAAACATCTAACGCTTAGCTACAATAACACAACTAATTAACTATGTTGCACCAATCTACTTCAAGCACCTCGATTTACCTCTTTTACCACAGCAGCAGCCCCGGACAGCCGGGGGGAGCAAGGCCAGGACTTACCGTGCTTCATCATCACGGTCAGGAAGCGGACGATCACTTTGGAGCACGGCCGGATGAGCACCTGGCGTTTCCCACGTTTCTCTGCATTGTTGATGCTTTTGAGAGCATCGGCCAGAACGTTCATCCGCACCATGGTGCCTGCAGGAAGGGCAGCGGTGAGTGCACCGGCTCTTCGGCACGGAAATACTGAGCAGCGCTTCTTTCAACGCTAATTTTAGATCTAAAAGACCCAAGGCTGACAGAAAGTTGCATTAAACCTTAAAAAGCACTCTCAAGCTACATAAGCGAGCCAAGTCACACGCTCAGCTGTGATCAAGCATTACCACTACCGTAACACGTCAGGAAACCTGACACAGTTAAACTTCGCTTCACCAAAGCGCACACACAATTTCAAAACCACCATCCAGACACCGTGTCAGCAGTGTGACACCTCCCCAGGTAAATCAGTTTGGCCTTATAACCCAACTAAAACACAATTCCATAGTATCGACCCTGTGCAATAACTAGATCCTATGTGGTATTAAATCAACAGATGCTGCTCGGCTCACTGATCTGCAAAAAACCTGCAGGATGCACAAACACAGCGCTTCGGGAAGGGAACCCGGCAGCAGCTCCCACATGCTCGCGGAAGGGAGCCTCGGAGCACCCCGGCACGGCAGGGATGACTTGGCACTGCCAGCCCTCTCTGACAGAGCCCGGGCGCTGCCAGAACCGTCCACTACGGCGTCCCTGCCCCGGTCACTGGGGCAGGTCCTGCGGCACACGAGGACCTTCACACTGAGATACCACCACCGCACGAGCCAATTCCCGCCCCCGGGCGACAGCCGCCAGCCGCCCGTGCCGGGGCCGCCCCCTCTCCGGGCCCTGGCCGCGCCCGCTCCGCCGCGCTCCGCTACCTCCTCCCCGGCCTCGCCGCACGATCCGCACGCCCTACAGTCCACAAGCTCCGCGGCTCCCCCGCGCCCTGCTCAGCCCAGTTCCCCAGAGCTCCGGCCCGGGCCCGGCCGCCGCGCCGGTTCCCGCCGCGCATCGCTGCGGAGCGCGGGGCCGCGGGCGGGAGGTGCCGCCCCCCACCCCGCATTCCGGGGGTTCCGGACGGCGCCAGGGCCGGTGCCGGCGGCTCAAACCGGGCCAGGCGGGTGTGGCGGTGCCCGCTGCCCCCGGCGGCGCGGGCGGGACGGGCGCGGGGCGCGGATGGCGCCGGGACGGGGCGGATGCGGCGCGGCCGCGGCTCCGGACCCACTCACCGAGAGCGCGATGGCGGAAAAGGAAGAGCCCGGGCCGCGCGGGGTGATGGGAGGGCCATCGGCCCCGGAGAGATATCGCGAGACCGCGCGGCTCAAGCCTGGCTCTCCCCATTGGCCGAAGCCGCGCGCCGCACTTCCGGAGCGACGCCGCCGCCCGGTTTCCATAGGAACGGGGACGCTGCCCGCGGGCGGGTAGGGCGGGGCGCGAGGGACAAAAAGCTGCACTCCGCCAGGCAGCGCGCCCGGGCTGGCCAGCGGGAGCTGCGGCGAGCAAAGCCCCGGCTGATGGACGGGCTGTGTCCGTGCCGAGTCCGAACTCCGACGGGGAACACGGCGCCGGGACAGCAGATGTGCAGCACCTAACCCTGTGTTAGTGTATGCTCCAGCTCGGGGACACTGAGCCGTGTCACCGCTTGGTTTTACACATCCAGGATCTCTCCCACCGACAGGCAGTGCCAGTTCAGCACAGCACCCCTCAACCCTGCCCAGCTCTCCTTCTTGACTGAAAAATGCATTGACACCTTTCTCTGTACATTCACAAAGAGCAAGTCTTCAAGTAGTTTCTCTTTAGTCTGTATTTACCTATTCAACAGTTACAATAGACAGTGAAGAGAGTTCATTTTAAAACAGTAAACTTTTAAAACATTAACACAGGTTTTAGCTTTTTAAAGAAAAAAAGTTCAGTTTTAAAAAAGGAGGGAGAGGTCATAGAAAAGCACAAACAATTCAGGCTTATTTACAGAGTCAAACTCAGCATATTCAGAGTGATTTTGTATACAGGCAGACAAACATTCATAAAACCAAACGTGCTACAAGGCTCCATGACAACAGCAGTTTCCAGAACAATCAGCTGTTAAGGTTACACACACCTTCACTCATTTTCTACAGTCTCAGTGCAATGAGTTTACACTACAGCTAAATAACTGAACTACAAATTTATATATTCTGGACCCCTACTCAACACATTCTCAGGTACACGCAGCCAACAGAAGCGAACAGATTCAGTGAGACAATGGAACCACCTTCTGCCCCCATTTTGGATGTGGACCCTCAGCTATGGCCATTCTCACTCAGCTAAATGTCCTCTTGCCACAAGGATCAGTAGTAACAAGCCTCCAAGAAGCATCAGCCTTCAGAACTGCCTTTCACACTTGCTGCAGCCACAATCAATGATCAGCAAAACTAACACAGTTACAGGAACACTATCAGGCACTACAGCTCTGCTGTTGGGATAGTTATGCACAGGGTCTCTTAGTTTGATGAAGACACTCAACAAGCTCTATACACCAAAGGAGAGGATCTTTCAGACAGGATCAGCTCCAGGCTGCAGAACCCTACTCAGCACAGCAAGAGACAAACCCACAGCAGTTGCTGGAGTGACTTTTTCACTTCATCAGGGAGCCAATAAAAAAAAAAGTCAGTGAGCAATACAACTTCTATTGTCTTAATTACACATTAATTCTCAAAACTGTTCCCAAGAAAACCTTTCACTAGAGTGAACAGCAGTTAAGTCTTCATTCATTTTTCTTTTCCTTGTGCTTGAGAAGCTTGTTGATCTCCCTTTTCGCCATTCCAATGTACTTTGTGATGATCCCATGTTGGTTTAGTCCAGGAAACAGCAACAAGAAACTCACTAGGGAGGAGAAAGAAAAAAAAGAATTAATACTCCATTAACAAGCTTCTGTCACTCTGCAGTTCTTTGCTTCTCTTAAACCCCATCAACTGCCTGAGAAGAGAAAAACATAACCCTGCAACAAAAACACCCCACCACACTTAATCAGAAACGGCTTCTACCAGTCTCAATCCATTTCAGGCAGCTAACAAAAGAGTTCCTTGTCTTTTGCATGCTCACACTTACCAATAAGATAGGTCAAAAAGAGATTGTGAACTTGCTGTCCAATCCAGGCAACCACAGCAAGAGTGAAGAGCATGGTCATGAAGTACTAAAAAGTGAAAAGGGAAGAGTTACCACAGACCTGATGGAGATTCTCCCTTCCCTTCAGTATTTGGCACTACTTCAACATTTCAAACTAACTCGAAGTCTTCTGGCTCTTCCACACCTGATACCTATGCACAGGCGTGTTAAATCTGAGATTACAGGACCTGTAATTGTACGTTCTCACTTATTTTCAGACCATCAGCTGAACAGGGTGCTCGTTCTTTTTTGCCCAGATATCCCTTAGTCCAGACTGTGCCATCCCCACACACTGCACCCAAAGCTGGTTTGGGGACAGTGGCTCAGTAGCTGATGGACCAGATGACACACTACTAGAGACACACTTCTTTGGACACTTTATGTACACTGGAAACAGCTTGTTTCCAAAATTTACCTATCCAGAGAAATCCAGTCTTCCTTTATCTTGTTATCAAGGGTATGCTCCTAAACTGCATAGAACTGCAAGTTTTTAAGTCTTGCACCTTGCCACTCCAGGTCTGAATAAATGTGTGAGCAGTACCAAGCCACAGCCAGAACTGCCAGTTCTTGGTTTGGAATACCAGTTCATTCAGGCATGTGCCTTGCTAAAATACTTCAGACAAAGCTAAATCAAACAAAATCTTAAGACAATAGAGATGAATTCCTAGAACTCAATACCATTTTAGGCTTTTCCTCCTTCAGAGTGAAGAGACGCTTCCACCAGCCAACAATCCGGCGACGAGATTTCACCAGATTGCTGCAAATCTCATGAAATCTTTGCTGCTGTTCCGTGGTCCTTTTATCAGAGGGAGGGAAAAAAAGCCAGAAACAAGAATTCAAGGTTTAATTTAAAATTTTAAAAAATCTTCCATGGCATTTTTCCAGCAGTAAAAATGTATCCAGTGCTTATCCTGGCATTTGCTTTGCTTGGTTTGATACCTCTTATTGAGCACTGCAGTGGAAGTGCCCACGTAATTTTCCTGTATGCTGACTCTGTTAAATTGACTCCCAAAGAGCAACCACATTCAAACCAAAGACTACTGATCTTAATCTGATACCAGTGTGATACACACAAGTAATACATATCTACATAACAACATTTGTCCACTAGTCATTTTAAAATAGATACACTAAAATTCACCTTTAACTCAAAATTTAGTTCAAATTAGGTTCTTCTTCAAGTTGCTGCTCTTACACAAGCATTGCCCTTTTTTAAACCTGTTTTAATCACAATCACATTCATACTCTTTGCATTACTCTCTTCCTTCATCACATTTATTACTGCCTCTTTCCAAACATACAATCAATACTCCTCTACATAATTTTACTTCCTGGTATCTATTATCCATTAATTAAAAACTGGTTTAGCAGAATTAGCATGCTTAATGGAGAGTACAGGATGTGCCTACTTCTTCAGAATATCTTATTTTTCCAGAAGAAAAGGAACATGTTGTAGTATCTTCCAGAAAAAGAATGAAGAACACCTTGCCACTGTTCTCACTTCATATATTATAGAGATTGCTGATTTCTCACTACAGTAACTCTACAAAGTAACCATTTGATATCTGCAAATCAGATATCTATTTTGATAAAGATCATAGTTACACTCAAGAAACTGTTTTAATTGAAGCTTTCCTCACCACTTATTAGAGCCAAAGATTCGAGGAGCAAGAGCAGGAACCAGGTAATCAGCCAGAGAGAGGAACATAACGAAACAGGAGACGCCTGAGAGGACTGATGGGTCCAAATAGTAGATCATCCTGCAGAAAGAAGAGGAATTATTTCTGAATACTCAAACCACTAAACACTAGACATGCCTGGTCACTTCTTCAGACTGGCTCAGAACTTCCAATAGTAGACCCACTCTCTTGCCTAACACCAAACAAAATCACAAAAAATATATTTTTCTCTTAATATACCAGATAAGAATATGCTACAAGCAAGTAAGGTACAAAGCTCAGTAAAAGTAAAAATTCATCATTACTATTCTGTCAGAAATTGACACACAGTGAACTTAACACCGATTGAGGGATGAGGATGAGTGAGTGAACATATGAAATAACCAGGCAGAGTACAAGCTCTAATTTTGCTGTTCAAGTCACAGAACTCAGATCCACTAGAGGCTGTAATTTGCTCTGCCTCTCCTGGGAGAGCCAGCCAAACCTGTTCTGGACAAGAGGCCTTCAATCTCCACTTAGGACAGTGCTGCATTTTCCATATTCAGTTTGCCATCACTCAAACACAGAAGAAGGGCAACTGGATAAGAACCAGCTCGTCTCCTAAGTGTCTGATAACACCCAGCTGAACCCCCTGCTAACTCAGCTGTACTTCACAGAACTTCCTGAAAACTGAAACAGTAAAAGAAAAGAAAGGACCCAGTCCACAGCAGGGCCAGGTGTTCTGTACATCTGCGCAGTGCTACTGTGCTGGATGTTTGAGGTCATTTTGATGAATTCAGAACATGAAGTAGTTCTGCATTTTCACAAAGTATTATTCAGCACAAGATCTTTCCTGCTATAATCACAGAATTTATAATAGAATGCCCTCAACTTCACACAATTACTATTTTAAAAGTTACTTTTCAGTCTCATTTGATTTCCATCCTCATCACTTCCTCTGAAGACCATAACATTTATATCAGCCAAAAGAGCAATCATCCCTGCCTCACCTGGTTCAACATTTATTTTTGTAACTCTTCTCCTTTCTGCAGGAACAGATACAACTGCAAAACTGCAGAGCTGGCATGAACTGCTGTCTGTGCAAGGCAGGTCAGATCATCTTGACTGCCATGTTACATAAAGGCACGTCCGAGTGCCTCCAGCACCTCCAGTCAGACAGACAACATCCTCTCACCTTGCTGACTGGAAGTTACCTGCAGTCTTCCCTTTTCCGCTTTCTCAAAACACATAACAGAGAATGCAAAAAAACCCGAGTTGTGCAAAAAACCCTGAACGTATCCTAAACACCACAGCAAAGATGGAGAATAGGGTGTTTTGCCCTATGGAAACAAGCTTTCCGTAATGATACTGCCATTGGTGTGGCGGGGGGAAAACCAAAGGAGATCACGAGATCTGACTAAGAAGCAGGGTACAAAGAATGAGGGCAGAACATGAATGCACCACTGAAGAACATTCAGCTGAGCACAGTAAAAATCCCAGCAACTACTGCTGGCAAACAGCTTTTGCAGAAAGCACTCTGAGCAGGATGTGATTCATGTTACTTCCTGTTTTCAATACCTCTGTTTTTAATTTCCAACAAAGCTCACACGCTTTAAGAAACACAACCTGGAGTAAAAGCCTTTCTATTAGACTTCTCTAGATATCCTACTGATTTCCTTAATAGGTTTGGTACCAACCACGAAGATGCAATGATGTTCCAGGCTCCCTCCAGAAGGTACTTACAGGAAAGAGAAGGAAACAACACTCATCAGTGCCAGAGGAAACCAGGCTCGCTCCCAGCGAAGAACTTTATCGGTCATCAAGATCACTTCTCCCCATCCTTGCAACTGCTCTTCCAAGCTTGCAGTTTCAGCAGCCTACACAAAGAGAGAAGAAAACTCCTTTACTAACCAGAGTATCAAATTAATTCACACTGAAGTAGCTAAAAAAAACCCCAGTGCAATAATTAAAGATATCAGTCACCAACCTTTCTAAGTAATTAAATTAGTAATAGTATTGTGAGTTTTGTACTAAGTTGTGACATTGTAGCAGTGATACTTTAAAACAGTCAAGATCCTAGCAGCATGTACAGGCCAAACAATACCTCCTCCCAGATTTTGCCAAGGTGTTTTCCCCTAATCTCCCATTTACCATACGCCATCCCCCCAGATTAGTATAAAGTCAGGTTTTAAAGCCTAGCTAAAGCCTCTCAAGCTTTCAGTGTCAACATCTGGAAAACTGTAATATGAGAACAATTTTAAAAGAAATGTATTTTCCAAGACAACTCTACCACATTAAACTGAAGCTTTCTAGCTGCTGTCCAACGTCAATTTCTTATTATGAGGAAGATGGATAAAGACTCAGACTCCACAGTAAAGTTACCCAACTGATCACATTTGGCCTGCAAAGCACGTTTTCCCACAAGCTGCCCAAGACAGCCTTTAAACTCCAGTTCCTATGTGATTCCTACATTCCTCCCTACACCTCTCCTGCAGGGAGGCCCCACCTGTGCTGCCATCAGCTTATTAAGCAGTTCACCTGAGGTGTTCCACATTTAACAGAGCTTAACAGTCTCCCCTCAGTGGGATATGGCATCTCAAAGATTACACAACTCAGGTAACCGTGAACAGAACGACTGCTGCCCGAGCAGTAAGAGGTGAAAAGTCATGAAGACATGCACGTCTGCTGTGCAGAGGTAACACAACAGGTTTCACTCTCAGCTATGTGCTACACTTAATTCCAATTAGAACTCCGACACCACTAGAATAACAAGGACAATACAGTGCCGTGGATTTTCTGCAAACTCTGGAGCTTCCCTCCAAGCTCTGAGCTCTCGGAGCTGTTCCCTGTGCTCAGCCTGGGCGTGCAGCACCGCAGCGCTCAAACGCTTCCAGCTTCTGCCCCTACACAAGCTTTTAAAGCGATTTTCCCATTTCCCACGGCAGCCGCTTACCAGATGAGGCATAACTATCTCCTTGTGTTTAGTTAACTATTCAAGCCTATTTTGGCACATATAGTTAAGCTGATCACCCAGCGCCTGCCGCTGTCCCGTATCGCTGCGGCGTTCGGTCCCGCAGCGGAAGGCTTCACAGACACACGGACACGGACACTCAGACACACACTGACACAGACAGACAGATAGACACACTCGGGGTAACGCCGCACATCGGGTAACGCCAAGCGCTGGTGGGGGCTCCGGCCTGCGAGCAGCGGCGCAGCCGCCGATCCCGCGCCCCGGGCCTGCACCCGCAGCGGCCGCCGCACGCGCGGCCCCGCCGAGCCCCGAGCCGATCCCGCACCGAGCCCTCCGGCAGCCACACCGCGTCACACAGCGCGGGGCCGAGGCGGCCCTCGCCAGCCACCGCTGCGGGTAGGACAGGGCGCGGCGGGGCGGGGCAGGCCTGGCTCCCCCGCCGCCCCCGGCAGGCCCGAGCGGCCGCCCGCCCTCACCAGCTGGTAGACGCTGTTGTTGTCCCCCTCCGCCATCTTGCGCCGCTCCCGCACCGCCGCCCGCCGGCCACGCCCTCCCTCACCACGCCGCGCCGCCTCCTTTTATAGCCTCCGCGGGCCGCCTGGGCGCTGTGATTGGCCCGCCCCAGCGCCCCGCCGGCCGCCGGTTGGCTGCTGGGATTCGAACGGCGCGGGGCGTGCGCGCGCCCCCTCCCGCGCCGCAGTGCGGCTGAGGCGGCGGCGGGCCCGCGCCGTGAGGGGCGGCACCCGGCTCTGGGGGAAGCGGTGGCAGCTCAGCAGAAAAGTCACAGTGTGAGTGGGGTTGGAATAGACCTCTGTGTCCAGCCTGTGACCGAACACCACTTTGTCAACTGCGCCATGGCACTGAGTGACGCACGTCGAATCTTTCCTAAAAACACCTCCAGGGACGGTGACTCTACCACCTCCCTGGGCCGCCCGTTCCAATGTCTGATCACTCTTTCTGTGCAGAAATTCTTCCTAATGTCCAACCTAAACCTCCCCAGGCGCAGTGTAAGACTACGTCCCCTTGTCCTGTCACTTGTTTCCCGGGAGCAGAGCCCGAGCCCCGGCCGGCTCCAGCCTCATTCCACTCGGGTCACCCCCGAGCTTCCCTCCCTGCCGGACCAACACCCCCGGCTCCCTGAGCTGCTGCTCCTCACTCGTGTGCCCAGCCCCTTCCCCAGCTCCGCTGCCCTTCTCTGGACCCGCCCCAGCCCCTCAGTGTCCGTTCTGAACTGAGGGGCCCAGAACTGGACACAACACCCGAGCTGTGGCCTCGTCAGCGCCCAGCACAGGGCAAATTCTGTTGGTAACATCAAAGCCCAACAACGTGTTTTATTTCCTTCAGAACTTGTGGCAGCATGGGAATAAATACAGGAGAAAGGCACTGGGATATAAATATTGTTTCTGACTCAGCTTTCTAAATGCTTCAGGCACGTGTGCTAATGAGCTTAATCACTGTGCCCAGGATGCAACACAAGGCTATAACGAGAGCAAAGAAAACATCTCGGGCACCAAAACTGCTCTGGCACCAGCTTGATGGAGACAAAAAAAAAAGAGAAGGACTAAGGAGGACACTGTAAAAGTAAACATATGTCCGTCCTGAATGGTTTTGTCTTTCACGGGGTGCTTCTCACTGCTCTAGAATGTATGTAAAGAACAGATTCTATACTGAGTAACTTTCAAATTCATTCACATGCTGCTAAAAGCTAACAGTATTTTTGGGCAATATTTTACACTTATAAATGGTGTAATCTGTAATTTTATCACAGCAAAGCTCACACAAAAGGTGGTTTCATAAGGAAGTGTTGCCAGCAGTAATTTTATTAGTCTTTTAAGAGTATGGAGCCATACAGAAGCATGACCTCATAGCAAACTTCCAGTATCTGAAGGGGACCTACAAGAAGAGGGACTGTAGTGACAGGACAAGGAGTAATGGGTACAAACTGAAAGAGGAGAAATTTGGGATAATATTAGGAGGAAATTCTTTACTGAGGGTGGTGAGAACAGGTTTGCCCAGGGAGGTTCAACCCTGGGAGATGTCCCTGCCCGTGGCAGGAGGGTTGGGACTAGATGGTGTTTAAGGTCCATTCCAACCCCTCAGCATTCTGTGATTCTATGATGCATTACAGTGCCTAGAGATATTTACAGTGCCCTGCAGCAGCATGGCTCTATCTGATACCATCAGCCAGCTCCTGGTTTCATCCATTTATGAGATTCTCACCACAAAAACCCCAAGCACTTACCAATGGAAAAAAGCAGGCATTGCTATCATCTCCAACCTGTCACATTCACCATCTTCCAGCCAGTCTTTCAAACACGAGCTCCCAAATCAGGTGCCCTTGCAGCTTTTCTCCCGCAGAGGTGCCTTTCCCTCCTGTTAAGTATTGCTCCACAACTCAGAGGGACAGACGGACAGGTTGAGTGTTGCCGGGTGCCCTCAAGCCCAGAAATGCCAGAGGGACCCTTGCACTGGAGCACAGGACAGGGCAGGGCCCTGCCACCTGCCCACTCCTCCCTCGCTGAGCAGCCCGGCCTCGTGAGGCACCACATCGAATTAAAAACTGTGTGCCTACATGTACATGTATTTAGAAATTCCATTGTTAAAATCTCAGCCCTGGTGTAGGAGGCAGAGGATGAGCAGTAGCTCAGTCCCCCTCCTGTACCTTACCTGAGCTGCACCCAACTGCTTTGCTTGCCTCAGTGCATGGCACAGACCGTGCTGCAACGGCATCAATTCTTCCTGCACCAAGATTCTCTCTTAGCAGATGCACAGAAAATTAAATGCCCAAGCTGGCTTCAAAGCACTTTTAAAAGGGGCAGTGTAATTGCTCTGTGCCCTTAGAACAGACACACAAAGTTTACATGTCAAGCCTCCACCCTTTCAGCATACCTAATACACATTTGTTATGCAATTAATAAAAAATTAGCTTGATCAATGGCAGAATTGCTCTAATCAGCTATGCATTTATGTACACAGCAGTAGTTGTAGATAATATCTGTCATTTCAATGAAATTCTTTAGCTAAAATGTTAACAGTATACTCATAACTTTTCCACTAAAGAAAAAAATGCATTTTATAATTTGGGGCCATGTTAACAAACACAAAGATGGCAGGTGTCATCTCAAAGCAAAGAAACCTTTGAAGTACTTAAGTGTACTGAAATAGAATGGCTAATGTACCAGGCACAGAACATATTGATGAGTAATTGAAGTAAATTAACCTTAAAGACTACAGCACTTAGAAAAACAGAGCTTTAACCTCTCCAACCCTCTCCGCTATTTCTGAAGGAACATGGTTAAATGGTGTTTCTCATACAGATACCCCAAAGCAGTTAACAGGGTAAATTATAGTTTGATCAGTTTACCAGAGAGTAGACAGCACTGACTGTCACCAATACTTTTATAGATATCTCACTCATTTTTTCTTGGAAAACTAGCTCCTTCCCTCTGATTTATGTCCAATTTATACAGGGGACTTGAGTCTTTTAGAGAGACTTGAAAAATTAGACAAAACATTACTATTTAAATAGACTAATCCTTGAGGGCAAAGCTAATTGTTGCAAAGCAAAACCAGACCATGAAGTCCCTACAAAGTACAAAACTAATTTCTGTTAACTTTATAGATCTGCTGAATTTTCAATTTGTTGTACTGACAGTGCCATTATCCTACCAAAATAATCTAGGCCACCACTAATGACTCCAGTTTAACACATCCCAGCAACCCATTTGGCAGAGCCACGTTCACATCTTGGAAGGAAGAGAGGCAAATAAGAAACTCGATTTTCAAAGGGTCAAGAGCATCTCAACCACGAGCCTATAGAATTGTGAGGGGGTAACAAAACTGCTGAACATATGTGGAATTTGGCTTTGAGAAATGCCTTTATAGCATGGTCCCTTGGTTAACGTTTACTGCAGGTAAGCAGCAGACAAAAAATTGCCATCAGTTGAACTGTTTGACTTCTACAGCTTCAGCTGGTTTGTACGTATTTAGAGGTGATTCTAGACTTGCATTATTTGAGGTGTGCCTCACTGCAGAGAAAAGTAAACACCAGTTTTACTGAAAGTAAAGGAAATACCCTTATGTCTTTGTAAGAAATATCTTTTAAGAGAATGTAACTAATGCAGTCTTATTTACTATGCAGGGTGTGTACACAGAATCTGAATTTCAGGTTTCACCAAGACTGTACCAACCTCCCATACTGTCAACATTTCCAAGAAAAATGCGTCAGCACACAAGTCGACAGTGACAGTCCCACTAACTCCTGCACATCTGAGCTGTCTCCTTTGCATTAGTTATGCAAATTTAAGTCTCTAATTTGGGGTTTGGTTTGTATTTGTTTGTATCAGGCACTTTATTCTTCCCTGTAATATTCACAACCACACAGTTTTGCATGCAAGGAAATTAAAAGTACATATTCATTTTTACTTTTTAAAACTTTATTAAATTATGCAGTAAGAACCCATCTCCACACAAGTGTTTCATTTCTGGATGGCAGAGGTATAATACATGAGCCACAGGTGAGTGCATTACCCCTCCCTTCCCCCCAGCTTCCAAGAAACAGAACAGCAGGTACAACACACTCCTGTCACTACACTTCTCCAACAGATTGTTCATAAGGTTATTTTTAACTGGAGAAAAATGAAAAGGACCAACAGTGTCAAGTGTCTTGTTCTGCATATGAATGTTCTTCACTGCAACATTCCAACAGCTTTTCCTGCGACGCGCGTGGCAGAGGGTCAGGAAGCAGTGGCAGTGGAATGCGTTTGCGCGGGTACTGTTAGATGCAAAGCCTGTGACTTCCCTAGAGGTAATCAGGCAATCAGAGTGCAAGGAAGGCCATATGACTGTTGAAAACTCTTACACTTCAAAGTGCATGTCCACAAAAAATTGGCAACAGAGGAGAAAGTGAATTCTAAGACCTACTGCGGAGGCAGAGCAGTCAGCATAGTGCAAATACTGAAAGGAACAGAAGTTTGCCTGGCATTATCCAAAAACCACCAGCCAAGCTTCCTACTCAGATGAACTGCTGCAAACCCTTTCAATAAATTAATTTTATGCCAGTAGTGGGCTTGGCTCAAATCTTTTAATACTTGGATTTTGACAGAAAAAATGCTGTATTGAAAGTGTGGTTTTACTCTGAAAAGTGACTAAAATGGCATTAAGGATCTTCCCACATTTTTCAGCAACTGTGCATAATAAATTCACCAAGTTTACAAAAGAGAAACTTTTTATACAGAGCTGCACAAATTTATCTGGGTTCAGAATGCCAGGGTGCATTTCTGCTTCAGCTATCAGCACCTTTACAATTCTGCAGCTGTAACTGAATTCTGTGGGGTTTACTTGCTCTGAGAAAAGGAAGTTGCCTTTTCCTAAAGGTGTCCCACTTAAAAAATGAAGCAAGAAGTCTTTTAGACAACCAGCAGACAAGCAGGACCTTGATCTAAGTAAGATGATGCCAGTTTTAGAGAGACTTTTCTGACCATAATCACACTTTGAGAACTGATTAAAAAAAACCTTGGTGGAAGATTCCCTATGGATGCATTACTGAACAACCATCTATAGAAGAAATATGGCAAAGGAAAACTACTTCACAGAAATCTTTACAGATCTAGTTGAACAAAAATTTGAGAGTCCTTCATTTCTTGGATTATATGTATACCCCTGTGAAGTGAAGCACTAGAATTTACAAGTGTGAACTAAAAGGATTAGGAAAATGAAGTAAAAAGCATATCACTCTACCTCCACCAGAACATCACTTTATTGTTTATCTGTCATCAACAATGTAAAACTCTACTAGATACTCTATCCTGGTTTTTAAAAAGGCAAAGATTACATTGGATTAGCTACGTCGTACGAAAGAAACTACAGCAATCACAGTAGAATGAGATTGGAGGGACAATTTGAATTACAAAAAAGTGTACACTGCAAGCAGAGGGAAGTGCACATTAAATCAAATGCCTGTAGGAATCATTACTTTTAAATGCACAGTGACAATTTTGCGAAACTGTACATAATAGAATCACAAAAATGACTTTAAAATAACCAAAATTACATTTTGCATTTGACCATCCAACTCATAAGTAATCATTGATGTTCTATATTTTCAGTGCTTTTGGAAAAATTGTTTACCAAACAGAATTTAAGTTGTTAATTTGACTAAACTGTGAAGCAGAAGGATTGAAATAAAAAGTATATTGGAAGTACGCCTAACCTACAAGAATAAGCCAAGAGGGGTGTATGCAAGGAGAGGCTGGGAGGGATGAGTGAAAGGAAAGAGGAAAGGGAGAAGAGAACAAAGGCTTTTTCTTCTATCTCAGAAGTTCTTCCAATGCAGCATGTATCTGATGTACAGCTCTTTGCTTTCAGTCCATTTCTGAAGTTTACATTTTGTAGCCTTTTCCCGTACTAACTGGTCAACTCAACCAGCACTGCTGCCACGTAACAAGAGGAACGAGAATCTGAATGCATCAAATCTGCCCTTGCTGTGATTTCTTCATGGCCCCATTTTTCTGTTTTTCTTTGAACAGGGTTCGGTGTTTCCTGAATTGTTCACAGGGTCAGGTGGAATTGAGTTCCAAATCACTCTGCGGTTTGTAGCATCCTGATTTCTTTCTGCAGCTGACCCCCAGACACGTTTGCAGTTCTTCCGTAGCAGAAAGACAAACCGTGTTGCTCAAGCGGTGAGCGTTCACCCTTGACCGTGGGGGTTGCAGACCATTGTGTTTAGCGTATCCCTGAGTGCAGCTATCCTGCAGGATTCACTTCCCAGTGCACCGAGATTTCCTAGGTTTCCTCAGATTAAGCCCCAGTATGCATCACCACCGACTGTGGTGCGGCTACGGATGCCTGAGGCCGAGTTGATTCTGGTGGATGTCTGACCTCGCTGAACCAGACTGATCTGCTGTCTCCCTACTCATACCCAGGCAGTCCAACCTTCATACAGCTGAGCCAAGTTATCTAGATTAGTTGCTTCCTTAATCACAAAGTCAACCTATTAAAAAGGTCAAACAAGGAATTAAAAATAAGCTAGAATTTTAAAAGTGTTTAAGTGATCTTAGAATTTACTGTTGAATGTCACCTGCAAATATTTCACTAAAAAAATCTACGATAACTGTAGACATAACTTTGTGCAGTCCACATAAGAAACAGGAAGCTGTACTGCAAAAAAAGATCACACGTCATCTCATTCACAGCCCCTATCTTGAAAGTAGCCACAACATTCTCAAATAGGTGTGGACAAGTGCATCCCCTGAGTCTGTTGCCCAGAGACAGCAGTGGCTGTGTTATGTTAGTGAACACGGACGAGTTCTGTCCCTTGGGCAGCTGTACAGATCTCGTGTTCTCCCTGGCTATCAGCAGCTGTGGAACAAATGTTAGCTTACTGACAGACAAGAGGCAGTTTTATCTAATTTGTGGTTTTACACAAACCACCCATGTGAAAAACAAAAGATTATGACAGCAAAAAATAAAAAAAAGAATGCAGCAACCCTGATTTGCACTGGAATAACTCACACCCCCAAAGGAACTCCCATACACAACAGGACTTTAGTCCTGAAGGCACACTTCAGCATACACACCTGCTAATTACCATGTATTTAACGCAAGGACCAGTACTGGAACTTTACTTTCAACTCACCTGTTCAGCCACAGACATTCTCCTGTTGGGATCCACATCTCGGCCCTCTAACTTGGCTTTGACCCGCTTCCACACGCTAACTGCGTAGGAATTCCTCTCCTGCACAGCTGCAGGTACAAAATATAGTTAATTCATCTTGACATTCCCACACAGAAACCCACTGAGGTATTTTTTGTGTTGCTGTCAGCGGTAGGGCTGTTGGCTTTTTTCTAGTTGTTTTTTTTTAATGTTTGTATTTACCTTTTCCTGTTTTAGGGTCCCTGGCTGTCTTTTTGGGACTACAAGCAACACTTTTGCCAGTTCCTGGGACTGTGTTTGGAGGAGTATCTGCTGATGTTGCAAGATTTTTCTGAATTAGCTTTCTTGCATTCTGTGACATCACCTCTGGCTGAGTTTTCTGCCCCGTATTGCTACGTACAGCTGTAAAGAAAGTTTGAAAGTGCTTAAAGTCTCCAAAATAATAGCGTATTATAGAGGCAAGAAAAAGCACAATTAAATGCATATCAAACAGACCTATCAGTTTTTCAGAACAAATGCATTTTAAATTTGCATTTTAAATTCTGCACCAATTTTCAATCTTCCCATTTTCTAATTTCTTTCACTTCATAAACAAGAAGTGTTATTCCACTGCTAAGAATTTATTTGTGTTAAGCAAATTTTTATTGCCTCAACCTCTATCATTCGTAGGACAGTTATGAAAGGCAATTCTTGCTCTTGATAGGAATTATAAACCTGCACCGTAGTCCAAATATTGACAGCAGAGTAATCCTTTAAATGGAAAGGACTTCTCGTGAGAAATGTTATTCATGTTTTTAAAGTAACGAAAACTTTGCAGACATGAACGCTTTTGTAGGGTTTCCGGATTAATTCCTAAGTCACCATAAATTTTAATACTAATTTCAACAGAAATCACAGTTCAGTGACATGACAATGCTTTCTGTGTATTTTGGGCGTTGTGGGGTGAACGCAGATCTCAAAGGCTGTGCTCAAGCAGTTATTGTATGATGAATTATTTAAATTGTATAGGCCTTTATAATCTTATAGCAATTATCTGCATTTCAAAATTCATTAAGAGCTATGATCCCCTCTCTAATATAATTTCCTGGTGGTTTCGTGTTTGCACTTTTGCAAGTATTACCTGCAGCAAAGGTTGGCTGATACGTAGCAGCTGAAGTTGGGCTGGAGCATTCATTTGCTGTATCCGTGACTAAAGGTGATGCAAACCCCACCAGATTATTGTAGACACTGGGAAACACAATGGAGTTGATAAATATTCATACAACTACGTGACTTACTGAAAACTCAAAAATTAAATTAATTCAAATTTTGCAAAAATATTTCTGAGTTCTAAGACAATCACCAAGTATGTGCCCTGTGATGTGTTCCTGCTACATGAAAGGAGTTATGCAAAACGCCTTTTCTCACCTGAGACGAGGTAACTTTCTTACCTTTGGCTCTGTGTTTTTAGTTCTTTCAAGGTGGGAGTTATTTCCTGCAGCATTTCAACATGTTCCTGACTGCGGACTTGACCCATAACCTGAACTAATGTAAACAGAACTGTCTGAATATTATCTTGCCATGATTTATATTCGCCCAGGAACTGCCTAACGCTATTCTCATAGGGAACATCTTCACCATCTGCCAAAGCCGCTTCTTCATCCTGTAACCAAGATGTGCAAAAAGGTCAACTGCTATATTTTGGCTAAGAGAATAAAGTTGAGCATTTCTGAGCCCTTTCAGCCCCTCAGTTTCTCATTCGAATTTTCAGAAGTTACGTATCAAGAAAATAAAGTTTAAAATGATAATTTTTTTTACTGATTAAGAACCTAGAGGACTTCTAAACACAATGTTTCAACTGCCAAGAGAGAGGAAAAGTTCAGTTCAACCAAAGCCTGCTAAGACTAATGCTAGAAAGCTTTATGAATTCCTAAACATGAACTTTGTGTCTTGAACTCCATATGCACAAACATGTATTACTGTTTCCAGATACTTTACAAAGCACAAAGCTACAAGTGTTATTTTTCTTTAAATGTACTGACATGGGCTTGAGGAATAAATTTAAGGATGTTTCAGGCATACCTTTGCCATAGCTTTCAGTAGATGTTTGACATCTCCAAGTTGTCTGTTATGACCCGTGAGCACAGTTTTAATACTATCCACCAGATTCTGAATTGTTTCACAAACTGTTTCTATTTGCTGTTCTCTTTCCGTTTGTACTGTTCTCTGTGTAGATATCTCCTGGGTCAGCTGCTTGTGAGCTGAGTGAAGCCATTCAGAGCTGCCAATAGGATGTTCAAGACCAGTGCCCTAAAAATAACAGAAATATTTCTTTATCTGTACCCAGAGATAAAATTCACTTCCTGTATAGACAGCACTGCCAAGTGTTTAGCAGCTGACAGTATAAACTCTGTAGCCACACTCCATCTGAAGGTATACATAACACTGAGAATGGAAGACAAAACTGAGAACTCCCTGCAGTGATTCTGAAACGTTTCATGTTTTTCTGAGCCCTTTGCTTACCACTCTCTGCAGCAGGCGAAGCTCCAGGTCAGACACGGAGCTGTTGAACTGGGATGCAAAGGAGCACATTTGTTGACAGCGTTTGAGGAGTTCAAACAGCGCAGCATCAAGATTTAAGGCTTCTGCTGTTCTCGTACGTAAGCTTTCAAAATGAATGATATTACTGCAAAGGAAAGTGACCTGAAAATCAAAGCAAGAGTGAGAAAAATTATTCCACTTCAACTGTCTATTAGACAAACAGCATTTTTTTTTCATGTCCTTTGAAGTGAGAGTTTTAAACACACAGATACTGCTCAGTTACAGTAGCAGTATCATCCCAGGGTCATCCAACCCTGCAGCAATTCTCACAAAGATTATTCCTATTGCTTTCAAGTGGGATTCCCAGAAGTGTTTGGTTATCTATGTTTGCTCTGTAGATGCAGAGCAGAAAAATATCTTCTACATAAACCTCGAGTAGGAAATGAAGAGTGAACACACTTATGGAGTCAAGAGTACTGTACTTATCTGTAGTACCTGACTTGCTCTTTGACTTTCTTTCAGTACAAGGTTTCTTCTTTCAGCAATAGTGGCATCAAAATCTTGCAAGACTGGGGCCAGTGCAGGATTAGCACCTCCTGCCCATTTTAAACGCTGCTCAATACTTGCTTCAAGTGCTGCTAGTTTCTCCTGCATTGGGGAAGATAAAACCCATACAGATAATTCATACTGCTATACACCATTCTAAGCCTGACTTTAAATAAGTTATGCACATATAACACATGCAAACACATTCTTATTGCCCATATATGTAAAATACTGTGGTACTCATGATTGGCAAAGGTTAGTTTATGCTGTTTAAAAGTTTATTTCCAGTACACATCACAACTGGATTTGATTGTTATAGAAAGTCTACCTGCCTAAATTTTAACTCACCAAAAAAAAAAGCAAAAGTAATCAGATTTCTAGACTAAGAATTATATAGCATCATAGGAGTCCTCCATTATTTTGCAAATAATTCAAGAAATTATAATAAACAGTACCTTCACAACTAAAAAAGGAAATTAAAATTCAGGAAGCTAAGCAGTATTTAATAAACAATTAAACATTTCATATTACTGGCACCAAAGAAATCTAAAATACTGACCCAAGCCACAGCACACAAACCTTCACACACAGAATACTTAATTTGCCCAGATCTACAAAGGAAACTTCTGACATTTAGCAGCAAAAACAATAGCAAGGATGATCTAAGGCAGACAAACTTAAAGAAAAGGACCATTACCAGCCTTCAGAAAGAAAGGTACTTTCACAGATTTGTATTTTTCTTCAAATAGATTTACTGCTATTCCAAAGAGAACATTTTGCATGAGACAGCAAAATCAAACAATGTAACAGTATCCATCAGACAGACTGAAAGAGATCAATGACAATACCTCCACAATTGTGTACCACAGCAAGCCAGGTAACAGAATTTGAAGGTGGTGGATGATTTTGCAGTTTGTGTTAGTCAGTTCAGTATGCTGCTGAACAACCCTCCCCAAAACAGTCATACCTGGACCGTTGCAATGGAAGCTTCAATCTGACTGAGCGTGTGAAGTTTCTTTTTCATGCTGGCTAAAATTGCAGAACGAGGTGGAGGAGTGACAGAAATAGCCTGGGGGCGACTGATGAGGAGATCTTCATGCTGCCACTTTAAGAAAGTAACAGCAACACTCGATTATCAATATTGCTCAGCACAAAATCCTTTGCATCACAAACAGCAATTGCTCTGTGTACACTTTGTAAGTAAGGGCTGCATGTTAGACAATACCAGAACAGCTCAAAGTTCTACATCATTCGAGAGCATGATGTAGAACATTATCTGATTAATTAATGAACATTTAACATGGTTAAAACATTACATGTATTGATTATTGATTAAAAAAAATTTTTAAGTTGCCAAATTTGCTTCTTGTAAAGCAGCCAGTCTTCAAAAAAAGCTAGCAATAACACTGTTTGCTTATATATTTACAGCACAATAAAAACCAAAATACTTCATAAAGTCTATTAAAATACCTTAGAACTTATTCAACAAAATACCATGTTTGTTGTGCTCAGACACTCTAAGTCACGCTCACTTTCCCCAGTCTGGAAATCCCCAGCCTGTGCTGGGCTCTCACCTGGAACATGGCAATGTGCAGCTGCACTCTCTGCAGGCTGGTCTTGCACGAGGAGATGCTGGTTTCCAGCCTGCGCACCAGGTCGTGCTTCTTCCAGGCGGTGTCGTAGGAGCTGGCCAGGACTGTGGCCCTGTTCATCACCAGCTGCGAGAACTTGCCAATCTGGATATTGTGCTCCACAGCTTTCTTGCACAGGTCATCCACAGAAACTTTGCTTTCTGCTCCAAAGTCTTTCGCCTCTACCTGAGCAATGATATCGACACCCAGAGCGCTGATGAAACTGCACAGGGTCAGTCCCAAAGCTTGATTTGGGAGGCCAATTAAAAGCTGCCTCACAAAGTCTGCTGTAAAAGCCTTAATTGGCTTGGCCATTTGATCTTCACTAAAACAAGAGTTCCTGTAAAGGGCTTTCACATTGACAATTTGAACAGGTCCATTTACTGCATTCTGGTCTTCAAGTGAACTGATTCCTTTTAAAGGGAAAGAAATAGTATTTTTGTTATAAACAAAGCATTTGATGCATCCAGAAAAATAATACCCGACTTACAAACACAGCGAAAGCACAGGAATTCACTTTTAATTTCTGCTTCCTTACCATATATCAAAGGTAAGTTACAGCAAAAGTGACCATTTTACGTTCTTCTGATTGGAATGGGAAGTGGATGAAGGCATACTGAATATTTGATAACATTTATTTACCTGACAGTGTTTTAGAAAAGGTACCACACAGCCTGAAAAATTCTTTAATTGTTTGCAGTCTCTTCAGAAAGAAAATTTCCTCCAGAACTTGCCGATTATTGTCATCATCAAAGAAGTTAACTTGGGTGCTGCGGGCTTCCCTAATTATGTCAATCTTACGCCAAGCAAGAGGTATCTCCATCTTGTTTAGCTGAGCAATGTAAAGGAAATTAATTAGTTTGGTTTTTTTAGAAGTTTCCTAATTCTGACTCAAACAGCACTCCAAAAAGAACAACTCCATACCTTTTCAATCAATAAACCAAATGCAGTTTCCACTTGAGCAAACATTCCATCAAAAGCTACCAAAAGCATCTGACCAGCTGACATTTTGGGAGTTTCATCAACTGAACCATTTCTTGGCTGAATGAGTTCACCATACTGAGCATGAAGCACTCTTAAAAGGAAAAACAGAAATTAAATTTACATGGTTTTGCTTAGTCCACAATAAATAGAATTTTCTTAAACTGACTGATCTCACCGATAGAACAGATTGGAATTAAGTTGCATCTGGACACGGTGAAATTTTTGCAGCCTTTTCCCACCCTCTCTGCCCCATTTTCACATGAGTCCCAATGCTGGTCTTACAAGAACAGTGAAGGATATCAAATAAAACAGGACAATACTAAATGACCAGCTACAAAGCTAACTTAAAATACAGGTAGAAGACAAAGACTGTACTTTCTATGAGCATGAAAAATTTATGAATAGTTAGTGATGTAAACATCACCTTTCATTCTCGAAAAGCAAGCACTGGTTTTATAACACACACATTTATAACTGACAGGAGTGTGAGTGCAAAGGTGGAGGATGAGGTCTCAGGTTATGGCTGAGAGTTCTAAGAGCTGGTTGCTCCTGAAGGGTGGTTTTATCTCCTCCTTCCCTTGTGTGACTTTTGACCTTCAACTAACAGGCTGAGCAGGCTTGCCAATGGGCAAACCAGGAGGAAAACTAAATTAAGAGAAAAAAAGTAAATTATTTTCAACAGGTACAGCAGCCTTCCCTGTACCACTCACGGAGCCACCACAACTGGCCCAATGGAAACACCACTTGAAGATTTTGAATTGGCTTAGTTGTGTACCAAGCACTTACCCAGAAAGATACTGTCCCATACTACAAGATGCACAAGTGTTCCTGTTTGATTAGGGTTTTGTTTCATTTTGGTTTTTTAACCAAGTCACTGACTCATTAAGCAAAAGCTGCTCATTAAACCTCCTGATGAAGAGTGCCATGGTTACAAGCTCTCCCTTTCACAGGTTCCTCCCACAATCTAATGAACTAGTTCCTATTTTTAGCATCCTTTAACTTCAAATATAAAATCACAACTGCACATTTTGGAAAAAGTTGACTACCAAAAGTCAGCTTTAGGCAGATGTAAGTGTAAGTTGCCACAGCTCCATATTACATTTTGGAAAAAGTTGACTACCAAAAGTCAGCTTTAGGCAGATGTAAGTGTAAGTTGCCACAGCTCCATATTTCTGTGTATGCATGTGGATAAAGACACAAACACGCAGACAGGAAAAGAGTGTACACTTTAGACCCTGCACTCTGCTTAAGGGTATTCTTGGGCAAGAAAAGCCTATATATCAAACAAAAAATAATTTTAGACAAACTAATGTTCTTCAGTCTTCACTCTCCCCCAGCTGAACTGAAAATAATAGGTGATTTACCTTGCAACATCAATGTAATGAGTATGTGTCTCCTCCTCTATACCCATAGCAGCATTTCGTAAGTAGGCTTGAAGAGATTCAACCAACGTTTGCAAAGGCACTCCATCAGTTGTTTGCTCTATGAGATTATCCAATTCATGGAGCATACTCTCTAGCGTATACTCTCCTTTCATTAAGCACCTAAGTGCTTCAGGGAAAATGATCTGTCGGAAGTTTGAGTTCAATTCCTGTTGGGAAGTAAGCATGAAAAAATGAGAAATTTTTCCCTCTCAAAAAGTATCACATGCAACATCTTTTGTCATTTTAGTACTACACCATGGTGCAGCACACATTATCTAAAATATAACATGATGGTGGTCAGCCAAGAGTCCAAAGTCTACTCTTTTATTAACTTTGAAGAAATCAAAGTTGCAGTCAAGAGCAAGACTTATGAAAAAATCTCAGCAGCATCATAAACATTTAGCCCATTAAGAATGACTTAGCTGAAGCCTTGGAGGATGGGGGGAAAAGTAACGTAAAAGAATCACCTGAAGTGAGATATATACTCCATTGGCTAAGTGGACAGCTTCTGATGCTTCCATGGGGTTTGGAATATCTAAGTCCTGGGGTACAAGATGACACTGCTTCAGCAGCTGCACAAGGCACGTGACATTCCCACTCATGCTGCAAAGCTCCTCCAGGAACCAGGCTCCATCTCTGGAAGTCAGATCAACCAGCTGCTCTCCAGCACTCGACGCTGCACCTTCCATCATCAGGTTTCGCCTGGATGAATTGAGACACTTAGACAACGTGCCTGCTGTTGCACTCTTGACATAATCACATCACTTGACTATTCCTGTGATGTGGTCTCCAACATGAACTCGGGTGAGGTGTCACAGGAGGGGACTCACCTCGTCAGCGCGCACAGAGCGGAGATGATGACGCTCGCCAAGCTCAGCGAGCCCTCCTCGCCATTCTCGTGCAGGAAAACTTTGATGCAGCGTTCGATCTCTTTGAGCTGCTCCTCGCACACAGGCACAGTGACTGCCTCCTGCTTCAGCCGCTCCACCTGCCGGATCAGCCTGTTATTGATATCTGCTGCGTAGCGCTGCAGGGTCATTTCCGTGGCCGTGATGAACTGACACATGCTCGGAGGGGGCTGAGGAGCGTATTGCATTTCATACCTGTACAGAAAAAGTACAGTGACTAAATTTTCCCTTCTCAGGTGGTAACAAATTGCATCCTGCTCTGCAGGTAGGAAAAATACCAGTGTTTGAGCCATTTCCGTATCACCTAATCCTTATCAACAAGCAGTTGATGGCTGCCCTAAAGCTGCTTTTATAAAGTCCTGGAATGCACCATATTTCACACCTATTTGCAAGGACTTTGACAGTTGTCCTTGAGGCAAAGAATGAACAGAAGACAAAAAGGAAGGAAACAGGTTTCAGAGCAAACGTTTGAATATAATGTAGATCTTCATCTTGAATATAATCTAAGACAAGCCATAATAATGCTGAAACAGCCGGACTTTAGAAGAAAAAAAGAACCAGAAACTGCTGAAAAATCTACTAGATTTAAAACAAAAAATCTTTCCTTAATCGATTTTTAAATACTAGAAGTTTCTAAAATCTGAAATATCACTACCCTGAAGCCACAAACATGAATTCTTCATTTGTTCATTACAGGGCAATGTTACTTGATTTTCATGTTGAAGTACACAGATTAAACTCTGGAACGGCATTTTTAAAGCAGTTTTTTATATTTACTCCAAATTTACAGAATTACAACTTAAATCTTGGTTTTCTTTATGATTTGGTAAGTCCTTGCAAAAGTATGTATTTTAATGATAAAATTAGGGTAGTAGCTTGAAAATTACGTTCTTTGAACAATTCGTTATTCTGTCAACTTACTTCCTAAAGATATCCTGACAACGCTCTATTGTCATGTTACAAATGAGTTCTTCCATCCAGGTTTTCCACTGCTCTATTCGGTGCTTCTGAAACACAGCTTTTGGATACTGCAGAGCTACTGTTGCATAGTTGTGCAATTGTTCCAGGCAACCACGTAACACGGATCTTCTCTGCTGCAGAAGAGCACCGACTTCTCCTTCCAGTTGTTCACACTGACTGATTAGATGTGCCTGGCCTGCATTCTGCAGAAATGCTGTTGCTGGTACGTAACTTGGAGGACCTTTTAAGAAAGAAGGTTAAAAATAAAGACATCTCTGAAGCAAACACATTTTATACCACACAAAGACGAAGCATTAACACCTGTTCAAAAATACTCTTTTACTTGTGATAAAGGAAGCAGAGAATTCATACTGAGATTTCTGAGCACAAGGTAAGAGAATCTCGTGCCCAGGTAGGATAAGACAGACAAGTTCCTTCAGACAGCTTGGCACTGAAACCTTCAAATGCTCTAAAATTACCCTTTGAAAAAGCCCCTTTCTTTTAGTTTATTACATACAGATCATCAACTTGAATTAGAGGATACTCATAATGCCTTCTGATGTTAAACTTAAGTTATTTTCAAACCATTAAAACCACCCCCAGAAATACTATTTTGTACCTAGGTCCATTTGGGTGCTAATTTCTTGGAGCAGACTTGCAAGTTGCGTTGCCTCTAAATTACTGAAGGCAGTTTGGTAATGCGTTATCCACTGCTCAAACTCATTCAGCTTCACCTGGATGGCTTCCTGGACAGCTCTTTGTTGAGACTGCAACTGTGTGTGCTCAGAATACCTGAATTATTGAAGAATCAAGTAAGTACTACAAGAAAAGAAATACTTAACACCATAGACTACAGAACCATATTGAACAATACAACTGTGTTAGCCAGAAAATGAACATATTCTCACCAAGTACATAAAACTAACAGCGTTGCATTATTAATTAATTCTGTTTTCCTACAAGACAATTAATGCCTGTGCATATTCAAGCAGTTCTGAAATACTTGATCAATTTCACATAACCTTCAAAAATGACCTGAAGAATTAGAAATTTAGATGAAAAGATTTTTGTGCTATTTATCAATAGTTCCCTTATGTGGACTATTATGATGGGACACCACATTCAGAACATTCCCTCTCTTGCCTTGAGGATCAAGTGTGGAACTGGGCCTAGCACAGGTTGTATTGATGGAGTATGAGGTGCAGGACATAAATATGATCATTCAGTAGGAAAAGGTTTCAGTAGCTCTTCTGTACAAGGAGTGACGTGCTTACTGCAAGAATAGCTTCTACCCAGCTATTCACTCGTATGCAGATTTCTAACATTTAACCCATAAGTACATTACTAAAACACCATCTGTATTGTAGTGTGAGACTCCTGACAGAATTCCTGGCTCATCTGTACCTGTGCTGAAGTGTGTGGGAGGGATGATCCACTCCTTCTGCACCTTCCAGAAATTCGATCTCTTCCAGCAGTTTGCCTTGCAGCTTTTCTACATCTGTTAACTGCTCTTGCAGGTTCAGATACTCTTCCAAACTACTGTCCAGTTTTGGCAGCACAGCGAGCATTTCATCTCTGTTCTTAAACCAGTTAACCTGCAATCAAGACACAGATGTTAATGAACTGGACTTAATTCAAACTGGTAATACAAAGTAAGATATGGCAGAACTTAACCCTTTGACAATGCCCTTCATCTAGCACTGCTTCCAGTGCTACAAGTGCCAAATCTTAGCTGACATTTTTATTTAGACTGCTCTCTAGACATCTATTTTATTCTCCTAGCCCAAATTCAAGCAAGGCACTAAAACATGTTTTAGAATCAAGCATGCAGAAACTGAAAATCAAATATTTACAAGTTCAATATAAACACTTCCCTTCATACAAACTCAATTTAAATTGTTAAATCAAGTGAAATCAAACTCTCAACAAAATTCATGAACTATTGCTAATATAATGACCATATCTTCCCTCATCCCCAAAATGCAAATAAATGAAATGAAAGCACAGAGCCTACTTTGGTTAAAAAAATAGAAAATTATTGTAGTAAACTCACCTTTATCTCAGCCACCCTCGAGGAAAAGAGACTCCGTGTAATATCCCTTTCCATTTCCCTTTTGCTCTGTTTGTTTTCAGCCTGCTGGCCACCGCCACCATAGACAGCTCCAGCAAATCCTGCCTCGCCTCCAGCTGTCCAGTCCACCAGTGGATCATAAACAAAAGCCTCCAGCAGCGTAAGCAAAGTCTCTCTCCCACGCCGCATAATATGAAGGACCTGCATCGTATTTTAAACAGACTCATTCTGATTCTGCATTATCCTTGCAGAATAGTGGAAACTTAGATGCAAAACACTGTACTTGAGTAGGTACAGAAATCCATAATGTGTGCCTAACCACTACAGAGACAGGAGGACACCACAGTGGGTACAAATGCAGCTAAGTCTGTAGGAACATCACAAAGCCAAGACTGCATTCTAGCCTTCCACACAAACTCTATGCACGAGTCACAGACACTTAAGGAGGAAAAATCTCCCTTCTTCAGAGCATTTTTCTTTTTAAAAACATATCTGTCATGTTTATACAGGATGAGTCCCAAAGGAAGAGGGCAACCAAAACATCAGAAAAAAAAAATTCAGGAAAAACATAACATTTAAATCTAGAACTAAAAGTCCCCCTTCCACCCTAAATTTTAGTTGTACCACTACTTGCATGTGCATTTATCAGACAGCCTCAGGTTTCTTAAATACATACCATAGGATATAGCTAAAAGTAAATCCAATTAAAATCACAGCAGAAAGGTGACGGCTCTATAAACCAGCAGCAGAATGTAGAACAGAAAAGTTCTAAGACAGTATTTGGCCAGTGATGGCCCTCAGTTTTCAAATCTCCTACCATACCTGTTCACAAGAAAGCCTGAACACCCCTTCCACTCCCGTCACTCCCAGCGCTGTTTCGATGTTGTGCGTCATCCGGAACGGAACCTTCTCTGGGACCCTAAGGCTCTTCCCTTTAAGATAAAAAATTAAGTTGTTTCTTTTAATTACCAATTAAGGAAACCTTTTATTTGAATAACATAGAGCATTTTTTAAATTACCTTTTTCAAAGCAAACATTATAATCTATGTGGACAACTTCTCCTGTAGTCATATCTATAAGAACATTATCCAGATGTCTGTCTCCAAGACCAATGATGTAGCCAACCATGGACATAACTGCAGTGGATCTTGCATACGACTTAAAAGAGAGTTTCAGGAAAAAATTATTTGTGGGAATCCTCTGCCAACACATTGGACTGACTACCATCTTAAAACATTATTTTAAGTGTAAGTGTAAAACAAATCAAGCCCTTATTCAAATCAAGCCAACTTATTCCAAGCAGTTTTCTATTTGTTGTTTGATGGCATCTTACAAGAGCTCTCATTTTTAGGCTGGTAATTCTAGTATAATAATGTAGACTTATCTGGTCGATACCATGTTTTAATTCCAGATGGCACAAATGCCAACATTTCATTAAACTCACAGCAGCACTAGCTCTCCAAACTCACAAGTATCACACCTCAGGCAGTTGTTGCCCCTCATCCCATTAAAACCACAGCCTCTAACATGTAAAATACAGTTGTTACAACTCACCTGTGTAACTCTCCACCACTCATCTGGTGTGGTACAGGATGACCAGAGCTCCTTAGCAAGGAGATTTGGGGGAGTTGCTTCCATCAGTTCTTCCAGAACAGCCCTCATGACATTCAAGGGCCAGTCACGACGTGACACATCAAGACTAAGCCCGACTGCCTTTAAAGCAGGTCCAATTTTACTGTAGTAAAGTTCACTGGGTCTAGGAACTATTCCAGGATTCTGAGGGGTCTGGTAAGAGTCCTGAGCCTAGAAGAGATAAAAATGGTAGTGTGGATGTATTACCACAGAAACATACCCCATATTCAGTGTTGGTGAGAATGAAATATTAAATCAACGCCTCTACTGAGCATGACTTCTACAGCTCAGAGAATGCTTTCAAAATTCAGTAGTTAAGGTCTAAACAAACTGAAAACACATTGCTTTGGCCTAATTCTACTCTCAAAGTAGATCTCATAACTGCAAAAACTGTATTTAGAATGAAATGAGAATGAGTAAACAAGATATGGAACTAAAATAATTTCAACCAAGGTTAATTCTGTTTGTAAAGAACAGTTCTCTTGAATTATCATGCCAGAACAGCATTTTTATGTTACACACTGTAATTATACGTAAACAACAAATATGCAATTTCACTGACTCCTGGTGGAGTCCCAAGATACATGAAAACACAGAACCTTCCTGCATTATTACGAACAAAACACAATCCTTGTAAGACTACCTGACTTAGAATTACAAAGCAAATCAAACTAAGTATTTCCCTTCTGACTTGCTCTGCTTAGCACAGAACAGCGCCGTTACCTTTTGTGCCTGTAGGGCAGCCTCCCGCTGCTGCCAGCGCTTGTAGAGCCCAAACAAAGGTGTAGCTCCATCCACCCACTGGATGAGGCCTGACCTCGTGCCCAGAGGCGTCACCGAGTAGTGCCGCGCGTGGAACTGCGGCGTCTCTTGCCGGTTAATCGTGGCAAACATGGTGTTCACGATGGATAGGAACTGCATGATTCTTTCATCAAGATGCAAGTCCTCCAAACCTGCAGTAAATTTGTTCAAAATTTAGCTTCTAGATGAAAAAAAATTCTCTTAAAGCCCAAAATTCAGCATTTTTTAAACCTACTACATTTCAGACTATGAGTATCTTTATAATATGTAGATTAAGGGTGAGTTGTTCAGCCTAAACCAAAGTGTTGACATGGTATTTACCTATCAGTTTATGCCAGCTTGCTGTGTGAGCAGCACACAGAATAGTTACTACACAACAAAGAGGTCTTTCCCTTTCAGGGAAAGCAAGAAGTCTCTACAATTCTCTTTTAGGGGCTACCTTAAGCTTCCGGAAAATTGCATCCAACTAATCCTATCAATATGCAAGTAGAGCATTGCCTCTGATGAAAGCCTTGCAAAGAAGGAATTTGACTTACAGTTTCACAAGGCAAAATTCCTTGAAAAACGTATCGTGAAGCGGGAGGTAGGGAAGAGAGAGCAAATGCTTCAAACTCCTCTTTCTTTGTATTATTCAGGCAAATAAAACTGAAGTTGCACTGTGCAATCTTCCTAACTTTAATACAGTCTAATTTATAACAAGAGACAGTACCTGGTATGAGAAAAATGCAGTTACTTACCTTTGAACAGGTAGGGATAGTTCTTCCCATCTGAACCCAGGAAAAGCAGCTTTTTAGGTTTGGTTTTGGTGGGCAGGATGGTGATGGTGCTGCCCACACTGTGGATGGTGACTGTGTCCCTGGTGGACACCTCTCCAGGAAGTGCTATTTCAGTGTTCATCATGGCAGCCAGCCAAGGACTGATTTCTTCAAGTCGTAAGAGGTAACTGGCCCGTTTCTGTGCTCTTTGCTGCAAACTTAGCATTACCTATTCCAAAGAAATTTCTTTCTTTTAGGTTGACATTCACCTTAACAGTTAGCATTAAGAAACAAAAACACCATCAAGCCAGACATAATGGTGGTCATTTTCCAGAAAACAAAGATTTTTCCTAAACTCCCTTTCACCCTCACCATGCTGCTAATCCAGATACAGGTTAGGATGAAGATTACGAAAACTAAACAACATCCTTTATGCAGCAAATACACCCTGTGCAGTGATAAGCACCAAAGTCACAACAAGTCATGCCCCTCAAGAGGTTTGCTCCTGTATTTGTGAATATTTGAGCTGTGGTTAAAGGCAGCAGCATTCAGCAACCTCCTGTTTATGTATCTGAATACTTGTTTGTTCTGCAAAGCAGAAGAGGAAGTACAAAGAAAAAAGGTATATTTGCATGTAAAACCTTGGTTCCGTCTAGCAAGACTTTTAAAAACACCAGGATGGCTCTGGATAGCTCAGTGAATATTTTGTTTCTCTTCAGACTCACAAAAAACTAAGAGAAGATGACATAATTGACAAAATACCCCTGGGAAGGCTTGATCATCTCAAGACTGCTGCACAGCCCAAGGACTACGCTTAGATAAAGAGAGAATCATCTTGTTAAAATGTAAATCCACTAAACTCAGTTTCAGAAAGACAGTATTTAAAAGAAATAAAGCCTTCTGCTCCCAAAGCTGACAGCATCCCAGACAGCAGAAGACGCAAGATTTGAAAAACCTAAAATAATTTCAATGGATAGAAATGCAATAACAGAATCAATAGGACTGGCTAGAGGCAAAAATTACAGTGCTTTAGTGCCCAGTGTGCCTGTGTTGACTGCTGAGCAGATGAAGTTTCAGGCTGCAATTTTGATACGGCAAGAGAACAGCAAGAGAAGGAGAAGGTCAAGTACATGGTGCAGCAAGAACAGCCAGTGTCTCTACATTGTACTCTTCATCTTGCATGTAATACCTCTTTAAATGGGAGCCAGCTGCTTCCAGGTTTAGCAGGATTCAAAGGATTCTTAAGTTTCTCTAGTGCATTTTCAATTGCATCTCCATAGTTATCCTGAAACCATTTCTCATGAGGAGTTTCTGCAGGAGCTGCAGTGATGCTCCTCACATGTTCCAAAGCAAACACAATGGGCTTCATCAGAGCTGTGTGCTTTTCACGCATGATTGCTATTTTCTCCTCTCTGTTACAAAAAACACACAAAAACTTCCTCTTAATGCCATAAAACCAAGTCACCTCATAATCAGAGCACTAAACAACAAATGAGACAGTGAAGAACTCACAAAAATTATTACTTCTCTAAAATGAGGTCTTCAGTTAGGCTTATATTAAAATGAAGAGTATTTCATTCCACATTGAATACATGTTCCTCTGAAGCATACTTTTTTTTTAAAAGAAACATATGAAATGCATTGCTCACCACCAGAAACCCTGATTAGAAGCTCTGAGAAGAAATTACTTCAAGCAACTGATTTCCTTTAATAAAGGACCTTTTTACTACTACTTCTTGAGGATGCACCACACAATAAAGAAGGAGGAGAGAGATTCAGATCATTCTGTTCTCCCATTCCATGTCAGTCCTGACTACAGAATACAATAGGCATTCTTAACTTTAGCCAGGGGCCCAGTGAATGGATCTGCTCTTCCACTATTCCATTCACAGGAGAACCCAGGTGAGGGAAAAAGACAGACGTGCTCAACACTGAAAACTAAAAGCAGACTAAGACATTCTGTTTGCTCCAAATATCTGCATTTACAGTTATCTTTAAATAGATTACACCCTTCAACATGCTTATACTCATTTCATTTGACTTGGAAATCGAGAACTATAGGATCTCATCATCCACAATTTAAGATACATTGGGTTCTAACACATTATTACTCAAGAAATCACAACATGGACTCACAGGTAGACTCTCTCATTTGATTGCAGTACTAGCTGTAAAATGTTCCTGAAATAAGGTCCCAGGCTTAAAAAGCAGCAGCTGGGACAGTTTGAATCCAGGAGCAACACCACTGTGGATCCGTTTGACTGTGCACTTCCCCAGGAACAAACATTTTTTAATAATACAAGTGACATAACAAAGACATACTTTCGTAAGGTGTTGTTGTTTTGGACTCTCTTGACTTCATCTTCCAGCTGTTGAATCCGTCTGAGGACGTACATGTGCTGCTGCAGTAAAACTCCCAACCAAAGCTCATCCCAGAGAACTGTAACTCTGCGCAGCTCCGCCACAAGCATCTGAACCTGTGTACAGCAAGATTCACTTCTTTTACAAGAACTAGTATTCAGACTTATTTTTGCAGATGAACAGGTTGAAAGCAGATGACAGCCTACCAGCAAGGACACACCAAACTTTCAGTAGGCCAACACTCAAGATATATAAATTACGTATTTGTAGTTCAAGTACCCAAGTCACGTACATTTGGATTATTTACCTGCAATACCATTGTTGGATTTGCAGCAGAGAGCTTCTCCACAATTTTGCTGTAGCAGTCTTGCATCATTGCTTGATCTTCATTTAATCCAGCCTTGGTATCATCTTTACTACTTTCCTGGGAAGCTGGGGTGCTCCCTCCATCACATTCACCACCCAACAGTTCTTCTCCTTGAATATTCCCTAGCAAAGTAGGGATGGCAGAAGGCAGCTTGTTTCCTAAATTAAAAACAGATGATAAAATAGTAGCTATAGTAAGATATATCACTCCATGGTTTATTTAGAATCAGGTCCCCATTAAGTAGTGGTGAAATATACAAAAAATATCCAAAATTGCCAAGTCTGGTAAATCAGATTAAGGGTATCAGTGAAGTGCCGTAATAAAAATATTCTTAAGACACAAAGTATCAGAGTTACTGAGAAAACAAAAAAAACACATCAGTATCATTTTATCCAGTATATAAAAATATATTAGCTTAAGTTTATTCGAACACTTTTTCTTTTCTCCGTACCTGAAGTCTGGGACTCGCTGCTAAGTGAAATGGTCCCCACTATTGCAGGATAGAGGATGAGATGAGGAGAATCCTGAGCAACTCGACACAGTAAGTTGCAAATGCTCTGACGAACATACACTTCTGGGTGATTCAGGCGGGAGAAAAGCTGGGGTATAATACCTGCACAAAGAAGAAAAGGAAATGTGCTGATTCACTTCATTCCACTTCAAATGAGGTAGAATTTTATATCTAAAAGCATGTCTTTTTTTGCATAGGCAGAACGTAAAGCAAAGAATTACAAATTTACTAATTTACAAAAAAGTCCAAAAGAAAGTGCAATTTTACAATAGTTGGCCTCCTCTTCTTCCCTCCCACACTAACTCCATAACCTTTGAGGGAAAGTCCCTGAACAACCAGAACCTGCAGGGTAGTGACTAACAAGTACTTCTGAAACACGTGGCTTTAGTCACACATCTTTCTCAACTATAGCTAGAAAAAACCCTCTCCGTTTGTTTTTTAAAGTGGTCATATGATGTAATACTTCATAAACCACATCTCCTTTCTCCCTCCCATGTCTTCAAGTGGGGGAAGGAGGGGATCAAAATCTGTGCTACTCATCTACTTCACAATCAGAGTGTATGGCAGACTTTAACATCTTCAATGACATCATTTAATAAAAGACAGTCTCGTTCCATCACGCTTAAATAGAAATTTTATCAAAGTGCAATGAACAGCTTTCTGCATTTAGAGAAAACGCCTCAAAACCAATTTTAACAACTAGATAACAAGTATCTACCTCTCCAAGGAGCAGTAGGTGTAGTTTCTAGGCCATGCTCTAGGTACTGTCTAAGTTCTCCAGCATGTTTCACAAGCAATCGTAACAGTCTCAGGGTTGCCATCACAATTACATCATCAGTGCTTTGCTCAGAGGTGTTTCTTAAGTGCAGTCTGGGATCTTCTTCATCAAGTGGAACCTTGAAACAAAGAAATATTCCCCTAAGTATATCGTTTATATAATCACTTAGAAAAGTTTGTTGTATGGTTTCCACATCAACATGAACACTAACCTGACCAGCATTGAGTTTGAGGAAAGTAAAATATGCACTGCAGGACAGTTTATAGAGACTGAAGATTCTGTCTACAACTTTCCTCCAGACTTTAATTAATCCTTCTGTTGCATTTTCATCAAGATCTGAAAGCCAGGGACAACTTGTTAATAACTGGCGCCATATCACATCCACCATATCATCTTCTTCATTGTCCTCATTTTCAGTGATTTGTAGAGTTATATCTTCATCCTAAATGCAAATAAAGGGAAAGCACATTTGATTAAGTCCTCCAACAACTTCTATAAGCAATCTTAGTTCCTAAGTCAGTTTTTGTCTAGCAACTCATGCAACTGCATTACTTGATCACATTACCATAGTTCATCCAACAGGTGTGTGACCACTTAGATAACAGATGGTTTCTTGTACTGTCTGAATTTAACTTTAAGACACTTCAACAGTTAACATGAATTGCAAGAAGAGGAAAATAAGGTTCCTGCTGAAGCTCAACTTTTTTTTAAGCAAGCAAATCTACACTTACTTGAATCCCAGCTGGCCGACACACTGCCTGCCCAAGAATCCCATAGATTTTCTCTTTATCTTCCTCTGCAATGTTGTCTGGAAGCAAGTTCTGAACCTCAGATTTCTCCCGGGGAAGCAGCCGAACACCTTCTCCCTGACTGTAACATTTAATGAATTATTGATCCCCATTACATGAGTATTTGTAGAACTACTGAAAGTCGATATATTAAACTTTTTGAAGGAAGAAATCATCTTTATCTCAGAATTAAACTAGCTTTGTTTTACAGAGAGCAAGTAATCATGAGAATATTCATTTCTCTGCTCACATGCAACTTCAGACTACAAACAACAGTAATCGTAAGTACATAGCTAAGGTTTCTCTTATGAAAACCAACTGTGCTGTATAAATTCAAGCACTAAGCTGAATTTACCTGGCATTATCAACTACTTTGCGGCCCCATCTATAAGCCCAGCTAGCCAGGGCTGCCCAAGACTTGGCTACTTCAGGTGCCTGTACTGAAGACAAGTGATACAGCTGGCCCAAGATGAAGTCTGGTTCTCCAACTCCAATGTTTACTGTGATGGGAGAAATAGAGTAATATGTGTTACAGTACAAAACCTACTTCTGACTTCTTAACACAGAAAATAAGACCAAAAATAATGGGTATACAGTACTTTTTTAGTAAAATTAGTACCCAACGATGCAAAATTTTCCAAAATGCCATTATTTTTCAGTTCTGACACTGCTTCAAAATTAAGCCCAGTTTCCATTTGCCAACAACCACTGCTGATAACTCTACAATTCCTTCCTCTTTCACAGAAAGGTGGAACTGAGGCAAGGAACTCATGATCTCCAAAGGAGCACAATGCTTCAGAGAGCAGACTTCTATGAAGTACCCAGGGCACTGTGGTTGTGTTTATTTGTGTATGTATTTCCTTTCTTTGCCATCAAGTCAGAAAGCACCTACTGTTCAACATTCACCAACAGCTCTAAAATAATTCTGACTCTGCATGAGAGGAACTAAGTTATTTATGAAATCCATGTTTAAAGACAGACAGAATTTATCTTAACATTTAAAGAAAAGTCTGCTGGAAATTAGGACTGAGAACACATTCTGCAGCAACAGCAGAAGTGTTCAGATTAAGTATAGTTTAAAGAAAAAACCTGAAGTACTTTTCACACTTATGGGGGCCTTAATAACATAAATCCTGTCCATGCTTAAACCTGAAAGATCTAATTCAAACTTTAGCAAACACACAGGACAATAGCTGATATCCTCAATACAAAATAAACACATCCTGCAGTTTCATCAGGCCACCATTACTTGAATGAGAAAAATGTGACGGAAACATTAAATACTACTAAGGTGTTTGGGTTTTTTAACTGTGCATAGTTACCAATTGCACAAAATACACACCCCTAACACATGTATTAGGAAAACAAATATATGAGTGATGGAGCATTTAGTCTTTATCAATATAGCTGGTGTTTATCCCTCAGTGTAATTATCAGTAGCTAATTTTAAAAAAGAATAATGAGAACAAATCTACCTGTAGATTCACTTTCAATCCTAGGATATTCATCTTCTAGTGTATTAACAGCTGGCAGATCAATCAAATTATATATGTTTTTAGACAAGGTAGACAGACCAGTGTGATTCTGCTGCTGTCGAGCTCTATATACTTGTTTCAACTGTCCTGAAATCTCTTTCCATTCTGCTTGAATCCATTTAGCCAGTGTGAGAATAGACTTAGCAACTGCATATTCGGCTTTGGCAGATTTGCAGAAAGATATGGCACAAGAACTCAGCATTTCCATGGCATGTGTTGACTGACCTGCACATCATGAAAAGCAGATCTTCAGTACATTGTTAACATTATTTAAAACAATTCTGAATTTCAGCACACTCAGATACAGCTTGTAGCAATATATTTTTACACAGAACATTCTCTTTTGAAGTTAAAAAGGACAAGCATTAAAAAACTTGAGAAAACACTTTCAGACAGGCACCAGTTAATGGGATGAAATCAGTTCCTAATGACACTGCCCTGTTGTGACTTCTCCAAGGTGAGGGGAATTAGCCTGGTTATAAGGAAAAAAAAGCTCAAGTCACTACAACATAACACTCACCTGCTGTGTATAACAACTTTGTTTTCTCAATATCAAGTTCAGGACCCCATTTTTCATCTATCTGACCTGGTGCAGACAATTTTTTAAAGTGCTGGACTAAGTCCTGGGCAGTGGTGGTTTTCCCCAGCTGAACTTCACTGCACTGGGCGAGCAGTCGTGTAGCCAGGGCGATGTTTCCTCGCTTCCGTGCAAACTTAGCTGCTGTTAAGCCCAGTTCCATAAGATGGCTTTTAATTGGGACTGTTGGTTCTAAGGAAGGGAGCAAGACATTGTAAACAAAAGTATTAAACCATTATCTGACACACAGAGAATTTCTGCCCAATGTATTCTGTACATGGCCAGCAGTAAAAAATTGCTCAGAAATTTAGATGACTTCATTTCTGTCTAGAATATTTATATACCCCATCTCAAACAAAACTTATATCCATAGACTATCTGCTGGGCAAAAGATTTTTTTTCCGCTATAATCATTCTTCTTAGCTAATAACCCTACTTGTCCCCTGTCAAACTTTATTGTCCCATTACTTCTCATCATAGTGCACTTTTAAATGGCTTTCATGACTGTTTTTGAAGACCCATTATTCATAATGTTGAAGCGTTCAAAAGTGAAAGCAGTTAAATATGAAGTGTTGAGCAAGTAAGGGGTTATTAGGAGAGGAGTATACAACTATTAAACACTTCAGAATGTTGTTTTTCTTTTTGACACTGTCTACATCACAGCAGTAATCAAGACAATGAGTAGTAGAGCAAGACACCTGAAGGAAAAAACTTGGCTTTTAAAAAGTACTCCATCTAAATAATAGAAAAAGACACAACTGCTGCTTTCAGCAGAAGACTGAAGTTCAAATTCTGCATTTACTTTTCCTAACACCATAATGAGAGCTTACACACCTTTAAGCTTGTCCATCAGCTGATTCTGGTACACCGTGTACCTCAGTGCATGCATCCATGGCCTGACATCGTGCTGCTTGCATGACCTCAAAGCTTCATTGAAGAGAGGTACAAGACAGTCCTGGAAGAGGCACAGAAGTTGCAGAGTTGTCAGGAGAGACAACTTTACTACAATGCATTTTCATTAATTAAAACCACAGACCATTTTAGAGCAAACATTCTTACTTGTATTAGTAGCCACACTTTATCATTATCTAACAGAAATACGTTTTATGCTTGATTTTGAGAGGACAACACTAAGAATTGCTCAGAATCAAGCAGAATTGTTTTCTGAACAATGTGACTAGAAATTAGATCTAGAACATTCATAGTGGTTGAAGCTGGCATTCAGTTTTTAATTGCTGAAGTGATTTTTTAATTAGAATATTTTTAAGTTGCCTTGAAAGTAAATGACATGCGTTGTAGGAATAAGTGTTACAAGGTATTCAGAGAAGAATTACCAACACTCTAAAAGGCAACTACCAATAACACTTCAAAAATACTGTAATTGAAAGAGAGGCATATTTATAACTATAGAAAGAGTACAACTGAGATGTAAACTTGTAACAACTTGGGTCAAGGCACATTAGCATACTAAATGAGGTCCTTTCACAGTATGATTAAGAGTCAAAACAATTAATGTATGTTTAATATTCAATACTCCACGACATGACATGGAAAAAGACATTATCCCAATTTAGGTTTTAAACACACAGAATTACCTCTGATGTCAGCCTGTTGCATACAGTGTTTTCCAAAGCAGAAGAACAATACAACTGCAGAGTGCTCAACACTGGTAAAGACTGAGACACGGTGAGCGTGGACAGTCGCAAAGGCCCAATAGCGATGCGGGATGTTTGCTTTAAGTACTTAATAAGATTTCTGAAATAAAAGGATCAGGACAGTAATTTTTCTTAGCTAGACTTTAAGAGTAAATAGTCATATCAAAGTTACTGAAGAAAAACCAAATTCAGTATCTTTAAAAAGATGATGATAAGGCGTTGCAATATCACACAAGTTACATTACAATATTATTAAACTGACACGCAGAAGTACTTTATCAACTCATGTACTCTATAAACTATATAAACTCCAAGTTATTATTAACTTATCTTATTTTCCCTCAGCAAGCTTATAACTCACAACAGCTACAACTGGCAGCAAACTACCACGGATGCTGAAGCTTTACACAAAGTTATGTTTAACAAAGCAGAACAGTTTTTCACAGTGTATTACATTAATGTATAGCACATTTCAACTTACTCAGATATTGACTGCCACTTTTGCTCCTGTTCTATGTGGTTTACAGCTGTTGCCAGACATACTGAACTTCTCAAAAGCTGTACTTCAACTGCTTTTTGAAGTTCTCTTGGATCAGGACTTAGCATATTAGGAAGGAGCTTCTTCATGTCTATATGGAGATTAAACAATTGAAACCAACTAGAACTGCCAAATTTTATCAAGTTTCACCATATGAGAATGCATTTTTGACAGTAAGGAAGTTTGGAAAAAAACCCTTTTAAAAAAATATATTTTATATATGTATGTATACATATTAGAATTTCATCACAGATTACTTATAAACAGTCACATTAACTCCAGAAAACACACTTGCATCAACATTTAGGATGACCACTGCCAATCATTTTGAAGTTTGATTCATAAAGTTTATGGTCAGTCCACTGAACACAGCAAACTGCATTCAGAAGTTTCAGTCTGTCATTTATAGAGACAGATACGTGAAGAAATATTTACTTTTGCATTTGAAGTAAATGTTAATTTATGCATTTATACCTATTTTTTCTTTGGATCCCCCTGCAAGCAGGTTGATATTTTCTCCTGGTAATAATTCTAGTTGTTCAGTGCATTCAGTAAGTTGTCCAGACTCAAAGCTGCTCAAAGATCTGCAATTCAATGTTTATAGTTTTATTTTCACATTTGTTACTTCACTCCAGTTGCTAAGTATATTATACAGCAAAAAGAAAAGACTCAAGACTAACTCCAAATCCTACAGAAGGTCAGGAAATAAATGCAAAAGCTACAATTCTAAATTCCTTTTTAAAAAGAAACAAACTTTAAAAATCAAGCAGCTAAGACCACTTCTTTCCTATACTTTTTACATTAAATTAATAAATTAAGATATTTTTAAGAACTGTACCACTAAAATACATTTTATTTAAGTTGTGCAAAAGGATGCATCTTCTGCTGAGAGAAGCAGAATAAATTTGGCATCTTTTTTCTTCAATGAGAGATTTTTTTCTTGAATACTAAGCAGCCTCAGCAGCCTGAAGGTACAGCAGCTATTTAGAAGGATGTTGCCTCTTCACTCATCTCTAAGTGTCATGGCCAAGTTTTCACTCTCCCAAGAGCACACCTTTCTTCTTTGCATGCCTCTATTTAGAAACTGACACCCAATTTTTAAAATCCATTAAAACTTTAATATTTCAGTTGCAAAATGATGAACTCTAAGGTGCTGTTGAATAAATTAATTATACCCTTACTTTATGTAGTTAAAATCTGCTTTCAGGTTGATTGAGGTATTACTATTGCTTTTCTTCAGTTCATGGACCATGTTTTGCCACTCCTGAACAGCAGACCAGTCTGCAATGGAGATGTAACATTCACATGCCTTGTTACCCAGGTAGTTTATCACTTCAGGTGAAGAGTCACTTGGCTTAGTCAGAACAGTTTTTCTAGTTTCTCCTGTGAAATGAAAAAAATTTATATAAAAACACACTTAAATATGTATTTTAAAATAGCAGTTCTATTACTCAAACATTATTTCTATGTCTTTTGCAAGAAAAACTCTTAATTTAAAAAAAATCAAATAGTTACACAACTTTCACAGTATTCTTCCACTGACACTTTTCCCTTTTTCTAAGGGAAAAAAGAACCTTTTCAAAGGAGGTTTTGAAAAAATTTGGTTCATATCTGTAAAGGAGCATCAAAATAGAAAAACAGAACAACTAAATTAGGAACAAAGAAGGTTCATTTTCAAAGATGAAACCGAATACTGCAACCAAGTCTTAGTTAAAAACCTCTGAGTAACTAGTGCATTTATGATACAATTATGTCATAAACACAAAGGTTTAAGTTATGATGATCTAAAATAAACTAAATTTAAATTACTAAGTTACAAAATATTTTACCTATTACCTCTAGTTTCATTCAGCTAGACCTCAGTACTGCAAATCCTCCTACCTACACATAATATTGGTTTCAAGGGCACTAAGTGGTTCAGTTTAACTGCAGACAGGTTTTCAGATTTCAGAGTTAGCCATTACCATGTCTGCATCACTGAATGTGGTCATTTTATGCACACACATTTACACAATTGTATTTCTCTTAAAAAGAAAACAAACACTGACCATTCAAGGAATGCTTTGGGCTGGCATTATTCACACTGCTTGAATTGGCCAACTTCAGAACAGTCTTGTCAAAGCCTGTTATACAGCAGTCCACTCCAGTCATGGAGCAGAGGTGCTCCTGGTATTCTGCAGTTGCTTTTTCAAACCTAAAACAGTTTAACATTTCAGTCAGCATCTTAAAGAACCAGGCTGGGGTTTTTGTAAATAGACTAGATTCTGAGCATTATTTTACCCCAATACTCAAAAAGCTCATATCACCTTCAGCAAAAGAAAGGGATTAAGATAGGATACGAGTTTACTGGCTGAATTTCCAGGTTATAGCATAGGATAAAAGCTTGTCCATACAAGTTTTAATGTCAACTTCAAATCAAGCAGAGACACAAGGAAATAAATGAGTTTTATATTTGACTGTCACAATTTTAACCTGAATGAGTAGGGCTGAATACTGATTAAATACGTATCATTTATTAGAGAATTGCAGAACTTTGTCTAGGGCAACAATTCACACCTGAACCTTGACATTGCTGAGAAACTTCTCACCTACTACAAAACTGCACATGATTTTAAGGAACTTTACAAAAATGGGAAAAAGACAGTTATAAATTTAAAACATCCTTTTTGTTTGTTTGGGGATTTCCACATGGAAGGCAATTAATGAAAGGTGTCCTTTTTCATTCCATACAGAAGAAAGGATGCATTCCTTTAAGGAGATGAAAACACCACAGTCAAAGCACACCCTGTCTGGAACGATGACCCATTTATTTGTATCTGTATCCAAAAGATTCTACTGCAATAGACAGAAAAGCCACTTCTTCAAATGTGAACTAAAACTGCAAAGCATGTTCCTCTCTTGGCAAAGTGAGGCAGGTAATCAGATCACACAGTGATCAGAAACTTCACTAGAAAATATTTAAATCAGTAACATTTTGCAATGGAAAATTAAATACAATACAAAACAACATTACTGCAAAGGAAAAACTAAGAAAAGCAATTTAAGAACACAATTTATATTCAAATCCTGGTAGTTTAGTTAAAGCTAACAGTTAAAACACCTGAAAGTGCTGGATGTATTAGGTATCTCTGAAAAGACAGACAGGCTATAATTGACACAGAAATTATATCAGCAGCCTTGACTTGTGCCACAATTTAAAAGACTCAGAAGTAGAATTCTGCACAGAAAGAAAAAATGTCCCAAGTTTGTAGCATCCAATTATTCACAAAAACTTACCGCCCTTCTGCTTGCTGAGCTACGGAATTGATCCAGGAGAGACTCTTCCCAACCACAGCAGAAGACCAGACAGCAATACCCTGAATAGCTTCAGGACAGTGAAGCTCACATAATGCTTCTACCAGCATCATAATTGTCACTTCCAATTCATTTCCCTAAATCCAAACCAAAAGTGTTATTTAACAAAACTCATCTATTTCAAGAGCCACATATCTGTGGGTAAATACTCAGAAATGGTGAAGCAGTATTTCATTATGTGCATCCACGAGTGCTCCTCATATCCATCCACTGCAGTGCTTTTGGAAAAGCAGAAGAGCCAAGGGAAGAGTATGTGCTGTGAATCCACAGCCTGAACATCAATGCTCAGCAGTCACTATGTGGTGGTTTATACCCACATGGGCATTCATTAAGGAGCATGAAGTAACAAATACCTATCAAACCTCCTTTGGTAAAACATTTAAGCAAATCAAGTAATGTACTGAAGAAATACTCATCCTTTTCTTGAAGGCCTTAACTACTTTATCTACCCATCCCACCCCTGTATTTACCTGCTAGTTAGAGGAGGGATACCCCCATGACACAACCCTACTTCTCTTCATACCCACAGGTAAGCAAAGATATCACAATGCCACAAGCCTGGGATGGCCTCATACTAATGCAACACCAGTTTCACAAGGTTCCACTAAATCAGAAATTGCTCAATTGTGAATGAACTATAGCACTTATCCCTGTGTAGTATTTAACCACACATCTACAGTACATCCTACAACCACAACAAAAACATACAAATTAAAAATGTGGCTTTAAATAACTCATTCTTCTACAACCAGTTGGTTTAATAACTACTGATTGTCTTAGCTTAGTTATTCTAGAATATCATGGTGAATATTTTTGCAATAGTCTACAGAGTTTGAAAAGAGAGTACCTGAGAGATACTATTATTAGTTTTCATTTCTGTGAGTAAATCAAATCCATGCCTGACTGTCACAGCAGGCTGGCCAGCCAGCAATCCAACTCTCATGATGGAAAGTCTAATCCGTGTCAGCCAATCCTGGCATGTCTGACGATTGGTATAAAAGAACGTCCTGATAACCTTCAGAGACAGAAAAGAAGTTTCACAACAACATTCTTCTGAACAAACCAAAATTGTTAAGTACTTGATATTTATATCAAAGGCAGGAAGGTTTATTTTCTCCAATTTTCAACTGAGAGATGAAGAAACAGATAAAATTCTGCATCTTTAATTTTATTCATGTAAATGGTCTGAAATCACACATAGCATGCAACTGGCCAGGCACAGTGACAAGCCAGAAATCTTAATATGAACTGTCTATAAATTATGTATCAGTGTCACACTAAAGTCTGGTAATTATACAGCTTATTTCAAGAGCGAAGAATGTTTTGCACTTAGAACTACTCAAAAGGGTACATTGCTTATAAATAATCACATCCTCAAAAAGCAATTTAAACCCTCAAATAACTGTGTTACTTTGTAACAGGACTGCTGACAACCTACAAGTAAGTGACTGCTACAAATTAGAGGTACTACAGGCTTGCTGGGTTTGAACCAGTATACAAGCTGGTACTCCAGAAACAAAGCCTGGTTTAACATGCTCTGCAGGAATAAGCCAAAGTCGAAGCCTGAGTTCTTTAAGAGTCTCAAACTTTGTTCGAGAAGTTTTTCTGAAATCCATGGCTAAGAACTGCACAACCCTGAAAACACTGCTCATTCAACAGACTGCTCCAAGCAACACCAGCACTGTAAGACAGACAAACCTTGGGTGGAGAGGTAAGGGCATTGGCACATCCTTCATATGCATTGTACATCAATTTTTCCAAGTTCTCCAAATACTGCAGAAGGAGAACAAGCCTAAGCTGGTTGCTACTGTGTCCTTCATCATTGTCTGCAGTAGTCCACTGGCTAACATCTTGATCAGGGTTTAATGTGTGGGCTGCAAGGCTCCTAATAATACCTAGACATTTTACCAAAACACAGGGAAAAATGTTACCAGATGGTATTTTATATAACGTGTCGAGAGATAGCAATGCTGTCTCTCAAAATCTACCACAAGTTAACAGTAATTACACAGCATCTTTAAAATCTATAAGCACTGAAAAATAAAGCCATTGTGCTCCTTGTCTTGGCCATGAAGACCTTGGCTTCACAACCTTACCAAAAAATCTCATTAAAATAAAGTGTATTTTTTACTTTACCTTCAATTGTTTGAAAAGTATCTTGGGCTCTCCCCAGAGGAGTTCGTAGCTTTGAGAGAACAGTGAACTGAGCTGCTTCCCAGACAGCCCATTGCCACAGCACAGCATCAGTCTTCAACAGGTTCCGAGGGATGGTTGGCTGATCTCTCTTGTCTAGTCTCTGACAGCTATAGAATAACCTTTCTAACCAATTATCCTTCCTGAAAGGAAACATCAGCGCATTAACACAAGTTTATACTGTACACACTTCACCTCCCTATTGCTCACAAACGAATCTCTCACAAAATTAATTTCCAAGCAGCAATGTACACAGGAAAATATGCCAGAAGATATGTATTTAAGACGTTTATAAATATTTAGAAGTACAAAAAGATATTTAAAGTAAAGCAATGTGGTTTGTAATGATAGTAAGATATTTTAAACTAAATATAACTTGGACTTGTTTACTAGAAAGTCAACTTTCATAGATTTTAGCTCTACAAGAAGTTCTTACCCAGTTCTGTGGAGGTTCCCATACAAAATAAAACTAATGACATCAGAGAAATCCTGTGGGTGGAATGTATTACTTGGAGCTTTGCTCATGTGACTTCTTATAGCCAAAGAAATTTCCTGTATTTCAGTGTGGGTACGGTTACTGCAGGAAGAAGGGGAGAGGGAAAACAACCCATGCTATAATGTACTTAAATAAATCAAAAAAAGTTGTGTAGAAGAGTTACACACACAGTATATATATACATATATGTATCTATACGTAATGACTAGAACTAAATATATGCTTCAGTATTAATACCAAGTACGTTCAGAATTCAGGTCTTCAAGACAAATTACAGGACATAATATCACTCAAATTGTAGGACATGATATTGCTGAAGCTCTGGACAACATGGACCTTTACAGGTATTCAGAATTTGCTTCAAGAAGTGATGCATAGCTTATCAGATTTATTAATTACTTTGTGTTCTACATACTGTTCTTAGACCTGTGAAAGCATAGGAGAGATAGCAAGACACTTAGAATCACAGAATCACCAGGGCTGGATGAGACCTTTAAGATCATCAAGCCCAACCATCAACCCAGAACTACCATCGTAAGCTCGTGGTTTTTGATTTTGAACTAAGACAGTATGATGACTTTCCAATGGCATTATTTTTCAGGTTAAGTGTCACTGAAGAAACTGAACCATTATTTACACTGAAGTTGATCTGAGCGACTTACCTCAACACAACATCTAAAGGAATTGACTTCAGAAGTTTTCCAAAAGCTTGTCTCACACGAGCACCACTATGGACTAGTTGAACACGACACACATCAACACACCTGCAACACCAAAAAGGAAAGAGGTGTTAACATCTCCATTATCAGCATAATTCAAGTAACATACAGAACTCTGTGCAAGTACCTTTGTAAAAGGTCATCTGGAAGGGAGGAAGACAGGGCATGGAGGCTACTACATGCTTGAAGACAAATGTTCACATCTTCCAGAAGTGCTGCATTAAGGAGTTGAAAGGAGAAAAAAAAAAGTTATTCTTGCTGGAATTAGGTAACTTCTGCACTACTCTGCATTTGTCGCCATATTATTGTTTACAGGTTTTGAAATTGAAACATCACATCACGTCATGGAACCGCTCCAGTGCTTTTGATAACGTAATGATTTGTGACTGGGACATTGATCTACCAAAAATGTCAGTGATGCGTCAAATCTCTTAAGATTGTAGTTTATTTTAAGAAAATCAATTGTTTAAGTAACAGGCAGGGATCCACTTTAAAAAAAAACATTAAAAGAGCATAAGTTCTTGCACAATACAACCTTGAAACATCCTTAAAGTAAATGCAACAAGTACAGTTGCTACTATCAGTGGGACAAGGCCGTTTATGTACTTAATTTTGAAATGTAAAAGACAGTTAAGTAAAAATATGCAATATCTTACTGTTTGCTAAAAGTCCTTTGCAAAACTTATGAAAAGATGGGAGAGAAAATAATGGTGCATATGTTTCTGACTTCTTCATCAGGAGAGCCACTTCCAAAGCCCATGTTGTAAGTAGTTTCCTTCAAAAACCAAGAGTGTTAGTCACTCTACACAGTTACAGAGAGGTACTTTCTAATAGAACTTAACCTACTTCACGTTGCACATCAGTATTATACCATAGCTCATACTTCTTAAACAAGGTATTTCTTAACTTTAAAAATGTCCCTGGCTTTCACAGCATTTTGGTAATACAGGATGGCAACTATTGCAAAAGGGTACTTCCAGTGAGCAAACCCTTTCTTTCAGTAAAGTTTGATAGCTCTGCTTCTGCTGGATAGATCTTAGGATGGTTTAAACTTTTCATGTATAAAAATGAGCAGCTACTTTTTTCCACAATTCCATTAATAATGCCGAAAAAAACCCAAATATTTGACTGGTTAAATTTACCCCAAGTTTTACAAATTCAAATTACCCTGGTTTCTGAATTAATGTATTCTACTGAACAAAAAAAATTTGCCAATTTCTAAGAAAATTTTCCTTACCTGGTATCTTGAGTAAGGTTATCCTTCTTAAGCAGTAGCCCCAAAAGGTTTAGTATGATTGAGAAATGTTTTTTTGTTGCTGTGGTTACAGTACTTATAACTGCTCCATCAAACAGAGAAGGAGAGGAAGAACTGAGGCTACTGGATATGAAATGGTCATGCCTGAAAAGGCAAGGAAAAACAAACAGTAAAACTACCCCAAGATTAGGGATACTCCCCTAAAGTTCACAGGAGGAGAGAAAACAACAACCATCAGCAGCGAAAGTTAAACGAACACATACACACACAAACCACACCATGTCAAATCCAAATATTTTGATCCCTAGCCTAAAAGAACAAAGCTATAATTTGCCATCAGACCATGCAGGCCAGGAACCTGTTCTCAACTGTATCTGGTATCCAATGCTTAGTGAAAAATCACAACTTAAGAGTGGAAAGAGTAACAGTTTAACTGGTATATTACCCTACTTGGACAACAGTTTGTATTAATAAGGTCTGAAATGTATTTACATCTGTTGTTTACATCTCATTACCTCTCCTAGATCTCTCAATAAGCAAAAGAGTAAATAATCTTTCCTCATTTACTTTCAGTGGAGCTCCCCCTCAGTTATCTCTATTCAAACACAGGATTTCTAATCTGCCTTTGAATAAAAGGCCAACTTTAAGCCAGGATATGCTTTCCGGGCTGAGATACAGCTTCCCTGTAATTAATGAAAGTAAAAAGTGATCAGGGAAGTTTGGGCAAAAGCTTGACTGTATCAACCTATTTTAACTCATCCCTCCAACAATATATTCTACTCAGATCAGTCCATCCTAGTGCTCTTAAAATACTGCTGCATTATTAAACCTCATACCTGGAGCAGTGTGAGTACAATGTGTAGAGCACTGCATACTGGACAGCAGGAAAGTGAACTGCTATGTCACCATGAACAATCATCAGGTTTTTACTCAGCAGTGCAAACACAGTCGGCGAAAGGGCCCACATCTATAAAACAATTGCAGCACAAGCACAGAAACATAAAAAGGAGGATCAACTTTTAACTGTAATTGTCATACCATTAATTAATGTCTTTTGCTTTTTTCCCCACAGGAAATAGTTTAACTCTATTATTTCCTGACTGTAACTATTTTCTTTGCCATTTTTTAGAAGTCTGTTAAAAGCAGTTCATGTTTTTATATGGAAAGATCTGGAAAGTGTTCTCATATGGCTGACAAACTACCAAAGAATACACTACAGCTTTTATCTGTCTTGATTTTCAAAAGCAATTACTATGATGATCTTAGCATTAAACCATTAATAACCCTGATAAGATGCTCTTCCCTAGAAACTGCTTTTCATTATGCACCAAATAGAGATACAATCCACCCACTGTTTCCCCTAAGTTTTAATATTGGAAGTTTCAGAAAAACTTAGGAAGTTAGGAGACAAATATGATCATTTTAGTTATACATATGTGCCCTACTGGTGTAATACATTAATTTTAAGTAATAAAGTATTTTTCACACTTATCGAACAAACTGTCCATAGAGTTTTTACTCACCCCAATTAATGAGTTTTTAGCATTTCCAATGGTACTTAGAGCACTGAGGTCAAATATAACAACAAACTTGGCATTATCCACATTGGATATAAGCTTCTTGAAAGAGTCATGCTGGATTTCAGAACAGGCCTCAGGGAGATGTAAACTATGGAGAAGACTATTTAAAGCACAGGTCATTTCTCCTAGAATCAACCTGTAAGCAGTCTCCAGAACAGGAATGTTCTTCAGGCTCAATACAGCTTGGTATACAGCAAGGGCTGCTGCGACAACCTTGAGAGCACAATTACAGCAATAATTGATTAGAACAAATCATAAAATATACTAACCAGCAACAAAGAATTTAAAATTACTCTTGTCTATGAATAACTTAGTCTGACACACATACCTATCTTCAGTTTTCTGTACCTCTTACTTACAGAATCTACTAATTGTTTTCTTGATCATACACCTAACACACTGAGTATCAGAGCCAGATGAACTAAGGACTTCTCTAAGTGGAATGATGGCAAACTTACCAATTTCTTATCAAATCTAAATGCTAAAACCAAGAAGTAGCTATATCTGCCTTTTAATAAGTTTCAGATATTCAGTTAGACTAAAAAACATATTTAAGATGAGCTAAGTTTTACAGCTTAATATATTCTAGGAAGTGCATGAAGGCTGCTGGAATACACCCGTACAAGTTACTTACTCTTACCTCTTTCTCCTTATGATAACGAAGAACAAGTAGTTTAGACTCTGGTATAAATAATTTCTCTACAAATGATGATGGTAGTTTTGTATTTATTTGTTCAACAATCTGGGGATAAAAACCAAAATAAGAATCTTTACCTAACTTTTAGTAATTCTTAAAAGACTAACCAAAATACTGTTTTTCTAGTCTCCCACAATAATAAAAACATGTACAAACCAGTGTCAACAGATTGAGGACCGAAATGACATAGTCAGTGCCACAAGTCTGACAATTTTCCATCTGATCTAATCCATAGGTGATGACCATGTCGCAGTGTATGGTCATACTGGGATCCAGGCTGCCAAGTAAAACCCCAACACACTCATTGGCAGCTGTAAGCACAGCTTCAGAAAAGAACACTTGGTTTGCTGCAGTCACACATCTCATTACTCTGTACAGAACCTGCAAAATTAAAAGCACAACTGAGTTAAACTCCATTAAAAAGAGATGCTATTTAATTGTATTCACATCCATTTGATAGCCTGTTCCATCACCTACTCTGCAGCTTGGTTAATTCTATTCTGAATAATCTTGGCATTACATTTCAGAAGTGTAAGAAAAAACAAACTTTCAACTGCTTGGTTTCCAATTCAGTTCAAGACCTACAAAACCTAAGCTCATTGCTCACAATTCTGTTCAGTTCCAACTAATGTCAACAGAACTCCCCTTGCAAAAGACAGACTAGTTTTCTTGAGCTTTCCTCACAAGAATCCTCTGCAGATTAAGGCAGAAGTAACATAACTGTCTTGTCTTCAACTGGGAAATCCCTACACTTATTTATCCAAGAAGTTGTGTCCCTCACAAAATTCTGCAAGGGCATCAATTCCAGTTGTGCAGGTCATCCAGCAACCACAAGACTTTGACTGTAGGTATTTTTATCTTATCTCCTCACCAGGTGCAGAACTATAGCAGCTACTTAGCATATTATATAATATTTATTCTGAGTTTACACCATCCTACAGAGCCAGGGAAGTTTGCTAAGATTTAATAGATACAATTTCAACAGGAATAAAAACCATCACATTTTATAAAATCAAACGCCTAACTAGAATTCAAGTTTCTATAGCAGCATAGTTATCTGAACAAACAGTAACATGGTTTCAAAGTAAACAAGCAAACAGCCACATGAAGTTAAAATGCCAAAAAAAAGTTAGTTTCTGATACAATTCTCATGTGCCACTATCACAATCTATACTTTAATAAAGTTATTGTAGCATATGTCTTCAAAAAAATAGATTTACTCAAAGCTGAGAATATACATATTCATGTAACATTCATAAAACCTAAATAACCTCAGTGAATGGCATTGCTATATGGTGATAAATCAGATGAGCAACAAAGAAAATTGAGTTCTTACATCAGTTACATAAGCTTCTGTAATTGGTGGTCCTCTGATGGGGCTGAAGCGCTCCCCAATGCTCCTCACCACAGTACTGAACACCCGAAGAAGCGCAGCCAGTTTAGGCAGCGACACCGAGGGAGGAGGAATATCCTCATCTACAGATTCCCCAGAAGCCACGTGGCTGAGGTCCTGCAGCACACGAGGTTAATGTATCAGCACACATCATTAACTTACACAAGGGTAAAATATCAAAATATGAGATGGAAAATACTTCCTCTCTTTTCCAGACATTTAACTGTACAATCCAATTGCAGACGTATTTATCCAGTACCTCTTAACTACACACACACAAAGGCGGGACATAGGCACACAATGACAAGTCACAGAGCAGCAATGAGTTTAGCCACTGAAACAAAGTACTCAGACTGTATCTTGTAAATTAAACCAGAGGCTTATGAAGTTCCTGGTCTCTGGAACATGACCATCTGTTTTGCTGCACTGTTACAACAGTTGTCTGCACACTTCTACCACTCTTCCAAAACATTCCCATCCCCAAACTGGAGTCGAGATGTTTGACTGGCCATTCCCATCACTCGTGCAAACTATGTTGATCTGGAAACTAAGAGTTTACTAAGAGTGCTCCACGCCAGCTGGCACCAGTGCCTGGGAACATTCCCAGAAGTGCTGATCTCATTAGTTTAGCTGTAGCCTTGGTCTAGCCCACTGTGAGATAAGAAACACTGGCTGGAAGCACCTCCTCCATGTTAGCACACGTTATCTTAAAACTCTTCCGTGACACACATTGACCAGTGCAGCAGCCAACTCGATAAGCAGTGATTTACGGCACTGTGAATCCTAAAGCTGCCCCAGCAGAAGCCCTGGTGTACAGAGGAGGACACTGACCAAATTATTGACTCTGCTTTGAGTGAAACAAATTATGCTCCAAGTACAATTTTACCTACAGGACCTGCACGTTAACATACACAACATAATCTACCTGTAAGTATGTATTCATATGAGCACATACACCTTAAAAGACAGCACTCCCCCCCCAAATCCCAAAGCTCTTCCTTTAATGAAAGCATCAGATAAACTCTATGCTCTGTTAACTAAACAAAAGTTACAAAGTCAAAACGAGGTATGTTAAATGAATATAATCTAGTTTTCCATCAGACCCTGCTGCATTATCTCCTGCACAATATAATCTGCTGCTTTATTTTAAAAAAGACAGATTTATCATTAGTCTTTTGAAGCATTAAGATTTCCTCTCTACTCCCAACAGTTACTAGCTCTGAAACACCCTAAGGCTGGACAATTAAAGAAAACACCAAGGAAAGACCGTGAATTGTCTTCACATCAGCTCTTTAAAAATGAAGGCATTCCTGTTTGGTCAATTGTTTATAATTTATTACAACATGATAGTCTCCATCAACAATGGCTGAAGGCCTGGTTGTGATACTACTGAAATAGTTCATGAGTGTTTGTGTAGTTGGTCATTAGACATGACTGAAGTATACTCCATAATCTGGTCCTCTTTTCCCCAGGAAAACCACGTAATTTTATTTTCTACAAATGTAATACAGCCATAAAAACCACGGCTGTGGATTTATTAAGGAAACCATAACAGTTAACTCTGGTATACACCATAAAGTCTTGTTTACCTCAGCATAAGCTTCCATATCTTCCAAAAACTGACCCAAGAGCGTGGTAGAAAAAGTAAGATCAGCCACCCAAAAGGGCTCCAAGCTCTGCAGCCATCCTGTATAAAAATACCAAGCCAATTGATATACGGTAACATACAATCATTAAGTTTTAGTTGCACATTTCTGAGGGAAAAGTTGCTGAGCTAAGAGGAGGTCATCCACATGGAAATACTAACACTAGATGTTTTTAAAATAAATATAATTGTCTCTCCCTCTTCTGTCTTTTTGCAAAAATCCTTTTAAGGTTCAGTTCTGCCTCACAGCAGTTAAACACTAAGGACAGAATCTAGGACTATGACAAAAGAAACATAATAGACTTGCTGTGAATAACTCCCAAGGAAACTGATAAAGCTATACGAAAACTTTCCCCATTTTTTAAATGCCAGCACAGTATCTTTACCACAAAGATTTTCTAGAAGTACTCAGGAAAAAATATATCCTTTCACAGAGGATATACTAAGATCTATAAATTGATTAAAGTGTTATAAAATTGCACAAAACAATTGGAGTTTAAATGTCCCCAGAATAAAGCATCCCATTTTCCCAGAATTAGCATAAAATGGCAAATGCAAGTTTACTAAAAAGGTAGCAACAAAGTCTCTTGCTATGTAGCCAGAAACTCAATTTGGTTTTATGTCAACTTCCACATCAGTAGAACCAAACTTGTGTAAGTAAACCCACAACATCTGCAAGCCAGAGCAGACTCTGAGACTCTCCACGAGCTCCTCTGGCCAAACTTACCAGAGACCTGTTGCGTCAAAGAAGGTTTCTGAGTGTGATCTATGTGCCACCCAACCAGTATGTCCACTGTGTCCTGGAAAGCAATTGTGAAAGCAGAGTAATTACCCAATTTGCTGCACTAACACTTCTATTCAAGAAAGAAAACAGAGGACAAAGAAAGCTTACCCTAAAATTGGTGCTGAAAATGTGTGGGTAGCATCGAGACACCAGAAGGATGCACTTGACACACTTGCACAGTAACTCTGGGGTATCAACATTTTCTAGGATGGACTGCAGGCTGGTCATTACAAGCTGAAAAGTAAAGCAAAGCCACCAGACATTTAACTTCACTAAAACATGTGAGAGAACACATTGTAACAAACTCCTTTGATTCAAACAACAAAACTACACTCTTTCTGCAGGAACAAAATGTAAAAAGCATCACATACACTGCACGAAAAGAATCACTTCAAGGGGGCATTTGCTTGAAACACGGCAGAGCCAGGGAATACTCTTCTTTAGTTCTTTAGCCACAGAATAGCTGTGAGTTGTTTTAAGTCCTATTTCTCCTGCTGAAGCTTTTTGGCTCTGTAAAGTAACTATTAAATTGGAGCACAGACCTGGCCATAGCTGTTCTACACCCAAAATAAGAGACCCTAAAACTTGAACAAGGGGACCACATCTTGTCTGCACACATCCTACTTCCTCTCAGATCTATCCACAATTCAAGTTAGAAATCATAAATAGGAGGTAGCACAAAACAACAAGAACGCTGGGTTTTGTGTACCATTCCACTTCAGTTCTCTTTTTGGTCTCAACAAGATTCTTCTTCTTGGATCTGCCATAAATACTAGAAAGTTGCATCAAAATATGTATCAGCCTCCAAAGACTCGTCATTCTTTTCTAATGCAACCAGAAGCAAAGAACCCCATTCAGTCAGAAAGTCATAATCCAGTTGTAATGATATTTACTTATTTATGTCAATATAGCATCACTTACTGGTCATTCCAGTTTAAAAAGTTCATTCAAGCATTGCACTGAGAAAATCATTAATAATCCTGTTTTAACTTGTAGTCTTACCTGCATTAAAGATGAAAATGCCTTCTTTTCTCCTACAGTCTCCAGTGCTTTGTAGGTTGCACACAAATAAAGAAGTTTAACTTCATCTTTTGTGGATGAACTGAATTTGCTAAAAATCCATTTAAAGATCTTCTCAGCCTCGTAGCTCAGAGAAGCACAAAGAAGGCCAAGACAGCAAGCTCCTTCCTGTCTCAATTCTTGAAGCAATTTGCTACTGCAATTTTCAGAGAGAAAAAAAAGAAACTTAGGATCTCCAGTCATGACAGCAAAACAGAAGCATGAACAAAATAAAGCATTTTCTAAAGCAAAAGAAAATATATGCAGAAATGAAGCTGCTTCTCCCCTACTTAATGGCAGCAGTAGCAAAGCTAAAATAAAATTCTAAGAAATATTATTTCTATGGAGTAAGTCAACTTGAATAAAAGTATGGAACAAGTGCACTGCTCTACTTGCAACACACTATCCAACAGAAATAGTTCTTAATATGCAGCTGACTCCGGGTAATAACACTGACCTAAGCACCTAAAAGCCCAGATAAACCTGAGCATCCTCTACATACACTCTTAATTGGATGTAAATGAATCAGCTTGTAAAAAAACTTCATTTTGGAAGCTACACGACCACAGCAACGCACAGCTACACCAGCTGACTGAATACACCAGAGACAGACTCCACACCACCTACAACATCAAAGCCACACTGGTGCCTTCACATTCTCACCAAGGGAACTGTACTCTGAACAGTCCAACAGTACTGTTGATATGCCTAAGAATCTTTATTCTCTCCTAATTTCATTCTGTTCCTGCAATGGGACACCCATGCAAAACTAGTGAATTAACTTATTTCAACCTTTCCCCTCTCTGTTTCAAACCTAATGCTGTCAGTATTTTTTCCCCTTTACCGCATTTTTCCAGCTTACCTTTCATTGAGTACATCATGAATGGCAGTCAGGATATTATCCAGTTGTTTAACTAGTACCTGTAATATATGATACATAAAAGGCATAAGCATAATAATTGCCCAATACTGTTTCCACAATAGCTCCTGTTTACACCCACAATAAACACAACACTGCCAGTTCTCCTTGCCAAGAGAATGCCATTATGCTTTCCATGGCCACTGAAGACTAGCACAAACTATATTAAGCAATACTGCAATATTATCCTAGATGTTATATTTGATATTTATTTACAGTAGCCATGAAAATACTGGCAGCCTGCTATCAAGGTCTGTTCTAAGTTTAGTTCTTGCTGATAACATTACATCATGATGGAAGACTCATCATACAGCTCATGAGTAGCATCTACTGAAGGCCAAATCTTAATACTAATAAATCAGTTGTATCACCAGAAAATTTAATGGAACACATAATATAATCTGAAGTATTAAAGTTTCTACCTAGGCAACCCTGCACTTCAGTGAAATGGAATCCAATTTTGGGGATGAAGCATTACTGACGAAGCAGTGCTTCTCAGTAAACATAACCAGAAAGACTTGTTTTCCTAATATGCACTAACCCCCACCACGTTAGTGAGCTGTTTGAAAAACCATACATTAGCTGCAACTGTACAATACATTAACAGGAAGTTTTCTTAACAAGTTAATAAAAAGGGTTGTTCTCTTTTATTCGGAAAGACATTCATCTTTAACACAGTGGCTGGTACTCAGTTTTTGTTTTAAGTTTTGAGCAATGTGATGCTTTTGAGGGTGCGGGGACAGACAGATCCACAGGCTTGACCCCTCAGAACTCATAAGGGCATTTTAAAAATGTGTCTGGTATCTGTGAAAGAGGCTAAAAAGGAAAGGGCATCTATGTATTTTAGAAGTTAAAGCAGGACACCACTAGATGACAAGTGACTACTGACTTTACTACTTTACTTGGAATTCATATTTCAACCCTGAAGATGAAAAGAATGCAGTTAAACCACACTTAGCAGTGTCAAGAACTGCAGGAACTACTGCTAGGTTAAACACTGTCCATTATAATGTTTTGGCCTTGATATCACTTGACATCTGATCTTATTCTCATTAGTGAGCTCAGAGAAGCTTAACCAAACGTTTCTTGGCGACAGACTTAATATTCTGACCACTAACAAAACTTGTCACCACTGAGTTAGACATTAGAATGGCAATTTCAGTATGTTCTGAGATACCAATAAACCTAAATAAAATGCAGTCACAAAATAAAATTTAAAAATGGGGAAAACCTCATGGAGAATAATGGAAGTAACTGAAAAAAATAACCACAGCATAACTGCAGGAAGCATTTACTTCCTAAACCCTTGTAGTAAGAAGAGGAAAGCTGAAGCATTAACTAGGCTTGCACAGGGGCTGCTTACACCTGGGTGCACAGACTAGAATACTCCCCATATTCAAGTCTCATGTCATTTGCAAAAGAGCACAATGATCCCTGGGTAATTAACATACAATGAGAAAATGAAGCAATTTCTTATAAATAAGGACAGACACAGATCCCACAGCTAAAGCATGAGAGCACTGCTTGCAAATGAGTGGCAGGATATTAAACCATCACTTCCTGCTCTTCAGTACTTTGAGAACTCTTAAGCTCTCCATAACAGTGGGGGAGATGTGTCAGACAAAATGCTCTATAATATTTCATTTCAAAATATGTAATATTAAAAACATATACCCACAGTGGGATACTTCCCATCCCCAAATCCTTAAAAAACACTTGAGGAAATTAGAGACTTCAACAAACCATCAAAAATCCTAAAGGCGTAATGAAAACAAAGACTTAGTTCCCTTCCCATGAAAGGGAATCCACACACAGAGACATTTAGTTAGAGAGCTGAGTAGCTCTAAGATGAGCTGTTCACAAGACTAAATACCCGTATATTTTTAATTTAAAACACAGAAACAGTTCCTGAACAAGACAACAACACTTCACTTCCTTTTCCCTCTGCTTCCTTGCTGAGGGATCCAGAGGCTATTCCTAAGCCCAGCCAAAGAAAGCCACAAACGTGCCATGTTAATTCCTACGGTTCAGGCATTCAGTAGCTTGGTCTAAGGCAATACACCATAATAAAATATTTCCTAAAGTACAGAAACAAGACACAACCCAGGAATACACTCTCCTTTCTTGTGGAATGAAATTCCTCGAATACAAGATAATCCTTGCAGACATATCCCAAAACTCAGACTTGAAAAAGACAGTTTTATAAAACAAGAAATGCCCCAATGCTATGGAAAAGGAAGAATTACTGACCAGTTTGTTTTCTGGTTGTTGAATGAATTCTTTCAGTTGCTTTACAGTAGCCAGTCTTCGGTCTCTGTCGTCTTCCCGAGTAATCCTCCGAAGAAGATTTGACAGTCGAGACTCGTCAGAATAAGACAACGGTCGCTCTGAAAAATGCAATTATTTCTTTTTTCCTACAGCATTTATCAACAGTACCTGTATTGTCCAATATGTGTATGTGTGAAATCAATAAGTCACTATAGTAATTTGAGAAAAAAATTAAAAATAAATCCTGATTGGTTTTAAACTTTCATAAAAAGAAAGTTATATGCAAAAATCTAATTTAGCTACCAAAATATTTCATTTCTTCCCACGGACAGCCGAGTACCTGTGTAGAACTCATTCAGAACTAAGCAGAACTGTTTAACTTCTACACAAAACCCTGGACTTAGTTCCCTTCTACATAAATGGAACTAAAAAAAAGGGTGTAGGGTAAGGTTAAATCAGGCTACTGATTGAATAAACAAAAATAATTCAACAAATAATATTTCAAGAAAACCTTGTGGAAAAAACAAGCTGCTTCCTGAAGCAAAGAGCCACATTTAAGTTCAAGCAACTACGAAGAAACAAGATTTTCTCTCTGACAGGTAGTAGGGCTCTGCTTTGAAAAGGAACATAGATCTGCTCTTCCCTTATTGAGGAACAAAAGCCCCCAGCGTGAAGACGGACCTGGCTGTTCACTTAAGCAGATCATAATGGGGGAGAATCAACATCTTCCTAAGAAAACACACTTCATTAAACTTGGCCAGCAGCACTCGATACCAGAGAAGGTCACAACGCAGTTTACTTGATCTAGGGACCAATTACCTATTAATTCATACAATTAATGAATTAATTTCCCTCATTTTCAAAAAGGAAACAAAATTTCTTTCAATAAATTTAACATTAGATGCTTCACGGTGGTTCAAATTAGAGGATTCATGGAACCTGAAGCTACACTAATCAAAGTACCAGTTAACAAATACCTGTGACATCCACTTTGTGAACATTCAGCAAGGTCTCAGCCACATGCTAACTCACTCACAGAAGACAATCTTTAAAATTGTTTAATGAATATACTAACAAGAAAACATCAAAGAATTTAAAACCCAAAATCTTGTTGCAACACAATCCCACTGTATTTTAAAGAAGACATGAAAAACCAAAATGACTTGATGAAACCTACAACAATCAAAGACAGCCAAGTTCAAAAGGAGAAACTTGAAATCTGACATCTCAAGGAGAGAGAACATACAAGTCATAGGCAGTAACTTCAGTCATCCAAAATTATATATCCCAACCTTTTAAGGACTAAAGGGATGCTCACATACCCAGGAGAACAGTCTGAATTTACTATCATTTAGTACTGTCAGAAAGTTATTTTATTTAAAGAGTTTTCTATTTTCTCTATACAGACATAAAAAGACACTAAAAGGACTACATAGTTTTTATATCAAGACACCAGAATGGGGTTATGAAGTCTGTATTTAATCCATTCCTAAAACCACATTTTTGAAACAGTCATGTCACCACTTACACCTCAATTCTTCCACCTGCAAAGCACACTGAACCCTCTTAAGTCTCCTTTGAAATATTAATCCTTGAGAAGAAACAGCACGTCCTCATGTTTATAATGTGCCTGGCATAGAGCAGGCAGTTTTTACCAGTGGCTCAACTACTACTTATCCTAAGTGATGCAGTAAGTGACAGTGCTTAGTCATAAAGTTTCTATTTTCATTCAAAAAAGCTTGGAATAACTCTTTTTTGTTTTTTTAAACTATGACTCAAACCTCAACTAGTGGGAAGAGCGAAGCCTTCTTCCTCAAAAACACAAGCCCAGCATTCCTGCACCCTCTTGAAACTCCAAATTTGTTCTTGCTGCATCTCCCAAGACCTTGCCCACATTCTTAGGATGCTTCCAGTTCCTCTCTGGCCTCTACCCCTCAGCTGAGCAAGAGGGAGCACGAGTAGCGGCAGGCTCAGGAGGACACACAGTGACTGAGTAATCAGCTGGCAGGATGTGATGACTGCCTGAGCTGCAGCCCAGGGAGAACAGGTAACGGCTGAGCTGCTCCCAACCACTGCTGCTCTTCCCACCCTGGGGGCTCATTAATTAACAACTTTTTACTCAGGCATCAATTTGCAACAAATCCAAAGCAAATTCTTCTTCTTAGGAGGATCTTTGCCAAATCTGGCTAACCTAAGTAAGGGTTCAAAAGCCATTTAAAGGAAATTGAAAGACTGACAGCCTAAGCCAGACAGTTGAGAGATCTGCCAAACCTATGGAGGAAGCTTCAACACAAGGAACAGTAAAACAAGATGACAGCTTCCATCAACACTGTCTAATCATATATCACAGAAAATAAAACCCATACAGGTTGCCTAATCATAGTGAACTTCTTTTCATAGTCTGAACACAAGAAATGCTGCCAAAAGAGATACCCTCTTCCTGAAAATCAGCAATGTCCTTACCCTGTGATTTCCTCATGTCTTTTGTGGCTAAAGCACGATTCCCATGTGGAACACTGGTAAAATCAGGATTGGTCACATTGTTAACTCTCAGCTCTTGCCCCAACGACTTCCGACCATAAGTATTTTCCCCAGATCCTCCATTGACACTGTAGCCACCTGTGGACAAACCGTGACATTAAAACAGGCTCTCAGACCACATATTTAGCAGGGTGGTGAGCTGTGAGTTATTCAATTCATATGCAAATTAGCAGCCCTATACTCTACCAGCTCCTTTAGCTTCCTTTTTCACTTCCACATGCATCGATGTTTTGTTATACCCTGTAAGTTTCCAGGTCACAGATTTAGAATCTCATCTGTTTGATTTTCGAAGTACATTAAGAAAACACTACTGCCATGAAGTTTAACATCAATTTTGTTGCATTTAGTTTTCTTATTATCACTTTGACATGAAAGGCTTTGCAAAATACAAGGTCAAACTGCTAGCACACATGGCTAGATACATTCACTTACTTGCTCCTTTATGCACATGAAATCTCCATTCTGTTTTTGCTATAAATCCACCACAGGCTCAGCAAAATGGCAAAAAAACCCCGGAGAATTTTGGAAAAGACAAATATCTGTTATGCACAGATTGAACAACTCTCCCTAAAAATACAAAGGTCAATATTTTCACACACTAATACTGATATCATCCTTAATTAAACTCAATCCTACATTCTCCCACTTGAGATACATCTTTGGTAACAATATAAAATGAAAATAAAAGCATCATTTTGAGTAATTCAATTGATCTTAATCCTAGATCCACAAGAATAAGCATACTCAAATGTTGAGACTAGAAATTTTTCCAGCCTGACACACCACTTTGAGAGGCAGGTTCTTCCCCTCAATACTGTAGAGAAGTGAAACTGTCCCCTGAGCCTGCCCAATACTTCAATCAACGTATTAAAGCTCACTTCCAAGGCAGATTTCTAAAGTGCCTTCCCTGACCAAGACAGGGAAGAATCAACTAATAAAATTAAACCCAGAACAACAAAAAATATGCAAGATTTCTTTCAGAAAAGATACTTCCACAAGTCCACCTGCTGCAATGCATAACAAAGTCTGGGGAAAAGGAGAGGTTGCTCTCCCCATAAGAGGCTGCCTACTGAAACCAAAGGATTGATAAAAAATTAAGTTCAAACCTTGAGGTGAACCTGGACCTTAGTAGATGTGAAGAATGTTTCTTTAAGGCGAAGCTTTTGATCAAAAGCAGATGTGAACTACTGGTATACACCTGTGCATTTCTATACACACGGGGCTACCCCACCATTGCAGAAAACCCTGTGCAAAGTCTCCCTTGTAATTAGTTAACTACAATTACAGTAAAGATAGTTTGTGTCTATTTAGATTTACAGCATTATTTTTTACAGCTCAGTTTTTAAACATAAACTAGCAGGCATGTCAACTTGACATTACTTCGTCAGAACAAACCAACACTGTCCTATGAAGGAAGTAACTTCTAACAGCAATTAATGCATTTGAGCCTAAACATAAGAGTCACATCCTTGGAGGTTTTCAAACCTGAAAAACTTCCAGAAATTATCAATTTGGAAGGAATTTTTATTATCAACACCAGAAACTGGGGGGAGTCAAGTAGGGGGTGTATGGGAGCCAGGACAGAAAATCTCAAATGAAAATTCCCTGCTGGCAGACTCCTACAGATGAATTGAAAAATCTTAGTAAACAAAGAAACTATTCTGCATCTGTAAGCTTACAAATTTCTCCAGTAATAAAAATGAACTAGAGATACCTGGAACTCGGTTTTATAGTCAGAATATACTAATCACCTCTTTTCAAGTCACACCTGAACAAAATAGCACGAAGTGCTGAGCTAGCAGAGACATGCCCTGCAAGATACAGTACTGGAGGGAGAGGCGGGTACATTTTTCTTCTCAAATGCCACTTCCCTAACAACTTCACAAACTACCTTTCTGAATTTGTCCAAAACTTACTATTTCACTATGCTGCCAGTACATTAAATACTAGCACACTTCAAAATATAAGAACAACCTAGTATGCCAGTCTGTGTTAAACACTGTACAGCATTCCACGCTGGCATACAGACAAATACACTCACTTCCTAAGCGGTTTCTCTGCTGAAGTTAAACAAATCTTAAGGTTCTCAGACTATGCAGATAAACATGCTTCATGCTTCTGCCACCTACTAACACTACCTTCTACTTATAAAAAAATTAATCTGCACGCAGCTGTAACTTCCCCTAAGATACAGCAATTATTTACAGTCAGTTACAGGGCAGAGAAGTAGGGGGAGTTCAAATACTTTTTAGGTTCCTGAACAAAAACTCCCACACTACTATTCCTGTGAGATTTGAGTCTGGCCTGCCTGAAGATTTACATAGTCTAAAAAGTGACTGCAAGTAAGAAATCCTCTTATTTGACATCTGTATTTGGCAATTAAAGAAAGAAAGAAATCAGAATATAGATGTCTTTTTCATAAATACAAAAAAGACATGATTCTCAATGTTTAGCTGTTTTCTAGAGATAGTATTTCCATCCTAAAAATTAAAAAAAAAACAAAGCCAGTAAAAATGTATGAATCACACATCACGTGATTTACATGAAGTCAGATTGAGGTAAATGAAAGTAGAAACTGCCATTAATGATAAAAATATAGATCTGATTACTAAACAAAGATTCCAGTTGGTGCAGTAAAGCTACAATAGGCAATAGATCAGCCGAGTAGCCTGTTTAATACCAGAAGTACTGGAGACTACTCTGGAATAAACTGCAGCCTGAAGACCAGACACATCCAGAATATTGTTCTTCAGAAAAAAGTGCTTATTCTGTTAACGCATCAAGTCTTCTCTTGCATTCTTCTCCTAATGCAACTGCATATTTTTCTCAGTATTCACATCAACCACAACATTTCTTTGTGCCTTGACAAATCTCCCAAAACAGTGATACTGTGGCAATGTGACAAATCAGTTTGCTGCCTTTTTTGGGGTGAAAGAAAAAAAAAAACAAAGCAAAAATTTCTCCACCATTTCCAGTTTACTGCCTTTCCCTGAATGTCCCCTCACAATTCATACATGAAACAGCAATCTGTGTACCTTTTTCTTCATTCTGTATGTCAGTGTGGACTCTGATATCATCGTGTCTTTGCCGAGACACCACAGCTGAATTTGAGGGTTGTAATCCATAGGAGGCAGAACTGCCCCGATCTCTGGATGAAGAGTATTTTAAATTGTCCTGGTCAGCTGATGCACTGTCAGTTCTACAAAGAGAAAAATATTTTTTTTTATGTAGGGATGTAACAGGAGTGGGATTCACATTCACTTATAAACACAACATATTTAAACAACAATCCCAAATGTATTTCCCTGTGTCAAAAAAATTGTATGTCTAACCTGCTGCTTAAAAAGTGACCTTAAATTCACACTGGGATGGGAACTGACTAATCATTATCAGAGCAACATGCAAAGGAAACGCGTTCTAATGTGCCAGTGCCTTTTCTCAGGATGCTCTCAAGTCTCTTTCCAGTTGGACGTCTACACAAGGAAGAAATTACTTCCCAGGGTAACAAATAAAATACAACTAGGTCTAGGCATGTACCACAGCTGGATGATACAGTGCCTGCCATTTGTGAAAGTCATCACTAATCCAAGTTTACATAACATGCCATGGGCCTTATTGAGCAACATAAACCCTCTTCTTAGATAGAAGCATGTAACTGATAATCAGCACAAAAATCACATATTAAGTTTTTACAAAATACAAACTGCAAAGCAAGGAAACAGGCTTGACCATGAAAAAACTGAAAGATAAATTAAGAGCTGTGATCCTTTAGCATAAATGTCTGCATATAAAAGGCAAGTTAAAAAAAATCTGCATTAGGTGTAAACCACTCTCATGTCAGAAAACTGATATAGCCCAGAATACACTCTTAAGGAAAACAATTAAAAGTATGAAACCAACTCTTCTCCCTGAACATACTAAGTTGTTTAATTTTTAAAAATATAGGACTTTAATAAAGTTGTGTGCATGAGACTTCAGAACATAAACTCAACAAATCACTTTAAATGCATTCTTACAAGCAATGATGGGGGGTTGATATTAAAACAAATAAAGCAATACCCATCCAAAGGGAGAATCAGCAGAATTTTGCTCAAGTGTATTTGGAATCAGACTATTCAGATTATTGACAGCAAGCTTTCCCTAAGCAAACTCTAAAGATCTACTATTTTTACTTAAAGCTTTGAATAGCTCATTTGATTATTTAACAAAAAAGCAGGACAGATCATTCCTGTAAATTAACTACAATTTGTGTAAGGATAAACAACACATGTTCTTGAGAAAAAGTCTTTCATTCTTCCTTTTCAAGAGAACGCTGTGATTAGAAATCGTAGACAAATTCAGGGAAAACGGAGTCAAATATATCTCAAGGCCAAAAGGGAAAAACACAGGTAAACTTTTTGATAAGCAGTTGCTACTTAAGCAGTTCTAAAGGTTTGCTACTGTCCAACACGGCTTGGCCTCAGTACAACTGGAAGAGGAATACTATGAGCACTGATACTTGCAAAACCAACTGGAATTAAAAGACATGCATTTTATTCCCCTGAGAATGTTAAAAGACATTATATTATCAATTTGGAACAATAAGAAAATTGTGCTTTTGCCCTGTTCTCACAGTGCAAGTTGATATTAGATTTATTAGCAGGTATTATTCCCTTTTGCACTGTAAGCAAGTTCATTTTTAGACATACACAGTAAGACACTTTTCCTCATTCAGTATTCACTGTGCCACCACATCTACTGCTTTGCTGGGCACTTGCTTGGACTATTTATAAAATAGGGTATGCTACTCTAGAGGCAAAACCTTAGTAAAAGTCTTTATTAATGACAGTTAACACTTTATCACCAAATAAAAGGTAAGTCCAATTTTAGTAAAAAATATGTAATTGTTCTCCTATACATCAATTTAAGAGACAATGATGCCCACTGAAAACATTGTTCCCACTACAATAAATGTGTAGCTTAGATAGGATAGAAACTCCTGCCTATATTTATGAGGCAGAGAAAGAAAATATCCTACAAAGATGCTGATGTTCTGTGACCCAACTGACTGCTGTGATCCTTATTGCTTGGAAAGAGGCTTTCAAACAGGAAGGAGCTTGCAAGGAGATTCACAGCAGAGGAGGAGCCCAGGACCTGATGGACCTGTGCATTTCCAGCTGCCTAGTGACACACACCATTTCTCAGGTGGGAAGGGACCTCCAGAGCTGCACTGTAGGCTCCTGCAACACCGCTCTGGGAACTTGTGGCATGGGCTCATCAAGACCCTGGGGCTGTGACCCCAGTACCTGCCACATGCCCCTGTGCTCCCCGACCCAGGAACCCAGACACCAGGGTGACACAGGGCACTGCTGTGCACACTGCATGCACAGGCAGACACACTGAATTTCCAAATCCATTGCTGAAAGATACCATTTTTCATGTCAGGAATGCTGTTACGATTTTGAAAGACAGCCCCCTCAGAACTCAAAGGCAGGCACTCCGTGTTCAGATACTTGCCAAAGTCTCGCAAACAGTTATTTTTCCGCCTCACTCCAGCCATTCCACCAGACAATGGGCAGAACGGTACTGCTGGCTACCTCAGCTCATGCCTGCATTTCAGGAGGGCACTGTTTCTGCTCACATGGTGGTATTTCCACTTAAACTGCACTGCACCAAGCAGATGCAGATTACATGACAGACCTAATGCTCAGCATTATTGTACCTAACAACAAATCTAAGTTACATACATTGACATTGCCACACACCTAACAAACATCATATATTAACAGTCTCAATGTACATTGTTAGCAACAGATAAGCAAAAGTAAAAATACAAATGTTATATTACACGAAGTTGAAATGGGAAATTGCAAGGATGAACATGACTGTGATTACCTTATACTGTAGCTTCCAAAGCTTATTTGGAACTTTATGAGAGACTATACTGTTTTACTTCCACCTGAGAAGTTCACTGATGGAGACTAAGCAAAGTACTTCAAGAGCTCACGTGAGAGTTTTCATCTGTGTCCGGTTCCGGTGGAAGACTGCCCATCACCACCAGCTGGCTGCAGACACTATTTTAGCAACATCATTTAAACAGAAGAGACTGCATTCAGTTTTCTGCAGGGCGATTTTAAACCTGCCTTTGTCCATCAGAAAAAGAAAATAGTTCACCCACCTAAAGAAGCAGAAACGGCCACTAGTGTGCCCTCCCTCTGCAAAAGGCTGCTTATTTTTTTTCCATTGGCATACGAAAGGAAACTTAGACTTTTCAAAAATAAGTCTATTATCTCATATCAAAAGTATCAGTACGATTTGACTTGCCAGTTTGTCTCACTGAAGAGAGCATGGCTGAGAGCAACTAGTTCAAAAAAGACAGTCTTTATCTAGGAAAAAAAAGGAAAACAGATCAATCAAAAATATATTGTTCCTATAGTTATACGGAAGCCTTAAGAATTTTTATCCAAGAAACTTGCTACAATCTGGTATACACTGTTATGTGTAGCTTCTTCAGAACAATCCTGCCATATGGACATTATTTTGAGACAAAAATCACTTAATTGTTCTATTTGATTTTATTTCCAAGTAGGGGACCTACATGAAAGATTTAGTCTGAGACAACTCTACTGTGTGAGCTCTATTATTGCTCAAGTCAGTTGATTTTACTTGCTTATTTGCTCTATTTGACACGTTTATTTGCTGTAACACCGATAAATTCTTCATTACTTGAATTCTTTATCAGTAGAAGAGTCACTGTATCCACTCAACAGCTTCGCACCAAGTTTCTGACTGTTCTGCCACCGGCATGCAGAGCCTCCTTTTGCCATGGACTTCTCATCACTTCGTCCACCCTGCCAAGCCAGAGCCTGGCTGAGCCCACCCCAATGCCTACTTCTGCTTCTATGCTGAGAGAATACAAGTGGCCATGTTTTCTACTCATGAAATGACTAATTAACCATTTTCCTACTGCAATTATGCAATTTCCACTGCTGGACATCAACCTGCCATCACAGTAGCATTTCAAATCACCTCTTGATTCTGCATCACTCCCTTCTTAGACAGTAGATCACCAATTTCATTCTGTTACACAATGAGCATCAGAAGGGAATGCCAGGGAAAGGTATCACATATACACATCCTCTTCTTTTTCCATAGGTATATTCCAATAGACATTTTGGGGTACAGGATATTATGCTAGTTAAATCCTTGGTCTGATTTAGTATGGCTGTTCTTGCATGGAAAACTATCTGCACTCCAAGTTTCTTCTCCTTCCCACTGACACACTTGCATCTTCTTTCATCTTTCTCACATCTTATTCTCCTGTCTTCACATTAAAAACAAAGGTTTTTACATTACAAATTTCAGCTCCTCCATTTTACCAAAAACCAAAAAACCTCTTTGATCTCACACCTTCCCAACCTTATCAGCATATTTAACACAGATGTGAAAGGAGATCAATAATTATGGCTGTGAGTCCAGAACTGAACTCATTCCTGTTCAGCATCTCCCACATGCTGAATCTCCATTGAATCTCTTCCCAAGGTTTCCATTAATGTTTTCACAATGGCACCTCACAACTGATCCTGCATCTCATTCTTCAAGCTGCCTTCAACATCACTACTTTTCTCTCTCCTTCCCTATCTCAGTCTTTGCTCTCTCCTCTCTCTCAACTACCCCTGAAGAGACAGAGTCTTACCCACTTTCATCCTACATGACTCTACACCCATTCTTAGATAATCGCAGCAACATCCTCAAACAACTCTGTGTTCCCAACTTTCTGGTCCCTCACCTGTGCAAATGAAGGTTTCAGCCTATTTCTAACAAATGTTTTACAGGTACCTTGCTGTACATGGAAGCACAGAAGAAACAGAGTCTCTGGCTCAACTTTCCTCCTACACAGCACCCGCTACTATCACCTGTTTGTCATTCACTGAGTGGACCCAGAATTATGATCAGACAATTTCCACAGTGAGTGCTTGCTTTTTGTAAAAGACATGCCTCTACCCTTCACAGCCACATGAAAAGCACTGCTCTGAACAGCACTTTCCTGGGCCATTTGGTCTAATGGGTTTCTTTTCTCCCTGCCAATATCTCCTAACCTGTCTGTAATTAAAGACATGGTACTTGTCCTCAGTTACAAACTTCCAGCCAATATGTTGGCTGCTTAGGCCACAAGCTACCTGGAAGGAGACCATATTTTACTGTCTTGTCCCATCAAGTCTAGATCCATGAGGACCAGGCAGTAACTTGGTTTGGCAAGCACCATGCTAACAGAAATTAGTAACGTGTAACACTGACTTGTATTGTAGGAGAAGGACACACGCCATTTTCATGATTTCAGTTCTAAAACCTAATAGGACACTTCTGGAAATTTGCTCAGATGTGAAAGATCTTGTTTTACACTTTTTCACATCCTCCCCTGCTAACCTACATTTATGACAGGAGAGACAGAGAGGTCCTGTTAATTAAAATCTTACCTTCCTTTTCACACTTTCACCTAAGAATGTCATGGTGCACCCTGCACTTGTTAACCTGCTACCCTGCATGCTCCTGCATTTCCTCCTAAAGGGCAGTACCGCTTGTTTCAGTACATAATTAGCCCTTAGTACTCTAACAAATTACCTCTGTTCACACACAAGGCCTGCACACTGAAATGATTTTATTTTTTGCCCCAAAAGTTGTAACAGGGAAAACGCAGTGAGATCTGGTAAACAACAAGAAAAGAAAGAAAGAAGCAAAGGTCTAGACAGATGCAAAGATTAGGAGGGGAACAAGATCTTATCAAGCCTTCTCAAAAAACCCTTCACTGCTCTCTGTCACACACATCTAACATCTATCTACAAAGTTTTTGTGTTGCTGTTGAGTCTGGTACACAGCAGAGCACAAACTAATTCGCCCCTATATATCAGGACAACTTCTTCCTCTGTAACACACAGACAGCTCTAACTGTACATACATTGTTGGAAAATCAGTGCACGTGCACCTGATGTATGACTGCATCCACACACACACAAAAACAAAATTCTAATTTTAATTAAACTGCTCTTCCCTAAAAAAACAATCTGTGCTCCAACTTTCAGTTTCACACTGTTTTCACCACAAGCCCCAATGCTGATTAGCATTACTAAAAAACGAGAGGAATCTGGACCTATTAATGCAAATGAATCTAGTCATTTTTACACACACAAAAACGTGCATTTGAAAACACAATCCATCTGATGATACACCCATGTATGAGCAGTTTCTTTTTTTGCCTCTAGGAACTTGAAACAACTACAATTACTACAGCTTTCACTACTTTGGTCACATCCTGCACCTCTTCCACACCCTGCAAGAAAGCATTTACCAGCAACATCACCTGAAGTAAATGAAACAAACAGTCAGCAGAAAGGGGAAGGAAAGAATATGTGGGTATGTTTGTGTTGTGGGGTTTGTCCAAGATCATATTTCAAATTATGAAAGAAACACAGACTGTCAGTTTTACATAACAGATCTTTCAACCATGCATGTGAATCACTTTTAAAAATTAGTTAACACCAAATCAACAGCGACTGATTTAATCTCTGCACTGTCCTTAAATTTGTAGTGTAGACTCAGGTTTCCCATCACCAATCTTTCTGAGATGTAAAAAAATTGAGTATTGCACATGGATGAAAATGTGCTGTGCTTGGGACTGTGTGAACACTTCTGGTTCCTGGCATCCCCCCACTATCATAAAAAAAAAAGTAATATTTAAAGGAAAGGATAAAGTTAAATTCTGAAGAGTGACAGGATAGGTGTAGAGGTGTTGGCTATCTTTTACCAGAAGCTCTTGATCACACAGTGATGGAAACAGAACAAGGCCCTGTCCATGCTGAGGCTGCCACACTTTCTCTGGTGCTCTGAGAGCTTGGTTCTGCTGCAGCTTTGTGGGTAATTATTTTAGCAGCCCAAGTTACAGCAGCTGTACTTGAGAGCTAAGGAGGCACCAGACTACAGCACAGCGAACACACGTGGAGGTAACTTCTTAAACCAGCCTAATTACTAGGTAAAGCATTTCTGCAGCTACACTCTTACTGCCACCCCTAACACTACAGAGCCTACTGTAAGCAATACTATATTGGATAAAATCAGCTTCCTAACCCTCGCAAGATGTATTTTTTAGACTCCAGAAAAATTCATATATACAACCAGAATGAATTTATAGAAGTCATCCACTGCAAAGACACATCCAATTTCTTCCAGGTGGAAAGCTCAAGAGTTGGGGCACAGAATTACAGACTGCAGCCCAGAAATCTGAAGTGAGCAGTAAGTAAGGAGTAAGAGACCAGCCTTCTTAATGCTCTCCCCAAAAAATCTAGATGCTCTAAGAAAATATCATCAATGAGGTCCATAAGCTCTTAAGTGAGCAAAAAATAGTAAATTGACCAAGTATTTCAACTACAGAAGAAATTAGAATTTAAATAACCATGCCCCACACACCATTAAGAATTGAACAGCCGCTAGCACTGGCCCTAGAGGCTGTGTTGCTAGCTGTTCAAGCAAAAGGAAAGCTTCTTCCACAGTAAATGCTGAAGAGACATTTTGTTTCTTAGGATCTACCTTCAGATCCACCCAATTTTTCTAGTCCAAACTGCATGAGACTAGAACCATCATCAGTCAATATATTCCCAAGCACATGCCACTCTGTTCTCTACTGGAAAGTCGCTAAGTAGAATCCCATGTTGCGTTAAACTTTCAAAAACACTAAAAAAACCCTCAAATCCACATGTAAAAAAAAAAAAAAAAGAAACACCAAATTTACTTAGTATTTGTACATGACAATTTTGACTCTTAAAACAGCGAGGCTGAGCAGTGGAGCAAATACATTGGCACGAGATACATTTGAAGTAATTAAGCCCTGAAATACACTCTCTGTATCTAACTAAAGAAGGGAACAGGCTTTGAATTTTACCAAAAAGTGCCAGGTGTAAACACACCTAAAGCCTAACAACACATTTTAAGCAGGCTGGGGCGAGAGCTTATACACATCAGCTATTCTCCCCAGATTAAAAAACAAAACAAAGTAAACCTCCGTAGTATGTTGCCAACCCTCAAGAGACTACGAGTACTCCCGCAGCTTCAGTTCCTTCCTGGCTGTGTTCCAGCCGAAAAACAGGCTGAAAACACGGGACCCGAGCCCACCCCCGCTCCCCCGCCACCGCAGCCCCCGGCCCACCGCAGGGCCGCCCGGGAGGGACGCGCTGCCCGCAGCCACACACCGGCCACGGGCAGCACACGTTACAGGCCGCGGGAGCGGGGGCTCCGGGGGGAGCACGGCGCGCTCCCACCCCGCCGAGCGCTGACAGAGCCGTCCCCGTCCCGCCTCCCGCCGCCGGCAGACGCGGCCCCGTCCCGCCGCCTGGGCCCGCCCGCCCGCCCTCCCGCGCTAGGCCCGGCCGCCAGGAAGTGGCTCCGCCGCCGCCCCGCTCCCCCAGGCCCGGCGGTGGGGCCCGGCCGAGCCGCCCGCCCCGCTCTCGCAGCCCCGACCCCGCGCCCCCGGCCCCAGCCCTGCCCACCTGGGTTGCCAGTCATTCCAGCCCCGCGGGTGGTAGTGCTGCCTGCTGCCGGTGCCGCTCAGCCGAGACCCCGGGGCTCTGCGGCTCATTACCTTGCCCGAGACGGCATGGCCGGCCGGGCAGCGGCGCGGGACAGGGCGGAGGAGCAGCAGGAGCAGGAGGACGCGGGGGGAGAGGCGCGGGCGGCGGCTCCTCACTCGCGCTCCGCAGGCGGTGCTGCTGTCTCACAGCGCAGGGAGGGGACGCGGCCGCCGCGGCTGCTCCGGCTGCTGCCCGGGCGCGCAGCACGCCGGGATGGCGGACATGAGCCGCCCGCCCCTCCGCGGGGCACGCCGGGAGGGCGGGCACGGGGCGCGGGGGCGGCGGCTCCGCCTCCGGCGGCCGCGGGACGGGATCCCCGCCCGGGGGGTCCCCGCTGCTCTCTCCCCGCGCCTCCCCCGGGAGCGGGTGGCCGGCGTCGGCATTGCCCCGAGCGGTGAGAGGGGTCTCAGGCCCTGCGGGGAGTCGGTGACAGCCCCTCAGCTGCCAGGGGAGCCCGTGCGGGAGGGCAGCCAGGGCATCCCAACGCCACCAGCGTGAAGGGATCACGGAATCACTGGGGTTGGAAAAGACCTCTGAGATCATCGAGTCCAACCTCTGTCCGAACATCACCAGGTCAACTGTACCCTGACACCGAGTGCCACCAGGGAGTGGTGACTGGAAGTGTCCAGTCTTTCCTTAAACGTGTCCGGGGACGGTGACTCCACCACCTCCCTGGGCTGCCCATTTCAATGCCTAATCCTTCCCGTGGACGTCTTCCTAATATCCAACCTAAACATTCCGTGGGCAGAGCTTAAGACGATGTTGTCCCCTCCTGAGGATAAGGGTATCTCGGGCCCCGAGGGCATCCTGGCACCCTGAGGAGCCCCGGGGTGCCCGGGACGCGGCGGGAGGCGGCGGCTCCCAGCCCCCAGCGGTGAGGGGAGCCAGAGGATCCCAGACCCCGAGTCCTGAGGGGAGCCTCGACCCCCGGCGCTGAGGGGCCGAGGTTCCCAGGGCGTGAGGGGAGCCTGGGGCTCTTGAGCCCCGGGGGGAGCCGGGGCTGACAGGACCCGAGCGGGGCTGGAGGGAGGACCTCTGCCCTGCTGCCGTCTCCCCCCTTCCCTCAGCACGGGTCCGTGCTGCCCCACGCCTCGCTGGGGTGTGCAGGGAGCTGTGTCCCTCCGAATGGATCAGATCCCCATCCCCACGCTTCTCCCCATCCGGACACGCCGCCCGTGCATGGGTGACGGGGAGTCTGATGTTCAGCAGCCATCAGCAGAAAGCTGACCAGGCCCACATTAAACGCTAACTGAACCCCTAAGGCTTCTCTGTCTTCCTCCCAAGAAGCTCCTAAAATGCATTCCAAAAGCAAAATTGTGTCCTTCTAAGCCTGGATACGTTTCCGTGTAAAGCTGTCTCCGCAGTTGCAGGAAGGGCATTTGGTGCCCAGTGTGGGTAAAGCCTGTCACCAGGAAGGCAGATAAATCTGAGGAGAGAAAAAAGTCTCTTCCATTTGGTAGATATTCTAAGGACATTTCCCCAAAAAAGGTGTGTACACTGTCTCTGGCATATTTTTATTTCTCCTGCAAGACCTCAAAACTTACATTGTCTGATTGTTAAGTCCAGTTCCTGACAGCAGAATATTCCTTAGTTATGAAAAACTGTAACACTTGGGTCAGATATTCAGCAAAGAGACGTGAGTAGGTCAAAATTTTTTTTAATTGCAATATGCGACTCTTGAGACCACTGCAAGACCTGAGGAGACTTCTGAAATTCTCCTGTGCCTATTTCCATATTAGAAATCCTCCTAATATGCCATGGTTCTGTTGGAGACTTCACTCAGACAGATGGCATACTGCCGCCTCCCTTGGACTCCGCTGGGCAGCCCTCATCCTGCTGATACAGTCCTATTGGCTTGCAGTCAGTAAGCAATGCCTGCAAGACAAAAATCGATTTCAGGACAAAAAGGAAAAAAAACTATATCACAAGGCTTCATCACAGTAAAATGCCACTTTCATGGAATGACCCTACGCCCATCAGTCTGAGTTTCAACTGACATACATTTGTGTATCTTAAGTGAATTAGTTTTGCAAAACCAATCAATTCCATGAGCCATGACAGATTTATTTCCATCCTTTATAATTGAGATGGACATCCAGAATTACACAATATGCCACAAAATTATTTTCTGTAAGTATAGCGACAATACCTGCTGCAAATTTGCTGACCCTTCCCAGTTAAGCCAAGCAGATCCTCTGCCCCAGTGATGCAGCAGGTGATTCGCTTTGTTTCATTACTGAGTAGCATCCCAGTGGTAACAACATGAATCACTTGAGGGACAAGGTAATAGTACCAATGTATTTTTAACTACACTTCAAATTAATTTAGCAGGGGGAGGCAAGAAAGCAACCTTGATACTATGACCAACAACTGCCTGCATACACCAACAGTTTAAGAACCACTGATTTAGTGTTCAGTGGAGTAAATTTTGTATCAGAAATCCTGTATTCTAGTGGTGAATTTGCTGCAGTCTGTGTGGTCTAATGCAGATCCCTCTTCAGAGTGCAGTTGTCTCCATTTGTAAAGTGGATCAGTGATGCTCAGCTTTCTAACCTGCTGTTGTGCACGGCCTTAAAACTGTAAGATCTTATATAGCTGCCAAAATAAAAGATATTCTAGATTTGTTTCTACAAGGATGATTATATTGTGAAATTTGAATGGTATTACAGATATGAGTTAAAAAGCTCATCAAGATTTGTGAGATAGAGTAGTAATTATTCCTATAGCATTTTCTCAGTAGCAGATTTCAATCAGCCAAAGATGGATAAGGCCATTCAGATATCACACTAGCCATTAAGAAGCCCAGGGAAGCTGAGGCCAGGATTTTCAAAACTGCCTTCTAAATTTCAGTCCTCAAGTTTGGAACTTGGATACCGGGTAGCCAGCACAGACATCAGTTGGAGCTGTACATTCTTAAGTCTTGCTAAAAAATAAAGTGTTTAAATCTGGACCCTCTCAAAATAGAAATATATGTACTTAAAAGACCTGCCTTAAATTTCAGAAAGAGTCAGTGACATTTGTGGAGATACGTGCCCTGTCTCACTCCTGGGTGTATGCTCAGTCCGCTCCATCAAACTGCCCACATCCATCCTAATACACAACTTGGGAGTGACAGACACTATGAACCACACTTTTCCTGCTTTGTAATTCATGCTAATGATTTCTCAATTCAATATATCAAAGAAAGCTGCATTAATCTTAGTGTTATTTTTAGTTGGAATGGAGCGCAGATTGTATATATTTAATGTGCTGAAATAGGGTGGTAAGCACCATATTGCGTCTTTTACCCCTCGCTAATTTATTTCCTTACTAAGCAGTATGTCTGGAGAAACCAGCATGTGCTGAGGATTGCAAGTCACTCCTGGCCCTTGGCTCCCTCTGATCCATAACAAAGCTACAGATTGAGAGAAAAACAATCACCAACCATGAGAAGGAAAGATGCTATTTCCTCTTGTGGAAATCGGACAGAAGCCAAGGAGCAAAACAGTATTTAACTAGAGCAGAGAAGTACCAGTCGCCAAGATCCTGGAGTCTGTGTATTTCAGATGGATGCCTCTTAAGAATTATAAAGGATTCTTAGAAGAGTTACTCTTTATACCTGCCAATTCTACTGTTTTGATGGCAGAATCCAGTTTCTATCAATAACCGACCAATTTTTCAGTTGAATGGCCCCACAGACTAATTTCTGGGCATAGCAGCCTCGAAGCACACGCGATGTGTGGCCAATCTGTGCAGGCGTTGAGAGCGCGGGGTGTCCAGAACACGTTGTACTCGCGGCGCAGGCACGGCCGCCAGCGCGTGCACCGGAGATCCCCCAGGACTCCCACTGTGCTCTTCATTAAAAACGTGGGCAGCTACAAGGACCTGGGGAGGTCGGACTGCCCAGCAGTATCATACTGTATCATACCTGTCTATCATCTCTCTATGATACTGTCTATCAGCAACAAATGCTGCAGCCCCTGTTGATGCCTACCTTGTCTCATCCCAAACTGGAATTTTTCCTTATCCTATGAGGTGTATAATACAGAAATCCAATGTACAAATAGTCCTAATAACTGCATATTGAACCTTAGTTCACCACCAGTTTTGTGTTGAAAATCATTTTAGTGTAAAAAAGTTTTGGAATTCCAATTTGAATGTTACCAGAAATCATCTTTTACCTTCTTTTCTTTGCATAAAAGACTAAGGAAAACATTATTTTATTTTTCTGGGTATTTATATAGCCACTTTGAATTTAAGTGGGATAGCACATGCCACCATCTGCTCCATTTCCTCAAGGTCTTTTAGAGGATATCTTTTCCTGAACAGTATTCCTCTACAACAGTGCAACAAATACAAGACATTAAATTTCTTAGAACTTGCATCTTTGCCCTCCTGAATTTCCTTATGATTATTACATCTTTTAAGGCATTTTACATCTCCTAGGTAAGTAGCATTATGTACAGTGTTTCAGTAAATATCCAAGTTCCTGTCACAGACATCATCCTGTCATAGATTTATTGCATCGTGGGCTACATTAGTCCTTGTTTGTGTGTACAAGCTGTTTCTTCACATTCTGTTTATTAACAGTATGTTTTTCTGTTTATTAAGAGCATGCTTCCTTAAATGTCCTAGACATCATTTACGTATTAGCAGCAACAGTCATACATAATGTACAAACCGAGCACTTCCATTTAAGTGACAGGTTCCTAAACAAGTAGTTGTTGCAGTAACTTCAACCTGACAAATACATAACCCAAACCAGTTTCAGGCCTTTAAGTATTTAGGTCCTGGAAGTCTGAGGAAAAATAGTAGGAGAGTAATTTTTTTTTTTTTTGTCAATACAAGCAGTCATATTATATCTGTTAAATTTCAGCCAAGGTAAAAATGGGGAGATAGCCCAAAGCAGTAGTTTCCACGCTGGCTTCAGGAGAGTAGGAACTGCAGCAATCCTTTTCTGAGTTTTGGAATCCACACAGAACTCCTTAGAGGAAAGTCATAGTCTGCCTGCAGTGTGTCATGTAGTTAAATTAACAGCATGGTAACAACTCAGTTACAAAAATTTTTCAACGTCTCCAAAAATCAAACTTCGTGGAACAGCTGAGCGTCTGATGTGTAGACAGCGCTGGCTGAGAATCAAGCGTGCTTTTACTCACACCGACTGAAAGGTGCTCCATGAGCAGCAGCTCCCTCTCCTCTGCTCAGTGAGACAGTGCCGTGCCTCAGGTCCTGCCCGAGATGTTCTGTCACCTGCAAGCCAGGCAGCGTGGCTGCAGATCAGTTCATGTCGCTGCAAGAGTTGGCTGTTCAGGCAGCTGTGGGGAGATTTGTGCTGCTTGCATTATTCCTGAGAGCCTGGGCAGAAGCCTGAGAAGCACTGAGTCCTGCAAGAGGGAAACGCTGAATCGGGGCTCACGAGCAATTGCACATTATGAAATGCTGCACAGTGCTGGAGCAGAGCTGGCGTGCACTGTACTGCACTGCAGAGAAAGGCAGAGTTGCAGCAAGAAGCAGTTATCTCTCACCGTGGATGCCGACAGTACAAGACTATTATACTGTGAAGCCCTTCTAAAAAAAATTAATGGTGTACTTGATGCTTCATCTTTCAGGTGAATCTGAGAATTTCCACCTGTTAAAATAACTACTTTCGCACATAAATTTTCATGCTCTGCAGACCCAAGTTTATGTCATGTTTGTTGAAAGGGTAATTTGAAAGAGGCTGCCAGGAAAGTATCAAGCCTTTAAGGCATAATAAGCCCAGGGAAATTTGTTTGAATGGTGTAATGAATCCAACTTGTTCATTTAGCTCAGTTTGGTGCTTATGCTGATAGTGGAGTGCTATGAAAATGAAAAGAAAAATTGGTCTAAGAGGTGCAGTACAAATAGAAGTGAAACATACAGTAAACTCCCCCAAGGTATTTATCCTTTAATCTTCTCTAATTTTAATTGCTTTTTCTAGGCTTATTTTCCTACCTGTTTTTTAATGTGCTCCAGATCTCAACATTACCAAGTCCTTGTCTCTCCGTCTTTCCTTGAAGCCTCTGGAAAAGTCTTTGATGAGATCAGTAGAGATGTCACTTGAGTCATACTTCGTGAGACAGCTCGATAACCAGCCTTTATGAGAAAAAACATAGTATCAGAGCATAAAAGAGAGGAGCCATGAGTCCAGAAAGAGAGATTTAAGCAGCAGGTCCATATCTTTGAGAGCTTAGTGCTCTGACCCAGACAGTGTTCCATGGGACTAATATTAAGTGTGATGTACAACCAGATTATCTGTCAGATCTGCACACATTTCTCAAGTGCCACTCAGGTTTTCTCACAGCCCTTCTGAAGGTCATTTTTGTGGAAACTCACAAGTTGAGGTGTTCAAACACAAAGCTGGCAATGGGTCCAAAAGTAATTCCTAGAGGACTCATGACTCATCTGCTGACCAAGGGACCATGTCATCTCTGCTTTCATAAGAGACCAGCTAAAAAGACAAAATCTTTCACATCTCTGGATGTTTGCATGATAACGTGCTAACAGGATGGGAAAACACTCATCAGTAGAAAACAAATTGAGTTGGATAGACTTGTGGCATGTGGATAAAGCCGGGGTAGACACAGGGAGCAACAGCTGTTTCTCTGGTTCTTCTGCAACCAGGGCGCTGCAGAGGACGGGCATCCCGGTGACAGCGGTCACTGGCACTATCTAGAGCAAACCCAGGAGGGTTCAAAGTCTCCACAGGGGGAATTGAGGCCCCAGGCACTACTTGGTTGAAATCTCACCTGCATAGTTGTTATTGCGTGTTATGTTTGCGAGAAAGGCTGTGTCCATGTCTGAATAATGACACAATTCAGTCTGAATCAAAGGAGGATAGATTGCCTTTTACTGCCAGATACATGCAGTGCAAGGACTCAGTATTCGTTTGAGCCTATGAAAAGCTTGGTGTGGGAGATCTGTCTAGCATCATGTAAAAGAGAATCTGATTTCCCAAATAACACACATGCATTGTAACCACCAAATCATCTTCCCGTAGTGCCCTGTATAAATCACTACAATTTGCAGCTCCTCTAACAACAGCCTTACAAACCACAGCTTCCTTCAAAAGCAGCTTTGACTCATCTCCAGGCCAGGGTGAAAAAATAGCATATGGCTTTGTGCATGAAAAGCCCACATTATTCCCAGTCAACCTCATTTCTGACTTTTTCTCCAATTTTCAAGTTTTGCTTTTTTCAGCCTTCATAAAGTTCTCTTAATTCAATTTTTGCATGTTTACAGAGAAAACTCCAAGGCTTTACTCAGAAATAAACAAAAGAAAGACAGCAGATCTCATCAAGCCCTATTGACACGTTCTTTCAATTTTTGTCATACTCCATAGTCCCCAGTACTTGTGATTTCTCACACAAAAACATGTTATTCTATAAACTGCCATATATCTTAAAGCTTTCTAGGCAGAAATTACTTTTTTTCTTATGTTTAGAATAGTCAGACCTTGATCAGGTTGGCATCTTGAAGCATAACATAACACAATATTGTCTAATAATTCTGCTATAGAAGAGAGCTTCATCATCTGAAGCAGAATGAGGCCTTAAACAGAGCACATCTCTCTCCTTCTCTTTCTCATTGTTTTCCTAGACCACATTTATGCTACACTTTTTCCCAGTTCCCTGTAGCACTGCCGTCCTCCTTACACACAGCTTGTGCAGCCAGTGCACACAGAGCATTACAGCCCTGTTAACAAACATGATCAGCCTTTCCTTCAGCTAGAAATGTTACATAAACTTACTGTTTTCTTCCACATAAGTTCCTTTAAATTCTTATTTGAGATATTAATTAGGTTGTTTTCAACATATGGGTTGCAATTATTTGGTTCTTTCAGTTCCTTGAACTTGTTGTTCTGCAGTCTTAGAGATATGGAGATCATTCAGAATGAATAAAATTAACCTTGCAATAATCACTAATGCACAAAGACAGTGCTTCATCATGGTGCTTTTTCTTGTTATTTCTGTTCACTGAATATAAAAACAGTCGATGTTTTGTTCTCTCAGCTCATTCATTCAGATGTTTTTGTAAAACACTGACACTAAAAGCTGCCCTGCATTTATTCCATGTCTGATGTGCCATTAGTTAAACACCTACTCTCCAGATAAATGGAATTTAGCTCCAAGCATGCAGACCCAGTCCACCAACCCCTTAATGACATATTCGCAAATCCATAAATCCTGGCTGTAAGCTTTCACCAAAACACAGCTGAAGAACAAGCCAAGCCTTTAAACACCCAGAAGAAAACCCATGATGAGACAAAAAAGTGACTGAGAAATGTAGCCACATGAACCAGAGCTGCACATGGAATTGCTGTTTGGGCATAGCTACCCGTATGAAACGCCATCCCATGTGTGGTGTGTACATACATACACTTCTATGGATACTACCTGGATCAACATAATCGACTTCTTTCAAATCTGGCATCCAGGTAGAAAACAAAAAATCTAAATTTGAGTGAAATGTATCCTTTACCTTTTGAACTTCACAAGATTAAAAATGGCACTGAAGCAAATTCCAAAGCGGCCCATCACTGCTGAGACACACTGAAATGAACTGCTCAGGGTAGACCTTTAATGCATTTCCCTCCTCTTTCCCTTCTCCACTGCCTGTGAGTGTGCTGGCTGCAGCGTGCTGGCTCCGTAATGCAGAGGGGGATTTCGGGGTGCACATCCTACACCAGCCCAGCTCTGGGCTGTGCTGAGCCAGCCACAGTGCAGCACATGGAAACAGCCCAATACACACCAGAGAGATGCACATCAGCACTTTATAGCAATTTCACATGCAGCCAACTGATTTTATAAATCAGTGAATAGAGAGTGATTTGTGTAAGTGACAGGGTATATGTGAATCCTTGGGGTTTCCCAAACCCTACTTCATTAGAATTCATGTGCCTTAGTAAAATATGTAAATTTGTACATTTTTGTAAAATGACTGAATTAAGTACTTCATTTTATTTATATATTTATATTCTATTAGCTGTGTTCAGCTGTTCCTAGTACCTGTTGAATATTTATGGTTCTGTGTAGCACTAATGGGGAGATTTGGAGAGTGTCTGGCTACTTACAGATTTCTGGGTACTGATAGACTCTGACTCACACAGGGAAGGTAACAGAGTCACTGTCCCCATCTCAGAGCCCTGCTATGGCCTTGTGGCCCCAGCAGCCAAGTGACAGAATATGTGCTCCTGAGGTACTGCAGGGCATAGGCTGACACATTAGTGCAAACTGGAATTCAGGGTTGTGCTAGTATGTCAGATTGTGCACTGGAGTGGGGAAACGGGGCAGGGAGCAGAGAACTGCAGCCTCAGCTGCCATCTCAGCATGACCCACAGAGCTGTAATTCCCACCTTGAACATGGGACTTGATTATTTTATAGGCTGCCCTATTTATTTTTGCCTGCTTACTTGCATCTACTTTGGAAAGGATCTTCCCATGGTATTAAGCCCCTGTTGGACCATTTTGCAAGAATTCTTCTCCCTTGTGTCTCAGAAGGAAGATACTCTGGTGTGCTCACACCCACTGCTGCAGGCCCTTCAGCCCAGCAGTGCCTGCTTTCCTGTGTAGCAGCTGTTGTAAATCCCAAGAGATAACTTCTCTTACGTCTTGGTTTTCTCAGTAAAGCCTACACCTCTGTGTTGGCCAAAGCGGTTTGAGTGCACACACCTGGGTTCCTCCAGGCTGCTGCTGCCACTTCTACTGCTGGCTGCTGCTGTCTCCAGTGCTCTGGGAGCCAGAGTGCTGCTGACTGACACAAGCTGGGGTGCTGCCCTGAGGGGGTGCAGCCCATCTGCAGCTTCAGGAGGCTGACAGCCCTTGCAGCTGATGAAACTGATCCGTGGATCCTCCCTGTCACTGCTTCTCTGCACCCTGCTAGCCCTGCTGCACTGTTCCCTCTCTCCTGCCCTGCGACAGAGGCCAGCAGAGTGGTTCTGTTTCCCTCTCGTATGCACTATTAGAGTTAGGCATTTTTTCTTGGTTTCATGGTTTTCTGATTTCAGCAGAATGCCATCTGAAGACCTGGAGAATAAGAGGGGTTTGGAAGTGGAGAGCCATGCCAAGTAGCCAGGGCATGCACTTGGCTACCTTCCACACACAAGGCTTGTCTCAGCTTCCAAACCATCCCCATTGGAGACACCCTTGCGTAGCCCTGCCCTTAGAGCCATGCTGAGTCAGCTCATGAGGGCTCAGCACAGACAGTCCCTGGCATTGCCAGGCTGGACATGCAGGTGAGCAGCCAAAAATTAAACAGCACTCCTTGTTCTGAGGAGTGAGTTATGAAATACACATTCCTCGTGGGGCACTGGGAGTTGCTAAATGAGTTTGTGATAGTCTCCATAGCAATGGAAAAGCATACTAAGAGGAGAAACCACAGAGAAGATGTGTGCCAGAGATATGTCTCCTTGACAACAACCCAGGCATGGGACTGAGAGAGCTGCCTGGAGGAGCTAAAGCTGGGTCCTCATATCCTTCTCTCTGAAGTGACTCGGGACATCAGAAGGGGCTGCTCTTAATAAAAGCAACAAGCACCAAGACAAGAATAAATTAAAGCACTAACACTGATTTACATGAGTTAGAAATACGTCTGGGTGTATCAGTTCCTTTACCTACCTATATGAATCATGTATGAATTTTATATATTCATATGCTGTGAAGTCAAGTATTCAAAAATTATCAGTCTTACTCCAGGCCATGCAGCTGTCTCCAGTCCTCCTGTCTCTTTGCCTTTCAGGATATTCTTTAATAACATGATCAAGGAGATTTTTCTTTTAGGACCCATGCCTTGTTCAGCACAGTGGGCAGATGATGCTCACTGAATTGTTGAGTCAATATTTTGTCTTTTCCTTGTTCTTCAATAGCTTGCCTCAGGCCTTCTTTATTTCATGCAGTGCAAACACACTCACAAAGACAGAATAAATTCCCTCATGACAATTTCTGCAGCAGTTATTATAGCAACAAAGTTATATGCTACCAAACTGGAATAATGCTAAAAATACCAGCAAAAGAACCCAAAAATCAAAAAAGTGCAACTACAAAGGCAAAAAAAACAGGAGACAGCAAGCCAAAACTTCTCCAGCTGTGCCGCTCACCAGCTCACCTGCAGCGATCAAATCCAGCTGTTACTTTTGCTCTCATGTCTCTTTCTCTTTGCCCAGATTTTGACACGTTACTCCAGCCTGGGACTACTGGAAGACTCCCCTCACATCTTGCTGAGTGCTCAGCCCCTTCAGGGAGAGCCTGAGATAGCTGTGTGCTCTGCAGAGGAACTACAATACTTGGGGGCATCTAAAAAAGTATTCTTAATAAGTAATACCCAAACAAGCAGATCACCATTCCGTTTAGTGCCGGCTTCTCCCAGTGAACTTTGGCACTCATAACTGATACTGCTGCACAGACTTGGGACTGTCATTCTAAAATAAAGTGCAGGGCCCTGTTTTCTTTTTCAGTCAGGTGCTGAATATTAAGCAAAGTCCATGCCATGGTTTATTGACTCAGTGGTGAAGGTAAAGCATGGTATTTTCAGGCAGAGTATTGCAACGCAGGAAGTTCTGTCACTTTAAATTAAATTAAAATCATAGCTGAGTTGGTAGAGGTATTATTGAAAGGAAATCCTATTGTTTCCCTCATCTTGCTTATAATTAAATGAAGTAATTGCTCTTTGATTGTTTAGGTGATTTAAAATTAATTCCATTGTTATCCTACTGCATTTATTAGCTGACGGATGCAAATCTCCCAGGACCGTTGAATAGCTCTGGTCGTGTTCCTCCTTTCTCCCTCCTTGCTGACTCTTCCCTGCCTTGGGGTTTGCAATATTCCCTGGAAACCAGGAAAAGTCTGTGAATTCTCCTGCAGCAATGTCAGCAGAGAGGACTTCACAGTTGGCTGCCAGCAGTCAGCTTAAAAAAAAGTAAAGAAAGAAAAAGAAGGAAAAGGGAAACTCCAGTCAGTACCTGGGGCTTGGCAGGCTCTAGTCCTGAAGTGGCAGGTTCTCCAGAAAGAGGCTTGCTGAGGAGCCCTCCCTTCCTTTAGGTCAGCTGCTTCTCAATCCTGGCAGGTCCTTCTGGGCCACAGTTTGCCCTTGTGAGAGGGAAGGGGCCACCAAGGCACAAGGATGAATTTGCTGAGAGCTGGGCTCATCCTGCACATGTAATTGCTGGGACAGAATGAAGTACAGCCACATTGACTTTGGGCTCACCCAGCACGTTCTCTGCTAGCAGTCAGCGTTATTACTCCCTGTGATCTTTCTGAACATATTTTTCGTTTTCTACACAAAACAGTGGATTTTTATAGTACTTAGCCCAAAGCTGCACACACTGCCCCTGCTCCCTGGGGAAGTTTTTCTTCCAGAGACCATGATGTCATCAGTGACTTGGACCTGGCTACTCTGGATACTGTGTGCAGACACTTGGGTGCAAAGTGAAAAACAACAATGGCAAAATACCTCCAAGGCTGCCAACAAGACAGACCGTGGTGCGAGGTGTCTGCCTGGGAAGCCAATTAAATCCACAGTGCCTGAGGAGAGCTCGGAACACATTCGGTGTAAGAGCACAGCCCCGCACACGGGTCAGGCCCAGAAAAGACAACACATCAGAAAAACAGGGGAGATTTCCTTAATGCCTTTTATCCATGTGGGCAAAGCTGACAGTCTTCAGAAGTCCAGGCATAGATCTTGCTCATGTTGTGTGAGCAATACCACAAAGATATACCACTTGTGTCTTGTGGAAAGAAATGACTGTGTCTGCTTTGGTCCAGCCTTGCAGCTCACTATCCTGGGGTATCTTTTGCTGTTGCTGCAACACAGCTGGTTCTGGAGCAGGGAATAACAGCCCGAAATACAGCTCAGCAATTCCCCAAGGCAAACACACGGAGTGCACCTCTACCATCCCAGGCTCTGGGAGTGGCTCAGGCCCTTTAGAGGTCAAATATTCTCCTTGAAGTTAGGGGATTCCATGCAGAAAGGGGAAAATGGCCCAGCCTGACACAGGGGCGGGGGCTCTATGTCTCAATTGACTTCAGCCGAGCTATGGGTAAGCAGGGCAAGAGGGTGTACATCGGGAACACTAGTGTGGCACTGCCTTTTCTCCTGCCTTTGCTTCTCAGAGGTTTTTTTTTCTTTAATGGAAACAGATCTGAAAGAGGAACCCTAAACATATCAACAACAAACTCAGCATAAAAGAAACTGTTCATGAATATCCAGCTTTGTAAAGGATTGATATTCATTCTGTACCAGCTGTGGCAAGAGTAACAGTAGCATTAAGTGCTACTCAGGATATTATTAAACTATCAAATAAGAGCAGAAATTGGAATACTATTGCTATTGTAGGCCACAGACAGATCTCACTCATGTGTGGAAAGATTTTCACTTACAATTAAGGACTGTGGTAAGAGAGCACAAAGCTTTTCACTTAGCAGGGTGAAGGAATTGCACAGGATTTTTGGTCAAAGGGGAGCTCTCCCCTGTAGGGCCCCATAACAAGGAGTTTGCCCCCATACCTCTAACACAAGTATCTTGCTCTTCTCTAGGACATCTCCACCAATTCCTGCAGTACATGGCAGGTTTATTTTTCACTCTAAACTGAAACAAAAACATAGTGCTGCAACAAAACAGCGACAACACTGTACTCGAGCTCTGCAATACAGTCTGAGCTGCATTTGTTTGAAACAGCAGCTGGATCCGGATTTTGCAAATTGTTTAGGTCTTTATGAAAAGCCAAGCTGTAAGCTTTGTGGCAGATATCTCTTGTCCAAAATGTATCCAAAACTGCCGAGTGTGAGGATGCTCCCTGCCACAGAGAGAGCACAAACTTGAATGGTTTCTGGTGAGACATTGAGAAATGTGAAATTAAAAACTGAGTTGGAAAGCAAATGAGCAGAAGTGAATCGATACATTGCCTGTCACATATAGAAGTGATTTGCAAAGTGATGACAGGTGAAAATAAAAACAAAACCCATGTTTTTTACAGATGCAGTCAGAGTCCCCACGTGACACAAATCCATTGCAGCAGTAGAATGACCCCAGGGCTGAAGCAGGGACTGGGGAGTTCAGGTGATGACTTTTGACAGATGAGAATTTCCCCTTCTCCCCCAAGAAGCCAGAGCAGCAGCAAGCATACCCTGAGGATTGCTCTGCATGCTGGAGGCTCTCAGCACTGCCCAGCCTGGGGACCCCACTGCTATTGAACTCATGGATTCAGCATCCCTGCAACACATTTGTCACCTCCTACCCAAGTCTAACTCTAACTGTGGGACATGTCCTCCCAGCTCACAACCCACACTGGAGACTCAGGGTTGATACAGGTGGATACAGATCAACAGCTCAGCTGCCTCTGCTGAGGATGGGCTTGCAGGGCAGAACTCTGGCTGTGCTGAGAAAATTCAGGGTGAATTGAGCAGGAAGAGATGTAATGAACATGTTTAGGAAAGATCGAAAGAAAATGGCTGTGCTATTTTTTTATCTCTCTTCTAGAAACCTTCCCTGACTCACTATGTTTGTGTGGGTTTAAAAGCCACGTCCTCTATTTTCACTACCTAAAACACCACCTCAGTACCTCCGGTAGGGTGCCAGGAATGAGCTTCTGGGAGCTCTCTGTGATGGGAGGAGCATCAGACACTCAGATGTTGTCAGAGCTCACCTGAGTGCCTTCCTTTGGGCAGGCTGCAAAATCATATCCCCTTACAGAACTGTTTTTGTAAAGCACAATACCAACTTTCCCACCTTCTTTTAACTTAGACCTTTTCCACACCGTGGTTTTGCTCATCTCCCCTTCTTTCTCCTCACACCTCTCCTTTTCCTCTCTCACCCACATATTGTACCCTGGTTTTGTTCCCGGGTGCGGTCCATGACCCTGCAGGTCACACACATCAGGCAAACACATTCTACAAACACCTCCAGCCACTGAAAGACACAAACCTTCCCAGCAGCCTGGGAGAGCTTGCCACGGGCCAGCAGGGTCAGCTGCTGGTTGCCAGCCACAGATACTATTACAGACCAAGATGGTGAGCTCCAACCTGGATTTAGGTTTCTTTAGATGTCAGGAAGTTCAGATGAGGCTGTCAGGCCCCTCCCACCATGTGGAGCAGATCCCAGCACCTCTCAGGGTGTTGGGTCCCCCCCTCCTGGCTACAGCTTCTGCAAGAGCCAGTGTGAAGGGGCTCCCTCCTGCCATGCCCGTGCAATTCTTACTGTCAGCAGCAGATGGCCAAATATTACCACACATACATAACATTTACATCCAAAAGGGCACATAATTGGGTAGAAATCGCCTTTCCTTGCCAGCATTTATTTATAAAATGGCATATGTACACTTGGCATTTACCTTTCTATATGTAACATTACTAAATGTGTGACAAATGGTGACACTCATTTCCTTTCCCACTCCTGACATGCTTGCCAAAGTAAAGAGCCTTAAGCAAACAAGCAGTAGGATAAAGCCTTGTCCTAAACCATGTAAACCTTATTTCTTATTTCAAATTGATTCCACAATATCGAAAAAGCCCCCAAGGCCTGGACCCAGCTGCAGCAAAGCCCAGGTCAGCAGCAGCTGGCAGCAGGTGGCAGAGCCAGAGGCATCTGGAATTTGGATGCAGAAAGTGTTTCCTTAACCACATCAAAAGGCCCAGCGAGGGCTGCGTTGGGAAATGCGCAGGTTCATGGCTTGAGATGTTTCGAAGGAGAGCACACAAACCCGTTCTCTCACTGTCTCACAAGGGGGGAGGGAGGGCTTTCCCTGCAGCTTTAGCATTGCACAACCAATGTCTGAGAAGATACGGGCACAAGCCCTAATGTGACAAACAGGAGCAAAAAGGCAAGGAATTACCTTTCCAGCATCACCTCGGGGCATGCCTGTGCAGACAGTCAGGTGCATGCTGGGTTGATTCAGCCAGGACACGTGCCAGACACTGAAAACAAGGCTGGAATTGCAGAGGATTGGGAGCGCAGACACAACAGCACTGGATTCTCCATCGTCTTTTGGGGACCATGGCAGAAGCACGCACCTGCATTTCGCTGCTTTGGACAGGACTCTCCAGTCATTGGTGCTGCTGTCTGCCAGATCATCTTTCCCAGGGCTGCTTGGAAAAACAGCTCAGTAACTGGCTCCACATCCTTTACTGTACATCAGGTAAAGAGGACAAAGTGAGAGGGGAAAGCTCCATCATCTGAGCATGCTTTAAGGGAATGATTTTCCTGAAATGCTGAGTTTCCAGTAGCTAAGAAATTGCCATTTAATCTTAAAGTGATTAAAGATTACTCCAGGGTGCCAGCCATAACCAAACCAAAACACCTCTGTGTACTACTTGTGTAGCACTGGATTTTACTTTTCCTCAGAGTGTTTGAGCTCTCTGCTAGCATGCCAAGAAGCTGGGTAGTAGCATGAGCTACTGGAAAGGTCCTTGGTGTCACCATCAACTGCAGGAAATGCATGACTGCCCCATTCTCACACTCTACTTAATTTTTGGCTGGCATTTACCAACAGTGGCAGCCTATAACTCTCACTTACAGAAAGAATGTAGGATGGCTTTCTAAAAATGCGTGATTTGGGGACTAAGCTGGCAAATAAGGCTGAATTGATATTTGATTTCTGCCTTTTGTGCTAAATCAATAAGACTACAGGTATGCACAGGAGCTTTCATGCTGGATGATAGTGCTCACACCTCTTATCCCTACCCACAGCCTAGGAGGGGTGTGAAGATGCTCCGAAGGGGATCCTGGGTGTAAAACACAGCAGCATAACCTGCTCCAGACTAAACAGGGTGTGATATTCAGCAATCATTTCCCTTGAGCAGAAATCCAGTCTCTGGTTTGGATGCTGCTGGACTCCTCCTGGCAGCTTCCAACACACAGCAGAAAGCCTCTCCTGCCATCAGTGTTCCAGCCCCGGTGCCTGACAGAGACCTTCTGTCTCACAAGCAGCATCCTCCTGAAATAGCATCTGCCCTTGCAGTAACACATCCCTCCCTGATAACCAGGCAGTGGGTTATCAAGGGGCTTCTAGACATCCAGTCCCTCCCTCAGCTGCCCAGATCCGTTTCCCACTCCAACAGCCCCCCCTGCACACCCTTGCTGCCTTCCTCTTCCCAGCGCTCAAATCCCTGTGGCTCTGCATCACCACTCTCCAGCTTGGACACGCTCCCACACGTCTGGTCACACATGATGAGGGGATGCAAGTGCAGGAACAGGAGCTGCAGCATGTCCTGGAGGGCCTTGGGCAGGCAGGAATAGGATGTGCCCCAAAATGCACAGACAGCCTCAGCCTAATTTTTCAGGTTTATCAGATTATGGGACGTGCTTACAATTGTGCATCAGCTTGGGCTCCTGCCATTTTGGAAACCAGTCCCCAAAAGCCCTGTGCATTGTATTTGTACCTGCAGTAACTCATTTCAGGATTTTCTTGCTTTAAAAGGAGCTTGTCAGGGCATGGAGACTTACAAGAAATCTTTCTTCAGCTTAATGTATTTACAGACTTATCTGTAGTTCAGCAATCTGATTTAATCAACTTGAGCAGATATAGTTTAAGTACCAGAGTTTTGAATTAGAGAAAATAACTCCTTTTGTCTTCTGAGAGCCCTAATTCTAACTGAGGGTATCGCTGACTTTACAACAAACACAATTCCCCTCTCCGACACCAGCTATCCTGGTAGGCAGCTTTAGACACATGCAACTCTACGTTATGTCAGCGAAAACAGATCATCTGAAAGTAAAATGGCTCACCAAAGGGTAAACAAAGCATCCTGCCAAGGTTTAATGCACCGCGTTTCCTTGGCTGTGGGCTGGGGACTTCCACAGGGGCGTGTTTCGAGCCCAAGCCCCTTTTTCGATGCCTGCTCCCACACAGAGCAAGCCCAGAGGGAAGGAAGGGTCTGCTTGCCGCGGGGGTGAGTGCAGGGCAGGGGATGCCAGAGCCCCCGGGGCTGTCACTGCTGCACGCAGGGGACATCAGCGCCCGGGGCAGAGCCGCGGGGTTGCGGCCGGGAGGAGCCTCACGGAAACCTCCGCACGTGTGCATCCATCGGGCCCTTCCATCCTCACCGCGCCAGCGCCGCGGCTGCTAAGCAACTGAGCCCGGCGAGGAGGCACTTTCGAGATAACGCTAAAAATAGTCCCCAGCAGGCGAGACGGCCGAGCAGCCGCAGCCGGTGACGCCGGGTTCCTTATTGCTGCCCTGTGCCACTGCCCACGGACGCCTCTGATGGCCCAGAGCGGCTCCGAGAGAGAGCACCGGGGCAGGAGCAGCGCTGCCGGCAGTCCCCGACACACGGCTCCCTGTGCCCAGCCCCAGCCTGTGCCCGCGGCCGGGCTCTTCCCTGCCCGCGATGGACCCGTACCTAACACAGCAAGGAACGGAAAGAAGCCCCTGGGCGAATCTAGTGTTAAAAGGAGCAATTTGATTAAACTGACAAAATCATGCACACCGTTGGAAACGACAAATGACATCTACAAACACAGTACAAACACGAGGCAGAGCAGACACCTCCCTCTGTCTCTTCAGTCTGTTGTTCCCAGCAGCTGAAATCACTTCTGTACCTCATCTGTACCAAACCCAGTTTGCCTCTCTCCTCATGCAGGGATGCCAGAGAATATAAACCGAAACACAGGACCATATAAAAACCAAAACACAGTGTCCACATACTTTATGCAGCAGTGTTTGAAGTTCTAGGTCTGGAAGAAGGAGAAATGGCAGGAAGGAGCCCTGTGTTTTATCTCTTTGGCCCCGGCACATTGCCCCCGTCTCAAGGGGAGAGGCTTCTCTCCACCAGCTCAGTCCTGCCCAAACTGGGCCACTACACCTTTTTTGGGGAGGCACAGTGCAAAACTACTCCAGTGAACGGACCCAGCGCAAGAATTACCCCACTTTGTCCGCCTCTCCTCTCTTTTGGCAGCAAGGTATTTCTTGAGCACACCCTTCCTCCATGATGGCAGCCCCTCTCCAGCCCCCTTATCCACATCAGGGAAATTATCAGGGTGAAAAGAACCCCCAACTCCCTTTCCAGGGTATTTTGGCCCAGGTCTGCTCACCCAGAGCACTATGCTGGGCACCCCGGGTTCCAGCAGGGCTGAAGTGGGATGGAGGGAGTGTTGTCCTGTCACGAGCTGTGGGCAGGAAGGGTAGGTTAGTCACAGGCATTGAGCAACAGCCTGTTTCATGTCCTTGCAACACCAACTGCAGGAACAGGAAAGTCCAGGCAGGTGCTACCCCACATTTAAGGATTACTTTGTATAATGCATCCGAGAGATGTGTTTAACCCCTTGAAATACCACTTTCTTTTAAAGCAGTGGCCCAAGATCCTGGGGAAGTTATATCCAAAGCTGCTTGAGTACAAAATCAGCAGCAAGAGCCCCCTGCTTCAAACCAGCAAAGGAGCACACCAGCGATAAACAGGGCCTGGTGACACCCACACAGGGATGCCCCTGAGAACTGGGACATGCTTAGTTCAGTGTTCCTGGTAACCCTGGCACGTACCTTTACCACACATTCTCCTGCCTCATGTCTTTTTCTGAAAGAGCAGCACAAAGCCCTAGGCACCAGCCTTGCAAAGTGATCCCACATCACTTCCCTTGGAGGCACCTGGGATGCTGCTCCTTCTTCTCCCCTTGAGTTGCTGTCACTGACCCCAGGGTGCAGCTCTTACGGCAGGTGATGTGTTTCCACCTGCAGCCAACACACACGATGTGGATCAGCTCCTTTGGTCACCCAAAAGAAGCCCCAGGAGAAGGGAGCAAGGTCTGACGAGCAGCAGGTGGCTCCCAGCTGGCACTTTCCAGGACCTTCCTCCCTGCGCACAAAAACACACACACAAATGGAGAAAGAGCAGAGCTAGAAACCAAATGTTGATGTTAATTGCAGAGAAAATGGCCTCTCTGCAGCTGGGCCATAAATTTCCCAGTGAGTGTAAGGGGGACGTGGGTGCACGTCTTCCAAATGCCAATGTCATTTTCAGTGGGAGTAAAACCTAACTGATCTTTAACATGCAGCACTTAATTTCAGTGCCTTTTGTACATCAACACTAGTGAAACAAACACCAGATTTTACTAAAATGAGTACGTGTCAACATATTGGTGACTCACACACACCCAGTTGCAGACTCTGAATTATCCAGAAGCTTTCTGCTTCAGCACTTTTTATCCAGCAACGATAGAAATATCCCAGCTGGAAATCCTGGTGCATCCCAGGTCTTTCTTGTTGTTTTCCCGAAGCTGAGATTTCAGCATGTTTGGGAAGAGATTTCCAAGTGGGAAATACCATACGTGTCACACATATGCAGCATTGGAAAGCTCAAGGCAGCAGCTGCCATTAAACCTTTCTACAAACCTGAGTGGAGAGGGTTCAGCCGAAATAGGAGGTCTGTAAACATTTTTCAGCAGGCTCATTGTGACCCTTCCTGGGCCATCCCTGCCGCTCAAACACACTGAGCACTTCCTGGGAAAGTGGATCTACCTGGGACCCTCGGATGCCCAGCCTGGGGTTGCAGACTGCCACAGCTCCAAATATATTTGCTGCTGCTCTTTACAGCTTACGTTGAATGAATCACAACAAAAAAGCTGAGTGTTTGATACCTCACAGCTGTGAAGTATAAAGAAAGACCTGTAGAGATACCTTGCACCATAAATGTATTTGTCTGTGCTGGTCTATATCTGGGTGATAAATGAAGACACTTGAAAGAGCTTCTTAATCTTTGAAAAGCAAACCAAAGCCAATAATCCTTTCTAGTTTTATTATACCATCCATCCAATTTCTTTTGCTCTGCTTCCAAATCATTGGTGGCAGATGGGCAGCCTACAGCTTCCAGCCAGGTTGGGTTTGCTGGTGGGGTTCATTGCCGGGCCAAGGCACTGGAACCACTGAGAAATTATCCCCACTGTGCTGGCCTCAGACTTCACCAGGTCTGCAAGCCTTCTTCCTCAAGGCCAACTGCTGACAAAATCTCGTATCAAACCAGAAAATCCAGACTGAACTTTAACTTAATGTGTATAAATATCTCAAAGGCAGGTACCAAGAGGATGGTGCCAGGTTCTTCAGTGGTGCCCAGTGACAGGACGAGGAGCAGTGGCCATAAACTACAACACAAGAAGTTTCACCTCAACATGAAGAATAACTGCTTTACACTGAGGATGGCAGAGCACCAGAAGAGGCTGCCCAGGAAACTAGTGGAGTCTCCCTCTATGGAGGCATTCAAAACCCATCTGGATGCATTCCTGTGTGACCTGCTCCAGGTGACCCTGCCTTGACAGAGGGATTGGGCTGGATGATCTCCAGAGGTCCTTTCCAACCCTAACTATTCTGTGATTCTACTAGGTACAGCTCTGCAAGCCATCCCTCATCTCCTGGGAAATCTTCTTGCTGAGCTCTGGTGATTCTCACAAGTCCTGGGCGTCCACCCCAGCCTACAGCCACCCACAACTCTCTGAGGACCCAAACCCAGCCGACAAAGAAGACCTACCACCATCACAACACCACAGTGAGGTGGGAGGATGTTACAGAATCAAGAGCCTGTTGCTATGCTTCATTTCCCCTCTGGGCTCCACCATGAAGCCTCTTCAATAATGGCTTCAGGACTCCATCAATCTTATTTAAACTTCAGTACAAATAAATTGCAGCACATTCAGAGTCCCATCACAGTGCTGTGACTCACCCAGTCCCAGCAGACATCGTATATTAAATTAGTTTTGGAATATATTCAAAAGCAATCATTTCAGCTTCTTCAGCTGAGCCCTCCCCATGTTGTATGTTAGGGGAAAGCAGAGCAGGATGTCCACCCCAGTCCCTCTGGGCCGTGTTACAGGGTTTGACACGGCACTGAATTCCTCCCCTTGCTCCCAGCCTGGCTGCAGCAAGGGGTTCCTGCTGCAGTCCTGCCTGGGACAATTTCCACCGCGGGACAGGGACACAGCCTGTCTCACCGTGCACCACAGCACGTGCAGAAACCTCTGCTGTGGTGCCTGGAGCACCTCCTCCTCCTTCTTCTTCGTGGCGAGGACTCTTCACACTCCTCCCTTGCTCCAGCATGAAGTCCCTCCCACAGGAGACAGTTACCATGAACTTCTTCAGTGTGAGTCCTTCCCATGGCTGCAGCCCTTCAGGAACTCCTGCTCCTGTGTGGGTTCCCTGCGAGGTCACCAGTCCTGCCAGTAAACCTGCTCCAGCCCGGGCTCCTGTCTCCACAGGTCCTGCCAGGAGCCTGCTCCAGCCTGGGCTTCCCATGGGGTCACAGCCTGCTTTGAACATCCTGCTGCCAGACCTAAAGAGACAGACCGGGAGTTGTGGTCTTAATCTATCACAGTTTCCCCTTCAGAAAACCTAAGATGTGTTCTTAAATGAATTCAGTATTATCCAAAACATGAGGTCCTTTATGACTGAAAGCAGTTAAAGACTGAATTCCTCTCCTAAGGGCCCCATCCTTGAGATGTAATTCAGGGGCTTGTTGGATGCAAAAAACAACAAAAAACCCCACCAAAAAAACAACCACCACAACAACCAAAAAACAAAAACCAAACCAAAACAAACGAAAAACCCAATCAAAAAAAAAAACCCCAAACATCCCCCCCCAAAAAAACCCCAAACCACAAAAAACCCAACCAACCAACTAAAAAACCCCAAACCCTGATATTTTCTCCTCCTTTGCTTTCCTGCAGGAGCAAGAGGCAAGGCTGCGTGCAGTGTCACCGCAGGGACTTGGGGGTGGTTGTGTCCCTGTGTCCCACAGAGCCGGGGGCATCCATGACCTGCAACCTGGGCAGCATCACAACAGCATGTGGAGATGCAGAAGTGCCAAATATGCTTCCAAGTAGCAAAAAAAAAAAAAAAAAGTGTGCTTAAACTGAGTTACTTTTTCACTCACTGGCTGGCAAGATAGTGATCTGACACAGCTAATTAGCAAATTCCTGAGGCTGTTGTAACTCTCAGACCAGAAGCATACCAAACTCCTTGTTAATTCTGCTTAGTCTGCTCTGCCTCCTCTTATTGCATACCCTTATCTCCTTTGAGAAACGAACGGGAAACACCTTCCTGTTTAACTGCCTGTGCTCTGGAGTGGTTTCCAATCAGTGGACATCAGCATCAGCTTTAGATGCAGAAACCTAATTAATCTAATCTGCCTGCTGGTTGATTGATATCTGTGAGGTTGGTGCTCAAGGGAGAATGCCTCCGGAGAGTGGTCAGTCAGGCTGATGTGTCGATGGCAATGATGATACAGGCTCACGCTTTCCCCACCCCGTGGCTCTGTGTGTAGGAGCAGCCCAGGCTGGGCGGAAGCAGCTGCTTTCCGCTCTACTCCTTTCACTTCAACCGCATTTCCGTTCCAAGGCAAGAGGCAGAGGATCCGTGGTGACAAGGACTTCCAAGGCAAAAGGGCGTCTCTACTGCCCTTGAAAAGCTACTGAAATATTTCCCTCTGTAGCAAATGGAACTCGGCCTTCCCAGGTCCTGCCAGCACATCTCATCCTTTTCTGGTTTTGCTGGTGTTATGGGTCATTCCTGTACCTGCAAGGACCATGGGTCAGCTCCAGCCACGGACTGACCTTTTCCTAAGCTGTGCTGATCAAGCCTGGGAAATGACAAGTACTGAGGCTTTTCTGCTTCCTTTCTAAATCATATCACGCTGCTCAGCAAAAGCTGCTCTGTGGCATCTATGTCCTGCAGCTTTCCTGGAGAAATCCAGGTATTCCCCAGTCACTGGCCGTGTGTGTGTTCAGGCATGGAAGAGAGGGCTTGTGCAGTGCCTGCAGCCCTGGCACTGCCCCAGGATGCCCACTCTGTCCTGCCAAGCACTGTGCTGGTCCTCCTGCCAGGAGGTTTTGGGGTGGGCTGTGGTGGTACCTCCTACCCGAAGGGCCATGGGGAGCCCTGGGCACTCATCATGGAATCATAGAATAATTTAGGTTGGAAAAGACCTTTAAGACTATTTGATCCAGCTGTTAGCCCAGCACTGCCAAGTCCACCACTGAACCCTGTCCCTAAGTGCCACATCTACGTCTCTTTACAATATCTCTATGGATGGGAACTCCACCTTCAGATGAGGAAGGGCCATGACCCCACCGACCTTGACCAGCTGTGTGCAAGTGGGCTCCTCTTCCACAGCATCCACTCAGACGGACTCTGCCCCACCTTGCACAGTCTCCCATCCCAGCACAGGAGCGGGGCACTGCTTCTTTGGTATTGAGAATAAAACGTAGGGTGTCTGGCTTCTGAAACCGTGTTTCCATGGAGTGATCATTGTTTTGGTGCTGAGGACGGCTGGGATCAGTCCCGCTCCTGTCAGCAGCAGAGGAAAGCAGCAGGTTTGGGCAGCCTCTGAAGCGCTGTGAGCATCGTGGCAGCTGATGCCGTCTGCCGTGATGAGTCACTGCTGTTGATTTGGGCAGAGGCAAGAAAAACAGCCTGAAATGCACCAATTTAACATTCTTGCTCTCAGCGATGGGCTATTGGCTCAGAGCAGGTCCCCATCCCATGCTCCCCCTCCCCCCCCCGTCTCCTTTCAGTGCAGCATCACTGAAATTTATTTTTCAATATTGGAAAAGCGATTTATTGAGAGTCTTGTATTTGGGAAACCAGCTTACATCACTGCCAGAGACGTCACTTACAAATGGATCACATCTGCATCAAAGAAATACCTGGCCCACTCTGCCTTGCTAATCTCCCCAGGCAATTCTTTTTTTTTTCACGGCTGCTCAAACATTGGCTTTATCACCATGGGAAGGATAGGAGCAGCCTGTAGAGCACGTGCTCGTGATAGATGCTCAGGATAGCTGTCACTGGGCTGTTCTCCCAAAAGCATTCATCCCAAAAGAGAGTTTAACTCAGGGTGAGCCCCCAGGAGGTGTTTCAGCCCTGCTGCAACTGCAGCCAAACCACTGGTGGAGCGGAACCAAGTGCCAGCGGTGGGTGCATCCGACTGGAGAAGGGATCACGCAGCACAAACCAGCCCCAGGGGGGCTCAGAACATGGCACTGCAGTGTGGGTGGCAGCTCGGCTCCAGCCTGGTGTGGGAAGCGAGCTGTCAGGTCGCATTTCCTACATCCTGCCTCAGCAGGCACGAGTGTTCACTTATATTTTTCCGATAATTTCCATTTTCTCTTTTCAAAGAACCTCAGATGAGCTATATGGTCTCACACAAATGAAAAAAGGGCTGTCATTCCAACAAATAACCTCTACAGCTGCTGGCACCCTGGAGCTGTCACAGCATAATCTGTTTTGAAAGAAATCACACTGGTAGATTTTGTGGGGATGGATGGATGGATTGAGTCATGCTTAGCTCTGGATGGGGCTCACCAGAGAGGGATCAGATATTCTACTTTCTGAGTTCATTTCTGAAACCTGTTGTGCCTGGTGGTAGTAGTTACCATTCAATCCTGAGCCACACACACAGACACTATATAAAATAGAATGCTTGCTTGTTTGCTGCTTTTAAGCTCCATTTTTAAGCCCAGGAAAGGGCTCATTACGTGCCTCCAGATATCGCAGTGTGCCCCTGACGCAAACAGGTGGGCCTGAGACTTTCCATTACTTTCAGTAAATAATTTTCAAACTTACAGAAAATCTTTATCTGTGTTGGGTTGAAACACTAAAAACAGCCCCTTGAGTGCGGTGTTTGGAAGAAAGGGCTGCTGGTGTCCCACTGCACGGCGCGGTCCCTTGGATGCTCAGCTCGGGCTGCCAGGTGCCACCACGGTGACACCTCAGCAGTGCTGAGGGCTCTCCCCTCGCACCCCGGGTCACCTCACAGGGTGAAGGGAACAGCGGTACAAGCACAGAACAGAAGAGCAGTGCCCAAGGGGCATTTCGCCCGGCCAGGCGAGTCGCAGCGAGCCGCTGTGAGCCGGCTGTGCCTCCCGGCCCGCATAGCCAAGAGATGGCAGCACGCTCCCGCCGATGTGCCGGTGGACACGCTCCGCGCCGGGCCGGCGGGACACACCGAGCCGGCGGGACACACGGACACACGGAGCCGGCGGGACACACGGACACACGGAGCCGGCGGGACACACCGAGCCAGCAGGACACACGGACACACGGAGCCGGCGGGACACACGGACACACGGAGCCGGCGGGACACACGGAGCCGGGGGCCGGGCACGGCGGGGGGACACACGGAGCCGGCGGGACACACGGAGCCGGCGGGACACACGGACACACGGAGCCGGCGGGACACACGGAGCCGGCGGCCAGGCACGTTCAGATGGACACACGGACACACGGAGCCGGCGGCCGGGCATGTTCAGATGGACACACGGAGCCCGTGGCCAGGCACGTCGGAGGGACATTCCCGTGGCCCGGCCGCTCTCGCACACTCCCGGCCCGGCTGTCGCGGGGTGCAGCGGTGGCCGGTGGGGCAGGGACGGGGCCGCTGCTTCGCGCAGCCCCCGGGGCAGCCTCCGGTCCCCGCCGAGCAGTGGCACCCGCGGAGGACACGGCAGGAATCCTTTTGCACACACCTGGTCGTCCCCTCCGGCCCTGGGCGGGTGATGCGCCGGCCATGCAAGTGTTTGCCGGGTGTCAGTGACCTGTTCTCCATCTTCTGAGGGTTGTTTGGGGGAGAAAAAAAATAACTTAGCAGCATCCCTTGTCAAACTGTGCATCTGGAATGACTCTTCCTTCCCCTGTCCCCGGCACAGTGCAGCTGCCAGTGCCCCCAGTGCACACCAACTTCTTGTTTGAGTGCACCATCAGAGCCCGAGCAGAGAAACTCAGAGAAAAACCTCAGTCTTAGTGTTTGCCTTTCCCAAGATAATAAATCCACCACATGATTGCTTCCACTTGCTTTTTTTCCCTACTCTATCCCTATTTCTTGCCTGGCTTTGCTCTTTGGGTGCATCCCCAGGAGCCTGCTGTGCACACGCGTGGCTCGCTCCCCATGGGATCCCACCAGGCTGTTGCCACTGCCTGAGATCACGGCCTTCAACCCCAGCACTTTGTAAACAGCAGAACCTGAGGTTTGCCCAAATGCAAGGCTGTGCTTTACAATCCCTGTGAAAACAGAAGGAGCTCAGTGGGGTGAGGAGCTGCAGGTAAATTCAGATCGCAGAGCAGCTCGCAGGAGGAAAGGCTCAGGGAGGCAGTGGTGCCCTGCCATGGGTGAGGGGGGTGCCTGCACCCAGGGGAAGCCGCTCGTACAGAGAAGCCCATGGGGGACAGGGCACAGCGGCTCGCCAGGAGCTGCCCTGCGCCAGGATAATCTCATCTGCAGTGCATTAAGGTCCAAGGCAGGGCTGAGCATTTCCAGTGCCCCAGGGCCCCATCTGGCAGGTCTGGAAAGCCCCCAGCGGGGAGGCACCCTGGCTCTGCAATCTTTCCGTGCCAGATGCTCTGAGCCCAAGCCAGCTCTTTGGGGTTACCTTCCCAGCCTGGTCACCACCCCACGGCACCGGCCCACCCACCCCATCCTCACCCTAAATAGTTGCATATCATCAATAACAACAAGATCCCGGCGGGAGAGGATTTCGGTAGTGGGAGCCGTGACTCATCCCCTACAGCCTATAGCTCACACAGCATATGGCAGTGCCTTTTCAGACACTCGGCATGCAAAGAGGGAGACACAGCGCGTGCCAAACCAGGGAGCGTGGCAAGAGGCTCTCCTGGTAACAAAGTTGGCACAGATCGGCTCCTGCACCCCTCTGTGCCTGCAGGAGACACGTGAAGCCCAGGAAAGCGACCGTGGCTGTGTTACATCCCAGCATCCCCCCTCCCACTGCCTCACCTGTGCGAGCTGCTCTACTCACACCCAGTCTGCTTGACTTTCTAATAGGGGATGCAAGTCAGATGATACCCACAGCAAACCATGCATCCTTTAGTAAATCGAGAGAAATCAGATGCCACCTTGCCAAAAGTATTTGTGTGGCTCCTTCTCTTGTCCTGGATGGTCTCCCTTCTCCTGAAACACCAAAGGCGATTTAGCCCAAACTACAGACTGTAGTTTCAAGCCCTAGGACATAAATCTAGAAGCAATTCCACTGCCATTAATGGTGGTGTTCTGGGTTCATTCCAGCACACTAGAAATGAGAGCCTGGCGCAGGTCACAGGCAGGGAGAGATGAATTATCAATATATCATTGTGTCTGCCTTCTTCTCCTCCTTTTTTTTTTTCTTTTCCTTTTTTTAAGCAATTCTGGAATGATTTACCATTGCTACACATCTTAGTAACTACTTCTGGGGCTGCATTTGCAACACTCTGGGCTCCAGCTCAGCACTGCCACTGTGAGCTCCACTGCAACATCAACACAAGCTGGGGCAAACCCTGTTTAAACGGAACCACTCTGGTTTCAGGACGAAATCATTTAAAGAAAGTCACAATAACTGTCCAGGAGCACAAACATTCAGTAAGCCCTTGGTAATGGCTGAAAGTAATTTAACCCTGTGGTTGTGCCATGTAATTAGCATTCTTACTGCTGAATCACACACTGATTGTTCAAAATCGTATTCCAAAAGAGGGCAGAGGAAATCACACTGATGCCAGAGATTGCCAGGGATGCAGTGGAGATGTGCTGCAGTGTCTGCATGATGACAGCTTGTGACACAACCTAGAGCAGCCACGGCCTTTCCAAGAGTGAGGCTCAGGGCTGTGCAGCCGAGCCCCGCAGAGCCCTGACCCACACAGGCTGCGGAAACTGCCGGACCCGAGAGCAGCCGGATGGGATTCCCGATTGGCTGGGCCAACATTCCATCCCTGGAGCCTGCGGTGTAAAACTGCTGTCCAGCTCTGCTGGGCACTCCAGGAGGCACCAGAGATGCAAACTGCCAGCACTGGCTGTCCCGGGGTGATGAATGCCATAGAGGCTGATTTATTTCTCCCTCTCTATCCCACCTCTCAATCAAACCTGACATAATTTTCTCTTTGATGAAGCTGCACGTGGGATTGCCTCTGCCTTGCTTCCTAGGATAGCCAAGCTCAAGGCAGACCTTCAGCCTGCTGCAGGGGACAGAAGAGACCAGTGGCCAGCATGAGCTGCCCCCAGAACGTTGGTGCTTGAGCTCCCCAAGTGAGGAAGGGCTGAGCTGGGACATGGCCAGGATGGATCCTCAGCAGACTCCAGCAAGCTCCCAAGCAGGTGCCAACTGCCCCACCTCTCGGGGCTCTGTGCCTGCCTCCCTTCCCTCCTACAGAAGGTTCGTTTGGCCTCTTCCTAAAATAAACTTGACACTGTTCTCTGCCTGTTGGACTCTGCATTTCCCCTTACGGAGAAATCTGTCACCAGGGTTCATTTTGCCCGCAGTTTAATGAGGTCTGTGCAAAAGGCAAAGAGCAGGGCTTTGGGATACAGCCCAGATGCAGGTGGGATGGTTGCTCTCCCTGAGCTGCAACCCCGCTCCGTGACCATTCTGCACATCCAAAAATGCCTCCCTTCTCCTGTTCTGCTTCTCTTTTGTGAGCAGCACCATCTGGGAAGGGATCCCCTTCTCCTGCTTGTGAGAAGACTTTCAACACGTTTCTAATATGGAAAAAGTGTTAAGCATGGAAGCAACATCCTTTGAAAGCACACAGACACTAAATCTGCTGCATGAAGCCATTTGGCATATGCCATTCATTGTGAGGGCTCCTTGGTGAGCATAGACAAGGCTGCTGCCACTGCTGGAAAATTCAGACATATCCCCCAAATGGCATATTAATAATGAGATCTTTCAAAGGAGGATCCGTGACTCATCCAAGAAGAAAAATGGGTCATTCACTGCACTGAACTCTCCAAACAAAACAGCAGCTTTTTTGGGGCTTGCCCAGTTTAAACCAGAAAAATAGAGAAAGCAAGGGGAGAGAAAATGTGGTTGCTGCAGCTGCCAGACAACATGAGCAGTGAGAGCCTGCGCTGGCATTTTGGGGTTAAAAATCCCACCCTGACAGGCATTTTGTGTCTCATATGGCTGTTTGCTAAAACCGTGAGTGCAAGAACTGCAGGATCCTTCATCACCACCTCACCCCACTCCATCCAAAGCCACAAACTCTCTAGTCCTTCCCCAAAAATTCACCAGTCCTTTCCCAAAAGTCACATCCTGGGGGTACCCAGGGTTAAAGGGACCCAAGCCACCAGCACCAGGATGCTTTGGGAGCCTGGTGGCTTTTGCCTTGGCAGTTCATCCTGCAAGGGACATCCCTGCAGCAGGGGGCACCCAAGGGGCCAGGGAAACGTGCAACGAAGGGTGAATTTGCTGTAGATGCAGAATACACGCAAAACTGTCAAATCTGAGCAAGGATTTTCAGTGCCCGAACTGTGTTACTGCCAGGGCAGGAGCCACTCTGCCTCACCTGTGTGGATACGGGGCTCTGACACTGAAATCCCTGTCGGGCAGGGGTACCCGGGGGATCAGAGGGATCATGTGCACAGGAACACGCAGCCCCCAGCCACCTCCCGCTGATCCCTTGATGGAGCCAACGCAGAAAAAAGGGCAGGTTGCAAAGCTGGCATTTAAGATTTCATTAGAGCTGTTAATCTTATTGCTATTACCATATTATAATCACTTTCACAACCCATCTAAGTCCAGGGCAGCTATCCATACCGGATTATTACGTTCATCATTTGCATTCAGCATTTATTTGGGACCATGACTTCATATAATGCTTTGGAGATTAATAAAGGCCACGGCCCTTTCCTGTAAGCAGTTGCCCTCCACACTGATGAAATACAAAATTTAATTTCTTTAACCCATACTTCTGCTGTTTCCTTCCTCTCCCCCTGCCTGGGATCTCACGTTCAGTGGCTGCTGAGTGCAGCCCGTGCTGGTGGTGGGAGGACAGAGGCATCTGGCCATGATGGGGATGAGGTCCAGCAGCCCCCGCGCTCCCCACGGGCACCTGTGCCAGCACTGCTGAGCAGAGTGGGACCCCATGCAGGTGTTACATCCTCATGTGGAAAAGATGCACAAAACTTCTGTCTACAGACCTGCCACAATGTTCTGCCTCGTAATTTAATTATCTCAACAAGACAAAAGAGGAGCTCATGGCAAGTGGCTTTTTGCTGCTAAGCAAATACTTGACAAGGAATGCTGAACTCTTAAACAGCTGCTGGGTTGTGGGTCAATTGACTTTCAGGAACCCAGGGCCATAGAGTCTAAACAGCATCCAAATCAAATTAATTTTTTCTTCAGGATAAAAAGAGAAGCCTGCCCTATCCTCTTCTGCAGCCACCTCTGAAAGTTCCAGCCAGCCCTGCAGCATCGTCCTTTCCCACTGCTCCACATTGAGTGCCAGTCTGCAATACCAAAACCCAGTAAGCATTTAATCTGAGCTGGCATTTTTCCAAGCCTCAAAGTCTCCATGCACTCTGGAAACAGAGGATGGTGGTTATTCCTCTGTGAGCAGGATCACAGCCATCCCATCTCAGCTGGTGGGTGCTGCTCCTGGGGCCCCTCCTGTCGTGTGGCTCTCACCTCCTCCCTTGAACACATGGGGACACAGCAATTCCTCAAAGTACCTTCGAGTTAAACCTCTTGCCTTCCTGCTGTGTGGCTGATTCTCAACAGCCAGAGGAGATTTTATTTGAGTCCTTTCCATGCAAGAAGACAGCTTCCTGTCAAGCCTTCCCCTGTCCCATCCTGAGCGTGGTCTCCCATGACAAGTCACCCGGATTTTATGTTAACCCAAGCAATGGCACGAGTACAAACGGATGTCAGAGGGGATGAGCAGAGCAAGCACCCTCTTCCTATGCCAGGGGTGCGTTCCTGGGTGTCTGTGAGAGGGATTCTGTCACAACGCACCCACACTCCAGCAGAGCTCCCATTCAGAAATCTGCTCAATAACGGCACCGCTCGCTCCCTCACAGCCCTTGACAAACAGGGATTTGTTGGATTCCTGACAGAGAGCTTCACAAACGAGGCAATCAGCAGCCCAGTATAATTTTCAAGAAATACAAATGAGCAAATATCTAGTTGCCATGGTAACCCTGAGAGCTGGACTAGACTTTTTTGGTAGATTCCCAAATACAGCTACATTTTGCCAGCACAGCAGGAGCGTGGTGCCCAGGACCCCTCCTGGGGACAGCAGCCAGGATTGCCGAGCAGCATCAGCTCTTTCAGCATCAGCCCAGAACAGCCCTGTCCTCTCTGACCAGCTCCAGGCGCTCACATGCACCGTGCCAGCTGTGGATCCCTTCTCTCTCACGTCACCTGCGCTTCGGCTCTGTGTCCTTCAAGGCTGACCGGCTTTCCGAGCAGGACCGCAGTGGGAATTGCGTTCCCATCAGGTCTGTGCTCTGCCTCTGACCAGTGGCAGATCTGGCAATTTGCACCCAGGAATGAAAGTTTCCAGCCAAGTTACTGAGCTCCAGCAAAGAAAAAGTGGTTAATGAAAAACATAACCACCCTTTCTAGGTGGCCGTGCTGCAGAGCCCTGTGCCAAACAGGGGCAGCGATACTGGCCCACAGCCAGCTCTCCTCACCAAGGCAATTTTCTCAGGAATCCTGGGAAGCCTTGGCCACAAAAGAGGAGGAGACTTTTGGGGTACCAAAAGGGAACAATCAAAAGCACATTGGGCCCTGGCATGAGACAGCTCCTGTGCTGAGCCAGCCCCACCCCAGTGTCCCCCAGCTTGGAGGAGCCCCCGGCAGCTATGAGCCTCTCCGAGGGGAACTGCTGCAAGTTTCACTGAGCTTTTGCAATTAGTTCAGGTGCCATTACACACCAGCAGCTTCCAGGGCGTATAAATCCAGCCTAATTCTGCCGCAGCCGAGCCCTCTGGCTGCCCAGAAGGAGATACATTTCCCAGCAGGTTTGTCTCCACTGGCCCCCACTGTCCCGCTCGTTCCCTGGCAGCAGCAGGGAGCAGATGGTCTGAGGCGGGATGGGAAAGCCCTCCTGCAGAAGCCAACATCCACTGGGACCCACACGGCACGGGGCCGGATCCTGCTCGCCTTCCCCGTGCCCCACTGCTCTGTGTCTCCGTGCTGCCGGCATTCGGGATGCGCTGAGGGCGCGGGATTTAACACCAACCCCATTGCACAGATGGGTAACATCAATTATCACAGGGGCTCGTGGCTTGGGGTTTTTTTGGTGCCTCACTGTTGCAGCCAGTCTGTGATGTACTCTCTGAGCTGCTCAAAGCATGCTTTTTGGTCCCGAGGTATTTTTGTTCTCTGTCAAAGGGAACCACTCTGCGGCATCCTGGCCTCAGGGCAGGAGCTGAGCCACTGCTCAGGCAATTAAATCTGAGGGAAAAGCACAAGAAAAAGCTCATGATTCAGCTGTGCAGCCCTTATTCTCCCAGTCATTTACGGGAGAAAAAAATCTTAACCGAATTAATAGAGGAAAGGACAGCCCAGCCCAGCCCAGCCAGGCGTCAGAGCAGTCAAGATAATCACCGGGGAGGAAAATCCTCGCCAGGCTGTGCCAGGGCAGCCCCAGCGTGCCCATAACCTGTGGCATCCATCTCCCGTATCGCAACATCCAACAGCGTGTCTCAGGAAATAACCACGGCAGGGATAAAAGGAATCAAAAGGGCAGAGGGGCAGGCAAGCCCATCTCTCCCCACTGCCATGCCAGGGCTGGGGGCAATATTGCCCCCACAGCTCAGAAATAGGGTACAGGAGGGTAAAGACTATTCTGGTTCACTCCCAGGCTGCGCCACACACTGTTCACACTTCCCCCAGCTTTCATGCATTACAAAAGAAGGTGTTAAACTCCTCAGAAAATCAGTGTCATGAAAAGACCCTCAGGGATCAGTCACTTGCGAGTGATGTGCAGGAGAGGTGTCAGAGTCCTGCTGCTGCCAGCTTTCCCACTGCCTGCACCACAGAGCGAGTCAGAAGGGAGAAATTCGAGATAACAAGGGAGTGAGGGGTTATGGGACAAGGAGAACAGAAAAATAAAGAAGTTCAGCCTGGAGAGCTGGAGCTGCTCCAGGCCATGCAGAGTCTGGAACCGTCCATGCCGAGAGAAAGGGCGTGGCCCATCTTTCATCAAGCCAGATCCACTAGAAGTTCATTAAGGAGGTGAAAACTCCTGTTGTTTTCTGCATTTTATTTGATTACTGTGAAACAGAAGACACTGGCAAGGACAGAGGGTTGATTTTTAAGTAAGGACCCTGGAGCCAAAGGAGAAAGACAGGGGGGTTGGGAAACAAAGCCCCTATTAACTTTGGTCCTGACTTTCAGGTCATGCATGCTCAGTTCTTTTTACCTGGAAATGAAGATGTTAATTGGAGGTGACAGCTTTCATTGGGCTCCCCATTAGCAATATTTTTAACCACAGCAGGGCCCAGGTCTTCAAACACTTTCCCAAGGGAAGGTTTTAACCTTTCTTTTGAAACGTCTTGTACCACTTGCAGGGAAAAAAGACAGTTGTTTGGCTCCAGGCATAACAAGCCCCAGCCGTGATGAACTCCCAGCTCCTCCGAACAGGAGACACGGGAGGAACAGGGAGAAGACACCGGGGAGAGGCAGCCAGGAGCCGAGCTTGGCACCGTGCAGCAGCATCTCGCAGTGGGGCGGCTGCCCATGCACAGCCCACGGCACCGGGCCGGGCTGGGGCTCCGGGCTGGGCTGTCCCCGCCGCCTGCGGTGTGACTGAGACACGGGACCTCACCTCGGCACCCGCGCTCGGACATGTCCGGCACCACACCCGGATCCTCAAACCCTCTTCTGCCACTGACCACATCAACTTTTTCCAGATCGTTGGATCCAAGAGCTGTCCTTTTAAGCAGCTGGTTTCTTTACATACTGTTATCATCCACATACAATTTATTACTTTCAGGTGAAACAAAAGCCTCTAGAAAACACATCCAGTGCTGAAATCCAGAACTGAAAACTACACAAATGGCTAACTCTTCATATAAATATATGAATGGTGTGCATATAAATTTTAAAGATCCAATAAAAAATAATATAGTTTAATTTATATGTATTACCCACTTATATATATATATAAATATTTTTATATATAAAAATACATAATCAGGGATGACAGCACTTTCTTATTTTAGAGACTTGCTCCAGCACACACATTCCACTTACAACACCATTATTACCCCACCAAATTTTCCAGTTTCTCTCCAAGTGGAAACATATCTTAGCTGAAAGCTCCACTGCCATCTGAGGAAGCAGTTCCAAGCTCCCAGCAGAGCCTCAGCTGCTGACCTCAACTGCATCCAGTGGGATCACTCTGGAAAGTCTTGGTTTTGGGATGTTATGTTTCTAAGATGGTGGCATCAACGGGGGCCAGACGATTTTATGACAATGCTTTACTCCTCTTTGCAAACAGCAGCTGAGGTGGGGCAGAGCCTGGGGCTTTGCCGGAGCAGGGACAAAAGGGACTCATGGCTCCCAGGAGAGGGCAAGGGGCCGCTCTGCACAGGGCTCCTTGCAAAGCCACCTGGATGCCACGGGGCTGTGAGGGATCAGAGTTCACACCCCGGGGCTCCCTAGGGAGCACTGGATTTACTGCTCTGACTGGGTCCAGCAGCGCCCTTGGAGCTCTATCCCCTGAAGAAGAAGCGTGTTTTTCCCTGGACTGCGCTGCCCTTGCCTTGGGCCCTGGCACCAGCACAGCCCCGCTTGCACCCAAACCCTGCAAATGCACCCTCGTCCAAGGAGGAGTGTCCCATCTCCACACCGAGCAGCTCAAACAAGGCACACCGCAGCTGCCACAACCACACACTCCTCCCCAGAAATCAGTTACCTGGAAGACAGAAGCCCTTCCGTGGTGCCAGTGCAGCACAGGACATCAGCGAGGACTTAGGGAAGAAACGCCATCTCACCAGGAAACAGGGCTGCAGCAGGCACTGCGAGCTCTCCCCAGCCAGGACAGGGTTGTGAGGGTGGGCTGACCCCCAGCTGGTGTGTGTCAGCCCCTCCAGCTGACCCAGTCCTCTCCAAGCAGCCAGGGCCAAACCCTGCTCACCTGCCCGCTCAGGGATGCTGCCGAGCTGTGGGGCACTGACCGGCCCCACACACCCTCCACGGGGACTCTGTGTTTGCCGGGGGCCAGGCAAAGGGCACGGTGAGCACACAGACCCCAAAAAACAGTCAGGGTCAATAAAATAAACCCTCCCAGGCAGCTGCTTCCCCTCATCACACCTCTGTAATACAGAGCAGGTTGGGGAAAAAAACAACTTCTTCCACATGAAACCCCAAGTCCCCAGGGAGCCACTGCTACTCCAGTGCAAGAAAGACAGCGGAGCCTCCGCCTGCTGTGTGCTGTTTATTTTAGCAGAGAGGAAAATAACACGGACAAGAGGCATTTTGCATAACTTAACAGAAAACAACACTTTTCCTCCACTCTTTGCAGATCAACAGGCAAAAGCATTTCCTACACACGGCTATTTTTGGGTGCTAACAGTTTGGTGTACTGGTAAAATCATGGGCTTCCTCTAACACGCTGTGACAGTTGATCCGAAATCCAAAGCCAGACTCGGGCTTGGGGGCTCCTTTGCTGTTGGATGTTGCTCCTGTCACTGCTGAGTGCCAGGTTCATCCCCACCACACTCCCAGGAGGGATTCTGCAGCCAGGGACTGGCTGGGGATCCAAGCAGCTCCATGGCTCTCCCAATCCATGCCATGTCCTGACTGCTCTTCCCCGGCACAGCTGGAGAGGTGACCCAAAACGAAGGGGGGTGTGGGCAGCACCAGCAGCCTCAGTCCAGGGCCAGTGAGGGGATCTTGCAGACGAAGGGGAAGGCTCTGCCACAGGCGTTGTCGTTCCAGGAGCGCAGTGCTACCCCCCAAAAAAACAAGGCATTAGCTGAAAAAAGGCAAAAGGAGGGAACCATGCACTGCCCTTGGGACCAGGACCTCCTGCCATTGTGGGAGGCTTTCCCTGGATGTGCTCCCATTTGTGCCACTCACAGTCCTGCTTCCTTCCAGCAACCCCCTCCCCATCTGGGGGATGTGGGAGGGGAGGCCGGGCCCCAGCTTGGACTTGGTAATGGAGGGGCAGCTGCTAGCGCAGCCCTGTACCCCAAAATTATCAGCAGGCTGCCCGTGGACAGGACACTTAGGTACACCTGGGGGGTCTGGACACACCTGGCTGGTCTCAGCGGCAGTGAGGGTGTGAGGTGGGATTTTTGCACAGGCAGGGTCTTGTCCCACCTCAGCGAGATGCCCTGGCCCCAGCGTGGGAGAGAAAAGCTGGCAAACCAATGAGTGTTTCCATGGGTTTCCCGTGTGGGAGGGGAAATGGGAAAATCTGACCTCTGACTAAATTTGGTAATTCTTCAAGGCAGCTGATGCTCCTGTCCTGCTGCTACTATGGGAGAGGGAGATGGGCTGGGAGCAGAGGGAAAATGAGTATGTGTGCATGTACGTACATGGTGAAAGGGAAAATACACCTTTTCACTGTAAAGAAAAAAGAAAATAATACTAAAAAATTAAAATGCAAATCCTCTGCCTGCAAGCAACCTCTTCAGAAAAGCAGGAGCCACGGTGGATTGAATTTATTGACATGCAAATAACAGTGAAGGTGCCCTGGGCACTCACCGCTGCTGTGCCTGTACCAGATCTGCACGCAGTCCTCCTCCTCCGGGATGGAGTGGATCCCATCGTCAGGCTGGCTGCCATCCCAGTAGTGGTAGTCGTAGGAGGAGCCATCTGTCCACTCAAAGTGACCCTCCTGGCATGAGGCCAGAGGAGAAAGGCCGTCACCACAGAGCCGCGACTGCAGAGGGTGGGAGGCCCACTCCCATGGAGTCCCCACCCCCCTTCCCAGTGAAACACAGCCCAGGGACGTGGAGAGAGACTGTCACCACTCAGCAAAGGCCAAACAGCTCGTTTGGGTTTTACAGCTGGAAACTTGCCAAGGACAGCCCCAGATTTTGCAGTGCTCTCACCAAGGGAAGCCCAGAAATTAAATCTATATATTTTTTAACACCCCCACCCAGTTCTGTGTTCCTTGTCCCCTTCATTTTCCATTCCTTTTCCAGTATCTACAAAAAATTTGCTGACAACTGCTCTCCTGATGGTCTCCATTTTTCTTTCTAACATATTAGACTATATATTTCCAACATGTCAGCTTTCAAAAGTCACAGAGTATCACAAGAGAGCAATGGAACTTGGTGATTTTTGACACTGAAGACCTTTTCAGTTTATTTGCTCTTCTTGGACCAGCAGAACAATACTCTTTCTGTTAATCCAGTAATAAAATGTGGTATGAGTAATTATTGATTAATCTATTAATTCTAGTAAGACTTCTCTTTTAAAAGCAGACTGGAATGGGTGAAATGACAACTTTCTCTCCGTGCTGCGCCACAGACTCTATGCCACCTCCTGATTAAAGAGGGTATAAGGGGCAAAGAAGAAAACCAAGTGGCTTTCCAGGAGGCAAACACAGAGAGGTGGATTTCTCAAAGCCATTTCCCACACGATTAACGGGCGCTCCCACCTGCCGTAGGTCGTTGAGCCCCGTCCAGATGTCGGTGGGGATGCCCGGCACGCGGCTGTTCACCAGGTCGTACACAAAGACGTTTTCTTCCCAGCTGGCAAACAGAGCAACACGGGGCCATCAAGAGGATGTGTCAGCAAACGGTCAGGCGTGGCCCTAAGCGCTCCCCCTAGCACAGGACCCGGGGCCAAATGGGTTCCCTCTTACTGCTGATGATTACTGCCCTGGGTCTGTGCAAGAGGAGCGTAGTGTTGGTGAGAGCTGGGGGAGAGGGAATAGGGGGAAAAGCCTGTGTAATCGTGTTGTACTTCTGTCCCTTTTTCAAGAGTAAAAAACACAGTTTGGGGAAATTTAGCTAATATCATGCCAGTTTTCCTGCCAGCCCAGGGATAGGCACTTATTTTCTATGTTGCCTTTGTGTGACCAGTGCACCAGACTTGAGTGGGCCGCTGCTGCAGAGGGATGTGTAGGCTGGAACATGAGCCTGCAGCTGACAGAGGTTGTGCTGTGGGAATGGGACTTTGCCCCCTGTTTGCTCCCTCCCCAGGCTGTGTCAGCGTGGGATGACATGTTTCTGCACACCTCACCTGTGGATGGAGGCCAGCTTGGCTGATCTGATGCCAATGGAGAACTCGGCGCAGTAGAGGTCGGCTTCAGCCCAGGTTTTGTTGACGGGGAAGTACCGGTAGCAGTGGCCCTCGTACTCTGTCCAGAAGAGTGGGCAGGAGTAGGCGTGGACAGGCTCGGGCATGGCTGGGGGCAGAGCAGAGGACATCCAGCAGCTGGTGGTGAGACAGCTTGGCCAGGCAGCTGAGCAGGTGGTGGAGGCAGCAGTGCCCAGCCCCGCTCCCCCACCTCAGCCAGGAAAATAACCACCAAACATGTGCAGGGAAAACCCAACTGATGCAGGAGATGTGCAAAAGTTGGCAAAAGTCAAAACACATTTTAAACAAGTTGTGGGTTTCTCAGCTCTAGCATTTGTCTAAATCAGGAAGGACATTCCAAGCCAGCTTGACATCACTTTAGGTAGAGGATGCTTAAAATAAAGGCACCGACATTTGCCACTGGGAAAACGGAGATAAGGGCTCCTCTCGCCTCTATCAGCACCACTGGAGGCACCGTGCTGGGATGGGGGCTGACAGCCAGGGCTGCAGGGTCACAGCCGTGTTCTGCCCTCCTGCAAGGACAGCCTGCACCTCCTCCCTCCAAGGAAAGCCCCTGCCCCGTGGCTGGGCCGGGCTGCAGCCGTGCACGTAGGCACCGGCCCTCGGCCCCCGGAGCAGCCGGCCAGGCGCGCGTACCGCCGGCAGCGGTGCCAGCCTATCTGCCTCCCACCGACCGATAAGGGCCGGGGCCTCGCAGCTGCTCCTCCTGCCCTGTCGCTTGTCAGCACAGAGGGGAAGCTGCCCCAAAAGAGGCCGTTTTGGGGCAGCACATCCTTCTGCAGCCTTTGCAGTTGCCGCTGCTCCAACCTCCTCCGTGTCCTGCTCCCCCACCTGTGGGGAGGATGCAGCACTCAGCACCCTCAAATCTTGGGGCACACGGACTTAACTCTCCTAGCTGCTGGTTTGTGAACGTGGGGGAATTGCCAGCCCCCCTGAGCCAGTTCCCACATCCCCACGGAGTCGTGGTCCGGGGTCAGGGCTGCTGTCGAAGCGAGCGGGGCAGTGGGCAGGGTGGGTGTGCAGGGGGTGCTGGCAGACGTCAGATGCCATCAGACTATCCAAGCAGGTAACAGGCTCAAGCCCAGAGAGGTCAGGGTGGTGCCTCCAGTACTGAGGGGCCGGGGGAATGGCTTTCCCCAAGGGTGGGGAGAGCAAAACCCTGCCAGCAGCGGCGAGAGACGTGGCTGTGGCAAGGGAAGCAACAGTGTGGAGAAAAAGACAGGCAAGGTGAATCCAAAGCAGCTGTGTGAGCATTCATAGAGCCAAATCCTTCCCAGTGCCAGTGCTGGCAGCTCTGGGTGATAATTTCATCTTCCATCAGCTCTTTCCACGTGGGGATCTCTGAGTGTTCTACAAACAGCAGCCAGCCAGCCCACAGGTCCCTGCTGTCACACCCCCTCCCAGGAGACAAACCACAAACGCAAAGTCCTCTGTTCCTCCTGAGCAAGGCCAAGTCAACTGCCAAGCCCTGTGGGGCTGTCACCCCATCAACCTGCCCTGGGACCCCCAGCCACCCCTCCAGAGGAGCTGAGACTGGGGGCAGCTCTGCACCCTACAGCAACAAACCCTTGAGGGGCTCAAGGGGCTCTCCCATCCTCATCAGCACTAATTATTATGGGGGAAAAAAGATAAGGCCTGCTGGGCTGGAAGAGCAAAATAGCTTTTGGGGAGAGCGGGTAAGATGCAGCCAGCTCCGTGGTGGTGCAGAGCTCAGCTCTCTGATTCACACCCAGCCATACTTGCACTGGGAAAAACCTTAGAACAGCCCTAGGAGGTGCAAATTATTTTACTGTAGCAATAGAGCTGGACCAGGAGCTCCGAGAGCTGGTGTGATTCCTGGGAGCCAAGCCCTCCTTCCCCCATGATGATGGCCAGGGCTCCCTGTCTCCCCCAAAACCAAAGCAGAGCAAGGGAAGAGGGTCAAACCTACAGTATGAGGCTTCAGCTTTGCCACCAGGCCACAGGTGAGGCCGGTACCCCCATTAAGGACAGGGCTGGGATCTGGTCCTGGCTTGCAGAGACTCCAGGTTGCTGTTCCTTCCTGTCAAGGACAGCCTAGAGGTCTGTGCCAGACAGGCACCACCAGCTGCCCCAGCAACTGGGATTTTATTATAGTGCCTTGACAAAATCCTCACCTCTGGCAGCATGGTGGCAAAATTCACAGGGCTCAACCCAGCAGCATCCCCAGCAAACGGAGCCTTCACTCCTGAGTGCTAATTGCAGCGGGTGTCCCAGTGTCCTGGCTCAAAGCCGGCCCATGGGCACCCCAATTGCCAGGGAAAATCACCCTCGTGTTTGTTCAGGGCAGCTGAAACCGAGTCAGAAATTGAGACAGTCCTTCTTTGTTATTCCATACTGGTTCCCATTAGGTAGCATTAATTTGACGAGCTTCAGTGAACCAGAGGTGCCTGAAGGAATTTAAGGTTAAATATACCAAAAAGGAAAATATGGGAGGTCAGCTTTTAATTAGCATCTTTTCTGTTAGGTCAGGATCAGAGGCTTTGGCTGTCTCTTTGGAGGAGAACTACTGGTCCCAGTTTTTCAGGCAGGAACAATTAGGAGAGCTGCTTTATTTGGAATATTTGTTGCAGAAAGACCATAAGAAATCTGATGTAGGGTTGTGAGTACAGGGGCCTACTCGTGGCTCTACAGGAAAGCCTTGCAACCCAAGCCAGCAGCTGTGTGTGGTATTTTCATCTAGAAGGGGAGAGGGGAAGCATTTGGGGGCTTTTTAGACCCGATCCTCACTTTTAAGCACACCAGCAAAACATCACCCCGGCAGCATCAGCTCCTCCGCACTGGGCAGGAGCAGCACAGCCAGTGCCTGCAGGATGGGGGTTCCTGCCGACCCCAGCTCAGTCCATCCATTTGTCTCCAAATTCCTGGTGAAAAATGATGGCAAGAATCCTTTCTCCCTTTGCTTATTTACAGTGCAGCAGTTTTAAGGGCAGGACCATGTTTTAATGCAGCACCAGCAAAATAGATGTCCAGACTTGGCTGAGGATAAGATTCAGATCAAGCAGCTGTTACTAACTCAGAAAAGCTGGAAAACAAATATTTAGGGTCACAAATAAAGTTTTGTGCTCTCTGCATTTGTGTCAGTGCCAAATTTGAGCTTTTTTATTTATTTACTGTAGAACCACCAGGAAAATCACTTATCAAAATCTTACAGAAGCTGGCACTGCTCTGCCAAAAAAGTTTCACTTCCTCAACTGGCCTATTCCCAACTAGAAATAATTAATTGAGAAAATCCTAGCCAGTTTCACAAGGGTTTCTTTTCATTTCAGGATGCTACTGGAAAAAACGTACCACCAGCTGCATGGCTCCCATGGGCTCAGCTGGGGAAGAGCAGGTTTACCCCTGAAAACTTCATCCCTAGGAGCAATGCTGCCTCACTTCCAGGGATCTGCAGGTTGGAGATGCGAAATCTGGGGCTAGGACAAGGTTGGCAAGAGATGCCCAGGCAAGGAGGGCTCCTGAGGGGCTGCAGCTCTGTCAAAGGGTTTTGGGCACCAGATCAGCTCGGGTCAGTGCTGGCAGCAGATGCTCTTGTTGCAGAGCACCAAAGAGCTCCATTTCATCAACAGCTGACAGCTTTCCTCAAAACTTAGAGGTGCTGGGAGACACCCCCTTGGCACATCCATAAGCTAATGCTGCCATCTGACCTGAAAAGGCAAGGGAACCTCTTCAGCTCTTGGCAAGCAGCTGGGTTTGGAGAGTGTCCATCAACGCCCCAGAGGCTCGTCTGAAATTAATTTCAACAGAGAAGGGCTGAGGAGATCCCCGTCATGTGGAAGTCTGGGTCCTTCCCAGGGCAGAGCCCCTCCACCAGGATCTGAGGGCTGTGGTGGTGAGAGTGAGGGATGGGCAGTGGTCCCGGCTGGCAGAGCTGGGGCTCAGGACCAGGACCCTGGTGCTCACCAACACCAAGCCACCTCTCACCAGCTCGGGCCACGGGGAGGGCCAGCAGCAGGGCTTTACCCAGGGTCGGCACTGCTGGAGCTGCGGGGAGTTAGACGGGATGGGTGAGACAACAGGGCTGGGACAGAACCCCCCAGAACCCACCCCCAGGATGACTTCAGCAGGAACTGCCTGTGGCTAAGCTGGGGGTGCCAGCTGAGCCAGATGTCCATCCCACCACATCCTCTTTATTGAGTAAACCCACAGACTATGCGTTTAAACAGGGGGTTGGTGGGCAGGAGCACAGGGCAGGGGCTAAGACAGTGCTGTTGTGCGATGTTGGGGTGCCTCAACTCACCCATGGCTTCAGAAGCAAGTCCTCAAGCCCTGCCATTATAGTCAGCATGGACAAACAATGCCACCTTCATGTTACTTGCAGTATTTGTCTTTCATTAACAGATGAAAGAGCCTCACACTGAGCACCCACCTTCGAAGGAAGTGATCAGGGGAGGGACTCTGGTCTCTGTGTATCTGGGGGTTGTTTGGAGCTGCAGGGGATCATATGTCCACTGATGGACATGAATCTCCTAACTGGGCAATATTTTACACACCCAGAAGTGTTTTTAAGGCACACGTCACAAGTTTCCAAGTCAAATATTAAACATCAGTTGAAGCACATTGGGAGGGACCTCCTCTCACACCAAGGGCTTCGCTTTTTCCAACTCTTTTATGAAACCAAGCTGGTTTTACCACTTCAAATCCTCTGCCAGGTATGTTTGGAGTTGTGAGGCTACAGCCAATACTGGCAGCAGCGCTCCTGCAGCTGGCACTGACAGATAGGACTTATCTTGCAGAGTTTTTTTCCTCTTTAATTAGTTTTGGCAAAGCTCCCACAGATTAGGCGTCTGGCAGGAGAGCCAGGCTTGTATCGATCCCTTTTCTCACGATCTCACCGAACAGCACTTAAGGAGTCCCTTTCCACTCACAGTCCCAATAAACCTAACAGGGTTCAAACAAACTTGGAGCAGCAACTCTCACTTGCACCAACGCCGTGGAAAAGTTTGGAAGAAATTTACATGACATACAGCAGCAGCAGCAGCTAGGAGCAAAGAAGGGGAATAAGGGAGAATCCCACGCTTGTTCCACACGCAGTGAGTGTGAATAAACGAGGAGCTCTGATGTCCCTCAGCCTGTCCTGCTGAGGGACATCAGAGCTGCCCTGCACCCTTCATGTGAGCGCCTCGTGCAGCGGTTCCTGCCACCGGCCCCGAGCCGCGGCAGCGCGTGTGGGCAGCGGCCAAGGACCTGTCCCGGCACACCGAAACAAAGCCAGCCCAGAGACCTTCGCCATCCCGAAGAGAAGGACCGGAGCTGCCTTTGGCACGTCCCCGTGGTGAAGAAGAAAGTTGATTTCAAAGAAAGTCAGGGGTTTCTGGAGCAGGCGGAGAAGCGGGAAGGCAGCCGCCGGCCCTGCGGGAGGCACACACGCTCCGTCCCTGCCGCCACCACCGCCGATTAAATCACCGCGGCCACGGCCGAGCACCCACCTTGGCTGATCTTGATGTTGGTCTGGGGGAAGGCCTGGGCGGCCAGCAGGGCGGCGGCCAGCAGCGCGCACAGCGCCCGCCCGCTGCCCATGGCCGGAGCGCCGGGCACCGCTGCCGCCTGCGCTGCCGGCTCCGCCGCGGGGTCCCGTGGGGCGCGGGGGTCGCGCCGGGCTCGGGGGTCCCGTCGGGCGTGCGGGTCCCGGGGAGGTCCGGCCGGCGCTGGGGTGGCGCTCAGGCCGGGCCCCGCGGGTTGTGGGGCGGCGGCCGGGCGGGGCGGATATAGGGGCCGCGCTGCCCCCTCCCCCGAGCGGCGGCTCCTCCGCAGCCCGCCCCCGGCCCCGCTCGGCGCATCCCGGAGGGGACCCGCACCCGGGGCGCTGCCCCCAGCCCGCCCCCGGCCCCGCTCGGCGCATCCCGGAGGGGACCCGCACCCGGGGCGCTGCCCTCAGCCCGCCCCCGGCTGAGCCCGCCCGCGCTCAGCGCATCCCAGACGGGGCCGGGGCCCCGTGCGCTGCTCGCAGCCCGGCTCGGGCGCACCCTGCTCCCGCGGAGCTGCTGTCACCCGCCGGGGCCGCAGGCGAGTAAGGACACCATCCCTCCTCGCCCCGCAAGTGCATCCCGAGGCGGGTTCAGCGTCCCCATCCCGCAGAGCCCCTCGGGTGCGGGCGGAGCGGGCCCGGGGCAGCCCGGCACCTCGGCGGTGACAGACGGGACCCCCGCTGCGGGCAGGGCCGGCAGGGACCGGGCAGGGCCGGCGGCGAAGGGCGAGGGCACCTGGGGAGGGAGGCAGGGGAGAGGCTCCCGGGGCTGCCGGACAGCGGGGGCAGTGGGGTTTAACGCGTCAGAGCCCCACTGAGTGGTGCCTTTTCTTGTTTTGGTTTGGTTTCGGGGGGTGGGGTTTGTTGGGGTTTTTTCCTGCGTTTGGTTTGGAGTTTTTTTCCCAGAGCAAGGCAATGCTCTGACACGCTTCAGCAGCCTGGTTGGAAGAGGAAACCCCCAGCTGTGCCCGGGGCTCCAAGGCTGTTTCAGGAATTCACTCTGTGCCCATCTGCCAGGTCCGTGCTGGGTCCATGCCGTCACGTAACAGCAGAAAACCTGACATGATACAGCACTCTGTACCAATATTATCCAGCACGTCTCCTTCCTGTGGTCAGCATTTTGTTAGACGTTAACTTCAGATTTTTAAAAATACTGTATAAAGTCCTTTTATATCTGTTGCACTCATAAGGGAAATAGTACAGGCACAAATACTACAGAATTTTGTGGTCCTCCTCCATATCCAATTTATGCCTTAAATCAGGACTGAAGGAACTGCTTAGGAACATTCTCAATGCTGTTCCCTTTTTATTCTTAGCTACAGATTAAAATTTTCAGCATTTTCGACCCATTTTTAGAGATTCAAGTATAAACAATTTGGGGTGACACCAAGCTTTCAGTACAGTAAAACATCCAGACTTACTCCAGAGACAGTAACTCATTCAATCAACTTTTCTATATTAAGTTTTCTTTGTATTAAATAAAGCCTTCTAAGAACACCTCCCCCCTTCCATACATTGATCTGAAATTATTTGGCTCAAGGAAAAGCCAACTGCTACAGCAGACCACTAAAAATGAAGGAACTGGGATAATGAGAAGTCAAGGCATGCCTCCTCCCTTCTTTCCTGTGTGCCATCCTGAGATAAAGCCAGTGTTATAAACAACTTTCAGCAAACTATGGAACAAAAATCTTTGAGCATATTAATCTACTCCCAAAGCACAAATACTCATGTTAAAGAGGGAGCAGAGATCCTGAATAATTTTTATCCCGGTTTCTAACAGCCAGACTCGTGGCAGCAGCATCCTCCCCAGCAGAGCTGAGCCCCCTGTGCTGCCCCGAGCCACAGCCCTGAGCCTGGCACAGCAGCTGGGCACCAGCTTTGCTCCCAGCACTGGGACAGCACGAGCACGTTGTGCACGCAGTGCCAGCTGGAGCTGCAGCTGCCCTTTGGGGTACCTTCCAACTCCACCAAACATGAGATGTGCTTCACCTGCTGGGTGTAGTCCCAGGAGCACAGCCACAATTCACCCCTCCTGCCCCTCTCCCTCCCACGCTGTGTTCTATTTGCTCTGCAGGCCAGGAGCTCCCCGGTATGCTTCTGTTCTGCTCTCACTGACCTTTCCTCTGGGGTTCCTCACCAATTTTTGGCATCCTGTGTACACGACTGTTCCTCCCTGTGGAACAGACACCTCATGACTTCAAGGACAGACTCAGGCAAGAGTGCCTTCTGTTCACATTTCGTCCCCAGTGTTGAGCAAAGCACGTGGCTGGGCTCAGGCCAGCTCTCGTGGATGTCCTGAGCTCATTCTGCTGTCCACAGGCCCCACATGGAAGAATATTAATGTCAACCACAGAAATTGCTGAAACTACGGCCCCTTGCCTGAGCCTTCTTGAGTTACGGGAAGAGATCAGCCTCCTGCAGCACGTGTTTGCCCAGGACTCCCCGAGGGGTCCCTCTCCACAGTGATTTTTTGATGAGACAAACCAGGAGGAAGCCAGAGAACAGAGGTTTGCCATCGACTTCGCTGCAGGACAGAGAGGAAATGGCCCCTTGCAGAGAGGCAGGTTAGAAGTGATACCCAGCACCCCCAGTGTGCTCGGAAGGAGGATGCCCCTGGACAGCCCTGCAGGCACCGCTGCCCTGCTGCTGTGGGCTGCTCACACAGAGCAGCTGTGCTGGAGAGCAGCGCGGAGCCAGGTGCCATGGGCAAGGTGCTGAAGGGATGCTGGTACCGGAGCTACCACACAGACCTTCCCTGGAGCAGGAACACCTGGACAGCAGCAGGGGTTATTGACCCACACACTGACACCTGCCAAAACAAGCACTGAGCTTTTTTGGTTTGGGTTTTTTTGGTGTGGTTGGGTTTTCTGTTTTGCTTTGCTTTGCTTTTTAAGACTCACCTGTCCCTAACTGTAGCAGCTAAATAATAAACGGGGGAAAATAGGCATATGTATTGTTTTTTCCTTTTTAAAAATCAAAATATTAAAAGCACAGGAGGTAGTGGGGTTTCATTTTGGGCTTCATTTAATGAATAGAGGAGGGAGATGAGTGCTGCCCATCGTGCCGCACACATGCTCTGGAGTTTGACAGTTCCAGCCCACAGGGTGTTGGGTGGGCTTGGGCTGGGAACCACCATGGCCAGACCAAGGCATCCAGCTCGCTCTCCAGAACCTCCTCCAGCAGCAGGTGCCCAGTTTCTCTCAAACTGCTCCCAGTTCACCTGCAGTGAGTAACAATGGGGTAACTGCCAACACTTTGGCTTTTTTTCTGCCATAAGCATAACTGAAGGAGCTCAACACAAAGGTGAATTCAACAAGTATCATCCCAATCTATGTGGCACAATTAAATAGAATTTTATTTTCAATAAATATACAATCTGCATCATACCAGACAATACGCTGTGGAAAAATAAAATGTACAGAAGCAACCAACAGGACAGCTTGACTGTAGCTAAGTTCACTTGGTGACCTGAAGAACTACCTGGGTAAACACACACAACACAGAAAGAGCCACTGCAGTCTGTGAGAGAATTAAAATTGTGTTTTCTGGGTCTTCTTAACCACCAAAGTCCCTGGAGCAGGTTTCTTTTGCACAGCACAGGTTTGAAAGGACGCGAGCTGGTTTGCCCAGTACAAATGCTATTGGAAATGTTTATTTTGCCGTATCATCACTGAATCTACTACGCACACAGACTGCTATCGAGACTGGCAGGTCACCGCTGACGGGACACGGGATCTGTCCGACGTGGGGCCGCACGCGTGCCCCGGCACACAAACGCACACACTAACAGCAGCTTAGATCTGTTAAAACTAGTACAAGGACAAAACTGGAGTCAGAATCGATTGCACCACAGGTTCTACCATTTAAAAAAATATTCTAGCCTAATTACCACGTTCACCAATGAGAGCACACGGGTACTTATATCTCCGAGAGGATGAGCCATGGATTTGGACTGGAAGGACAGCAGAGGCAACTCCCAGCTCCTCCGCCCACTCGGTGCTTACCGCGGCACGTCCACGCACAGCCCGTGCCGCCCGGCCCCGCGCTCCTCCCGCGGGGTGCAAACAGCTGAGCGGTGCCGGGGGCAAGCAGCCAGAGCTCCGGCCCCGGGGGAACAGCCAGGAGCCAGCGGGACGTGGATCACTGAGGCCAGCACGGCTGGCTGGGCGCCGGCGGCCGCTTTAATCCGACGGAGCTGCTGTGGGGTGCGTGTAGGGTGTGAGGTGGGGTGTTTCAGTCGTTGGTTTATGTTTTATCTCGTCCGCCCGCTCGGTCTGGCTGCCGTCGGTTTCCCACCTCATGTCACCTCGAGGGAGGCGGGCGAGACGCGGTCGCACTCCTCGCGGGAGCGCAGGCTGTGCCACTGCTCCACGGCCGTGCGGTGCGCGTTCAGCATGCGGCGCCAGTGGTTGGACTCGGGCGCGCCTGTCGAGTACTGCCCGATCACAATTCTCCCAATGAAGTCGTTGCTGCTCTTCACGTTGTGCCCGTACACTGGGGAGAGCAGAAACAGAGAGTGGTCAGGGCAAAAGCACCACTTGCCCACCCAGAGCCCGGCCCCAGGAACCCAAATGTCCTACAAATGTCCCCCAACACCAGGTGCCAGCATTTCTGGTATGTAACTCAGCATCTGAAAAAGGGAGAAACAGGGGCTTGGGAGGAATAAAATAAGCTGTACTACAGACTGAAATACAATTCAAATAAACAAGACACAAATCCGCAGTTACCACGGTATTTAGCATGAATAGGTAAAGCAGAATCATAAAATGATTTGGGTTGGAAGGGACCTCAAAGATCATCCCGTTCCAACCCCCCTGCCATGGGCAGGGACAGCTTTCACTGGAGCAGGTTGCTCAAAGTCCTGTTTAGCCTGGCCTTGAAGGAGAATTACACCATGTAAAGAAGTGCCAAAAGCTCTGCCTGGGCATCATGAAATCACAGAAGCAGCCCAGCAGCCTGAGCCTGGGGAAATGCAGATGATCTCAAACTGTCCTCCTCCAAATGCACACCACACAAACCACTCCAGTGCTAATCGACAGCATTCCCTGCTCAGAGACAGGAATTACACACGTCCAGGCTGTCAGCAGGATGTTTACACAGAAACAATTTGCCATAATTATCACTGCAGCTACTTGTTAAATGTCCAGGAAAGCAACTGAGGGAGAGACATCAACCCAACACCCTGTCCTTTGGATTAGCCCAGTCTCCTGGAACAAAAGATCACAGACAGCAGCAAACCCTAATGACGGGCCTGATCCCGGGAAAGGCTGAACGCTCCCACCAGACAGGGGCAAGAGCACTTCGTGTGTTGCAAACTGAAGCCCTGCCTCAACTCATTAGAAAGTTGAAACAAAGTCTTTGCAAGCTGAAGCCAGGATATCCACAGGCACTGCCTGGAATATTAAAGATTAAAAAATCTCCTCAGGAAAGAGAGGGATTTTTAAGGACAAATGTCTACAGGAGCTCCAAATCCAGCTGGGCTTGTGCAGCAAGAGCATGTTGAGCCTGGCATGGAGCCCCTGCCAGCAGCACCAGCTCTCCAGGGCTGCTGGAAACCATCACTGGCAGCAAAACCACATCTGGGATCCCCCATGGCATCACCCCGATGCTGTGCACACCCTCACAGGCAGGCAGGACACCGAGCACAACACACTCAACCTCACTTTTGAGCACACACCTTTGTCAAGGCTGTGCATTTCCTATTATAACACACCCCAACTGATTAGCATTACTTTAACCTGCCCCTCTGCCACCTCCACACTCTGCAAAGGCTGGTTCCTCACCTCTGTACCAGTCTGGGATCTTGCTCTGGGTGACTCAGGCACCACCTGCCAGTGCAATCCTAAAATCAAGCAGTGCCAGGTTACATCTCACTTTATCCCTTATGACAGCTCTGACACGCACAGTTTATGGGCAGAGATGCTTCTGCTCACCAAATTACCTGTGGATATTTTAGGTGACAGCAAACCTTCAAATGCCCAAGTAATTTGTTCAAATAATTGCTACAAAAACCTACCCTGCCACTCAGAGCCCTGTAAGTGTATCTTCAAACGACATTTAGAAATGATTTGGGGTTCACCACCCCAGCAGGAAGACTGCATCTCTTCTGCCTGCCACCATCAGTTATCTAGGGCTGATGCCATCAGGACGTGCTGCCGAGCAAGTGCCCCTGTCAAGAGGCCAGGCTGGTGTTTTTTGGAAAGGCCACCTTCTGAGGACGCAGTGAGGAATTCTAAGCCATCCGTCTCCAAGGAGTACACAGCTTGTCAGGGTTATTAACGAGTTCTCCTACAAGGCAATGGATCACAAGTGTAGCTAGCTATATTAAATGTTTTGCTATGATTTATTAGCCTACAGAAATCAAATGTTGTGATAAAACCACGTAAAAATACCCCAAAACCAAAATTTTCACTAGGGTGGGGGTTTTTTTTGTTTGGGTTTTTTTGTTTGTTTTGGGGGGTTTTTTGTTTGTTTTTTGTTTTCATTCTTTTTTTCCAAAATGAAAGACAACGAAGCCTAATCCTGGGAGACAGTACTAAGTAATTTAAACCAAGAAGTCTTACAGGCCATCAATTAATCACAGGATAAATTAACAGTGGAGAAGTACCCCAGGCATACTGATTCTTCAAAAATACTCCATGCCAGGACTGCAAAACAAGCAGGTGTGCTATCTAAGGGCACCTGTTATTCTACTGTTGATCCAAGTATTTTGAATTCTTGTAATGCAATTTGCTAATCTCATTGTGTCAGGTAATTAGCATGCTGAGTCCTTTGGGGTATTAATGGGCTAATTATGCAAGCATTGTTGCTTCTATCATTAACTGCTGTAGACAGCACAGGGACTTATTGCTGAAGAACACGGAAGACATTTTCCAAGGCCAAATGCTTACTCACACACAGACCATAAGAGGTAGCACTAGGCTGACCTCAGGTTTACAAACTCACAGCTTCACTACAGCAGCTTTCTCAAAAGCTGAGAGGTCCTTGTGTGCGAAAAATTCAGCTTTACCCATCAGTTCAGAAGCCCTTTAAACTCAAGGACATGCCTTTCTGGGAGGCTAACTGCTGTATTCCACTGCTAAATGCCAGGATTTGCTGAGCAATCTGCTGGTGGCTGAGTTGCACCAAGCCGAGAAGGGGCTGGAGTTGGCATTGAGAAAACAAACCCGTTCCTTTGCTCACACTCAGGAGCATTTTCCCTGTTGCTGCCACCGGTACTTCCAAGAACAGCTCGGAAAAGAGAACTGAGGAGCCCACAGGCCCAGGTGAGCAGCTGGAAGCGGAGCCTGGTGCCCACCTTGCCCGGGGCTCCCGTCCCGGCACAGGCGGAGCAGCTCGCCGGTCCTCCCGCGGCTGCAGCGATCGCTCCTGGAACAGGGGAGGAACCTTTCCTGGAGCACCAGCAAGCACAGCCGCTGCTGCACCGTTTGCACTGGGGCCTGACACCGCAGCCTGCTGCACAGCCCTGCAGAAGCGGTGCCAGCACTCCTCGGTGCAGAGCCGGACCCCTGTGGGCGCTCACGGACCGCCCGGGACTGCTCAGGCACGACCCCGCAACCACGGCTGTCCAAGGCACTCGGGGGCTGCGCTCCACGGCGGGGCTGGCCCTGCCCTGGCTGCAAGGTGACCTGCAGGGTCCGTGGGGAGACCCGGGAGCCCCTCGGAGCGGGAAAGCCCCGCAGAGCTGGAGCAGCAGGGGCAGACAGGAGCCCGTGCCAGAGCCCTCTGCTTCTGCACACAGATGCACACAGTGACACGCGTACCGCGGCTGCATTCCCACCTGCACGGAGCCAGTTCCAAACTCACCCCTTCAGCCTTGGGGGGGTTAAAAGCTCCTGCTCTTTCCTTCCAGCTCGTTCCACAACAGGTGAAGGTGGAGAAGCTCCATGGGCAGCAGAAGAGCACTGTGCCACACACTGAGTCCAGGTGACTCTGCAAGTGGGCTGAGCTGTGTTCCCTGATGTCTGAACATCTCCTGACAGAGTCTGAAAGGAGCTAATAGTAAATTTCAGATTGAATTTGCCCTTGGTCACATAAACAGTGACTCCGTGGAGCTGCTCAATAGCAGAAAATTAAGTAATTAACATTTGGGATTTTCAGACTGACTCAGACTCTGGTTATGAACAGGTAGATGCTGCTTTCCATTTAAGAAACATATTTTCCTGACAGAAACTACACACCTGAGCTCATGAGCTCTTTTTCCACCATCACAGTAATTTACACAATAGCAACATCCATTTCTAGGCCAACACAGAGCAAAAAGCAATTAAAGAAGCAGAGGTCAAACCAATTCCTTCTGCAGCTGCTCTTCACTGAGGGACACATTTGGAAACAGAAAGGCTTCTTAAAAAGACATTCTTTATAATAGAAATGCTGAAATACAGAAGAAAATTGTGTTCACTTATGTCCATTAAAAGGGTCGAATTCTTGAGGACAAGGTACATGATGTAAATAAAACATTTTCATGTGATGTACTTATTGATGCAGTGCTCCTAAACGATCCATATCCAAAGGATGGGGGCCTGGGTGCCACATGAAATGTTTCTTTGGGGTAGGGGCCCATGTCCCGCACAGGGGTCCTGCACAGGAGGGAAGGCTGAGACCCCCAGGCTGGCTGCCTGTCCCTGCAGGGCTGGGGGCATGGCCATGCCAGGCACTGCACCGCCCAGAGCTGCTGCCCAGCAGGGCAGCGCCTTCCAGGGGATGCAGTGGGCCTTGGAGCTCCAACATCTGGCTCCAGGGACAGCTCCAGCCTGAGCTTTCCCTGTCTCCTACCAACCTCAGTCACGTGGAATCACTTTTTGCCAGTTAGCTCTTTTCCATGTCACTATGAAATTAAGCCATGAGGCTGCCTGGGTGGCATCAGCCCTGGCACCAGATGCAGCCAAGATGCCTTTTACCTTTCCCTCTCCTTTGCCTCTACCCTGAGGCTTGCACACTGAGTAGCTGTGCAGAGCACAACCGCACATCATTGTCATCCATGAGTTATGTGCAACAGTAAAACTGAAGCTGGCATTTCAGAAACTAATTCATCCTTTGATTGAACATACTGGCATCCTTGGAATGACCAGGGAGGAGCACTAACTCAGAAAATTTCCTGAAGCTAACTTGAAGGTTATCAGTATCATTAACGGGATGGGGACAAGCCTGAGCCTTGCAGCTGGGGCCACGGAACATCTGCATCTCCTGCCAACCCCGTGCCAGGTGTGCTGAGCAGTCACTCAGCAGTCACTCAGCAGTCACTCAGCAGTCACTCAGCAGTTCAGGCTGCGCCGCACCGCCCCGCACGGCCACACAGCGCCTCTGCTGCTGCCTCTCCGGGAGGAACAGCAGGGCAATCCCAGCGTTCTGCAACAGCAGGGAGCTCCACCACAAACCATTGACTCTTCTTCAGTCACCTACACCGTCACCTGCAACGCAATTAAAACCATTTAACTCAGAGAAAAAAAAATTTGCAAGAACGTCCCCAAGGCTGTACACGGGCAAGCGAGGGGCAGAGTCCCCCTGAGGACACAGGTCTAATGGGACCATGTGGTCAGTCTGGCAGAAGCACAGCCCTGTTGGCACTGACCCATCAACACTTCCTGCGCTTCCCATTCAGCCTCAGCACTTGGTGAGGTCTCAGAAAGGGCCCCCCTCACATACGTGCCCGCTCAGGCAGGCAGTGCCCCACGCCATCCTTGGCAGGCAGGAGCCAGTGCCCAGAAGCCAGCACTGTGCCCAGCACTGCCTCAGCCAGTGGGGCTGAGCTGCCAGGTTAACTAGGACTGAAAACTGCTGCTGAACTGCTTGACATCAATATTAAAAGGCTGTTTAGCACAAAGAGGTGCGACGAGGAGCAGCAGCAGCCGGGCTAATGATGCACACTGAGAAGGTCACAGGCTTGGCCCAAATCCCGCCCCTTGCTCCTCGAGCATGGCCGGTCATACTTAGTGGAGAGGAGAAAAAAGCACGGGAGAAGATGTCGTGGCTTCCCATTTATCAGTTTAATCTCCATCAGGCTCTGATGGGCACACTGAACTCTCTTTCCAGCCTTTCCTCTGTGCGACTGCTCCCTGCAGTGGCTGCACCTGCCCAGCTCCGGAGGGAACTGGAATTACTGGAGTACCTGGCCATGCACAGACCCAGCTCCAGCTGCTGCTCCACGGGACAGTGCCACCACACCAAGAGACTCTGGAAACCTCTACAAGGGCAGCCAGGGAAGGGGACTCTGCACATGCACCCCAAACCCCCAAACCAGGCGTTTCCCTAATCAGGGTCTGCTCTCAGACAGGGAGGGAAGGTCCTGTAGCAGACAGCAGGGATCCGGGGTGCAGGGAAAGTGCAAATGAGCGAGTGTGTCTTGCAGAGATCTCGAGGGCATGCAGGGATGACACCTCATGAAATTACCTCATCAGGAGAAACTGGAATTATGGGCTGGATGCATCTATCACAACAGCCCAGAGGATACTGAAAAGGAGTATCTATGGCTGGCTTTTTCCACCTCCAATTCCTCTTTTTTAAAAATTGCATCCTAATTCTCTGCACGATGAGCCCCAGATCCAACAAAGCACGCAGACGACCTCATGCATATGGACACACCTCACAGGGAGAGGCTCCAGCACCGGTGCCACACGGCACCTGCAAGCGCAGGCAGGGACAGCCGTGCAGGGGAGGCAGCCTCTGCCTGCACCCTCATCCATCTCCTGTGACAGCCACGGGGCCAGGCACAGGCATTCCGCTTCCAGGCACTGCCCTGCCGCCCACAGCAGCTCCTGCCACCGAGACTTTTCTTCATCTGATACACAGGCAGATTACAGCCCTGCAAGATGCTTGAATGATTCCTTTCACTACAGCGTGAGCCAAACAAGATGAAGGGCTGAGGGCAGGAGAGCCATGACACTGCTTTAATCAAGGTGCTTGGCAAAAGGAGCAAGCACCCATCATCAGCCTGGAGAGAGGAGGGTTTGCTCCTTTCTTTAGGAGGAAAAGATTCCCAAAAAATTCCAGAGAACTCCAGGACAGGCAGCTCGTGCCACATCTGCTGCAGTACATTTATTAACTAAGTCAGGCCACTTGATGAATTTAATTTTGCCTTCTAAGCAAGCAACAGATCGGATCAGGAAGCATCAGCATCTTGTTGCTCTCACCCTGATTAATGGTGTTTCACTCCTCCTCGTTAAAGCAGTCAGTCTGCTGCAAAAAGCCAAATCCATCCCCAGAGCATCTTCCCTGAGTGACCCAAAACAGGACTGGGCCTGCAGGAGCCCACTCAGCATGCCCACCTGACCCTCTGCTCCAGGCTGACCAACAGCACCTGCCATGGAGACCAGGAGTCACAGAGGGGGACTGAGAACGGAGAGCAGTGGGGCCCTTCGCCCTCCCAAAGGGGATTTGCACATCGTACCCACTGTGAAGAGGCTCTGCCAGGCAGCCTGGGCTTCAGGGCTCGCCCCTGCCAGCACATCTCCCCAAGCCCCTCTCCCAGTGTCCTCACTGGACCTGCTGGGCCACCTCGTGTGGCCACCGGCCCTGGAGCAAGGCCTGGGAGGGCGGGAGGCAGCAGGCAGGAGCTCGCTGCTCTCCCAGAGCGGGGCATGGACCATATGGTGTCTGCTGCATAAGTGCATGAAGTGTTTTGTAACGCCAGACACAAAGGCCAAATTCTGATCCAAATTAAACAGGTATAAATCCCCAGAAAACACAGTGCTGACATCAGTGGGTTTTTTCCATTTTTTCTCCTTTGGCTAAGATAAGATTACACAGGTTTAATCAGGGATTAGATTTTGCTTCTCAGCTCCAGATATGGGAAATATACAGACAGTCCAATACTTCCAAAAGACACCTCTAAGAGATGACAAGAAACAATTTTCTAGCAGTGAGTTGCCTAATTATCTGTCCATCTAAGAGATGTTATGGTGCCCAACCTGATAGTATTTCAAAACAGAAACCACTTCCTCCTCCTGCACTCCAGCATGGGAAAAAAACAGTTTAATTTGACACATATATTAGAGAAGATTTCTTCTCTATATCTGTGTGCAAAAGACAAAGTGCCTGAATGCTTGTTGGGTTTTCTTGTGGGAAAGCAAAAGCAATAGGAGAGAGGAGCATCTCAGTCAGCGAATCAAAATGTAGATGTGTGATGTCTCCAGACACAAGGTGGTTTCCATCCCTGCAAACAGCATCTTGAGATGATGCTGGTAGCTCAAGGTCACACTTCCACAAAGCCAGGGAGATCAAAATTCAGATATATTTATGGAGAAGCCTCAGGACAAAAACTTTATCAACCTTCAACCTGCTCAGCTAATTGGGACATTTGGAAATCAGGCTGTTAATTAAAAAAATACCACCAAAAAGCCTCGCTATCTCTGCATCCTGTTGAAACAGGCAGCATTGCGTCAAAAAGAAAACATTTCAGTGAAAGCAACCCAATACACAGAACTACACCATTATCGATATTTTGATACCAACAATTACTTTTTTTCCCCCTTTAGAAATACAAAGGTCATTAAATGGTCCCCACATTTTCCTAAAGGCCAAGGGGAAATGAGCCAACAGAGGAACCAGGTATATTGCTATTGAACAGCAATCTGTTGTTTTAATCAAGGACTGCCTATTATCTGGAAGTTAATTAGAGGCCTGGGATAAAGCACTAAAGTTATCCAGGGGTCTGAAGACACACGCTGTTACAGCACTTGGGGCACAAGGGCTGAGGGCACTGCCAGAGCCCCTCTGCTGTAGCCACTGAAGCCACAGGTACGGGTCTGCAAAGTCTCAACACTCCCTCGGGAACAAAAACACGCCAAAAAAAGAAATAAAATGGAAAAACTGGTTCTAAATCTTTACAGAAAACAGAGACATTGTCAATTTTTAAAACATATTGAAAAGTGAGGAGTGTCACGGAATCCCACCAGGAGACAGAGTGCCCGTGAGCTGCCCCCTCAGCCAGGACCGACCGTGCAGTTCTCACCAGTGAAGGTCACACACGAACCGAGGCCAATCTCTCCATCAGCAAGCACACCCTGGCCCAGCCTGCTTCCCTCTCCCAGGCAGAGCATCCTGCCCTGCAGAGCCACGGCCACCTTCCACACGGGAAGGGAGCAGGGGGATGAGCCCCACCCCTGCCTCCGTCAGACACCACCAGCCCCAGGGCTGTCCCAGCCCCAGCTACACTCTCAGCCAGCTCAGAAGGCAAAGCAGAGTTTCCCTCTACAATTGCACAGACAGTACCCAGAGCACGAAGATGATTTCTCCCTCTGTGGGGACCCTGCTCGTGTCACAAGCCCTGAAGATCCTGCCATGCAAACATGTCCAAGAGCTTATTTAAATGGAGAAAGACGCACAGTCACCACAAGGACCTTTGGGACACAAATATCCCCTCACTGTGAGTGCTGAAGGTTGTCTTTTTTATGGTAAGTGAGGAAAAGATGCTAAGGAGTCCCCAAGACACAGTTTGCCCTGGAGTGCTGGTGGTTTTTATTGGGCCATCTGGGCTTTACTGCAGTGCAAACAGCATTACTGACGATTGTTATTAACAACATTATAATCATTAACAAAATAGTGCAGTGCTCAGGTTTCAGGTGCTGTCTGCCTTCCTGCTGCACAGCCCAAGCTTTCTGATGGCTGAGATTTAGAGGACAGCCCAAAATCCCTCAGTGGGGAGAGCACAGCGTCTCTGGGTGCCCGGCATCCAGCTCTCCCAAGCACAGAGGCTGCACTTGCATCTCAAATATTCTTTTTTCTTCTTGGAAATGACTTTGGGCAGCAGCTGCCAGCCCCTGCTGTAGGGGCAAACTCCACCTTCCCCTTGCCATCAGCCAGAGTAACACCTTTGTTCACAGGTGCACGTGGCTAGGAGAACACCCTGCCTTTCAGAGCCTGCCCCATTTCTCCGCAGGAGGTGAGCCCACGACTTGCCTGCACTCAAGCAGAATTTGGCACATGGGGGATATGTGTCAGGTTGCCAAAAAATAAACCAGAAAGTGGAAAAAAGAACCACCCGAAAGAGTGCATTTTGTTACATTATGTATATGGCTGCTCATTACCTAGACAACGCGTTTGATGAAGTAAATGAAAATCAAACATCCTCTCCACCAGCTGTTGCCTCACTCATCATCTTTTTTTTTTGGTCAGGACATCAGACTTGTTATGAGTATCAGTGGCTTTCCTGGTTTCAGCCTCTTTTGGGGAGAAGCTGTGAACAAACAATACTTGCAGCAGCAATCCTGATGCTGGGTGCCTTTTCCTGGAGAGGACATTTCCACCAGAGCTCATCACACCTCATTTCAGGCACTGAACTGGGACATGGGAGCTAGTGACAGCTCCAGTAAGCATCTGAGGAAGGAACAGAGGGGAAGGCAGGAAGGCAGCTTGTACAAGGTGTCCTGCACCAGTGTGGAAGGAGAAGCGTTTTGGTGTGTAAATGCCAATAATTTACAGTATTGACTCCTTGTATGCCTCAGGAGGAGGAAAGATCAAAGAACCAGCCCAATCACCCCCTCCTCCAACCCTGGCTAACGCAGAGCTCTCCCTGTGCACATCCTCTTGGAGGCACCCAGGGCCCCTCTCCAAATCCAGCTGTGCTTCAGCCCTGAGTTTGGCCCGGAGTTCAGCTCTCCAGAGCACCACCAGGAAAGCAGGGGTGGTGCTTTACCACGTCTTCAATGTTTGCACACACAATCCTTGCTAAATCACAGCAAAAACAGTGGAGAAACCCACACCAGAGAGCACTAAACACAGCTTGATTCAAGGTGCACAGGAGAAAAACACACATGGGGGAAAACAAAATTAATCTTACTTTGTCTGGACAGGGCCTTACTTTGCAGTGTGGCACCAGCCCCACCGGGAGCCAGGAGCCCCAGCTGATGGGAACTGGCAGAGCTCCAGGGCTTTCCAGTGAAGCCAAGCCAATGTAAAGACAGCTGCAGACTGCGCCCAAAATACGAAGCCACAATAAAGGTTCCTTTAAATTATTGAAGACATACTCACTTCTGGCTCCCATGACTGCTTTTACAGCTCTCTCTCTCCATTCAAAGCATCATCACCCACCCTTCAAGCAGGATTATTTTGCTTTTCAATTGGACTTTGACTCAACAGCAAATTTAATTAACTGACCTAATGGACTAGAGCTGTGGATTAAAAGAGAAAAGAAATAAAAAACAATTCCAAACAAAACACGCAACAGAAAGAACTACCGCTGCAGCAAAAAAGAACCCCAAAGCACCCAAGTTAAAAAAACAACAAAACAAAACTACGCCCCTGCTATGGAGAGATGCAAAACAGAGATCCTCACATTGCAAGATACCCAAGCTGCCAAGCATTTGTTCTTGATTATCTTTTAATAGAAGATCCCAAAGCCCTTCACGAGTCCTTAAGCTGCATAATACGGTTAGGTGCCAAGGAACTCTGTGGGGAACACCACAGCCTCCTTCCCAGAACTTCAGACACTCCTTTTAGCAGAACCCCACAGATGCACACAGGAATAAAACATGCCTCCACCACATCAGGAGCAAATCTGTCACTTGGACAAACACTGATCGTGGCTCAGCATCTTCAGCACCACCACGTCCCCTGACCCAGAGGTCCTCATGGCAGACAGTGCAGGCACCGAGCCAGCAGAAGGCTGTGCACACATGACCAGCACCCCCGGCTCCAGCTCTCTGCTGGCTACACAAACCACACATCTCACACCAGAGCACCCCAGGCACAGCAGAAGCACCAGCCCAGGGAGCCCAGGCAGCGCCGTGCCCACGCTGCGCCTCACCCTTCAGTCCAGGGGCAGCCAGGGGAGCCTGGCCCCACTGCCCCTCCCAAAGCTCTGCGCGCTCCTTCCCAGCTTTGGAGCTGCTGGGGACACTTCTGGCCTGCGATTATTCATCGCGACGTTCAAAGCAAGCAACATGTCGCTCAGAAAATGAAGCCCCCCTTGCGAGGCTGAGCGCTGAAATCCGGCTGCGTGACACAGGGTGATGAATCAGCCAACCTCCCATCGGCTCATTTGGGAATACATCCCTGTGCACGGGAAAAAAAACCACTCAGAGACCCACTCATTAATCCTAAATTCATTCACTGTGGTGAGGAGCAGCGTGCTCCCCTCACCCTCCCCACCGCACAGAGCTGCTGCTCTGTTTGCTTCTTCTGCTTCCCGCAGGGAGAGGGGAAAACAAAGAATCAAGTGATGCACACCTGTCACAAGATCACCTGATGGGAGCCTCCAAGAACAAATTCATCACTGCACATGCAAGGTACATCAGGGTGACATGCATGCAAAGCAGTGATTAATTACAGGTGTTTTGCTGAGGAAATTTCTGAGCATGAAGGGCAAAATTTAAATTGCTGATCAGCATCACTTTTTATTACAACATGTTTGAAAACAAACTGATGGGTTGGAATAAGCCTCCTTGAACCAGCTTTGACACCCGGATCTTCCATGTAAAAAGTGAAATTAAAAAGTACTTCAATCATCCTTTCAGAAGCAGAACCCTTTCTCTTCATCAAAAAAAAAAAGTTGGGTAATGGGTGGAAAGTTGTCAAAAAAAATGTTTGTGAAGCATGAGAGCCCATGTGGTAGAAGAGTGTGGGTCCCAGCACCCAGCCCCTCTGATCCTGCAGAGGGCAACAAGGTCTGACCCTGCTCCCGATGGTGCCCGAGCTCCAGAGCTCCATAGGGTGGGTGAAGTCGTGGCATGGGAGGGAACCCCACCCTTCACGGGGGTCCCTGCAGCCCTGCTCAAGACTTTTATGGTGGGAAATGGCAGAGAATGCCACCAGCCTCAGCAGGTCCCTGGCCTAGGACTGCAGCCCAGCCAGGGAGCATCCCTGTGCTCTGCCACTCCTGCTCCCAGCAGCAAGGCTCTACTGCCTGTCTTCATGCCTCAGGAACAAAAACATGAGATTCAGAAACTGTTTAAAAATAAAAATTCCTGTCCCAGCCAAGCATCTCCAGAGGTCAGCTCTGGGAGTGCTCGTGGCCCCCAGGCTCTGTGGTCTGTGTGTGGGGCCATCTCAGCTGTGCCACGCAGGGCTTGGCACCGAGTCCCAGCCCTTTAGAAACAAAGGCATGAGCAAACCCTGCCCACAGAACGGGTGAGGTCAATGTGGAACACCTCTAGCTGCATCCTCTCACCAGCAAACCACGTCAAGTACCACAGGTTGTTTTGCCAGGGCCTGGGCTCAGTGATCATTCACTGCTGTCCTCTCATTCTTCTCAGGTTTGACTTTATGCCCAGGCTGGTTGCCACTGAGAAGGGCAATTACTGCTCCCCCTCCTCCTCCTCTGCACAGAAGCATTTGGAACGGGACCAGCCAAGCACAGGAGCGACTCCCAGCCAATTCAGCTGTTGGGGGGCAGTGCTGGGGACAGCTCCTGCAGAGGACACTGCAGTGCTGATTAAGCTTCCCCGGACAGCCCAGTGATGGCCACCCCCTGTAGGGTGGGACGAGCAGTGTCCTGCACAGGCTCACCTGCACACCCACAGCTGCTGCTTTGTTCACCTCAGAGCCAACCACGACCGTGCCAGGCTGGTACCACCACCACAGTTACCTGTGAACACCAGGCTGGCATTCTCCAGCTCTTCCTGGGGAACCTTGAAGCTGAAGGACTCATTGTAGAAGGGATCTATCGTGCCCCGCATGCAGGAGGTCTTCTTGGTTTTTGTTAACTTTAATCCGTGAACGAGCTGGATTTTCACAAAGGGATCTGGCAAAAAGCACAAAGCACAGGCTCTGTGTTACAGGGATCGTGACTCAGCACCCCTGTTCATGAGGGCTGGGCACCACAGGGATGGACTGTGCTGGGAAATAGCCTTTGGAAATGCCTGGGACTTGTACCCCCACGCTGCTCCCAGAGATTTGCAGCGGGGACAAAAGTCAGGCAGCTGGGTTAAAAACAGTACCTGCCAAAACCACAGTTAATGCCAGCCTTGACAGAGACCAAGCATACTGTTCTTTTTGGAAAATGCCAATATTCTGGCAGCAGCAGAGGCTGGGGCAGGAAACATGGGAAAACCACCTGAGGACACAGGCACGAAGCAGTTCCCAGGCAGAGTGCCCAGAGCCAGCAGGGAGCAATGCCCACGGGCTGCCTTACAGAACACAGCACAGGGAGATCAAAGCCCCTGGTTCCTCACCTCAGCCTGGCTCAGAGATTTTTACATTAAATTTGGCAAACCCTCCATTGTGTCTCGGGGTAAGCGATCCAAATACGTTCATTTATTGATGGCTATACGTACAAGATGGACATCCAGAACCTTGTATTAATAGGAACTGAGCACCAAATCCCCCTGGGTCCCCCACAAACTGCAGCCTCACTGATCTGCTTTAAAGGCACATATAATCTGTGCATGAGTAATGTGAGAAATGCACTGCCCTTTACCTGAACCTTGGCTCATGTCTGTCTGAAGAAGCTGTTTTGCTCTAATGATGTCCACATTCAGTCTTCCTGCACTTGGTAGGTAGTTTAGTGACAATAGCAGCTCTCCCAGCTCCACTTCATTCTGCAGGGAAAAGAGAACGTGGAAATTTAGAACAGAGCTCGGAGGGGAAGAGAAGGGAGAGAAATTAAATAAATCCCATTTGTCTAATTGCCTGAAAAATGAATTTTAGTCACGCTCTGAACTGCAACCAAGAACCATCTGGTGGTACCTCGTGCTAAGCAGAAACAAGAAAGAAACTATCCCCAAATGAAGATCTTTCTGTAATCACGGATCCCTCACCAGCTTCCCAGCAGCCATGCCAAGAGGACCTATAAGGAGGCAGAGGTACAAGGTCAGTAGCTTCCAGCAGCTCCATTTTTAATGGTTCCAGGTAGTTCCGATCTTAGCAGTGTGCAGAACACAGACCCACTGGAGAAGACATTCTCCCTCCTCCCCAGCCCCCATGGACCACAGCAGGCACTGGGGAAGTTCAGGCATGCAGGGGTTAATGCATGCCTGGGTCACAGCAAGGCAGTTCAGAGGGGACCTTCCCCTGGCATCTGCCAGAGACCGTGGCACAGTGTAACTGTGCCCTTGCTGCTCGCCAGCCTGCACCACGGCCACAGCTCCACACCAGTGCAGCTGCCCAGCCGTGATTTCTGTTCCTTTTACTCAATGATGCTTAAAACCAGTAATCAAAGAGCTGGAGAGCTCACATCGCTGCTCCTCAGATGTGAGGGTTTAAAATAACCTCTCCCCCCTTGCATGACCTGGCTCTGAGAGGCTCTCACTGTCAGATGCAAAACACACACACTGAAGCAACTGTGGAGACTGAAAACACACCAGCCAGGCCAGGCAGGGCATCACCCATCTGCCTGGTGTCAGGTCCACGCAGGAGTGCAGAGCTAGTGCTTCATCCCAAATAGTCAAACAGTCCAAAACCAACCTAGATCAGGTGTCAAAGCCCATTCCCAAGAGGAAAAGGAGCTGCAGTGGTACTGCAATCATAACAAAAGGCTTAAATATCTTTACTGATGCCCCAAATATTAGATTACAGGAACCAGAGACTAAAGGGCTGGGCAGACAGTAAAGGAAAAGGCTCTCAGAACAGTCACAGTCTGAACTAACCCAAAGAACCGGGTTCATCAGCAGATGGGCCACCACAAGAGGCACAATCCCTGGCAAAGACATCAGTGGCTCGGGGAAACTGAGGCTGGGGCTGCTGGGAAACCCAACCAGGAAAAGCATCTGATTTCTTACCCCAAATTCCTTTTGTCACAGCATCTCGTGGGTCACACTGTGGGGCAGTATTGTGACCACACAGCGCCCACACTCACGTTTACCACATGCATTTTCGTTTGCTGCTACAGTATTTTTGCTTCACCAAGAAGGCACCACTCTTCCATCAACCTGGGCCCGCTCCCACATCACAGTGCTGTTCCAAACATGATGTTTTAAGTTCCTTTCCATCAGAAAGCCACTCCCCAACACAAGCCTGACCCAATATGCACACAGTTCTCACAACTCTGGCGAGGCCAAGCCGTACCTACATACACTGTGGTGCCCCGTGGCTGCACAGCATAAGGATCGAAGAGTCTCACATCCAAGGTGGTCTGAACACCATCTAATTAATTTAAGCTATCATCTTTCATTTGATTTTGCCCAGAAATGCTCCTCTCAGGTCTGTGGCTGGAACAGCCTGCAGACACGTTTATCAAGAACAGTCAGTGACTTTTAATCCAGTTACCAGGACAGGATGGAAGCATCACAGTGCCCACACCACCACCCTCAGCAGGAGCCACACGAGGTGGCCCTCGACCACAGCTCATTTTTTTTAACGTATCAGCAACATTTTTAACAGGCCCAGTCCTACTTCCACTTGCATTCACTGCCAGTCAGGTTCCATTCAGGCTTAAATTCCTAGAAATTCAGGTGCATTTGGAGAGTGCAAATGAGGAAACTGATCAGTGATTTTATTACCTGCTGGGGAGAGACAAACAGCTCTGGCTGCAAATACCAAACTTCTGGCACAGCCAGGTGGCAGGCTGGCATGGGGCAGTGATGTAGGACCTTTCCAATCACCTCAGGCTTAGAGTGGTGAAAATCCAAATTAACATTTGGGATAATGACTTCTGGAGTTGTCCATTGATGGAAGCTGTTGACCTTATCCAAGAACTGCAGGCAATAAGGCCTTTCCCCGGGCTAGAGAAGAGCCATGAAGCTCAGCAAGGGAAGGCAGACCTCCGTGCTTCCAGTTTATTTGCATTTACATTCCATTTAAAAGAAAAAAAGCCCGGTGTTGTACACTGACAGTGCCAGGCTGGACCTGTAACACCCACGGAGGCATTGGCAGGAGAACCATGTCCCATCACCCCTGCAGAGATTACGGAAGGAGCCACTGTAGTGTAACCATTACACTGCTGCCTAACCCACCCAGCCTTCCACAAGTAAAGGCAGGACCCAATTTTCTGCAGGACCTAACCCAACACGGATATTGGCACCTCTAGAAAAATATTTTTGGCTATCTAGGCTTAAATTTGAGTAAGGAGAGATGTAAAATGCTATATTCTAGAAGTGTGATCCACCAAAGACAGCAGGCAGACTGTCAGCAGCTTTAATCAGTCTCAGATCAAGCCTGATCTCCCAAATCGCAACAGCACCTTCTGCCCCTCCGTGCTTCTCAGGAGTGCCCACATTTGTGTTAATTATTTTGGGGGAAGGAACACACAGCCGCTGCCCCAAAGGCCATGGCAGGATGGGTGTGCTCAGAGCCAGCAGGGCAGAGCAGCCCCAGCGCAGGCAGAGCACCAGCAGCGTCTGCAGCAGGAACAGGAGCTGTTTCCAGAAGGAAGCCCAGATTCCCGGATAGCTCTCACCTCCCCGGACAAGTGACTCAGCCTTTTCAGGGCGCTGAATGCCAGCAGCCAGCTGCCTCTGCTACTGTAAATGCATTACTGCTAGCTTAGCCGCGAGGATTTGGGAAACCTGCTTCGGGTGCTGCCCCGGTGCCTCAGGGGGTGTCAAACACACGGGGAAATGAGTCGGTGGCTGACAGGCACCGCACGCCAGGCTGGCACTGCCCCCGTGCCGTGCTGCACCACGCTCACCAGCTTTCTCCTGGGCTTCAGCACCTGCCACCATTAGCAAACAAGCCAAGAATTCAGGGGCTGCTCCGAGAAGCAGGAGGTTTTAGTTCCCTGTGCCCAGGTGCAAGGCAGGAGGTTTTAGTTCCCTGTGCTTTTCCCAACAAGCTCATGCCACGGCTCCCCTTGCTGATGTGACAGTGTTGCTCGCCCACAGCTTGGAAACACTCCGTGCTGCCAGAACCAGCGGCCCCCGAGCCCAGCCGCTTGTCCAGAGGCACCCTGTGCAGGCACAAAGCATCATCGCCCTTGTTCCGTCTCACACCGGAGCATCCCCGGGGCTCCGGCTCGCGCAGGGGCTGAGCGGAGAAGAGGGGATGCGAGTTGGTTCTCGAGAGGTGCCACGGGCACGCTGCTCACCGTAGGGCAAGGAAGTGCCTGGGTTCTACACTTCCGAGGTCTTTTCATCAGGAAACTACAGTGCTGTGGGTTTTGCCTTCAGTGTTTGGCTCGCAGCAGCAGCAGCAGCGTGCAGAGGTGCCCCTCAGCACCGCCTGCTAAAGCATCGTTGCAGCTGCCATTGTTATGCTGATGACGCGCTGCTTCGTGCCCAGATCCCAGATGACCCTGGAAAAGCAATTTCCTGTTTGATGAGATGCCGGAGTGACACCAAGTCTGGGATGTCTGAGACTCTCCTGAAGCTCTGATTAACATTTCACTCCCGGCTGTATTACACTGCCAGGCTGGATTTGCAGCCTTGGGCTTGCCGGGGATCCAGAACCTTCTCCAGTTACTGCCTGGGCTGAACCCAGAAATTTTGAACCAGAATTTTTTCTGCTCTTTCATGTCATCTCTGAAACACAAAGAGGCTCCCTCAAAGGAAGATGAGCTTTTAATTAATGCCATTCGCGCATCTTGTTTGGAACAGGTAATTCCTTCCTCACAGCCCCCCCGACTGTTCCTTGTGCATTGCTACAACACCAGCAATATTCTGCAGCTGAAACCCTTCCCAACAGGAACCAGAGCACATTACATCAGCACAGACATCTATGCATCGCTCCTAATGAAGTTTCAGATTGATTTTCCTCCTCAAGGTTATCTGTGTTGGTACCTCCAGGCACATTAGAAAACTGATGGTTTAGAGCAGTTTGCTCTAACAGGCTTTCTACAGCATCCTGTGACACAGCCATTGTTTTGGGAGGGTTGAGCTATTGAGGACCAGAACCTGAGAAAAAATACCCTTACCAATGAATAGGAGCAGTGTTTCCTGCATAACAGACACCAACTGGATGTATGATGAAGAGAGTCACAAAATCGCTTCTGAAGTCTGTCTTTGCATCAGTTTGGATGGCCATGAGAAAACCTCTGTTGTGCAAAAAGCTTTGGGAAGAAGATACCCTATGGAGAGGTCCTGGCCCGGGACCCCACCAGCCTCTCCTCTGGGCTCCTCCTCAGCAAAATACACCCCACAGCATCCCAGTCCTCTGCAGGAAGGGCAAGGAGTGAACAGCACTGAGGGGAAACGATGAGGTGACCAAGAACACAGATAAGGATAAAGAGAAAACAATCAAGAAGAAATATTTTTCAGTGCTGCAGCTTTAAAGACTGAAAAGGGAAAGGGGGAAAAAACCACTGAAATGGAACTGGGGAAAAATAAACATGCAGAGGGAAAGAAAAGAAGATAGTGGAACAACACAAGCCAAAATATGACAACAAACCACAGGTTAAGTGCTAAGCATGTTGTTATCATGATGGACAAGCATCCATCATGGCATCCCATCACAGTTCCAACTCCAGTGACCTGCAGGGTGGGTCAGGTATCCTGCCCTCTGCCAGGCTTTGTCCAGGGCATCTCCTCCACTGGCCACAGGTAAATCCCTTCCAGGGTGGTTTTAACATCCTGCTGCAGAGCAAACGTGGCCCCATGTAACCATCTCGTACCATCTTGAACATCACAACTGACAGGTCATTCTAGTGCACTCATAGTATGAAGTTAAAAAAGCAACTCCAATCCACACTCCCTCTACTACAAAAATGGCTTAATTTGAGGGAAGAAGGAATTTCATGCTGTTTTCCCACCACAACTAGACAATTTTTTTTTTCTTTTGCAGAATGATCTCCAAGCTCTCATTACTGCTGGTCTAAAACATTTATTCCTGCCCACTCAAATCTGCCAAAAGAGAAATGAATCATATGTCAATAAAACTTGGGGTCCTGAACATGTGCTTCAGAATTAGTTTTAGCGGCGAAATATGCGAATCTGAGCCCAGCTACAGCAAGGCCTGCCAACTTCATTCATGGTAATTAAGCAAAGCCACACACATTTCAGGGGATATTTAAGGAGTGCAGAGTGTTCCTATGGGGACTGGACTCAAGAGCCTTTCCATGAGCAGCTACCACGCTTTAGAAAGGCATTAATTACCCTGCAAGAGAAAGCCTCCCAGAACTACTGAGGAGAAAGGATTTGGCAATACCTGCACTGACATTTTCTACAAGGAATAAGTCCTTCTGCTTCGCTGCTGGCTCTGACGATGCATCGGGCAGCAGCTCCCCTGTGCCCGCGCTTTGGGCTCGACCCCCCTGAACGCCGAGTGCGTGATCCGAGCCCAAAAAGTGCTGGTGGGCAGGTACAATGCTCTGCCTGAGGTTTGGCACCGGGTTCCTTGGGCTGAGAGGACAGCCCGCTGCTCACCCCTACTCGGGTTCTCCGGCCACCCACTGCTGGCAGCAGCAGGACAGAGCTGCACAGCCACGGAAAGTGCTCTGCTTGCTCACTCACAAGCAGCTCCACGAGCTGGTAATGAAGATGTTCCTGCACTAACGAGGAGCTGCACATCCCATCCACAGGCCTAAGGAGCTGATCTTGGTCCAGCTCACAGCGGAGCCAACAGAGCTGTGGGCTGCAGCAGCTGGACCATGCCTCACCTGGGAGAAGCTCCCTGTCCCTGCTGACACTGCACACACCAAAAGATTCCTGGCTTTCCCCACCTCTTGCAGCTCACTGGGGCTGGCACAGCCCTGTACTAGGGCAGTGTTCCAGCTCTGGGACGAGGGAGCTCAGTGTGCTGGCGGGACAAGGACTCGGCCCCTGACTTTATCAGCACACTCTGTGGCTTCCAGGTGGAGACAGCAAGTGCAAAACAGATGTTCATCTTAACTCATGTCATTTGGCCACCTTCTCTGCTCTGCCACAAAGCCTGCCGCCCTCCCACTCCCACCAGTCTGAAGAGAAAACTTCTCCACAGCTCCTGCCATCTGGATTCACTTTCCTCCATCTCTCTCCAGCTCATGATGTTTCTGCCTATAAATTCCAGTTAAAAAAAAAAAAATTCACGTATTTTGTGTCTTTCATCTTCACATATCACGCCTATGACTGTCTGTGTTTCTCTCCCTCCTGTTACTGCTTTTCCAAGCACCTGCTGCAGCCTTTTCTCCCGTGGCTGTGGGGTGCTGCTCTGTGTCACAGCCCAGGGCAGCCAACCCAGACCGGCAAATTTTCCTCAACTAATGATCAGAACTGCACGACAGTACCACAGTGATTTGTGCTGCTCGCCAGGCTCCAAGGACACCTTCTGCAAAATAAAATGCAGCTGCACGCAGGTATTCTTTTTGTCCCCGCCTGTCACCATCTCTCAACACAAAGCACACTTCAGCAGGCTCAGGTTCAGTCCAACAAGAAACTGATAAAGGCTGTCTGTCCCTCAGCTAATCAAGCAAAAAAGTGAGAAGTATAAAAAAAATTGTCAACATGTCAAATCTATCATTCCACAGGCAGAAGGTTCCAACTAGTGATAAAAAAACCCTCAGAAATTTCTAGCACAAATATCACTGTTATCGAAAGACATTAAAATGTATTTTTTCAAAGCAATAAGCTTTATTGCTTTACTTCTTCCAGGATTTATCTTAACCCCTTGATCAATGAATTTAATCACCACTAGGATGAAACATGCCTTACTCAATGAACTTTAAAAATTTTATCATTGAGAAAATATGGGAAGATGATGCCAAGCATCATCCCTGGATGTCCTGTACAAGCACTGTTGTTGCCTTTACAGTTGCAGTCTGCCCGTTGAGGTAAAAACAGCAAAAAGGTATGAAAGGACCACTTTACTGATCAAAGGGTGGAGGACTTTTTGCTCAAGTTTTTCCATATGATAGCAAGGGGATAAATGCAAAAGGCTTCTAAGCCTGCCCATTCAAATGGAGTTTTGTCTTTCTCCTTCCTTTTACAAATACCAGAAATGCCAACTTCTGCATAAATAATTTATCTTGAATGCTAGTGAAGCAGACAGCACTGCTGAAAACAGCAGCAGCTTTCAATGAAACTTTGGAGAGGGGAAAAGGAAGAGCTGGCTCCGAGCTTGGCACACGAAGGCAGAGATGATCTTTTCTAATCAAGGTCTGTATTAGCTGTGGAATGAGTCCATGTAACTCATAAAGAGATGCAAAATACAGAGAAGTATTTATCATGCAGAAGTAGGGAGTGGGGAGAGAAGCAAAACTGCATGGTGGGAATCGCAGGAGGATAATGGGATGCAAAGAAGAGGGCTCTGCCCTCAGATATACAACACAGAGCCCGTGATGAGCTGCTAATACCAAAAAAAGAAAAGGAAAAAAATATTGTTGCAGGCATTTGTAAATGAACATTTGGGGGAGAAGCTCTGACAGTGAGAGGGTGCCAGGGACACGGCTTAGTGGTGGCCTTGGCAGTGCTGGGTTAAGGGTTAGACTTGATGATCTTAAGGTCTTTTCCAACCTAAACAATTCTTTGATTTTCCTTACGAATCACTTTGTAGGAACTGCCCCCTTGCCCCCCACTGCCTCTTCACTGAGCCAAGCAGATCCCACTGACACAAAGACATGCCCTACATAAACACATGTTCAGGGACCCCAGGATTTTGACTTGTGCACAACTTTCAAAACTTTCCCTTCTTGCCTGAACATTGTTCAAGCTAATCCCACAATGCTCCTCCTTCTGTTACAGGAAATCCAGCTGGGTAATCCTGCAGTTACCTGGAGCGCTGATCTTCCTCCCCCTTACACAATGCAGCAGGTCTGAGCAAGAGAAAAAAGTGCTCCCAGCCCCTCTGCACACACAGAGGGGGCAAAGCAGAGTCAGAGCCCCAGCTGGCTTCACTTACAAACACTGCCTGGGGTATTTCCCTTCCACAAGTGTCTGATCACAAGTTTCCACTCAAATCAGACTCTTGAACCCACAATGTAAAACAGCAGTGAGGCAAATGATTTACTGCTCATTTCATCCAATAGCTCTGGCTATGGCACCCTTCTGTGAACACCTAAAAATCAAAGAAAAAGTGAACTGTCCAACAGGGTTTAATTCAGCAAAGACGCCTTGGAAATTGCAATTGCAGAGCTGGAAAGGAACTGGGAGAGGCCAGCTAGTTACACCAACCTCGTGTGACACTCCTGTCCTCAGTACAAACATTTGAGATGCTGCTCACGCTATGTTCTTCTCCTGGTTCTTCACAGGGTTCTGTGCCTCTAGCTACGTGGGTGATACCAAATAGTGGTAAATTTGGTAGGTAAACACCATTCCTGGCTGCAAAGCTCAGATCTTTGCACTGAACGGCCCTTTGCCTGGCTGGCAAGGAGGTGGCCCTTCCCTGAGAACAGAGATGAAAGCACACAGACCCTCTGCATCTCCTCTTCCCATCCCATTGGATGGCTGAAATGCCCAAAAAGCATGCAACATTCCACTTGCATTAGACAAATACTTGTGGCAAATTTAGTTCCTTCAGGGATCTGATGAAAATAAACCTATCACTCCTGTGCAGGTTTTTGCTCATGCATTATGCCACAAGTCTGTGTGGATTTCATCTTCTACATGTTTTGTTGAATCCAATCATTACTGAACTGGCACGAGTGGTTCCCCTCATGTCCTCAAAGCACAGGAATGACCTGGGTGGGACAGTGTCACTGCGTTCCTGAGAATGGATGCAGGTCACTGCAGTGATGAGAAACACCTTCCCAAAGGTGCAGACTTCCAGAGCAGTCGTGAGTTGTTCTCATTTAAGCTGACATAGGATCTTTGGTCACGACTATTAAAGACAGCTCCTCTACCTCACACTGTTAGTTATGAAACCATTCAAAGGCCCACATTATTCCAACCCAGCAGATGCTGTGTTAACAAGACGACAATTACTAATTAGAAACAGCATTACTTGCCAACAGGCAAAGGAACCACACACACACACACACGCAAAAAAAACCCCAAAACAGCGAGAAAAACTGTGGCAATAATCTGATAAATTCTGTTACCTGAGAACTAGGCACAAGGGCTTTCCACCAGTGTCCACCTTTCACAAGGTCTACATCGCTCAAGGGCATTGACACTTTGCCAATAACACAATGGCGTGAGAATTTGTCAAAATCCACTACAGTTAAAAGCAGAGTTCTTCTCTGGGCTTCTAAAAAGGGGATTTCAAATGTGTACCTCTCCTCAAACACTGGGTTCTGCGTTTTGCGCTTCACCCCGGTCTGCTTGGAGTTCTTCTGATCAGGAAGAAGGCAGATCTTCACGTAGGGGTTGGAGTGAGCCATGTCTTGCCTTGAGCCGTCGTAAGAAATCGGAGGAGGCAGATCTTTAGCCTCAATGACTCGCACTATTAGATAATTATGCAGCAGATCATACTGTGTGCTAAAGTGCAGCATGCCCAGCTGGTACTTGGACAAGATCTCCTCGTCTGTCAAGGAGTCCATATCATCGCTATTTGAGTCAAGAGAGTACAGCCTTGGTTCAAATTTTCTAAAATAGTCATCTGGGGTGTAGGTTTTTCGCAGGATAGTTGGCTGAACTATTTCTTTCTTAGCTCCTATTATTCCAAACTCGATGGGTTTGATGTCAATTAGCGGAGAACTTGGCCTCCTCGACTCCAGACCTGAAGAGGAGAAACACACAAATGTGGTTGTTAGAAAGTCCACCAAAGCAATTACAGGCGCACATCGGCTTTGGGTGCTTCTCTGGGTACAGCTGATCTGTGTCTGCGCAATGCCAGCACAGTGGGGCTTTTCCCCTTGCACTGCCAACAACTAAAGCACCCTCAGCTACGCTGAAGCACAAGCTCACCTACGCTTTTCCCTCCCTGTCCATTCTCACGTGCAATTACCATGCTTGTGCTTCAGCAAGAAAAACAGGGCTGGCCCCTTCCACTGTGCTCCTGCAAAACAGGATGAGATTTTAATCAATGTACCTCCAAATTGACTTGGTTCCCTGTCTAAAAGACGAAAGAGCAAGCACTACAGTTTGATTTTCTCCCCCACAAGAATTACATTAATGCTGGAAGGACGACCTTACTTGAAATCCGCCGCGTGAGGCTGTAAGTGGACCGTGATGTATCTGACGACGAGCGCCTTCTGTCAGGGGAAACATCCTGAAGAGTGGGAGGCAGCTCGCTGATTGCATTATCAGAGTCTCCATCTTTGTCCTCGTTTTGGCTGCTTATCCTGTTATAATGAGAGACCTTTGGATGATTCAACCCAGGACAAGGAGTATATACAGAATAACAACCTGCTCTGGCATTCCAGGGCTAATCCTGGGTGCTCGTCCCTCGGTGCTGTGGGGTATCTCTGATCTACCTGGTGAGCAAAAGGCTGAGCAGCTGACTTCAGACCTATGTGAAAAACAGATTCTTCATCTTTCTGCCTGTCTTTCAAGCAGACTTTTATCAGTATTAGAACACAACACAGGCCACTAAGGCACATATAACTCAGATGTTGATCAGAAATATTATACTTCTCTCTGAGGAAAAAAAAAAGAAAAAACCCCACAAACCACAAACCTCAAACAGCAGCTTCCTGCTGTAATTCACAGCTACACTTTGGAAGCACAGACTTCACTAGGAATGAACCAGCAGAGAAAAACCACCACGCTCAGATACCCCAAACCTACCACACACCTCCTGGTAAAATATTGCAGGTTTGCCAGTAAAGTTTCAAAACTTGATCTTATAAACACAATTCATTATTTGCTACTTATTGGAATGCCTTTTTAAATAACTGGCTGCTTTTTATCCACTTCTATAAACCAGATGTGATTCTCACCAGACAATAATTTTACTGCCCAGGGGTCTTTGTGGGAGCAGGGAAGTTGGCAGGATCTAAATGACAAAGCAAGTTTTGTAGCATCTTTGAGAAGACTCCACAGAAAGCTGCCATCATAGAGAAGTCTACATGCAACTCCCCTTTCAGTTTGTTGAAATGTCTATGTGTACACACAAGTTGTTTTTAAATAAAACAACATTCTGGCTGAAAACCCCAACATGTCACAGCTGCAGCCGCTCCCGAAAGAAGTGGGGATCTCCCAGCTTTGACTGAAAGAAGGGCAGGAGCAGACAGCAACAACTACAGGAGAGAAAGTCTGCAGCTGCGTGCTCAGAGGGGAGTGCTGCCGATGGAAATGGAACCACACAATGGGTACGTGACGTGTGGTGCATCCTGCAAAGCAGCCAATCCACGAGGCAGAGAGCAGCAGCAGATCACGAGGAAAGCAGCAGCACAAAATGAGCAAAGCAAAGGGGAATTCTCTGTGAATTTTGCTTCCAATCCACCCTTTCTGTGTGCACAGCACAGCTGGGTATAAATGAAATATATTGAATCATTTTCATTAGTAACCAATGACTGGAGTAGAGCAATTGATATATTCTGCAAAAAGCAGTAAACTTGCAGAAAAGCCCAACAAGCATTAAAAAAAACAAACAAACCCCCCAAAACCAACTGGAAATTCTTATCCAATCCCAGAAAGCTCACAGCAGGATCCATGCAAATCTCTCCAATTCAGACTCACACAACTCATCCACACTAAAAAAAAAAATTCTGTTAATAATCAGAACCAAACCCTCTGCTAAAAGGGGCGTACACTATTTGCACAGCTCTGCGGCCCATTAAAGGCAGCCCAAACCATACAGTTTGATATATAATTGGTACCTGGAACACAAATAGCTTTTTCATGCCTAAATGCAGGTCCACACAATCACAGGTGGCATTTGGATATGCTTGTGTTTGAGAAGCAAATGCACAGAACGAGGCAGGGTGAAAAGGGAATCAGGAAGAGAGGCATTAAGGATGTTCTACAATGGGTAAACGTAATAGTGAGTTAATAACATACAGATGACCTTTAGTAAGGAAATTGCTACTGAGCCACAATAATTTTTCCTCAAATAAACTTTGGCTCCGGTTGAAGCAGCTCTGTTTCTGTTTAATCCGAACCCTTGGAAAGAGGAGTCGTGTCCTGATTTCAATTCAGCCTCACAGTGTGCACTGTTTATCTTTGGGGTTTGTGTAGGATATTCCATAACAGGCAGCTCCAACATACACCCTCATTCCCAGACCATTTCTGCAAGGACCCGGATGCGTGTGCTCCTCGTGAAGTAACAGAAGTTACCACGCACTCAGGTCAATGCAACTGGACTCATGGCAGGAATGGGTTTTTTTCCTAAGTTGCCACTGCAAAAAATGAGAAAGTGAGAAAAATCCATATTCTTTCAAGAGGAGGGGCTTAAACTTGCAGCTTTATCGTCCACTCCTGAATTTCCAGGACAATGAGGTGTCTCAGAGCTACCAAAGGGAAAACCTAGGGCCAGAAAATAAAGGATGGGTCATTAACCACGGGCATTTAGATGTTTGCTCTTTCACCAATGAGGACCATAAAAACTGTTTTCCCCTGGGGCATGGGTAGGAAGGTGAGGAAGGAACAAATTGCATTCTACATTACACCAGTGTCTCAGGCCCATGAAGAAGAGGCAAGATGGAAAGATCTCAGCTGAAAACTTAGATATATTTTTAAAGCACTTTCGGGCTGCAAGCAAGGAATACAATAATTTGATTTGTTCCCAAATTCAATGCATGCATCTAAATGCAAAATATGGTGATGTCAAATCTGTTTTTTGTTGTAGGGGTTTCCACTAAATACAAAAACCCCCTTTTCAAAAATAAGAGGGAAAAAAAAAAAGAATGAGGGGTCAACTGGGTTGTCTTTCTCCAGAGCGTGTTGTCCTCTGCTTATGGCCATTCCAAGAAGTTATTGTAGGGGCTTTCAGATGGAGCAGGACCGGGGGGAAACAATGCAGGCTGGAGAGAGCATTTTATGAGTCCAAAGGTGTCCATGTTCTCTGCCTGTGGCAAAGTCCAACTTGTCTGCAAAGCCACCATTCATCTGAGATTTGAGATAATAAGAATAGGGCTTCAGTGCTCACATCACCCCTTTAGCCAGACAGAAGAATCCAAGAGTCAAAAACTACACCCTGGTACAACCCCTGCACACCCCAAAACACACTGGGTGTCCCTTCAGCTACTCAGCACACCAGGTAAGCTCTGAATCACCCTCTCACCACAAGCCCTGCTACTTGTTCCCAAGATGTAATTGCTCCTGCACCAATCTCTCCACGTCCAATACTGCAGCCTCATCACTGTGCTCTCCTGTGCGTGATACTTTCCTATTTAGCATTGATTTTGTTTCCATTCCCCATTAATTGCAGGTGAATCCATTTCTGAGCATATATCAGACTCTTAAATATGCTGCTCCACACTTTAAAACCACTCTAACACATCTTGAACAGCTCTGCTTTTATTGCTTCAGTATTAATTACCATCCTGTTCTACCTGAATTCAAAAGAGTACGTGGACAAGACTGCGATTTAAACATGAGAAAATCTGTTTCATACAACACCAAGACATGAACCTTCCAGAGCTGCCACAGAATAACAGCACATACTCACAGGAGTAGATAAAATCACCTGAGTGTCTCAGTGCCCAGGTACCAAAGTCTGAGCATCGTATGATGCACTGAATAGGCCTCTCCCGTGCCACAAGTTCTGGACACACTGAAGCCGTGTCCATCGAATGGTCTGCTCCACAAAGACAGCCCAGCCCAGCTGACAAGGCAGCCACTGAAACACCAGAGAGCTCTGCTGCCTTCTGGGTTTCACTAATGCCTCCACGGGGTCAGCTCTGTGCTGCAGATTCCTGACTGAGAGGGAGTAAAAGAGGGAAGACTTCACTGACTTCCTTTGTAATGGATTTGCAAACATACTAATCAAAGCTCCAGATAAAACCTGGTGCTGTGGTTCTTTAATGATTCGAGAAGAAATTCTGAAGAGTGCTATGGTGACACAGGAGATCAAGTCCTGCTAAATGAAACTTCAAATGAATTTCCCCTCCAGAGCACGTAGGAGCCATGCCTTTCATCTGCCTATATGATAACCACCTTCACGCTAGGATAAGAAAGCATTTCAAAACAACCTCATCAGCATTTCAGCCAAGTTGAAGTGCTCCAAAGGGCTGGACCATTTGAAGAGGGAATAGGACTGAAGATGAAAAGCATCTTTAGAGAAGGGGGCATAGTTAAACCAGTTATCAGCTTGTTATGCCAGCTTACAAAACAACTTCTGTCTTACTCATCAGAAAAGGTTTTTACAAAGACTGACCTTGCTATTTGAGTTAACAGAGCTGCCCTTTTTCACCATGCCAGGAGAAGCCTGCATCCCCACCCTCATTCATTCCCTCATTCCTCCTGCTCCCTAAGTGGCACCCTCTGAATGTCCCATCGCAATTCTTATCAATACTCTCACCACAGCTGAGCAGTCCTATTCCTTGGTTAAAACTAGGAAATCGTGCATCTAAACTTACAGCCAGGCTGGAGTTTGAGCAGGAAAAGGTCCCAGGATTTCAACTTCATCTTCATTTGTTTGACAACAGCTACAGTCGAAACACTTCTGACAACAATTTCTGCAAGTCCAGCGGCACAGCAAGAGATCGGAGATGCGAGCGAGCAGACCCTGGAGCCATTGGAAACCAAAGTACAAGATTACAACCCATCAATAGCTATTGAGAAAAAACATTCAGCTGTATTTGTGTTTGTGTTTCTGCAACAGAACATTAAGAACTATATTTATTTCATCTATACCAACAGACAAGTGCTATGCAGTTACCAGCCCAACACCACTGATGCCATAACAAGGCAGGAAAATAAGTATTCTCTGCAGGTATTTTCCCCTCTAGTGGCAATGTATTATTATGTAGGTTGGCAAGAGGGTGATTTACAAAGCACTATGGCACAGCAATACGCTGGAGTGGAAACGTGTATTCCTCCACACACATCAACAATCTAATAGATCAGCAAACATACAACAGAAGGAATTAAAAACAGAAGGCAAGTGAAAGCTTCGATTTAATCCAGCGAGGATCTATTTAATTAACACAGCAATGTGAATGCACTTCATCCCTGTAGATGTACCAGTAATATTTGAACAGTCCATACACATAGAGCATTACAGCCCAACTAACTCACCACTAAAATGGATTAGCCAGAGCACACTATCCTCATGCTTCCCCTCTACTACAATGATTAATTTAATGAAGAACTTTCAATGCTATTTTTTAGAAGAATAGTTGACCCAGAAAAGTCTTTAATTTCTTAGGTTTCTGTGGTGGCACTGGCAGCACCACTTCCAACAGTGCTGTGCCAGCTCCCCATCTGAGCGGCAGCACCCTGTGGCCCCATTTCCATGCCAGACCCACAGCCTTACTCCCAGTTCAAAGCTCTGCTCTGAGAGGAGCAGAGAGCCAAACCTCAGCTCATTTCCCACCCACACCAGCCCCAGCTCCATGAGAGGGCTCATTAAGCAGCGCAAGGGCACTGCTCTGTGGGCACGGTGGGAGACACGTGGCTGCAAGGGCACAGCACCTGCACCCCGGGTCACACCGCTTTAGAGCTGTATGTGACCTTGAAATGCTCCCGAGAAACTGAAGGAATAAAGTGTATGAGAGATTCTCCATAGTTATCTCCCCAAAATACTCAAGACATTTGCAGAATTCGTGAGTGTGGACCATGTGGAGGGGTTTCCTCAGAGGAACCTGATCTGCAGAGAAGACTTCACAGGAACATGGCTTTTTGCTACAGTAAAACACACATTTTTTTCCATAAACAAAATCTGGGCATTGCAAGCCAAAAAATTACCAGCCCAAAATGCAGTGCATTACTTATATCTAGGGCATCAGTAAAGAGTCAGAAAATACGACACAATCCCCTCAGGATGGAGCGAGGAGACAGAGCGGGGAGTGAATCATCAGATTAACTCACCTCATTTATTGGTTCCAACTGTCCTTTTAGACATCCAGGATGAAGCAAAGGGGAACAAAATGAAAAAGACAAAAACAAGTTAGCAATGCTCAAACAACTTTAAATTTTCTGCCATGACATGCCCCAGCCTGGGATGAGTTTGAATTCCTGGCAGGACAGTACCTTGTAGATGTTAGAGGAAGGAGAGGTCTGACCAGGCATCAGCTTCTGCCATTTCCAGTCCCTCCTCACAAAGCTCCCTCTGCTCCTCCTTTCCCAGGAGCAAAACTCCCAAACCCATTCTGAAGCATGAAAATCCTGCTCATTGCTCCTTGCTAATGGGTATCACATGCAACCACTTATTTTGTTTTCTTTAGCAACCTGCCTCTAACTGCAGCAACTACTTGCTGCTGACAGCAAACCACATCCAAATTTTTCGGTGGGAAAAAAGGCTTTTCTCCATATTCAGCCCATATCAACCAGTTCCAATGCCAACTCATTAAGGCAACATTTCTAGGAAGGGGTACAGACTGAATACTCTCCATTACACACACATCACTGGGCTCCTTCAGCCTCATCCTCAGATATGACTTGAAGAACACAGAAGACAGAAGTTAAAGGCTGGAGTCCCACACTCCCATTCAAAAATCTGCACTGCAGCCACCTCCCCCAAGCCACAGAGAAAATCTACAGCAAAGGAAGAAGGCATCACAAACCAGTTTTTCATTCACAAAGCCACCCTTGGAACATTATACTCGACCCATTATCCTACTCTTCCAAATGCAGAAATTGGTTCCTGGTGTTACGCTCATGACAGGACAAGAGCAGCCTTTTCTAAAGAAGCTGGGATGCAGAAGTTGCCTTTAGTTCCAAGAACTCTCCCATGGACCATGTTTTGGTGCAAGCCTTCCTTTGAAACTTCTTGGAAGTCAGTGCTTCTCAAAAAAGCCACCACTTGTTAGAAGCAGTTAAAAGACTACAAGAACTGCGGCGCAATGAGACAAGACAGTGATTACAGATACCCATGGGCCAACTGTTTAGAAGAAAATTCTAAATGGTTAAAAGGGCTTAATAATTCCTTATTAATGCAGAGTTGCAGCCAAAGCTACAGTGGTTTAGCAGAGCTGCAAGGAGGATATTTAAACTGCTCTAAAACAAAGCGTCTGGATCGGTGCCACGCGATCGAACGCCGGAGCACACGTCACGAGAGGAGAGGGCTTTTCCAAACGGCCCACAGGGACACACGGCAGCCTCGCATCAAACAGCCCTCCTGGTCACCCCTCCTCACAGGGATGTGAGCCCACCGCTGTGTGCCACCAGCCCCGAGGGCACACGCAGCCATCCCACAGTGCGGTGACAGAGTGAGCCTGTGACCACCCACAAACGGGAGGGCAGCGATAAGAACTGGGTATGGTAGTGCTGAAGAGGTAAACAAGTCACCAGCACCATACCGGGCTGAAATGCAGGGGCCCATGAAAGGAAAGCAAACACGACCACCTGTTCACCCACCTCACTTGCAGCCGGCACGAGGGTCAGGGCTGGGGAAGGGCAGGGTTTAGGGAAGGCTGCACCAGAGGGCTGGCTCTGGGGGATCCCCGGGAGCACAACTGCTGCGATGTGCTCAGCAACCCCTGGAGAAGGGCTCAGCCTCCAGGGTCGGGGAGGCACCATCACGCTCTGCCACGTCATCCCAACTGGCTGAGCAGAGAACAACCCAGATGGGAGTCTCCAGCCACGAGTGAACCCTCATCAAGGGTGAGGTTGGGGGCTGGGCTCCATCTCCACAACCTGCTGCAGGGCCCCTGGGTGGGGGTTACCTGCTCCAAGTTAGCACAGCCGCCAATCCCAGCCAGGTCCGCAGACCAGTGACAACAAACCACCGTGGCAGTATCCCCAAGGATGCTGCAGCAGGGTGCGGTCCCCACTGGCCACAGACCGTGTTTTGCCCCCGCAGTTACACCCCAGGAAAGGCTCACAAGCTCCATCGGCAGTGCACACCGCAGCCTGGGGACAGTGCGGTCCCCTCAGCCACACATCCCCCACCATCGCACCATGACTGAGACGCCGGTGTGGGGATAACGGGATGCTGCTGCTGTCTCGGTCCGCACCCGGGTACCGCCACCTTGTACCCACGGTTCCCGACGGCCGTGCTGCTGAAGGCCTGCCCGGCCCCCCTCGGGACCCCGCCGAGCCGGGGGCTCCGGGAGCCCCGAGAGCCCCGACCCCGCAGGACACCTCGGGCGGGTCCACCCGCGGCTGTTCCAGCCCGACGCCCGGGGCAGCTCCCTCAGCATCCCCGCTCCTCCCGCCGGGCGCGGCGGCGGCTCGGCCCCGAGCGGGAGGGGACCGCGGGGGCACGGCGGGGCGGGCGGAGGGCGATACGGCCCCCCGGGACGGGGGGCACGGGTGGCGTCTGTAGCGGGGTCTGCACCAGCGCCCGCCCGGCTGGAGATGCTCCCCCCGCTCGGGTTCATCGCGAACTGGGCGGCTGCGCTCGGGGCAGTGGCTGGGAAGCGGGCGGCTCGGGGGTCGCTCGGGGTCTGAACAAGCCCGGCAAAAATTCAGCCCCACAATGCTGGGAGAGCCCATCACCGCGCAGCCCGGGGCTCCCCGCAGCCCAGGGCGCCAGTGCCCCCACCCGCCGGTGCCCCCCGCCCCGGACGGTGGCCAGGCTGGGGCGGCCCATCGCATCCCCGTCTGCCTGCAGGGTTCAGCATCCTCCTCCCTCCAAGAAGTCCTTGTGCGGGATCGGGACGGGCTCTCACGTCCCCGGGGCCATCCCTCTCCCCCAGCAAAGAGAGGCCCGAGGGCTGGTCGCCAACCCCGCGGGCATCCTCTCCTGCCCCGGTGTCTCGCTAGCAATAGCTGCCGGCCCCGCTCCTGCCCCGGCCCCGCCTGGCCCCTCGCCGGGGGCTGCTGTCGCCGCCGGGAACTCCTCCCCAGAAGTTAACCCGAAGTTGCGCACCTGCACCGGGCGCGGAGCGCGGGGGGACCCGCCGCGGCACCGCACCCGTCCCGCGGACGCCCCAGAGACCCCCCCCGTTCCCCGGGGATCACCCCCGGCCCGCCGCGCCGCCCCGCACGCACCTGGATGTACGCCATGGCTCCGCGGGGCTCCGCGGGCGCGCACGGCACCTCCCGCCGCGCGGCCCCACCCGCGCCCGCCGCCGCAGCGCGGCACCGCCCCGGGCGGGGGGACGGGGGCGGACCGGGCAGCGCCGGCTCCGCGGGCGCGCAGGCACCGGCAGCGCGGGGACCCCGCCGCCCCCGCGGCCGATGGGGCGGGTGGCGGGCGCGGGGCCGGCGCTCCGAGCGGGCGGGCAGCTCCCGCCCGGCCCTGCCCTGCCCGCGGAGCCTCCGCGGGCCCGCAACAGGTCCGCCGCAGCGCGGGCGAACACTGACCTCCAGAGGGCCCGGCGCGGAAATTCAGGGATGCGAACCCCTCCTGGCCCCCGGGACGCGGCGCGGGAGGTGCCGCTGGAGGCGAGGCACTACCGGGCAGGTGCGAGCGGTGGCCGTGGCTGATAAAGCGATTTCACAGCAGCGCTTTCCCGAGAAGAGTTCGCTGGATGAGGAGACACACCTGAGTTTCAAGACAGATGCATTTGTTTTGGGAGCTTGAATGAACAAAGTCAAAGCATGCAAACTCGCACCTTCCCCAGCCGAGACGAGGAGCTGGAGCGAGCAGTGAGCTTGTAACCCACAGAGCACAGTGAGCATCGTGTCCCTGCGCTGATGTGTTGGGTCCAGCCAGAGGCAGGGTGGGAGGGAACGTGGTCCAGCAATGGGCAAATCCCACCACGTGGGTGGCTGGACATGGAGAACTCAAGTAGCAAAACACTTATGAGGTCAAACTCTTGGAAGGGAAAGCACAGGAAAAGTGGAGCTTTTCGGCCGTTCTCTTGATCACTTGGTGCCACACAAATTGGAGGCTTCCCAGCATCCTGGTGTAAGCAAAGGCTTCTGCCCTCGGTTTTGGAGGAGGGTCTCAGGCTACACTTCTGGCACCTTCCTGGTGCATCGATTCACCCTAAACCCTGGGTAGAGGCAGGGGGGCAGCAGCCACAGCTCAGCCCAGCCGGACGGTCAGGGCACCTCCCTGACTCACAACAGCTCTGACTCACCACATCTCAGTTTGCTGTGGTGAACGGTGAAAACCTCTCCTGCTCTGGAGAAGGGGACACTACAGCTATCAGATATTGGCCAGCCTGAGCACACTGGTGACTGCTGCTCCTTGTGGTAAGGAGGGAGCATCTGGGGCAGGATGTCTTTGGAAAGCTCTTGCATTACTGATCTCCTTTAATGGCCCATTTAAGTTCTCATTGAATTCAATGAAAAACTGCCTTTGACTTCGGTGGGAAGTGCCATACTCTGAATTAAAAAAAAAAAAAAGAACTTTCTTTTTCCCCAGGGAGAGCAGCTACTGCTTTAGAAGAATAATTATCACAGTAGAGAAAAGCAAGAAAAGGCCTGTACTGCTTACTTGTTTCAGGCAGTGTTGAGCATATGATTAAGTGGTGGTACAAGTTATTTGTCAATTTTTGCTCTGCAATTCTTTTTAATTCCACTTCTTTCTGAGTGCCAGTGTTTAAAATGTCAACCATTACTTTGAATATTGTTGCTTTTTTCACCATCGCCTTGATGCAGCTTGCAATAACCAAATGCATAGATTTTCTTTTTTTTTTTCTTTTTTCATGTTGCAACATAGTGGAGAGAGGCTTAAGCTTTCAGGTAGTTTTTTTTGACTCCTTAAAGGCAGAATGCTGTGAGTCACAAAACTGTGGCAGGCACTACACAAACATTATGTGCATGTTTGTACTTATTCCTTTAAAAACTTTTAGGGAAGAGAAAGATCAAATGCTGCATCACTTCGCAGTGACTTTTTTGGCTGACACATATAAGAATTATGAGCCAAAAAAGAAGAGCAAAAGAATGGGGGGTCGCCAATACTATTGATTTTTACATGAAAGGAATGCCCTCTTTTCCCCTTCACATGCTGCAGCAGCAGCTTGTAGCACAAACCATGAGATACATGAGCTCCCCTTGCACACTCACACATACACATGCATTTAAGTGCCTTTTACACCGTGGCATGAAGGCTTTTAGATGATGTTCTCCCAGCACACACATTCACCAAGCAAGCACAGCTCTAACCCAAGGAATATGATGGATTCAAAACAGTAGACAGGTGGTTATTGTAAAATCTAATTTCAAATCTGCATATGGCTGATGCTCCGATTAAGCTCTGCTTCTACAGCACTCAGAATAAACAGATCCATTTGACATGATGACAACATAACCTTTGGATGTCCTTTGCTGTGCACGCTCTGTGTCTGATAAGACACATTCCATACTTCCCACATGTAATGGCTGTGATGCAGATGGCGAGGCTTGCAAATGCAGAATTTTTAAGCAGAAAACAAGGAAATGAATCCTGCTTTTGCAGAACGTGATTTTATGGCAGATTTCTATTCTTACTAATACACACTGGGAATAACATCAGCTACATCCAAAGCACACACTCGAATCATTACAACCAGCCCAGCAAGTAGCAAAATCTACCTCCAGCACAGCAAATCAGCTCAGCAGCTTCTCAGACAAACCAAACCAGGGATGTCGGTATTCAAAATGCCGTTCCATGCCCAAACCTACCCAAAGACTTTCAGCTTCTTCGTGCCTAAAGTTAAGAGAGAAAAGCACCACTCTGAAAAAGTAAAGAAAGCAAAGGCAGGCAATCTGATGGCTATTTCAAGGCATTTTCATTTAAATCCTGCTAAAGCAATTGACAGTGCTTTCTGCTGCAAGGGGGAAGCAAGAAGAACAGAGGCTATACAACGTAAGATGAGGTGTCTTCCTCTGCTGTTCTTTTGCCAAATCCTTATTATCACCACTTGAGCCTGCTGGAATAGCCAGCTACCACTCTGCCTAAAAATAAGCTTCTTATCTCCAGATGTTTTTATAAATGACAAGCCACTGTAGCTGGTGCTTCCCCACTGCTGTTGGCAGCTGATAAAGGTCCAGCTTCTCTTGTTGTTACAGAATTGACGCCATTTCCTTGCAGCAGCATCCCTCCAATAATGGTATCTGCAATTAACTCTTCAGAACCATCTCTAGCAACATGTTTGTCTCTTTACAGGCTTCATGGAAATGCAGTTTCTTTCCCTCTGTGATTTTCAGGCTTTTTTCTGCCTTGGGTTTGTACCCTGAAGAGGCACGTGCAGGAAGTTTTATTCAAGAAGTTCTGGGCAACCAGGAGCAGGGCTGTTCCCTACAACCCATACCCGGGAGAGGCCCCACACCTCCCAGTCTTTCAGCAGCAAGGATTAGCTTTGACTTTGCCAGGGACCTGTATTTATTCTAGCTGTACGGCTGACTCAGTGTCAGGTGCAGTGTCAGGGAATGCCTGAAGTGAGCTGAGCTGAGCTCTGCTTCCTGCTGATGGCAGAGCTGCAAGCTCAGCCCTGCCGGCTGCCTCCCAGGCTCACGTGCTGTTCCCTTCAATCCTTTCTCCCAGATTCCCACCAGGCATCACGCCCAGACAGCTCAGTTTGGAGTAGTGAAAGGTTACCCCCTTCTCTTAGATCATTCCTGGTGTACTTCAGGGATCAGCAAGAAGCCTGGGCTCCAGCACCTCTATCCCCGGCTCTGGTCCCTGGAGGCATGAGAGAGTCACAGCAACTGATCTTGTGCCAGTGATGATGCAGTTTCCAGCAGGAACTGGGCTGACATCAGCATGACAGACACAGATTCCAGCTAGTGACAAAAGGGGAAGGTGCTACAACCCATTTCCATGACTCACCCAGCCTTTGGTCTCAGCTGCCTCTAAATCAGCCCATCAACACCACGGACAACTGAGCATCTGTGTGAAGTCAAGATACCATTGCCCAGGCTTCTGCACTGCCAGTGGCCTGCTGCCCTTTAGATTTCATTGCGTTTCCCTCCTTCTTCTCTGCAATTTTCCTAAGCTCTTACCCCTTTCTGGTTGGCATTACCTTCCCCAGGCTCCCCCTCTTATCATATCTCCTGGACCCAACTCATGCCTGTAGCCAGGAGCTAAAACCAGGAAAACTCTCCTCTGCTTCACTTCACAAACAGCCTCTGCTGATGCTGCATCTTGCAGCACATCTGGGTTATTAACTGGCCACCTGGCAGCTCCCTAATTGGCAATATCAGTAAAAGCACATTTTTCTCTTAAGTCCCCAGATAAAGCAGTTAAATTTGATCTAAGATCCTCACATCCTCATTGCCTCATATAATTTGTAATGGCCTTGCCTATGCCATAAAAAATTACAGCTACTTTTTTGCACTCACACACTTTCTAGTTTCTCTTTAACATACACTCTGGCAGGGAACTGAATGACACAGCATAATCTGCTAAAGCTTTTTCTATAGTAAACAGAGATAAAAACCACAGCCAAAGGGCATGCAGGCTCCGAGGAAGCAAGCACCGTGTATTACTGTTCCAAGCACTCCAATCCAAGTTGCTGCTCAAAGAAAAGCTGTCCCCGGAGGGAGGGAGCCGTGACCGCCCGGTGAGGCCACGCTCCGTTCCAGCGCGCTGACCGCGGCGCGGGTCTGGCACGGCGGAGCCTCGGTGGCTTCACACAGCGTCAGCCGTGCGAGCCGAGTGTCACCAGCACGGTGACTGCTAGGTCAGATGTATAAATATGAATCGGAGGTCGTGTTCTCTCAGCGACCTCGTTCGGCAGTAGCGACCTCTGTGACCTGTGAGTCAGTGGCCCGCAGGGTGCCCCGGGCGCGGCGCAGCCTCGGCAGCGGGAGAGAGCCTGCAGAAGGCACAGCGCCACCGAGACTCTTCTGCTTTGGAACCCACTCCCCGCACTGAGGCCAACAAAGCTTGGATGCGGCAGGCTTTGGGTCAGGCTAAAAAGCCGGGAGTATTTTCAGACTTCCGAGGAGAGAACATTGTATTTATAGGGAAGTTTAGTTCTTCAGTTGCTTCTGTAATTCATTTTGTTTACGACTGGTTTATTCAAGCTCTAGGGATGAGGAGTTAGCTCCTAGATTTCTTTTCCAGGCTCACATTTCTAACTGTTTGCAGACATAGGACAGAGCTATTTTTGTAATATAAATCATTACAGAGAGAATATCTCACAGTCCCCACTGGAGCAAATTCCTAAGGAAGTGAGCTCTATTTTAGAAGTAAATTTCTACTTCGTATTTGTTTTAATTTAATGAGAAACGAGCAACATCAGTCTGAAGCTGAGCAGTGTCCCCATTTCTCGGGAAGACAAACTCAGTGGAATCAGAGTCACTTCTACCACGAGGAGCTGGGTGGGAGCTGCAGATGTGGCTTCCCAAGCCCTGGGGGATTGAGTGTGATCCTGGCGAAGGGGCTGAGCAAATGGGGACAGAACCCAGCCTTCAAAGCGACACAACTTCAGAAATAAAGGTACTCAAGATACTTTCAGTGCCTGCCTTGAAACATATGATAATATATTCTAAAAAGGCCAGAGCGTGGGATTTTATAGAATAAGGCAAACTCTGTCTCAGCGTCATCCCTCTGAGACTCAGGGACAGAATTGTAAAACAAATGGCTGAGAGCTTTGGTTGTGTTATAGACTCATGGATGACTTATTTTAGAAGAGTCAGTCCCATCCCCTGGAAGTTGTTTGAATTACTGTGCTGTGACTCTTCCCATTTGGTTCACACTAATTTGGCAAGTCACAATCCCTATTCATAGGAGCATCAAAAACCACATCAAATCTAGAAAGTGGACAGGGAAGGAATTGGAATTTACAGGCTTCTCCTTTCCAGCAGTGGCTTAAAGGTGTAAATTAACACAGAAACAGATGTGGCCAAGCACACTTTCTTCAACTGAACCAGCAAGGCTTTATAACTGAGCCCTGGGCCATGCAGCTGTGAAATATAGGAAAAGTTATCCAAAACCATTTAAATATGGCTCGTAAGAGAAAAGCTTTTAAATTATGAAACAAATTAACAAAATAGAAAAATAGAGATTGCTTAAAGCTTTTGGAAAAAACCACTATCAACAGCAGCAAAACCCACTTCCTAGCTGCAAAGAAATAGCTACAAAAACATGTTCAGGATCATTCAGCTGCAAACACCAAATCATGATTTGCAAAAATATGCCAAAGTCAGCTTCAGAATTCAACAGGTTCAGAAGGGCATGACTATTTTTATGACAAAAGGTTCACTTTCCAACCATCTCCACACAGCAGCAGAGACCATTGCATCTGGTTTTCCCATTTTGCACATCTCATTAAGCAGATGTGCAAAATACTCTATCATGCAGTAGAGCTCAACTTGGTGGGCTAAAGGGGCAATTTGCATTCTAAAGAACTGCAGTGCTGTAGCTGAGAAATAAAATGGAATTCCTGAGTATTTCTGCCTTGAAAGGACCTCGGTTTCACCTGTCTGTTTCTGTTGTTGAATTCTTTTCCCTCCTCTCCATTCTATGCATCTACCCTGTGGTGTTTACAGAGGGACACAGCTCTGCTGAGGAGGGGGGCTGCAAACCCAACTAAATGCAACCAATATAAAGGAACCGAGTCCTTTCCAAATTAAAATTTCCTTCTCACAAGGAATCTCTTCTCCGGGCATTAATGGAACCAAAACCACTACACACACAGCAACACACACCGCGTGCTCTGTCATTCAGAGCCGAGCTTGGAAGGCAAACCTGTTTTCATCATAGACTGAGCCAGGCTCCTATGCAAAAGTCTGCTAAAATCCAGGTGATAACACTCTTCCTTGATGCTGGGTGCTCCCCTGGGTGTCTGACTGAAAACCCTGTTCTTACAGATCAGATGGGAACATTTCTGATCTTGGGGCTGCTCCTTACATTTCATAGGTAGCAGCACGTTATGTTCCTCTGCCCAGTAACGCGCAGTTGATCGAGCAATGCTGTCAGGGAAGATGTCCCTGCTCCTGAGCAGTGTCCTGGTGTGGGTCCAGCCCCACCCTGCGCCTCATCCCACTGTGCCAATAGCTCAGGCTGTGTCACCTGCCGTGACGGGTGACCAACTGTTTCCACTGGCCCCAGCACAGCAGTTTCTGTGAGTCAAGGACTGCATTAGCCCTCTCCCAAGGGAGGAAGCTTACTTGTCCTCCTCCCTGCAGCATCCCTTTTACAGCCTTGGACTGGGGACCTCGTTAGCAACACAAATAAGCTTCCAAGCAGAAAAGGGACAAAAGTAAATCTGATCTCATCCCGGCTTCCTCCCCCACTGGAAGAACCGGAGCGGCTGTGGCCAGCACGTGACTGCCATCTCGTCCCCATTCCACAGGGATGCCATTGAAAGGTTATGAAAATACTGTGCAGGAGGGGGAAAGAAGGTATCCATCTGCTCCCTTCACTGCAAGGGCCTGCTCCCTCTGTGAGCCTGGACCAGGGAAATCTGCTGAAAACAAACCCTAGGCGCTCTCAAAAAGATGTGCCAGAGCAGTCAGGACAGCATACTCTGGTGTGTGCAGGGTCCTGTGTTCAATCAGAGAAGCACCTTATTCACTCAAAATTAACCTTCTGCTCTGCAGCTTGAAAGTTTCTGGGGTAGCTGTGTTTGCTGACCTCTGAGAGTGAGCAGTTTTATACAAATGAAATACCTGTGCACTTCACATACAGCTACTCCAGTGGCAGTCAGGCAAATAGACACTCAAACTGCTGCACTGCTGGAGCTCTTTGAAATGAAACACTCATTATGAAGGCCTTTATCAGCCAAAGAGATAAATTTCACCACTGAAATGACCCTTTTTCATGGTCCCTCCAGCTGCCAGAGACAGGTGAACAGCACTTTCACCAGCTGACATTGCAGAAGGCAGGAAGCAGAGCTCACATCACATCTCCGTCCACAAGAGTTACAAGCCCTGAAAGCTTTGGCTGAAGAAGTTCATGCAAATCCCATGGCTCTCCCTCAGAAACAGCATCATGTTTTCCATCGGGGGCTGATTCTTCTGACGACCATCCAGGTAGTGACCATGTTCCCCAAGGTGATCACCTGCCCCTCCTTGCACTGTAGCTGCTGCCTTCCCTACTTACCCCTTTCTCCCACCATCTCCCCTCCAGTTTGTCTATGTGGATGTCTCCATTGTCATTCTAAGTCAGATACTAATCTCATCCAACAGCATCTCATTATAATTAGCTCTTAATTGCCACTTAACACAGGGATCGTTTTGGAAGGCCATAACAATTCTTCCTTGAGGAATTATTTGAGTGTTAAAAGCTCATTATGTGCCCCTATACACCCTTTGGGTAATGAAAATGATTTCAAGAGGCAAATTTAAAACACTGCTGTGCACACAAGCTCTGCACACAAGATTTATATGGTTTCCTGGAGCACTGGTAGCATTTCCAAGGAGCAAACCACAGAAGTCAGTGTGTTTTGCTACCAGTCTCCCTCTGTCCCTCCCTAATGCCTGAAAGTCATGTCACCATGCCTGAAAGTCATGTCATGTAACTGAAAGTGGGAACATTTTAAGAAGCACCTGTAAAATGCAAGGGGTTAATGTCACAGTAAAGTTGCATTGCTGCTGCTCTGCTGGAACTGGTGCCCCCAGCCAGGTTCAGGACATCGTGATGAGTCTGCATTTCAAGGCAGACAGCACTCAGAGAGCCAAGAGATGAACAGACTGCCAGACTAAACTCATCCTTAGGCACATACAAAGCTTCGGCCAAGACTTCCTTCGTTCCTGAACAAGTCAGACTCCTGAGAGATCTGAAAATGGACAATTTGCCAAATTCTTACCAAGACCTCCAGGGTTCCCACAGCAGAAGATACAACTGAGTGCCAGTTCACGTTTATTTAGTCATCCATCTGTCAGGACAGCAGGGAGGAGACAGAGAGCCCTGATGCTTCTCAGGTACTGCCCCATCCACACGGTGCCAACAGGCAGTTTAATGTCTGCTCACGCGCTCTGGAAAACACCACACTGACAAAAAAGGGGAGAAATGGACCTATTGCTTTCTCAGAGTCTACTGCTGCTGTTCTCCTTCCCACTCCCCCTTTTGTTCTGTTTTACTATTCAGGAGATGTCATTATTTTTGGTAGGGCCTGAATGACTGCTGAGCTTAAGTGGCTTCTGGGGAAAACATACAGGCTCTGTGCAGAAATATTTTTTGGAGAAGTGCCCATGATTCACAATCCTTATGACTAGTGAGTTTCTCCTTTTTGAAACACACTTCAACAAGCCTTCAAGGGGGCATGACAGAAAGAGATGCTCAGAAGACACACTCATACCCCTATCCAATCACCTATTGGGCAGCAGCCCCTCCACCAGCAAACAGACCCAGAGATGAGAACTGCACAAAATTCAGGGTTCCCGAAAATACCTCCTGTAGAAGCCAAGCCTGCAGAGCCCATTTAAATGAAGAAAAAGTCTGTAACGTGCCTGTTCATTTGCTGATGTTTTTATGCCTAAACGTGGTCCTAGGAGAACTTCCAAGAAGCAGTAGGAATATATTCCTAAATGCATTGCACAGCACAGAGAAGTCTTTTGCAACAGAAATAGAGGAATGACTCATTTCCTCTGTAGCGGCTGCTCCGGCATTTCACTTGCACAGGCAGTGGAGCAGCTCCCTGTGCCATGTCAGGAGGAACTGGGAAACTCAAGAGCAGTTTCCAGCATGTGTAAACCTAACTGAATTTTGACTTGCCTTCAAAACCAGTGACCTCTGATTGTCATCTGGTGGAGCACGGGAGACAGATTGGCAAACCGTGCCCGAACGCTCCCTCCCTCGATGGGAGTTTTGTATTTCAGCATTTTAATTTTGCACGGGATTAAACCCTGAAAGAGAGAGCCAAGAGTTGCCCTCTCTGTTGCCCTCCCCTGAAGCAGTAAGCACAAGGATTTGCCAGTGAATTCAGCTCCAAGTTTCTCTTCTCCCCTACATGAAACTGAAAGGAGTGGACTGAAATTGTCAGGGAGAAGTGGGCTATTGGTTGGACTTCGCTGTTGTTCTTCCTCTTTGGACAGCTATTTTGTTTTGGTCAGTACAGTGAGACTTTTCAAAGCAACTCTCACCTTCTCCCCTAGGAAGCCATCATAAATTTTTGGTAATTTTTGGTAACTTTTCTTCTTTAATTTGATAGGTGGTAATCTTGGCAGCACAATCTCCATCAAGCCTGTCTGCTCGATTCCTTACATCCCCTTTTTTTCCCCCTCAACCAGATTATCACATGGACTCCGTGGCAGGGATAAAAGCCAATAGAGAATCACAAGTATCATGAAATCACTAACAAACCCTTATCACATCCAGCCCAGCCCAAAGAGATGAGTATTCTCTATGTAGCTCTGGTCCTATTTTTTCAGGGGTTTTGGGTTGGGTTTGTTTGGTTTTTTTGGAGGGGGGAGGAACTCCCAGGGGTGTCAAGAAAAGCAGCCTGTCATTGGAGTACACTGAATTTTTCCAAGTCTCTGAATCAGTGTTGCTATCCTTTAAAAGGAAAAAAACAAGGCTTAACACAGAGCCTGGTACACATGACATTTGATGCACACACGTTGGTAACAACCTTTAAGCGTTTTGCATATAAATGTTACTTGAATCCACAGGCTGTTTACAGACACAGAACACACTGTTGCCTATAGCTCTGCTGCTGATCTCTTCTAAAGCACTTGCAAATGTGCCAATTCTTGGTTACCTGTTTAAAATAGGACACTGAAGGTACGTGCACAAGAGCAGAGGCAGTCTCTTAATTAGGCACCGCATATGTTTGAGAAACCCAGACAGATCTATCCATGGTCAGCCCTCCATATCCTGCTTATTTTAGAGCTGGGAGCTCCTTCCACCTCTCCAATGAGCACAGCACTGTGCTCCAAAGCATCAGCAAGCACTGAAGGAGAATCCTTGTGCTTCCAGGGGTCCCAGTCCTTATTCATTCCTCAACCACCAGCTTCCTAGTGCTGTCAGCCCAAGGAAAGTGGGACTGCCTGCTCTTCTGCCAGCTACTGAAATTATGACAACTTACCTCAGGGAAGATTCACCAGGCAGACATTTAAAGAGGTGACACAAGAAATAAACCAGCCTGGAACAGCAAATTTCCCGTGTCTGAACTCTTTTGGAGCCTTACAAAAATGGGATACACAAGTAAGACTCCCCTTCCAGACAGCTTTAACTTGCATTAGCAGTATTTAATCAGCAATTCACTGCTGACCTTGGCTGCCTTACAAGGAGGTATTTGCACAAGGATGGAAAGATTTTAAACAATTTATCCAATGAGTTGGATGCAAACAGGCTTTTCTTTAAACACCAAGCACACAAGTCCTTAGGCCAGTTAATTTTTTGTTAACAGATTTATCACAAAAGGAAAGTTGTGTGTTTCTTGTCTGTAGAATAAGAACTCAGGCTTCAAACAGAGAAATACTTCAGAGCAAGGATTGAATGGAGACCAGAGGATGGTTATTGCTTTTAAGGAAGCCATTAATAAGAGATAATGTTATTAGAGGTGAAGTTCTAAATACATTTTCACCATGCCAACTTGGGTGGCTGAGTGTTGACACTAAACGTTGACACTTTTCCAGCCTCTGCCAGCAGGAAGCCCGTTAGCCACAGTGCCAGTAATTGCTGCCCCTCTCAGAGAAGCAGCTCCTGCAAGGCAAAGGCAGGCACACAGAGACCTGGAGATAGCCGCTTCCAGCCTGGCTTTGATTCAACGATTTTAAAGCTCGGGGTCTTGCTGTTACTTCATTAATGGGGAATACCAGCACAAGCCGTGTGTATAGTTCTAGCATCTTACCAAACACTAATAAAGGAGGGGTAATTTGCTGGCCCACCCACACAACTCCTGCTGGCTTCAGCAGGGCTTTCCCCATGGTTAATAAAGGCACGACCTGCACGGTTTAGAACGGAGATGTGTCTGTACATGCCACGCTGAAGAGATCACACAGATACTGTGAAATGAAGTCCTTGCTTTTCATTAAGCACCAGAAAGAGCAGATTTGTAGCAACCCAAAGCTGGAGCCAAGGAAACAAGAGCTCTGAGCAAGCCAACCACAAACCCCAACATGCTCCATTTCAGAAGTCAGCACCACCACAGACGGTGCCAGCCGTGCTCCACTCTCTCTTCTGGCTCTCCTCCAAATCCCTCTGCACAACTCCCAAGGCGTGGACTTCCTGCTTTTCCATCATTTTGCCACTTTAGTAGTCTCCTCCTAAAGAGCACATAAACCTGCCAAGCACAGTTCTGTGGCTGCAGGTAGCTTTTACTGAAAAAAAGGTAAGAAGGAATTTAAATTTTGAGGCACAGATGCTGTAACACAGTTGTTTATTATTACAGTGAAATATTCAAACAAAACCACCAACTTTTTATGGAAACAATAAAAGTGCAAATGTATTTTGGTATTAAATAGGAAATGAATTTATAAACGTTTCATTAAAAGGGGCTGACACTTTGAGCCTATAAACACTTTTAAAAAACCAAAATAATAGCAGCTCAACACTTCAGTTTTATCTTTGGTCTTATGATTAACCAGCAGAAAATACTTGTACCAGGAATGTCCACTACAAACAGACACTTAAAATTTACATTACTCTGCAGAGATTCAAAATCAAAAGAGGAATGTTTGCAAGATACTTGGTCAGATAAAATATAAAGCCTTTGAGAAATACACAGCATTTTCAATACAAAATGAAATCACATATATGAATTTTGGTACTGTAAATGAACTTAATTCTCTTGCAGGTGTGACTCTTCTTCCCAATCAACGTTCAATAAAAACAACTTCATTTGCACAATCTTTGCAAAATCAGGTTGCAGGTAAGAGAACCAAAAGCCCACATTAGTGCTAAGTAACATGCTCTTTTTTCTGTGTTTGTGTTTCTGTTTACACACACACAGGCAACCCCACTGAATCCATGGCACATTATAACAGCTACAGCCTTAGCAAACAGGTATTCACAACCTTGGTGTGTGTCCATGGGCTGGGAAAGGAGGAAGAAGGCAAAAGGCCCACAGGATTACTCATGTGGGTCACGTTCTCTGTGCACCTCCCTGCAGATAAGGCCCTGCAACAGCTCCAGCACACAGCAGGTACCAGTGCTGTCATGTTTCTGTGGAATAAGATGAATACTGTAACAGAAACCCAACTTCTATCAGCTCCTTTTGTCAGTCATATTTGTGAATGCATGCTTTAGAGCAGATGAGGAAAACACATTTAATATCTCAGTTGTACAACTGAGCCACCAAGTGCACACACATTGCCTCATGGCACGATGCCCCCTCACTTCAAGAAGGCTCACCCAAGCTTAAGGTGAAAGCAAACACATGCATTTTCTCCATCATTAACTCAAAACATGCCTTGCTGAGCAATAACTCACACTGAAGATCTGCCTGCAGAGCTAATAAACTGAGGGTTTGCCTCACTTTTTATCCTGATGGATTCAACTGCTTTGGAAACATTGTCAAAGCAAAACCCACTTAAATCTCTTTACCCTACACTCCAAATCCACTTGCTTTCAATAATTCTCCTCCAATTTTACCCCACGTCCTTTGGCTTGTTTGCAGTGCATCTTCACTGAGAGTTTACCATCATCTCCACTCACCCCTCAGCCCAACTTTCATTTTCTATACTATTTACACTATCCACCATCTCTTCTTGTCATGCATTTTCCAATGCAACTCTCCCCTCCTGACCTAACTACATTTCAATGAGAAAGTCCTTATCAAGTCCATTACAGGTTTCCACGTATTGTGGCAATACTGAACAAATTTACACCCTTTTCCAGAGAAAAGATCCCTTTTCAGAGACAGGGATGCAGTGACATAAACAGACAGACAGCTGACTGAAGCAGTCATGATGCCAGAATTAACAGCTCAAGGGTTTTTATGTCAAGAGTTCAGGCAGCCACAATATCCTAAGCTGGCCATCTAGTTCTTCTTTGGGCAAAGGATTCAATGGCTTTGATTGCAGAACTGCATCTTATTTTAAATACCAAGAAACACATGCCTGCAAAAATAGTAGATATCATGGTCTGCTACCGAAAAAAAACCCCAAACAAACCAGAAACACCAATGTAGCTGACTTAGTCTTAAATACCATGTGCAAAGAACATTTGATCAATACTACCTATAAATACACTATTTGTATTTCTAGAAAGAAGCACAGTGCTTCAAATACAAAAATAACCCAGCTTGTGGGTGTGACCTATGCCATAATTACCTGAAAATAAGACTGCAAGAGCAGTTAAAAAAATAGACAGAAGTAGGCAAACATCTGCTTAGGGAGTGTTTCCATTTAGAAAAATAGATTTGTATAAAGCTTAATGGATTTTGAAAATGTTTTTTTTTATGCTGATGCACAGAACTGTGAATAAGGCACACCAATACATCAGGGAGAGGAAGAGCAGGTTAGTAACTTCAAGTTATCCTAAAGCTTCCCAGAAGTTACACTTGGTCCTTCACAATTCATTCGAGAGTGCTCACTCAGGACACAGCATAGCAGGTAATAAGGCACATGCTCAGCTTCCTGAGCATCAGCAATTCAGCAACACATTTTGGGACTTAATACATCAAATACTCTAGCAGGTGACCAAATAAAGCAAGGATTTGAAATTCTGAATTTTCTGACACCCTGGCAGACCTGCACTGGGAGCTAAGGCCACTTGCAAACCCGGCTGCATTACAACTCAACAGGTTATTCCAGCAACTGGGACATAACCAGACAAAAAGTGGCAATTATCTGCCTGATATTTATACTTAGAGGACACCAGAATCTGTAGCCTAAGAGTGCCACTGTACCACGAATCAGTGCTAAATAATTCTGAAGTACCCTGAAATATTTTACTTCCTTCTTCCCATAATAAAATAACAATTTGCTATAGTACAGCACTAGAAAATCCCATCAAGGTTACTTGGGTCAAACACTGACACAATCAGATGACTGGTTAGGCAGTCCATCCAAAAATCCCACCAAACTCCTACCAGGGAGCAGGAGGGTGCAGCAGTCAGCTTATGGCACTGAGATTTGGACTGATTTAAGGTTTGTTCCAAAATATAATACAGAATTTCTTATTTTGTTGTTGGTCCTTGAGGTAAAGCATATTCTAAGAAAATAATACTTGAATACAGAAACAAATAATAACTCAACTAGAACCCACAAACAAATGAACTTCAGAGTATTTCTTTAAAAGGTTTTCCTTGGGATAATTCAAACACCATTCCTTTAACAAAATACTAATGCCTCCTCAATAGCAATATTTAGTGCAGCCAATTATCCTAAAAATAAGGCGTTTGTGAAAATAAAGTGCTATTTGTTTCCTTCTATTTGCATTTCAATCCTTCAGTATAACCTTCACTTGAACACAAATGTGAAACTAGATTCTTCATCCTGTTATCAGAGCAGTTTCACTTCTTCCCTCAGGTTTACATTAACACGTGTTACATTTCTATTTAGCACAATGTGCTCAATTACCCAGGAAATTTAAAGCATGGCACTGAGCATTTCAAACTGTGATCCACACCCATGCTCTAATGCTCATCACATTTTAAGAACATCTTGGTACATTGAAGGGGGGGGTGTTGTTTGCACTTAGAACATTTTAAAATCCCAAATGGATTTTGCATCATAAAAAAAAAATGTCAGGAAAAAGCTCGGTTTTGCCACTAAGACAAAAAGTTAACATGGATTTCTAAAAATGTCAGTTTGAGCCTTTTAGTTTGCAAACTGTCGACTGAAGGCAACACTTGACGACTAAGGCATTTCCCCAGAAATTTCAACATTTTCCCACGTACAACCAATGAGATTAAAGAACGAGAATCACAATTTCAGTAAGTCTTGGCCTTGTCTTCTCAGGTCAGGAACAAGACCACAGAAGCACATTTCATCAGTCCCACCATCCTCGGGCAGATGCAGGCTCTTGAAGCACCAGCAGGCTGGGAGTGGCGATGCCGCGGCAGCGTCCACGGGTGACAGCAGCTCTCCCAGCCACCAGCTCACTCTCCCGGGGGCTCCTGCTTGGCCTCAGCGATGTGCCGGCACAGGCTCGGCACGGGGCGCAAGTACCGGGGACTGCTGTACATCCTGATGATGTGCGGCGCCTGGATCCAGGTGCTGATCAGCTGGAAGGCTACGAGGTCCAGCGTGGGCCCGTCGAAGGCAGACAGCAAGTTCACGGGGGCCGCTTCCTTGAGGAACCGGGGCAGCGCCACGGCCTCGGGGATGCTGGCGTTGCCCAGGAAGAAATCCATCAGCACCTGCTTGCGCAGGCAGTCCCTGAGGTACAGCACCAGGTCCTCCAGCCGCTCCACCAGGAACCGCTCATCCCAGGCCTCCAAGGGCCCCTGCAGCAGCAGGGAGAAGAGGGCCGTCTTCAGCACGTAGGAGGAGAGCACCCGGCCCCACTGGGAGCAGAAGGGCTCCTCCAGGCCGTGCCTGCGCAGGTCCCGCAGGCCCTTGAGGATCTGCAGGCACTTGAGGTGGCAGGAGGAGGCCGGGGCCTGCTCCTTCAGCCAGCCCAGCAGCCGCTGCTCCTGGCGCGAGGCGTTGAGGCCCCAGAGCGCCTCGGGGGCCAGGGAGCCGTGGGGGCCCTCGGGCGGCAGGGCCGTGAGGTAGAGCGCGTCGCCGAGAGGGATGGCTGGGATGAGGCGCACGGCCATGGAGATGTGGCAGCAGACGTAGTCGGAGCAGGGCAGGATGTGCAGCGTGGGCAGGTGCCCGGGGCAGGCCGAGAGGCTGACGCGGCAGCGCTCCTGCAGCCGGTACCGCACGGCGCCCAGGCACCGCTGCAGATGGCCCTGGAACCAGCGCAGCACCAGCCCCGAGGAGAGGTGGCTGCGGCCCTGCAGCTCCACGCAGAAGCCCTCGGCGAAGGGCCGGCAGCGTCGCGTCCAGCCGTCCCTCGCCCGCAGGCCGCAGACGAAGGCGCCACATGGCCCCAGCCCGTCGGCACAGCGTGGCTGGGGCTCCAGGTGCGGCGGCAGCCGCAGGGGCACCAGGATGTCGAAGCAGTCGGGGCTCCGCACCTTGTGCTGCTCGTAGGCGCTGCCGATGCGCACGAAGTCCCCGCGCAGGCTGAGGGCCAGCGGGCCGGGCTGCAGCCCCTGCGCCTTGGCGGCGCGCACCAGCTCGGCCACCACCCGCCCCACGTGCGCCTTGCTGTGCCCCAGCACGTGCGGCGACACCCGCAGCTGCCGCGCGTGGAACCGCTCCAGGGCTCCGCGCCGCGCCCCCGCCGCCCACCGCGCCCCGCCGCGCCGGGGGCCGCCGCCCGCCGCCCCGCAGCAGCGGGCGAGCACGCAGCCGAGCAGCAGCAGCGCCGAGCCCTTCAGCAGCGGCACCCCGGACCCCGCCGCCTCCGCTGCCTCCGCATCCCCCGGGCCCCCCGTGCCCTCGCCCGCCGCGCTGCCGCGCAGCGCCTGGTAGAGGCAGAAGAGCGCGGTGCAGAGCGCGGTCAGCAGCGGCCAGAAGCCCCGCACGCGGAGGGGGGACACGGGCAGGGCGCGGCGGGGGCTCGGGCCGCGGGGGGAGCCGCCGCCCGGCCCCGCGGGCGGGGAGCGCCCGCCCCCGCCGGCCCCCTCCTCCGCCGCCCCGGCCGCCCCCAGCGCGGGCCCCGCCGCTGCCCCTCGCCCCGCCGCGCCCCTGCCTGCCCGGCCGCCGCTCCGCTCCGATCGCTGCCGGCTTCCTCTTCCGAGGGACGCGGCCCCGCGTCAGCCGCCGGCTGAGCTCAGAGGAAATGCCGCGGGCGGCGGCCCCAGGGCCGGGGGCGTTGTCCGACGGGGGCCGGCCCGGGGCGGGGAGCGGCGCCGCCCGCGAGGTCGCGCTTTCCCGATCTCCCGATTTCCCGATTTCCCGCCTTCCCGCCCAGGGAGCCCCGCAGCGCCGGGCCCAGCCCCGGCTGCGCCCCGCAGCCCTGCCCGTGCCGGCCCCGAAAGAGGAGCCAGAGTCGGGCTCCGTGCGCCCCTCACTGCGACAGCGCCCTGCAGCGTGTTTTGGTGTAAAACTGCGAGGTTCTGTACCCCCACATGAGGGGACGGCGGTGTCAGGGGGAGCACTTCTGCCCGGGCTGTGGTGCCGTGTCACAAGCTCCACGTTGCACGTTTTTCCTCAAATAGAAGTGCTGCAGGCGAGTCCCTCTCGTTCCCATCTCTGCCTGAGGGTCTCGGTGCCAAAGGAGCAGCAAAGCCATCAACGCCAGTGTACCAGGGTGTGTACGGGCTGCTGCCATACCAACAGCTGCCTGCAGTCACAGAATCATTCAAAAGCCTTGGGTTTTTTACCTTGTGCCCAAATTATTCAGACATAAACAAATTAAGAGGGCAGAAATAACCCCAGGGGTTAAATCTACACAGATATTTGAGGTAATTTTTAAACACATAGTTTGCTGGGAGTATGTTAAACTGTCTCAAATATTGATGGGGACAGGGTCATCATCCTCAGCTTCTGTTTGCTTAATAAATATTTACAGAGTTTTGAAGCTGTTTGCTGAAGTTTAAGGACCATCTATGTAAGCATACTGCTCGGTTTAATTTCGGGTGCTAAAGTTCCTATTGCTGCATCTGCACAGTGGCATGGGTGGCTCCACGAAGGTGAAAAGCAGTGCTTGAACACAAGAGACTGAACCCAGCAAGCTGAAAATGCTGTAACAAGGAATGGGTCAGAGAATCAAGAGATGTGCCATACAAATTTTTGGTTATGTAATTTGTGTTTATATGAAACAAAATACAACTTCAAGTACGTAAAAATCATACTTGACAGGAAGTAGCTTATGTTGCATAGCCAAGGTGCTGCACACAAAGTCAAACTAGGTAACCAAGGTCAAGCAGCCTGAACTAATTCACAGGCAACCAAACTAGGGTGAGAGTCAAGAGTACACTTGAGAGGTACAAAGAGAAGTCCTAATCACTCCAACTCTGACTCTTGGAGTTACAGTTAGGAGATTGGGGATTTTTTAAATTAAAAATAAAAAGATGTAAAGGCAAGAAACCATAGGCAATTTTGTAACAGCCAGCAAAATATTCCGTGCCCTACAACCAAAAGCATGTTTTCTGACAGCTCCAGTCAGCTCAGTCCATAGCTTGCTACTCAGAAATATCATCCCACAACAGCCATATCTTGCAAAGAAAACTCAGGAAGTGAAAAACATCTTTCTTCCCCACTCCTTGTTTTATGTTTTCCTATATTTCTTCACAAGGCTGAATGAGGGGACAAAAACATTCATTGTTCTGCTTACTGCCTGTGACCCATCACTTCACTTTATCCTGCACCCCCAAAACTCCAAACTGTTTAAATAACACAGCTGTGCTGGTATTAAACCGATCCTTCAAGATGTTTTATTGGAAAATACTGTTGAACTCCGTGAACCTTTGGCTCATACATTCAATTTTTACTAGCCTGTGGGTTTTTTTCACCCTCCAGCCCAGCATGTTTCACATGCCTTCGGGCCTTGCTCCAGGCACAGTGATTTTTCAAGACAGGCTGCAGTCTCTTTTCATGCGGGGCTGATTTGATTAGCTGCACGGCCACGCTCAGAGACAGACAGCTACATCTGCAGGAGCTGGCACAGCCCTTCATGCCTGCTGCCCACGGCGGGACCGAGAGCCTACCAGCACAGCAGTTATCCCTGTGGGACTTCTGCACAGGGCTGCAGCTTCCCAGCCGGCCGTGGGCCCCAGGGCTGGAGGAAATGCAGATGTCACCCCAGGCAGTGGGACAGGCCCAGGGGCCAGCTGGCCCAGAGCGTGTGACCAGTCACACCAGGCCTGGCAGCGCGAGCACAGGCTCAGCATGTGCTTCTGCATGCCCAGGTGGTGCTGGGGCAGGCTCTCTCAGGCTGCAGAGTAACAGGCTGAACACTAATAATGTGACCTTAACATCGGAACCAGAATGAACCCACAGCACTGATTTTTACCACCGCTCTTTAAATTACTAGCTAGTCCTTTCTCACCGCCTCAGCCAGAGGCAAGATGAAATCTGTAGAGCCTGAGGCTGATAAAAGATGGCCAATGGCCTCTTTCTGGGACCTTGGCTGCTTCATAACTCTCTGAGCACAGGGTGAATCTCTGGGAAAAATGCTGAATACATCAGAGGTGGGAGACATCCCAGAGGTGCTCAGCTTTGTGAAGTTTTCAATAGCAGTTGCGTACTCAAGAAAAATAATAGGTTGTACACTAGTAAACATGACCTCAGAAGTGTGACCAGAGACAATTCATAACATCAATTTTTACTACCGTTGTTTAAATCACCCATTGTTTAAATTAATGTTATCTAAACACTCACTCCAGAATGTCCCATATACAGGATATCCTGCTCACTAAATAAGGAATAATGTTATTCTTAAACAAGTTGAGCTAAAAATAGGTATCCCAATATATACGGTCTGCATGATAGCTCTGGGGGAGATTTGCAGAGGCAAAAGAAAGCAGTGGGTTAGAGCATCATTAAAGTTTCTCCACAGTTGGCAGTATTTCATACATCTGTTCTGTTCCACGGTCAGAGACGTAGGCAGAGTGCACCATCCGAGGAGAGAGAAGGAAGTGGTAGAAAGACAGAAGGCACAAACAGGTGATGATATTTGTCTGGTGCTTTTATGATCTACCTGAGACACAAGCCTGAGATTTCCTCCCAGCTATCCCAGGTCGGTGTTTGCCCTGCTGAACCAGAGCTGCACATACTCTACTGCAGGAGGAAGTCTCTGGGGATCCCTTCCTGCACCAGTGCTGTACAGCTGCTTTTCTACAGCAAGTGGGTTATACCTCCACCTTCTTATAATGCACTATTAAACAGTCTATAGCAGAAAAGTACAAGAATTGATTGCAAAAAAATACAAGTCTGAATGGTCAGTCACTTGACTTCATGTCCCAGTCATTACTCTTCTAATTATTTCCTCTGAAAGCAAAGCTGCCAGCCCATCTCTCCCCCAGCCCACTGGATGGTCCAGCCAAGGAGAAGCTTTGCCTGCCACTCCTCTGACCCCCAGATTTTATGGGATACTATTAACTACAATACAAACCAACAGCATCAGACAGACATAAATCCATTTTTTACTGTGAACTAATGAATCTCTGCCAGTCACAGCAGCAGGGGATGGGAAAACTGGAGAGGGTGTCTTGCTACCACAAAGAGCTGAGGGAGCCAAACCTCCAGAGCAGTACATGGACATGAAGGAGTTTGGGGAGTAGGGGTTGTACTCTTAAAATATTTCCTGTTTACCAAGTCAGATGTGCTTGCCACCTCTGCCAGTCTGTTTGCTCACTATCAGCAGGGCGTAGCACTTCTTAATCTGAGAGCCTGCAAGCACACCGGGTTGCTATAAGCCACACACAGCCCAATACAGGATTTCCTTTCTGTAGAAGGATGGCTTCCTGAGTAATTCATACAACAATCTCTTGTCCAAGCCTGTCCTTATCACAAACAGAAATAGCCTGGCTCTATGCTGGTGATCAGTACCAGCATCAGCTGGTTCATTTCCAGCTTGTCCCGTATCATTTGAAAACCCTCAAGGATTACTTTTTTGCATAGAAACTTGTTTGAGCAGGGCATTTATACTTACCCATTACATGGCATTCAGGAAGACACGCCTATGTGTTTCCAGCTAAGCAATGAACCAGGAACAAAACCCCCAGCCCATCTGCATCAGTGTCATTGGCACGCTGAGTTCTCTCTGATGAGCTGTGACTGTGGCACTCTGCTGTCCCATGGTCTCCATGAAGCTGAAGTGGCTCATGTTGTGAAGAATTCCAACTACAGCATCATGAAAAGGAAACACTTTTCGGCAAGGAGAGTGCAAGTACACAGCCATCATGCAGAAAGGTTATCAGCAGTAATGGTGAATGTTTTACATTGAAAATGGAAACATGAAAACTCTCCAGGTCAAGGCTGAAAATCTTGCACTTGCTCTTCAAGTTCAGTATTTGATGTAACCCACATTTGATTTGAATGACAACAGTCACAGCTTCCAGTGCTGGATCTAAACACTCCAGCCAACAAGTCCTGCTAACTCTCCTAGGGCAGCAGAGGAGGCGATCATGCTGTGCTGGTGACAACACCCCAGTGTGTCACCTTCTCATGCAGGAGCCTCCTCAGCCCTTCCCTTTCCCTGCCACCCCCAAGGCTCAGCAGATGGTGTGGGTCTGAGGACCCCTACTATGGAATCCCCAGGTTTAAAAAGCATCAGATAGAGCTAAAAATTGCACGTACTTGTGTTAAAATAGTTTAACAAAAACCAGTTTAACAGCAGTGCTTATCTGTGTGAGCAGGCTCTGACTGAACGGCACACTGCCCACTCCCTGGGTCAGCAGAGCTATATAATAAAGCAGCACACACTGATATGTATTTGCACAGTCACTTCCACTAACCCATCAATAATGACAGTCAATTGTCACGATAATACTTCCATGTGTAATTTGTTACCTCTGGAGCAGACTTTGGTTCTGTGTGTAGCTCCCTGAAGCAAGGCACTGCTGGGTAAGGGGCACAGCTGGACTTGCCAATGACCACATGATTCAAATAAGCAACACCTTATAAAATTATTTTAGAAGCCAAGGAAAGCAAAGCCCACAGAAAATCAGACCCAACTTACGTCCAAGAACGCAAAGAAAAATGAAACACCTAAAATCCGTTTAAGAAGTTGTTTGATTTAAGGCAAATACAGATGGGTAGTGCCTATGACTTCTGAGACCTCATAGCATGCAAATCTAAACACAGGGGTGGTAAGTAGGGGCATGGGTGCAGCTCCAGAGACCAAATGGACTTTGATCCGCTTTGGATTCTTTCTCCCTAACAACAAACAAACAAAAGAAAGCAAACGAAAACAGATACTGAATCAAGTCTGTGCTGGTGTGCTGTAGAAATTTCAGATCATTGACTGTATGAGAAGCAGATTAGTATCTTGGAATGTGAGAGAACTCAGGAATGAGTAAGTGTTGCCTAAGATGAACAGGGTGAACACTGAGTAAGAGCAGAGTGTGGCATAATAATTGCCAGATGCAGGAAAATTTATCATTGGTTTTACAACGTGGATGAATATTCTCTAGGAAGTCTCCTCTGCAAACTTCTCTTGGTTTTTATGCTGTTTTCATAACACATGCAGGTCATGTGTGTCATTTGTTCTGTAAGTTTCTCTTGGCTGTGATAATAAGGCTGTTTGGGGTTAGGTTTTTTGAGGTTTTTTAGTAAATCAGAAAGACAAATGTGCTAAGAGTTCTGCTGATTATTCCTAACGCACTACAGCTCAGTCTGGAATTAGTAGTCAGGATGAGATGACACATGGAGGATGTATCATAACACATCATCTAAAAGCAAAGGCCGTAGCAGTATCACATGTATTTTGGTAAGTGTAGGGAGATAAAAAGAGGGAAGAATATAACCATGAATTGTCTTGTTAGTAGGAAAGTCATGGAAAACAACACCCAGGGCTTTCACCACTGGGTTTGGTGAGTTATTTCTGTTTGAATACCAAGTCTGTGGAGAATGATGAGTCAATTGGAAAGAAAGAATGAACTACCAGGCCACTCCAAAGCAGTAGCTTCATGTAAGTATTTTTATCCCAAGAATTTGCAACATCATATCCAAGCAATGTACCAGATGAGTCCAGGTAGCTGCTTCTGCAGTTATGAACTGCCAGCAATACAAGCTGAAAACCAGGCCATATTTTTTCTGCCCTATCCATGGAAAAATCCCAAATGGAGCAGCAATCCACAGGAAAGCTTCAAGAATACTCATACCAGCTTACCAGGGTAAATCCTCTTGCTGGTCATCAGCCTGAAACGTCCAGTGAGCGTTGGAATTCGTGTCACATCTGCTGGAGAGGACCATATGTTCCAGCTTATGCTGAACTAGTGCTCTGTGCTGCAAGTCTCTGCATTTATGACAAATGATAAGCAAACACAGCCAGCCACAAAGTCTGTGTATAAACACATGTATCTGTCATCTTCCTCTGCAAGGCTTGGCTCCCTGAGAAGGCAGAACTGATTGTCATGCATTATCCCTCTAAGCATATGCCCCATGTCTTACAAGATTCTCACATTTTGTGTAAACAATAGCACTTGTGTCACTTAAAATTGAGACATAATTATTCCTCATTAGCAATTATTGCTGCAATATTTGGGTGGGAGGAATTGAAAAGCGGACGGTTATTAATTAAAAAAATCACATTTCAACCACATCCAAAGTCTTCTTTCAACCACCTTCGAAGTAGTCAAGTAAACAGCATTTTTCCTGCCAAAGTCAGAACAATGAGAGCTGACAAAATGAGATGTGGAAGACAGCTCCTCATCTGTCACTAGCACTTAGCTTTCCAGGTCAGGGCTGGAATCTAGCCATTAAGCTACACTTGCAGAATAATCTCACCAGTGATTTTAAGTCCTGCTGGTGTTCTTTTGCTGGATAAAAAACCCACTCAGAAGAAGCAAGGTCAGCACATTTTCACATACCAGGAGTGCTGTATGGTTAGTACAATAATACAGCCACAAGGGAGATTCAGCTCCTCTCAAACTGTATTTCCAGTGCATTTTTGCCACAGACCTGGCAGGTGGCCACAGACAAGTCTCTAAAGCCTCCAACAAGTTTAACATGGAACATCCAATTATCCCCATTGCTCTTGGGCTCAGAGTTAAGCATAAACTTAATCTCTAATAGACTTGCATGCAGTGGCCTTCTCTTAGGCCAGCTCTAAAGCAAAATCCCTTTCTCGTGGGAATGCTGCAGGCTGGTAGAGGCCAGACCTTTGTTAAACACGATACTGTCACTCCTGAGAGGAGAGTGGGCTCTGCCTGCCCTGGGATCCACAGCCGTCAGCACGGGGAGACTTAGGATGACACACCCGGAGAGCAGAGGCTCCTCTGTTCTGTCATTTGGGCATTAGTCCTGGGAAAGCAAGTTGTACGTGTTCTTCCTCCTCAGAAGCTGGGTGCCACCTCTGGAGCATGGTTGTGCCCCACAGCGGGGAGGAAACAATCTATCATCAGCAAGATGAGAGACAGCCCTAAATTACACATAGGCTACTGCTTAAAAAGGAAGCTCACTTTGATGCAGAGACAGCAACAAAGATCAACAGGACTGAGTCATCTGCCTTGACACTGCATGTCTGTCTGTGCCTGCAAGCAAAGGCTTTTCACTCCACCAAACGTTTTATCCATTTACATACAGTTAGCAGCCTCTGACTATGCAGGTGCCCTCAAGCCACATGCTTAGGATAAATTCTTGACAGCTTGCTAAAACACTGCTGGCAGAACTTGTCTTCAAAATGAACTGCAAGAAAATTCAAATCCCCCTTACCCACTGCTGCCTCTGCTCTGACCTGGACAGACCAGGCAGGTGGCTGGCCAGTAGCCACAGAGAAAACAGAAAAGCACTTTTAGTGCCAGAAATAATCTTTTTATTACAGTCCAGAAAAGGTATTTTAAATATGAAAACCACCCACAGTATGTCTGAATTGCTTTCATTAATATCTTGGTCTACACACATCCACCTGTACCATAAAATCAATAAATCCATCTGTCCTAGGCACAAGTAACACTGAAAAACAAATCACTGACATGCAAACAGTTGGGGGAAAATGCCTGCAAGGAAAGAAGACATATGAAGCCTGAAGTCTTAAACAGACAATGAGAGTGTCAAGGTGGTCACTAGATGCATCCCTTCCTTTCCTCTGTGCCAGTTCAGGCACCAGGCATTGCAAGGAGAGCTAATCTGAATGATCTAATAGTTGCCTAAAACTACTCAGAGTATTTACCAAGATAGTGGAGGCAAACTCTTCTCCATGATGCTACCTGGCATAACAAGCAGCAGCAGTGACAGTCTTGGGAGGTTCAGGATAGATATCAGAAAAAAAACCTGTCACTGGTAGGGTAATGCAGGATCAGAACAGGCTGCTCATGGAGGCAGTGAAATTTCTGTCCTTGGAGGTTTTCATCCCGTCTGGAAAAAATCATAGCTGACCTGCTTTAGTGCTGGCCACAGTCCTGCTTCCAGCAGGAGGCTGGACAAGATGACCTCCAGAGCTCCTTTCCAAGTAACACTGCGTGACTCCTGGGCTTCCATCAGAACATCATTTACTTCCAGCTACGAACAAGCACAAGTAAAGGCAGTGCCATGGCCAGAGTTTGTGAGACAAAGACATTCAGAACCAAAAACCTCAATTTTTTAAAGTATCAGCATAGGTGTATTAATCTGCATCCCAACACAACGAAACACTGCTGCTGCGTTGCTGGACACAGAGGTACCCCCCCTGCTCTGGTTAGGGTTGGGTTCTGCTCTGCAAAACTGTAGCATAAGGTGGTACTTCTCAAAAACACCTGAAGTGAGCAGGAGGCTGCATTTATTGAAAGCACTTAACAACAACTGGACTTTTCCTTCTAACACAGTTCTTTTAGAAATACATTACCCACTGAACCTGAACGGTTAATTCACTTACTCAACATTACATTAGCCCCACAATTCTAAAAAAAATAGAGTATCAGCAGGCGTTCTCCAACGCAAGCTAAATTCTGCCACTTTGGAAGTACAACTGCAAACTGCTGTCATTCTCCTAAATCCATTCAGATTTTTCATGTCAGACACAATGAAAACTGAAGTAACAAATAGAAAAATGGTAGTAGCTTTAAACGATCTCCTCCCTTATGACACACATTCCTCCTTTAAATTGGTCAATATTTTTGCCTTAGCCCTTTAAGCCTCCCAAGCTGAAAAATATGTGCAGAATTCAATGCAAGTGACATGCCACAGCTTCGAAGCTAGTGACAAAAAAACTACTGGCATTTGAAGTTATGTCTTCCCCAAAGTCCAGACACAAGGCAGATGTGTATAGATTAAATAACTCCTGTAATACTAAGAACAAATGGAGATGTAGAATCCATGCCGTCCCCAGCACAGGGACCTTATGGCATCTCCTCAGCTGATCTGTGTGCGCAAGTGAGCCACACAGATTTACTCCAGACGAAAATGAAGCCCAACCCAGACAATGACTTAGCTCTCTACCGAACAATCCTATGAGTCTCATTTCACATAATTTGCATCATAAATCACAGAATCATAGACCGGTTTGGGTTGGAAAGGACCTTAAAGCTCATCTCATTCCACAGCTCCCTGCCACGGGCAGGGACACCTTCTGCTCTCCCAGGTTGTTCCAAGCCCCATCCAGCCTGGCCTTGGACACTGCCAGGATTGAGGCAGCCACAGCTTCCGTGGGAACCTGTGCCAGGCCTCCCCACCCTCATAGTGAAGAACTTCTCTCTTCTATCTAATCTAAACCTGCCCTCTTATCAACATAAACCCATAAACCCTTGTCCTATCACTACACGCCCTTGACAAAAGTCTGCTCAGCTTCTGTCAGCATCACCTCGTTAATCCCAGCCACGGGGATTTGGTTTCTGCCCGGCTGCTGCTGAAACGTGTCCTGGCACAGCCAGAGCTGCACGTCTAGGGCATCACACGTGCCTTCGGCAGTGCCCACAGACAGTGCAGAGATCCCGCTCCGGAAACAGCCCCAGTGCCCAGCGCAGGGACTGCACCGTGTGACCGTGTCACTCCCCTCCAAGCACCATCGTTACCTTCATCTCTGACTCAGAGCAGCTCTGCAGAATAGGGGCCAGGTCGTGCCCAGCACTGATTGCAGAAAAAACCAGCAAGAGGCGAGATGCTGATCAAAGAGCAGGTAACAGCCCTAAAGCCCTGCACACACAGATGGGTACCTGCTGCTCCTCCTCACCGAGAAATACAACTGCTTCTGCAGGAGAAAATCGGGATCAAGCCCTGGCTTATCACTGGAGGTAGAAAAGAGCTCACTACTTTGAGGGGAAGGATTTCATCCCACTGCATTTTACAAAACCCAAATTATGGGTGTATTTTATCATTTACAAAGAAGCCCCAAAACTCAAAGGCACAGTGAAGACCCTGTCATCTTCCCCACTCCCTGTTCTGAAAATGCAGCATTCCATAGCCTTTCTCTGATCCAAGCTCCTCTTCCTCTGTCAACATGACCAGAGTTCATTGAGGATCACTATGATAACAGACTTGTATAAGCTATATACTTTGGCCTCTGCCTGCCATTAACCCCTGCTGGGATGGCTGGTATTACTCAGCTTAGTTCTGCCTCAACATAAAAAAGTAACTACAGCCTAGCAGCAGCTGTACAGTAGAATTGTACAGCACTAAGCACCTCTTGTTCTTTTGTAACCTTTCACCACTTTTTTTAGTCTTTTGAAATCTGAAACAGGCTTTCCACCAAAAAAAAGTTCCTCTTTCATGAGAAAAATGAAAAGCAACTCATTTTTCTATGTAAAACAACAAAAAAAAGAGTAAACTGCCAGTGAGCAGGGAAATGCTCAAGCTTTGGAAGTGGCAGAACAGCCCACCCACACTTTAATGGATGGGGAGAAATCTGCTGCTCCATTAACGAAGGAACAAATCCTGCTCAGAAGCATAAAGCAGATTTGATCTCCCAGTTCACATTTCATGCTTGCAGCTGGAGACAGTGTTACTGTCTGACACCCTTCTCAAATGTGCAGGATGTGTTCAGCTGCTGAGGACAAAGAACTCTCTATGAGCACTTTCAATTACAGCAGATATGACCAAACACGGGCCTCACGTGGCAATTTCTTGCTATTTGATGTTCCCAGCCCCTGGCCAAACGAAATACATTAAACATGAGATTTGTCTCTTAAAAATTGTTGCCCCGAGTGAGCAGTGTGTGATGGTCTCGAGGGCCACCCACATCTTGGACAATCACATGAGCATGTCTGCCACTCTGACAGAAGCCAATCCCACCACTGCTGAACACCACCGCAGACGTCTTCAGAGCATCTCTGCAACCACAGCCTTGGAGAACACCAGGCTTCAGCTGAGTACCAGCTCTCTAGGAAAGCCCCACGGACGCCTTGTCCAGCTTTCAATCCTGATGTAATGGCTGAAAGACCAGGAACTGTCTGGCTCAGTTTCCAGTTTATGTCACAAGACCATTGTATGTATGGGCGTGCTGTGTGTGGCTTTGAATAAAAATACACCATGCCCTGCCCTCCCTCCCCTGCAATAATGGACTTAGAAAAGATGCCATGCCATGGTGCCCCTGGTATGAAAGACTTTACAATGGACTATTCATCAAGCAATCTTTTTTCCTTCTTTTATTCAATTATTAAAGCCCATGACTTACACAACTGCACTGCAAAGGCTTCCAGCATCACTTGTTACCCCTTTAACCACTTTAGTTAATCATTCGTTTGTGCTGATTTCTCTCTCCTCCAAATTATCTGGGAATTTTCCACATGCATATTGAAAACTTTAGAGAAATTAAGGCAAGAAATCTGCTAGATGTAACTTTTGTTCAGAGAATCGGTCAAATTAGGGAAGATATTGCATTAGTGTAATAGGATGCATCTTTAGTAAACTTGAGTTTCCACACACACTGCTCACAACTGTCTGGGGCTGAGGCAAGTAAAATGAGACTCCCTTAGAGTTATTTTCTGATTATGCAGTCCATGAAAAATCTGTGCTTTAGCTTTGAGTTCCTGTAGTCAAGTTATTCCAGTGGGTGTGCAAACCAGTCACAGATACAGAACCAAATGCTACTTTGATTGAACAAAGTAAATAACATCAGTAGTTTGAGTCTAACAAGGTGACGCAACAGTTTGACAGAAATTATTTTTAAAGAACATACAAAGTGACAGTCATAACAAAATCACTCAGAATACAAGTTTCTCTATATTGAGATTTAACCTTCTGCCTAAGCTCCTTCACCAAAAAAAAAGGGTAAATAATCCTCTTTAAGAAGCCTTTCACATCAAATCACACACCAATCAGTACCCACAAACACTAACAGAGCTATTAAAAAAGGCAGGCTCAGATGTACCTGGATTAAATGCTGTCTGAAGCAAAGTAAGATAAGCTTGAAAGCTCTAACAAAATATTGAGAGCAACTCCACAGTGCTCCAAGTTGCTCTCTCCACCTGCTTTATGGCAGGGATCAATTCCTTACACACACACTCAGGTAAAAAAACAATGCAAACCAAACAAACCCAAGAAAATACCAAAAAACAACAAAAAAATCCCCACCACAACAAAGAACAACACAGTAAGTAAAATTCTGTTTAAAGAATTCAGAACTGTGCCTGAAAAAAAACCCATCCCAAAACAGAAAGAAGTCTTTAAGTAAAACTGGTCTTATAATACCAATTTTTATTCAAGATGGACTGAAAATAAATACTTACTATTGCTTCACTTACCCTAAAAACAGAACAAATATTCTTCTTTGTCAGTATTAACCATTTTAAAACGAGCTGATGTGCTCCAGCTTATTTCAAGTACACATAAATTTGAAGGCAACAGAGAATGTATTAATCATTTTTATGTGTGTGCATCCACACACAAATATTGTATATATAAATCATGTATATACACATTTTGCTGCCACCTTGTGAACAGTCTCTGAATAGGGAGGTTTAGTTCATACAGACTCAATTCTGCCACCTTTATTCACATTTAGCTCAACTGACTTTAATCTAGATACTTTTTAAATGGGTACCCAATGTGACAAAAGATGGCTGAATCAAGTGCTTAGTGCAGAAAAATTTAAAAGACTGAATAAAATAGCTGAGTCTTCCACAATTTCCATACACTTTTGTGTCACAGTTTATTGCCACAACTATTATGCAAAACATAACTAAATTCGTTCTGATAAAAATATTGCAGCTTTGCATCCAAGTTGTATGGCTGTCTTCAAAACAGAATAAGCTGGTGTCTGTAAAAAGAACAGAAGATTAAATACATCTACTGAAGTGTTTTGCTTGAACCAGATTGTGATAAGGAATAGTAAGCACTATTAAAAAAATCAAAGTAAAAACACACACGCCCCCCAAGAAAACCCTACCTGTATTTGCAGTCTAATCTATCATAGAGAAAACAAAATTAAGATTTATCAACTTTGCAGAATATTTTCATTTCTCCACAAGTGTAAGTCAAGAGAAAAAATAGGAGAGAACTCAAACATTCCCCATAGAGTATAATACAAGGGAGCATGGAATTTAGTTCAGTATTTCACACTTCCTAATAACATGATGCCTCCGGTTCCCAGCTGTATGGATAACACTTACTAGCCTTATCTTCAAAAATATTTAAACTGAACTGAAATTAAAAGGAAATCTAAAAATTTGCAGAGGATACCTCTTAGGGAAAAAATCACAACACTTTAACACTTGACATGAATTCCAACAGATTCAGTTCTGATCTAGAACAACGAAAGTTATAACGTGCAGGACTTTCCTATATGTACTCTTGGGAAAGAGTATCAAGAGCCTTATCTTGTGCTTCTCAAAGAACCACATCCCAGTCTCTAGGTAAGGAAGGTAAGAGTAGCACATCTACATCCTCACTGACAGCACCAAGTAGCCAACGTTCTACTCACAGCTTCTGCATCGTGCTCAAGCCCAATGTCATGGTGCTCCTGCTCATCGTCCCGGAATTGCTTTATTACCTTTAAAAATAGCAATTACTGAGTCTACTTTGCAGAGAAATCAAGGCAGCCAGTACACAAAACTAGATGCTGGTGTCCATTTTGTGTACCATGGCAAGCCAGGGTCTCTCAAAAACTTCTCTGGGCAGCTGGGCATTGTCCCTGCCCAACAGCTTCACACTGCTTTTGGTTTCCTCACTAGTTCTCCTCACATTGGCACTGTGAGTAAACTCACTGCCTGGATTTTTCTCTTTGTTTTGTGCCATCTCTACCTCTTTCACTGTATCATTATCTTCAGGCTGGTATTTCCCTGGTGCATCTCAGCACAACCCGGGTTAGTTCAGATACAATTTCTGTAACATTAGAACACATTGGAATAGTCAGATTTTGCTACGTTACACTATGCACAACTGAACACGCTAGCAGCCAGCAAGGCTGGAAATGAACCAGATCCACGTGCTGCCTGTGGAAACAGTTCAGTCTCCCACAAACACCCTACAGGAATGTGTCCCAATTTGATACCTAAAATGCTTGGGAATTTATTTTCTCACAGAGCTGACAAACATCAGCTCCTTACACATTCTGAGCAGCACCCAGGACTAGAACATGAACAGGGTGCTGGCTGGCAGCAGTGGAGGCAAACCCCCCCTGGGGTGCATCAAACACAGCGTGGGCAGAGGGGGTCACCCTGAGCTCACCCTGAGCACTGTGTACAGCTCTGGGCCGCACAGGTTAAGGAGCACGTGAAGGTACTTGAATGCCTTCAGAGGAGGGCAACACAGCTACTATGCAACCATATTTCCTCCTTTTGTTTCCCCTCTAGACCCTTCCTTTCAACTGAAATTAATCAAACTTAAAGCATAATTCTCCCACTCAAAAAGGAAACAGTGCATTACTGAAAGCATGCTGAAGATAATCCAACATATGTTTTAATTTTGGTGCTTGATCAATTTGCTGAAGGAAAAAGCATCCTTCTATTTTAATAGTTTCTGTTGACTCCAGCATTCTAAGTGACAGAACAAAAAGATCTACGGTAAATTCTAAAAGCATGTTATTTTCAAAAGACTAAATCACATTGGATAATTCAATCAATTTGTTAAACTACTTTTAAGTCACGGTTAAATACCTGCAGTAGTTCTTTGTACTTTTCTGGATCCTCTTCTATTAGAGTTCGGATCTGGTTGTTGTAGTGCTCTGATATACTCTCTTCCACAGCCACTGTGCAAGCCATCGCACCCTTCCTTCCCAGTAAAGCACTTCCAGCCCCTGGGATTGGGGTACCAGACACATGAATACAATGAAATCTGAAGCAACACAAATAATTTAACACAACTGAAGACTTCACAAAAAAACAACAATAGTTATTATACAAACTCACCCAAAACAAAACCTGCTACATTCCAGAAAGGCAATAAAACAGTAGGTCGAACTCTGTATGCGACCATGAGCTCATTGAACTTTTTCAAGTGGTCTTTTTCTTGATTCCACATTTGCTGCAAAAGAGCCAGATCACAGTGAAGCACAAAACCCCAAGAAATAAACATTTCCAATAAAACGAATAAAACCCAAAACAGCTCAGGCCATTTTTGCTGTGATAGCTGAGGCAATACTACAACACTGTAACGTCACATTGAAGAAAGGGGCAGAAGGGTAGATGCAGACAGTTATAAAAAGGGCAGATGAGGATTTGCAACATTTGCAAAATAGGACAGCACTACAGCAACTACAGCATCGGTAACCTCCTTACCAAGTACTCCCAAGACTTTTTATAAACCCACACGTTCGGAAGTGCTTACAAAAAAATGGACATGAAGACTACGATCGTTCACCGCCATCCGGCCGCTGTTAACCAAATGCAAACGAAACAGAAGCACAGGGATGGCTCCAAGGCCCGCTAACCTGGATGACGGGCCCCACGCTGGACCTGCCCAGCACGGCCATTTGCCCCGCATAGATGCGGTTCGCCCCGTACTCCCCCGCATGGTCCACGCGGATGATGCGGTCTACGACGGGCTTGTTGATGCCCTCCTGCGCCACCCGCGTGCTGCACAGCCTGAGGGAAGCCCCTCCGGCGGGCAGAGGCCGCAGACCTGTCGGAGAGACAAAGGTGACGCGAGCTCCGCCGCCGCCCGGTCCTCGTCCGGGACGGGCGGGCGGGCGCTGCCACCCGGGGAGCCGGACGGCCTGAGGCGGTCCCCGGTGGCGGCACGGGGGCCTGAAGGGCGGGCAGGGAGCGGAGCCGAGCCCGTACCGGGCCCGCAGCGGAGGGGCCGGCGCTGCAACAGCGAGCACCGCAAGCCCGGAGCCACGGCCGCCGCCATAGCCCTGAGAACTGGGCCCCTGCGCGCCGCAATGGCGTCATCATCGCGCAACAACCTCCCGCCCCACCACGATTCCGATTGGCCCCGCGCCGCCGCCGCACTGGACAGCGCAGCTGTCAATCAAAGCCGGCGTCCCTGGTTGCCATGGGAACGAGGGCGGGAGCGCTGAGGGCGGGGCGGGAGCGCTGAGGGAGCGCTGAGGGGGCGCTGAGGGCGGGGCGGGAGCGCTGAGGGAGCGCTGAGGGGGCGCTGAGGGCGGGGCGGGAGCGCTGAGGGCGGGAGCGCTGAGGGAGCGCTGAGGGCGCGCTGAGGGCGGGGCGGGAGCGCTGAGGGAGCGCTGAGGGCGGGCGGAGGCGGCCCCAGGCCGGCCCCCCACAGCCACAGCGGCAGCACAACGTCAGGCGGTATCGTAAAAAAAAAATAGCGTTTATTGAATGTCCATTTCTTTAAGATAAGGGCAGAAAACATTCCAAAAGACTGTATAAAAAGGATAGTGGCTCACATTAACTAAGAGCGGACGAGTGCAGATTTCAAGCAATAAACGCAGTTCTGTACAGAAAATCCTTAAGCACAATCTTTAAATAAAGGAATGGGTTGGTAGCCTACAGGGACACGCGATTCTCCGAGACACACAGCCCCAGCAGTTCAGCTAAGAGAGAGGAAATGTGAAATTAAGGGGTACTGACACACAGTATTGCCAAACAATAATTTAACTCTCAAATATTCACATTTTAGAACACAGAGAACAGTAGTGAAGGTGTTCGTACAAGAATAAAACACAAATAATAATGCCTTAAAACACTAAAAAAAATAAAAAGGCCCCTCCACAGCAGCAAGACTGGTGCCCCAGCAGTGCTGTGCCTGCCGTGGCTGTCGGCTTCTTCCTACCCCGAGTGTTTATTCAGAGCTCTTCTATCAGCTCGTTTGCTCTGAACAATTTTGTGACTGGTTATCCAGCGTTCAACTGCTCCTGCTGCTTCAGAGCAGAATAAATAGCAAACCCTCACCTCTAAAAATATTTAGAAAACTGATTTCAAACCCATGCTGTACTTTCTTTTCCTATGCGCTATTTCAAAATACTTCCATCCATACTTCTTTTTTTAAAACCAAAGCAAATAAAAGGCATTGAAAACATGTAAAACCATACCCTTCCCCTCTCTTGTGATTCTTATAGCATAATTTGTAAAAACAGTACAATAGAGTTTCAGTTCTGATCATATTTTACCTAAACTCCCTGAAAAAATAGGGACTTAACAAATCCCTGAAGCTGTATCAGTGTTAAAGTATCCTTTTTTGAACAGCCCAGCACAGTATAAATTAGCTGAATTTCCAAGTTTTGGAAACCTTGAGCCCCACTAGCTTAACCAGAAAGACTCAGACTACAAGCACTCATTACATAGATCAGGGTGCCAGGGTGCCCGTCAGCTGCTCAGTTTTTAGAAGCTGCAAATGCTTCTGCTGTTATCTTGTGGCTCTGGGAGTTTCAAGAAATCAAGTTCTTTTGGCTTGCGTGGTTTTCAAGGCTACCTCTGAGCTTCTGCTATCTTTCTGATTAGGAACATCTTGTCACGACTCTCCTGGAAAGACACAATAACAAGTATGCTCCACATGAACAGTGTTAACACAAATCTACAACAGCTCGTTTCTTTATTAGAAATAGGTGCACTCACCACATTGTACTCCCCCAGCACACTCTCAACTGCCTGAACAATTTCAAGTTTACAATAGTCTTGACTTCATTTATCTCACCTCAGGTCACACACTAACAGTTCTGCACTGAGCCTAGTAAAAACATCTCACACACCTCAAAATTTAAAACCATGCTTCCAAGAAGTCGAACAATAGTGAACAAACAAAAATAAAAAGCACACAAGGATTTTCAGAACTCCCAGCTGGTTTGTGAACCCTTCAAAAAGCAGGAAGGCTTCTGCTCCTAAATTCCTCACTCCTCAAAAATCTCCCCCCAGCAGTGCTTTTCTGCACGCAGGTTGTTAAATGCCATATCTAAAAGAAGCCCACACCAAGAAATGGGCTATTTCATACGAAAGTGAGAAGTCTCACTAGTGCGGCTGAGTTCTGACTCCAGCAGTTTGTCAGATCACAGCACACGAATGCTGCCAAACCTGGCAGTGGCTTTTGATGGCCACAAAGCAGCATTTCTGCACTGGCACGCTTCTCCACAGGGCTGGTTAGTGGTGGCCCGTTCCACTTTCAGTACCTGCTCAAGCAGTGCTGGGCCTGCTCTCAAGAACAAGACCAGAAAAGATGCAGTCAAAATACAGGCCTGGAGGAAAGGGTAGGGAGTTGGGTGCCTGTTTGTGAGGGCAGAGAAGGAAATAGAAGTAGAGGTTGTGCAAGACGGTGGAGGGGACAGGAAACACAAGATTCAGGTTCTTCTTTGGCAGAAAAAAAACCATGCAGATGAGTGGATTTAAGCAAGGCAACAGATGAAAAACAGGGACACAGCTTCTCAGGGGCATATCTCTTGTATGTGTGTTGCCTGATATAACCAGACTTTGTTGCAGTTGCAGCTGGTACTCGAGAAAATCAATTCCACTGAGAAATACCACAATGCTTTGGTTATTTTTCCTGGGTAATTTGTAAAATATTCTTCACTGGCTGTTGCAAATACCAAATATACAGAAGACTGTGAAAATCAATACTCCTCTGTATGCCTCATTTCTGTACTCCTAAAGTTCTCTTTGTTGTCAGTAAAGTGTTGGGTCAGATCTTACCAAAACCAGTTGTTCTCTCAGCTGTTCAACCACTCGTTTGTGTGCTCGAGCCAAGGCAATAAAATAGAACATAATGATGCTGTAAACAACAAACAAAAAGGGAGGACTTGATATTTCCTATGTACGTAATAACAAGTTCAGGGGAACACATAAACATGTGCTACGGAAGGAAGGGCTGCGTGGAGCCCAAAATAAACCACATGGTTTTTCAAGCACAGAAGTTTTAGAAAGCATCAGGTAATAAGGCTCCAAAATTTGCAAAGAGTTTAGTTAAACTTAAATGCAAAAAACTCCATTAAAACTTAGGAATTGTGATCACAAGGCTTACAGTACTAATTTGCAGAGGATTCACAGTTAACATTTTTCAGAAGGACACTGCTGAATATGGGACGTGCAGGAGGAACTGGAACAAAGCTGATGTGTGTGAACACAGGGGCAAAGACATGAGGGCTGAGGATTCATAAGGGTTTTGATGCTTTTGACTGCAAATGAAAAGTCTGGTCTAATAGATGCTTGGTGTGAGTTCAGTAAGCAAGGAAATGAAGCCGCATAAGTGAAGCACGTCTCCACAGTACTCACCAAATGATCATAAAAAAAGGCACTGCAAAGGCTTCTGATGCCATGCCAAAAAGGATCTGCTGCACAACTGTTGGAAAGTCAAGTATTGTATCTGGAACAACTTCCCATGAAGTATTATAATTCCTGAATGGCCCACATGCCTTGGAAGAAGGGATACTGTGAAAGAAGCAGAACAGAAAGATGTTTCACCAAAATGTAAAGATAAAATAATCCAGCAGAAGCCCAGCACCAGTTTGGTGATGCAGTAAAAGTGTCCTATGTCTTTAAAACTGTAATTTTTGTTTATATGAACAAGCTATAATTTTATGTATTATACCCTATATATTTTATTCCATTAATCATTCTAAAGTTGTGTGTCTGCTTTTACAGAACTGACAACCTTAGAAAAAATGTCACCTTCACAGAACTTAAATTGTCACTTACTGTGCTATGCTGACTGCCAAAGGGACAAAAGCCAAGATGAGCCCAATCAACAGCACCGCCAGGAAAAAAAAGTTGGAATCTGATGCCCTGATAGGCCTAGCTGCAGGTTTACGTGTGTGTACCAAAATGATCTGAAGAGGGAAGGTAAGAGTGTTACCAGTACATCTACATAGATATACATCCAAGTATACCTCCCCCAGCAACTGAATTTTCCATTCTCAAACATGCCGCCAGCTACCCCACAACCACCTCCTCTGATGTGCACGGGCTGAGAAGGGCTAAGCCAAGAATGCCTCACATTTTGGTATAAGTCAATGTCTCCTAGTTTGCGTAAGAATTTGATCCAGAGGACCTCACACACTTGCACAGAGCCAGCTGACACAGCCATTTGGTGTATGACCCATGGCACTGCCGCTGGCTTTGTTCTGCCACATCTTCACTGGATACATCCCCTCTTGGAAGACCTAAAGTATCAGCAAGAATTGGGTGCACAGAAGGAACTGTGTGGTCACTGAGCAAAACTTCTGACAGGCAGAAATCACATGAACATCCAGCCCAGCTTGGATTTTCCATTTTGCTCCCAAATTTTTAGCAGTTTTGCAAAATTTTGTCCAAGTAGTAAGCTGTGTTGCTAATAAATAGATTACTGCAGCAAAGTGTTATAAACTAGCTTTGTTACATAAAAAGCTTTTCTTTAAGAAAAAGACAAATAATCTGAGAAGTAATAATTGAAATGTGGTTTTGCTTGATTTCAAAGCAAAATTCTACCTTCTGTTAAAAGCACAAAACCTTACTGCAAATGGAATGCCATTGGCTCATTCCATCCATTGCATCCACAGGTGGCTTTAGGGTTTTTTGTTGGTTTTAGATCACCTGCATATCTATATGCCTGCATTACAAAAACCACAGAGATGTACTCAGTTCTTCATCAACCACACACCTTCATTACCTTTTTAACATAAAAGATGATGAAGTATTTGATAGTTGCTATTGCAGGGAGAAGTGGTGAAAAGAAGGTTCCAATCCAGCAAATAGTCTGCCCATAAATTATTTCCAGGACATTGTCAGAAATTCCAAATTCCTGCTGTCCGAACCACTGAATTAGCTTGCAAGAGCAATGAGTAACTAACAACCTGAAACCAAAGAATATTTTTAGTCCTAAATTGAAGTTGTAGAGTTTAGATTCATTCTAACACATTTGGAACATACAGAATTTAGCATTTAAGCATTAGACAACATAACAGAAAATGTCTGAAGAAGAAAGCTCTCAAATATCAAAAACTATACAGCCATCTGAATAGCAAACAGGTGCTCAAAACACCAGAAATATGTTTATGCTTTATTTTAAAACTAGTAATCTGGTTAGAAATATGGGGAATTTAAAGCAGAAAAAAGAAAATGTGTTTCATATGTAATTTGTAAAAATATTCTCAAAAAGCAGAGATACATACTTTCTGGGGAAGTCCACAAAGAGGGGCACAGCAAGAATTACAATAAAATCAAATATCATCAGTTTGTACATTTCTTGCCCAACATCAGATTCCCAGCACTATAAAAACAAGTCAGGATAAACAAGATTAGCAGTCTAAATAAACAAGTTAAAAAAACTGTCTATCACTAAAGCAACAAACGTCTCAGTTAACATCATGAAGTTCAAATGGAATTAACTCCAATTTCTAAAATATTCAAGTGTTTCAAACTTCCTGTGCCAAGCTTTTCACTTTGTTTTGATTTTGGGTTTGGGGTTTTTTTTTTGTGAGTTGAGGGGGGTTGTGTGTGTTTTGTTTGATTTTGGTGGTTGGGGTTTTTTTGTTTGTTTGTTGGTTTTTAAGGAAAAACAATTTGCCTTATTGCAGCGAAAGGCAGTAGCCCAGTGTCTCCAAAACACAGCTACCTCAGACAATCCTCATGGTAGACAGAAAGCCTGTGCTAAGCGATCATCTGCCACTGGACTAATTCTAATCAGAGTTTTAGACAAATGAAGGATGTATGTGTAAACAACTGTACTGGTTTGCACTGAGCAGTGGGAATCAATACCAAATATAACATGAATGGCAACAGCAGGGCTGATACTGAACACCTCTAGACAAGCAACTTGCATGGAAAACAAATCTCTGTTCACAAGCTCAGACGATTAAAGACCAAGATAAATCTGCTTACAGGATAGAGTTTGTAATTGTATCCACAGGGCTTACACTTGTCCGCGCCACAGTCGGAGATCTGACTCCACAGCGAGAACAAGAGAACGCCAATACTGGCCAACCGCACGAAGACACACCTGGAAGAAAGGCCAAACCTAATTCCAAACATGCCAAAAAATAGCCATGTTAACACTTGGCTCACCTTGCACAGGAGTCCAAGGAAGTCTTGAAACACAAAACGGTCACGCAGAGTTTTAACAGAGCAGCCAGCTAGGTAATAAACACATTTCTTTCCTTAGTACTAAGTTAAAATTGCTTTTCACCTTCCCAGCTTTAGGCTACAGTCCCTTGTTTCTTTTCTCAGTACTATTCCTATATCAGTCATTTCAGTTGCAGATCTTGATGCTGCAATGGGGTGCAATTCTCAGGTACAGTTCTGTGTGCAGCATTTCCATCTCATGTAGCTTCAGGCCTTCTGAGGCCAAATCACAAATACAAAGCATGGACCTGCAGAGTTCAGGTGCTTCAACCTAGATCTTACTGCCTTAAGCTGCCAAACACCAGCTCTTACACTGAAGTATCTTTTACCCCAAAACTTTTAACTTCTGCCTTGAGCAAAGCTGTACTTCAGTCACTGCTGTACACATACATCTGCTCATTCAGGGAATTGCTGCACGCAAAGCAGTGAATCCACAGCTCTGCAGCCACAAGTTCCCTACTGACTATTTATTCAGGTTGAAGATGTCCAGACCACACAGCTAAATGGGACCAGGAGAAAAACTTGGACACTGAGATGACTGCACTGCACTGTCATCAAAACAGATTGTTCCCAAATTTAAAGTTCCCAACTAAACATATGCCAAACAATACCTCCTTGGTTTCCAGTGCCAAATTCTCTGCTTCTTGATGTTACAATGCTTACAATACATATAACCTACCAAGAACAAGTTGTTGAAACATCCAAGGCCACAATAAAAACATCTTTACCTCATGAGTGTCAGCCTGATTTCAAAGGCTGGTGTATAGTCTTCAAATCCGATCAGAAATGAGAAGATCAGAGGACCAATGAAGTTGGCCAGTGTGATCACCATGGAGGGCAAATACTGCACTAAGAGATTAACCAGGGAGTTCGCATTGTCAGTGTCCTGCACAAGGAGAGATGAGAGAAACATAATGCTTAGAGAAACACACCTTCCTGACGCTGCTGTCTCCAGCTACACACATCTCCCTTGTCCAGGATTTAGGCAGCATCTTTTACTCTGTTTTCATCCTCCACCTACATTTGCACTGGACAATAAGAACCAACACCACGTGGAACATGAATGGCAAACCCAGGGCTGATTCTGAATACCTCTAGACAAGCAAGTTTCATGGAAAACAAATCTTTGTTCTTTATACAAGCCTGATCACTGCTATCTCTGCAGTTTGCCACTACACACCTTTGCTTTCTCCTGCTCCCTTCACCAGGAATTCCCTCCACCTCCAGTTACAAGTATTTCTGTGCTTCCTCAAAGCTTCTGTTTAAAGAGGTTCAATTCACCAAGGTTTCTGTCTGACTCTTGCTAACCAGCACCAAAGCTACCTGGTTTTGCAACTATTCCAAATGCAGACACTTTTCAGTTTATTCTCACCAGTGCCAAGCAGCTCCCCTGACTTTCCTACCATCCTGACAAGCTCCTCTAACTGCTCATTAAGACAAGGTGAAGATATCAACCCTTCTACATAAACCTCACAGTAAGTGAAGCTGTTCTTCAAGTTGTTCAGTGTTGTGCTGTCCTCTTCTCTGCCCTCTTCTCTGCCCTCAAACAATAGCTCTGACACAAACTCATTCAGCCCCCATTTCCTGCTTCTGTCTGTGCAATCCTGGCAGTTTACAGAAGTTCAGAGTTAGGTCCACCATGAGCACAACTTTCCTTGTCAACAGCTAAGTCCATCACATCAGCAACTTGCACAGGGGAGACAAAAATTGTGGTCCCCATTTCTACCAGACTAATCAAACCCTGGGGTCCTACAGAGAAGTCAATTACTTTCGTGCAGCTGTCACACCTAGAAGCTTGTCTGCTTTGTTCTGCTTCTGAACCACTCTTTCCATCTTGTCCTGCCAGAGGTGAAACCCACCCAACCTGATTCTTTCCACTAGTCATGCAAGAACCTTTGCTTCTGAAAACTGTTCCATGTTTAAAGACTTCCTGTTTCCCCACACAGTGGTAACTCAAGCCACAAGACAGATGATAATCTTTACTCTGCCTTCCCCTGCAGTGCATTTTTGCAGTTGACAGTGAACCAGACCACGTGAAACTGATCATGATGAAGTTTAGTTTAACCAGGTCAGATCTGCCCAGACGCAGCAAATCGCAATGAGGCGAGCACAGTTACAAGGGACGAGTAGTGAGGGCTGCTCTTCTTGTCAGCTCCAAGGCACTCGACACCGAAGCCTCTGCAGCAATGGGAGACATTACTGGGCGGGTTTTTTTAGCACGTGGTCCTTGATCTTTCCTGCTCTCATCTACTAAAAGAAATTTTAAGTCTGTAGAAAGCATTTTCAGATCCCTGCATGAAAGGTGCTATATTAAGATACTTGACTCTTTCACAATAGTTCCTCTTGCTGTAATCACCAGCCTTGAGTGAAGCTGTCCTAGTGTCATTTCTGATACTTACATTGGAGTTTTCTTGAGAGAAGACAGTTACTCTATAAATAGAGTAAAAACATCCTGATAAAATGGCAATGACAATTATATTTATAAATATTCTCAGAGAGTAGATGCGTAGCTTTTCTTTCATTGTCCTCTCAGCTATTTTTTGCTTCAGTTTTTCTTCCTGCAAGTCCGTCTACAAAGAATAGAAAGAAGAGATGCAGATTTTTAGTGCAGCATACAACACTTAACACTATGTCTTCTACCCCTGAGATGTGCAAATCTGTAGCCTGTTCTAGCAGAGTCACTCCAGCGCCTGCCCAAGCACACAGAACTGTTTTGTCTTTTCTTTGACAAAACGGGTCCATGCAGGAATGGAAGCCTCTCTGTGCTCAGCCTCCTCAAGCTGAGGGCTCTGTAGCCCACAGGTGTCCCGCAATCCTCTTATCTCTACTGTATCAGTAACACATTTCCTTGAGGACAGACAGTTTCCCTGTTTGTTGAGAGAGACTGATCTCAGCTTGATACTAAACTCTGAAATGGGTAAACCAGCTCACTTATCTCATTGCTTCTGCAGGTAAGTAACCAGCCCTCACCATATGGCTCAAAATTCCTTCTCCTACTCTTTGTGAAGGAAAACTGGGGGAAGGCACAGTCTCGAGCAGCTTGTCATGTAAACTTGGTGTATTTCACCTTAACTGACATGAAAATACAGTATCTCCTGTGAAGGCAATTTAACCTGGGCAAACCCATGTAACACCCATATGAGGGTATTTTCTGAGGACTTATGTCCATCAAACAGTAATATTAAGAGGCAATTTTTTCTTCTAAGATGTGCATTCTGGAGGCAAAAGTGTGGTAAGTGAAGGAGGTTCTGATTCTATTATGAAAAAAGATGGCTGTGAACATCACTAGAGCAGAAAGCAACTCACTATAATTTATGAAATCTGTAATTACCACTTTGTGGTTTGAAGTGGAAGCATCTTCTCAAAGGTAATTGTTTCACTACACAAATCTCTGCTTCCAGTGTACAGAGAGCAAAAAGAAGGTCCTTGTTTTACCAAAAGAGCCTTTCAGACCCTTTTCAGAGCTTTATGATTCGGGAAATCTAGAGCTGCATCAGCATTTTGTATGTGCATGTGTACCAAAGACACCTAGTGAAAATCTTTCAGTATTTTCTTACTGCAACAGTGCTCTCAAACAGTACAAAGAGCACCACCTGAATTTTATTTCTCCCCAAACTACTGCCTACTGCATGCTTAAAACCCAGAACACTCAAACTGATCCCTGCAAGGTTTTGCCTGCAGCTGGGAGAGTTTTCCTGTTGGACTATGCAGAAACTAACACAGGAAGCAGGACTGGAGTGTGAGGAAGAGGCAGATAAGACAAGCAGCTAACAGGCTGGCGTCGGTCCCCAGTGGATGGGGGAAGGGTCGACAACATCCGTGCCAATCCTTCTCACGTTGCACCACCACTCCAGCTACCTAGAAAGCATGCAAGAGGATGTGGGCTGCACCCCCAAAACAAGCTACTTCAATCCTTCTTAACCTTATTCCCTTATCTGCAAAATTACACACCTCTCTTTGTTTGGCCATCTAACCTGTATGAAACCACAATCACAAAAAAATGGAAGTTACTCACCTGGAGCTCATACTGCAAGCTGCGATGTTTCAGCCAGGCTGCATTTGGATCTGTAATGCAGAAGTCCCAGCCTGCAAAGACTTTGTTACAGTAACTCTGAAATGGATCTGCATCATGCACTAAGTTCTGCATAAAGCCTTTCACAGACCTAGAGAAAAAATCATGAAAAGATGTATTTTATGCACAGAAAAAACAGCCACAAGCAACCTGGCTGATCAAAGACTGAACAACCCCCTCTGTGAGCAAACTGCCACCTTTGCTTTGTGCCAGGGAGTCTCTGGGGCCCTTTCAGTGTGAGATTCTGCAGCAGCTGACCCTGACTGATACAGGTTATTCCCATCTGCACTTCACCACAGTCACACCCTTCTCACCTCACCCAGACTCAGCAAAGGAAACTGAGATGGCACAAATAAAATCAACCAAAAACCTCAAAAGAAAACCCTCCAACAAATTCTGTATAGTTGAGGGGCTTTTACTTATAGGTATGCATACATATGAAAAACTGATACTTCAAATTGTTTTCTTTTTCACAAGCACAACAAAGGCTACTGTGGCACTGCATCCTCAGGCAAAAGATTCTCCCTTTCCACATAAAACAGCTCTAGAACACAGTATGTTCCCTTCAAGCAGGAATACAATGTAAACTGTGCAACAGGTAACAGTAAATAAACAACACCAACACCTGTACCTCTTTATTATCCAGAGGAAACTTAAGGCGAGGTAGGCAAACGTAGCCAGCAGGTATGCGAGCGGCAAGTTGTACCTCATGATACTGATCCATACAGCATCTACTGTGTAATAGCCATAAAATAAACTCGTCACTTCAAGGAATCCCTGTGAAAATGAAGTTGAAATAGGATTTGTAACAGCAGCAACAACTGCCCCATTAAATCCAACCTGGCATTAAGCAATCATTTTGCAAATGTAAAATTAGGGCCCCCAGCAAGCTACAACAGTCTGTAGCTTCTAAATACTGCCATTGCCTCTACCAAACCATAATGCAGGCACTGTGTGCCTAAAATCCCTTCCCTCTCCAGTCAAAGAGCTCGAGGACAGACACTGGGACCCTACACAGAGAGCACAATAGACAGTGTGCTCCAGAATAATAAGGGGTAGCAGCTGGCGAGAAGAGGCACAGGCTGCAGCACGTGGCCAGCCAGGCCTTGTGGTTGTTCAGTAAAAGTCAGTTTGAAAACTGCCCTTCTCAGAGATAACGTACCCCAGTGATGCATATGCCCTACCATTTTTCAAAATTATCAAAGCTTCATTCCACAAGAAATTTTTTTTTACATTTTAAATGCTATGTGAGACACAGAAACTAAATTTAAAAAAAAATCTAATTACTTACAGTGCCACTGAACAAATCTTTGAGGTAAGTGTAGAAGTAAACAAGTCCCTTATTACCACTAGGTTCATAAATTGTGCAGTTATCTGTCAAAAGAAAGGCATGAAAAGTCACTCAAATGGTAATGCCCACTGAACTGCAAGATCACATTAATTCAAACATGCCACATTCTTATAAAAAGGCATTCCTTTTTTTTGGGAGGTGGTGAAGAAGCTGACAGAAAGGGGGAATGCTACAACAGCTGTACATAGAGAAGATGTTTACCTATGTTCTTTGGAGAAATGTAAGCAATGGTACTGTTGAATATTCCATGTTTAGAAATGATGATGGGAAGAGTAACAAAACTGAACATGAGGATAAAAATTATAAAGTTCAGCAGGACCAGAAAACGCAGGAAGGAGAAGTAAGACTGGATGCCAGTACCAAATTTCCCTGGGAATAAAAGAAACATGTGCCAATAATTAGGATGATAAAACCATTGAAAATACAGAGAGAGCAGATTATAATTTCAGTTATACTGAACTGAAGAAACATTGTTAAAGCTAATTTTAAGTACTACAGACTTTTAGCAATATAACTGAAATGCAAGTTGAACATTTTAATAATTTTTTCCAATATATTTCCTTCTACCATACAATGGATTTTACATTCAGCAATAAGGGGAGAAAGTAACTTCTTAAGCACATGTAGTTATATCTGAAACTGTGCTCACACAGGTAAAACTGCCAATAACAGAAGCAGCTTTACAGAGGAGAAATGGACATCAGACGAGAAATACCTTCTATGCTGTGAATATCATGGTGCCAAAGCACCAGGTAAGACGACAAGCCCTTGACTTCACTGAGTGCTTTTTTCCATGATTTACTGCTAGTTCTTCTCCACTTCTTCCATCTCGATAAATGTTCTGTATCAGCCTGCTGAGAGTCCCTAAGAATCCAGAAATACAGTTACTGAGCACAAGAAGTAATTTCTCCCTCCATGTAACAGGGCTTAGCAGGATGGAGCCTGCCTGCAGCCTTCAGGGGGATAGCTACAGTAACACACACAAGCTCTCCCCATCTGGTCCTACTGGTAATGGCAACATCAACTTAATTCAAATAGGGCAAGTTCTCTCATGAAAAACACTCACCCCTCTTGGAGGAAAAAAAAAATCCGATTGATAACAATAGTTTTTTGAAAAATTTGCTGGAAGTGCCAATTCAATGAATTTGAGAAAGTATTTTTTGCCAACACCTCTGCGTATGCACCGTTCTAATAACAAGCTGCAAACAAACACGGAGAATGTGCCACTGTCTGTAATTTTTAACTACTTCTCACTTACCGATTTTCATACTATATGAGTACGTTTGCATTTTAAAAATTGCTGCCTGGTCAGCAACAGTATCAAGGAGAATTCTGAGTGGCTCAGAGTTTGCATTTTGTTGTTTCTTTTAAGAAACCTTAAAACTAGACAAAACTTCCCAGAAACATAGCTTGAAAATAGACTGGTATGCAGGGAATTCTGTTCCAGCCTCTGACGCCACCGAAGAAGGGCAGCAGTTAAGTAAGCACCTATGAGGACACGGTGCTGGGGTACCAAGGTTTCAATTTTAAAAGACTTTGTACTCAACCCTACCCATGTCCCCGAGTGATGCACTGCCATGTGTGCTCTCTGTTGCCTGTTTCCTCATCCTTCTCAGCAGAAGATAAAATTGCAACTTGGCAGGAAGCCAAATTAAACCTATACAAACAGGCAGCAGATGACCTCAGCTTTAAGAGCAAATACAGCTCCTCTCAAGAGATTTCATTCTGTGGAAACTGCAGGCTGTGGTTTGCAGTGTTTTAAACTCTGCAGAACTGTCTGGCCCATGTTCGGTTTGCATTTTAAAAAGCAGCGTGGGCTGCATATTCTTCTGAGTTACAGAAGTTGAGTGTTCAGCTCTCATGACGTTTATGCCAAGCACTTTGTGTTGGCAGCTGCTGCACAAATGCAGATCACCGATCTGTAGAAGTGCCAAGAAGCCCCACCAGAATCTCTCAGTGCTAACATGTGTAAACAAGCCTGGGACATTGCAACTCCACGCCTCCCTCCAGTTCCTTTTTCTTGAAGAACTGAACTTTAGATACCCAACTTCAAATAAAAATTCAAGGTATCGAGCCCTTTCCTTTACTGTGACCTAGATCTTCTACTGTTTCTTGTATACAGGCTATAGGGTTAAACTCCAGGGTCAGGCTGTTTCCCATTGCTCTTGCAATTGAGTAACTCTTGTTCTCTGTGGAGTACCAGACGTTAATTGTACTTCCACCTCTCTCCTGGTTCATAACTAGAGCTACGATGTACCTGATTTAAAGCTACAGCTGTTCTCTGACAGTATAAAACCACATCCTGTATCCTCTGTACTCAAAGCAGCTTTCAGCCCAGCAGTGAGACATGAGACAACAAGCACAGAGATTCAGGCGGGGCAAAGCAAGGTCTTTGCAATCCCTCCCTCCGGGGGGTTACCACCGGGGCAGGAACAGCACACAGGAAAGAGTCATTTAAAAAGGAATGGGGCGGGGGGAGAACATAAAAAGAAGCAAAGGTCCTGGAAAGTTTCCTATCAACTGTACTGAGCCACAGCAGAGAGAGGGCACTGCATTGTGTAAGAGCAGCTGAGCAGACTCAAGAGCAGCAACATTCGCATAGCAGCGGAGGGGTGTTCATGCAGATAACTCACAGTGACCCTTGAAAGCACAAAAGGGAGGGGAAAAAAAACCCAACCCGGAAAATAGTGAGAAACGCGTTTGATTGCTGCAGATAATTCCCAGTTTTGACAAATTTCTCCCAATTCAACCTAGTTCTGCCCCCAGTCGGCGACTCCCTCGTGCCAGCCAAGAGCACTCGGGCACTTTCTTGTCAGAATCACATGCCACAGGGTGAAACAGATACAGCCAAACCCAGTTCTGCCTCAGCCTTCCAGCGCACCTGGGTTGTGTTTAGGAAAAAGTCATTGAGAAAAAAAAAACAAAACAACCCAAAAAAACAAAGAAGGAAGAAAAGCGTGCAGATTAACCTTAATTTCCTCTTCTCCGCGATGCTCAGCGGCTGCTCTCTGGCGGGGCGCGCAGGCAGCTCGTCTCTCTCCTGCTGCAGCGCCCGGGCCGCGGCCCCGCGGCTGCCGGCGGTGCCCATCAGGGCCGGCCGGCGCTCCTGGGTGCCCCCGCGGCGCCTCCGCGCCGACTGGCAGCTGGGCAGCTCCTGCAGGAAATCCACAGGTGCGGCGGCGAGCGGCTCCTCGTCAAGGACAGAGAGCTCTGCGAGGGAGAGACAGGGGCTGCGGGTTGGGGGTCGCCGCACCAGGGCAGCCGGGACCCCGCAGCGCCGCTCCCTCCGCTCCGCTCCCGCCCCGTCCCTCCATCCCCCCGCCACCTGCGGGGCCGCCGGTGCCGCCGCCGCCCCGCCTGCCCCGCGCCCTCACCGCCGCCGTCCCGCCGCCAGCCCGGCCCCGCGGCGGCCCCCGGCCCGCTCATGTCTGCGGGGGAAGCCGGAGCCCCGCGCCGCTGCTGCCGTTTCCGGGCGCGGCGGGGCCGTGGGGCGGCGGCTGCCGCGAGCGGGGCTGGCGGGCGGGGTGAGGCTGCCCCGGGGCCGCCTTCCCCCGGCCCACGCCTGCCGGGGGCGCCTGCAGCCAACGGCATCACGTTTTGGGGCATCAGTCTTTCTGTTCCTCTTGCCCCGGGCTTGTTTTAAACTTTCCGTGAAGATACACGGCAGGGTGTAGAGGCTCCTGCCCGCCCGCTCCGCTAGAAGGGGCTCACGCAGCCCAGGTGCGGGGCTGGGGGTGTTCTGCCTGCTGGACATCTCTCATCAGCGTTTGGCTTGGAAATAGCTTTTGTTTCAATGTCTTCCGTCAGTACTCACTGCCCATGCTGGTGTTGGGTGCTGTAAAAACTTACAAACTCCGACACTTGGTCAGCTCTCGTTGGGTCACAAGCCCGAACTCCCAGCTTGTTCCTGTGACTGGGTCCACTGGCACAGGCTGCAGTGGAAACAACACAGCTTTACTCTTGAGTGTGAAAACTTGGTGTGAACTGGAGCAAGTAAAGTCGGTAGATACTGAATCTTTTTTTCCATCTGAGACCGAGGGTGGGTTTTGTGTGAACTTGTAGTAAACGTCTCAGAGAGACTTATTTCTTGGAACAATTCTTGCCTTTTGTGTGAAAATAACAGCATATGTGACAAAAAAGGAAATGAAACCTCCAGAAGTCTCAAAAGTCTTTCGTGGTGGGGGGAAAAATAATTTCCAGCCTTTCTTACTTTATTCTACTGGTACCAGAAAAGATAACCAGATTTTTCTGAACGTTCCTCATGCACTTTCTGCAGTAGTTTTAAAAATAAGTCATTATTAGGCTTCAGAATGCCGAATCAGACGTATATGAGCGTGTTTCTTCTGTTGGCTGTGTGTCATCAGCTCAGGTATGTGATTCTCAAATTGCTTTGCTAGCATTAAGAATCTACGTGGGTAATCTGTTTTCGTCATAAAACCATAAAATGTTGTTGATAAAAATAGAAGTTCTCAAAGTAATTTAGATGTACATGTTTGCAATCTGTGTTACCAGCAGAGGTGAAAGGTATATCTTAAGGGGAAATATTGTGACATACAGAGACATGGAATTAAAGCACAGCAACTTCCTTATTGCACTGAATGACTTAAAAAACAAAGAAACACACTGTGGAGGCGTCCTTGCCTTCGTGCTGGCAGGTTGGTCTTTGATAATTGGATTTGATGATCTCAAAGGTTTCTTTCAGCCTTGATGGTTCTGTGATTCTATAACTAGTACAGATTTTTAGCTATTTTTGATGAGAACAAGCTATAACTTGCTCTCATCCTTCTATAAGTCAGTCTGGAGGCCTATTAGTTCTTTCCCTTCTTCTTTTCATAGATCTCCAGGATGGTTTTTGCCAGGTAGGATTTTTTGTATAGCAAAGGCTGATGCTGTGAGAGTGTCAGCAGGATTGGGGTGTTTGTAACAGAGCTGGACACCTCAGTGATACACATTTGCACAGGTGATTGTGGTTCCTTGGTTGAGCACCCCTTTTCATGGGATTCGTTTGAACAACTGCCAGTTGATCATTCTGAAAAACTCAGGGGATGGAAAATAAAACCCCTCAGCAGCTTTCCTGAAAAATCATTTAGTGTTGTTGAGCATTTGTGCTGAGAGTGATTCATGTGCCAGATAAGAATGTGCATTGTACCCACTGTTACTGGTGCCTTGAAGCCAGCCAAGCATGGGCCATCTTTGTGTGGCCTTCAATAGGAATATTTATGGGGTAAAGCTGCCCTGGGCTGTCATCTGGGGTGGCAGTTTCACTTTTTTATTTATGTTTATTTTTTTACTGTGAAGAATACAAAGGGGAAAGGTGAATAATGCACTTGAGGTTAATTAGACTCTTTCTGAAACTCTGTGTTCTAGAGAAGTGTTGTGTTAATGATCCCATGAGAACAAATTTAAATAAAGATTGGAGGAATTGAAACAAGATTGACTTCCCCAGGAATTTTGTGAGAACATTCTCTAATGTTATTTTTTTTCAGTTGAGAAAGCTTTTATGACACTTGGAAATGTTTCAATGAATTTTATGGGTCAGAGCAACCCCAGGTGGAAAAACAGGAAGACAGCCATGCTGAGGAGGAGAGAATGGATGATTCTACCAGATCACAACAGTCACGCGCAGGGGGTGCGGTAAGTTCCACTTATATATCATTTGTTCTGTGTTCCCTATCCACAAAAGCAGCAGCTCTCAGTCTGTGCTGAGCATGGGAGCCAGTGCCACGTTCTGTTTCCCCAGATGCTGGAGATTGGTCTGTCACATTTAGTAACACCATCCATATCCAGGACATTTTTTCTTTTGTGTGGTTCCTCTTCCTAGTGCCACAGCTCAAAAATGCTTCTAAACATCCAGGGAAGTTCTGAGTGATTGCTTTAATTTCGGGGGGAACTCATGCTTGACTGCCGCGGTACCTTGCGCTGTGGCCTGCGCATCGTGCAGGCAGCTCTGGGTCAGTACAGGAGATCTGCAGACAGATCCTCTGCAGCCATGCCAGGAATGTTGCTTTGGGCAAAACATAGTCTTGAAGTAGCATTAGAAAACTTCACTTAAGTCTATGTAGAATGTGTCTGGTACAAGATAAACATGTTTTACCAAGTTTAGGAGCTGGAGAAGCACTAGTCATTTGGTAAAAGTGATCATCAGCAGTTACACCAGCACAGCTGCTGAACACAGAGCAAATTGATTTATTACCAGTTCCCCACTGGCATTAATCCAAAGGTGGACAGGGGTATTTTTCATTTGTTTGTATTTTTAGTCTTGTTGACCAGAGAAGTTACTTAGGAATAGCTGGTAGAAGTTTTAGGATGTGTGGTTTTCTGGGGAGATAAAATATGACAAAAAGGTGTAACAAGCTATATCAACACAAAAGCAGCTGGGGGTCTAAAGTCCATACAGTATTAGCAAAAAGGAAAAAGGCAATGGGCAGGCCACAGGTCTGGGACAGCAGAGCCAGTTTTTTCCTCACCCTGTTTCCTGCTTCGTCTGTGCACATCCCAGTGGTGGCTGTTTGGCCCCTCACTCAGTTTGAGGATGCTCCTGCTCCCAGAGGAGAGCCTTGGCCTTTGGGAAAGGCCCTGGGAACCCCCAGGCAGTGACTGTGGTGTGCTGGGGTATCCCCAAGTCCAGCTGCAGTGGAGTGAGTAAAGGTGATGCAGGCATCCTTGCTAAGCTGCTTTGGGACGTCTCTCCTGTGAGAGACACCACCCCAACACTTTATTGGCTTCTCTGTGTTGCACCCTGCCTGGTGCTCAGCTGGAGCTTTGTCCAGTCCACAGGTTTTCATGCCTCCGCATGAAATGGGAAGAAGGGAAAGGAGAAAGACAAGAAAAATCATTATCTCTGTGTCACGCTAAAGGAGAAGTTCCTTCTGGTCCATGCAGAGTACAGGAAGGGCAGGTATTAAACTCTGGTCCAGGAACTGTAGATTATGCTGTCTACTAGAGTGAACTAATTTTTCACCCTTAGATGAGCCTTCCTTTAATTCAAATAAAAATATGTGCGGAAGGATCTTTCCTTATCTCAGATCTACAAATTATTAATCCAGGGATGAAGGTAATGCATCCTGTGTCTGAGAACTGTTTCTCTCAGTCCTTTTATTGTGGTGGTGTTGCTATCCCAGGCCAAAAGAAACCGTGTTTAAATTTGCGGGAGGAGAGCGAATGTCTTGGAGCTCAAACAGAAACATAGCAACGTGTTCCACGGGAGGTAACAGCAAAGAACTTCGAGGGGTTGTTTTTCTGTCTCTTGAGCTGTACGAGCAGGACCACAGCTCCCCTTTCCGGCGGTGCATTTCCGTGCACAGCCCGTTCGGGGGGAAGGGAAGCAAAGCCGGTGGCCACGGCGGGTCCCCCGACATCGGGGCCGGAGGCGGCACCGGGCGACGGGAGGGGCGGGGCGGGGCGGCGGCTGCCGGGCACCTGGAGCGGGAGAGCCGGGGCCGGGCGCCTCTCCTGGCGGCCGGGCGGGGAGCGAGGTAAGCGGCCGGGACGGGCGGCTCTGGGGCTCTGCGTCCCGGAGAGGCTGGGCAGGGCCGGGGGGCTGCAGCGGGCAGCGCTATCGGCAGGGTCCGAGCGGGGGCTGCCCCGCGGCGGGGCTGCAGGGCGGGTTCTCCGCGCACCGGAGCGGGAGGAGCCACCGCAGCCCCGACAGGTGGCTGCCGCTTACAAACGGCCGCTGCTCGTTTAGAATGATGGAACCGTAAGGGTCGGACTGCGGGTATGCCAGGGATGTACTCGGCTTCTGCTCTCTGAGAGGTGAATAACCACCCTGCTGCACGAACGGCACCTCACAGCCCTGTCGCCCCTTTAGTCACAGCCGAGCTTCCTCTGCCTTCCGCTGGAAGGGCTGGTCCCATGGGAGATTACCAGCCACACTTCCCTGAGGTGTTTAGCCAGTGTGTCACTCTTCACTCTGAGGTGTGGCACCAGCCTGGCTGGGGACACAGCCTAGAGCGTGACATTTCACTTTGGTGTAGGTTGCATGTTGGTGTCTGGTAGCCAGCGAATGGATGTGGCACTGTATCGTCCAAGGAGCAGGCTGTGAGGTTTTGTGTTACAATGGGTAACGGGAATTTGTATTAAATAGGTGGGGGAAATCTCGGGCTTCAGTATTCGTGTTCAACAAAATACCTACTTTTGTTCCTTTACTCTGTCTAGTCTCTGTGTCTAAGAAGCCTGATAAGGCATCACTGTCAGTCCCTCAAAACACACAGATTTACTATTTAACCTACAAAGGCTGAAACGTTTCTATGCAGAATACTTAATGTACATCTAAAAGCCAAATCTTCATGTCCTGGATTTTATTGCTAAGTCGCTGCCATTAGTAATGCTCTGTTAGTAAAGCAAACCTGCAAGCAGTGGCACTGCACGGGAGCCGTGCTGATTTCTGCTTCCCCTGCCCGAGTGCCGCCATCGCCTCCTCTGCCAGCCCTGCGAGCCACGGCAGCCTGACCCTGCTGTGTGTGGCAGAAGCAGCCGGTCAGTGGCTCAGAGCCGCGTTCAAGGTGCGATAGCTCGGATGTGGGTGCGTGTCAGTCCCTGCCCATGCGACACATGCGACTCATCCTAGTGCGGGATAAGGGTAACAGCAGGCTGCCGGTGCTAAGGAATGTAGTTGAAACGGCACCTCTTCTGGGCTGATATGTCAGTACTCCACCCAAAGCCATTGATCTCTGATTTTCTTGAGGTTTTTCTGTTTAGTTTTAGGTTTAGTCTTTTGGTGCTTTTTTGTTTGATTGGTTGTTTTTTCCCCCAAAGTAAGTTTGTCAAAAGGACTTTCAGCCTAGAAAGTGATAAAGTGCTGAGGTGGTGTGGTATGGCTCTATGGGCAGTATAAGAGAAACTAGAACTTTACACTGGTGTCCCCTTCACGTTTTGGTGAAAAACTCTCTTATTGTGACTTGTATAGTCCATAGGTTGTGTTTGTTTATTGTAGAATAGACCCCTAGCATACTAATATGCTACATTGGATTTTAACGGAGCTGCATTTTGTTTGGAGAAAAAAAAAGTACTCAGTTTATGTGAAATTATCTGTCAAACAATATGAAAACTGAATATAAGGATTTTGAAGAGTTAGGAGAAACCTGTGACAAAACTGGTTCTCTTCTTTTGACTGGTTCCCCCAGCCGTGTTCTAGTTTCTTGGTATTCACAATATTTTGACAAATAAACTTTTTGTTTTCCCTCAGGGTCCTGTTAAATGCTGCTTGTGCAAATAGTAACAAGACAACAATATCCTTAACAAGAAGTTGAGCCAGAAATTACAAACAGAACAATGCCCTTTTCCAGTTCAAGATCTTTGAGTGTATGTAAACCCCTGTTTATAATCCAAAATGATCGTATGTGTAGTCTTCATAAACTTTTCCACTTGAACTGGTGAATGAGACTCCTGTAACTGATACTGCTCATTGAAGTACAATTTGCAGGTGGGAAGTGGATAGGTATCCATTGCAAGTGCACAATAAACAGAGCTTTCTTTTAAGGCAAAATGTCAGAACTGTTCTAGTAAGCAGTATCTTCTAATAGACCTGCTGTGCTGGGCTGCCTTTCCACTGAAAGCAGAAAATTAACTCCAACCAGGTACTCAAAACTCACTTCCTTCCTTTTTTTGTAAGCAGCTATTTCCTTCAACTACACGTAGCTGGTAATGTTGGTTAATAGACTTAAAAAACTCGTTTTGCAAAGCACGGTTTAGTCCCGCTAAGCGCAGAGAACGTGACAGTCTGCAGTTTGGGAATTTAGCCACAAGGCTGGCTTGCACTGGTATGAAATTATTCTTGCTTCACCCTTTTTTCCCCATAATGGTCAGACTATGAGCTAGGTAATGTTTTTCAAGGGTTAAAGAAATAATGCAGTGTTGTTTCTTATTCTTGCTAACCTTGCCTCTCTCTGCCAGGTATACTGTTCTTGTTCTTCAGTTCCCTCTTTCTAGTTTCAGTAGCTGTAGATCTCAGTGCTTATGATTTTCCCTATGAATTAAGTTTGCACTTGTGGTCAGAGTTAGGAGAATAAAAGCAACAAAGCAGCAAACACAGAGAGTTGCTCGCAAAGGAGCCTCCAGGGAAAGGATTAGATCATTCAACGTCATTGTCATATGTACTTCAATCCATAGGAATGGATCTGTGGGGCCTTTTGGGTGGAGAAGCAGGGATGTGTGTGGTAGATTAGGGAGAGTACCATGAATTTCACAGAATTAATGAAATATCTGAACTTTCACCCACTCCCTTTAAGGAAAAACTGTATGTGCCTCCTCTTTATAACACTTTACTAGGCACTACAATCTAACTACATATTGTAATGTCTTTTAGATATTTCTGGGGCATGTTTGATAATAAAGGTTTCTGAACTCAGGTGAAGTAGAATCCTGCTTGAGACACTGCAAACACAAAGCAGCTGGCAGTCCTTCTTCAAAAACATTATCTAAGCAACCACAGGTGATACAAAGGATTTAACTTGCAAACAAAGCCTATGGGATGAAAACACTGTAGTCTAACTATATTGTAGGGGAATTACAAGAGGAATGTTAAATGGAAGGGATAAGGCAAAAAAGTGAGTAAGTGTAAAAAAATGGATAAAGAGTAAATAAGGAGCAGAGCTCATGATGCTGAAGAGCAGCTGGAGGCAAACAGACACTTTCCTGCTCCGTTCTGCCTGGCTGCTCTCTGGACCCCATTCTTACCAGGAACAGATGGGGTATAGGGAGGGTGGGATCTGGATTCTGGTAGGTGCCATTGCACTATAGGACTAGGAAATGAATCCATTTGGGCTCAAGATCCAACAAGTTGTTGGGAGAGACAGCAGCATGTGACTGTAAGGGGGATGCTGTCGCTCTCCCGTCTCAATTTGTTTGTCTTTCCCTATGCAATAGGGAGTCTTTAGTGCTGCTGCATGTCATCTGCCACTGGGAAGATCACTTGTAGCAGAGGCACAATTTAGATTGTTGAAATTGAATTCAAGGTCTAAAATAGCAGGGTTGATGTTGGTTCCAGTAACTGACACTGCTGACATCAATAAAAACACAGTGGGAGGCCTGTAAGAGGTGGCATTTGTCAGTGCTGGTTGGGTACTTTGTCAAGGTGCAGTAAAGATAAGCGGCTTTTGCTTCCGTGTATGATTCATGCTGGTTGCCTTGCTAATACATCAATTAGAGATTAGCTTTTCTCCAGTGTAGTGTTTGATTAGTGTCAATTCACAGACCCTTCAGATTTTCTGAGAGGCTTTCCTGGTTTGTTGCAAAAGTCTTGAAACTGTTGGGACTGAGACAGTGGAAGAGTGGTGATCAGTACTGGAATCCAGCTGCTGATGCAGAATGTAAAACTCTGGCTTGTCTCTCAAACCCACTTTTGGCTTCCAGAAATCAGTCTGATTTTTTTCATCACAAAGATGTGTGGAACACATTAAACAGGACAGGGATTCATGAGTAAAACTTTGGTAATGGCAAAGCCCTGTCTAGTCATACCCTACAAAACTAAACTATCTTTATAGAAGTAGAGCACATTCAGCCTTCTGAATCACTTCTTCCATGAGTTCTGTTCCCTTTGTTCAACATTATTAAGTTATCTATGATGTAGTTCTGGAATTCACTGTTTTTATTCCACTTCTAGATGTGTGTAAATAGGATTTACTTTATGAAATCTTTTTTACTGAGGGATTACAGGTAAGGAGCTCGAAGGTCTAACTGGCTTTCCTGAAGCTTGATGCCCGGACAAAGTGCTATTTTGGCAAGATATTCATGTTTGTTATGTTCTACATGAGGATTAGTGTCTATAGCAGAACATTACCTGCACAGGAAGGGATGAAACTAACCTGGAATATTTTGTTAAGGCTGTTGGTCTGTGATGTGAAGGCAGTTATTTTTCTGGGAAAAGATCCAGAAGTATGAGTCTGCACTGCCTGGAGTTTCCTGGTCTATATCATTACAGGGTTGAACAATTTGAGCAGAAAGCACTCACTCTCCACAGATCTTCTGACTTATTTACATATCAATGATCATTGAACCCACTGATCCTAAACCCTTCTGTACTCCAGAGAAGGTGCACAGGATTTGTTTGTTTCAGCAAGATTAGTTGCTTGCTGAAACCCAAAAGCATAATCACCGAATGAATGCCACTCTGCAAAGGGAAGATTTGTCAAGATCCTGCTTTCTGTCTTTCACAAATGACCTCTGTCCTCTGATGCTGTTGTGCAGAGGACAGAGAGAAAGCGACATAGACACGATCCAGGAAAGAATGGAACCATTCATTAATTTACAAACTCGTTTATGTATCTTAGTGGTATAAAGTTATTGATTCTTTGTTCATCCACCTCTCAGAGGGATTGGCTGAACCCTACAACACCTACTTCAAAATATTTCTTCAGTCAGTATCACAACAATACTGCGTAACAATCTGCACCTGCAAGATAAAGGGATTGGTTTACAAAAACCTCTAACTGTTTTTGGCCAGCATCCGTGTGAAAGCAAGACTTCCACACATACGCTGGCAGAAAGCTGGAAAATCTCTCTGTAGCCAAGCTTTCAGCAACCACAGTCCTCCAGCTATTTTTTTTTCCTTCTAAATAATTTTTTAAAGGGAAAACTAAGTCTAAATGCCATATCTTTTCCTGGAGCTATGGTTTACTGCATTCCATCATAGGTTGAAAAGAGGAAAGAGATGGTTTAGTTTGAGCATTACCTGCTTTGGGTTCTTTCCAGTGAGCTATGACTGGTCAGAAATGGATGAACTGCCAGATTTGAATTTGCCTCAGCATACATGGAGAATTTATTTCAAGTCCTTAAAACTTAGTGAGTGGAGAAAAACCAGAGTGGTTTCAGATGCTGGGTTCAGTGTTTGACTGTAAAAGTCCCTGTGGATTTTCATAGCGATCCTGGCATGCAATGCATCATAAGACTCAAAGAAAATAAATTGGATAAGGACAAAGCCAACAGAGAATCTATCTTGGGCTTTTTTGAGTTTCTGAGGAAGCCTTTATGGATAAGCCTAGAGGTCTTTCAAATGAGTGAGAGAAAGAAGCGCTGGACGTATTTTCCAGCCAGGCTGATCTTTTCCTTCTGGTTGGTTGATGTCAGCAAGGTGGTTGATATGGATGGCCGATGTAATACTTCCTTTGGTGCAGTAAAAATCACAAATAAAATCCACTGCAAATGAAGAAGTTTGTTGAGAGTCTACTGTTAAATGAAATTCAGCTCTGCTTTTCTAGGAATGGAGCCGAAATAAAAATAGGGTCCAATGGGTTTTGCCAGATGTGCCCTTTATCCTTTATTTTTCCCTTCCCTGCTGTGGAATAGCTTGCCAGCTTAGGAAAATTGCATGATGCCTTTAAGAACAAATGCTAAAAATAGTTTCCTTTTTTATTTTGAGTATGATTTTTGATTAATTGCAAGAACTGCCTGTTTAATTTGGATTCTGTTTTTCTAATGTAACTTTTCCTTTTTACTGACTCATGAGGACTCCCGTTCAATAAATTCTGACCAAATCTGGCTTGTTTAAGATGGAGTACTCTGTGAGAAATCTAAAACCAGACCTATTTAAACGATTGAGGCATTAAATCATTAGAAGAGCCCTCATTAAAAATGAGTCTCTAGATGTTGTCAGCTCTGCACAAAGCCACAGTCCCACAGGTCCCTTGTTCCCAACTACAGCTTAGCTATGCACTGCTAGCAAGCAACAGGGCAGGCTTCACCTCCTCTTTGATTTTGGAAATGTCGTGAATTTTTTGGAGAAAATTTGTGTATTTGGCTTTTATTGTTTAAAGAGGAGAGGGGGAACTTTATTTTTTTCTTAATGTTTTGACATGCTTCTAAAGCCTGGCCTCATTAGTGTTGGGAAAACTTCAGTGGCACTGAAGTTCCTTAGGTTTGGAGAGACCTCACTATAGAGAAATATTAGTTCCTATTTTACCTGCAACTTCTGGTGGACCCCAATTTCCTGATGGTAAATAGCATGAAGTTGCAACCACTGCTGATTTATATTGTTTTGTGTTATTTGTTAGAAGAATAGCAGAGTCTTCTAAGTTGCTAAAATGGAGTTCCTTCCTTTTAATTTTTATGTACCTGCATCTATTTTGTAATCAGGTCTCCAATCAGTCTTCCCATTAACATATTAATGAAGTAGTAGCGACAAAAATAAGGAAGATTTCATCCTTCAAACCAAGGAATTGTCATGTCTTATCATTACAATGAAGCCTTTGAAAATCCAGACTACCACTTCTCCGAGACATTGGAAATTGATAGAAGGTGAGTTTATTTAATTTTGCTATATGACTGTGCCATAAAAAATAAAATCATTTATATGCAGAAGAAACTTCTTCTCTGGAGGTTTAATTTGTGGATTTATTTTAATCCCTCCTTTTTGCTTTCATTCTCAGACACATTTTTAAAGCTGTTACCAGGAAGGTGGCGTTCAAGGGAAATGGTGTGTTTATTTTTTACATGTTGGATGAATTTCAGTTAAATGTATTTATGGCATAATATTTTAGATATTTTTTAGTTCCAGTAATTTTCACAATGGGCTATGACCTTGAATGTCTTTGTTTTCCAAGCAGTTATTCCTGTTTAGTAAGAGTCTAAGCTAACTTCAGGTAGAGAAAAGTTTTAGCCTTCCTAATTCATTTGATGACCAAATCAGAATTACGATGTTGGAGTTCTAAATACAAAATACCTCTCAGTATCAGAGTTTGTTTTATAACATACTCAAATTTGATGCTAATAGGTAGCAAATTATTAAGGATAGCAATTGAGGGTTTTTATGACAGTCAGGGTTTTCTTTTTCATTGCTTACACAGGGAGAGTTCTCAAAGGAATCCATTCTCTCACCAAAGCCCTGATGATCCTCCACTGCCTGGTTCCTATGGAGAACGCAGAGGGAGGGAGCAGAACTACCCTGTGGCCATCCCGATGGCCTCGCTGGGACCTGGCTCTGGGTACAGCCAGGACCTACCAAGCACAACTCCACATGGAAATTTCACAGGTATGTAGTTTCTCATGTGACCAGCTCAGAGAATCACTGGAACAAATAACAGTTTGCTCTGTCCCAAGGGAGTCCTGCAGCTCTGCAGAGCTCAACTCTGTATAGAGTTTTAGCTTTTCTTTTCTTTTAAGAAGTTCAGGTGTTTTATTAGCAAATCTGTCTGTTGTATTAACAGATCAAGAAATATTGTCTTGTATGGACTGAGTAAGTTTACGAGTACTAGGATGTACTTTGGAGTGGAATATGGGAGTTTTGTTACGGGAACACGTTGCTGCGTTGGCAGTAGATCTGTATTTTGTCATAGGGCTGGTATTCTGTGTCTGTAAATAGCCCATAGCAGTGTGCAACTTTGTGTGACTCTGATTCCCTTCAACAGACAATCCGTCCTTTGAGCCTGAGCCAGAACTGACTTACACCCCACAGTCCACCTTCCATCTGCTGGATTATCCCTATACCCACGGAATTTCCAGTGGATCAGAAGGTAAGGATTGTGGTGCATCACAACATTGCATGTCAGTCCCACCCTCCATAAAATAATACTAGTAAATATTTTAAAGCATTCTTGTTCAGGTATGAATATCTTCACATAATAGAAGGAGTCATGAACAGGGTCCTTCCACACCAGAGAGCTGAGCTCCACACTGGGGTGTGACACTGGGACTTGCCATTAGCTTACTGGGAAGGCCAGGCAAGAAAAGCTGTGGCTAAACTCACCTGTGTCATGGCTGGAAGGCAGATGCTTTTAAGGAGTATAGTCATCTGTGTTTGAATAAGTGGGTGAAAGGAGGTGGAGAGAGCAGCTGCGTTTTGGCCCCAGGGAAATGGGAGTTTGGCACACGTGACTTACTCAGCATGATGGAGTGGGAGTCTAAAATGATCCCCCTGAAGGCAGTGGAAGGATTTTTAAGGAAAAGCCTCATCTTCTAGGAAGAAAGTCTTGAATAATGAATGTGTGCATTTATGAAAGGGTTAGATGGAGCTCTCCATGACAGCTGAAGACTGGGCTCAGCTCCTCTTTTCCAGCATTTATCTGAAAAAGTGCATGCAGTTGTCCAACATGACATGACCAGGAAAGAAGTGAGTGGGGGAGTGTGTTTGCATGAAGTCAGTGAGATTGAAGGGTAGACTTTTAACTTGTTCCTGTGAAAGTGAAATTTGAATTTCTTAAGTCAAATTGTCAGGACTATCTGGGCTTCCTAAAGAATGCATGTTATTCAGACAGCTTCATTCGGAGACGCAACCGAAGACCACCTGATGAGATCTTCACGACTTCTTCCATGTTTGAAACAGATCCAGTGTGCAGTGAAGGTAGGGGTTTAGATGAGTGGTTCAATACATGACAGTGTCTTGCACAAGGATGGTGTGGTTGACATAGCTCTTAGTTTCTCACCAGAATTGCGTGTACAGCCCTTCTGTGGTTATGGGGACAACTTGGGTTTGTGTTACACTAGTGATTAATCTTTTATACTTTCCTAACACACTCAAATCCCACAATAAATGAAGTGCAGTGCAGTATGAATGTGTTAAATAGTAGAAAGAAATGCTAAGCTATTTGACCAGCTAATGGATTGTTTTCAGCCACTGTGTCTGGAATTAGCATCAAATTCCAGCTATGCAAAAGCAGCCTGATTGTCAGATCATACAGGTGTGTCTGTGGCATAGGTAGTGCTAAGTATGGGCACTAACATCAACTAACATTACAGAAGAAACAAAGCAAAAGTTTAGCTTTCAAGTCAATATGCAGTATCATAGAAGTGTAACTATCAAACAGTGATCAAGCAATGGACCAGAATCTTGGACTTGTCTCAGTATTTTATTTTCCTTTATATTGCAGCTCTGTCTGTGAACATTATTGTACTGCTTACTTGCATCTGAATTAGAGTTCTGAGGGAACTGAAGGTATTCTGGGCAATATTATTAAGTCTCAGAGCTTGCTCACCTTGGTAGCAGTGTAAATGGGGCATGTTGTTATATGCATTTCAGGTTGTGTATAAAAATTACTGTATTCTTATCCCCAAATTTTGTTTTTTGCATGGGTTTGATGTAGAGGAAGATTTAGTTGGAAGTCTTACAAGTATGCCCACCAATGAAAGGATTAAGGCAATCCAGAAGCTGCCAGAGACCATGAGAAAAAGGAGAGAGATCAGGTAAAAAAAAAGTTTATCTGTTTAGTTTTATAAACATTTACTTCTAGCAACATCTAGCTATCAATTATAGGCGTTTGCCATCGGCTGAGCTTTGGTTTCTCACTTTATGACAAAGTACTTTTTAATGCACTTTAAAAAAGTTAATGTCTTGCAAGAGAAAATAATTTAACAATGCAGATAAGAAGAATCTCTCATGGTAATATAAAACAAAATATCAGGGTCCTGAGATTTGATTATAAATTATGACCCAAGATTTATTTTCAAAGGAAACTTGGATGTTGGTCTTTGAAAATGGAGAAGAGACCACATGGTCTCAACCATCGTTTTGTCTCCTCTCAGAATCTATTTAACTTCTGCTGCCAGTGTAAGTTAGTGGAGGGATTAGAACATGCTATCACAGCAGTGACAGGAGCCATGGTATCAGCTAATATAAAATGAATCAGTTGGAACATTTCCATGTTGCACTAATTCTGTTCACGTGCACGTGGGTGAAACTGTATTTGCAGCATCTCCTTAGGCTTCTTGATTCAATTACAACTCACACTATAATGCTTGTCACCTCTGCCCTGCTCTTCCACAGAAATAAAGTTCTTAAAGAAACAACAAAAAAATCAAGGCACCGTGGTGCTCAACCTTCCTGCTGTACACAGTGTCTGCAGGGAGCAGCAGTGGTAAGTGCCAGAACCTTCTGTCAGTCACAGCAGAGCAAACCACTCTAACTGCAATGTTATCCCTGTCTCCAGAGCAATCTGGTGTGTTGCTTCATGTTACTTACCAAAGATCCAGGTAATTGCTGCAGTGTTCACCAATAATGACTTGCACTGCAGTAGCACTTAGAACACCAGTTAACCATCTTATGGTGCATGGAGTAGGGCAAATCCGTTCTTAACATCAAAATGAAACAGTAACATTAAAATGTGAGGCTTTATTAAGTGAAATTGAGTCCTGTTTGCTTGCTGAGATTCATCTCTCTCCTCTTTCTCCCTTCAGTCATTTCGGCGATTTGGAAACACTCTTTCAGAATATTTTCACCTACTGTGGATATGGCACAAGACTCTGAAGATCATTGGTGCTGAGTTTGGAACAAGTGTTCTTTCTTACTTTGTTTTCTTGAAGTGGCTGCTAAATTTTAACCTCTTCTCATTCCTCATAAACTTTGGTTTCATCACAATTCCTCAGTTTCTTGCAGCAGAACCAAATAACCTTTCATTCACGGGCCTGGAGCTGTTCACTGGAGCTGTAAGTATTTAAATTTAATCACACCTGTGACTTCATGATAAGGAATAGGACAGCTCCCACCTCCATTAACTGGTCTTCAGATGATGATTCTTTCCACCATGGAGGTGATAGCAAATATTCTGAATGATGTCCATGTCTTTTCAGGGTTATTTTCAAAAAATGGTGCTCTACTATGGCTTTTACACCAATGCTACAATTAGTAAAATAGAGAATGGTCCATCTTACAACATGCAGCTGGCCTATATTTTCACTGTTGGAATATATTTTGTCATCTGTTTTCTTATCTTGTTGTTCAGGTAACCTGACCGTGAATTCTTATTTCTCTTATATTAAGTGGAAAATAGCCAGACAATAGAAAACCCCATCCTGTCAACAGTTAGAAGTAATAATTACTTGAGTATGTTTCTGTAAGTCCTTCTTTACAGGTGTAGAGTTTAAGTAGAAATTTCTGCTCAAAAGACAGTCTCCAGAAATCAATCCTTTATTACAGAAATTAAAAATAACTGCAAAATAGCAAGGGACATACAGAGAATCCCAGTTCAAACCAGTGAATGTTGTGGTCCCCTTTTGTAAGCTGTTGCTGCTAACATTGTTTCTTATTGATGTGGCCTTCCAGAGGGAAAGATTGTCATTTTGAGGTGGAAATGGTAGAGTTCCTTACATTAAAGTTTATTTTCCACATTGTCTTAGTGACATGCTCTGACATAGGTCCAGTAACCTTGGGATGGGATGGAAAGCTGACAAATCTCCTTCCTTGCCCTGCTGTACAGACCTGATGAATTTCCCTGTTACACATCTCACCAGTTTTATTTTCATTGCAGCATGGCAAAATCCTTCTACACGAACGTTGTTAACCCTCAGGCATACTCTGGGAATGCCAGCAAGCTGCTCTGCACTTGGGACTTCAATATAACTAATGAAAAAGCTGTGAAGCTGAAACAGAAGAATCTCAGCACTCAGATAAAGGTACAAACCACAGGAGGTACAAAACCAACGTGCGTGAGTCATTCTGTTGGAGACTTATTTGTGCTTACAAATTTGTGTGTGCACATACAAGTTCTGGCAGAGTGACACGAGTGTGATAGTCCTGTGCCTGAGAGACTTAAATCTTCCTGTCTTCCTGAGTTTCATTTGGTCTGACCTCCTGGTAGTGGCTTAGCTACTTGTTTTCCTTTTCTCTTTAAGCTACATATAAATATTTGTATGCCTCTGTTCTATTGAATTAATCTCTGTGACTATTAAATATTTGCCAAACAGAGTATTTCTTCTGTTTTTTTTCCTTCCTGCTATTTAACCATTTTATAAACAAAAAGCAGGCTGGAAATATTATCTGTGGAACTTGACTTTTAGGACAGGAACACAAAGTTGCCCAGTAAACGTTCCTAGGACATTACTCTGCCCATCTTCTAGAGCAAAAATCTTTTACTCAGTTTCTCAAGTAGTTCCTTGAAACAAGTTTTGCCTTATGCTGTTGACTAAGAACTTCTTCATTAGGAATTGTTTCTTTGCAGGAAGACCTCACTGAAGTAAACAAAGAAGTTATAGATTTTTCTGTGATGGAGAGAGTTCTTCGTGTTGCTATTCACCTTTTTGCTTGGGTTGCTTCCCTGGGAACAGCAGCAGCTGCTTGTACTGGTGTTTACTTCCTCTCCATTAATAACCTCGAGGTAAAGGCCAGAGTTTGCATTTTTCCACGTGGGTGTCTCACATGAGCACGAGCACTGCTCTGTTCCCTACGAGGAGCACGGGGAAGCAGAGCTGCCAGTGCAGACACAAATTCTGCTGGACCTAAAGAGCTGCTTTGCAAGACCCACCCCACTGGGGACTACGGCAAGAGTGTGGGACCTGAGGGGTCTGAGCAAATCTCCCTCCTCTCTCCAGCAGCTGCTTGCCTGGGCCCATGGTCAGCTTAGGGACAGTGCATCTGGCGGCCTGGGGAGAAACAACAAGAAGCAGGCCCAGCAAGATCTGCCCCTTCTTCCCTAGGAGCTGCATTTGAGCTGGGGCTCCCACCCTGGGTCCCACATGATGCAGGGGAAGGGGAGAGGGTCACTGTGCTGCTGCTCATGGGCCCATAAAATATGACAGTCTCTAACCTGAGAACAGCCAGGGGCTTCCCTGTGGACACACCTTGGGGCAGCATTTTGGTTAAGGCTCTAAGCGTGGGTTGTTTGATTATGGTTTTTTTCCTCTCTAAGCTGTTTATGAAAGGGCATAGAAATGACCTAGAGAGCCAAGCTGCCATGTTGGTGCTACCTGTGATTGCTTCTCTCCTCAACACATTGATCCCATTCTTCTTCTCCTGGCTTGGGCACCTGGAGAGGTTTCAGACTCCGGGACAGCACATATATGTCACTATTACCAGGTATTTCTTGCTGCCACCTCTTTGTGCTTTTGGCCTGAAGTTGTCTGACTTCTTTTTGATACAAAGCTGTGTCTGGGTGGGGTGGGGGCCTGTTAAGCAGATGTTGTCCCAAGGTTGTCATGCCCAGCTCCCCTTCTGCCAGGACAACAGAACAATGCCACACCTGAGCTCCCAGGAGAGCTCCTGTTAGTCCTGGCCCTCTGCAGTACCAAGAGGAGATAATAAAGTGTAACCAGGGGTCACCCTGCCATCACCCCCGCCAGGTATGGACAAGCTGTTGGTGCAGTTACTGTTACTTCTTCTTTTTAGAGTTATCATCCTGAAAATGTCAATTGTTGGAATACTGTGCTACTACTGGCTTAACATTGTGGCTACCTCAGATTCGCAGGTAAAGTTTCAAAACCACAAATCTCTGACTTACAGTGCCAGGTTAGGAACCACTTTGATAAGAGACTTCAGCAAAGAGAAGTACACGTGGTGTCTTGGGAAGCTGAGTTTCCTATCCTAACAGTTTTTATTAGCAACTTGAGGGAAATGAACTGTAGGCAAAAATGAATGGCCCAGCTCAAGTCTCAGCTGGTTGGCAGCATTGTTCACTGAGAAGTCAGCTATGATTTGCCAGACTGCTAGAATATATTTGATCAAGATTTCAGATCTTTGATCAAGTTTCAGATGCCCAAGCATTTGGGAACGATGCTTAAATCACATGATTTTTAACTTCTAGGTATGATTTTGTTTTGTTTTGTTTTTTCCTTCTGCTTCCTAAAGTGCTGGGAAACTCTGGTTGGCCAAGATATCTATCGTCTTGTTCTAGTTGACTTCATATTTTGTTTGCTTGGCTCTTTCTTTGGAGAGTTTTTACGAAGGTGAGTACTACTTTTCTAATCTCATTTTCATTCATTAGCCAAAGATATGATCTGCTTTCTCCATGTGAGAAAAGCCCAGCAGAAGCATGGCTGTGGCATCACTGAAGTTTCCCTGATTTTCCCTACCAGGCAGTCTCTGTGTACATGCCTGGTGCATGTTGCTGTTCCTCCTTAGAAGGAGGCCAGCGTGTCCTTTTTCCCTTTGGAGGTGGAAATACATGCAGAGAGGAAGCCACCTTCTACTCTCATGGATTTCCTGAGAGTGAGGTGACAGCCAGTTGTCTCAAGCACAAACCCATCTTTGCTGCATATGCATGGACACGCTGCTGCCTTTCCTCGCTGTGTCCCCCACTGTGATTTTTCCCTCTTAGTTATGTCACTATAATGTCCACAAGTTTAAAATCTGGTTTTATCAGTCTTATTAAGCATGTGATGAGTCTCTCAAATGTAGAGGTCTGCAGCATGGTAAGTGAGAAAGTATTGTGGACTGGGTGTGGATACAGCTCAGCACATAAGGAAGAAGTCATTTACCTCTGGCATCTGCTCTGTGAACCTTGCTAGTGCCAAATATTGCTTATGGCTTAGGCAGTATTTAAGTGCTTGCCAGCTCTACAGAGCATTTCGGTTCCTGGCCATACTTTTGTGTAGGAGATCCATTGTTTATTCTTTGCCCATAATTTGAACAAGACTGGTTTACGAGGTAGGACTTTGTTAACTTTCTGTTAAATGAATACAAAACAATGTTGGGAAGCCCTTGAAGACTTTTCCTCCACGGCTCTTGCCAGTGTACTTTAATCCTCCTGTTCTTGTTGTGTTCAGGTAGGAAACCACCTCCCAGCAAAAGGTCAAAGAACTAAAACTGCAATGTCATGTAATGAATGGCCTCCCCTAAGCTGGGCAAAAGCACCTGACGTAGACCTGTGAAAGGTTAAAAGTACAATTGCTTGTCTTTAATATTTTGTGTTCAGAGTAACCTCCTGAAAGCCCAGCTCTGGGGATGATGCAGTTGATAAGGTGGTATCAAGATGTGATAGTTACCAAAATCTTTATTGCCCTTGCTACTACAAGCAAAAAACTGAATCTCCCCAGCTCAGGAAAAATGAGGTGACTAAAAGTGATTGTTGGTCCTCAGTAGGAATCCTCTCAGTTCTTGCTTACCTGTCTGTTTCAGCTCCTTGAAACTTCAGCTGGTTTGAAGTAAGATGTACTCAAGGATAAGTTGCATATCAGTCTACAAATGTCATTCTTTTTTTATTGAGGCTGAAAGTTCTCAGGACATGAAAAGCTGTTACAGTTTTGTACTGAGGCCCCTTGACGTTTCAGCTGCTTAAGCACAAGGATACTTGTGCTTAAAGTAAGTAACAAGTAGTTACTTACTGTAGAATAGATATGTACTGATACAGTAAGAAATCCTTGTTGGTTTTCTGTTTCAGTTGTGTGAAATATATACTAGGTCTTATTTCAACGCTGCTGTGTGTTACAGGAATTTGCTTATTTCGAGTTGTTTCATTTTTGCAGTGCTGTCCAATGAACGAGCTGTGCCTGCTTTGCATGACATTAACGCAGCCTCTAAATAATTTGCCACTGATGCTCGTATTCAGGTCATTTCCAGGGATTTTTACAGAGGACTTTATCATTTAGCAAATGCTGTTGTGCAATAGTTTTTGTTTCTCCCCCCAGAATTATTGGAACTACAGTTTGTGTGAACTTGGGGCAGCCAGAATTTGATATTGGACGAAATGTTTTGGATTTGATCTATGCACAGACTTTGACCTGGTAAGTGTAAAATTTACAGCCAAAACTTCATTTGCACTTAGAAATATCATGGAAAATTCTTATTCTGATGTTTGTGGGTGCCTCCCAGAAAGAACAGGATAAATGCCTGGGACATGACCTGTTCAGTGCCTTTGGTAAGGATTGTGACTTGCCAAAGTAATTATGTGGGCAGTAACAATAACTTCAGTCAGTAGTTTACCCAGTAGCCACCTGGTCTGGGAGAAACATGATAGGTTCCTGCAGGAGTATCCTGGAGTTATGTTTGCTTCTCCATTGGGATGATGTTCTTGTGAAATAGTCTCAGCATTAAATGCTGGAAAAGATGCCTTATTTCCAAGAATGAGTATGTTACTCTAATTATAAGAGAGTTCTGCAGATCTGTACATAGATATGTGTGTTTGAAATTGCATATTTTCCAAGGTGCACTTACTGCTAGAGGATCAAGGTTAAAACAATCACATTTTTAAATAATCCCACACTATGTGTATATGAAAGTATTGTGGTATTTTTCTGCTTCCAGTGCACTGAGAAGTGAGTGGTGAATATTGAAGATGTAACTTTTTTCTCCTATAAATCCTTTCTTGTAGGATTGGTATCCTGTTCTCACCTCTGCTGCCTGGGATCCAGATGATAGCATTTTTAATAGTATTTTTTGTGAAAAAGGTAACAAACTTTAGGTGTATTCATCATAAATAATAAAGTACTAAAATTAAAGGCTGGGAAATCAACAGTGGACAAGTGCCTATGTCAATACAGACACTCAGCCTGTAGCTGTGATTTTGGCCTCCCAGTTACTCCTCAACAACTCCTCTCTGCCAAGTTATCTGGGTGTAAGCAGGGGCATTCAGCTAAAGATCATGGTGGAAATGTCTTCTTTTCAGAATTCTTTGTCTCAGTAGTATGAGCAGATGATAAGGAGTTTCCAGCCTGGAACATACAGTTAGGGAACTTGGGTCATGAAGCAGTCTGTAGTGTTGAATGCAGAAGAACAAAGCTGTAGGTAGAAAGATGGATTCAGACTTCCCTGAACCATGAGTTTGCATCTGCTGCAAAAGCAAACTCTACCCAAGAGAGCTCTGAAGAACCCATCAGAACCTCATTCTGCCTCTTACTATTATAAGACTATATTCTCGAAGTTTTCTAAAACTAGAGTATATCTATCAAATTCACATAGAAGTTGTTTTTAGAAACTTTTGATAGATGCTATTCCAGCAATTTCAGTGGGATTGACATAAACCAAGTCGAAGTGGCAGGCAACAGCATTCCAGAGTACCTTCATCTCTTCAAAGGTCAGTTTGATGAGGAATTGCCAGCCCCCTCGCAAAGTCTGGAGAACTGCTCAAATGATGACATCCTTCATGTTCCTGCTGTTCTGTCCTTCCTTCCTTGGAGTCCTGTCTGTCATTGGAGTCACTGTCTGGAGGTATGGAAGATCCCTGGCATTCAGGCCTACTAAATTATGCTGTGTGACCTGATACCAGGCAGAGAAGTCTGAATTTCTCTACAGAATGTCTTATATTAATTGGTGGTGGAAGGTTTCAGATGCTCGTGAGATGTTCTGTGTTCTGAAAACAAGATTGATCTTGGGAGAATGTGGCTCGCTGAGTAACTTCTCCCATGAGAAAGTGGGAGGAGAAACAAAGTTGCCCTGAAGTTTTTGATTCCTATTTAAATGCATCAAATTTTACTTTTCCTCCTCTTCCAAAAGATTCTGTGACCAAGTCCTAGTTCCTGGACTTGCTTAGGTTATAGGTGATACTGGGTCTGCAGCAGAGACACGCCTGGGAAAACTCAGTTGATGTCAGCTTCTGGATTATTTATGAACTTCAGAGGCTCTTTCTGCAGGCAGTGCTGGCCCTGTAATAATGCGCCTGGGTGTTTTAAAGCTGCTTTGGTTTTGTGTGTGTTACTCTGGTCATGGGAAGGAGGGCAGCATGGATATGCCTTTCTCTTGACAATTGTCAGCAACATGATTTCAATATTTAGTGAGACAGGTGATGACACATGAAACCAGAGGGGATGAAAGCTACCAGAGCTGTCATTTCCAGATGGCAAGTGGGAATTTCAGACTGTCTGGAGTGGTTCAGTTTCAAAGAAAACCCTTTCCTATTTCAGTCTACCTGAAAATGTTAATTCCTATAATGGGCTGCCTTATTTCACCACATTCTGTTGTTACTGAAGATCTGCAGTGACTCGTGTCCCTGAAGGCAAGGTGAAATGATGGGTCCCTGTGGCGAAATGTTAAAAAAATCCAGTTTTTCAATTTGCTGTAGCATGTGTTACAGTGATTGACATGTTGCATTTAGGTCAAGATTGTGCTCACAGGGCTTGGTACTGATCCATTGCAGCAAAGACTCATCTCTCACTGTACAGTCTGGGGTGGGCATTTAATGGCTGGAGAGGGACACAAGTTAAAAATGAAATACAGATCATGGAAGTACCCTGGGAGCCCAAAGACAGCAGAGGGTTATAGAAAACCGATGTACAAAATCACAATATTAACTAATTCACTGGTTAACATACAAAGCTTTCAGTAGCTGTTTTTTCACACTTTCAGGTTAAAACCCTCAGAAGGATGTGGTCCTTTCAGAGGCTTATCTTCCATGTATGCTGCAGTCTCTGAGTGGATACAAATACTGAAAAGTTACGCTGCCTCGAAATGGGTAGCGTGGATCTACCATAACTTAATTACAAATGAACTTTTCTTCTTCATCCTCTCTACTATTGTACTGTAAGTATCTGCTAATGAAAAGAACCAGAAAAAGGCCTTAAGTGGAAAAAACTGGCAATGACAGAGGCATTCTGTGTTACTTTGTTACCCGAAATGCATCCTGTGTTGTTGAGTCACTGAAATGTACCTCTCATCTTGAATACAAGCCCATAAATGTTTGGGTCTTTTCCGAGAGAATGTTTTAAGCAATTTCATGCATCTGCCATGTTTTAAGCAATTTTATGTGTTTGCCATTCCTTGAGTAATTGTATACATCTATTTTATATATGTGTGTGTGTGTACAGAGATGTGTGTATGTATGTCTTTTAGTGGGTAAATAATAAATAAACAAGATACGTTTCTATCTAGACACTGACTAGAATAAAATGCTCATATGTTGGACCTGTTTTGTTTTGTTTTGTTTAGAATTGTTACTTATCTTTACTGGCAAATAATTCAAGGAAGAAAGACCATGACCAAACGCTTACATGAGCAACTTATTAATGTAAGTTTGGCTTTCAGCTGTATCTTTTGTATAATTTGGCTTGTATGTTGATTGTCTCATCCAGCTTTGTGGGGCTGTAACCTGCTTTTCCTATAACTGTGCAGGGGAGGGTGGGAGCCCTTCCCCATGGGAGTTGCAGGGAGATTTAACTCACAAATAGAGTTATTGCAAAAGAATTATATCTTCAAGATGTGTTGCTGCAGCTCCCTCTGTAGACAGATTGTTTTAGAATAGAAAGAATTCTTTTGGTCAGTGGTTACTTACAGGCCTTGAGTCTCTCAAGGACAATTAGTCCATTCCAGCTAATGATCAAATATGTCTTGACTACAGGCAGGAAAAGATAAGACGTTTCTGCTTAAAAGACTACAGGCACAGCAAAGGGCAAACCGAAGCTCGTCTGCACAGGGAGGCCAAGGCCAGCAGGTCAGTCTGACTGCTCAGGTTCTGCTGTTTCATTACTTGGTACAGTTCCAGGCAGCTCCTCCAGCTGTGCAAACAGGCTGCTGGGTTGGGAAAAGTCTGTGTTTAAAACTTCATCTAAATGTTTACTACTTAAATCCAGACAGCAAAAGGATGCTGTGAAAGTTCCCTAACTGTATGTTCCAGGCTGGAATTCAACCTGAGAAGGATAGAGAAAAGTCCTTACCCTCACCAGACATAATTTATGGTTATGAAACTTCAAGAAAACTTTCCTAATGTTCATGTGTAGTGATGGTCACCAAAGGGTTTGGTCACACTTGAACCTTGCCTAGGCTAAGAAGGAGGCTGCCTTCCTGCCCTGACTATGGGTTTCCTTAGGGGGTTATGCTTTGTGGTTATTTTCAGCTGAGGTAAAACCAAGTGCTTTGATCTAACCCCATTTTAAATCCCATACAACATTGATAGACATCTATTGTCCTAAACTTGAATTTATTTTTCAAGGCAGTCCTGCCTGCTGGGCCATCAAATGAGTGCTAAAATGTGCACATACAGGTGCTGCCTGGTGTTTTTATTTGGGTTGAGTAAAAACTCCTTGACCTATACAGTGGTAGAGAAAAAGTGTTTGGTGGGTTCCTCTCCTTCTTCCCAAAAACCCAAATCCCCCTGCATGACTGGCTATCATTAAAATGATTCTATAAATAAAAAACCAAATATGGATAATAATTGATATGGATCTATTGCTAACTATAAATATATATGTGATAATACAAAGAAATATTGACTGTAAAGAGGGGAGCTGAATAGGAATGGGCATTTTCTGTGTGCTGGGGATTTTCAAACAACCTGTGGCCGTGTTGAGAGTCACGAGTGGGACTCCTGAGAGGGAGGTTTGGTCACCTACCAAGTGTGGATGTTCTTGTAGTCGTTAAGGTCAGATTTGGAAAGGAGACGCCAGAATGATCTCATTGTGGATTTAGTAGAAAGGCCATCTCCCTAAAACAAGGGTGTGAGCGGTGCTGACCACGAAATCACAGCTAGAAGCCAGAACACAGACTGCTAATGCCAAACACTGTTTTTCAGAGAAGCTCCTCTTCGTACCACCCACCCAGGCAACCTGCCTGGGAAGTGCCAGGCTACCCAGGAAGGGCATTTGACAGAAGCCAAAACACGTCCTACGATGAGGTGAGATGCTCAAAAGAGGGAAATGTGGATTTCCCTATATGGAACCTGGGGCATGACATAGGCAATGGGTGTATGTGGAGCAAATTCCTGTATGCGTGGAAATAACTTTGAAGATTAACTTGAGCGGATAGAAAAATGTGATCAGAATAGCTATTGGAACACTCATAATCACAAACCTGCTTAAGACTTGGAGAGTATGGTTTTGTTACAGGTAACTGGTATCTTTTCAAATACAAGGTAACACACACGTGAAGGAAATTGTGACCTAAACCTGCTTGTGAATTTTGTTTTCAGCATCCCTTTTCTGCTGGGATCTCGAGCAGCAGTGACTTTCCACCAGGTAAGCAACTAAGATGAAACACAGAAAGCTTTTAAAAATTCAGCTGAGTAAAAATGTTTGATGTACAGACACAGCATGTTACAGCTGCATATCAAGGACACAGCATTTCAGCATTTTGTATAAAGAGAAAACAAAATGATTGGGCTTGTGGGGTGAATATTTTCTATGGGTTCTGCTTGTTGTAGCTTGTTCTAGCTTGTTGTGGTAGCTTGGTGGTGGTGACTGCTAAAGACTGACCCCCAGCTTCTGTATATTAGAGAGCAAAATTCCTGGGTAAACGAGCCATTTTGTCTTGTGGGAGTGCCCAGAAGACAGGCAAGAACTTTAAATCACTTTAGAGACAGACTTCACTTCTTGGTGTGAATCTCAGAAGAGGTTACTAACGATGTAGAGTCCCTAGAACATCATCATGCTCAGAATAAAAAAAGCAATGGGCTCTCGCCTGGTAGTTTGAGCTATTCCGTGGAACTTCATCCCATAACCTTGACAGAGGAGGTCCCTGCAGAGCACGGGGCGTTCTGAGGGGATGCTGCTGCTGCCCATCTGACTCTGTTTGCCTTGTGCCGAGCAGGCTGGGAGTCCGCCGGGCCCGGGCCCAGCCCCAGCCGCAGCCCCGGCGAGTCCCGGGCCGTGGCGCTCGCCCGGCGCGCCCGGGAAGCGGCTCTGGGGGCGGACGGCGATGACGGCGGAGGATTTCAGCCCTGAGCGGGCACGGGCAGCACCGAGCGAAGGCAGTGCCAGGCGTCTGCAGGAAGCAGTGCTCTCTTGCACTAACGACTGAAAGAATCGCTCAATTTTTAACCTCTAAATGGAAGAAAAATATAGAAGAACTGATTGCAAAATGCGTCGGGACTTGGGTTTGTTGCTGTGATAGGGAATATCCGCCTGGTGGGGTTGTTTTGCAGCAGTGGCGTTTGGTGACAGCCTTGCCCCAGGACTGGCATCACCTCGATGCAGAAAGGCTCCCTCCACAGCTGACCACGCGTTGTTGACTAAATATAAGGAAACTTGTGCCTAACTGTAAATAAAAGTTCTGTTTTAAAAATATTTTTATATCAGTTATTTTGCTTAAATGGCTTTTTTCTGATCTAAACCAAACCTGAAGTATTGGTCAAATAAACAGAAGGATATTAAAGTGCAGTTGTTTTTAATGACTGAGATGTTGTAACAGCTGTGAAATAACTTGTATGAACTGGGTTCATTTTTCTGAGCCATTTTTACAGTTTATTACAGTCACTTAAAAGCAGCTTTACTGAAGCTATCAGAACTAAGAGTGACTACTTATCAAAATTCTCATCTGTGTAAAACTAGTGCTTGTAAACTGAAAGTTTACACATCTTTTCCCATAAAGGACTGATTGGAAGTAACACATCTAAGATTTATGTTTTTCATCATGCATGACTGTGAGATTTGATGCAGCTTCTTTTAATTCAGGACCACAACTTTGTCACCACCATGATAATTTTTTTTTGTTTAGCTCATTTTCTACTACTGCCTGGTTTTCTCCTCCCTTGTTGCTCTGGAAAGAGGCACATCTTTTCCTCTTGCCCATAATTTAGGCTAAAGACAACCCAAACCCAGCCACCACAGGCATAGAATGTGATATTCCAGAATTTTGGACTTACCTTAATTGGGACAATCTGCACTAATTTTGACATTTTACATCAATGCACTTATGCACAGCTGATAAAGAACACTTCCCCATGAGTTCTCAGAGACTTGTTTATTGTAACTGCAGACGCTTTGAAGTTCAAGTTAAATCTGGATTACAGGTTCCATACCCCTCTGAGTGCCCTTCAATCATGCAACCAAAGGCAAACTAAAAGCTCCATTTGTTCTACTGCTTACCAGCACTCAACAGATAGCTTTCTCTTTAAAATAAATACATTCATGTGCTGTGTCATTTCTTCATTAGAAGAAAGTTTCCTATCCTCCTTTGGTTCTCTTTAAAGGTCTGGAAGATAAGAAGCTACTCAAGTTTTATTTGTTAATTCTCAGAACCTTCACATCACACATGGAAAGTTGGCTTTTTCTTCCTTGTCAGGATTCAGCACAGCCATCTTTCCATGCAGGGCAGGGAAATATACTCATCTTCCATTGTGGCACCATTATTTCCAGTTTCTGTTTTAAGAACAGTAATGTAGATAAGGTGCTATAAATCAACCTCAAATTAGTACACACTTGTAGAACATGCTGTAAAATTACTAACGTCAAGTTATGATTTGAAATTTTGACACCAAAGATTGCTGATACGAATTTAGAACCAAAATTTAAACAAAGCAAAGGAATAGAGAATCATAAAGCCACCTGCACAGACAAGGTATGGCCCAATTTGCTTGTCAAATCTGATTCTTTCACATTACTGTGATTTCCTCAGACTGTGTGTGGCTGCACCACAGCTTTGGCCAGTGTACCAGAGGGGTTCCTGCATTTGAGATGTGACCACAGGCAGAAGCCAACTGCTGCTCTGCCTTTCCCAGAGCCCTCCTCAGCAGTCCATGAGCACTGCTGGCTGCCCTCGTGGCTGCAGACCTGCCCAGGAGGGCAGCGTGGTCAGGCTGGGTCAGTAGTGAGGGTCACAGTCCTCCACCAAGCTGTCGGTGATGTAGCTGCAGTCAAGGACACTTTCGTAGTAGCTTTTCTCTGCAAACGTGTTCACTGTCCAGGCAACCACTTGAATTCCTCTGGAAGACCAGTGCCTCACATAGTCCCTGCAAGGAACAAAGAGAGCTTGAGAGGAGCCTCACACTACACACAGCTGAGGCAGACAGTGCCGAGGTTACAGCTGAGTTCTGGTCTTGCACCAGCATTGCATCAAGGAACAATAGTGTGTCACCTTCTGCAACATCAGCTTGTTCTGTTTTCTTATTGTAAACAGGCAAAAGCAACAAACACTTTTCCTCTTTGAGATAAACTTAAGACCTAACAGAAGATAAAAATTCAGATTAAAAAGATAGAGGCTTAAAATAATAAAATAACATGGAGTAAAGAAATTATCAAGACACCTTACCCAACACTAAATTGAACATTTTGATAAGCACTGTGTTAACTCCACCCTATAGACTAACAGAAGAGAATATCTCCTGATATATGAGCAAGCTTTAACACTTACTGAGAAACAAAGTTTTTCTGTATGAGGAAAGCTGAAACCCCACACAATCGCCACAAGAAACTGTGTAGGCTCCAGTCCAGAATGACATCCATCACCACATACAAGTAATGCTTCCAGCAGGAACTGAATCGGGGTGTCCCGTCTCCCAGGTGACTCAGCTGCCAGGGCCTGTGTGTCAGTGCTGTCACAACATTTCTGTCAGCTTGTCTCATCTGGAGGACCAAGGAGAAAAGACTGTAATTCATCCCAAAGCCCAGCTGCATTAAATACAATTTTTGAGAGATTAGACACAAAGTGCTAGCTTGCATTTACAACCCTACCAGAATCCTTCTCCCCTTCCCCTCCAGATCCTTTTGTAACACTTTTAGAAAGCTGCTATTTCATAGGGTTTTTTTCTTCAAAACATACTAAATAAGCACCAGCTCTTATGTTAAAAAAATTACATAGCAGTCATGCAATGTATATAATGGAAAAAATAAATGGTAAGTAGACTTGGCAATGAGAATGAGGAAAGAGTTTTAGGAGTAATCTAGAATAAGAGGTTTATTCAGCAGGGACCTTGCACACAGATACCTGGCCATACACCTGGCAATGCACATTTGTCTGCATTGCTTTCAGGAGGGAATTGCTGTAGATTCCTATTTGCATCTAATGAGTAGAGTGATCTAATAAGAGTATGCATTATGCTTCATTTGTTTTTAAAAGCCTTAGCAACTTGAACAACCCAAAAGTAACCTGGAACTGGGAGTTTTATACCACACCGAGATTCCCAGACAGGACTAAAAAAATAAAAAATAAACTTTTAGAAAACATCACCTTATAAACAACATCTGGCATGAAAGAACAGACTATGCTGCTGTTATACAAATCTGGAAATTCCTGGTAGAGTTGTTTCAGGGCATCAACTGCCTGCAATTAGAGACACACAGAGATGTTATACATATGCTCATATTTAATTTACACTGCAAAGTCATTTTAGAACAATCTTAAAAACACTTCCCTGTTTTGTGTAGCAAGATTGAAATAGAAAGGGAGAAGAAGAAAAAACAGCATCTTGTTTATAGCATTAACACAGAAATTACATGTTGGTTTTTGCGAAAGAATTCCTTTTCATTACTCTGTTTACAATGAGTAGGATTTTCAGTGTTTGAAATACCCTTAAATATGTTGTGGATAAAATTTTTTGGTACTACCTAGGGTTTAGTCCAAGAGGAAAATGGATTTATTCCCATATTTTGCTAGGCTAAAGAAAAAAATTATTCTAATTTATATAAAACGTTAGTGATGGATCATTTGCATCTGCCTTCAGTAATGCAAATTACAGATCCCTTGTTGGCTCCCCTCAGCACAGCAGGGAATTCCTTTTGCTTTATTTCACAGCAGTGCTGTGAGCTGAGTGCAACACTTGCACAAGCCTCGTGCTAATTTTAAGCTGCAGCTTCCCAGGACAGCTTTGGGTGCCACAAACAGCAGAGCTCGCTCATACTAAAGAAGGGATTGTACCACATGGACCAGTCTGAGACCAACACAACAGCAGGTCAGAAACCCAAAGAAGGGGTGAGGGCAGGTGTCTTGCTGCAGTGAGCAGTACCTGATTTGCATGGCCTTTGACATCAAAGTAGATTGTCAGATTGTGATGCATAGACTCCACAACAGCTTCTCTCAGAGTTGGTACCTTTTCACCTTGGAACTGGCTCCTGTAGAAATGGAGAACTCACTGGAATGCAGTCACCATACATGTGCACACACATGGGCCTGCACATCCCCAACCACACAGAGCTGATTCCTAACAGAGTTTGCTCTACACTGGTACTGGAGCTGGGATCCAACGCTCACTGGCCCCGTGTCCCACCCCAAAACACCAACCCCAGCTCTTCAGCTCCTTCCCCAACTTCCACAAACAAACTTTCAGTCCCAACTGCTGCACTCCCCAGCCCTGAGCCAGAAATGCAGATCCTGGCAGAACAAGACAAACTGAGGATTCAGCAGAAGCAGCTTCACCCATCAGTAAATCATTCTTGACAGGGTGACAGTGAACAGCAGCTGCTCAGCGGTCACTGCCTGTGAAAATTCCTGCTGTGTGGCCCAGGTGATCACCCTTCCAGTGAGACAGAGAAGACACTCCTTGTGCCACAGACTTCCAGGTGGCACATTTGCAGCTCTGGAATTCCCTAATGCAGTGCCTCAGGAGCACACAACACAAGTTCTTCCTCTGAAATGGACTCACTTATGATACTGCAGAAGATGCATTGTTATCAAATTTTTAGTAATGTATAAAAATATTTTCCCCTGCGTACCCCTAGGAAGGACCTAATCAGCCACTAGGGTCACAGTGAGGCTACCCAAAACCTGTCTAGCTCCTTTTCAACACTATAAACCTGATGTGTAGAATCCCCAAAACACAGTCAGTCAAGAAATACATGTGAATAAAATTAATCTCAGAAGTAATTCCTCTAGCCAATTCTGACATATCATGAAGATCCCAGCAACTTTAGTGTCCTGCAGTGAGTTTAGGACAAGCTTATGTAGAGATTGACCTGTTTCACATTAGATGCCTGTGGATTTTGTCCTCAAAAGCCAGTTTATCTTGACTCTGTTTCACTGTTCCCAATGTAGTGATGGGTGAGGAGATAGTGTCTCATATGCTTCTAAAACCAAATTGGAAATAGCATATGGGACTTAAAGCTTTAAATTTTAAAAAAAATTCATCAGTTATAGATCAAATCAATAATTTTGTTTATCAAGAATTATTTTTCCACTGTTGTAAGAGTAATTTCAGAATAGTTCATTTACCATAGTCTGTGTTTTGCAGATGGATTGAGCTTCCTAATTTCCTCAAAAGTCAAGTCCCGCAGTCTCCCAGCCCCATCAGTTGTCCTTTCGACTGTGTCATCGTGCATGAGAATGGGGACACCATCTGCACTAAATTCAAGATCCAGCTCCACACCCGTTGCTCCATTCTCAGCTGCCTTAAAAAAAATTTTAAAAATCACATACACAACAGAAGAGACAGCTTTATAGATTTGACATAAGTACAGCTACAATTAGCTTGTATTTTTGTTAAAAAATAATAAAATATTAATGTACTTTTCAGTAGTCTTCATCTGCAGAACAAAGCAGGTTTTATCCAAGTCATTGTTAGAGCATTCATAGATCAACTGAACCATATAATCTATTTTGCAGATAAAACCATAGTGATTATGCCTCAGTCTTGGGATTGAACTGTTTCAGGACAAAAATGCAGAAAAGAATCCTGCTCTCTCCTTCTGATGTAATAACCCTGCAGTCCTTAAGTTATGTTATTTTCTAAAAGGCAAGGAAAGCAAATGTCTACAGTTTACATAATCTACAGATTAACACTTAGTAAACACTGTTTACCACGTGTGTACCAAGCAGTAGGTGGATGCAGACAAATCCCTGCTCCTCTCTGAGGAATGCCCGTATCAGAGAGCAAGAAGCAGCCAGGCTGCCTTAGAACATTTCACACACCCTGTTCCTGCCCTGGATCTTTCCCAAGAACTCCAGAAAAACACTTGAGTGAAGTGTACACAAGACCAATTGCTCTGAAGGACAAATGCCCTCCTGGAAAAGGGACAATGCACCGGAAAGACAAAAACCGGGTATGCACCAGAGGTTACCTACAGGTGTCTGCTATGTAAGGATTGTGCAGCTTCAGAATTTATCAGGACTAAGAGTCCTGTCAGATGCAAAGGTAAGAGACCCTCAGAGCAGCAACATCTCGACTCATAGGTACACTACATTCGAGAGACTGATAAACACTATTTCAAATGATTCTCAGGAACAGACTGTGAACGCTGGCTGTGCCTGGACGCCTGGCAGATGAGGCAGCAGTAAGTCACAGCAGGGCTGCACACAGTGAAGTTATGGTATCAGATTTTCCCCTAACTATGGATTTTCATGACAGATCTTTTGAGGTTTAAAAAACTAAACAACATGTTACTGACTTGCTGTCCGCTCTCTATGTGCTGTTGCTACACCAACAAAATACAGTATTTCATTATCGCTGCCCTGCTGAAATATCCATCAGCACCAAGGCTACAATAGCTCCCACAAGATTCAGATCTGATCTGAATGCCCCTGGGGATGGAGCGACCAGCCACACAGCTTCCAGCAGCAGAACAGCCAGCATTACTCCCGGTGAGGAGGGCTTGGCGCTGGAAGGGCGGATTATCAGACACAACCCACCAGGCCCACCAGGCCGAGCCTGTGCCCCGCCAGCCCCGGGGCCCGTGCTGACCTGTCGGATGGCCGCCAGCGTGTTCTCGGGCGCGTCGTGCGCGCCGCCGCGGTGCGCGATGCGGGCGGCGGCGCCGCGGGGCCGCAGGACGCGCTGCGCGCTCCGGGGCGCCGCGGGCTCCAGCGCCAAGAGGTGCAGCGCCAGGTAGAGCCCGGCCGGCAGCAGGCAGGCCAGCGCCGGGCTGCGGCTCAGCGCCAGCGCCAGCGCCATCAGCGCCGTCAGGGAGCTCAGCAGGCCCTCCCCGTGGCACAGCATGGCGGGGCCGGGGCCGGGGCCGGGATCGGGGCCGGGGCCGGGGCCGGGGCCGGGGCCGGTGTCGGTGTCGGGGCCGGAACCGCGGCCACCGCCTCTCCTCAGGGCAAGGGCGACGGCGGCGCCAGCAGCCGGCCAATCAGCACTCGGCTGTCAGCCGCCAGCAGCCAATCGGCGCCCGCCGGCCGCGCTGGGGGCGGGGCCGGGCCCCGAGCACCCCCCAGGTAGCGCCGGGAGGGGCAGTGGGGGAAACGGGGCCTGTTCCTGGTAAAACATGGGGCACTGGGGAAATAGGGGTTGTTCCTGGTAAAACATGGGATAGTGGGGGAAATAGGGGTTGTTCCTGATAAAACTTGGGGCACGGGGGGAAATAGGGGTTGTTCCTGGTAAAACATGGGATAGTGGGGGAAATAGGGGTTGTTCCTGATAAAACATGGGGCACGGGGGGAAATAGGGGTTGTTCCTGGTAAAACATGGTGCGGATAAAGTAAATAGTGCTAGGAAGGAAAGGTAGCGCTGTCCAGAGGGTCGCAGAAGGCCTGTGTGTGTGGAGAGTGTTGAGGGCTTTCCGCAGCTATGCCAGCTAGCTAATTAGAAACATAACATGCATAGTGATTATTTTCCAGCTAATTGGTGGGTTTGTTACATACAGCGTTATGTGTTGTACACTTTATGTCGCTGACTCTGCAGTCGTGCCGGCCCGCAGGCCGGGCCCGGGCCCGGGGCCGTGGGAGGAGCGGGCGGTGCGTCCTGCCCGGACAGAGGCGGCTGCTGCGGGCAGGGGCGGCGGCCCTGGCCCCGGCACCCGCGTGAACAACCGCCAGGAGTGCAGAGGGATGGGCAACAGGGCAGGGAAACAGCCGGTTAAGCGAAGGTCGGACAAACCGGGCACGTTTAGTCTAGAAGTGGAATAGCAAAGCCGAGGAAATAGCAGTTTGTGTTAACGTAAGTGGGGATTTTGACCCTTTTTTGGGTGTCTGTATCTGTGGGAAGGATGGGAAGCAACTGACTTTCCAGTGGGGAGCTCTGACCAACTAGAGATAGAACAGGCACTGGGCGATCTTCTGAACTGGGTTTATTTATTTATTTTTTTTAAGTGTTGAGGTGAATACTTGTCACATATTGTCCTAGCTGGTTCTGAGCATCTCAGATACTCTGTCAGTGGTTTTGTGTTTCTGCCAGGTGTAGCTGAAGAAAAATCAGATATATATGCAGATGCACAACAAATAATGGAATGTCTAATTAGATGTCTAGCATATTTTAAAAATCTTTTGATAAACAACAGCATTCGTTAAGATTAAAGATGAAGATTTAAAAAAATAAAACCCCTCAATGATCGTTGAAGAGGTAACAGATGACGAAGTTGTTTTTTGAAACAAGAATGACAGCTTTAACAGCTCTGAATACTGGGAACTAGATGTTTCTGTGAATTTAAATTAATTATGCCTGGGCCAAGTGCTGGCAAACAAGTGTGGATTTTCCTTCCACCTGACCTGCCTGACAGGTGAGTGATACCTGCTGCTGGACTGGCTGGACCGGCAGCTGGCTGCCGCCCGGGCGGGAGGGATAGGGTGTCTGTGGTGATGCCCTCATGGATGCTGTCCTTGTGGATGCTGTCCTCACAGAGCATGGGAATAGATGCTCATGTTTATCTTTCTCATCACAGCGTGCTCGCTGAAACTGATACCTGCGGCGGCGCATTTGTGGTCCTGACTACACAAGGACTGCACAACCGTGTGATATTTAATGGGATGAAGCCGAACAGGTTACGCCCGTGCTAAGAGGGGAACTTGTCTGGGAGAGCTATGGGTGGAAATGGCTGGAAAGCAGAGCACCGGGATGGCGCTCCATCCCCGCCCATCTCTCTGAGCTGCGGCTGCCGCTGCCGGGCGCTCGCCTGGGCACGCCAGAGCTGTCCCGCGGCTGTGCGCAGAGACGGTGGCAGGCCCCGCAGGCGGCCTGTCCGTGGCTGGTGGGGCGCGGGGCAGGCAGGGCGGAGCGGCGCGGGGCAGGCAGCGGGGCAGGCAGGGCGGGGCGGAGCGGCGCGGGGCGGGCGGAGGCGCGCAGGGCCCGCGGTGCGGCCCGGCCGTGAGGCGGCGGTTGCCGGCGAGCGTTGGGGCAGCGCCGCCCCGAGCCCCGCGCTCCGGGCCCCGCGCAGGTACCGGGCCGTTGGGCGGGGGCCGCGGCCGTGCCGGGGCCGGGGCCCGTGGGGGGAGCGCCGGGGCCCGTGCGGGGAGCGCCGGGGCCCGGGGGGGAGGCGATGCATCGGCCCCGGCCTGGGGCGGGCTCGGTGCCCCGGAGCGGGCGGGCAGGGATCGGCCGAAGCGGCGTGCGAGGGAACAAAGCGTTGTCAGGCCTTGCCAGGCGGTGCTGGGCTCGCTCCGGTGGGGACGGGCAGTGACAGATATTCCAGACATTTGGGCACTTGTAAGGAAATAGGGCTGCAATTTCTTTTTTTTTTTTTTTTTTTTTTGGTGTCAGTATTGGCGTCTGTTCATACAAGGATGTACCGAGACGGAGGCTCACGGGAGTGAGACACAAATTCCTCTCAGCCCCCTGAACATATAAAGGCTTTTTTTTTTTTTTTTTTTTTTTTTAAATCCAATTGGGCTGCAATTTTGTTTGGGTTGTTTTTTGGGTTTTTTAAACAGTTGATAGGATCTGTCTCGTTGTGGAAGATGTCAAAGGTTTAGTCTTTGATGGAAATTAAGATTATCTGTAGCAGGTGCAGTTTTGTAAATCCTGCTTATCTCAATGCTTGCTTTCTTTTCTGTGCCCCTGTGATCATTTTTGCTCATGTATGCAGATTTTCCTTTTATAGGGGAAAATAAGGGGGAGCTTTGCAGGCTTTGTTAGTGATAGGAAGAAGAGAAACTTAATTCAGTTTTCTAATGTAGAATTTGTTTCCCAAAACATAGTGACACAGAATTAGTGGTGATGTTGTTTTCCCTTCAAGGTCTTGGAAGTACATGGGAGAGTAATGTTATTATTCTTTGCAGCTTAGATAACATGGAGATGGAGGACTATGAAATATTCTGTAGGAAGCATCTTTCCAGAATCCAAGAAGAGGCAATAAAAGGAGAAACCTCTTTGACTGTTCAGCACAAAAACATCTCCCTCATTCAATTCTATGGAGTCCCTGTGCTTTCCCCTCTGGTAAGGCCTTTTTTTATCCCTTTTCCTCCCTGATGTGCTAACTGTGCTATTGGCACTGGCTTTGATGTGCACATGTAATGATTCTACTGAAGGTGTCTGTGTGAGCTGTCATCTGACCTGCTGCTTAGTGTATTCTAAGCATTCCTAGCCTTAATCTTAAAAAGTAAGGGGTAAAATGTAATTTTTTCCCCCCATACTGACTGCATTTTCTTTAATAAGTTATCTTCCTAAGGGGAGCACAAATGGTTTTCAATAATGTTACTGCTGGGCTTAACTTCATGTAAAATCATATTGACATTTCAAATATTGAACATGTGAGTTAGTTTAATGGTGTAGAAAAAAAATGCAAGTAGGAAATACCAAAATAGTTAAAAAGCTTTTAAATAATTTTTTTTTTGCCTGTGTTTGCATCTTCCTCTAATGTATTCCACAGGCTCATCAATTATGTTAAGTCATTCTGTGCTAATGCAAACAGAGCTAAGCTGAAGATTGTTGGTAGTTCCTGTAATACTGCAGCTGACTTCCTTGTTTCAGTGATGGGAGGAAATGGGAGAGAGTGTCCAACAACAGTATCCAAAAATCGTGATTCAGATAGAAATTGCAGATATATTGTCATATTCTTCATTTACAAATGCATGGATATTGTAAGAGTTTTTAGAAGAAATGTCTGAATCCTGTGTCCAATTGGTACTGTAGCATGTAATGTTTATGGAAAATTTTATGAATGGTGTTTTAAATTCGTGTTCATTTGCATGTGTGCCAAGAAGGCATTTTATGCATCTTCCTTTAAAAAAAGATACAATTGGTTGAAAAGAAGCTGGCATTTAACATGTGCACAAAGTCTTACGTGATTCCTGTTTTTCTAATTGTTTTGTTCTGTTGCTTTTCTTTTGAATGTATTTCTGTAATTCTGTATTGAGATTTGCATTTAGTGATATAAACCATGTTTCTTACACTCTGTTTTGCAGCTTAGCCTTGAAAAAAAAAAGGAAATACAGCAATATAAGAAGAAAGCACAGGACCTAGAGACCAGGAAGCGGGAGTCCCGGAAAAAAGCTTTATTGAATCGTGTTCAGGAGATTGTAGAAAATGTCCAGGTAGTGTTAGTCCAAAGCTGCCTCATAGATTTACAGAAAATCACTGCTTATAGACATTTTGAGGAATTGTTGGGGTTTAAGTATTGCCCAATATAAGCATGAAATTAATAGCAGCTAACTCTCCAGAACCAGCATTTGCTGCTGTTTCATGCTATGTGTCCTGATAATTGACTGTTTAGTGATACTTATTGTAGTGCACGGGATTTCCTTTTCACTGCTTGTTTTGCTATATTCAAAAGACAGAGCTCACTGCTGCTTTTCTAAGTGTGTTGGAAATAACTGGATTGTTAAAACAAATGAACAACTCCCCTGAGTTATTTGCAAGCTTATAGTTTAATCAGAAAATAATCTATATTCAACCTTACGACGACAGAATTCAAATTACCTTCGCAACAACTTGAAACTCTGTTGTGTTCTTTACAATTTTACTTCAAATATTTTGTTTCCTTTGCTGTTTCAATGATGAATTTAGTAGAGATTTAAATTTAAAAGACTTTTAAATACATCTAATCAAGGAATTATTATGGGTCTTTGGAATAGTTGTAATACAGCCTTTAAATTAAACTGTTGCTTAAACAAGTGCAGTTAACACTGAGTTTGTTGAGTTACCAAGGTGGCAAACAGCTCTTACTAGTTTGGATTGTTTACTGAGTGTATGTGGCAACACCCAGCTGGCTTGGGGTTTGACCGGGAAAGTGTGTTCAATACAAACATAAATTAAGTTGGTTTTTTTTTTCCAAATGTGTCCTTTTCATAACTGAGATGCAGCACATAGGATAATTGTAGTGTGAAAATCCTTTTCAACAAATGCTGGCTGGAAGTAACATGTAATTCTCACTTAAATAAAGCTGGTTTTTTCAGCTTTTTTTTTAAGTTCAAGTGAAATTTGCAGAAATCTGAGATGCTGGGATTTCATTGAAAATGTCATTTTTTAAAATTTTAATTTACAGATGAAGAAAGGACCTAGCACAAGTGATGTGAACACACTGGAGGCTGAGAGTTCTTGCCTTGGTTTGGATTCAAAGGCTTTGACTGACTTCACAGCTCTATCAGATACCAATTCAACATGTTCTCCTGAAAGGCACGGTTCCACGGACCTGGAAAAGACACCAGAACTTAGACCATCAGATACTGCAGGGCAAATGACATCAAATGTGACAGAAGTAGTTAAAGCAGCAGAAGAAAATGTTTCTTCAAAGCCAAGCGAGAGTCACTTCTCGAAAGACGCGCCTTGTCCGAGGGCTGCGTCTCCTGACAAGGTGTGTAACAAGCTCCCGTCTCATGCTCTGCAAAAGCAGGAGGGACGAGTGGGGTCTCCGTCGGACGAGGATGTCCAAGATCCGTGTGTAATGAGTCTTCAGAACCTGATAAAGAAGTCTAGGGAGTACATAGAGAAAGAGCAAAGCAAGCGTACCTCAAAAAGCAGTTCAAAGAGGAGTACGAGTGAGAGTCATTCGGATAAAGAAAATGACGGTGTTAAAACAACTGACTTTGTGAAAGAGAGAGCGAAGTTTACAGGCAGAAGTTGCCCTGCTCAGACGCTCGATAAACCCAATCTTAATAAATCAAATACCCTTCTCCAAGGTGCCTCTACTCATACAAATAACACAAGTATGTCTAGTTTATCCAGTTTTTCTAAGGTAGACATACCTATGAGAGTTGGAACACCCCCTTTGGTGGATTCAGATTCAGATGAGGAATTGAAAAAGAATTCTGTGTTTGAGCGTGACAGCAGCATTGTCAGGAGCCTCACAGGTTCTTATGCCAAATTGCCAAGCCCAGAGCCAAGCATGAGCCCTAAAATGCACCGACGGCGCCCAAGGCCTTTATCCATGGGACACATCATTATAAACAACCCTGTGAATGCTTACGAGTTAAGTCCTAAAGGCAAGGGTAGAGCAATGGATTTAATCATGCAAGATATTGCAGATAAAAACAATGTGTCTGAATCGGTGCCAAAGTTCATGGTGGACTTCACTACAGTTTGCCCTGGCAGAGTTCCTGGTGTCAGCAGGAATTCTTCAGGCCCTTGTGATGGGTTGGGGGTTGGCAAACCAAATCGCCATTCCTTCGGGCTCTTTGAAAGCAGAGGAACGGTGTCGGCTATGGTGGAAGGACAGGTGGTGATGGACAGCAGAGGGCCATATAAAGTAGAGACCAATAGTGATATGGTGCCTCCAAAAGTGAATGAGCCCTTTGCCATCAGTCAGTCTGCAGTGACACAGAAGATCCTGGCTGTGAATGAAATGAAACCAGCTACTTTGCCAGAAAACACTAAATGTAATTCTCCAATGGAACTCAATAAATCTTATGACGTAGAAAATCCATCTCCACTACTAATGCAGAGCAAGAATGTGCGACAGCAGATGGATAATACTCCAAGTGTTTCCTCAGCAAATGAACAGTTTCCAGAAAATTTTGAAAAGGTAAAACGTAGACTTGATTTGGACACCGACAACTGCCAAAAAGAAAACAGTTCCTGTGTTCTAAGAGCTGGAATGGAAGAACAAGAGAAGCAGTGGTTGCAAGAACAGAAATATCCTGTGGGATCAGTTTACATTACCAAGAATGCAGTCCTTGAAAATATGGCAAAAGGTAAAAGATTTCCTGTACTCAAAGCTTACTTCTCAGTTTTTAATTCTTTTAGAAGAAACTCCAGTGATCATTAGTCATTGGTGTTTCTAAGTATGTATGTGTATCAAAAGGCTAAAATTTTATTGCATGTAAATTTTTTTCCAGTAGCCTCATTTCTCTAATTTAATTTGACATCACAAATACTGATTTTCTGTTTGAATCTAGAAGTTGGAATTTAGTTTTACTAAGAAAATTGTCTTATGCCACAAGGTCTAAATAGGACTACTAAAAGAAAAGATAGCCCATGTAAATTAAAAAAAAACCATAGAGGTATTTTCTTCAAATTCAAGACTTTGTTACTTCTGCTTGTGTCTCTACCAAATTAGGCTGAAGTGGCATAAATAATGTTAATTCACTCCAGCAAGTGTAAAATTCTTAGAGCTGTATTTTCCATGTCCCTGTTTTAATACACATAATGGGAACTTGATATCAAGGAAACCTGATATCAAAACCATCTTTTTTACTTTTTACTGATGATGCAAGTTACTTTTGATAAAGGATATATGTCTCTGGCAAAAATCATATAGAAGGTATTTAATATTTGATTCTTTGTTATGTATTTTCTCAGAAGATATTTTAAAAACTAAAATGTTGGCCTTTGAAGAAATGAGAAAGAGGCTTGAAGAGCAGCATGCACAACAACTGTCGATTCTGATAGCTGAACAAGAGAGAGAACAGGAGAAATTGCAGAAGGTAACGTCAACAGGAAAAATTCTAAGCAAAGATTGTGTGTTATATGGAAGTTTGTCAGGAAGCAGTTGGGTTTAAATGTATATTCTGTTGCTTTGCAGAATTAGAAAAATAGTCTCATGGTTGAATCTTCCTTTTGTAGGAGCTGGAAGAGCAGGAGAGACAGTTGAAAGGAAAGAAGGTTACTACAACGGAAATAGAAATTTCCAAAGTGAATATTAACAGTAGGATGGAGTTGGAGTGGAGGAAAAAAAGTGAAAGTGGCTTGCTGGAAAGTGTGCAGTCTCAGCTGGAGACAGTCCATAACACAAACTCCACCAGCATTGGTAAAACTGGGAGGGAAGAATATAGATTAAGTGTTGTGATATATTTTGTTCTACAGTGCTTGACTGGACCAGCTGCCCCACTGTGTGGATAAGTGCAGTGTTCCTGCCCTAGGGCTGCTCAGGGTACACAGACAGCTTTGTGAAACAAAGGCTGTTGCATCTTTGTGTCACTGGCATTTAGCACAGGTTCAGCCATCCTCAAACTGTTCCGTGTACTGCATTTGTTATGTAACTGTTTTAGGGCACATCCAAGGAAAACAAGCTAAGAATAACCTCCTTTGATCAAGGATGAGGATGTGGATTTGCATCATGTCCCAGAAGGATTATCCTCGTGCCATGTAGCTGCACAGCACTGGGCCAGGTGGTCACATTTGTGTAGAAGGTTTAGAGGGGCTCTGCCAAGGGATCTTAACTACCAGCAGAACAGCTGTAGCTGATGGAACACCTCTCACCTGTTCCAGAACACCATGAAGTGTTTTGTTCTGTGTTCTGTTTAGCAAATTTTGCATGGAAATCAATCAGAAATATTCAGCTTGCTTCTTGCCTGTAATTGACCTTGTAGACAAAGCTGTGACCCCTGAGCTGAGTGTTTACACAGACACAGGCGTTACTTCACTGGCAGAAGCGTGTGTTGAGCTGTGTGTTCTGCTCTGCGTGCAGGTTTTGCTCATACAACACCCAACACCTTTGCTTCAACAAGCGAAACTTCATTCTATCTCTGGGGACCCTCAGGTACTGGAGTTATAAAAACCTCAGTATGCAGGCCAAGTAATAGGATCAAAACTAGGTGGACTCAGGTAAGGGAAAAAAAAAGATTTGTTTTTATTTTAAAAGGCCCTCATGTTTTTGTAAGGCACTGGTAACTTTATAAGAGCTGTACAGTAATAAATCTCACAGAAGATTTTAGTATCACTTCCTATGTCAACTTTGATTACATAAGAGAACTGTATAGGTTACTATTCATATATGCAAAATAATAATACGGCAATATATTGCTTCTGTTAAATTATGGTCTGTACTTTTGGCCCAGTCAAAGCTTGTTTTTTATTTGAAAACTTATGTCACTTGATGGATGTTACTTGATAAATAATTCATAATTCTTGCTTTTTTAATCAAAAGTTTAGAAAAATGTTTTGATTTTTTATAAGGTTTTCAGTCCAGAGATACAGATGAAGTTCGACAAGATCACTGCAGTGGCAAAGGGATTTCTTACTCGTAGACTCCTGCAGACAGAAAAACTGAAACATCTTAAGCAAACTGTAAAAGTAAGATCAGCTTTTTTGTAATAGGCAACTTCTTCTCCTGTTTGTTTTTGTTCCTGCCTTCCATTGGCAGATGAAATCCTGCATTTTCTGCTCTCAGAAGATTTTGAGGCTGTTACATGAACATGTTTGAGTGTTGCATTGCTTAACGTTGTAAGGTCCAAGTCAAACAAAGGATCTATGTCCTATGTGTGCTGTTTGTAATGATTGCTTTGTTATGAAGGGTTATGCCTGGTGCTTACTCTTATTTTCCTGTCTTTCCCAGGATACTCTGGAATTCATAAAAAATTTTCAGTCTGAAGCCCCATTGAAAAGAGGAAGTGTGTCAGCACAAGATGCATCCCTTCATGAAAGAGTCATGGCTCAGGTGACACAATTTAAACCTTTTTTTTTTGTGTTTCCTAGCTATTCTGCTTTTGTAATATAAATACGTAAAACCTTGAGAGTGGCTTTGTTTAGAGTAAAACGTTTAAAGAAGAGAAGATTCAATTTTTTTTCTTGACACAAAATTATTTGATTTCAAAATTATGAAGTGTTTTGTTTATATTGAAAGTGAAAAGAGCTTGATGATCAAAACCATGGACAGGTAAACTTGATTGAATATTTTATTAACATTTTAATTCTTCTTTCCAGCTGCGAGCTGCTCTGTATGACATCCATGACATCTTTTTCACAATGGAGGCATCGGAGAGAATGAATATTCTGCGTCACGACCGTGAAGTTCGTAAAGAGAAGATGCTCAGGCAAATGGTGTGTTACATTCCAGGGAACATAAACTGTTTCAAGACTTTAAGTACTGAATCATTTTACATTTAAGAGATTCTTCCTCACCCTGTACAATGTTTATTAAATCTATATTTTTAATTATGCTTCTGTAGGTAACTTTCTTAGTATCTTCTTTTTTTTTTTTAGGATAAAGTCAAGAGCCCAAGAGAGCGAGTGACACTTTCAACAGCTACGCAGAAGTCTCTGGACAGGAAAAAGTACATGAAGTATGTGCAGCTCTCCCTTGGGTGGGGAGGGCTGGTGGGAGGGGTGCAAGAGGAGGAGTAGAAGGCATAGGAAATAGTGATGAGAAGTTTATGGAATAACAGTTTCTTTGCAAACTGACTTCTGTGCTAGGAAGAATGAGTAAAAAGCTTTCCAGGTGTGTGGCGTCTTGCTAATTGTATTTTGCTCTTACTTTTAAGAGACTTCTTCTTTGTATGGAGAAGAATGTTTATTCTAAGTTGTGCATTTATGCTATAATGCAGTGCTGGGTGCTTAGTTTATGGTTGATTTTGCAAATTGTAGAAAGTGCTCCAAGTGATTTTATCTATCTAAAGAGCCTAGCAATAGAGATACTTGATAGAGTATCTCTGGCAAAGTGTTTTTGGGGAATGGTAGCAGGCATTATCCTGCAACACAGTGGACTGAGCAGTTGTTACACTTGCTCCTGAGTAAAGAAGTGATAATCTGCAGGACTGCTCTGGCAGTATTACGTGTAGGTGTAGTTCCTCTTGTAGGCTTTCTCTGAGTGTTTCTGTTCAAGACCTGGATGATGATTTGCTAATTGAAATATGTTTCAATACTTTTGTTTCTCTAGGGCTTCAGAAATGGGAATACCAAGTAAAAAAATAATCATCAAACAAAAAACTCCTGAAAACCGGTGGGTGATGGTTACTTGTATTAGGATGCTTTTAAGAAACTGTCTTATAATGATAGATTCTGTGATCTGTATTGTTAGTTTGCCATTGATCAGCTCAATTCCTGCTACTATTATCGCGAAAATTAGTGAAATCTGATTTACCATGGCCTGAGAAAAGGGTTTATTAGCTCGTTAGAAGTTAGGAAAGATACATTTTCTTCAGAGTCAGTTCTGAAATTTTATCTTCAAAAGTTACTTATTTATGGCTTTAAGTCTTGGTGCTCGGGTTCAACGTTTTTCTCTGAGATGCACAATTAAGCTTCAGTTTGGCACTACTGATCTTCCTAATACCTTTTACTTTGCAGTGGAGTTATTGATAATGCTTATTTTTAGGAAGCTGTCAGAAAAGAAGTGGCTTTCTGTTGTGAAGAAAGTTTTGTTCTTTGCTTGTGTGATTGTTTGCTTAGATCACAGAAATTACAGTGTTCAGTACATGTTGTTCAGGCAGACAAGAGCTGCTCTCTTATGAGGCCTGTCTGCATATTTTTCTTGTATTTAAAGCCAGATACCTGGCATCCCTTAAAAACAGTTTTTGTCCCATATTTACCCAAAAGCTTTGAAGACATGCTGTCTACTCATACAGTTCAGCCTTCAAGGACTACTGTAAGCAATTCAGCCCTTTTTCCTGTGTGTTCTCATCAATAACTGGCAACCCAAGGCACTGTTGAGGGAGATCTATGTGTGCTTTTTTGTTTCTTTGTTTTAAATAGTGGAAGTAGTAATCCTATTCTGGAATTTTAATTCCAGCCACTTTGCCTACATGTCATTTGCATTACAAAACCTGGTAGCCTTTCTGAGATTCATTATGTGAAACATGATTCATAATTCAGTATTTTTGAGAGATTTTTAATTTTAAAGGGAAAAAGCACTAATAAAAGTTTGTGTTTTAACAGCATACTTCAACCAAACCAAGGACAGAATGCCCCGGTTCATAGACTGCTTTGCAGACAAGGGTAAGAGCGCAGCATGTTTCTAGCCTAAAGGTGAAAGTAAATGCAAAGTGCAAGAACAGTGATTGCTGAATAATATTTACACATAACGGTACAGCTGTTGTTCAGAGTAAAAATAATTGCTTCTCTCAGTATTTTGAGAGAGTGATGAAGCTTTGTTTTACCTTGTGCTGCAGGAAAATATTTATTGTTGTCATCCTCTTGTGTATCGTCTTCATTTACACTGTTCCAACATTTGTATTTGTAACATTCATTCCATGAAGCTTTGCTTCCACTTAATGAAATACGTGTATTTTTATATGTAGGCTGTAATGCCATGGTATCTAAACTAAAGCAGTTTCTTGAATAGAGTTTTTCAATCTGTTCATGGGGAGATGTTCTCCTACTTAATGTATCTATGTAAGCCATAATAGTATCAATAGGAACTGTGCAGGTGCTCAGGAAGAGGCTCTGTGGGACGTGGTAAAAATGTTTTCATGCCAAACACATTTTGGTAGTGTCTGTAGTTTTGTATACAGCTTTTCAACTTTGTTGCAAGTGACTTATTAACTCTTTTATATTTAATTAGAACCCCTAAGACCTCAGTGAATGGGGTTGAGCAAAATAGAAAGAAGGCCTCAGAGAGCAGAGTGTCTAACAAGGCTGTTTCAGGTGTGTAGAAAATCGATGCTTGGATCTTATAGTAAATAAGTTACGAGTACCTAGGAAAAATGAATTGGCAATATATTGTTTTCCTTTCCTTGTGCACCTGCTTTGCTATGCCTTAAGTCTAACCTATCTCTTCAAACAAACCTGTGCTGGTAACTGAACCATCCACTTTCAAATTCTATAAACATAGTATATAGAATGTGCTGCACAGCTCATTTGCTTTCACTCACCAGATGCCCAGTCATGAAAAAGATTGCCAGATATATTCACTGGAACTGTTGAGAAATTGGCAGGGCCATCATCACCAAAGTAGAGCAAGGCAGTTGTTTGGTTGGACTCAGTGGCACTACAGAAAAATTAGCAAAGATAATAAATAATCTCCCTGAAATATAAAGCAGAAAATAAAGTAAATAATATAATTTTAGCAACCAGAGGTAGCCATTAAGACAAGTGTTCATCTGCAGGTTTGCTATTGACTAGGAAATGAGTGTGCTGAAGAACAGGGACAAGAGAACAATCAAAATCTCTACCAGTTACAGTATTGCAGAGGTTGTAAAAGAGTAGTAGTGTTAGGGTGGTGTCACACAGGTCAGGTTTGGCACTGATTCAAGTCTTGGATGCCATCCCCAAACTCATGTAATTCACTGCTAATGAACCACAGTGGTGTTTACATTGTGTCTGGCATCAGACATCCAATTAAGCATTCTGTCTCACTCTTCTGTGTTGGCAGTGTGTGTTGGCAGTGTGTGCTGTTCTTCTAAGGAAGTCCCTGGGTTTATCTTAGTCATAATTACCGAAGCTGTGACAGGTCACACTTGCAATGAAGAAAGTCCTTTGGGATATATCTCCAAATTTCTCTTTGCCTTGTTGCTGTTTGTCAAATATCTGGAAAGTCACTGGATACCTTCTGTAGTGGCCTTCTTGGAACTTCAGGCAGATGTGGCTACCCAGTTGTGTGCTGGTTAGTTCCAGTTGCTCAGTGTAACCTCACTGAGAGCTTGGACATCACACGTGTTCCTGTGGTGCTATACCAACACTTCATGTGCTCCTTCAAAAATAGGTTAGACTTCTTGTACTAAATGAAGAGAAATGCATTCTGCAGTTATTACATGGGGAACACTTGGCATGAAAGAAACAATCTGCAGAATTTTGCAATAATGAAAAAACTTAATTTGAATATATTTAAATAGAATATAGTTTCCTTTATATATGGATAAAATGTGAATAGTGAAAAGTCTGGCGGTATGGTAAATAGAGTGTTGATCAGGTTGCTCCTACAACAAGACCTGTTAATCTGCTCTGCCCAGTTTCCTTTTCTGTGGAAAAGAAATACAGGGCACAAGGCACACAGCATATCTGGGTGGTGGCAGCACTTGGCCAAGCCAAGGGCACAGCTTGCCCCTGTGAGATGGTGGGGGCTGTGGGGTGTGTTGGCTGTCAGGCCAGCACTTCAGGAAGCCTTAGACCTGCTGTGTGTGAGTAGCAGGTCTTTGTCCCAGGAGCGAGGCCTCACGTGATTGCCCCTTGCTGGAACTGAACCCAACTGGAAAAGGATGGGTGATAATTGTTTTCAGAACTGTCACTGTTTTTGTGCAAATTTGCCTTCTGCAATTCCTTAGTCTAGATTGCTGCGGGATTTTTGCACACCCATATGCTATTGCTGTAATATCCTATTACGTGTGTGAGATTTTTATATGACTTTGAGAACACTTGCGCTGAGTTAAGGGGTAGTGTTAATCACTAATAAAGCACCATGTCAGCCTGGTTGTCTGTCCTACAAGATCCCAGGTGAGCCGAAGAGCACAGCACTGGGGAGTGCTGGGCCAGTGAGAATGCCTTTTGTGTAGTGGGAGCCTGTTGAGATGTGAGGGCTCTGGGCATTCCCAAAGCTGCTGTGGCCTGTGCTGAACGTAGCCCTCGGACACCTGTAAGTAACCACTGCGGCTCTGACCAAGAGTGACTGAAGAGCCTAAAAAGGACTGGCACGCACTTTGTCACGTTCATTTACTTGCCTGGTAGTCATTTCTCTTCCATGGCTGTCTTCCCTTCCCACTGCTCTGCACCCTGTGGTATGATTTTCACTGCTTTGTGTAAATGTTTGCTCACACTGCTGCACTTTCTTGGTAACTGCTTGAACCTAAAGAATGCTGAGTTGTGCTACTTTTTAGCAGCCTGCGGTGCTGAACCCTCATTACTGGAGGATACTTGTGCTATGCATAGTACAATACGGATTTTTAAATATATGTATGTATATACTTGTTCCCTGTGGAAAGACTTATTTATTTGTTTATTTATTATTTTTTTACTTAAGCATCATTCCTTTTATAAAGGCTCTGCCTTGATGACATTATTCATACTGCACTTCTAATTCTGGTTGTCTTATATTGACATATGGGAGCCTACAGCTGTCTCTTGTTTTAATTAATGTGACAAAAGGAAAGAGTTATCTTAAGTATTCAACTTGTATGATATTTTTAATTGATAATTTGTTTAAAAGTGATACATGGCATAGTTAAACTTATCAGCCATTTAATCTCTGTCTTGGTTATGCAATACTTCTTTAAAAAATTGTGAATTGTGGTTGTAGTTGTTTTAGAGTAGCAGAAAAGTAGATAGAATAGTTATCAAATAAGGCAGTACTATAAAATGTCATTACTTTCAAACCTATACATAGTTTTCATAAGGCTTTCGGGGTGTAACATTATGAAAACTGTCATTTGAAAAGTAGTCACTGAATGCATAATACTGCTTTACAAAAATTGTCCCAAAAATTTTTTTCAGCTATTTTTGTTGGACAATCCTGTTTCAAAAACCAGTACTATTAATTGTAAAATGGTAATGTTTCTACTTATTTTTAGGAGCATATGCAGGAAGAACCCAAAGAAAGAAGCCAAATGTTGTGACAATTTAAGAAGACAACACTCACTGGGATAAAATGGCTGTGTTTTAATAATGGCATTCTCAGCACTGATTTTTAATATTGCATCTTCTTTACATATGTGTATATTTAGACATTATAAACCCACTTTGTCATTTTCAGATGACACACGAACACAATCATATTGAAGTAATATGCTTTGAAGCTCTAATACTTGTGGGAAAATTGCATGTTAGAACTTGTGTACAGACAGTATTAATATATAAAAGATTCATAATCTTGTTTATTTAAAGACTACCACAGGGCAACATGAAGGTAATTTGTGGCTTTTTCACACTTTCTAATTCTAGTGTCTGACATATGCATTTTGCATTACTTAAACTGCAATTTCTGTGTATGAGTGCCACCGTAAGTAAGTCATGGGTATATATTTAGTTTCATACCGTAAAGGGAAAGCAACTAAATGTGAAAAAAAACCCCAAACTTAACTTAAACAAAAGTGAGTTTTCACATCAGTGAATTTGTCAGCAGCTGTTTTGAATGTACTTTCTGTAGGAATGAGATTAGCTCAATTTCAGTACTAAAGGCCTTGTACCAAATGTTTTGCATTTCTGCTGAGCTGGACAGACGTGGTCCAGATTCACTGCTGGGCTGATGGATGTACTTACACTGACTAAACCAAAACTGTGCATTCATATGTGTGGTAGATTAGAGCACTCTACTGAAAGAGTCCTGGGTTTTTATTTCCCTACCATCTACTGCATTTTCTTATGGAAACAACATTTGTCCAATATGGAGACGTGTATGTTCTACAAAAACTTCAGAAGGTAAGATTTTAACTGTTTTACCATTTCAGACTTAAATAGTAATTCCAGTCTGTAAGAGTAATTCAGGAATGTAACATTTAATTGATGACAGCTGCAGTTTTTCTGAGCAGTTTATCTTCTGCTGTGACCTAACAGGCCCTTGTACTGAAGTCATGATATCTGCGGGTGGGGGGAATCCTTACCAAATCCCAACACTTTCATATTTATGAATATCTAACATTAAAAGATCATGGTCATATTTTACCTTAGTCTTCCAACTGATGGATAGTATCCATCAACTTGAGGAGAGCGTGATTCTCCACCTTCTTTTAATGAACTTAAGACATGATATTAAGAAAGTTCTAGAGAGTAAAGCTTGGCTGTATAGTCTTAGCAGTAGAGAACTGACTGCTAGAATGTAAATTAGGTTGTATTTTGTTACTTTCCCAGTGTCAGTACAATACAACACACTAACTTTGGAGGCTTTGTAATGTGTTGACATGAATGTAAGAGAAAAAAGACTTAACTGAAAATTTCATTGTGGTAAATGGCATGAAAGAGGAGCATTAATAATGGGATGAGGACAGTACCTTCAGGGGCAGTGATGAGTGGATTGGCTTGACTGTGGCTTTCATCTGCCACCAGGTCTGTCCTCTGCAGCTTGTGATGTTGTTCAGAACAGGTGTGTTACACTGTGCTCTAAGTTACCCAAATTTTCGTGCTTGGAAAATGGCAAAAACACTGCTCAAGCACTTTGAAGAATGGCGCTGCTTGGTTTGTTTGAAAGCCTGGGGCCAAGGGGCTCCCCTAATGGTGTAAATATAAGAGTTTACACCAGTGGAGGACCTGCCTCCTTCATACAAATGCTGTGGTGCTTTAAAATCTCAGCTGCAATACAGAAAATGCCTGAGGCAAGTTTCCTGCTCAGCCCGGTGGGCATCAAAGCTGTGTTTTAGTTCGCAGCTTTCCTTAGGAGTGAAAACATCTCAAAGGGGGAAGAATTTACAGTGACAAGGGCAACCTGTGTCACAGATGACAAAAGGTGCTGTTGATATGGCAGCACTAAAGATTGATGTTTCTAATGGATGTTTTATGTGCTGTATTTATTATTAGTATAGGCAATATGTTGATGCACAGATAGGTTTAGTGTGTTAGTAGAAGTGAATGTTTCCCTTCTCTTAGGGTTTCACATCTAAACCTCTTGTTCTTCAAGCATGTTTCCAGTGTGAAATAAAGCATTATAGCACAAGGGTTTGGTTTTTTTTTTTTTTTTAACTTTCATGAGGCCTTTCTCTTGACAAGTGCCAGAATTTGGTTTTGTACTTGCTGTTTTGTATTTATACATATTTATCTTTTTGTTTTGTGTGGAATTGTGATACCATTACAAAAGTCTATTTATTTTTGTACTTTGTCTCATTTTCACCAGTCTCGCTTTTTACTTAAAGCATATTCTGCACAATAAACTCTAAATCTTTAACAAGAAGTGCATTTCTGTGCTTTCCGCGGAGCTTCGCCCGCCGCTCCCGCCCGCCCTCAGCCTCTTCCCGCGCTGAGGGCGGGGCGGGAACTGCCGGCGGAAGGTGCGGCCGCGCGCGCTGTCATGTGACGGGGCGCAAGATGGCCGCGTTCCCCTGGTGAGGCGGCGGGGCACCGGCAGCTGCCTGTCCCCCCGCGGAGGGCCGGGCTCTGGGGGGCTGCGGGTGCCCGCGGCTGGGCGAGGGCCGCCGTCATGCTCGGCGATCTTCGCCCAGCCGGGAGGCTGAGGCGGGGGCGGCCCCGGGTGTGCCAGAGGGGAAACTGCGGGGCCTCTCCGCCCGCGGGGCTGGGGAGGGACTGGGACCCCCGCGAGTGGCGGGGCAGCCGGGGCGCTGCGTGCCGCGGCTCCGCTGCCGTGGGATCGCAGCCCGGCGCTGCCGTCTGGCGCTGTCTGAGAAAGCTGAGGGTACAGATCACATTCGTAACACCGTGCTGTTACACGGAGCTACGCGGGTGCCGGGCCGGCGGCACAGCTCTGCTGAGGGACGGAGCCGTAGCTGTGAGCCGGGCGGGACGCGACGGCCTCCCGTTATTTCCCCTAAAATAAGCAAGAGTTCCCCGAGCGGCGCTGGCTTTCCCCGGTGTGTTGTCACGGAGAGTGTCCTGCTTGGAGCCAAGGGCCGGCGCGGGGCAGGAGCGCTCCGCCCGCCGCCTCCGGGCGGGGTCACTGCGGGCCCGCCGTCCCGCACGCCCCGCAGCTCGCCGGTGGAGAGGAAGCTCTCGTGCTGTGTATTTACCTGTACTAGCACAGTTTAGCCTCTGTCAGTTATCGTTCCCAGGCTCTTTAGAAGTAGACAGGGGCTACAGACAGAGGCAGAGTCAACTTGTAAGCAACGTGCATTTACAGGAAAATCGTGTACATCTGAGGAAGCTGCACTGTGCAGGACATGGAATTGCTCAGTCTGGTATTGTGTTTGGTAAAGGAAGGATAAAACAGGCACTCTTTCTCTAACAGACAAAAGCAGTAGCAAAACAGAGCAAAACAAAGCAGAGCAGTAGAGATGCAGAAAAATTGATTTTTATGTAGTACAGCAATGAGGTAACAGGCTAATAAATAGGTCTGGTAACATTGATGCAGAAGTGGCCATGGGGAAATAACCAGAACTTTACCTAATAAGGTGTTTCCATCATGTTCTCTAATATGGAAGATACTTTCATGCTATGGGGTTTAGCAGAACCCTAGCTGTTTTTAAGTGGTATTGATGCTAAAAAAGTGTTTTGCACATTAATTGTCTCCATAGTCATCAGTCTGCATATGAGGAAAAAAAGCACCTGTTGGTGCTGAGGAGTTGTATTAACTTAATGTTCAAATGAAGCAAA